>CM061524.1:3130000-4595000 GCA_030068015.2 Neoceratitis asiatica
TATTATTATTAATTTAAATATTAATTTATTTAAATATATTTTTTTAAATTTGGGTCTTAACTAAATTGGGGCGGGGGTTTTTTTCTCTCAAAATTTAACGTTGTATTAAGAAAAACACGGACAATAGTATTATTCAAACTAATGCCCAACTGTAGCTTTAACACTTTCTCATTTTTCTGGCAATTTCTGGATTCCAGTCTAATAGAACTGCGTGGGCTTGGTGGCCAAGAACGAATCAAGCTAATTTCTTATAGCCTGTTCTGATGTGAACCATATTTCAGTGAGTACATTCGATATCGACTGGAAAAATTGGTAGTCAAAAGGAGGAAGGGCTATATGACGATTGAGACATTTGCTGTTTTCGCAATAGTTTTAAGTGTCGGGGCGCAAGTTCGGGGCGTTTTTTTTTTTTTTTGGCAGTCGCCCGCTTCAATTTGATGAGCTGTTGTCGGTAGCGTTCCCCCATTAATGGTGCATTAACAGTGCATTAACTTGGTACCATAGGAATTCGAATTCGGCTTCGCCGTTGATTTGGCTGGTTGGCTATGCTTCATATAGAACATTTTGCGCTTAGAGTTATCGCAATATCGTAAACATTTTTCATCACCAGTCACCATACGATGACTCTCGACAGCGGTTTTCTGCATTTTAAGGTAATGAAGAAGAGCTCTTCACAGACACCATTTCAGACACAAAGTATAGGGCATATTTGAGTGAAAAAATATTAGCGCTGGTTACGCTTCAAATAAATGAAGACATATATGACAACAATAACAACAACATATATTTATATATTGAAAATTACGCACAGTGGCAGTAGCTCTGATGCAGGCATGTTTGGAATATTGGAACGATGGAATAATAATCAAATTAAGCCATCTCTTGGCAAACCGCACGAATTAAGTTCTAAACCAAAATATATTTTATTTTACTAATAATTTGAGACAATTTAAAAAAATATTTATTTAATTTATTCTCATTAATATTTTGAGACAACTTTAAAAAATATTTATTTGTGGCAAAAGCCATTGAGAAAGCAAATATCAGAACTAAAATAAAAATAAAAAGGTTGTAAGGCACTTATTATTGATAACAATAACTATTTATAACAAACAACAACAAAAAACAATTTTCCATATATATAACGGCATTTGTTGCATGTTGTGATTGCGCATGGAGGGAGTACGCTAGCAGCATATGCATAACAGTATAGAAGCAATTTAACATTGATGTGGCAAGCATTTCATTACATGAACAGTTCCAAGTTCTCTATACATATGCGTTAGTTAAATATTTCGCATTGTTGTTGTTTTTATATATATATAAATATATTTATTCTTTACTTTATTGTTACTAAATTAAGAGCAGACCGCACGTTAACATAAGCACACGCAATGAAGAGGCGATCACGCACCAGCTGAGTGCCGTTCGGAAAATGCACATAAAACGTGAGAGAGAGAGAGGGAGCGAGCGAGTGGTTGCGTGAGTGGTGGAGAGCGTAGGAGAGTGCGATTTATTGGCTGATAATAATTTTCTGTTCGTATAAAAATGCGTACAAATGTGTAATTTCTTACAATATTTTCGACGCTTTTTTCATTTGTTTACGGTAAAATAGTTTTTTGTTATTATTTTTGTTGATTATTTTGGTGCTACTTTCTTCTACCTTTTATATTTAATATATTTACCGTTTTCTTTTACACCTTTCACAACAACATGTGCGCTAGTGAGCACAATTAAATTTATGTAACTCGTTGCACGCGTTAAAAATAAGAGAAGTGAAGAAGGAAAAACAACAACAAAAAATAAGAGAAAAAAGAAATATAAAGAAAAAATAAAAAGTAAAGCAATATAAATAATTAAATTAATAGAAAAAGCAAGAAAAAAATTTTAAAAAATAGAAAAATAAGATTATGAAAAATTAAAAAAAAAGTAAAAAAGTTGAATAAACAAAAACAAAAAATAAAAAATTAAGAAATTGAAAAAATAGAAGAAAATAAAAAAAAGTTGAAGAATAAAAAATTAAATTAAATTAAAAAAAAAAATTAAGAAAAAATAAATCATTTACAAAACTTAACTATATATATATGTATGTCAATTAAACCGGATTGACGATCGCGGCGAACAAAACATGACATTAATAAAAATAAAAAATAATTGCTTGTATTCTTCTCGCCTTTTTTAACACTACGGCAGAGGTTTTCTTTTTAGATTTGCAGATATCACGCTGGAAAATACCTACTATTGTTTAGTTTGCTTTCTTGGTTTTCTTTTCAATTTATTTTATCCACTTTTCTAATGGGTATTGGTGGTGGTATTGCTGAACACAAAAGCCAGCCGTTGCCGCGTAACCGTGCACAAAGAACCGAAAAATAGAGGAAATTTTATTGCTGCACACGGGAACCAAGTGAACTGTAGATATGAAAACAACTTTATATGGACGTACGAGTGCACATGTATGTATATGCACGCATATATCTACATATGAGCCAGACTATCCAACGAACGAACGAACTGTTAGCGACAACGCTTTGAAAGCAACTGAACTAAACGTACTGCAAGTGGAATCCAAAAACAGTATGCGTCTCCCAGTATGGAGCTCGCTAGACGGCAACGGAGGCAGTGCTCTTGCACGTACGTACACACACACATATATGAACGAATGGCAAGATCAGCTGGTAGTCAATCTTGTATGCGGCAAAACAATGCATAAAATGAAATATTTTTTTTTACATTTTCTTCTCTTCGCTACCCCACATTGATGAGTGAAATGTGCATTATACATAGATATATTTACATATATATATGCATACATACATATATACAATCCATAATGCTATTTATTAATATTGTTTAGCAGCATGCCTTATGCTTATAATAATTCTAAATATTTATCTCTCTCTATTAATGCGCTCTCTCAAGCGCTATCACTGCCGCAGCAGCAAGCAGCGGTGTGCATAGACCGGCAAAAGCAAATAAATATTTGTAGGAAGCGTTAGAGCGCGCGACCGGTTTGTGCTTCGCTCATTCGCGTTGTTTTTTTTTTTGTGTGTGCATTCTGTGTGTAGCGACGATAGTAAGTTGATAGGAGAGATCAGAAGGCAGAAAGTTGGGTCCGAGATTGACGTTCTTGATATGGATTCTTTTCTTATTAATTTTTTTTTTTTTTTGGAAGACGAAATCTGTAACTTATACTTTTGCTGTTAGTAAATGGCAAAGCAATATTAAAAATGAAATTATTGATCCTTTGTTGTTAACCTGAAATTATTGTACATAAAAAAAAAAAAAATTTGGAAAACAATTCTGATAAAATACATAGTTTAATAGGGAATTATGTAATAAATTATAATTCAGGTTGGTATGCCAAATTCTTTTACCAAAATTTGTAGTTTTTAAATATTTTTTCGCTTTTTGCATTTTTTTTATTTTTATTTTATTTTTTTATATGGTAAAAGAAATGAAATATACATATTTGTGGGATAGTACCTCAACGAGAAAAGTATAAGGTCTTCCAATAAGAGTGATATGATTTCTTAAAAAAAAAAAAACACACACACACTAATTGTTAAGGATTTCCAAATTTTTTTTTTATTTAATGTGAAGTACAATCGATACAATTAAGTTTTGAATAAAACATCATTCAAATGGCTTCCACGACTTCTTTTGCAGGAACGAATTCGATGAATCCAATTTTTGAGCACTTTTTCCATTAAATGAAGTCGTATGTCATGCAGAGCACGTTCAATATATTTATATTTAAAGCTTGAAGAGAGTCTGGTTTATTGCTAAAGACCTATGACTTCAAAAAACCTCACAAGAAGTAGTTTAATAGTGTTAAATCACAACATCTTGTAGGCCATTCAATGTCATAATTTCTTGAAATAATCCAATCTTCAAACCTTTCTCGCAATAATTCGGTTGTTGCACTTGCTGTGTGACACGTAGCCTCGTCATGTTGGAATCAGACGTTGTTAAGATCAACTTCTTTCAATTGTGGCCATAAAAAGTTGGTTATCATCGATCTATACCGCTCTCCATTGACAGTAACGGTGCTAACAGCTTCATTTCGAAAAAAAAGTACGGACCGATGATTCCACCAGACCAAAAACCGCAACAAACTGTCATTTTAGGTGAATGTAATGGTTGCTTAATGGTTGTTGTTGGCGGCCGCGATAGCCGAGTGGTTAGCATTGCGTACTGACATTCGGAAGGCCTGGGTTCGAGTCCAAGTCCAAACCAAAATTATAGAAAACTAATTTTTCTAATGCGGTCGCCCCTCGGCAGGGAATGTCAAGCCCTCCGAGTGTAGTTCAGGCATGAAATAAAAGCTCGTCATACAAATCCATCAGCCGTTCGGAGGCGGCTTAGAATAAACTGTAGGTCCCTCCATTTGTTGGTAAAAACATCAAGACGCAAAACCACAAATTGGAGGAGGAACTCGATAAATATATATATATATAATGATTGTTCATGAATAATTTGCGGATTTTCTTCGCACCAGAATCGACAGTTTTGTTTATTTACCTCACCACTCAGATGAAAGTGAGCCTCATCGGAGAAAATGATTTTCTTAAAAAATCGTTATCGTTTTTCCGTCTGAACTAAATTTTTTTTTGTTCATACAACATAACCATTTTGAACTCATCTGCCTAAAATTTTAGTTTTCCAGCAAATGGCAGACGTGCCCGTATATGTCGACTTTGCAGCTTTGGGTACAGGCTAACAACAATTTATTTTGTGTCAAGATTTGGTTGATGTGCCTTGATTTTCAAGCAAGACATGCTTTTCTGCGTTGCTAGCCGCCGAATTTCACGTTTGCATCTGCCATGGATTTTAGTCGGTCTTCCCCTGCGCTAAATTGTTCCATAACTTTCGGGATTTTAAAAAAAATTGTAAATAGTATTTCTATGACACTTCACTCTGGAAGCAATCCCGGCAATTTTCTTTCCCGATTCATACAAACCTTTAATCAGTCCACGCTCCTCCGCTGATTAATGTATTACACATGGCATTTTAACCTAAAAATCACATTCAATATTCTTAATATTAATATTCTTTTACTTGCCGAGATTCTGTTAAAATGATCACCAATGTACCACACGTCACTTAATCGCTCATAAAAAGACACTAATCTCGGAATGCATATATAATTTTTTCCTACGTATAATGTCTGCTTGATGACATTTCTGCATTAACAGTGTCAATTCTTATCAAAAAAAAAAAAAAAAAACCCTTTGGCAATTTCTGATTCTCGTCTGACGTTATGTCGTCATGTTCTTTTCCTGCTAATTTTTCTACGTCACTATTTTACTTATAATGCTCTACGTCATAGATCTACTGCATTTGTATAGCTACTTACTTATGTATATATGTATGTATGCTTATATTCCCTGCAAAAGAAGGCGAGTACTCCATGCGCGCGTGAAATATATAATACACGCGGACAATAGAGTAATCCAAAACCTGCCACAATCCATACAAAAAAATGGTCGAATTAAAATTGTGATGTCCTAGGGCTGGACCATGTAATCCATCTCTGCATAACACCCGAGTAATCCATGGAGTACCTACAGGAAAGTAGTTTTGAAACTACTCCATAAAATTAATCCATGGAGTACTTGCAGGGGATAATATTTTGGAGTATGTGCGAAAAATCACATTCGAACATACTCTTTAGTTTCGAATAGCATTTTCTATGTTGAAAGTTAGTAAAATATAATATTTTTTATATAAATTTATATTAATATTAATAGACTATTGTTAATAAATATATGTATAATATTTGTTATACGTATTTTCATTGAAATAATAATGAATTATGCACTCCCTTTGCGTACACAGCTCCACAGCTCAACAACGAAACGAAACTGACTCAGTTTCATTTCCACAAATTTTCTGTATACGAGTGTAGAACTTATTACGCAATTCTAAATTCATGTAGTGCTTGCGATCGGTATAACCCGAAGAATGGTCGTTACGCACAAAGTTAGTGTAAACACATAAGTTGGTCCAAAATTTGCCACAGTGGAGTATATTTATAGGTACTCCAATGGACCATATGGTCCATAAATATTTGCAGGGTATGTATGTATGTATGCACATGTAACTAAGAGTCAATGAAGTAGAAGAAGAGGCATGATGCATGAAGATCAGCTTTCACTTTATTATCGGCCCATTGTATGATTCATCATACATAGATAAGAACATATGTACATATAAATACAAATACAAAAAAAATGTGTGTGTAGAGAGCGTTGTAAGCGTACGCAATGGATATGCCATTGCCTCTCAAACTTCATTTGATCTTGTTGATCAATAAACGGAGAATTCATGACGAGAAACCTCTTATATGCCTGAAAGTATGCAATACATTGTATGTTGAAATGAAATATTTCCATAATAGAGATGTTAATCCTGAAAATTTATATTTAAGACTGTAATTTGATTTTAATTTTTGAAAAAAAAGCGAATACTTAAAGTCATATTTGAAACTATATTTTGGTTCACAGCAATAAGGAATGTAGAATTTGTGGTAAGCGAAAATTCCTCGTTCGAAAGCGTTTTTTTTTTATTACTTTATCATTTCGTTACTCTCAGTGTGAGCCTTGTTAGTGCTTTGCTATACGCGAGCTCATTAAAGTAACCATAAACTGCTCAAAATTATGGCAGTGATGTTTGAATAGAAATTCTATACATCCATAACCCCAACGCGCATGCCGCGACAGACTGTAGAGTTTTTTATTGTAAGCACCACATTTCCCTGCAGTTATTTCGTGACACTTTTCATCGTATCATAGATTCCGTGATGTTGGGCGCTTCAAACCAATGGTTCTTTCAGCAGCACTAAGCTTGCAGTACGTTATGTGCACCCAAATTCCGCCAGCATCAACAGGGTATCAGTGCTAGGTTGATGGAGCAATTCCAAAAGGTGATCAGAGTGGGTTTCGATCATCCGTTGACGCTTGATGGATGCATTCCGTCGATCAAAACGTGATCAATTTAGTCGTATGCTCGGGACAGCCAGGTGACCACGTGGACGTGGAGGTGCTGGTGTATGGTACTGCTAACTATCAAGTTTCGCGGCGCGGCTATTTCTGCGCCCGCCTTTAAATCATTCACAGAGTGGTTTCGACGCTTCAAAAGTTTGAAGATGCTGAATTGGAGGTTTTACTGGATGAAAATCCATGATAACGGCGAACTAAGCTCGTTATCGACTAAAACTAATGCGTTTGAGTCGTACATTGCGCGAAAATCTATCAGAAGCGACCGAAAGGGATGACAAGGTTACATTACATCATGATAGCGCTCGGCCCCACGTGTCTGTAACGATCAAAAACTAGCTGGTAATGCTAAAATGGAAAGTCTTACTTCCTCTGATTACTTGCTTTTTCGATGGATGCAAAACGATTCTGGGGCCACCGGTTAGGGTTTCTTGGACACATTGAAGAAAAGTTCAATGATTGGATCGAGGGCAGAGATGACTAATTTTTTAGAGATGGTATTGGAAAATCAACAGAGAGATAGAAAAAAGTAGTCGCCTTTGACGTGTAATATTTTGAAAGATGTAACGGATTATCAATTTTGTGGTTTCTACATCATATAAATGACCGCCTCGTGAATGTTTGCAAACTTCGATCCGTTTGTGGTAATTTTCGACCCTTTTTTTGGCGCATATTAAGCAGTATCTCAGCCATAACTTACTGTATGTTGCTTTTCAAGTGCTCAAGAGCTAAACGTTTATTCGGATAAACACGGTCTTTCGAGTAGCCCCACAAAAAAGTCCAACGATGTCAAATGGCACGATCTCTGTGGCCAATTGACAACGCCAAGATGAGAGAACACGCGGCCGGGAAATTTCTCTCGCAATATTGCTATATTCGCTCGTGTTGTGTGGCATTTGCTCCATCTTTTTGGAACCACATATTGTCCAAGTTGTGTACTTCAATTGCAGGCCAAAAAAAGTCGGTTATCATATGACCATAATGCTCCGAGTTGGCAGTGATAGTCTCGCCGTTATCGTTTTCAAAGAAGTAAGGTCTCATTAACTTGCATATCAAAGATCTCACTGGACAGTAAGTTTTTATTTGGATTAAATGGTCTCTCTTCAATTATTTGAGGATTCTCAGAGCCCCATATACGACAATTTTGCTTATTTACGTATCAAAAGAGTGAGAAATGTGCCTCGTCGCTGAAGAATTTTGGACTGGAAAAATCGCGGTCCATTGCTTGTTGTTGTAAAAGGTCAGCTGGCTTCAGTTTTTGTTTGTCCCAGCTCTTGAGAACGTCGAGAAATAGATACATTCGAGTCTTCAGCTACACTTTCATTCACGTCTCCGTCCATTGAGTCCAATTTTCGATGACTCGTTCGAGCATTTGGACTGGTAACTGGCGAATGACACGCATGTTGCTGAATCGAAGCGGGATTGTCCGCATAGACTTTAGACTTAACATATCCCCACAGGAAAAATTATAACGGTGTGATATCACACCATGTTGGTGGCCAATCGACCGGCCCAAAACGTGAAATAATCTACTCACTGAAGTGTTCTCTCAATAAATCCATTGATTGATGCGATGTGTGGGAAGAGGCGCCGTCTTGTTGAAAGCGAACGTCGCGGAGATCATGAGCTTCAATTTCAGGCATCAAATAGTCGGTTATCATGGCGCGATAACGGTCGCCATTGACGGTTACGTTCTCACTGGCATCATGGACCGATGATTCCACCGAACCACAAACCACACCAAACCGTTATTTTTTCTGGTTGAAATGTCAGCTCTTGAATTTCTTCAGGTTGCTCTTCGTCCCAAATGCGGCAATTTAGCTTGTTTACATACACATTGAGCCAGAAATGGGCCTCACCGATGAACAAAACTTGAATCGAAAACGTCGAATCTTCTTGGAACTTTTCAAGAACTTGGGAAGGTCGAGCAGCTTCAGTTCCTGCACAAGCTGTATTTTGTACGCTTTCAATTTAAGATCTCGACGTAAAATGCGCCAAGCCGTTCCATACGTTCCAGTTCGAGTTGCTGCTAACGGCGCCGAATCGACTCTTCACAGTCTTCGTGTATACTCCCAGCTACGGCCGCCATATTTTCTTCACGGCGTGCTGGACGTGGTCTATTCGGTAGAATATTATCCAATAATGAATGCTGGGTCTCAAGATGGGTGATGATGTTGCGAATAGTACGCTCAGCAGGCCGATGATGTTGATCATAAATTGAGCGAAGCGCACGAAACATATTCTTTACAGAACGTGATTTTTCGCTATAAAGAGTTGAATGATTTGTAAACGTTATTCAGGCGTAAGTCTTTCCATAATGAAATGCCAAAGAATACTGAACAAAAATAACATGACAGCTTGACACGACTCGCGCGTGATCTGTCAAAAAAAGGCTAATGAAAAAAGTACCTCTACTTGGATCACCCTTTACATTGTTATTATCTTATTTATTTTTTAATTTTTTTTTATTATTATTATTTTTAAATTTATTTAATTTTATCTTTGAACATTTTAATTCGTTTTCATGTTAGTTTACTTTGATTTATTCAATCTTTTTTACCTAATTTAATTGATATTTTATTTTTTTCATTAATTAATCTTATTATTTACTTAATTTTTTAATTTTATTTCATTTTAATTTTTATTAATTGTTATTTTTTTAATAAGAAATTAATTTTTATTTCATTTAATTTTATTATTTACTTCGTTTTATTTATTATCATTTTATTTTTTAATAATTTTATTATATTTAAATTAATTTTGTTTCATTTAATATTATTCTATTTTATTTATTTTATTTTTCTAATTGAATTTATTTTTAATTTTTTTCATTTAATTAATTTTAATATTTACTTTATTTCATAAATTTTTTATTTAATTTTTTTAAAAAGATTTTATTTTGTTTTACTGTAGTTTATTTATTTATTTATTTATATTTTTATTTTATTTTTTTTAATGCATTTACTTTTTTAATGCATTTACTTTTATTTTTTAATGCATTCATTTTTTTTAAATTTTTATTAATTTTTTTTCTTTTAATTAATTTAATATTTTTTTAAATATATTTAATTTTATTTTTCGCTTTATTTATTATTTAATTTTATTTTTTAATAAATTTATTAGATTTTAATTGATTTTATTTCATTTTATTTTATTTCATTTTGTTTTATTTTATTTTATTTTTATATTTTTAAATTTAATTTTTTATTTTTTATTTTTTCTTGTTTTATTTTATTTTTATTCATTTTCTTTTTCTTTTATTTTATTTTTTTATTTATTTTTATTTTATTTAAATTTATTTTATTTTATTTTTTTCATTTATTTTGTTTTATTTGATATTAATATAATTTATATTTATTTTATTTAGTAAAATTTTTTGTTGCCACTAAGTAGTTTTAGCTCTCTTCAGAAAAAAATACAAATTTTTTAAAATAATTAAGATTTATTTCGTATTTTTACGAGTCTTAAATTAAAAGATGACAGCAAAGAAAATGTAAAACAAATATTGAATCACAAAAAAATCGTGACGAAACTTAAGCGTAGTATTTAAGTGAGTGAATCTTTGCCACAAATACATACATATGTTAAATCGATAAATATGTAAATGAATACAATACATAAATAAAGCTTGCTTATACATACATACAAATAAATTAAAATTTAATCATTGAAAAATAAATGAAGACTAAGTTTATAAAATACAAGTTTTTTTCTTTCTAAAAATATAGATTTGGTGTAGAGCAGTACGTAGAGTTTAAAAGCTTATATGTATGTATGTGTATGTATGCAACAATGTTTCAGCTGAAAATTGCTAAAAAAAACCAAACGCCAATTTGCGATGAAATATCATTAGTCTTGGTCTCTTCGCAGGTTAAAGTTCAGCATTTGACGCATTAGTCGTAGCGGCGAATATTTATTGACCAATCATTTCGCACACATACGAGTACATACATATTTACGCCATTTTCGCTTGCGTGCGCACAAGTATCGACGATCTATCAGCCGGCGCAACGTCACTCAAACCCAACTCCTCCAACTCCACATCCTCGTAATCGCCCACAAACTCACCCTCTTCGTCGTCTACAAATCGATCCATGCGTTTGATTGGTTGTCCATCCTTCCCACCAATCGCCGTCTCTATATCTTCATACTCGCCGAACTCGCCATCATCATCATCATCATAGAAAGCCGAAGACGCTCCCTCATCCATTGCGCCGTCAAAGTTCTCAATTGCCACATCCTTAAGACGTGATTCCGGGCGTTGATCATAATCGAAAACTTGGCGCACCTCGCGCGGTGGCACATCTGTGGTGAAGCTAAACTCTGCTGATCCCGTTGACCCGTCAAGTGTGTCGGACGCAACGATATTGCCAGCGTTGGTGCCAATGCGTGCATTTGCTGCGACAGGTACTACTGCCGTGTTTACAGCCTGCAACACTGTGCTGGGTGTGCTCATAGTAAGCTTCGCTGAAGCGGCTGGCTTTTGGGCGGGGAGCTTATCTAATGGCTGTTCGTCGAAGAGCCCACCAAGCGAGGAGTCAAGTAAGCTGAGAAGACCTGCCATGCCAGTTGGTGGTTCATTAGGCAGCTCGAGCTTTGGTAGCGGCTCACCTTGGGCAGGCTTTGTAGCGGTTAGGTTGGTCTCTACACTTTCAGATCTTTCAGTCTGTTTAGCGGCTGTCTTTGTTGTTGTTGCCTGAGTGCTGGCGGTCTTCGGTGATGCAGTGGTTGCTGCCGGTCGTGCAGTTGTTGTGGTAGTAGACGTAGGTGGCTTTGCTGTACTGTTTGTAACTGCTGCCAACTTCATAGGCTTCATGGTGGATGCCGGTGGTTTCGTTGTTGGCTTCGCTGTGGTGAATGAGTCAGGCTTCGCTGTGGTCGCAGACTTGGGCGTGGTCGCAGGTTTTGCAGTTGTCGTCGTCGTCGTTGTAGTGGTGGAGGTCTTCACATGTAAATGCTCTACGTGGAAGGTCTCGGGTGTGCCACGCTTTTCCTCACCCGGCTCCGCAATCCGTACCACCGGCTCACGTTTTGGTATAACAGGCACAATTTTCGGTAGATTCAGGTTAATGCCATTCTTACCGTATTTTTTCACTTTAGAGTGACCTTCAATGATGAGATACATTGGACCCCTTAACGGTGCCTCAGGCTGCTTGTAGTGTGAGAAGAGTGAGTCCGTTGTCATTTGCATTGGCGCTACTGTCGGCCGATAGGCCAAATTGCTGGTTGTTGGTATGAGCAGGCGAGACGAGGTTGTTGTACGTGGTGTTGTCGTTGTTGTTGGTGTCGTGTAAATAACTCGCGACGTAGTGCTGGTGAATTGTGGTACCGAAGTTGGGCTTACGGTTGGGTACTGCGTACGGGGTGTAGTGTAAACGATCGCTGCTGATGGGGGCGACGGACGTGTTGTAGTTGTTGTCGTCGTCGTGGTAGTGGCGATTGTCGGGGGCGCTGAGACATATGTAACCGGTGTAATTGGTGTGAAACCAACATTTTTCGAGTTCGGCGTTGATGGCATGCGCTCGTAGATGGGTTTTGTGCTTTCATACACATGCTTACTGGTGGACATTGAATAGTTGGGTTTGGCTGAAGTCTTCACAACCTCCTTCTGCAGGAGTTCATGTAACCAGGGTTTGCGACCAGTGCCGCTTTGTTTCAAGCTGTTCTCGCTGTGCCATATGGAGTTCGGTGAGTAAGACTCTTGTGGCATATGTGAGCTCATGCTGTTTGAGCTGCTGGGTCGGGTGTAGCTAAAGTAGTGATGCGAGTCCTGTGGATGTGAGTCGTAACCATGTGAAATCGGCATGTGTGAGGATTGTGAAGATGTTGGCATAGAAACCGTGGAGCCGCTGGACGTAATATAATGATGATGCTGTTGCTGCTGCTGCTGCGATTGTTGCGGATAATGGTGCGTAACTGGCGGTGTGCTGTACATCCACGACGAAAAGGCGGGTGGTGTTGAAATGCTCGGATAATGCTGCATCTTCATGTGTGCCACGGTTTGGGTTGGCACCGAAGTGGATGGCCCCATGTGGGTCATCGGGGGAACATGTTGTGGAGCCGCTGCAGACATGCCGTGACGATACTCCGTGTGTACTTGCGCAACTTGCGACGGCTTCATGGGCAGATTGAAAGTGTTAATTGGCGGTGAATTCGATTGCATCGGTGGTGGCATCAGCCGCGTGGGTAAGTGTTGTGCGTAATAACTGCGTCGCACCGATGTGTACTTCGGTTGTAGCAATGGCATTTCACCTTTAGCGTTTTTACCCACACTCACGTGCTGTGCATGATGATGATAGGGTTGATGTGGCACAGCATGTAGATTCGGATGTGGTTTATGCGGTGAGGGTGAAGATGCATGCATGCCACTGGCTCCACCACGCAAGTGCTCATTTGGCATACCCAACATTAGTATGTCTATTTGGTTGGGTTTTGCGAAACGTACGGCATTTCCATCCTGTTTGCCAACACCACCACCACTTTCCTCTTTGCTGCTATCCTTTGTAGTCTCTGCCCAGTAACGTACATGCTCGAGCGTTGGCGGACTGTAATCGAATGTAGGATCATTTTTCAGCGGATCACCACGGCCCACGGGACGCCATTCGTTGCTGTAATCCAAACGCGGGCTGAATGCGTGCACTGTGAGTGAGCATGAGAAGGAGGAAGAGAAGAAAGAAAAATAAACGAAGTATTAGTCAATGTGGAACCCAATGCATGAGCGAAGTATTGATTAAAATTATTTTAAATATAGTTTATACAATTTCAAATCCTTTCAAAAACCAAATTCTTCAGCTTCTTTTGGTCAGTCTCCGCGATGCTTTGCGCTATGCGGCATTCTTTCCATTTAAAAAGGTTTCGATGACGCGTTGATTCAATTAGAGGAGGATGGGTCTTATTGGAGATCTTGAGAGGTGGAAAACTGTCCTCAGCGGCTGCTACAACGTAACTTTACATAGTTTTTGAGAGTGTGTTTGTATCTGTATGATCCAAAACGAGCTCAGCTCTTCAAAAGTATCAAAAGCATGCAAATCGAGGAGCTCAGACACCTCCAAAAGGAGTAAGAAATCCGACTGAAGCTGTTTTGAGAAGCTTTCAGTAGCTTCTGATAGGACCGTCCATGAAGGTGTCCCCTATCTCAGTTCTGAAATTCTAAAAAATTAGCTACCACCCGAAGTAAGGACCGACGCTCTTTAATAATATTTGGAGATCTTCAGCTGTGCCTTGAACCAGCTCAACTTAAGTTTTCACCAATATATTTCTGACTAAAGAAATCTGTACAGTTCGGCAAAGTTTAGACTCAGACTCATCCAAAGGAATTTCAATCAGAGAATGACCACCCAGATCCCTCACCATAAGCATTTTCTTTTTAAGTTTTAAGCTATTCCGCAATCTGAATTAGAATAACTTCGCAATCTCGAATGTGAAAGTATTTAACTAATGTCGGCTGATATCGAAATTATAGTGCCCTCTGGCAAGGGAAGACGGACAGTCTTCTGATCTCTTAAAAAGCTTTACTCTCACCAAGCTTTGCATGTTCCGTTCTGTAATCAAGCCTTTTCCAGCAGCTCCATCCCTTTAAGTGTATCCAGGAAATATTAGCAGAATAGAAACTGCTCCTAGCTACAAGACTGTAGCTTGTGTTTATGACCGTGGCTGAAGACGAGATTGTCGAGGATAGTGATATACCCAAAGGCCGAGAAGGACAGCGGCAGCTATGACAATTCCTTAACAAATCAGCAAGGGCACCCTCGTATGTCTAGAGTTCGCTATAAAGGCCCCCACACATTAAGTTCAGGTCGCAGGCGGTTGGGAAAACTCTGGAAAGAGAACAAGTCTATTTCCTTTTCCCAAGAAGCTTTGGAACCCTTCATTTCGTGAAAGGGTATTGACAGGAATTGACTGCGTCGGTTATTTTCAGAGACTCTTCATTTATATCTATATACCGTCGTGGGTAAAGTCCACACAATCAAATGGTGGCGGTAGCTACGAGATTTCCATAACAAATCAGTAAATTCTGGTGGTGATCTAGCAACCTTTTACGTGTAGAGTTAGCTGTAAAGGGCCCTCATGTCTCTGGCTGCAGATTTCGAAGATCTTTTACTATTTCATTTGTGATAATTGAAAGCCCGCACCTCTGAAAAGAAATCATCTGTCACACCGTGAATGGATATAGGCAAAAAACTACCGGTACGGTACCGGTACGTCCATAACTTGGAGACTCTAGTTTAGAAAGTCGTGAGTAAATTTAAAAAGTCGGGAGTTGTGGAATGTTTAAAGGTTGAGAAGGACAGCAACAGGGACAAGACGTTCATAACAAACCAGCAAGTTCATGGTGGTGACCTAGCATCCTCGTACGTCCAGAGTTAGCTGTAAAGGGCTGTCATATCTCAGACCGCAGGTATATGAGAGAGCTCTTTCCAAGCTTACCATCAAAACCTCATTCTTCTCAAACGAAAACATCTATTCCTCTTCTCCAGAAGATCTGTCCCGTCCAGTCGTTCGGTGAAAGAATATTTGCAGAAAAAAACCGTGCATCGGCAATTCTTAAAGGCTCTCGTCTAAAAGACCGTAGGTAAAGTATAAACCATAGGGAGTAGTCCACGGACGGAGCCGGACACCAACAGGTACCCGATAATCATCCCAGAAGAAGAGCTGAAGGGAACGAAATCTCATCAGAAACTCACTTTTTTTTAAAGGATTCGCTGTAATCATTAGTTCGACCAGTCTAAAAAACGAGCCTTGCTCCATTTGACTTTTTCTTCTCGTTTTCATAAATATGTGCATATGTATGTGTTCATTGATGATTTCTTATTACATGAGTGTTATAATTGCCCATGCTAATGCGTACAATGTCGAAAACATTGGAAAAACATCCAAACCCATCAACACCGCGTAGTACGAGCAGAGTGGTTTGAAAAGTAGCCGGGCGAGCTGACTGCGTTGCGGGTAACAACAGCGTACGCAGCAGTGCCACAGTGCCACAATGGGGCGGTGAAGTTGCTACTCGACTTAACATAACTTCAGTGGTCTCTGGCGGCAAACACCATAACCACGGCCACGGCCACGGCCACGTCCACCGCTCTACACGGCCAAAGGCAATAGCAATTGACGCTAGTTGTATGACTGTCCGCCTGGCTGGAGTTACGCCAGTTTTTTTTGTTTGGCGCTTGCTGCTTGACTTGCTTCAAATTGCAACAACGACAACAACAGCAACACTAACTATGTGTTTGTTAAATTTGACGTTGTTGCGGTGACTCTTCTTGCGCTGTTCGTTAAACAGCATTCGCCTACTATGCAATAATAGATACGCGTACACTCGGTGCGGTATAATCATAAACTTGTTAAAGTGTTAACAAATGTTTCGGCTACCACCTCACCTTGCGGCAGCACACCACGGTCGTCAGGCATAAGCCACTACCTCCTCGTCTGCTCTGGTTGACGGTCAGCCTATGCCACCTCCTTCACCATCTTTATGGTTGGCTGCGCGAGCTACGAGCTTCGCGGGTTTTCTGTTTTTGTTTCTATTGCCTAGTTCAGCTCGTTGCTGCTGTTTATTTATAAGCCTGTCCGTCCGTCCGTCCTCGTCCGCCTGCCTGCCTGCCTGTCGGTCCATTAGTGCAGCCCAGTTATTGCCGCTGCTAATTTAACAGCTCTACTAACTACTTGTGGTATCAAATGTCGTCTTCGTTTTCAACGTGATCTTGTCGCGGGCAATCAGCTCCTCGGCTGAGCTCAGCTCAATTTAGTGCAGTGCAGTTCAGTTCAGTTCAGCTCAGTTCAGTTCAGCTGAGCGCAACTGCATTTCCAGCTTGGACTGGTGCGTGCACTCGTATGGAAGCCCCTACCCCCGCGTCCGTTCGTTCGTTTGTTCGTCCGCTTGATCCGCCGGCACGCCAGCTCGTTTTGTTTCAGGCGTCGAAGCGAAAAAATTGTGCAAATTATTTTATGATGTATCTACAATTGCCACAACAATGTTGATTACCACTTTTAACTGCGTTAATAATGCCAGTCAATGAAATTACTGGTTGCTGGTTGTTGGCTGTTCGTTGTTGGTTGGTTGGTTGGTTGCTTGGTTGTTGCTAATGTTATTGTTATTGTTGTTTTCCTACTTTTTTTTCGCTTGTTTTCTAATTTTTCGATATCTTGAATGTCTTCTTTATTGCTGCTTTTGATTATGCGGCATACACACATACATACGAGTGCATACGAGTACATAAATATGAGATGATTATTGTCTTCACGAGAGTAGGATTTTGAGAAATGTTAATGTTTGTCTTTATCGAATGGTGCAAATGTCATGGTTTTAAGTGAATTTTCATAATTGATTCATTTTTTATTTAAAAACAATAAATACTTGTACAGGGTTATTCATTTAGTGATTTCGAAAGTGCAGGTTTGTGTATTTTGACATCTGTCAAACTTAACTGTCAAACTAAACATGTTCTGTTTTAGTTTAAAGTCAGGCATTTATGAAAACGAATCGCTTAACGCCGGCACAACGCGCTAATGCTGTTGAAACCAACTACAAAAATGGTGATTCAAACGTAGCGAAGTTTCGCGCCTTAAAAAGAGGAGATTCTGGTGCACATAGTCGTCCAACTACTCAAGCAATTGGTACAAGTTTAAAGATATTTGAATAGATTGGATGGGTTATAGATATTTCATAAGGCCTGCGCATCATCGCTTTGCTCGTTCCAACTCAAATATCACTGTTGTAAGTGAATGTGTAGCCGCAGTCCCGAATGTGTCTATTTCTCATTGTGCTCAAGAGAGCTGGTACTATCTTAACGCACATAATGGCGTATTTGGTAGCACTTTGACTTACACCCAAATCCATATAAAGTCTAGCTCATACAACATCTGAAGCCAGCTGAGCATTCATAACGCCATAGTTACGTCGACTGGGTGCTTGAACTACAAGCTGTGATCCGCGATTTTTTTAAACAAAATTTTCTTCAGCGACGAGACACATTTCTCACTCGCTGAATACGTAAATAATAGAGCTGCACATTTTGCTCAAACATTTTCGAGCTGTGCGAGCATTTGAGCAACTATAGCACTCGCACAACTGCTCATTGCTCATTACTCGGAAAATTTTCGAGCCGAGCACGAGCTTTTCGAGTATTTCGACAAGCACTTTGACTTTATTTTCACAATTTTTTTAAAAATAATTTTAAATTTATTTATGCAAAATGTAAGAATCATTGAAACTTTAAAGAAATTTTGTCAAAAAAAATTAAATTTTTTTTGTTCTGCTGAACAGTTCAGCCAATGAGCGAGCATCGAGCTGCTCGCAATGCTCGATACCCAGGTACCTGGAGCTGTAGTAAATAAGCAAAATCGTCACATTTAAAGCTCCGAGAATCCTCAAATTATTTAAGAGAGGCCATTAAGCCCAAAAAAAAACTTTATGTCTGATGCCCTCTTTGATTTGGAGGTGTTATTGGACCTTACTTTTTTGAAAGCGATAACATCGAGACTGCTATTGCCAATTCGGAGCATTATGGTCGTATCATTTTTGGCTTTCAATTTGAAGTACACGACTTGGGCAGTATGTGGTTCCAACAAGATGGTGACACATGTCATACAACACGACCGAATATGGCTTTATTGTGAAAGAAATTTCCCGGCCACGTAATATTTCATCTGGACGATATCAATTTGTCACCGAGATCGTGCGATTTGACAACGTTGGAGATTTTTGAGAAATACCGTTTTTATCCGGATAAACCTTTAATATCTTGAGCACTTGAAAACCAACATGGATAATCCTGTACAAAGTAGACTTGGGCAATGTCAGCTTTGCTCGTATCGGTAGTTAATCTTGAAAATTAGTAATGAACAATAGCCCACGGCTATCTATCTATGTATTTATGAATTGACACTTCTAATCCCTATTATTTTTAGTTTCTTTTTGCATCAGATATTTTTTGTTGCTAATCACTCTATCAGCTTATCTATCTCACTAGATGGTCTGCATTACACTACTGGGGTGAGAGGATCAAATGTAATTTTGGGGAATTTGTGGAATGGACTAAGTGACTTAGGAATAGACATACAATAGACAGGCGAGCTTATGACAGAGAATGAAGAGCTCGTAGAGGTGTGGTAGCCATAACGAGGTCTAAGGTTACTCAAAGAAAGCGATTAAAGGGACATGACAGCAGCACTCCTTTCCCTTACCTCCATCATTCTACTTAGCAAACGCCATTAAGTATAAATAAATGTTGCTGTGGCTGAAGGTAAGTAAAAGTGGCAAGAATTACCCCAGGCGACCAGCTAGCCCGGGATCGCAAGCGTGCCACCCCATGCCACAGAGCCTTATCTCAACAGTCAGACATGTAACATTACCTACTCAACCATGGTACACTAAAGAACTCATAGCTTTGAAAAATAAAATAAAACCGAGCTTTCAAGCTTTATAAAAATACAGCTCTACTGTTCTTTCGGTAAAGCTATGATACTGCCTTCCCTTGTTCGATAAACTGTTAATCGCCATTGCATCACGATTCCCCAGACTGGTTCCGTGCTGAAAGATTTAAAGGCTGTCTCAGCGATCGAGTTTGAGAAGTATTTCAGGGATTGAGAGAAGAGCTAGCATAAGTGCATTTTGAAGACGACAAGATCAATGTAGAAATATTTTGCTCCTTTTATGTCAACCTTTTAAATGTTCTTATAAACAAATAATTTTAAGATTTGAGTTCTTGTCAAGGTTTTCGTTTTCATATACTATTTATATGAATTTTATTATCACTAATATCACTGATCGCGGTCGCGATAGCCGAGAGGTTAGCATTGTGTACTACAATTCGGTAGGCCTGGGTTCGAGTTCAGCTTCGAACAACATCCAAAATTCGAGCAACCATCAAAAAGATAGAAAATTAATTTTTCTAATTGTGGTCGACCCACGGCAGACAATGTTAAGCTCTCCGAGATGGTCCATACACGTTGAGTCCAATTTTCGATGACTCGTTCCAGCATTTCGACTGGTAACCGGCGAACGTCACGCGTGATGTTTTGCTCCAAGTCCTGAAACGAAGCGGGATTGTCCGCAAAAACTTCAGACTTTACATATCCCTACAAGAAAACGGTCTAACGGTGTGATATCACATTTTCTCGGTGGCCAATCGAACGGCCCAAAACACGAAATTATCTGAACACCGAAGTGTTGTTGAAAACAAATATCGCGGAGATCACGAGCTTCAATTTCAGGCATCACCACCAGTCGGTTATCATGGCGCGATAACGGTCGCCATCGACAGTTACTTTCTCACCGACATCATTTTTGAAGAAATATATATCGGCGATTCCACCGACTCACAAACCCTACCAAAGCGTTGTTTTCTCTGGATGAAATGACAGTTCGGCTGCTCTTCGTATTAAATGCGACAATTGTGCTTGTTAACATACCCATTGAGCCAGAAATGGGCCTTACCACTGAACAAAATTTGGCGCGAAAACGTCGGATCTTCTTGGAGCTTTTCAAGAGCCCAAAGATCGAAGCGATGTCGCTTGGGAAGGTCGAGCGGCTTCAGTTCTTGCACAAGCTGTATGTTGTACGCTTTGAATTTAAGATCTCGACGTAAAATGCGCCAAGTCGTCGCCATACGCCAGTTTGAGTTGCTGTGAACGACGCCGAATCGCCTCTCCACGGTCTTCGTGTACACTTTAAGCTACGGCTGCTATATTATCTTCACTGCATGCTGGACGTGGTCTATTCGGTTGAATATTATCCAATAATGAATGCTGGGTCTCAAGATGGGTGCTGGTGTTGCGAATAGTACGCTCAGGTGGCCGATTATGTAGACCATAAGTTGAGCGAAGCGCACGAAACACATTACTTACATAACGTGAATTTTCGTAATAAAGTTGAATGATTCGTAAACGTTGTTCAGTTGCAAGTCTCTCTCAATGATGACATGCCAAATAATATTGAACAAAAATACTATGACAGCTTAACACGGCTCACGCGTGATCTCTCAAAAAAAAAAAAACCTTTTGAAAAAAATAAAAAAATAACCCCACTTGGATCACCCTTTATAAAGAGGTCCACAGTTTCTCATAATGGCATGATAGTTTCAAAGGGTCTGCTAGGAGCAAAGTCAGAAAACTTCAGCATTTTTGAACATTTTGAACAAAAATTTAGAAAAAAAAGGAAAAAAATGAGATTGAAAATAACTAAAAAAAAAAAAGAAAAAAATAAAATAAAAATAAAAATAAAAAAATAAAATAAAATAAAATAAATGAGATGAAAATAACTACAAGTAAAAATAAAGAAATAAAATTAACAAGTAAAAAATAAAAAATAAAATTCAATAAAATTAAAAAAATAAAATAAGAAGGAAAATAAAAAAATTAAATAAAAAATTAAATTTATGAAAATAAAAAAATTAATTTTTTTTTATTTTAATAAAAAAGGAAAATTACGAAAATAGATGAAAACATAACGCCAAGACGAAGGCGCAGAAAATACCAAATAAAAAATTTCGCAAAAAGAAAACAAAATCACGAAATACAAACAACAAAACAAATCATAACAGAAACTAGGTAAACAAGCTCCTGCCGAGCAACTTGACTTGAACTTGAACTAACAATGGCCACAAATAACGTGCGCAACAACAACAACAACAACAACAACAACAACAACAACAACAACAACAACAACAAAACACTCATACCAAGACCAGCAAGGTGGACGGAGAAGAAGAGTACAGGTAACATGTATGTATGTATATATACAACTATGATAAATGTTTTGACAACACAAACAAACACATGCATGCAAACATAGTTAGATTTATAAGGAGAAGATCAGTGCCATTTATCCAAGCATCCAACCATCCAGCCATCCATCCAACCATCCATCCAACCATCCATTCAAAACCATATTGGCCAATCACGCTAATGGTTAAATGTCGCTCTACGACCGACTCAATGTGGTTATGAGGTTATATGGTAACTGCAACATTTGTGGTGGCCAAAATGTGGTTGGAATTGTGGCAATGCAGTGTGGATCGAGCGATCAACAAACAACGAAATAGCATAAAATATAAAATATATACGAGTGTAGAAGAAATAATAAAAACAAAAGTAGAAATGCGCAGAAATGTACAATGATCGACTGATGGTCAATCACTCACGCATTCACTCATTCACTTGAGTTCAGCTTGAGAGCTGAGTGTTGATGAACTGAGTTCAGTTGAGAGTGGCTTACAACAACAACAGTTGAGTACTCGTATGTGGTGATCAGCGGATGGACAAATGGTTAGATAGAGATGATGATTCGTAATTAATGACAGAGGGAAAAACACGACAGCAAAACTGTGTTTGTGAATGACAAAACGGCTTTTTGGTTGCAAGTGTGGCGAAAAAAAAGCGGAAAGTGAACGCGTCTACATACAAGAGGATGCGGCTCAATGGGAGGATGAAGCGCGGCAACACCTGCTATGACCATCAAAGTACATTGCGCGCACACACACACACACACACCAAAATTCACACAGTCTAGCATCAGCAGCCAAGAGAAATAAGCGAAGAAAGAAGAATTAAAGGAAAAAAAGTGTTGCGCCGTGCTTTGCGCTGTGCTGCGACGCTGGCTGATAAATTATTTGCTAAAACCTGACAAATCGCTTTCCATTTTAATGCGACAAATACAGCGAAATATATGTACATATGTACATGGAATAAATATGTATTATTACTAATACAAAAACAAAAGCCAGGAGCGAGCTTAGAAGCTTTATTTGCAGGGGTTGCAGTACAAGTCCTTGGAAGGAGTAGCTTTTTCTCAGCCTTTTCACGTCTGAGTTTAAAATATATGGACGAGGGTCACTTTTTAAGCCTTGAAATGAAGATAAAATCAGTGAGCTACCGTTTTTGAGGCTTGCCAGGTGCTTCACCAAACAAGGCTTGGATAGTAGTGAGGGCTTAACCTACCATCCATCAATAGCTTTATAAAGGATGACCCAAGTAGATGTACTTTTTTCAATAGCGTTTTTTTTTTGATAGATCACGCGTGAGCCGTGTCAAGCTGTCATAGTATTTTTGTTCAATATTGTTTGTCATTTCATCATGGAAAGACTTACGCCTGAACGACGTTTTCAAATCATTCAAATTTCGTACGGAATTTCACGTTCTGTAAAGAATGTGTTTCGCGCGCTTCACTCAACTTACGGTCAACATAATCGGCCTCCTGAGCGTCCCATTCGCAACAACATCACCCATCTTGAGACCCAGCATTCATTATTGGATAATATTCGACCGAATAGACCACGAATATAGCGGTCGCAGCTGAGAGTGTACACGAAGACCGGTGTTAGTCCATTCGGCGCCGTTCACAGCAACTCGGTGTGGTACGACTTGGCGCATTTTACGTCGAGATCTTAAACTGAAAAAGTACAAAATATATATTGTGCAAGAACTGAAGCCGCTCGACCTCCCCAAGCGACATCGCTTAGCTCTATGGGCTCTTTTGAAAAGTTTCAAGAAGATCCGACGTTTTCGAAAAAAATTTTGTTCAGAGATGAACCCATTTCTGGCCCAATGGGTATGTCAACGAGCAAAACTAACGCATTTGGGACGAAGAACAACCTGAAGATATTCAAGAGCTGCCATTTCATCCAGAAAAAACAACGGTTTGGCGTGGTTTGTCGGTCCATATTTCTTCAAAAATTATGCCGGTGAGAACATAACCGTCAATGGCGACCATTATCGCGTCATGGTAACCGACTATTTGATGCCTTAAATTGAAGCTCGTGATCTCCGCGACATTTGGCTTCAACAATGCGGCGCCACTTCCCACACATCGCATCAATCAATGGATTTGTTGAGATAACACTTCGGTGAGCAGATAATTTCACATTTTGGGCCGGTCGATTGGCCACCAAGATCGTCTGATATCATACCGTTAGACTTTTTCCTGTGGGGATATGTAAAGTCTAAAGTCTATGCGGACTGTCCCGCTTCGATTCAGGTCTTGGAGCAAAATATCACACGTGTCAAATGCCAAAGAATGTTCTTTCAAATGATAATAAATAATTCCCCATTAAACTTGAAGTTTCTGTGTTTTTTCTTTAAAAATGTAGGGAACCACGAAACGGATTACCCTTTAGAATATTGTCTTTTCAAGTGTCAGCCCAAGAAGTAACGTTGGCCAGTATGGAGGACTTATGAATTTTGAATTGCCTACTTTTATGTTCAGCCGCAGAATGTGAGTACCTACTGACACGTGGAGGGTTATGTGGGCCCACTCGACGTTAGTCTCGACGATTGGTCCCCCTCGTCTGGAAAATGTTGAAAAAAACTATCAGCCTTTCGGAGGTTGGCGTAGCATTAACTGAAGATTCGTCCATTTGTTGCAAAATATCCCAAATTGGAAGAACAGCTTGGCTGAACTTTGCTTCAATGCTCGTAGAACTTCAATGTTCGTACAAGAAAAAAGAAACTTGTGGACTTTACCAAGAAAACTTCTTCTAACACACAAACTCTCTTCAGGACTCCGCTTTGGCCTAAATTCTGTCCTCCGTTGGTCACATTGGATTTTGAGCGACTTGAAGGTTGAGCTTTTCATTCCGCTCATTTAATAGGTAGAGTACTGGGAGTGCAATTAGAGAAGGTTTTGCCATCTTCACACACAAAAAATCTAAGCAAAGTGAATTTGAGTGGTATGGACGAAGCAAAAGTTATCTGAAAGAATAGTACTCTTCGTAAACGACGAAACGATTTATATGGGATTGAAAAACATGGAAATCTTATTCGCTTCTTCAGCGCGCGATACGCAGGTTTTCGTCATCTTTATCACGCTGGTAGCTATATCTGAAGCGTACATTGCGCCCAAAAATTTCGAAGAATGACCCCAAACCCCCTTTCCCCCCTCTCTTAAGCACCCATATGAGACACTCTCACAGACAGAGTGCCTGTCTTTTGACGATTACAACAAGTTAACTTGTACCGCGTACAACAAAAGATTTTATACACGAACCTGATTGTTGTGGCAGACAACGTGAACGCGCCAAAGCATGCAAATGCGCCAGTGTTGTTGTTGTAACTGCAAAGCGTAGACCTGCGGCCCCAAACACAACACAAATTTGTCATTACACAGAAAGAGGACTTCATAAGAGTCAAAAGCACGCCACTTAATAGACATCAAAGAAGGAAGACTCACTTGTCAAGACACAGACACATAAATACATATTTATTTATAGACGAATCACTGACTGGCGGCTGAGCCTCAACCACAGACGCTTTGGTAGTTGGCTCATGGTATGCAAATTGTTTGACGGTTCGGTGCAAGGTAAATAAACAAACCAGCCACGGCTGCTGTGGCGAATTGTTGTCATCGCAAAATATAGAAAAAAGCGAAAAAAAAATTCACACATTCACATCATCATAACAACAACGTAAACAATGAATTTTATTTAGTGCATAACAAAAACAAATTTGCAATGTGCTCGTGCGCATGCGCATGCGCACCGTCTATGTCAAATTCGATTAATGTCACACAAAAAAGAGCCAGAGCATACACACCACTTGACTGCGGAGCGGAGCAGACGCGCAGCGCACACAAACAGTTAAATTTACAGCTAACATAAAAAACAGCAGCATCTCGTTTCGTGAGACCGGGCAAACAGTCAGTGGGGCTTTAGAAGACGGTGGGCCACCATCACCCATCACCATTACCACCAACAGCAACAGCAAGTGCCACCATCACCGTCACCGTTGAAGCTCTCCGTCTGTGCGGTTACTATTATTATGACTATTTTGTCTGAAGCGCACACGGTCATTGCTGCCGCTTGGCCAGTGCCAGTATCACTTTCGATTTTTTCCACAGCAGCACTGCTGCGGCAAATCCGATAGTTGGAGCTTTTGGTCTTTTGGTTCTCTTTTATTTTTGGTTACTTTTCTGGCTGGTTCGAAAATATGTGCTGACCACCATGCTGGCAGTAGTAGCGACAATAATTCACCAATAATATTTCGTCATAATTACATTTTGGCATTGAGCGCTGGTCGAAGCTCAGCCGAATGTATTGTTTGCTTTTTTGGGCTAGCCATCGTTGTCTGTGAAGTAATATTTGTAAAAGAGAGTGATGTGGAGCCTCTCCGGCATATCCGGTTTAAGGCTTCACTAGAGACTTTGTTTAGCATTTGTACTCGGCACGCAGAACCGGCTCCTATGAAAAATCACAGAAGCCACGGATGGGAGAAACCCATTTTGGTGATGAGTATGTACAAGGACTACGATTTCAAGGTGGTAGATGTCCTCGTAAGACTATGTTAAAACGGTGACTTCCAGCTTTAACGCCATGCTGGGTAAAGAAGATATCTTCGGTATCACAGTCGAAAAGTAGAGCCTCCACGACGAAACATCCCCAAATGGGTTGAGGCTGATCGACTTCGCCGAGGTCCATAGTTGTCTTTAGTACTAGGCTGTAACATAAGAAAATCCTTCAAGCTACATGGCTGTTTTGGGATTGAAAAACTCACAACAAGATCGAATATGTGATACACGGACGACGTATTTCCTGTATTCTAGACGTGCGTCATACACGCGTGTCACATCAAAGATGCGCACCCACTTCTGTGCAGCAAAGAACGCCGGTCAAAGAAACAAAAAGATTTGATGTCGAAAAGCTGCAGTACCAAGAGACAAACAAACGGATTCCACAAGACTTGCACTCCTACTCTCTGAGAGCATTCACTCGGTGTAAGGGAACTATAGGATGGCATTTCAAGATCCCTACGAACAGCTGCAAATGAATCTGTGAGTTCTCGACAGGTCTAAAGTAGAACTGATACTTTGAAGATTACCGCACCGCAGTGAAGAGAAAAAAGACTGCCTTTCTCTCTACGTAGCGATCGACCATGACACGTGTCGACAGGTATAAATACCGCGAGTTGAATATACAAGCGAGACACAGACATCTGAAGAGCTTGAGAAGCTGGCCGATAGGTTTATTGCTTGAAAATGATGAGATGCGGCGACATATAGAAGGTTTCAAGTCCGGAGCATACACTTGTAGGACTCAACGAAGTGATTTAGAAATCGATGCTCAAAGTTTACTGAATTTATGGAGGAAATACTTCTCTAGCCTGCTGAATTGAAGTGAATAAAACTCCGCAAGGCGAATCCGATTTCTCAATAAATGACGACGGTATAGACGTTCCATTAATCAACTATGATGAAGTTCGAATAGCAATTGACCGCGGCGGATGTCGATGGATTGCCGGCTAAGCGCTCAAATACGGCGGTGAGCAACTAAAAAGGTGCATGCATTAGCTTCTTTGCACAATATGGTCGGACGAAAGCATCTCCGACAATTGCAAACTAAGTGTGATCTGGCTAATCCGCAAAATAGAGAACTCACAATCTTTGCAAATTATCGTGGGATAAGTCTAGTCAATATTGCGTGTGAAAGACTAAAGCCCAAAATCATCGAACTCTGATCCGACCTTGTCAGTGTGGCTTCCGACATGGAAAATCTACAACTGACCAGACATTTACCAGGCGCCAGATATTGAAAGTCTCTCAACAAAAGGATTGACTGTTTGCGATTAAAAAGGTGCTTCCTCTGTGTCAGCATGTCTGAATTTGGTAACCCATAAAACTTATACCTCTGTATAAACTGATATTGAGCAAAACCAAAAGTTCCGTCAGGTTAGGCAAGGACCTTTTCGAGCCATTGGATACTAAAGAAGGTTGCACAGGTTGGCTATTAATCGTATGACTTTTTTAACGGAATAGAGTGTCAACTGGGGCTACTTTAGACTGAATAGCCAATGGCACTGCAGAAGGTAGAATGATAAGCTGTACGAGTTATACGGTGACATTGTCTAGAACCAGCCGTCCATACAGGTGAAAAATCTCCAACTTTGAAACCATTCGTTGCAGGACCCACTAATGGAAGTAGAGGAAGAGAAAGACTTTCACTCCGTTGGAAGGATAAAGTGGAGAAGGAACCATTACTTGGTGTCTCCAATTCGGACCGGATGGCTAAGAGTAGAAACTCGGCTATAACCGCTATGCGGTGTCCATGCCAATAAAAAAGAGGAAAGAAGCAATTTACTTTATTTTATTTTATTTTATTTTATTTTTATTTTTTATTTTATTTTATTTTTTCATTTTATTTTATTATAACTCGGTTTTATTTTAATTGTATTTTAGTTATTTATTTATTTTTATTTTTTTATTTTTTTATTATCATTTGATTTCATTTTATTTTAAATTAATATAATTTAATTTAATTTTAGTTAATTCAATTTTATTTAATTTAATTTAATTTTATTTTATTTTTTATTTTATTTTTTCATTTTTATTTTTAATTTTTTTTTTAAATATATATTTATATTTTTTATTTCATTTTATTTTAATTTAATATAATTTAATTTAAGTTTATCTTATTTTAATTATTTTATATTTTATTTCATTAAAATTTTTTTTATTTTTTTATTAAGAGTAGAAACTCGACTATAACCGCTATGCGGTGTCCATGCCAATGAAGAAGAGGAAAAAGTAATTTACTTTATTTTATTTTATTTTTTTTAATTTTTTTATTTAATTTTTTAATTTTATTTTTTTTTATTTGATTTCATTTTATTTTATTATAATCCGGTTTTATTTTAATTGTATTTTATTCATTTATTATTTTTTTATTTTATTTAATTTTTATTTAATTTTTTGATTTAATTTTTTTTTTAAATTAATGTAATTTAATTTAATTTTAGTTGATTCAATTTAATTTAATTTAATTTTATTTTTTTAAATTTTTTTTATTTTTATGTTTTTTATTTTTTTTAAATTAAATATTTTTTTTAATTCATTTTTTTTTAAATTTAATATAACTTAATCTAAGTTTATTTTATTTTAATTATTTTATAATTTATTTTATTTTTTAAATTTAAAAAAAATTATTTTTATTAATTAATTAATTACTTTATTTGATTTAATTTAATTTATTTTTTTAAATTTTTTTATTTTATTTCTTTATTTTATTTTTTTTAATTTTATTATAACTCGGTTTTATTTTAATTGTATTTTTTTCATTTATTTTTTTATTTTATTTAATTTTTATTATTATTATTTGATTTCATTTTATTTTAAATTAATATAATTTAATTTAATTTTAGTTAATTTAATTTAATTTAAGTTTATTTTATTTATTTTTTAAACTTTTAAAAAAAATTTTGTTTTTACTTTTTATTTTATTTTAATTTAATATAATTTAGTTTAATTTTGTATTATTTAATTTTTTTTTAATTTTTTTTTTAATATACTTTCATTTTATTTTATTTATTTATTTTTTATTTATTTTTTTTAATTCTTTTATTTTAATTTTTTTATTTTAGTTTAATTTAATATTATAATTTAATTTACTTTTTTTTAATTTTATTTTATTTTATTTCATTTTTATTTTATATTTTTTAATATGTTTTTTATTTATATTTTTTTTAACAATATAATATTACAATAAAATTCAATTTTTCTTCTTCAAATTTCTATTTATTACCCATTTCACGTACATACCCACACCATTCACTGGCTCATTTAAAATCGCATTTGTCTTTTCATCTTTGATGTTGTTGTTGTCCACCACTGTTATCGTTGCGATTGCCGCTTGATTATCTTCTTGCTGTGTTTGTTGCTGTTGCTGCTGCGTTTGCTGTTGATTTGTCTCCTGCTGCGCATTGCTCGTTGCCTGCGCGTACGCCACGCTTACGCTGATGAGCAGGAAGCCGAAACCAATGCATATCGTAACAAAATTGAATTTGTTGCGATCGGTAACCATTGCTGTCAGGGGATCTGTAATGGAACAAATTGAAAAATTATTGGCGAATTTTTTGAAAGGAGGATAAGAAACAGGTGCATTTAAAAGAAATTTAAATAAAATAAAAAAATAAAAAAATATTAATTAGTCTTTAAGACCAAGGTCATTCGGCGACTCTTTGGATTTCGAGTTTTGCGTCACTCTTAATACAGAGCTGAAAGCTTCTTGGCACTCATCGAAAGTTTCGTAGTCCGACACTACTTTTCATCATTTAATGTAAAGACTTGACTGACTTAAAAAGCCCGAATATCTTTTCTCTTTTCTGGAATCAATTCTCGACCGTAGTAAAGTCACAGGTATTAAAGGTCTTAGGGAGTAGTTGTTTGAAATCTTATTAAGTTATTTTTGAAAGGGCAAATAATTGACCCAGATGACTTAATGGAATGGCTAGGATGTTCTCTCTGAACCCTGGTATGGGTGCGAGGATAAAGGGAGTTGGACGAGCTTGCAAGAAAGGGCACTTCCCTTCCATTTTCATCACCATGGCGGAGTCTAGGTATGCCGCTCTCCACTTGCAAGCTCGCAATTGTTGCAATATGACCAATACAATGTGGTTGATATGGGAAAAAGAAGGTCACGAGACCTTATCTTGCTGAAAATAAATGAATGGGTATTCGTATAAGACACCTAAAGAGGCTGAGTGTTATCTATTTAGTGGTTTCGAAAGGTTTGATTGGAGGTTGGGTCTATTAGGATCAACAGTGGTATCACAATGGCCCCTTTTGGTAGTCTAAGTGAACTGATGCCCAGCAAGCACTTCAATCTAACCTAGTAACCTATGTGCTGTGAAGGGTTCAGATCATCGCTCATTTCCACTGTAATCAGTTCATTTGTTTGTTGTTCTGAGAACAAAAATTATCCGAACTTTAAAATTATTCTCAAATCGTGATCAATTTTCGAGAGCTTAGGATGGGTTCTTGATCTCTTCCATATCATACCGCTTTAAAAATTACCGATTGAGAGCTCTCTGTGAGGTTAGTAACAACTGAAAGTGGAACACTCGAAACCACATTTCGGCTTAGAGGAAGCCTTCCAACCTCATTCTTCCACTTCTATGCCACGATGCGCTTGAGAATATCTCGCCGGTCTTGATCGTACATTCACACAGAAAGATTGCGAAATTTCCTCTCCACACTCGTGATGTGTATTTGAAATTGATTACAATTTTTACAAATTAGCCGACTCTAACAGCGCCAGCGAGCACCATGTCACGGTACAGCCCAGTAGAGTACTTAGTACCATATACCAGGATACATACCCACACATACCCGCAAATGGAACTGCCCGCATTTTATGAAAACCAACTGTGGGGAGCCGACTATCAACCTACTTACTACTTCTGCTGACTAACTGACACTCTGTCGAATTGTATGCGCTTCAAGTGCGCCCAGCATGCCGCTACACAACCGCTTATCGGTAAAGTACATACATACAATCCCGTAAATGCATTCAGCAATTCTTGTCAGGACGCAACATGTACGACAACTTTATTAAAATTTATTACGATATCCAGCGTGAGTTACATGAAAGGGTGGACAAAGGCAAAAGCAAAAGCAACAGCAGCAGCCGCAGCAGCGAGCGCAGAAAACGAAAGAAGTACTCTTTGCGTACTTAGTGCGGCGGTATCAGAGACGGAGCCGCAGACACACACACTTGGTTGGATATTCGCGCTGCTCGCGGTGTGCTGCTGGGCAAGATTTAGTGAAGCGACGTAAACTCACGGTTGGTTAAGTGCCACACACACGTTTAACGAAGATGCGAAGATCTCATTTTGATTTTCTCATTTATAGCGATAAATTGCAAGTAAATATTATAATCAGTTTGCATTTGGGTTGAGGCGGTAGGTCTGCGTACGAAAAATAAAGATGTGCCAAAAAAGGAATGAGCTGAAGAAACAACAACAACAACAAAAAGAAATGGAAAACATTCATACGTAAAGAGACCGCAAATGAGGCTCATCGTGAGAACGGATTGCTACTTTTTTTTGAAGAATTCGAATTGAAATTGTTGGTGGCGCTTGAAATATTAAGTCGGCTTATTTTGGTTGAGCTTAATTTTACCCAGCAAGCAAGTTAGACTGCTGAGTGAGCCGAATGGATGAATAAACGGGAATGGTCAGCCCTAAAGTCGAACGCAGAATCACTTCTACCAACAGGTGCTACTTTGGACTGAGTAGGAAATTGAAAATTAAAGTCCTCTCTCGACGAATCAAAACCAAACTCTACAAGCCGCTCATCATTCCCGTCCTGAGATATGGTGCAGAAAGCAGGAAGATATCGACAGCCGATGAGTCGGTTTTAGAAGTTTTCGAGAGGAAAAACTTCCTTCCGCTACGCTGGCGAAAGCAAAGGAAGAGAAAGAGCTCTACTCCGTTGGAAGGATTAGGTGGAGAGCGATCTGGTATCACTTGGTATTTCCAACTGGCGCCAAACAGCAAAAAGAGAAGAAACAAGTGGCGCGCTATTGTTGATGAAGCTATAATCGCGTAAGCGGTGCCTACGCCAAAGAAGAAGAGGAGAATGATACCCTTGGCACCACTTATAGCATAAGTCAATATCTCAGGAGTGCTCCCAATCCGTAAGGGAATGTTGAGAGTAAATGAGAGCAAGTTTTTATTGCGGTTAGGTTAGTTTGAAATAACTTCGCAATGAGATCCCTTGTGATGTCACCAATTCCTAGGTATCACAACCACTTTGATTCTCTCATAATAAACTTCACTGGATCAATTATCTTGTGTCAGCTCGTTTGGGTAGATCATCAAGAAAGATAATACTGAATTTTTGAAACATAACTAGATTCACAATAGCTCTGCGTGAAATAAAAGATGCGTGATAAACTCTCTCTCTTTATAGCTCTTGCATCATCCTCTCTGAGGAGCTCTCGGGCTTTCTGCATGTCGTCTTATCATAGAGTAGTTTGCCAGGACTCCAGTTACCTTCTCTTTTCAAGAAGTACATTTCGCCTGACTTCTTTCTATTCCATTTAGCCCAGACTTGCCTGTTTACCTAGAAATTCCTTGATGAGCAGGTAATGATTGGCGTAACTCGCTTAGCAAATTCGAATGCCTTATCCTTCAGTTGCGACAGCAGTCGTTAGAGAAGTAGTCTACCCTCCTACCATAAGTCTTTATTAGACAGAGTTAGGTCTGTTTTCTTTCGACTGCGACACATCCATCCCTCTCGTATCAGCTTTTCTTTTGACATTTTTGAAAACCAATAGTTTCATTTGTACCGGCATGTAGAGAACTCGAAATTCCGTCCCAGAGTTCCCTTATGCGTAAGTTCCTGATGAATGCCCACAGAGAGCACGAGTGCAAGTCAATTAGAATACTGCTGGTATCTCTCTTCGATACTAAGTACTCGACACGTACGCACGTCTCGAATACTGGGGACATGGTAGGCGTTTATCACAACATGATCGATCAGGATGCGAGTTTTTGGATTACTACAAGCAACTATATTTCGGATCCTGGCCAAGTCGATAAGCCTCAACCTATTTGGGGATGTTTCATTGTGGATACTCAAATTTCTAACAGTTGTGCAGAGGATACCTTCTTTGCCGCCCACCATGGCGTTAAAGTCGCCAAGCACAATTCTGGCATCGTGGCGGGAGAGGCGCTCATAAGTACGCTGCAGGCGCTTGTTAAAGTCACCTGTCTTCATATCGTTTTCTCTTCTGTTCGGGCTACATGTTGATGAACTTCGCTTTGATGCGGATTGTGACCAGATGGTGATCCATTGGAGTTTATGCCAGGACTTGGCGACTGAGTGTTTCTCCCACCACGAATCCGCCGCAAGACTCCACATGGATTGGTTGCCGCATATCGCCCAAGACCTTAGGCATTTCACCGCCAACTTTTAATTTTCCTTTTTAGTGTGAAGCACTAAAGTATAATTTCTGTTCGCTGGGCGTTTCACATTTGCAACATCTTCATTCCTCTGCTCATGCAATATTAAATTCGTGCACTTCATCATTTATGCACGCACGGGCTCACACACATACCCGGGTGGGCTTGCGCTGACTCGCTTGGCTGTCAAGTCATTTCAACGAACAATTCATTCTGTTTCCTGTTCAATATTTCTTTTTCTCTTTTTTCGCCACTTTTTACTCCTTTTCCTTTACACACTCGCTCATTCCATGTTTTTTTTGCCTTCACCCACATTGTGTGTGGTTTTTTCGTGAATTTTCGGTGTTGCGCTTTGTGGTCAATTCACTTTTCAATATTTCTACATGCACGTACATATGTACATGTATGAGTATGTAGGTGGGTTTTGTTGTACCCATTTTGTTGTCCTCTTTTAACATGAATTTTTAATCAAGATCAAGTGTGGTCAGCGCATGTCCTTAGGGGCAGCATTTACATATATTTATGTACATGAGCTCTGACGTGGCGCCATTTGGCAATGCAAATGTGTGGCCGAAACTTATTTCAAACATAAATGAAAGCGCCCTTTAGGAAAGTTTTGAGAATTCGAAATAGAGAAAGAGAGAGAAGAAAATATCTTGCTGTGAGGTGAAAGAGGTTGTAGGACTCGAATACTTAAGCATGCGCTGGGAGAACACTATAAGCAAACTAAGTTTTTCATGGATAGCGACGTCATTACTTTGAGAGCGAGAGACTGAAGCCACCGCTCTCCCTAGTTTTTGCTCTTCTGGTATGAGAACTGCTCTCATTGAGTGATAACCGTCGCAAGAGTTCCATTTTTAGGAGATTATTTCTTGTAGTTTCTCTCGAGCGACTATTTCCATACGAAATGCCATTGGCTTCACTCAAGTATCTCTCTTCTATCTAAGTGCAACCGAGACTTCTTTCATATATGATGAATCAACGCACTTTCTGTAGTTTTTTTAAGGTTTTCGAAGATTTTTGATGTCCATAAGCTTTGTTCTATACCCCCTCGCCGAATTTAAGAGATTTGACATGCTGTTCTTTTTGGTATTGTAGCGGTTCCCTAACTCCACCTAGGGTTATGGCAGACATGCACTAGATTACCTACCAGTAAACGAAATCACTCGCAGTAACAAGAAGATTCGTTTTCGTCATCAATGGAGTCCAAAATAACCATTGTTTTCAGAGTAGAAACGACAGTGACTCTTTGTCCGAACTTTCGTTGCTTATAGCATACACAACTGATCCAACATCTAGACAAATTTAATAGAGACGGTACATAGAGGATGAATAAACTTTTCCTGAAATATTTTAGGGGTTAAGTGAGCTCAGGAGCTATCAGAGTAAATACAGAATTCCTCTCTCTCTCTCTCTCTTGCGACGGTGAATTTTTGGAGAGAAATGCATTTATCTCTTTATAGGAGTAATTACCGCCTGGTATATATGCAGTGTGGTTTTGAAAGCCTAAGTCGCCGACCATTCCGCCCGGCCGCTCTATGAAGTAGTATCTTGTCAGTCAACGCCTGGTAAAAATGAGGCTTCGCGGCGCTAACTCTGAGCTACTTACTGCCTGCGGAGAGTTTGAATTAAAAAATTACTGTCTCTTAATCCCATTTTTCCTACAGGCCACTCAATGCAACACATATTTGGTTACTTGTAAGCGCCACACGCATCATTCTTTCTTCTTATGCCGCTTTGACTTTTGTAAGCCTTTTTTTCCCTTCTTCTACTTCTCCTACTTCTCGACTGAAAGTGAAAATGGCCACACAATGTTGGTGGTGGCAAGCATTTCAATTTCAACCAATCATTTCGGCAAAAAAACAACAACAAAAAGCATAAAATTGAATGTGCTCCTACCATTACCGATTGTTGGTTGAGGATGGCGTTGACCATCTTCAGGTCGTACGCAGCATGGACACAGGCAAGTACTTATTACATACACGTATGTATATATGTAATTATGTGGTTGCACGATGAATTTGGCACATTGTACGAATCAGTCATTGTTGTTGTTGGTTGGCGTTGAAATGGCATGCGAGCAGAGAATGATACAAAGCACGTGAGCATGCGCAGCAATATGTATGTGGTTTTGTGTAAATATGCGCATTTCATATGTAAATATGTATTTATATTTGTGGGTTTATGATTTATTCTCCTTTTTGTTTATATGCTGGTGCTTACAAAGGCGGCTCCATCCATTTGCCAGCTTTTTCCCATGCAACTTTGATGAATGCAAGCATCACAAATTCTCGCTGACAAGTAATGAAGAAATTTTATAAAAATTTGCATTTACTTTTTTAAAGGAAAAAACACAGAAAACTCAAATTTAATGAATTGAGTCCAGTTTTCGATGACTCGTTTGAGCATTTCGACTGATAACTGGCGAATGACACGCGTGATGTTTTGCTCCAAGAACTGAATCGAAGCGGAATTGTCCGCATAGACTTTAGACTTTACATATCCCCACAGGAAAAATTATAACGGCGTGATATCACACCATGTTGGTCGCCAATCGGCCGGCCCAAAACGTGAAATTATCTGCTCGCCGAAGTTTACTCTCAAGAAATCCATTGATTGATGCGATATGTGGGGAGCGGCACCGTCTTGTTGAGACCAAATGTCACGCAGATCACGAGCTTCAATTTCAGACATCAAATAGTCGGTTATCATGGCGCGATAACGGTCGCCATTGACGCTTGCGTTCTCAGCGGCATCATTTTTGAAGAAATGTGGACCGATGATTCCACCGGCCAACGAACCACACCAAACCATAGTTTTTTCTGGATGAAATGGCAGCTCTTCAATCTCTTCAGGTTGCTCTTCGTCCCAAATGCGACAATTTTGCTTGTTTACTTACCCATTGAGCCAGAAATGGGCCTCATCGCTGAACAAAATTGCTGCGAACGGCACCGAATCGACTCTCCACGGTCTTCGTGTACACTCTCAGCTACGGCCGGCCGCTATATTTTCTTCACTGCATGCTAGTTCAAGAATTTACCCATGTCAAGGCATGCCTGTCATAAAAGACGACTAAAATCCAATAGTTCCCGCGACAGTCGGCTCGTTATACCGCAATGACCTGGATTTTTATCCGGCCAAGGACTGTTACTCTCGAAATATTCTCCGAAGCCCAATTTGGGGAATTTTTCAGCGGTTACAACAACAACATGGGGTCATGTGTAGAAGTTTAGGCGATTGAGAATAGTTTTTGATTGTTTTCCACCTTGGAGTGGCCAGAAACGATTCGTTTTCATATGGTTCGAGCAGCTCACGACTTTCGGTCTTAGAACAAGTATTCTCTGGGTAGCCAACAAACATCCATTTGGAGGCGAGCTAAAGTGGGAGATGCCTTGCGGTTGTGTATAGGGTTTTTTCACTCACCACATAAACACATCACAGACCTTCGTATTGATGACGATCCCTGCAAACGTTTATAGGATCACAATTTTGAGGGCATGCGCCTAGAATGTCCGGTCCCTGAATAGGAAAGGTGTTGCCGCCCAGCGAGTTGATGTCCTCGGTAAGACTAAAGGCTGACATCACCGGCGTCCAAGAAGTGTGATGGATGGAATAAGGACGGAAGAAGAGTGGGTCCTTGTGAAATCTACTACAGCGGTCATTTAAAGGAAAGAAAATTTCGTGTTGGGTTTGTGGTAGGAGAGAAACCCAGCCGAATAGTCCTGGTATTATCTCCGACGGATAAACGTCTCACCGCAATTCGCATCAAAGCGAAACTCTTCAACATAACGCTGATTTGTGCACTTGCAGCGACGGAAGAAAAGGACGATTTGACCAAAGATGCGCGTCCTATGAGAGCCTAGAACGCACCTAGGGCTTGTCAAATCCCGTTATATAAGGCAAATATCGTATTATAATGAGTTTCAATCAGACCAAAAATATTAAGGCGTTGCCCTAACAACCTGAACAAATCATGCTAGATTTCACACCCTCTAGTCTAGATCTCTTATGAATGGAATGAGAATGACTGATTAAAATTTTAAAATTATTCAAGTCGTCTTATTATTAGATTCTTTCTAACAGTATCTACTCTACCATATTAAGATAAATCAAAACTGAAACTGAACTGAAGTTCAGTGCATCCGATGACCGGAAGAGCCCTTTACGCCAAAAAAAGAGGGACAAAAAATTAAACAAAAATTTTGAAATTAAATAAAATTTAAGAAAAAACTAAGAAATGGAATGACAAGTGCTAAACGAGCAAGAAATGTAACACACACACACACACGCACACACATTTACCGTAAAAATTGAAAGCAAAATGTAATAAATGAGAAAAATCAATAAAAGCCAATGGAAACCCCCACAAGAGCCACATAAGCCACAGAGAAACAACAACAATAATAACAACAACAACAACAACAACAACAACAACAACAACAACAACAACAACAACAACAACAACAACAACAACAACAACAACAAAAGCGTTTACATTTAAAGTGCAAATACAATGCTGTTGGTTCAGCCACAATACGAGATAGTATTTAAAGCAATAACAAACAACAGCTACTCGCATCTGCAGCATTTAACTCTTCCAATTGACCAAACATTAACGGTAGCCAATTTCATTTGAAGAATGCCATCTTCACTTTAAGTGAAAGAAGTTAACACATAACACTTGTCGCCACCGTAAAGGGAGTGGCGGTGGTGGTGGTGGTGGTCAAGTGGTTGTTGTTATTGTTGTTGCTGTTATTAATGTTGTTATTGGTTGCTGTGCTGCTGGTAGTAAGCGCAGCATACACTTAAGTACATTTTCTGCATTACACTTTTAGAGACGCTTTATAGAGACGATGGACCATAGGTGGCCGGCCAACTCTAAAGCGTCCATCGTCGTTCAACGTCCAACGTCTAACGCCTAAAAGCTATGTACTCGTATTAACACTTGATTGTTGGGTTTATTATTGCTAATATTAATGGTGTGTTTAGTGTGGCTGTTGCGTCTCTAAACAACAACAATAAAACAACAAACAAAATGCATAGAAATTCTCGCTAAATGTTGAGTGGCGTGCTTTTGATTTGCTGCTCAGCTCAGCTCAGTTGGTGGCAAACACATCTCTCTACACTGTCTCGTTTGTCCAACTGTCTGCGCGTCAGTCAGTGCGTCAAGTGCGCAATGCAGTTTGTCTATCGGCTCTGATTTGCCTCTCCTGGCTTTGACGTCAAAAGCCATCTTCTTCGCCGCCGTCGACACACGACGACGAGTGAAACTAATGTTAATCACATTGACAATGGTATGCCAAATCGAACGGAGTGACAATCATTTGGACGAGCGTACGATTAGATATTTGTTTAGACATTAGATTAGTTGAGGTGCGATGAAAGGTTTTATATTTTTTTATTTTACTTATACATTGGCTTAGACGTTGTAGGATTATTTAATTTGATTTTATTCAATATAATTTTATTTAGTTTTTATTTTAGTTTTCCTTTTATTTTATTTTATTTTATTTTATGTTGCTTTATTTTAATTATTTTATTTTATTTTTATTTTGTTATAATCCGATTAAAATTATTTTATTTTATTTATAAAGGGTGATCCATTTTGAGGCTCTCTACTTTTTTAAAGAAAGAAAAACACAGAAATTTTAAATTTAATGGGGAATGTTTGTTATCATTTGCTCCAAGGCCCAAATCGAACCGGGATAACTTTCGCCATTGAAGAACTATTGACCGATGATCCCACCGGCCTACAAGCCACACAAAACCGTTGTTTTTTCTGGATGAAATGGCAACTCTTGGATCTCTTCAGGTTGCTCTTTATCCCAAATGCGGCAATTTTGTTTGTTTACATACCCATTGGACCTCATCGCTGAACAAAATGTGGCTTGTAAACGTCGGATCTTCTTGGAACTTTTCAAGAGACCATAGAGCGAAGCGATGTCGCTTGGGAAGGACGAGCGGCTTCAACTCTTGCACAAGCTGTATTCTTTATGCTTTCAATTTAAGAACTCGACGTAAAATGCGCCATTTCGTTCCCGTACGTCAGTCCGAGTTGCTGCGAACGGCGCCGAATCGGCTCTCCACGGTCTTCGTGTACACTCTGAGCTACGGCAGCTATATTTTCTTCACTGCGTACTGGACGTAGCCTATTCGGTCGAAAATTATCCAATAATGAATGCTGGGTCTCAAGATGGGTGATGGTGTTACGAATAGTACGCTCAGCAGCACAGCACTCTTTTCGGCATGCTTTTCTGCCTCAAATCAGTATCGAATTGGTCCAGAAGCTCTGATTAATATTCTCCGGTGATGATTTCACACTTTTCAACGTGCCTTGCTGGCCGACAGCCCACCATGGCCTTCTTTTGTGCACATTCACCCGCAAATACTCCTTTGTGTTGATTGGTCTTTGGTCTCTGGTATCGTGTGGTGGAGCCATTCTTCGTCTATGGTAACGAAATAGTGCAAAAAATTGATTTGAAGTGATTGCGCGGTTGCGCTTATGGCACACGACCATCCAATCGCGGCACCCATCACGCGGATAAATTTTTCATGCCCAAATATTCATGTGAAATGTGTCCGCTACCTCACGCACTTTTATTCTCCGATCGTCCAATATCATTCCATGTCGATTTATCGCCGATTTCTGTCATTAGGGCCCCTTTTGGGCGACCTGTACGTTCGGCGTCACTTTTACTGGCACGATCACAACGGAGGTCAGTAAACCACTTCTTAACCAGTGAATTGATGGTGCAGACTCCCCTTATTTATTAGCAAGTTTTTCCTTTCTTTCGATGAAGCTGAATTAGCACACGAAATTCACTTTTTCCATTTTTTCGTTAAAATTCACGAGGTCGTCTGCTTTCAATGGCTTTCAAACTCAAATTAAATGGCGCAGATTACTCAAAATTTTATATCAGTCTATTAATCGATAACAGTTGACGGGAGCAGTGTTGTAGATGATCCATTCCCTGTCCAGTTATATTGACAGATAAATAATCTGGCTAGCAAACTCTGGCAGTGAAATGAGTAATTGAGAGAAAATAGTTTGTCGACATGGAGAAAGAAAGAAAATATGTTTTACTTAAATTTATTGAAGTGTGTTGAGCCCGTGGATATGCAACCGGTATGACTAAATTTGAGAACCCTTTCGTGTGACATTTAGTTGAGTGCGTCAGTGAATGAGTTCCACAGCCCCTGCTGTCACCAAACTTTCAGCCGCCCGTAAATATGGCTATGGCTCTCAGATCTGATAATTGTAGTCGACCTAATTTCTACCCATCCACACTCCAACATCCGCCATCCCCCTTTGGACCCAACCCGTTAAAACAGTACATTTTCTGGGCCTCTCGTTAGATGACTTCAATAGCTAGGTATAGATCCAACTGTCCCTAGGCGGGATAAGTAAACCGCTACAACACAACAACATGGCTACAACGTTTGTAGTTTTACTGTCATCTTTATGGAAAAAAAAATATTGTCAAAGCGAAATTCGAAGTTGATTAGGCAAGCTCTTGCAGAACTTGGGCGAGAGATAATATTTGGGCATGCGCTACAGTGCGATATCTTCATGGTTGAGCTCTATGCAATCTAACTGCATTGCAGCTCTCTTTTGGAGAGTTTTCAGCGCTTTCGAAGGTGGCAATGGTAGAGCTGCCGTAATAAGTTTAGTTGCCAAACGCTGAAATATGCGGCCTTTCAGGTATTCTACAGCCATTAATTCGGAAATAACACGCTTTATGAGCGAAGAAGTTAAGTTGGATTAGACTCTCCGTGGTGCGATAGCGTAAAGCTCTTCGATAATTGCGAAATGTAAGCTTTGGGTGAAACCCGGTCATTTTCGAAGTACTCGTGAAGAGGTAACCAAGTAGAGGTAATTTTTTATAGCCTTTTTGGACTAATGACGTGTGAGTCGTTTCAAGCTATCATGTTAAAAATTGAAAATGTTAATGTTGAAAATTCACGTTCTGTAAAGAATGTGTTTCGCACGCTTCGCTGAACTTATGGTCAACATAATCGGCCAACATAAGCGGACTATTCGAAACACCATCACCTATCTTGAGACACAGCATTCAATATTGGATAATAATCGACTGAATAGACCACGTCCAGCATGCAATGAAGAAAATATAGCGACCGTAGCTGAGAGTGTACACGAGGACCGTGGAGAGTCGATTCGGTGCCGTTCGCAGCAACTCGGACTGACGTATGGAACGACTTGGCGCATTTTACATCAAGATCTTAACTTGAATCATACAAAATACAGCTTGCGCAAGAACTGAAGCCGCTCGATCTTCCTAAGCGACATCGATGCGCTCTATGGGCTCTTTTGAAAAGTTCCAAGAAGATCCGACGTTTTCGAGCAAAAATTTGTTCAGCGATGATACCCATTTCTGGCTCAATGGGTATGTAAACAAGAAAAATTGCCACCTGAAGTGATTTGAGGGCCGCTCACCTAGAAAAAACAACGGTTTGGTGTGGTTTGTATATACCGGTACCGGTGCCACTTCCCACACATCGCATCAATCAATGGATTTATGGAGAGAAAACTTCGGTGAGCAGATAATTTCACGTCTTGGGCCGGTCGATTGCCCACCAAGATCATGCGATATCACACCCTTAGACTTTTTCCTGTGGAGATATGTAAAGTCTAAAGTCTATGCGGACAATCGCGCTTCGATTCAGGCCTTGGAGCAAAACATCACGCGTGTCATTCGCCAGTTACCAGTCGAAATGCTCAAACGAGTCTTCGAAAATTGGACTCAACGGATGGACCATCGGAGACGTAGCCGCGGCCAACATTTGGAAGGGATAATCTTCAAAAAATAAATGCCAAATAATGTTCTTTCGAATAATTGTAAACAATCCACATTAGATTTGAATTTATTTATTTTTTAAAGTATGGAACCTCGAAATGGAACACCCATTAGAAGTGATCGAGAAAAGATATATAATGATAATAATAATAAAATAATAATAATCGGAACGATCGGCACAAGACTGAACAGATGAGAGAGAAATATAAAAAATTAAAAAAAAAATAAAAATTGAAAAAAATATTAAAAAGAAAAAAAAAAAAATAAATAAATAAAAATAAAAAAAAACATAAAAAATATAAAAAAAATTAAAAGAAATTAAAAAAAAATTTAATAAATAAAAATATTACGACTTTTTATGTTTACTTTTTATTTCCCCATAAGTAACTTTATTATATTACTGGCAGTTACTAAGCCACTTAAGCCACTTAAAAACACTCACCATAAACTGTTTAAGTATCCAAATAATTTTTCTACGCCAATAATTTTATTGTCCTGCTTCGCTAAGCACGTTTAGCGCGTTTGCACTGCGTATGATTTTTATATTTTTTTTATTTTTTATTTTTTTTTTATATATTTTTTACTTGTGTATTATTTTATATATATATGTATAACTTTTCACACTCCATTAAGCAACGCACAAAGTGCCATACGTACTCGTACACACGTACGTACATAAACGTTTTTATGCAAATTTAATAGATCCTTTTCGCTTTTAACGCGCCGCAGGCCGTCTCTTCTCTTTTATTTTTATTTTTCAATTTTATTTTATTTATTTATTGATTTATTTATTGTGTTTGCACATTGCACATTTGCAATAATACAACAAATGCGTGAAGAAATTATTGCTGATACTTCAATATATTTTTAAATTTTTATATTTGTTGTTTTTTTTCTACTGTTTTTTTCTACTGTTTTTTTTTTTGAATTTTTTTCGTTTACTTTACATGCAGTTGACAATTCATTGAGTAAAATTTCACTTTTGTTGTGTTGTTTTTTATGCACAAAAACGCATCGAACAACTGTTGGTTGATACAACAACAACAACAACAGCAACAACAAAATCGAACAATAACAGCAACAACAGCAATGCCACAAATAGCAAAGCCTGTCTGCCTGCCGTACGTAGTAAATAAATTTGCAACGCGTTGCCAGCGCAGGAATTGGGCGGGAGGGAAGGAATCTGTGGCTCTATTGGAAGAGCTCGACTGGCTGTTTGCCTGTTTGTCTGTACGCCGGCTCGTTGCTGTTTTTTTTTTATTTTTTTTCCTCCTTCTTTTAGAGGCTGATTATCATTACGGAGAGTGTGTGTCCGTTTATCCGAGCGTTGTGAGTGTGTGTGCACGCGTGTTGTACAAGTCCGCGTTTGCGCTTTTATTTGGTTTTTCGCATTTGTTAGTCGCTCTTCGTTTGCGCTTTTCTATTTTTTACGCATGAAATATATATTTTTTATACTTTTTCTGCACCGAACTCGATTTTTTTTTTGTTCGAAGCGCGTTGTGTTTAAGCGATTCTCTTATTAACACCAAGCGATTTCCACTAAAGCAACCGTATCAGGCGACGTTCGTTCGATAACTGATTTCGTGGTGTTTACTCACGCGGCCAACAACTTGTCGCGCAAAATTTCTACTTACAAACGAAGAAGCGACTGCAGCACAGCCAACGGCAGCTGATGCGCTGAAGTAGCAGCAGCGTCGATCCAAGTAACGTCGGTGCGGGTAACGCCGGTCATAGCAAAGTCGGCAGCGGCAGCAGCAGCAGGCAACAAAAGCGCATTGCGTTTTTGTGTTTAAAGAAAAAAAAGAAGATGTTTCGCCGCTTAAAACGCATAAAAATCATATCTGAACAATACATACGTACCGAAAGCGAAAGCAACAACAGCAAGGCGAAAAAACTACGTCGGTCGCTTCGTTGTGTGCGCCCGCGTTAGCGTCAATCGATAGTAAGCTTTAGCTGTCCGTAGTGGTGTACGCCAGCAGTTGCTGAAACAAGAAAAAAATTGTCAGATTTTTGGCACGCGCAACCTCGACTGGGCCACAACAAACGTAGTAAGAAGCGCAGCAGCAATAAAAGTCAACTGCCAGAGTCGCACGCTAACGACATCGCGACGACTTTGCGCCGCGCCATGCGAGCTAGCATCGTTTCGTGTCATCGTCGTTGTCGTTGCCCGCATCGCTAAGCCAATGATAGTGACAGTGAATCCGACTGTAACGGAGACTTTGGCGCAATTTTTTCATCAATTCGCGTCTTGTGCTTTCGGTTATTATTATTGTCGGCTTGTGTTGTTGCACCTGACTTTTTGGCGTTCGATTTGATTTCTTTCGGTTTGACTATTTACTCTTCTCTCTGCTCGTTGTTATCGCTTGTCGCTGTTGTTGCTGTTGTTGCTTTTGTTGGCGCTTCGTACGTGCCGCTATTTATGTTTTGGAACTTCTAACTTACTATGTGCACTCTCCTTGAGCTTTAAAGGCGATAAGAAAATATTTAAGATTGTGTATTGTGTAATTAATTTCTTTTGTTGTTGTTTTAGATGGGAAGAGAGAAGATTAGTTTTTAGATGCTTAAAAGACATTTTATCTATTCGGACTACTACTCAAGCAATTGTTACGTCGATTAGGTGCTTGAACAACAAGAAGTGGTTCGCGATTTTTCCAACATAATATTTTTCTTTAGCGGCGAGGCACACCTCTCACTCGGAGAATATGTAAAGAAGCAAAATTTTCCTACATACCACACATCACGGCCGAAAATGGCTTTATTGTGAGAGAAATTTGGCGGTCTGGCCTTCTCGCTTCTTGAAAATGTCATATGGCCACAGAGATCATGTGATTTGAAAACGGATCGAAGTTTGAAAAAATTCGGGTGACGGTCATTTGAATGGCCACATATAATGACAAAGTTCAAACTTTATAAAAAAAAAGGAATTTCATGAAAAAACTATTTTAAATACATTTTATTTACGTTTATTTTGCAAACCTCAAAATGGATAACCATGTATATTAGTGCATCTCTGGCATAATAAAAATCCTCATAAAAATCCATTGGCCGTTCGGAGGTGGCTTAGAATAAACTATAGATCCCTCCATCCTGAAAACATCAAAACGCACACCACAAATTGAAGGAAGAGCTCGACTGAAAATCGCTTCAGCGGCTACAATAAATGCTGAATTCGACGATGCAGAGATATATACAGAAAGTAATACTCTTTATAACCTCCCATTGGCTGATAAAGTGATCGAATGTCTCCTTTTATTTTAAATAAATTTACAAATGAAGCAGCTGTGAGGCAGTGCTGAAATGACGTGTCTGTTTGAAATATAAGAGGAATTTTAAAATTTTGTGTAAAAACTGAAGTGGTAAAATGTCGGCAGTGGTAAACGGGTAAGGGTACTCTGAGTGAAGTAATATCGAGAAAGTAAGAAAACTGCTACGAAGCATCCACTAGCCGAAAGAAGCACGTCAAGTTCGATCATTTGATAAGCTTTACAGTGAGCAATTTTTTCCGCGAATAAACCAATAAAATATAAAATAAAATTTAATAAAAAGTAAAAAATTCTAAAAAAATAAATATAAAAAAAAATTAAAAAAAAAAATAAAATAAAAAATAAAAAAAAAAACAAAAGAATATAAAAATAAAAACTAAACAAATAAAAAAAATATATATATTAAAAAAAAAAAAAAAAAAAAAAAAGTTCGTCGCTTAAGTCTTTAGGTTTAAAATATTTTGACCTACAAAATTTATTCTCATCATTTTTAACTGTTTTAAATGAAACATGGCTTCATGGCAGCATAGCTTATTACAAATTTTACTGTTTTTTGTTATTTTTTTTCGAGTTACTTCTTTCTAGACTTTTCTGCGAATTATTTAAAATCAAAAATTTCTTATCTTCCCATTGCCCCACCACATCATCGCCTATGAGAGTGCATATCGTTTACACCGTAACACTGCCATATATGTACATATGTATTTATAAATATTTTTTTGTCTCAGTTATATACAAATACGTACATACGAGTACATACATACATATATGTATATTTGACTATTGGCAAGAGGCAACGAAACGTGCAAAAGCCTTGATTGACCTCTCCACTGTACAGTTTTAGCAATAATTCCCATGACTTCCCAGCCAAAATCAAAGCGAATCAAGCCAAACCGAAGCAAGGCACACAACAAATCACGTTGCGGCCAAAAACAAAAGAAAACGAAAGTTTATGGAAAGAAAAACAACAACAACTTTGCCACAGCAAGATTATTCGTACATTGTGTAAGCGCAATCGCAAAACAAACAAACATACATACATGCAGAGGTACATACATACAGACAAAAATACTGCACAAGTAGCAGCATCCAGCCAGTAGCAGAAGCAACACTTTTAGTGGCATTACAATAGCAACAATGAAAAAACAAACGAGCAGCAGCAGCAGCAACAACAACGGCAACGGCAACCGCAACAATAACGGTTTAACATAAGCAATAATCAAGCTTTACCGCCAAAATTTTGCGAATATCGACAACAATGTCATCCACAGCATCCCCATCACGCGCATCACCGACGTTCGCATCTCGCTAGAGCTGAGCGGAGTTGAGTTGGGTGGCTGTGTGTGTGTGTGTATGTGTGTGGGTAATGATTTTTTCATTAGCTGATTTTATTTTCATGTATGCCGAAAGGCGATGTTATAATGTTCGTTTGACAAGTGACAGGTGACAATGTGTACAAATATAGCATTACACAAATAATGAAATACAAATAGACATGCAACAGGTCAATTGGAAAGTCTCCGGTCTGACATATAGATGGCGCTACCAGAATTAAGCCCTTGCAGAATTTTAGTTAGTCCTAACATTCACAATACATGTCACAAATGGAGGATGGAGGAACGGGATACCCGTAATTCACAGCCAATAGACCAATTTCTCCAACGTACGTGAGATTCTCTTTTTCACTCATACACATTATATTCATGTGCATGCGATATATATTCATCTCTTCCAATTTTTGGTTTTTTTGGTTACCAAAACTGTTATCCTTTAGTTATTGTAAGCAAATACATTTGTTACCCGAGCTATTACCCATTGCTACCTTTTTATTTCCATTTAAAATTCTCCATTTTGAAAAGAAAAATGGATAAAAAGGAATTTCGCGTATTGATAAAGTATTTATTTTGAAGGGAAAAAATACAGTTGAGGCAAAAACTTGGTTTGATGACGAGTTTCCGAACACTGCCCCAGGAAAATCAACAATAAAGGATTGGTCTGGTAAGTTTAGACGTGGTGAAATTTGCACTGAAGACGGTGAACACAATGGTTGTTACCGACGAGTTCACTTTTGACTTTTGACCAAAAACCAACGGCGAGTTGATGATTCGGAGAAGTTTTTGGAGATGTTCACCCGTAATAAACACGAGTTATTGCATTAATATGGGGCAATAGATGAAACATGACTCCATCATTTCACTCCGAAGACCAATCGACAGTCAACAGAGTGAACTGCACACGATGAACCCCCTCCAAAGCGTGGAAAAACGCAGCAGTCAGCTGACAAGGTCATGCGTCTGTATTTTGGGGTGCGCATGGAATAATTTTTATTGATTACCTTGAAAAGTAAGGACCATCAACAGCGACTATTACATAGCATTGTTGGCCCGTTTGAAGGACGAAATCGTTGAAAACGGCCGCATCTGAAGAAAAACCAAGTACTGATTCACCAAGACATTGCACAGTGTCACAAGTCAGTGAAATCCATGGCAAAAATCCATGAAATGGGCCTCCAATTGCTTTCACATCCACTGTATTCTCCATATCTGGCCCCCAGCGACTATTTCCTGTTCTAAGATCTCAAAAGTATGCTCGCTCAGAAGAAATTTTCGTCGAATGAAGAGGTGATCGCCGGAACTGAGGAATATTTTGAAGTATAGGAAAAATCGTACTACAAAAATGGTATCGAAAAGTTGGAGTCTCGCTATAATCATATATATATTTTGAATAAAAATAAAGAAAAATTTGCCAAAAAGAAGTGTTTTACTATGGCAGACCAGGGACTTTTCAATTGACCTGTTATACATACTTATATATTTTTAAAAGCTTATGTGACTTTTTTTTGTTTTGAAGAAATATAGAATTTTGACATTTTAAGGAGTGTTCATACATACCTACATATGTACACGCATGTATGCTGTAATGGAGGCTCACTTTCTTTGATCAGTAATATTTTTAGGTCTTTATTACCGGCAAAAGCAATAGACGGGTGGTTAGCATTCGGAAGGCCAGCCATCGAAAATAATTTTTTCTAATTACGGTCGTCCCTGACGAAATGCCAAATGCAATTCTGACACGAAATAAAATCTGCTCAAACAATCCATCGGCCGTTCGGCGGTGGCGGCTTAGTATGAACATCAAGGCGCAAAACCTCGTTTGAGCTCGGCCGAAAATCGCTTCAGCCATCTAAAAAATTCATTTTGTATCACTGATTGATTCTTTTGAATGAGTAATGAGTCATTTTGAATTTTCCTCGTGTATGGGTTATAATTTCTTTCTATTTAGCTACGAGGGTGGCTTGAAAGTCAGTAACCTTAGGGGTAAACTAAATTTTTTTCGTCAAATAAGGGTTCTATTTCTCCTTTCAAATAAATATGATAATGGCGCTCAAATTATGCGATTGTTTCTGTGATGACCCGAATCTCTTACCGCTCAGCCATTTTTTCATGTTTGGAAACAAGAAATAGTCGCAGGGGACATAAATCTGAGGACTGTGCTGCATGGGGTAGCGGTACGTAGCTCTAATTTATGAATTTTTGCCATGGAAACTACACACATGCACACCCGTGCATTTTCCTCATGGAAGAGTACTTTTTTCGAAAAACGCGGTCGTTTCTGCTTCAAATCGGTATCGAACCTATCCAAAGCGCTGAATAACATTCGTCGGTAATCGTTTTACCTTTTTCGAGGTAATCGATGTAATTGCCAATTCGTGCATTCCAAAAAACTGTGGCCATAATGATTTTGTTGGTCGACAAACTCACCTTGGTCTTCTTTAATGCACGCTCAGCCGGTGAAACCCAATGTCTTGATTGTTCTTTGGTCTCTGGTGTGCAGTCGTGGATCCACGCTTCGTCTATGGTAACGAAACGGAGCAAAAAATCGATTGGATCACGCTTGAACATTGCCAAACACTCCTTTGCAGTGGTTATACGGTTGCGCTCATGCTCGTGAGTTAGCAATTGCGGCACCCATCGCGCGGATAGCTTTTTCATGTAAAATATAATGTACCCGCTCAGCTGAGATGCCTACAGCCTCCAACAACTCATGCACTTTTATGGTCGTTCGGGCGGTTAACCTCAACCCCCCTCCAAACGGATTTCGTCGTGGAGACTTCCGACTGTTGGACCGAAGATACTTTCTTCTTTCACCCTGGCTGTAAAGACGGAAAACACAACTTTGACATCGTGGTGAGAGCAGCGCTACCAAAAAATACTCCAAGCGCTCATAAAACATATATTTCGTGACATCATTATTCTCTTCCATCGGGCTTTGGACTCAAATGTTGAAGAACTTCGCTTTGATGCAGATTGCGGCGAAACGTTCATCCATCGGAAATAATAACAGGACTACATGGATGCCTATAGCCTCCGCTAACTTATACACTATTATGAACGTTCGTCGTCACTTGTACCACTAGTTAGTACATTTAAACTTTCGCTTTCTTTAAAGACAGATAAAAATGGAGAAAATCGAAAACTTGCTTGGTTCGGCTCGGCTCGATTTCAGCCCTGAGTATTAGCGGCGACTTTGAAACGCCTCCTCACGAGCATTCCTTCAAAGAATAATTCAGCAGGATGATAAATCTGATAGGGTAAAGTTAGTTAGGTGTATAAATCAATAGAAACTAGCAATAGGCTCCGAACTCAGTCTTCTTCACCAATGCACCGTTCCTAAACTGGGACCGGATTGCCAATAATTAAACAGTATTTTCATTTCTTCTGAAAGAAGTACACACTAGACAGCAAGGTAGTTATTATTTTTATTGCATAGACTTATGTTCAAGTTAAGCTGGAGGTAGATAAATTCGACGAGCTGTTTTGTGATTTTGGCTAACTTAGGTACCACTAGACTGCGAGAGCGCTGGAAACCGTTAAAAGGTAAAGAGCTGTCTTGAAACTGGTGTAGATGCCACCACTGAGTGATGCGATGTGTGGGAAGTAGTGCCGTCTTGTTCGTCTTGAAAACCAAATGTCACGGAGATCACGAGCTTCAATTTCAGGTATCAAATGGTCAGTTATCATGGCGCGATAACAGTCGCCATTGACAGTTACGTTCTCACCGGCATCATTTTTGAAGAAATATGAACCGATGATTCCACCGGCCCACAAACCACTCCAAACCGTTGTTTTTTCTAGATGAAATGGCAGCTCGGTTGCTCTTCGTTCCAAATGCGGCAATTTAGCTTGTTTACATATCCATTGAGCCAGAAATGGGCCTTACCGCTGAACAAAATTTGGTTCGAAAACATCGGATCTTCTGGAACTTTTCAAGAGCTCATAGAGCGAAGTGATGTCGTTTAGGAAGATCGAGCGGCTTCAGTTCTTGTGCTGTATTTTTTACGCTTTCAATTTAAGATCTCGACGTAAAATGCGCCAAGTCGTTCCATACGTCAGTACAAGTTGTTACGAACGGCGCCGAAGCGTACTGGACATGGTCTATTTGGTCGAATATTTTCCAATAATGAATGAATGGGTGATGGTTTTGCGAATAGTAAGCTCAGCAGGCCGATGATGTTGACCATAAATTGAGCGAAGCGCACGACACATATTCTTTACAGAACGTGATTTTTCGCAATAAAGTTGAATGATTTATAAACGTTGTTCAGGCGTAGGTCTTACCATGATGAAATGTCAAACAATACTGAACAGAAATAAGATGACAGCTTGACACGACTCACGCGTTATCTGTCAAAAGGAGGCTTTTAAAAAAAGTACCTCCATTGCCAGAATACTAAAGTTGAATCATCTTAGTTCTCATTTTCTCTTTATCTACTTTAATTCCCCCCGTAGTAGTATTAGTAGTAGTTCCGTGCAGGGGGAAGGTTTTGAATCGATATGTCACGAAACCGATTTTGGAGTTTCTTAAAAAAAAAAAAAAAAATGAAAAAAACGGCCGATAATTGATGAGCGCAATCTACACAACAACAACACCAAAATCAACAAACAAACAAACAATGTCTCGAGAGGACAAGTAGCTCCAAGTTGTACTTAAGCACATACATATTTGCTTGTTGTGCATAATAGAAAATAACACTTTCAACTGTAGAAGTGACACACTCCTCACCAAACAAAAAAATTTAAAAAAAGAAAGAAAAAAAATGCCTCAGCCACACCCGGAGCACCATTTGGAGTGCATACCAGCACGTCTTCTAGTATTTGTCGTGGGTTCGCATAAAATTTAAATATGGCAAGTGCAAGTAGTACATTACATATGCATATTTCTAACATTACTTACACACATACACACTTCCATTTACATATGTATGCAGACGTCTGTCGTTCGGCCACTCTGTCAGGCAGCTAGCCAACCAACGTCGACATTCATTATGCAAATTCGTCAAATTGAAAATCGCACTAAAAATGCGTGCATTTCACAAATTCTGCCGATCAATCATCGCGTTGTTTTTGCTCTCATGCACATTTTTCAGTTTGTCAATCGGTTGTCATAAAGCGTATTTATTTGCCTCCTTACAACACCAAGTGGCAGGCAGCGCTGCAACGAACGGAGGTCTTGTAGGAAATTGAGCTGAGAGAGAGAGAGAGAGCATGTTGTTATTGTTGTTGTAACCGCAGAAAAATTTCACAAATTATACTTCGGGGAATATTGCGTGAGCGACAGTCATCGGCCGGTTAAAAATCCGAGTCGTTCCGGTATAAAGCCCCGACTGGGTCTTTGGTTTTAGTCGCCTCTTACGACAAGCATGCCTAACCGTGGGTAAATTCTTGAACCCGTTACCCACAGGGGGTTGAGAGAGAGCGTCGTTTAGCTTGGTTTGGTTGCTTTTCAATTCCTTTCTTTTAGTTCGAAGGTCGTCCGATCGATATATTCCTTTCGTCGTTTTTAGGGCAAATTGGAGATATCAAGTGCAGCCAGTACTTCTCCACTTGATATTTCCGATGGAGTGTAGGTCTTCCTCTTCCTCTGCTTCCTCAGGAGGGTAACCCATTGAATACTTTCAATGCCGGAACTGAACTATGTCAATGTCTTCGCAAATCTCATACAGCTTATACCCGACATGTCACCTATTCACAGAGTGCCATAAATCTTCCGCAAAAACCTTTCCATCGAAAACTCCGAACGCCGACTAGTCGTCCATGCCTCTGTACCGTATAAAAGAACGGGAATTATGAGGGACTTATAGAGTTCGATATTTGTTGGTCGAGAGGGAACTTTACTTACTAACAATTATCTACTCAGTCCAAAGTGGCAGCTGTTGGCAAGAGTGCTTCTGCGTTGGATTTCCAGGCAGACCTTATTAGCATTGAGAACAGCACTGTCAGTCGAAGGGAAACCCTTCGGTTGTGTTGCTATAAGATAGCGATCCGCGCAGAAGCTAGCTCGTTCGCCTATCGCAACGTGGTCGATCTGGCTGCTAGTTTTTCGATTCGGCGACAACCAAATAGCTTGATGAAGTTTCTTCTTTCGGGCCCCGGTGAAGACGGTCAGGCTCAACCCATCCCACAAAATGGATTTTATTTTGAAGACTTCCGACAGTTGTGCCGAAGATCATTTTTTTTCCACCTGGTGGTAAAGACGGAAAGTACAACTTTGACCTCGTGGCAAGGACAGCGCTCATAAGTATGCTCCATTATTTACATTACATTATGGCGAGGTGTTCATCCATCGGGGATATTACCAGGATTAGGAGGCTGGGTCTCTCTCTCACCACAAATCCGACGCCAAACTGCATTTGGCCGCTGTAGTAAATGTCGCAAGGACCTACTCACTGTCGTCCTTGTCCCGTTCATGGAAATTCATTCACTTTCTTTCAGTCTTTAGTCTTGCAAGGACATTCACCAGCTGGACAGCAGCACATTCCCTATTAAGAGACCAGTTATTCCAGGTGAATGCTCTCAAATCATAGTTCATAGTACATTTGCATTGGTATTTCTCAAAACTGGGGTCTCTCATTCGTGATGATGGTCCCAAACCCAGCGCATAACCTCACTACACGAGTAGGCTTAGCTTTCACATTTATGTGGCAAGCCGCTTGTCTCAGACGCCTGATCACAGTGTCACCTCGGAGTGGCTCCAATAAAGCTATCTTTATTTTAGGCATGATTCAGGCATCACATGGGTTGCTTAATGCATCTCACACAAGCGTTGATCACGTTTCCCGGATGTGCGAGGAAGACGAAAAGGTAGGTACTGGGTATATGGCCTTTCAACATTCAACATAACAGCCATGCCCGGAAGCAAGACTACACACACTTACACTCATCGCAATAGGCTACCTCTCAGACCCTACACGAGAGGAGCGTATCTTTAACAAGTCAGCTCGTAGCTCCCACTAAGTATAAACTGGATTCCTGCAGGGTGCCACAGTCACTTTGTCTTGTCTATTTACCTTGGAGATGTCCGTCAACAACTCGAAAAACGAAATTATGCTGCCTTCGCATATTTCTTTTTCCTTTTTTTGCTTATTGCTGCAGGCGCACTAACACCTCGACAGTTTCAACGAGCAACGTAATGCTGCGTAGAAGTTATGATGTGTTGTTGTTGTTATAGTTGCTGTTCATGTTGTTGTAACTCTCTATCGAAACAAACATTGCCGCTGTTTTGTACGCAAATTTGGTAGAAAAGGAAAGTGCGAGGCGTAAATGGAATATTGCTGTTGGCTGTTGATTGATATGTACATGGGTATATGCATACATATGTATGTCATATTTTTATGTTTAATATATATATATATATGCATATATGTATGTATAAATGCGTGATTAATATGAAAACACTCATTTTGAAAGAAAAAAAATTTTATTTAAATTTAATTTTTTGAATTTTTTTGGCACAGCCAAAACACATACAAAAGACTTAAGCAACGAACTTGCTCATAAAAAAAACCTAATTTATTTAGTTGAAAGTAGGCGCATACAAGAAACTTCAAGAACTCAAAATGCCAATTCGATACATTCATTCATGTATTTTTTCGCAAATATGTATATATGTATATGCGTACGTTGATTCATAAAAAAAGTTGCTACGCATATGTAAAAAAAATTTTCCAGGAATTGGCGAAATTGCGGGTGATGTTGCATGCAACTACTAAAGCAGTAATGAAAGCAACAGCAAATTGCAAACAATTGCAGCCAGCCATCAGCGTGGTCATAATGTGGCATGACTAGTGTAAAAGTGATGAATGAAATGGAAAACCACATACTCGTATACATACTTATACGAGTGCACACATACATATGTATGTATATACCTGTTAAACAAATTGCCTTAATAAGCAATACACTCGGACAAACAGGCTTCCCGTTTAAGTATATCCCAGCAAACATTATATTTATTCATTATTTTCATTCGTTGACTTGGATTTCAACTAAAGTTATTTTTGAATATTATTATATATTTTTTATATTCCTTTATCTCTTATTTACTTCCTCAATAATAATAACTTTTTCAAAAATTGTTAAAAATATTCAAAACAATGCCAAACCAAGCATGTTTTTGATTCAAAGCCGGACATTTTCAAACGTGGCCACGCTTCGTGCTTCAAGAGAAGATTATGGTCCACTCCGCCTCACACAACAACTGAAGCCAGCTGATCTTCTACAACACCGTAGTTACGTCGAAGGAGAATCAGTGAACCGCGATTTCCCCAAAAAATTCACCTTTTCGTCTTCTTCAGCCGCGAGGCACAATTCTCAATCGTTGGATATGTAACGGGTGATCCATTTCGAGGTTCCCTACTTTTTTAAAGAAAAAAACACAGAAAATTCAAATTTAATGGGAAATGTTTATTATCATTCGAAAGATCATTCTTTGGCATTTGTTTTTTGAAAATTATCTCTTTCAAATGTTGGCCGCGGCTACGTCTCAAATGGTCCATCCGTTGAGTCCAATTTTCGATGACTCCTTCGAGCATTTTGACTGGTAAATGGCGAATGACACGCGTGATGTTTTGCTCCAAGAACTGAATCGAAGCGGAATTGTCCGCATAGACTTTAGACTTCACATATCCTCACAGAAAAAAGTCTAACGGTGTGATAGCACATGATCTTGGTGGCCAAGCGACCGGCCCAAAACGTGAAATTATCTGCTCGCCGAAATTTTTTCTCAATAAATCCATTGATTGATGCGATGTGTGGAAAGTGGTGCCGTCTTGTTGAAACCAAATATCGTGGAGATCACGATCTTCAATTTCAGGCATCAAATAGTCGGTTATCATGGTCGCCATTGACGGTTACGTTCTCACCGGCATCATTTTTGAAGAAATATGGACCGTTGATTCCACCGGCCCACAAACCACACCAAACCGTTGCTTGTTCCTGTTCAAATGGCAGCTCTTTAATCTCTTCAGGTTGCTCTTCGTCCCCAAAGTGGAAATTTTGTTTGTTTACGTACCCATTGAGCCAGAAATGGACCTCATCGCTGAACAAAATTTGGCTCGAAAACGTCAGATATTCTTGAAACTTTTCAAGAGCCCATGGAGCGAAGCGATGTCGCTTGGGAAGGTCAAGCGGCTTCAGTTCTTGGACAAGCTGTATTTTGTACGCTTTCAATAAAAGATCTCGACGTAAAATGCGTCAAGACGTTCCATACGTTAATCCGAGTTGCTGTGAACGGCCCCGAATCGACTCTCCACGGTCTTCGTGTACACTTTCAGCTACGACCGCTATATTTTCTTCACTGCGTGCTGGACGTAGCCTATTCGGTCGAAAATTATCCAATAATGAATGCTGGGTCTCCAGATAGGTGATGGTGTTGCGAAAGTTGAATGAAACGTTGAAGGTGAAAGGTTGTTCAGGCGTAAGAATTTCCATCATGAAATGGTGTCAAAAAAGGCTATTGAAGAAAGTACCGCTACTTGGATCACCCTTTAAATAAGTAAATCCTCAAATAATTGAAGTGAAGCCATTACATCCAAAAAAACTTACTGTCTGTTCCTTTCCCACAGTTTCCTTATATCGAGTTGGTGATGAGTGCTCTCAGAGAGTAGGATTGCAAGCCGAATAGAAAACCCGTTTACTGTAGGCTGTGATTGCAGCTTTTCTACGTCGAACCTGTCATGATTTTGTTGATGGGCGTTTTTTTCTGCACAGAGACGGTGAGAATCTTTGCTGCTGGAAGATAATTGTCCGAGTCGATATTAAGTCCTCGGAGTGTACACAGATCAAGAATACTGGAAACATATCGTCCGCATATCGCAACATGATCAATCTGGTTTCATTTTTCGAGTCCGTGACAGCCAGGTGGCTCGATGAATTTTCTTGTGCTAGAATCAACCATATTTCGGACCCCGGCGAAGTCGATCGTCCTACGTTGTAAGTATTCCAGGATCATGAGTGCTTGTTGAGGTTGTTCTCATAGCGCCTAATGTGCCCAGTAAGCAGGTACACTTCTCTATGTTTCCTCAAACTAAGTTTTTGATCAAGAATTACTCCGAGATATATGACCTAGTTGGAGCGTAGTAAAGTAAAGTAGGTTGATTTGGTAAATTCTTATTTCCCTCATGACTTTCGAACTTAAGTCGGTCCATGTAGGTCACCCACAGCTACGTAGAAAGGATGCCTCCTTGTAGAGTGCTACAAGTGATTCCGTGGATAATTTTAATTTCAAATTCGGCATGCCTAAACCAGGCAAGTAAATTCTAGTTAATCCCAAATGAGGCAATAGATGAGATCAATGCGGTGGTGTTTGCATCATTAAAACCTCCTTCCTCGTCAACGAATACCCCAATGGTATACTCTCGTATATTAAAGGATTTTTATATTATCTCGACCCGGTATTACAGCTACTTGGGGGGACTTGTTTGATACAATCCATGCTTTTTCAATGCTTTTTACATATATTCGGGAACAACTCAGCTTGACCTCTTGCCACCTGCTTCATATTAATGCGATGCGGATGCAAGCATTGTTAAATAGGGAAATGTACTCAACTTGAGAATAACGAGCAAGCTTCAGTGAAATGGTGTCATCCCCTATATTCCCCCAAAGGCCTTTCGACCGAACTCATTCTCCAATTTGTGGTGAACGTCTTGATGGTTTTTCTACAAATCGAAGGATTTATGGGAAGAACATTCGCGTTTCCTACGAATTCGGGGACTGTTGATGAGGAACTCCATCAAATAGGTCCTGTCTTGTACTCGTATCTACACTCCATTGAGTACTGGGTACTTCCAACCAGATCAACTTGTGCGAATATGGAATTCTGGCACTACTATTGATTGACAAATAGTAGGTTGATAGGTGTGCTATGGACGGAGGAAACGGCGGACGAGGTGCCTTGTGTGAACATACATACATAACATACATACTTTTCAATAGACATTAGAGTCTCTTGCACTTTTGTGTGTGTGCATCTCCAGCGCACTACAACTGTTTGAACGTAAACATTTTCGACTACATTAACGAGTCGAAACAGCGACTGCGAGCTTCTACCAACAGACTGGCCAGCTTGCTGCATAAGTAATAGCAGTGCTGTGCGTGTGTGTGTTTGACACAGCTTCCCCACCATAATTAGTCATATTTGTTTAGCAGAGCTTTGCGTTGGATGCGCAATTGGCGACTGCAGCGTGCGGCGAACGAAGCATATTTTTTGGATTTAAGCCTGCCAGCCGGTTGGTCCAGCAGCTGTAGCATGCACACACGCACACACGCCCCCACACAGTTGGAGATAAAAACAAATTCAATTCTTTTCCTTCTACTGCTTCATCTTCTCTATAAATTACGATTTTTCATTGACCAATTGACCAATGGCAATGTGAAAGACACCACGCAATGCCGAGCTCGGTGTTGTCGCACTAGGTATATATGTACATATGTATGTATGTAGTTAATAACCGATAATGAAGCACACGCTCGCTGCTACTTCCTCAGCTTATAAATCTAACTTTCACTTTCAATTAGCAAATTTGTCATAAAAGTTTCTTGTAAAAATGTTTGTAAGAAAGCAGTGAAGGCATGTTGTTTGTATGTTGTGAAGCTCATTTGCATAGTACGTGCCGACAGACTTTCCTATTCTATTGCCCAACGGCTGTGCTGGTAGCAATGGCTAGTGAAAGATTTTCTTTACCACATTTTTCACTTTCTGAAAATTTCCTAAATAATTAAAATTGATTTATAGTTTTTTCACCCACAGCAGTAAGCAGCACCTCGACGAGGCCAATTTAGGAACCCTTTTCTTTTCCCTTTTGCTTGTTTTGCTCGGTCACTTTCGTTGTTCGCTGCCAAAAATCATAAAAAATTATTTTGTTCATTTGTACGTGTTTTCGCGCGCTTTCTTATACATACATATGTACATACATGCGTACATATCACATTTACTCGCTTTGAAATATTTCATTTGACGAAAGGAAAGAAGAAGAAATTACACATTCTTGTCAGCTAAATTGTGGCGCGTATTTTCACTTGTCGCCGTCGTTGTCGGTCTCATACGCGTACACGTACTTTGGGTACTCGACTTTGCTGCGCGGCCGGCAGTTTCGCTCATTTTGTATGCGTTTTGCGCTTTACGCTTTACGATTAATGAGACAAAACGCTAGTTGTTGGTGCCTAGAAATGCGAGCAGCGGCGAGGGGGGGGATACAAATGCTGGCAAATGGTCAATAACTTGCGTATGTACGGTACGTATGGGTGCTGCTGTTGCTGCTCTTGTTGGTTTGTGAAAATTCAATGGCAATGAAATTAATTTCTAATTCCGTAGAAATTGTAGTGAGTGCAAAGTACCGGCTGGAATGTTGACTGAGTGGCCGGAAATTCTAATAGAAACTATTAGAGGTTAAACATGGCGAAAGGGCTGACTTTTTTATGTTAATTTTTTTTATTTATTTCACTTTATTTAATTTAATTTTGTTTCATTTTTTAATTTAATTTTCTTCTTCGATATTTATATTATTTAATATTTTTATTTGATTTTGATTTATTTTATTACATTTTTTTATTTAATTAAACTTAAATAAATTTATTTTATTTATGTTTTGGTTTTTTTATTTTATATTTAATTTAATTTTATTTTTTTTATTACATTTTTTATTTAATTTAACTTAATTTTATTCATTTTCATTAATTCATTTTTTTTTGGATTCTTTTATATTTTTTTCAATTTTTCAATTTGCTTTATTTTATTTCTTTTTAATTAATTTGGTTTTCATTTTTCATTTATTTTAATTTAATTTATTTTATTTTTTACCTTATTCACTTTATTAATTACAAACGGAAAGTTTTATTTTATTTTGTAATTAATTTTTTTTTTTATATTTTCTTTTATATAATTTTTATTTGATTTTATTTTGCTTTATGTTATTATTTAGCTTCTTACTTGTATTTTCTCTTCTTTTTAATCTTCACAAATTTTTTTGGATTATATTCTAGCTTATATTTTTTTAAATAACATTTCCTTTTCTGTGAATTTTTATTAATTTTATTTTAATTATTTTTTATTTTATTTATTTTTAATTTATTTTATTTCAATTAATTTTATTTTCATTCCATTTTGTTTTATTTGTATTTTCACATCATTAATTAAATTCTAGTTAAATTATTTTTTATTTCGTTTTATTTTCATTCATCTTTATTTTAATTTGTGTTAGTTAATTCATTTTAATCTATTTTAATTTTTTTTACATTACTTTAATATAATTTTTTTTTTTCATTTTGCTTTGTATCATATGGTTTTATCTAAAGGTTGATCCAAGTAGAGGTACTTTCTTCAATAGTCTTTCCTTGACAGATCACGCGTGCGTCGTGTCAATCTGTCATGCCATTTTTGTTCAGTATTGTTTGGCATTTCATCATGGAAAGACCTGACGCCTGAACAACATTTACAAATCATTCAACTCTATTACGAAAATTCACGTTCTGTAAAGAATCGGCCTACTGAGCGTACTATTCGCTCCACCATCACCCATCTTGAGACCCAGCATTCATTATTGGATAATCCTCGACCGAATAGATCACGTCCAGCACGCAGTGAAGAAAATATAGCGGCCGTAGAGTGTACACGAAGACCGTGGAGAGTCGATTCGGCGTCGTTCGCAGCAACTCGGACTGACGTATGGCGACGACTTGGCGCATTTTACGTCGAGATATTAAATTGAAAGCATACAAAATACGGCTTGTGCAAGAAGTGAAGCCGCTCGACCTTCCCAAGCGACATCGCTTCGCTATATGGGCTCTTGAAAAGTTCCAAGAAGATCCGACGTTTTCGAGCCAAATTTTGTTCAGCAATGAGTCCCATTTCTGGTTCAATGGGTATGTAAACAAGCAACATTGCCCTGTTTGGTACGAAAAGCAACATGAAGAGGTTCAAGAGCTGTCATTTAATCAATAAAAAAAAACAACGGTTTGGTGTTCATCGGTCCATATTTCTACAAAAATAGTAGCGGTGAGAAAGTAACCGTCAATGGCGACCGTTATCGCGACCTAATAACCGACTATTTGATGCCTGAAATTGAAGCTCCGCGACATTTGGTTTCAACAAGACGGCGCCACTTCCCACACATCGCGTCAATCAGTGGATTTATTGAGCAAATACTTTGGTGAGCAAATAATCTATGCGGACAATCCCGCTTCGATTCAGGCCTTGGAGCAAAACATCACGCGTGTCATTCACCAGTTACCAGTCGACATGATCGAACGAGTCATTGAAAATTGGACTCAAAGGATGGACCATCTGAGACGTAGCCGCGGCCAACGTTTGAAAGAGATAATTTTCAAAAAATAAATGCCAAAGAATATTCTTTCGAATGATAATAAACATTCCCCATTAAATTTGAATTTTCTGTGTTTTTTTTTTTTAAAAAGTAGAGAACCTCGAAATGGATTTCCCTTTATATTTTCCTTTATTTTCTCCTATTTTTTTAATTTAATCTTTTCTTATATTAATTTATTTTGATTCAATACATTTTCTCCTCCATTTTATTTCATTTGTGTTCTCTTTTATTTGGGGCTGAGGTCAGACTACTTTGGACTATAGCTGAACTGGCTTATATCTTTATCTTGTTTGCGAATATCCAGCGTTCATCAGTGGCAACAATAATATATTGGAAAGGAATATGTTGTTGTTGTAGCGGCTTGTTCAACACCGTCGATGTCGTCTAACGGGAGATCCAGGAAACTAGCAGGAGTGTTAGATGAGCTGGTTGGTGGGAATGCAAAGACGGGTTAGGTGTGGTGCGGGAACACATTGCATCAGGACAAACGTTAAGTATGTAGGGGCCAAGTCTCGATAAGTAGGAGTTGTGTTGAGTCACAGTATCCAGACGTTGAGCCATTTGTCGCTAGCCAGCTCGAGCTCTTTAACTGCTATGGATGGTGGTTGAATCCTGAACACGCCATTCACCAGCAAAAGCAACAAGGTCTCAAGTGCATGCGCTACTGGGAAAAGTAGAGATATAGACCGTTATAATTCTCCTTTGTTATCCAGGTTTCCCCGGTTTTATAAGCGTGACCACTGTACTCCGTCCCCACATATCGGGTATTTTTAGAGACCGTCAAAGCACATTGAGCAGCTTAGTGAGGAGTTCTACTTTTCTCTTCCCAACGACCAACTCCACCTCCTCCCTGGAGAAATCAAGTGCCGCACTGACGGCGAGTCTAAAACCACTCGCGAACTTATTCGCGGCGCTATTACCGAATTGAAATTTCCACCCAGCCATCAGAGGAAAGGTTTCAGCACCTTAAGAGTTGATCCTCCTTGTTCCTTTTACCAATTACCTAATCTTCAAATTGAGTTCCCTGATTAGGAGATCTCCGGCATCGACCTGGCATAGGCACTCGCGCCTTAATGCTAAATCCTTTGCTTCGGGGTGAAAACTTCGGTGCATTTCCGCAATTTAGCCTAGGGCGCGTAGGTAGTGACTGTTTTCTCGGTGAATTCTGTGAAGTGATCTGCAGAAACAAAGACGATGGCTTTTATGGAAACTGTCTAGTCTATTTCAGGAGGGTGTTCGTAATACGGGGGCTGAGCAAGTGATTTGTGAGTCTTGGGTGTTGCTGCTATATTAACCAATGGGGAGTTTGCTGCACAATTGTTGCTTAACCGTAAACCATATTTTCCTCATCAAAAATATTTTATTTTATTGGCTCATGAATCGCGGACTCTAAGTATAGCTTAATTAAAAACTCCATCCGTAAACTCAATAATGAGACTTGATACTTTTGTTCATTTCGAATTTGAATTGAAGACAAGACCATTGGAAACTTAAACGACGGTTGAATCAACGACTAGGTCAAAGGAAATATTTAATACTGGAACATGTTTTCCAGCAGTCAGCACCATTCGCCAACTCTCTATTCCATCCTCATGACCTTCAGATTTGAAATCCATCTCTTTCCAATTACTTTCAGTATGTCCATGCTGTGAAACGAAATCGATCGACAATAAACCCACCGAATCATCAGTGAAGCCACTACGTTGGGGCATGGCGCCGGTGAGCTTGATAGCCGATGATTTTGTTACCGCCCTGCACGTACTATCGGACCAACATCATGTGGTAACCGCGTGTACATCCTACTACCAATCAGTTGCTAAAACATTTGCCAAGAAACACAATATACCGCACGTGTACAGTAGTTTTGCAGAATTGGCGCGTAGCAAAGATGTTGGTGAGTAGAAAAATTAATTCTCAAATGCCACACACACAATTTCCACATATGCCGACATATGTATACTTACATTTGTACTTCCAGATGTGGTCTACATCTCATCTTTGAATCCATTTCATTTGGAAATCTCTCGTCTGATGTTGGATCATGGCAAGCATGTACTGTGTGAGAAGCCGCTCTGTATGAATGAAGATCAAACCTTACAGTTGATAGGTCATTCGCATAGCAAAGGTTGCTTTCTTATGGAGGGTATTTGGTCCCGTTGTGTGCCGGCCTATCAGTATATACGCAAACAAATTGAGGCGGGCGCTTTGGGTGAGGTGCTTAAAGTAAATTGTACACTTGGATTGCCAATGCAGAAAGTGGGACGTGTAATGTGAGTGATGGTGTAACGTAAGACGGATGGGGGTGGTGGCATTTATTTTATAATTACTTAAGCTTGCTCTTGTTTAGTCTCAAATTAACTCTTCTTATCTTTTTTCCGCCTTTTTTTTGCACTGTAGGCGTCGCAGTCTTGGCGGCGGTGTCACACTCGAACTCGGCGTCTATGCTCTGCAATTCGCAATGTGGGTATTTGGTTATGCTCCACACAATGTCATCGCAAATGGTAAACTTACCGAGGATGGTGTTGATGAAGAAGCGAATATCGTCATGAAATTTGGGCCGGAACGTCAAGCAGAAATAATGCTGAGTTGCACAAAGCGTTTTGACAACAAGGCGGTGATTGAGGGCACAAAAAGCAGTATAATTGTAAGTTAGCCGTATATACATATATGTATGTACATACATACATATGTATATAAAGTAAGGTAGGTCAATATACATATATCTCGCTTGCATTTCCAACAAGGTGCCTGATTACTGGTGTCCGGCAAAAATAATCGATGTTGATGGTACAGAGAGAGAATTCCCAATGCCTCAAAGTGACTTGTCCACCTACCTTCCGAATCGCTTGGCAATGAGTTTTGAAGCAGAAGAAGTGCGACGCTGTATTTCAGAGCGTAAAGCCCAAAGTGATTTATTTACGCATAAAGAAAGCTTAGCATTGTCATATATTGAAGATCAAATTCGTCGACAGTTAGGCGTTGTATACACTGAGGACGAGACGGCGCATGTATGTAGATAGTTGCAGCTAATTAAACAAATACACATACAAATTAATCAAAAGTCAATAAAACACAAAAATTTGTTTAACAAACTAATGTATTTCATTTTTTATAACCACGTGATCTCTCCAAATACTCCTCATACTCGTCATCTTCAGCGTCTTGTTGTCGCCGCCATTCACGTTCGTACAATTCTTTAAAAACTTCAAATTCCACCAAAGTGACGTGACATACCTTCGTGGCGAAGGCTTTATCCGATGTATTGGTAATCTGATACAAACGCGGATTTTTCGATGGTTCATCTGGATCTACTTTTAAAGGGCGTGGCTTAAACATGCCAAGCCTTTCGAGAAATACATGCCTACAACGTATCTCCTCCAATGGTTTCGACAATGCTTCGGACTTTATTATTTCAGGCACTTCAACACGCATCACTTCCTTCAAGTATTTTATTTTTTCTTCTAAACGTCGCTCGGATTGCTCCATTACATCTGGGCAATTCATAAGTAGTTTCCAAACATTTTTGTCTGAACCAACAAATGATTTCAAATAACTAGTATGTTTACGCAGTCGTAAGCCATCGGTAACATCCAACAACTCTGGATATTTCGTTAGCAACAGGAATAAGAACTTCTCACCAAATTGACAACTACGCCAATGTTCTATTGCAGCAATTATGCTCTTTGTGGGTCGTGCGAGCACACCTGGATTGCCGACAACTATACGTAAAAAACTGCTAGTATATAGACCGTGATTCATAAAAGTTTCATGTGCCAATTGCCATTGGGTCGGATGTACTCTGGATAGTAGTGGGTTTAAGCGGATTGCTTCCTCGATGTGCGATTGTTCCAGCAATGTATCTTCTGCGGGCGATGTAGCAACGAATCGTAAGGGTGTCAGCTGCCGGTGATTACACTAAATCGCAAGAGATTGATTGATTAATTAATAAAAAGGAATATATGTAATAATTACCTGTTGGTTTTTGTGAATAAATTGCACATTTTGTCTGAAATTTGCGATAAACCTTCGGAACATTTTAATAATGGTCTGAGCGAAATCAATGCAATGGCACGGCGAATGTAACAGCTGTTTTGCAGTAATGCTCTTATAGCAAACTGTTCACAATCGACCTAAATTCTTTTGTATTCGCTCTATTGTGAGCTGGTGGTTAATTGCCAAGGAACATGAAATCAAATAATATAAAGTAATTATTTATTTATGTTCTTTGGCTGCAACCAGAGTATAGAGGATAGTATGGAAACTTTTGTTTTTTATACATTTGGTGTACTTTTTTTCAACTCCCTGGTGTACGCACAACTGAGAGGTCGCCGGAGTCGCAACATGTGGTGAAATAAGATTTTGCTTACAAGGGCTTGTACAGCGGCAAAAAATAAATTAATCTGATTTAATACTAAATTTTCTATAGCCATGAAAATGATTTCTCTGTTTCTATGTGTTATGATTCTTCCTTTAAATCTTTGTATTTATTTATTTTTGATTTTAAGTCATTTCGATAAAAACATCTCCAGAGGAAACGAGGATCCAAAACTCAGCATCGTGTCTTGTTGCATGTGGTGTGGAAAATGATAAAGTACAAATCTCTTTTAACTTTTTTTTATAGAGGAATTGGACGAGAAAAACTAAAACAGTCAACTACCTACAATATTACACAAAAATGAAAGTAAATAATTTTAATTTTTAATTCAAATAAGTAACGAGTAAATTTTTCTAAATCTTTTATTTTTTATTTATTGAAAGCAATTTAAAGCTCATCATCAGCGTAATCATTTTGGTTTGGATCATCCCCACTGACCTCTTCATAGTCGCGCTTTAATGTAGCTAAGTCTGCTTCTGTTAATTCGCCTTCTTCCATTCCAACTCCTACATACCACGATTCTTGAATATCAGATGAAATTTATGCACAACATGAACGCGATAGAAATAGCACTGCCCGCGTCTCGATATTTTATAGGCGACACTGTTGCGATTACATCATTTGTACATATGTACGTATATGTATCTATGCACATACTTTTGTGTAAATTTCGTTCTTACGATTATTGTACATCAACGCGGCAGTGTTGGTCCTTTTATTTGCCCATTTTGAAAAATTTCGATATATTCTGGAAATTTAAAAGCAAAACAAGAGTTATTAATATACAAAATTATAACATATTTTTACGTACCTCGTTGAACAGACGCTCATCAAAGATGAATCAATACAACAATACAACTGTATATGAACATGTGAAATACACCCCGACAAGGTTGCTTTTGAGCTTACTATTTTTTCTTGGTGAATTTCTGTTCAGGTAGTACTTAGACTGAGTTTACACACGAAGACAGCAGCGTACCGACACTGTTGTGCTCGGTCGACACGATTTGTTATCTTATTCGTTTGTGTAGATTTTGACATTCCCTTTCATTTTTATTTCACAGTCATTGTAGCTGTTTCAAATTTTAAACGAATGAATGTGGTAAGTATGGAAATTGATTTTTTTTTTAAGAATGAAGAAAATGAAATGCCAAAAATTGCTCAGACAGAGTCTCTCCGTGTGAACATGACTGGCAACAGCAAAAGAGAAATTGACGATAAAAATCGACAAACATATTCGTGTGTAAACTCGGTCTTCAACAAAATAGCAGATTAGAAAAAAAAAACAAATATCACAATTATGTGAATACAATACGAAACCTTCGAAAAAATATTATAATTGGGATCATATTTTTCATCGAAGATATATGAAGTATATTAAATTGGTGGAAATTTTTAGGCAAAATATATCAAATAAATCATCAAAGCGACCCTGTGCTGTACAAAATTTCAACATTCTAGCAGTCAAAACTTAAATTCAACCCCATGGCAAAAACATAAGTGTTCTCAGCTGTTGTTCCCGAAATCAGCTGATAGCTTCCATACTCATTTATAATCTGGTTGCAACGTCAATCAAAATTGTGTTTGTTTGTGTAAATAATTGTAAGTTTGATCATTTTATAATTCATAATTTATTCTTAGTGGGAGAGCGGAAAAATTTAATATATATATATATATATATTCAAAGAACATGGAATAATTAAAATAATTATTTTATGTTCTTTGATATATTCATTCACATTGAAGTAAAGCTGTGAAAAGCCGCGACAGGTGTTTTCTGTTTCAGCGGTAATTTAAAGGCATCCATTGATATCTAAATTTTTTATATTTGTTTATCATATTATCCATAGAAAATTTCAACTGCGTTTTGTAATATCATCATTATTGCATATATATCAGCACTTTGTGCTATCAGTCATCAGCTCGCTTAATAAAAACAAGAAAAAGAAAACCACTTGCGCTTCGTTATCTTACCAATCCGTTTACTATTTATTGTACCTGTTACGCTTAATTGAATTCAGTTGTTATTTGCTTCTCGAACAGCTTTCATCTCGTGGTAAATTATCAAATTATAATGGCTTTACGTTGGGGTATCGCTTCAGCCGGTAAAATTAGTCATGATTTTGCTGTTGGCCTAAGCACCTTACCGACGACTGATCACAAATTAGTTGCTGTCGCAGCACGTCAAAAGGATCGTGCCGAAGAATTCGCCAAGACACATGAAATACCAAATGCATTTGGTAGTTATAAGGAGTTGGCGGAATTCGCTGATATTGGTAAGTTCTTGTGGTATAATGTAATTCATAAGAAGCTTCGTTGATAAAAATTCGCAGATAAAAGAACTAAATATAGCTTTTTTTAACTTAAATTTTTTCAGAAATATATGTCTTGCTTGTAGCATATGTGCATTAGTAATTATAAAAATAAAAAAGACTGTTGCTTAATAAAAAAAATATTAATGTAGTTTTCCGGTTTAGCGTCTGTTAAATTCGAGAACACATTGATGTGAGCTTCATATTAAAATTTAACTGGTATCAAATCCAATTAAGAAGAATTTTTTTTTATTGTACATACATATGTATAAGTATTGTTTTCCTTATACATATGAATCTGACTTTGACTGTATCTTTAACTACTTGAAATTCTATTTGATGATCACTCATAATAATTGAAATTAGCACTGAAACCTGTTTGTATTAATTGTAATGAAAAAAAAATAATGTTCGAAATAAAAATTTTCCAAACATAAAAGTTGTTTATCTTATCAGGTATACTTTGTACTTTTATTCAAAAATATATTTAATCATACTAAAGTTATTTTTGGCTCTGAAGTTAGATTGAAAGTGTTGTCAATCAATTATATATATATATATATATATATTTTAATATTTATTCTTTTCTAAAATTAGTTTTCTCATATATGTACAGTTGAAATTTGAATATTCATATTCTCAATATTTATGCCCACAGATGTTGTCTATATTGGTGCCTTGAATCCCCAACATTTGGAAATCGCTACACTTTTCCTCGAACATGGCAAACATGTTCTATGCGAAAAACCGTTATGTATGAATTACAAGCAATCCAAAGAACTGACAGATTTTGCCAAAAGTAAAAAACTTTTCCTTATGGAAGCTATCTGGTCACGCTTCTTCCCTGCCTATCAATATCTACGTGAGCAAATCAAAAGTGGTGCTTTGGGTGAAATTAAGGAGGTGGAAGTTGCATTCGGTTTCGATTTGAGTCACATAGAGCGCGTGCAGTGAGTATTTTTCGACACACATACATACATACATACATACATACATACATATGAAAGATTCATTATCAAATTTGCAAAATCTAATCTGAATTATTTTTTATAGCAAAAAAGATTTGGGTGGTGGTGTTGTGCTCGATTTGGGTGTATACGCCATACAAGCATCACAATGGGGCTTCCAGGAGGCGCCACAAAAAGTCATCGCCAAAGGTGAACTCAATGAAGATGGTGTGGATAAATATGTGGAAGCTGAATTGCAATATACTGGCGGACGTGTGGGCAAATTGACTTTTGGCGGTAAAGAAGAGTTGGCGAATAGAGCGATTTTCAAAGGCACTAAGGGCGAAATTACTGTAAGTTTATGGGTTTCCTTTTGAAAAAAAAAAAAATTAATTTATATTTTTGATCTTTCATTTAATGTGTGCAGCTGCTCAACTTTTGGTGTCCCACCAAACTGATTGATGTTGATGGCAAGGAGAAGGATTGGCCTTTGCCAAAAGGTAAACTCGCAACCGTTTACAGAAATTCCGAAGGTTTGCGTTATGAAGCTGAAGCTACGCGTCAATCAATACTCAAGGGACAAATTGAGAATGAAAATGTTACGCACAACGATAGCTTGATCATTGCCAAAGTACAAGATGATATCAGACGTCAAGTTGGTGTTGTCTACCCAGAGGATAAGGAATAAAATGAAGTGAATTATTTTTTAAATATGCATACATATGTACATATGTTTATACATTTTTTTGCAAAAAAAAAAAACAAAATGATAATTATTAAATGCATAGCATACAAGCAGCTGCTGGCTAGATAGTTGTGATGATATCCTATATTTTCATATATTTATTGTTTTTATTGTAATTGTATTTTATTCAATCTATACTTTGTGTTCGCACTAGAATTATTATTGTAATTTTTGTTGTTGCTATATTATCAATATTACAAAAATAGTATGAGATCAGTATTGCATATCACAGCGGGTTACACAGCTGCAACAGACAAGATCCACGCACAACTCCCTCACCCCCCGTGTTACGAACGTTCCCCCGAGACACTTTAGACTCGTACAATTTAACTGCAACGGACTCCAAGGAAAGATCGACGAGATAGTTGACTTCATGAGCCGGGAACGCCTGCCAATAGCCGCGATCCAGGGGACCAATCTGAGCGCCCGCTCAGATCTTCTGAGCCGGGCTGGCTACAATATTATAAGGAAAGATCGCGAACGAGATCATGGTGGAGGCCTGGCCTTCATTTTACACAACACCGTGCAGTGTCGTCTTATCGACGGCGACATCGACCGCAGGGATACTACCCTAGAATGTCAGGGCATAGCTATCCGGTCAGGCGGTGTCGAGCTCGAAATATTTAATATATACATTCCTCCCGTTACAAGTTGCCCAGTTGGATACCGTCCTGATATAAGTGCGCTACTCAGAGGCGAAACCCGTTTGGTTTTGGGCGACTTTAACGCGCACCACGATCTATGGCATTCCTGCCTGTCAAATGATCGTCGAGGAATGGAGCTGGCGGAACAGATAGACGATTCGACATTCTGCACAATGAATGACGAAGCCCCCACCAGGATTGTGGGCAACTGCCATAGCACGCCTGACATTACAATAGCTAGCGCTGGTCTGATAAATTGCATAGATTGACGACCTATGCTTACGCTCGCATCGGACCATTTGCCCATAGTCATCTCGATTGACAGGCCTCCCGACTTCGTTTCCGTGGACCACCGGACATTTGTTAACTTTAATAAAGCTAACTGGCCCTGCTTCACGGAATTTACTGAGAACGCCTTCAGTGCTCTCCCCACTCCCACCAACGTCCTCCCTGCAGAAAAGATTTTCCGCAAAATTGTCGTGTCTGCTGCCGCCCGCTTCATACCTGCAGGTCGAATCGCGGAAATCCGCCCCAATTTCTCCACCGAAGCGGCGGTTTTAACGACAAGGCGCGACACATTACGCCTGGCCGATCCCGGCGATCCCCGTATCAGGGAAATCAACGACGATATTCGGAACAAGGTACATATCCATAAGCGGAAGAAGTGGAAGGAGCACTTAAGGTCCTGCAATCTGTCCTATGGGGTAGCCAAGCTCTGCGCCATAGTCACTGTCTAATTCGACGTGATGATCAGGTGGAAATTTCATTCAGTGATCACGCCTCATTGGACTTGAAAAGGTGCACAAGCTATTTAAGCCGGCTATTTACACTGCACCCTTCGGTCGACAAAACGAAACGACGAATAACCCGCCGTCTGCGCAAACTGCCGAACACCAGCGCGACGCTTGATTTCTCCAGGGAAGAGGTTCAGGGGGTTATCGGGAAGGCGAAAGCCTCCAAATCCATCGGCCCCGACGGAATAAGCATGCTGATGCTAAAACATTTGGGCCCAGCGGGAGCAGAATATCTCACCAAGCTTCTCAATCTGTCCCTGACCACCCTAACTATACCCGACGTGTGGAAACTGGGTAGAGTGGTCGCGCTACTAAAGCCGGGGAAACCCGCAAATAAAGGAGAGTCATATCGTCCAATATCCCTCCTTTCCCCAGTAACGAAGACAATTGAGGCCTTGCTGCTCCCGTCCCTCACACACCACCTGAGCCCAGCTACACATCAGCACGGCTTCCGAAAAGTGCACAGCACCACAACTGCACTTAATGCCATAAACACCCAGATAATTCATGGCCTCAACCGAAATCGACCCTGTGCGCGACCTGTCCTAGTAACACTGGACCTATCCAATGCTTTCGACACAGTGAATCATTCAGTGCTACTATCGGACATTGAGGATTCCTCATTACCGCCTAGATTGAAGAGGTGGACCATGAATTACCTGAGTGGTCGACGATCATCGGTTGAGTTTCGAGGTCAAACATCTAAGCTACGGAAAATTAAACAAGGGGTCCCGCAGGGTGGTGTCCTCCCCCCAATGCTGTTTAATTTTTACATCTCGAGGCTCCCTCCACCACCTGAGGGCGTCTCGCTGATCTCATACGCCGATGACTGTTCGATTTTGGCGTCTGGCCAGGATATTGATAGCCTTTGTTCTTCAGTAAACAGCTACCTCGCCGACCTTTCCAACTTCTTCGCTGCACGACATCTACATCTACAACCTGCGAAATCCTCTGCCACCCTTTTCACCAGCTGGACGAAGGAGTACCGGCTAGAACTCGATGTGAAGGTCGATGGTGCAAAAATTCCGACCACGAATAACCCAAAGTTACTGGGAGTAACATTCGATAGCCTGCACTCCTTCACTCCGCATACAACTGCAATTGCCACCAAAGTACAGAGCCGCAACAAAATCCTCAAATCGCTAGCCGGTAGCACCTGGGGGAAAGACAAAGAAACGTTGCTGGCAACGTACAAGGCAATTGGCCGGCCGGTCGTAAACTATGCTGCGCCGATTTGGACGCCGGGGACTAGCACGACGCAGCTGAAGAAGCTACAGACCTGCCAGAACACCGCCCTTCGGACCGCGACGGGAAACCTCCTGATGGCGCCGGAGAACCACTTGCACAGTGAAGCATCTATGCTCCCAGTTAAGGAGCATAATGTTATGCTGTGTAAGCAGTACCTGCTGGGATGCTACCGCATGGATCATCCCAACAGACACCTGCTGGAAGCTGAACCACCACCTAGGCACATCAGAAAGGGAGTACTTGACTACCGCGACGACATACAGCAATACAGACAAGACCCGCTGGACAGGACGGCGTACAGACAGGCCATCAACACCATTCACCGAGAGTTCGTCAACACCTTCTTGAACTCTCTTCCAGTGAATGGTGTTCTCGGAGTCAAACCACCTCCCATCGCAGAACAAGAGCTCGAGTTGCCTCGTGAGACCCGCGTAACCCTGGCACAATTAAGATCTGGATATTGTAGTAGGCTTAACTCCTACCTATCCAGACTCGACCCTGACATATCTAACACATGTCCCGCATGCAAAGAATCCCCGCACGACACTAACCACCTCTTTGCATGCCCACTTAACCCGACTCATCTAACACCCCTCTCCCTTTGGTCCGACCCCGTCGAAACAGCACGTTTCCTGGGCCTCCCGTTAGATGACCTCGATGACTAGAACTAAACTTGCTTGACCCTAAACGGGACTGGGCTTGCCGCTACAACAACAACAACAACAACATCTAAATTTTTTATATTTGTTTATCGTATTATCCATAGAAAATTTCAACTACGTTTTGTAATATCATTATATAAATTCATAAGAAGCTCTTGTGAACTTCTTTGAATGTTTTTTTAATATAATTTATAGTATAATTGATTGAAATTTTTTTTTTTTTTCAATTATTATGTTACTTGGAAGGGATCGCATTATATCATCATTATTGCATATATATCAGCACTTTGTGCTATCAGCCATCAGCTCGCTTAATAAAAGCAAGCTAAAGAAAGCCACTTACGCTTCGTTTTCTTACCAATTCATTTACTATATATTTATTGTACCTGTTACGCTTAATTGAATTCAGTTGTTATTTGCTTCTCGAACAGCTTTCATCTCGTGCTAAATTGTCAAATTATAATGGCTTTACGTTGGGGTATCGCTTCTGCCGGTAAAGTTAGTCATGATTTTGCTGTTAGCCTAAGCACCTTACCGGCGACTGATCACAAATTAGTTGCTGTCGCAGCACGTCAAAAGGATCGTGCCGAAGAATTCGCCAAGACACATGAAATACCAAATGCCTTTGGTAGTTATAAGGAGTTGGCGGAATTCGCTGATGTTGGTAAGTCCTTGTGGATGGAATGTAATTCATGAGAAGCTTCGTTGATAAAAATTCGCAGATAAAAGAACTAAATATAGCTTTTTTTAACTTAAATTTTTTCAGAAATATATGTCTTGCTTGTAGCATATGTGCAGTAGTAATTATAAAAATAAAAAAAGTGCTGATTAATAGAAAAATATCTGATGTAGTTATCCGGTTCAGCGTCTGTTAAATTCGAGAACACGTTGAAGTGTTTAACTGGTATTAATTGAGATTCTATTTGATGAGCACTCATAATAATTGAAATTAGCACTGAAAACTGTTTGTATTAATTGTAATGAAAAAAAAATAATGTTCGAAATAAAAATTTTCCAAACATAAAAGTTTATTATCTTCTCAGGTATACTTTGTACTTTTATTCAAAAATTTATTTAATTATACTAATGTTATTGTTGTTTAAGAAGATAGATTGAAAGTGTTTTAGCTGCAAAATAACATAAAATTTTCTTGAAAGGTCAATAAATTCAATTTTTTTTTCAAAAATGATTATTTATTCAACCTAAAATTAATTTTCTCATATACAGTGGAAATTTGAATATCGATATTCTCAATATCTATGCCCACAGATGTTGTATACATTGGTGCCTTGAATCCCCAACATTTGGAAATCGCTACACTTTTCCTCGAACATGGCAAACATGTTCTATGCGAAAAACCGTTATGTATGAATTACAAGCAATCTAAAGAACTGACAGATTTTGCCAAGAGTAAAAAACTTTTCCTTATGGAAGCTATCTGGTCACGCTTCTTCCCTGCCTATCAATATCTACGTGAGCAAATCAAAAGTGGTGCTTTGGGTGAAATTAAGGAGGTGGAAGTTGCATTCGGTCTCGATTTGAGTCGCACAGAGCGCGTACAGTGAGTATTTTTCGACACACCTACATACATACATACATACATACATACATATGAAAGATTCATTATCAAATTTCCAAAATCTAATCTCAATTATTTTTTATAGAAAAAAATATTTGGGTGGTGGTGTTCTTCTCAATTTGGGTGTCTACGCCATACAAGCATCACAATGGGGCTTCCAGGAGGCGCCACAAAAAGTCATCGCCAAAGGTGAACTCAATGAAGATGGTGTGGATAAATATGTGGAAGCTGAATTGCAATATACTGGTGGACGTGTGGGCAAATTGATCTTTAGCGGTAAAGAAGAGTTGGCGAATAGAGCGGTTTTCAAAGGCACTAAGGGCGAAATTACTGTAAGTTTATAGGATTCTTTTTGAAAAAAAAATTTTTTTTTTTTCTATTTTTGATCTTTCATTTAATGTGTGCAGCTGCTCAACTTTTGGCATCCGACCAAACTGATTGATGTTGATGGCAAGGAGAAGGAATGGCCTTTGCCAAAAGGTAAACTCGCAACCGTTTACAGAAATTCCGAAGGTTTGCGTTATGAAGCTGAAGCTACGCGTCAATCAATACTCAAGGGACAAATTGAGAATGAAAATGTTACGCACAACGATAGCTTGATCATTGCCAAAGTAGAAGATGATATCAGACGTCAAGTTGGTGTTGTCTACCCAGAGGATAAGGAATAAAATGAAGTGATTTATTTTTTAAATATGCATACATATGTACATATGTTTATACATTTTTGCAAAAAAACAATGATAATTATTAAATGCATAGCATACAAGCAGCTGCTGGCTAAATAGTTGTGATGATAACCTACATATATTTTCATATATTTATTGTTCTTTTGTTGTAATTTTCTTTTATTCAATCTATACTTTGTGTTCGCACTACAATTATTATTATAATTTTTGTTTTTGCTATATTATCAATATTACAAAAATAGTATGAGATCAGTATTGCATACATATGTACGTACATACAGAATTCTACATGCACTGCACTAATGCATACATTAAATGCACTCGAACAAGATTATTGCCATTGATAACAAGCCGAAAGTGATGCGTTGCAAAAACTAATCCCCATACTCCAAGTAGACAGTTCCCTGCTAACGTTAGTTCAACGCGACTCGTCCTACGTGTAACAAGAAAAGAGTGTAAAATCCAGTAGGAATAATTATGCCCACACTCAAGTGGGGTATCGCCGCTGCTGGATGCATAACACATGACTTCGTTACCGCACTATCAACCATTGAGGACAGTCAGCACATAGTAGTGGCGGTGGCCGATGTGGACGGAGCACGCGCACAACAATTCGCCGAACGTTATGAAATACCGAAATTCTACGATGGTTTCGATGAGCTATCACAGGATGCCGAGGTCGATGTCGTCTATGTGGGCACATTAAGTCCGTACCGCTATCGTGTGGTGCGTTTAATGTTGGAGCGCAGCAAACATGTGTTGTGTGAGAAACCGTTATGTTTGAGTTTGCGCCAAGCGGAGGAGCTGTATCGTGTGGCAAAGGAACGTAATGTGTTTCTCATGGAAGGTGTGTGTGTGTTGTATGTGCAGCTTTTTTTTTAACAGTTATTTTCTCCCCTCTTGTACCAGGCATGTGGTCGCGTTGCTTTCCAAGTTATGCTCGGCTGCAGGAACTCCTGCTCGCCGATTGCATTGGCGAAATTACACACATACAAGTGCAACATGGCTATCACGCCAATATTGAGCGTACACTTTGCGCCTCCGTAACGCTGGATATTGGTTTATATGCTCTGCAGTTGGGTCAATTCATTTACGGCTGTGCGCCATTGAGCATTAAATGCAATGCTCATTTGAATAGCGTTGGCGTCGATGTGGAATGTGAATTCATATTGGATTACGGTCAAAATCGCAAATTGGCTGCATTCATATCGGGTTTGGAGAATTTAGAAAACTGCGCTAAACTGTTGGGCACCAAGGGGGAAATCAAGGTTGGTTGGTTTATGCAATTGTTGGCTGTGAAGTGCATAGTCGCTGTTATCTCAGTGTTCGTGGTGTGTGTGTGTGTTTTTTTTTTCTGTGATAAGTGCAATCTACGCCGCGTCTCAACTGATAAGAAATATTTAAATTGTTTATATTTTTTTTTGTGCGAAGGCAGTGACGAAAATGACGCTATCTGTCGGTAGTAACGCTTTATCAATTTGTTGTTGGTAGATATTCCAGGACAATAAGTATTTAAATCTGAAAGCTATTTATATTTACATATGTATATGCAGGTGTACAGGAGCTTTGGACCATGTCCAAAAAATTCCCTGTTGTAAAAGTTACAGCTTTTAGACGAATATCCGGGTCAACTCCGGTGCGTAGAACCGGCTACCGTGAGAGTCCCCGATGCGACTGCTCGAAAGTAAACTGCTATCTCGCCGACCTTTCCCCACTTCTTCGACTGCCAATCCTCGGCTATCCTCTTCACCAGCTGTACCAAGGAGTATCGGTTGAAACCCCAACTTAATGGTAGTCACATTCGATTGCCAAAAAAGTGCAAAGCTGCAACAAAATTGCCAAATTTCTGGGCGGTAGCACCTGGGGTGGGGAATTTACGTTGCTCTCAACCTGCCCTGCCAATGGCTGGCCGAACACAAATTACGCTGCTCCGATTCCGACATCGATGTCAAGCGCGATGCAGACGAAGAAGCTACAAACCTGTCAGAACACCACCTGGAGGATTGTAACGGGAAAATTACTGAGAGTCTGTTAACACCTTTACAAACTCTCTTCCTGTGAATGGCGGGCACAGAATTCAACCACCACTCAAAGCAGACGAGGAGCTGGAGCTTTTCCGCGGTACTCGAGTGATACTGACTCAGTTAAAGTCTGGATACTGTGGTGGGCTCAACTCTTTTCTAACCACGAGTTCCAAACACGACGCTAACCACTTCTTTGCATACCCACTAAGGCTACTCATCTAACACTCTACCTTCGCTATCCTTATAAATCACCAGACATCCAGTTTTAAGGTATTGTAAGGTGGTTTCCAGCAAAAAATTTAAAGGCAAAGCACACTACTATGTGCTACCTACTTTTAGGTGCGTAGGTTAAATCTAAAAGCTTAGTTCTTGAAGCTCTATTGAGTTTTAAAAAATTTATTGGTGGTTCACGATCTAGTCTTGCGAAGATTCGGCTTCTTCCTCAAGCTTACGTATCACTGCATCTCTTAATTGGCTCCAAAAAGCACTCCACCTTCGTTCTCGTTCTTCGATTGATTGAGCTGGACGTGACTTCTGCGTAAGAGAGGCAGGAAGGATAGAGGAAAATGGATTTTTATTTTATTGTCCGAAATACACTCAGATGGTTCAACATTTCCCGCTGAGTGACGACCACATTTAGAAAAAATGAAGCACTGCTAGCTACTCCTCGAGAGTTGTATAGATATCTTGAAAGCAATTTGAACGACACGACATCCAAAAGACTGTGTATCGCAACAAACACCTTGCTACCTGTATTTCCCTTCGTATCGAAAATTGAAGTGGCCGTGAGATCTTCAAGCGAGGGACAATAAATTTCATCATGGTTTGGTCAAGTCTAGGTGGAGGGGATGGTGGAATATTTTTCTTTTTAGCGGGAGCTCGAAATCGGCTTTGAGCTCAGCTCTCCCGACCAGTACTGCCTTCTTAAGTAGATCATCTACTACTTCGGTTGAGTTTTCAGTCAAAGATATCGGCATTTTCTCTCGCAGAGGAATACTTATTCTAGCTTTGGATGTACTTATTGCGCGCACAAAGCTGGCTAAGGAATGCCTGACTACCCAATCGATAGCGTTGATCTATTTTTCAGTAAGTTTGGTTTAAGTGCTTGGTCACAGTGATATTACTGATAACTTTTTCGATGATAAATTTTATCTTGATTTGATATTAGCTTGAAGGATGCCTCTTCTAGCCATGTGTGGTTCACGTAAGGGTGTAATATATCTTTATACCAACCAAGTCCCACTTATCGCTATCGCTAAGGATTCTTATTGGCCACTGAAATGTCCAACTCAATCTTTATTGTACGATCTGCATGGAGAATGGCGAGGTTCGCAACTCTGTATCCACACACATTCGATGCGCTAAACCAACTTTTGTGAGCAAGACAGCCCGACGAGTTAATTTTAATATATTTGACTTAATTTCTTTTTTTACCTTCATTCAAAGCTTTTAAATAGAATCATCTTTCTTCGCCTACATTCACAGCTCAGCAACTATTGGTGCTGCACATCACTCACGAAGCCCAACAACATCACAGAATTATGGCCACTACCCACCGCTAAATATGAATTTAATTATACAAATGCCTGCGGACTACGTTACGAGGCTGAGGAAGTGCGTAAATGCATAGAAAAGCGTTTGCTGGAATGTTCGCTATTTACGCATGCGCAAAGCTTAGAGTTGTTGCAAATAGCCGAAGAGATGCGTAGACAAATAGGTGTGGCCTATGATGAGATAATATATTTGGATTTGTGAGAAAAAAAATATAGAAAAATAGTTAAAATTAAACTAAAAACTAGAATAAATTTTTTAAGTAAAAAAGAGTTTAACCAAAAAATATATTAAAACCCAAAAATTATATATATTTTGAATAAAAATATTTAAGCTAGAATTGCAAGGAAAGAAAAACAAATTAAACTAAAAAATATTCAAAGTAACCTGAAAAAATGTATTAAATGAAAAAAATATATATAGAAAAAAAATATCTATACTTAAAAAATTATTGAATGAAGAAAAAAATATTTAAAAAATACAAAAATTTTTTTTTTTTAAATAGAAATTATTACAAGTAAAAAAAAATTATTTAAGCAGAAAAAATTTATTTAAACTAAAAAAATAAAATGTTAAAAAAAAAAAATTTAAATAAAAAAATATTTAAATGCGAGTATATTTCGAGCTTTGGAGTTTTTAGGCGAATAAACTCCGGGTCAACTCGGGTGCGCAGAACCGGCTGCCGTATTTAAACTAAACTTTTATATACAAAAAAAAAAAACCAAAATAGACATTATTTAATATATATATATATATATATATATATATATATTTAATTAGAAAAAAAAATTAAATTAATTAATAAAAAATAAAAAAATTTAAAATAAAAAAATATTTAAATGGAAAAAATATCTCAACGAAAAAAATAAAAAAAACCTATTTAAAACTAAAAAAAGTAAAAAAAAATTATTTAAGCTGAAAAAAATATATTAACTAAAAACTATTTATAGTAAAATAAATTTTAACTCAAAAAAATATTTGAATGAAGAAAAAAATATTTAAATTAAAAAAAATATTTATGTCAAAAAAAAATTATTTCAAATAAAAAATATAGAAAATAAAAAAAAATTAGCTAAAAAATAATAAATAAATAAATAATATATAAATAATAAAATTCTTTTAAAAAATTATTTCCATTAAAAAATATTTAAATAGCAAAATATATTGATGCTAAAAAATATATTTAAACTAAAAAAAAAAATATTTAAATCAGACCAATAATTATTTCAAATAAAATATATATATATATATAAAATAATAAAAAATATATATATATAAAATAATAAAATAATAAACTAAAAATAAATAAATAAATGACTTAAACTAAAAGAAATGATTTAAATTAAAAAAATTTTAAATAACAAATATATTGATGCTAAAAAATATATTTAAATTTAAAAAATATTTAATCAAAACAAAATTTATTTCAAATAAAAAATAAAAATAAAATAATTATAAAAAACATAAAAATAAAAATAAATAAATAAAAATATATAAATAAAAAATACTTAAACTGAAGGAAATGATTAAAATTAAAAAAAATTAAAATAACAAAATATATTGATGCTAAAAAATATATCTAAACTATAAAAAAATATTTGAATGAAGAAAAAAATATTTAAATTTAAAAAATATTTAAGACAAAACAATAATTATTTCAAATAAAAAGCTATAAAATAAATAAAAAATTAACTAAGAAAATATTTGAATGAAGAAAAATTATTTAAACTGAAAAACAAATTTAAGCCGAGCAATAATTATTTCAAATAATATATAAATAAACATAAATTAAAAAATTTGTAATTTAAATTTAAAAAAAATTTAAAGTTTAAAATAAAAGAGAAATACTTAAACTAAAGGGAAATATTTAAATAACAAAACATATTGAAGCTGAAAAATATTTAAGCTAAAAAATATTTTAAGCAAAAAAAATATAATAAAAAATTTAAACTAAAAAATGTTCAAACTTAAGCAAAATATTTAAACTAAAAAAATATTAAAACTAAAAACAAAATATATATATATTCAAAAATAGAATCAACCTAAAAAATATTTCAACAAAAAATTTTAAACAGAAAAAATTTTTAAATAAGCAAATTATAAAAAAAAATTAGAAAATTAAAAAAAAATATTAATTAAGAAAATTAAAGATAAAATTAGGCTTAATATTCAACTTTTTTGTTATAATAATACGCAATTCGTAATGGTATTCTATGCATTTATTAATAATTTTTGTATTAATATACGATTGATGTTCTTCAACATTTCGGTTGTAGCTACATACATATACATACATAACTAGATGCTAAATTAGTTACAATTGATAATTCTCTTTGTTTTTGTTATGATTTTTAAGTTTTTTAGCTTTAAGTTTAACTTTTGATTCTCCAAAGACTTATTCAGTAAATTACAGATGTACGTATGTATCTCACTTGATCTTATACATATGTGAATAATCGCTCGATTTCCTATGCAAACTGTATTTTTTTTGTTTATTTACAAAATTGTATAATTCATGTATGTTTATGTATGCAAATTTTTAATGTAGATTTTTGTTTGATTTTTAATTTAATTTTTTTTTTCTTTAAATTTTTATAAATTTTTTTCTTCCTCCCTACATACATTATTTATTTTTAAAGCGCATTTTATTGATATTTTTCTTCCACATGCATACAACATATTTCTAAATTTAAATTATATATGTTTGTATGCAAAGATATTCTTTTAACTTAAATTTTAGCTTGCTTAGCACAAATTAAAGGCGCAATTGGCTCTTCTTGACGCACGTGTGTATGTGTGTGTCGTCAATTTTTCAGAACTTTAATTATTTACCTAATTTTATAATTCTTTAAATATTAATTACTACAAATATAATTTTTTATATACTAAAACTAATGGATATGCAAAGAAATTGTGCAAAAAATTAAAATTAATTAAACTACGCTGGTAGTTATAAAAATAAAAATAAAAAATATTAGAAAAAAAATTACGTCTTAATTATTTAATTAAATTTTTTATATTTTAATAACGTAATTAGAATTTGTTAGTAATATTTTTGTGTGTTTTTATTATTTACTTTAATTTATATTTTCTAAATTATTTTATTATTTAATTTTAATTAAATTTTGTCAATTACAGCGAGATTGGTTATTCCGTTTCAGTGAATATGTGCTCTAGAACCTATTAACAGCACCAGATTTCCATTAAAAATTATATTGTTTTTTAATTATTTTGAAGTGACGCTTTTTTTGAGTTAAAAAAATTCTTCTGCGCGTAAAAAATAATGAAATAAAGGAAAACACGAAAAATTTCTTTTGTACAAAATTATAGAACTTTTCTGCTTTCAACTAGTATTCAAATTGTTAAGAGCGAGATCACAGAAAGGAAAAAAAGGACAAAGAAGTATAAAAAACAATATTTTTTGTTGAAAAATGCTCCAAAAATTTAATTTGTTCAAAGTTTTGACTATTCGAAAGCACTCACTTCTCAGCAACTGACAGTATTTTAACTACCAAAAAAAACAAAAAGGAATAATTTTTATTTTATTTTACCAGCTAAAAAAAAAAATTAAATACAAGGCGGCCTCATTTTTGCAAGCAAGAAAAAAAGCAATTTTTCAATTTAAAAGAAAGTCTTATTTATTAATTTCAATAAGATATATTTTTTGCCAAATTCAACATTTAACAAAACCGAATCATACAAAACTAAATCATTTATAGAATTTCTTATTTATGAAACAATATTTTTATTAATATACAAAATGTAGATGTGAGTATGTATGTATATACTCGTACACTCTAATCGATTGGAAGCAATATTACTTAAGATAAAGAACATACATATGTATATCTATGCATGTGTGTGCATATTGTGGTAGAGAAACAGCGTGAATATAGGAGAAATATTTAGAAGATTAAATTTTTTGCTACACTTCATCGGCGCCGATAAAATTTGTGAATGAAAAATTATATAAAAATATATATATATATAAAATTAAAAATACAAAAATTAAAATTTTAAACACAAAAATAAAAATTTAATATATAAAAATAAAAATTAAAAAAATTAAAATTTAAAATATAAAACAAATTAAAAAAAAATTAATATAAATAAATTAAAAATAAAAAATAAAAATTTCAAATACAAAAATAAAAATATAAAATATAAAAAAAATTAATATAAATAAACTAAAATAAAAAATAAAAATTTAACATATAAAAATAAAAAAATTAAATATAAAAAAATTAAAATATATAAATTTAAAAATTAAAAATTAAGATTTAAAATATAAAAATAATTAAAAAAAAATTAATATGAAAATTGAAACTTAAAAGTAAAATTAATTAAAAGGAAGAAATATAAAAATACAAAGTTAAATTATAAAAATAACAATTTAAAATATAAAAATAAAAATTTTAAGAAATAATTGAGATAAAAAAATTAAAAATGAAATTAATTAAAAGGAAGAAATAAAAATATATTTAAAGAAAGAATTTAATCGCAGGATAAGAAAACTATTAAAAATAAAAATATATATATATATATATATATATATAAAAGATAAAAAAATTAAAAGTAAAAAAATAAAAATTAAAATAAGATAAAAAACTTAAAAATAAAAATAAAATTTAATTACACGAAAATATTAAAATAAAAAATGAATAACAAAAAGAGATTTATAAAAATAATACACTTGTTTTTTCTTTAATCAAAAAAAAAAAAATAAATAAATAAATAAATAAAAAAATAAAAAAAATATAAACATTTTAAATGTAATAAAGATACAAAATTTTAAATATAAAAAAGGCTTAACTAAAAAAAATAATAAAAATTAAAATATTTAAATCAAAAATTAATAACAAACAGATGTATAGGATTTACTTTTTTTTTCTTTAGTTCGACAGAAGAAAAACTATTGAAAACATTCAAATACAATTTTAGAAATTTAAATAATTTTAAAAAAGAAAAATAAAAATATTTATTATATAAAAGAGAAGAAAAAAAATCAATTAAAAAATTTTAATTAAAAATTAATAAGAAAAAGGTTTGGGAAAGAATTTACTTTTTTTCTTTAGCGTATGTAGCTGAAATTTGTGAATAAAACAAATTATAAAAAATTTTAAAACCATAAAAATCCTAAAAATAAAACCCAAAAAAAAAAATAAAATTAAAAATTAAAGAAAAAATTATATATATAGCACTTAAATTTATAAAAAATAGTGAACTAAAATAAATTAAAATAAAAAATTAATAAGATAAAGATTATGCGAAGGAATTTAGTTATATTTTCTTTAATTCAACAGCGTACCTAAATTTATAGAATAAAAAATAATAAAACAAAATTTTTTTTAAAGAATTTGAAAATTGAAAAATTAAAGTAAATATAAAAAAAAAAAAATTTAATAATAATAAAAAAAAAAATCAAATATCAAAAAATTTAAAAAATAAATAAATAATGAAAATGAAATAAAATATTGAAATAAAAAATTATAAAATAGGAAAAAAATCATTGATTAAATTGAATAATTTTTTATTTATAAATAAAATATTTAAAACGCAAACTTAGCAAATTAAGAAATAGCGAATAATTAATAAAATTACAATTAAATATTAGAAGTAGAAAGACTTTAAACAGTATGTGTGAAGTTTCTGATTACAGTTTGTAAATTTTAAGTCTATTAAACAATCAAAATAAAAAAAATAAAAAAAATTATATATAAACCTAAAAGGTACAAATATTTTTTTTAAAAATATTTTTAGAAATGAGAAGTAAAATTATAAAGTTTTTGCGTTTCCCAAGTTCAAATTACATTTTTAAACGTATTTTAATTAAAAACAAATACTTCTTTACAATTTTTATTAGCAACCAATTCACTTTCTCCTAAAGCATTATACGCTGTTTCTCTACAGTGAAAATTTATTAATAAAATTACACACACACGTACACACACACACACACACATGTGGAACCAAAGAGATAAACATTAATTAAAGTTGAAAACGCAAAACATAACCTCCAAAACGTTACAAAAAATATTGTGTGCGACACCATATACACACACACACACACATGTTGCTTTAAACATACATAAGTATTGGTAGCATAGTTTAAAACGGAATATTATTAATTTATTAAATATATATAATACATTAACACTATGATATATATTAAATATATACTAAAAGTACATTTTAGACTGTTAATTCAACAAATTAAAATGAACATTAGTTTTATGCGTTTGTTTGTTATTTTTTGCTTTTTTTTACAAATTCTATACATAAGTGTTTTTGTTTTTATTTTTTCTTTAATTGTATGAAAGTGGTGTGTGCAACAAAACTAAAAGGAAAGGAAACAGTACTTAATAAATGAGCTGCAATTTGCTGCTCAACTACAAAAAAAAAACAACAACTATTAATTCACTCATTTCAACTGCTAATCAGCTTAGTATTTATAATCGTTTTTTTCTTTAATTTTTTTTCATTTTTTTTTCGCTTTTTTGCTAATATGTTTACGCTTTTATGTAAATTAAATTGAATTTTATGTTAATTCTTTCACGAAAATCTACTTTAAAATTAAGCTTTCTTCCGTTTTTTCTTCTTATACTACGCATTTTTGTTTCTTCGCCAGCAGTTTTTTGCGCTTACTACTTCTATGTGCTAATAAACGAATCAAGTCATCTTTAATAAAAAAAAAAAAAATTATTGCTAAAACAGAGCGAAGAGTAGAAAGTGTAGCTCAGTACAAGCGCATGTATGCCAGGAGGAGTGGGGTGGGCGTGTGTGAAATTGTTTTATTTTATTTTCATTACGCGTGTAAGGTGTTTATTAAATATGTATAGTGATTCACTCTCCCCCCTCTCCAATTACTGTTCACATGCACTCTGCTTATTCTCAATGGTTGTAATGGTAGTGATGGTGGTGTCTATAGTTGTCTTTGCAGCGGCGTTTTCGATCACCGATGTGCCATTATCAACGCTACTATTCTCGCAGATTATATTTTCCTTCTCTGCCATATTTATGGCTGCATCGGTAGTGTATGTAATGGTGTTGACATCTTCATTATCAATTATTTTCGCTGATTCCGGCTGAACCGTTTCATTATCACTCTCTTCTGCAACTTTTGGTAGGAGTTCCGCTTCTACTTCGGCAACTTCCACTGCTGCCTTGGATATTTCTTCCTCCACCACAATTTTCTTCGTTTCAACGCAGTTTTCTTCCGCTGCTGTGGGCAGTTTTCCTTCAATTTCTACTATTTTCTTCACATTTTCGCCTATTTTTTCTATTTTCTTTGCGTTTACATCTAATTCTTCTATTTCATTTTTATCTACTTCTTCTTCTTCTTCTATTTTCTGTGCATTTTCTTTTGCAGTTTCAATTTCTATTTCTATTTCTTTTCCCAACGCATCATGACTGTTACTATTGCTGCTGTTGTCGGTGTAATCACAATCGGTTGTAACGCTGCGGCTACTAATGAGCGTATTGGTGGTAGTGGTGGTGGTGGTGCTGCTGCTGCCGTGGCCATTTGCACTCAGGCATGTTGTATGTGAGACCGCGACAAGTGTAGCGGTTGTATGGCGATTATGTTCTAGTAGATCATTGATTTGTGAAAGTCTCGTGGCACTGGAAATCGGCGTGCTGAGCTGGATGAAACTGCTTGCGCCGCTTTCATTTACACTTCCGCCGCTATCGTTGCCACTGCTGCTATCGGGTTTTTTCCATTCAATTTCACTGCCGCTGGTTTTCAAGCTGCTGTCTATGCTGTTGGCGGCAATTGTGTTGCAGGAAGTTTCGGTTGCGGTGGTACTTGTGTTGCTGCAATTTTTAGCATCACGACAGTTATCTGCCCCGCCGATGTCGCCTTCCTCTGCATCACTTCCGCCACCATCTTCCATGGTAATGCAGCTGGGCGCTGTTGTGTCAACGAGCGCATAACTGCTGGTATCTTGATATTGTGCTGCTGCTGCGGTTGTTGTCGCTGTGCCGTAAGGTCGCAACGATGGTACTGCACATGAACTGTAGGTGGTAGGCGGCGGTGTTAGCGTCGGCTGTGCGATGACACTTGCGCTCTGCTGTGTCAGATAGCCGCTAGTGTTTGTTGTTTGCTGATAGGCGGTGTAAGTGGAGACCTGGAGATGGAAAGATGATGATAGATTAAGAAAATTTGGCGAAAAATTAGGTTATATAAGCTATTAGCGAGTTAGAACGAGTATGCTCTAGTGAGCCTCCTTTATACCACCTTATAGAGCCCAAAGGAAATACTAGAATATACGTGCACCATTACGCACAACGTTACAGAACCGCTGGCCGTGATGAGCTACCGAGACACCTTGAACACCATTCAAAGAGAATCACTCATTAGTTTTCTCAACTCTTCGGAACCGGACTAGGTCCAGCTGCTTAATAAGAGCCGAGTCTCCATCCAACGTGTGGGAGACGGGCACACCTCAAATTACAACCACAAATATTGGTAATATATTCTCACCTATCTCCTTTTTTCTTTCTATACAGTATATTGAAACCGAAGCGCTTTGCAGGACCTTTGTAAACAACACCTTTATAAACTCTCTTACCATTGTAGACCAAGTGATCGAGATGCCTCTCGAGGCCCGTGCAATATTGGCACAACTAAGATTTGGATATTGTAGTCGACTTAATTCCTAACTATCCCGACTTGACCCCGACATACACTTATCGCATGTCCTGCATGCAGTGAGTCCCCGACACTAACGATCTCTAAAACCAACTCAACTAACAATCCTCTCTGTCTCTCTGGACCAATTTTTGCCAAATGACATAAAGAGGGTTTGCTTTGCCTGCTCGACTGACTCGACTGCGACTTATATAAGGTACATATAAGCATAAAATGAGTTCTACCCGACTTTCCGATCTCACCTCTTTATATGCCGCCTAAAATCATTTCATATAAAATCCATTTCTCTTCCATCCGAACCCGAAGAAACAGCTCTGTCTTCTATTAAATGATCTCAGATAGCTTTGTTTTGGGTTATCTAACTGCTATAACAATAAAAAAAATCATAGTTTCTTTGATCTGATAACGTTAGGCTTCCGAGAGGAGTTTCACTTGCGAAATCAGTCCATCAGATCCAAAGACAACTTTTGAACGATAGTCAACGCTTCCGAAACATTGAGAAAACCCGTAATTTCATGCCACTAACGTACTCTCTATATATCTCTATATATGTATGTATGTATGTACATGAGAAGTTACTCACCTGCGCTGAATAGCTTATATTCTGATGGTAGGCACTCACAGTGGCAGCGCTCGCTGCAACGCCACCAACACCATTGCTATAAGCTGGCATCATTTCACCATACACCACCGGCGTGGCGGTCGCTGCGCTGCCAAAGAGACCACCATCTAAAGTGTCTAATTGAAAGCTTTGTTGTTGCTGCTGTTGTTGTTGTTGTTGTTGTTGCTGCTGCTGTGTAACATTTTGCAAATCATTTGCGCTGACAGCACTATAATGTGTAGTAGTGCTAGTGCTGCTTTGTTGTTGATAATAATTGGCTGCTGGTTCGCTTGGGTAAGCGGGTGATGCATAACCCGAACTATAATTTGATTGTGTTTGCATGGCATAATAGCTGCCGGGTAGTGTGTTGGCGTATGATGGCGTAGGCGGTAGGGCGCCGGTGTGTGGGCCGCCAACAACGGCCGAGGCGGTGGCACAGGCTGCAGACAATGTGTAGCTGCTCATAGTTGCACAAAGTGGTGGATTCTGTTGCTGGCGATTCTCCATCTCCAAACGCATGATTGTGTGTATGAAGTGTGTGCGTACGCGTGTAGGATTGAATTCGACGCGTCCCACTGTGTTACCACAAGCGTCGCGTGTGCAACCGCAGGGGAACATGGCGCGATCGACCTGTTGTTGTAGAGGGAGGGAAGACAAAAGTTAGACATTAGTCTTGGTTCGACTTGAAATTTTTCTATAAAACTTATTAAGAACTGAGTTCTTCCGGTACTCACCTGACATTTGATGCCCGCTTGACTGCAGGCACAAGTCTCGGGATCACAGAATTCTACACACGCACAACCGCAAACTTCACGCGAGTTTCGTATGTCGCGGCATTCAATCTTCTCGGCGGCATCGATTTTGCGCACACCTGCCGCCTTGAGCAATGCACGTCGTTGCTTGGGGGATACTGGCTGAAGAAAGCCATTCGATTCGGCATCTAAATCGGAGCCACTACCCTCACTTAGATAATCCTCTTCGGACTCTTCACTGTCATCGCTTGAGGAGCCACGTGGATTGATTTCTTGCAATTGTAAGCGATGCGCACGTCGCAACTCAGCTGCATGTTCGGCGAGCGTGAGCGTTTTGAAGCCAATGTGTCGTGCACCCATGCCTAGCGTACAACCACCCGCCGAGGGTACACAACCGAAGCCCTGTTGCCGCGGAAAATAGTATACTTGCACATTTTCAAAATTGATGGAACGCTTAAGCTTTTTAATTTGATTACAACCAGTGGTGGCCAGTTGCGTTTGTTGTGTTGAGTCGATTAGCGCTTCCACGTCCTCGAGACGTCGCTTCAAATTCGAACGTAAAGGTTTTGTGAGCGCACCCAACGTTGGCGCTGCTGCCGTAACAGAAATGGGCACAATATCACTGCACCGCTTTGTTGCACCATCCGTCAAGGTCACATTGCTGCCGTTACTGCTGCTGGTGCTGCTCTCGTGGTTTGCAGATGCAGATATTTTGGTTTTGTTGCAAGTAGGCGTATTTGCAGCACTATTATCGCTAGTAACAGTCAAATGGCTGGTGTCCGCAAGTGTAGTTTGTAGTGTGGATGTTTCGCTACCCAAACCCGAATCGGAGCCATCACTACGTAACTCTTCTGCATGTTCATCGTGTTGCGTATTAAGCTTTTCTACGCTATTGCTGCCGTCACTGACGCTGACAGCGACGTTGGTATTGCGTTTCTCCTTGATCGCCGCCGTCGTCGTAATGACAAGTTGCCGCTGAGATGTGCTTGGAGGCGAAAGTGTATGCGCCTCACTCGATAAGTCTTTTTCTGCATTTGGCTTTGTTTTGGTTATCTTTACTTCGTCTATACTCATCCATAGTAGATCACCGCTTGTGGAAGCCTCATCGTTGGTTGAGGAATCCAACGGATTCGATGTGTCTTTAATACCCGAAAGTGATGGTTGTGTGAAGTCATCAATGGCCAAGGGATCCTCGGATGGTGCATCGGATGCAATGGAGCAGTTAATATCACCATCGCTAAGCACGATTATTTCGCTATCTGAAACAGTTAAAGGAGTAAAGCAGACATGAGTAAACACGAAAAAAAAAATCTACACTTAAGTAAAATCACGGTCTAATTAGACTCGACTGCGACTGCGACTTTTATAAGGTACATATGAGCATAAAATGAGTTCTACCCGACACTCCCAGCTCACCTCTTTATATGTCGCCTAAAACCAATTCATATAAACCACATTCTCCTTCCATGCGAACCCGAAGAAACAGCTCGTTTCGTCTGTCTTCTATTAAATGATCTCAGCTGACTTTGCTTTGGGATATCTAACTGCTACAACAACAATGGTGAAAACAGTCCATCAGATATGTGATCGTCAAGTGTAATATCAAGGACCACATTCCAGAGACAACTGTTGAACGATAATTAACGCTTCCGGAGCACTTTTAAAGTCTCTGAGAAGAGGATCGATGAAGATAACCATGGTATTTGAAAGAATTTAGGATTCAGAGGCGAGAGGGCTCCAGGAAGAGTTTTTCAATAAGTGATAGCATAAGTCAGGAATTCATAATTCATAGCAGGATTGTTCTCTTAAGGGGTTTCAATATATATATATATATTTGGCGCTTTGTAACCGCTGAAGCGATTTTCGGCCGAGCTCCTCCTCCAATTTCTGGTTTTGCGTCTTGATGTTTTTACCAACAAATGGAGGGACCTACAGTTTATTCTAAGCCGCCTCCGAACGGCTGATGGATTTTTATGAGGAGCTTTATTTCATGCCAGAAATACACACGGAGGGCTTGACTTTCCCTGCCGAGGGGCGACTACAATTAGAAATTTTTTTTTTTTTATCATTTTGGATGTTGCTCGAACCTGGGCTCGAACCCAGGCCTTCCGAATGTCAGTACGCAATGCTAACAACTCGGCTATCGCGGCCGCCGGGGTTTCAATATCTCAAGAATATTATCCCAAGTAAGGTGACGTGTTACCAAAAACTTAAAACGAATTTTCTTCGAAACTGCCATATCCTATTCGGGAGTAATCCCACCGATCCTGATAAAATTTTACACCTGTCTTCGAAGCCTTTTCAATCACAACTATTACAAAAAAAAAAAATCCAAAGTTTAATTTTGTTGTTGTTGTTGTTGTTGTAGCCACAGAAAATTCTCCAAATGGGGCTTCGGGGAACATTGCGGGAGTGACAGTCCTTGGCCGGATAAAAATCCGGGTCGTTCCGGTATAAAGACCCGACTGTCGTGGGAACTATGGATTTTAGTCGGCTCTTGCGACAGGCATGCCTTACCGCGGGTAAATTCTTGAACCCCTAACCCGCAGGGAGTAATTTTTTTTTGTAAAAGGGTCTGCCAAAAAAATCAAATTTAACTCTTGTTTTGCTTCGTCCTAATTCTAGTTTGTTGTGAAATGGGATTTTTTCACTTCAGATAATTCCGCTACAAGTTCTACTGTCAACGCGGATGCATCTTTTTACGGGGAGTCATGAGAGGGCCAATGACAATTTCAGAATTTTTTTTTCAAATGTACATCTTTAAGACAATAAAAAGCTTGAACAAAATACTTTATTTTTTATCTAAAAAAAATTGTTTGAAACAGACTTTTTTCCACGATTAAACCTAAGTAAACCTTTATGGGATGCATAAATAAATTTATAAATATGTACTAGGCTTTTCAAACGTCGGACTTCTTAGATTCCACTTCCGAAAGGTATTAAGTTCATATATAACATTACTTCTTATCCCTTACTTACCTTCAAATCTCCGCTCTCGATCACTTGCCAACTGTAGATACGTGTCATCCGCATCCTCTTCTTCCGTGACAAACTCCTCAACTGTATCGTCACCAGCGCCGAGCGTGCCATCTTCACTGAGCAGTGATATTGGCGGATATTCTACGTACTCGTCTTGTGAATCAATACCGATGGTATCATTGTATTCGTTTTGTGAGCTTTGTGATAGAATTTCTTCCGATTCAGTGCCATCTACTTCATCAGTTAGATTTTCCACCACACTTGTGGTTTTTTTCAGTGGTGCTCGTAGCATTACGCTACTTTTTATTTGCATTTCGATGTCATCGTCAGCGTCGCAATCACCCACACCGTATGTGGCAATGCCATTTGGTTCTTTACCGTTAACCAATTGCACTGTTGTCTTATTGGGATTGATCGCTACATTCATTTTCCTCTTTTCAATGCGCTTCATATGTTCGTGCTCCATTTGTCCGTTGGTAGCTTTAGTAAAGTATGTCTTTCCTTGTGACAGACTTTTTTCTTCGTCTTCTTCTTGTTCAATTTTTTTCTCTATTCCTCCAGTCTCCTCTTTACCTTTCTGTTGCATTTCTTTGGTAGCTTCAATGCCAACCACGGCTTCAGTCTCTGTGTCAGCTACTGTTGTTGAGCTGCCAAAAATCGCGCTGCCACTAGCATTTTTCTGTATATAATTTATTAAGTTTTTGATTGGTCTAAACATTCTATATTCCTTGAGCTGACAGTTGCAGCACAATGTCCGTTCCAAAGAGCTGCCACCTTAGCAGCTGCATTTACTGCACAACTGCTGTAGTGCGGGGCAGAGGTTTTGTAGTTTTGACGTGAGCGATAAAGGTGTTGAGAAAATGAAACCCGGTCGTGAGCATCTGTAAGAAAAATTAAAGGAGTTACTTAGAGATGTACATATATAAATTGAGAATGCATGCATTGATTTCAAATAAAATTTAGCAAATCAATATCAATTGAGTTTGTTGTAACCGCAAAACTATTTAATTACGATATTGCGGGTGTGACAACCCTTGTCTGGATAAAAATTAAGATCGTTCTGACCCCCCGAGATACGACTGTTGCGAGAACTAGTCGCTAAATAAGTGTCACTGTTTCTGTTGTAGCAGCTATTTGTACCCTGGCTACTCTGGCAGGCAAGACTAGTCTAATTCGGCGGGGTAATCTAACCGGAGGTCCAGGAAGCGACGTGTTCGGCACAGAGTGAGAGGTGTGCTAGGCATAAGAAGAGATGAATACTGTCTTGCGGATCGCTTACAAGCCATACATGTGTTAGAGTTTTGTAAACTAAAATATTTAGTTCTTAATTGTGCCAGTTGCAGCACAGGCATCTAGGGGTAACTGAAGCTTTTGGTGGTGGTTGCTGCTCTTTAGCCGGGAGCATGTTTCACTGCGTACGCCAGTTGCTTTGTAAGCTGCGAGCAACGTTTCTTCATCTTTGGCTTTGGTGCTGGCGCCTAGCAATTTAAGGAAGTTTCGGGGGCTCTGTACTTCGGTAGCAATCGCAGTAGTGTGGGAAATTTTTTTTTGTCGATTGTGACTTTCAGTAATTCGGTGTTATTAATTGTCAGAAATTTGACGTTATTGTCTGATAGTGGCATTTTTCTGTTTATCGACCCGATAACTTTTGGGCAGCGGGTTTCTGCATATTGAAGTAGTGAAGAATCACTCCCCATAAAATTACTTTTTCATCACATAGTTCAAATGAATGACATATACTGGAAAAGACGCACAATGACAGCAGCTTTCCAACGCATGTTCGGAATATTGGAACGATGGAATAATAATCATGTCCCGCCATCTCTTCATACGCCGCACGAATTAAGTTATAGACCCAATAATTGAAAATTTAGCAGAAAATTCAAATTTCTTGAATAACGGTAACAAATTCGTACGCAAAACAAATTACTTCAGCCATTACAATTAAATCTCGCTTACATAAATACTTCATAAATATTAGTGAACCCACAATAAACGGACGGCCCTATTCTTTATGTAATCATTGACACTATATGTATGTACATATATAATTATCTTATATATATGTACATAAGTATGGGTGGCTGCACAACTCTTAGAACGTCATAAAAAAAAAGCTGAGCAATTTATTACTTAAAATTAATCAATCAAAATAATTATGCAAACTGACATGAAAAAAAAAACTTAGAAGCATTGTATTTCTTAAAATAATATTAATTTTAATATTAAAATGCATTAAAATAATATTAATTAACCTTTTTATAAGCAAAGCAAAAGCAATTTGACGTCTTCTTTGAAAACATGTATACACGTCTGTGCAAACAAAAAATAAAATAAAAGTAAATCAACAAAACAAGTAGAAATAATAACAACAACACATTTATACTTCCATGCAGAGTAGATTGCAACCTGTGTGTAGCAAGCATCCCATTGTGTGGGTGTAGCTTACAATAGAAACCTTTAAAAGGAAAATATATGCACTGATAGACCGACTGAGCGTTACTTGGCGGTGCTGTTGGTGGTTGTAGTCTAGTGATAACTGCAATGATTGCAACGGATAAATACTATAAAGTGGGTGCTGCATTTTGTGTGTGTGTGTGTGTGAGTAAATTTTTTCTTAATATTTATTTATACTATTGTAGATACATATGTATATGCGTATGTGCAGTGCGCGCCAATGCAGGCGTCCCTCTCATAGGTGGTTGGGTACAAGTGCGCTACTTAGCCAGCAAATAGGGAGGCAGTAAGCAAGCAAAGTCGCTATTATATGTATTTATATTAAAGAAATTATTGCTGCTGCTGCAATTAAAAAGCTTTGATATTTATTTTCTTAATTTCTTATTTTTTCGTACTTATTTGCCGCATCTTTGAGGGTTTTTTTGTGTGTGTGCATGGCAAATTAGATAAAGAGAGTTACTTAGGATGTTACTATGAGTCGAAAAAAATTTAATATGGTATTCAAATTATAAAAAAAAAGAAAACGAATAGAAAATTTTACTTTCAGAGTTACTTAGGATGTTACTATGAGTCGAAACAAATTTAATATGGTATTCAGATTATAAAAAAAAAAAACGAATAGAAAATTTTACTTTAAAGTTTGTTTTCCTGTATTCATAAAGACGTGGTACTAGCACGGTGATGGATAGCTTTTGAGCACTGATAAGTAGTATGATGGTTTAATTTATAATGAATTTACTATTTTCGTAAGTCATGCCTTGTTTTGCATAGTAATTAAGAAATAGCTCTTAAATCATTGAAGGTATGACAAGAAATGCTAGCATGCGAATAGATAAATTACTCCTAATTAGGGAATTTATGTTGCGCGAGGCAGATGTTTGCTCATCTACGCATAATTGAGTGCTTTGCAATGCTAAGGCGTAGTTTAATACACTTGAAGTAATCTAAACATTTCCTAGTGCTTATAACATTCTCAAAGGAAATTTTAGGTTAGAATTTGTATAAACTTGGAGCATCAAATGCTTTAAGCAGACAAACTTTTCATGAAACTTGTTATAATAATTTGATAGCAAAATAAAAATAAAAACAAATGAAAAGCTAACAAATAAGTTGTCGTCTAATTTTTGTATGACTTCAGAAGCTCAATATGTTCTGTTAGTTGCAATAAATTCTCAACAATGAATTTTCTCTACCTACCAATAAAAATAATATTGCGTTGGCTTGCGGTGGTATAACTAAAACAGAAAACATTAAAATTTCTTAAAAACCAGGTTTTATTTAAAACGCATAGGTACATACAGTATATTAAAAAACTGAAAATACTTACCTTTAGCCAAGAAAAAAATTTTATTTGTCGTATTTATTATCTACTTGATAATGCATTTGCCATTTAATATAGCGCCAGTAATTTTAATCGAATATACAACAGGAGCTATTTTTAATAGTCCTGCTGCAGGCGGCACACCTTTCAGCACGGTGTAGATTTTCTCTTACAACGGAGCGGCTGTTGCGCTATTCTGCGAAATTCCGATAATTAAATTGTGCGGTTTTTCCTTTCAATATTTTTCTCGTTGAATTATTTGGGTTTATTGAAATCGCACGTTTTTTTTTACACTTAATAACCTTCTCCCGCAGATTTTTTAAAGAAGCATTTGCGTTTGTTCAAATTCACTTTACACCCATATTTTTTTTCGTTTCACACACGCTCTGACGTTTCACTTTTTTCTTCTATTAAATGCAACCGTCGGTTTTGCGACACTATATTTTTTTGGTTCTTATTGAAAGTCACTTTTTCTTTATACAATTTTTTATAATTTACATATATTTTCAATGATTTATATTATTTTATTCTGCTCAGATGGTTCTCTGTGTGATTAGAATAGTTCTTCAAAGATTTTCGTACGGCAGCTTGCTTGCACAGCTTCTTCATCGACGCATTTTTCGGCTGTCGACAAATTTTTTATTGCCGCTGGATTTTTATGCAGAAACTTTTTTAAATTAACAATTATTTTTGCAGTAAATTTCCTGTATTTGAGTTCTTGCTAGTTCTTTTGCAATTTTCTTTTGGAGTTATTCAACAGATACTTTTGCGTTGAGAATTCGCAGGATTTGAATTTTCACAAATTTTCTTACGACTATTCCATCTTTCCATCTTTCTTTAATTTGCCAGTTCTTTTTCCGTGATTGCTGCTTACGTCATTCTACGCATATTCGTAATTCGGTCTTTTTCTTTCAATTAATTCAGGGTTGTATTTGCAAAAAAAATATAAAGTAAACAGATTTTGGCTTGAGCTTTAAATATTGATTTGACTAATAATGTTTCGAGCACCTTGCTTGAAATTAATTTAAATAAATATAAATTTCATACGAATTGTAATCATTATTAGGTAAGAATTATTATAAGTTCTCTGCATACCTGCCGCACAAGTGCTGCCAAGTTTTTATTAACTTTGTAAAAATAATTTATTGGTTGAAGCGTTCACTAAATAATGGATTGTTTCTTTGGTTTCTGCAACCCGAAACAAAATTACAATCGTCCTAGCTATTCTGCGCGAGACGTCGCCAACAACCGGAAAATGTCACAATTTACACGGAAATTATTTGACATTAGCGGAAGTGCGAAAAGAAAACCAGACAAGAACTGACATGCAATTTGTGAAAAATGATTTTAATAAACAATTAAGTGATTTAATAAACAGTTAAATGATGAAAAGTGTTAGTGAAGTTCATTAAGTTAATTAAATCAAATAAATATGTGTTATGAAATGCTTTTTTTAGCATACAAGTAAGCCAAGCCGGTTGAATCGTTGCCCAGTATTTCGCATCATCACATCAACACATATACGCATATTAACTTTCACCTGCAATGGAAAGGAGCCTTAAGAACAAATTAATATTCATATTTTCATAATGTCCGCTAACCTAACCTAACCTGAGCTTGACCACATTATGTTACCAATTGCTTACGTAAATGCGTAATTTTTTTTCTTTTGCGTAGCCCAAGAGGTGATCAACACTCATGCCATATTGTTAAGACCTACCCTTCTAGTTCAAGGCAAACGCGCAAAATTTCGTATTCAATTTGGCAAGGAATCATTGAACTCACTGGTGGTATTTTCTCAATAAACAAACTGCCATGTTAGAACGCAAGCAAAACAACGCGTAGATTCCACCAACGCATAGGCTTAGATGTTAATTGATTTACCCCTGCATAATATTATTTTTATATGTAAATCAACTTGTACTCCCCAAAAAGCAGGGATACCTCGAAATAGCAAAAGCGACGCCGTTGCTGCTTGACGCACAAGGTGCGTGAACATACATACATATAGAACTAGTTTTGTGTGCTGTTGTTTTCATGACATGAACTATTATGGCGCGAAAAAGCTGTGGATTCATGGATTTTTGCCAAATTCAAATGAACACCTTCAGCCGCCGCTGTGAAAGAGGCAATGATCTTTATTGCGAGACTGGCGGCGCATGGCAAATGCGTAAAGCGTCGTGGAACATGTGCTTAGGTATGCGGTAGCAACTCCGGATCGCAGCTTCACAGAGTACATTGACACTTTGGCAATTTTTTGTTTTTATAATTTTCGATTTTTTTTTGTGCGTGTTTACATCTGTATGTGTTGAAGAATTGTTTTTCTTCACATTATTTGTTATGCAACGCGGGAAAAAAATTTACGCGCGCTTTTTCGGCTTGCTAAATTTTGTTTTTGTAGTTACATAATTTATAATCGTTGTATTTAATGTTTATTTCATGCCTTCAAAGGCTATTGACATTTTTCAAGGATTTTTGTTTTATTTTTAAAGCGTATATATATGTATGTATGTATGTATGAGAGCAAATGTTTATTATTGTTTTTGTTTTCCTTTTTAAATAATGATGCATAAAATACGCAAGTCGTTGAATATTTTATTTGTTGTGTTTAAAAATACGCAATTTCGCATTGTTTTTGCATTTTAAATTTCTCTAAATTGATATTGCTACGTTAATTTTTAGGAAAAAAAATAGAAAAACAAAATTCAGTGATTGTTTCTAATAAAAAAAAAAATTTAGAAAAATAACTAGTATTTCTATTTCCAGATTGTTAGCGGATACTGTGAAAAATTGGAAAGCGCTATTAGATCTTGAAGAATTTTTAATCCTTTAATCGACTTTAGCTGAACTTGTTCCTCTGATCTGAATGAGCTCTGATCAGTGACTGGTAACCCCACTGAGCTGTATTCAGTCATTGTCTTGACATGCCATTACGTAACCTGAGCTTAAAGCAGAAGATGTGAATCACTAGCGCTGATGGTGAGAAAACCAATTTATCTGTTCGCGAATTTTCCGAAAGGTAAGTGCTACAAATAATATCATGTAAACATAAATTTAATATATTTTTTTAGAGTATAAAAACATTTTTCAAATCAAAATTACTTATTGCATGAGTCCTTATATGAACAATTTAATGGTACGACTTTGGATATCACTTTCAAAAGCCCCAGGATATGCTCATCGTGAAAAATAACAAAGTTATTCGTATGTAATGGATGCTTGAGAACAATCTTGAAAAATGAGTCGTTAGTGAAAGCAGCTGGAAAAAAAACAAATAAGTTTCGAGTGGTTTTTCAAAGCAAGAATCTAAAATATTCGAATATCTGGGCTAGTAATACCGGCGAAGGCAAAAGAGATCGTTCAAAAACTGGGCGTCAATGATTTTCTGCCTTTAAAAGAAGCCTTCGCAAATGCTTATCCGATATCATTTTTCTTCGATATTTTCATTATCAAAAACATTAAGACTATTGATGTTAGTAGCACAGATACAGAGAGTGTTATTTCAAAATTTTAAATGATTTTTGCAGTGAATACCTTACTGCATTCGATCTGTTGCAAAAAAAACTTATAACTATCGACAGACCCCGAGTTTTTTGAGTAATGAATCAAATATTTTTAGTTTTGTGTTATTTATTTTCGGAAGTGGAATATTTATTTTTAATATTTCTTAAAATGGATATTTGAAGTGATACATAAAAATTCGGACAAAAGTCATCCAAAAGGTAAGTGTCTGCCCAAGCGAGCGCTCACTGTACAAGTATTTACATTAACTGTCAAGAGGTATTTCTTCTTATTTTTAGAAAGCAACTGAAAATGTTTTGGGACGCATAATCTCCGTTGGCTGAGATTGTGGAAGATCTACTATGGGCGGAAGTGAGATATTTTTCCGAGTAAAAGTTAGTTTCCTTTGCTTACGCCATCTGATGGGCTTGAAGCTTCTGAAATTAAGCAATTCATTGAGCATAGATACAAATAACGGAGTTTCGTCCCACATTTCCTCTACTTAACGTTTCCGCAATCACGCTACGCAATCATCAATCGATCACAAAAAAAAAAAAAAAATTATACTCCCAAAATTATTACACAATCAGGGAAGTTATTTTTGGTGTAGGCATTCATGTCACCCCCGCATCATACCGACTCATCTACAGTATATATGTAAGTAAACAAATGCAAGTATGCAAGCTTGTAGCCCGTCATTTGCAAATCCAAACCCAGAACCAAACCTTCCTGCCATAAATAAATATTTGACAATTGACAAATTTTTGACTTGCATAATTACACAACGAACAAAGGCAAAACAGCGCGCCAACAGCCAACAGTCAACAGCCGATTCGAATGACTTCGAATGGAGTGCAGTAAAATTTTCATAGGAAAATTATGCAAAATGTCAATACGTTCCCGAAAGAATCAATCAATTTGCCTACTAAACGCTTATAACTAACTACCATCACAGTTATGATCGTCAAAAGCTGATTAGTCACCTACTGTGGCGTCAATTATGGTGCAATTGTCGCCAAATGTGTTGCAAGTTGCAAAAGACAAGCTATAAGTTAAGTTCGAGCATTGACAGACGACGGCAGGAGAGTGAGTAGGTTTGGAGAATTGCCTAAAAAGGCTAAAGCTACTGTTTGTAAATATTTACCGTTGTTTGTTTGTTTGTGTGTGTATTTTAAAACTGTACGTGCCCTAAAATCGCACGAATTTTACTATTTACGTACATACATATGCACATATATTTAAAGCTAGTAAAAAACAAAAACAACAAAGAAACGAAAAATCAGCGCAGCGCCCTAATGTGCACCTTCCACCATAGGCAAGCGTTATTATTTGTAGTAGCTTCTGTATAGGAACAGTAGCTGAACTGAAAACCCAACCTTAAATCAAATTTTTTTTTTGAATTTTGCTTAATTCGTTTTTCTTTCTTTCTTATAGTTTTCGTTTCTTCCCCCCCCGCATCAGTAAAGCTGTTTTGCAAAGTAAGTTTTTCGGCGTTGCCGAAATTTGCCAAAAATAAATTCAAGCAAAAAAGGAAGAAGAAAAACATTTCAATAGTGCAAAAAATAACCTGGCCCCACCACCAAAACGCTTATACCCACTAATATTGTCAAAGCGCATTAGACGGCCTGCCGCTGACGCAATTTCCTTCAACATATCAGCGCGTTTGAATCTTCTTAATAAGGTAAATAGTATACGAGTAGCAGAGTAGAGTGATTGTAAATATTGCAAAGGGTGTCACTAAGCTCACCTAAAGGCAACAGCAAAAGCGGCTCTTTGGCAATAAAGGAAAAAATAAATGAAATAAAAAGAAAAAATTCAAAGGAAAAAGTAAATGAAATAAAAAGAAAAAATTCAAAGAAAAAAATAAATGAAATAAAAAGAAAAAATTCGGCACAATATTCACTTAATATTGAACTTCTCAAAGCATTGATATATGAACTTATGTACATATATACTGTGTATAATATTTAGTATGATACTAAGTGGCAAGCGGAAGGCTTGTCGCCAACTGCAATTGCCGAAAAGTCGACGTTCAATGTTAAGTAAATGTTGTTGCTACACGCTCGTATTGTTTACAGTTGTGGATATATATGTATATGTATATATATACCTATAAGTATATTTTTTGTTTTTTCTTCCCTATATTTTTAAATTTTTGGCATGTTACTCTTGTCAACGCTTATCATTAACGCTTTTGTTGATTTAACCTGTACTTGAACTCCCCGTTTTTCGTTGTAGTGCAGCATTATTCATGCACCTCATGTAGTAATTCAACAAAAAATAAGCATAAAGACTCCCTCCGATTATATATATATATATACTTTACATGTATACAAGTATGATAGGAGATCATGTACATTCATACTTTTATCTGAAGGTAGCACAAAGGGCGTGAGGTGAGTTGAATAACAACGGCAACATTGAAAAATTCTTTGACATTTTTTCTTAATTCTTGCGAAATATTTATAAATATCAGAAAAAACGCATATATACATACATATCTGGTTTGTTGGGGTGATTTTTTTAAGTGTTCATATCAATGACGGTCAGAGTAATGTATAAACTGACGCAAGCTTGTCTGTGTCGGCTGGAGCTAACTAAATTTGAGTAATATTGCAAAACTGTGGTTGTACACCTCCAATAAGCGCTTCCTCTGACCACAAAGGAACGTACGTTGACATTATCTCGGTCAAGCGATGTGTAGCACTAGGTAATCCATATGAATTTATGAATGTTGGCACGATAAGATAGGTTAGGTTAGGTTATATTGGCTGGCTGCTGTGATTTACATAGATCTGTTGATCTCTTGAAGTGCCAGCTGGTGGTACAAATTAATTAAAGGTCTTCTGTGCAAGGTTGGATAGAAACAATAGAGATGTCTTAACGCCCCCTCATGCCTGCCTACACTTTCGTGGAGTCATACTTGCGGTGTGAACTAGCAGAGCGGATTTTCTTGCCGCGAAGACGTCCACCTTAAAAAGGCTTAAGTAATCCGGAAGCAAAGGTGGCTGCAATAGCCGAGTGGTTAGCATTGCGTACTACATTTCGAAGGGCCTGGGTTTGAGCAACATCCAAAATTATAGAGAATTAATTTTTCTAATTGCGGCCGCCCCTCGCATGGAATATCAAGCCCTCCGAGTTTATTACTGACATGAAATGAAAAGGTCCTCATAAAAAATCATCAGCCGTTAGGAGGCAGCTTAGTATAAATTGTAGGTCCCTCCAAATATTTTAAAAAACAATAAGCCTCACACCAAAAATTGAAGAAAATTACTTCAGTGATTACAAAGCGCCTATTATATAAATGGGAAGCTTAAAGGGTTGACTGTGATCTAAATCAGGGAAATGGATTCCGGCGCCCACTCTTTCGGCCACTTTTAAAAGGCGCGATCCTGCGCTATCCACCTTCCTTTGATGTGGCTTGAAACCTTCTTTCTTCCCACATAAAACGTGTTTGTCCGCCATTCCCTTGCTTTTTGAGCCGGAAGCTTCTAACAGGAAATTTACTTAATCAATTTCACATCGGATTTCGCTGCAAAGCCTTCCAATGCAATATCGATTAATAGTAGGCTGAGTGAGCTTCGAGTACAGCCGTTGTGCAGAATGTAGTGAGCCACTGCGTTCGTTCCAATCGTTTTCTGTATGAGATTTTTTCAGAGGTCTACCACCTCACCGTAGAGTAAGATTGGCTTGACAACAAGTGTAATACCAATTCAAGGGGCCAGGCCTACGTAGTACTTAGAATCTTCATACTTACGTATTTGGTCTTTTTCACACTCTCCTCGCAATTGAACTTCCTTCTCAGGTTGCTGTACAAATCCGTTAACAGGAATTTGGTGTTTTCCTTAAAACTCTTAAGCCATGGAGGTTTCCACGCAGCGATCTTGTACCTTTTTGTAAAAACGGCCGCCGCGGTTAGGTAGATCAACAAGACGGAGTTTCCTATCAAAGTAAGATCATCGATAGTTTTAGACAATGGTTTTCTCTCTAATATCTGTTAGATACTCTAACGAAATTCATAAGGTATCATTTGCTATCAGCCACAGACACACAGACAGATTTCAAAGAGGTCCTCCGGTATCTCGATATAACCACCTATCGAACAATGGTAGGTCAAGGGCTGCAGTCATACAATAAATATTCTTCTTTTTTCAGAGAGTAGACCCTATACAATCTCTACCGGTCTCAATGCTAACACGTTCTTTCCAATTTTCAAATAGCCACATACAGTGTGTTCGAGTCATAACAAATACTCTAGAAAAGCATATTATACAGCAAACCACAACGGTTAAACAGTTATCTGTTATCTTATTTGTTATTAGAAAAACAAATTAACCCTCGACTTAGGAGTCATCCTGTCTGTGGCGCAAATGGGGGGTTTTTCTTTATTTGAATTATTTATTTGTTTATCTACATACCTCTATAGATACTTTAATATTTGCATGTGTATGTGTATGAGTATGAGTATTCACACCAAACTTCACGTGCGAATTTTTATAATGTCACAATTATCAGTATAGAGGGTTTCGTTGCGTAATCCCACTTTTGATTGATTAATTCAACTAAATTGCGATGAGTAATTAAATAAACGAAAATGCAGAATTGCAATGAAATACAAAAACACAAAATATCATAATTTTCTTCATTCACCGATCACGTTGTATTTCTATATACGAGTATGTGTGTATGTAAATAGTTCATAAATACGTATGCAGGTGGGTGTTGGAAAAAATTAAAACAATTTATTTATCCTTAAAATCGATTAAATAGTACGCTTTGAGCAAATTTTTTTGATTTACCAACTAAACAAAACACACACACACACCTACACACACACACCAATGCACATGTATATCTTTAAACATTTTAATGAATTATCGCAATGTCTTTGAATCAAATTGAAAGCAAAACGGTATCAAAACATAATCATTGTGATTCATACATGATTCTACAACAATAACAATAATAACAAACCATTTAGTGAGAGTGCATTGAAGCCAACGCGCCGCGCCATTGAATGCAAATGCCATTGTGTCAATATGTCAATACGGCATTGCATTTGCATACATTTATCACTATAGACAAGCCACACTCATATGCAGATAAATAGATATTGCAGATACTTAGACAACACACATATCTATAACTGTATCTGCATACATATATCTATATCGAGACCTGTAATGCCTTAATTAATTCACTTCATAAATCGCATAGTAATAATTTCTTGTATCCAAGCGGAGGTGTTGCTGACTGGCGTTGGCAATTATGGTGGTGCTGGTGATGGCTGATGGTGGTGGCGTTGTTGATGTTTCTTCTACGCTTAGAGCAAACAATCAACAACAAGAATATGAAAATGTCATTCGCTCTCATATAGTGTAAATTCATTGAATGAAAATTATAATGGTAAATAAGAAACAATAACCTAAAATTACAATGTCTGCATATGCATGTGCACTGCGTTTACTCAATAGCCATAACATAAATTAATAACATGTGAATACACTGGGAGATTTTGTGTTTTGGACTTTTATAATGTTTCACTATTGAAATTTGAAAGAATTGTTAAAGCATTTATAAGCACAGAAATTTAAATTTTATTTGTTTACATATGGTGACAGCTGAGATCAGCTGTTCTCCTGTTTGCGAAGAGTTGCATTCTGTACCCATATAAAAAAATAAAAAATAAAAAATAAAAAAATAACAATTGAAAAAATATATATATATAAAATAAAATAAAATTAAATATAATAAAAAAATAACAAAAAAAAAACTCGAAAATAATATTAAAAAAAAATTAAATAATATAAAATGAAAAAAAAAATCAAAACACAATAATTAAAAAAAAATTATCTAAATGAAAATAATATAAAAAAACAAGAAAAAAATTAAGTTCTATCAAAATAATAACAAAAATTAAATAAATATATATTAATCATAATAAAATGAAGTAAATTAAAATAAAACAAATTTACATAAAATATAATAAAATAAAAGTAAAATAAAAAAATTAAGTAAAACATAAAAATGAAAAAAGTGAAGTTAAATAAAGTAAAAAAATATATAAAAATGAAATAAAAAAGATAAAAAAAAATAAAAAAGTGAAAAAAAATAAAATAAAACATATAAAACTAATATTTAAAAAAAAATAATCTAAAAAAAAATTAAATTAAAATAATAAAATAATAAAATAATAAAAAAAAAAACAAAAAAAAAGGAAAATAAAAAAAATTGAATTTAAAAATTATGAAATAAAAATATAAAATATAAAATAAAATAAAAAAAGTGAAATAACATATAAAAATTTTAAATTAAATTAAAAATAAATAAATAAAATTTGATACAAAAAGTTAAATAATACAAAAAAAAAAAAAAATAAACAATAAATAACAAACATAACAAAAAAGTACAAAAAATAATATAAAATAAAATAAAATGTATTAAAAAAATAAAAAAATTAAATCCAAAAAAATAAAAAAAAATAATAAAATAACATAAAATAAAATACATCAAAAAAAAAAACACAATAAGAATTAAAATAAAATAAAATAAAATTGAGTTAAATAAAATGAAATAAAATAAAATACTTACAAAAATATATATAAAAAAAATATAAAAAAAAATTAATAAAAAAAATTAAGTGAAATAAAATTAAAATAACATAAATTAAATTAAAAAAAATTAAATTTAAATTAAAAAGTTAAATAATACAAAAAAAATTAAAAAAAATTTAATCGAATAATCAATAAATAACAAACATAGCAAAAAAGTACAAAAAAATCATATACAATAAAATAAAATAAATAATAAAAGATAAATAAAATAATAATAAAAGAAAGTTAGATCCAATCAAATAAAAAATAGAAATAAATTTAAATAATATAAAATAAAATACATCAAAAAAGAAAATAAAATAAAATAAAATTAAGTTAAATAAAATGAAATAAAATAAATAAAGTAAAATAAAGTGAAATAAAAAACAAAACTAAATTGAAAAAAAAATAAATAAAATTTGATACAAAAAGTTAAATAATACAAAAAAAATTTAATAAAATAAAGAATAAATAACAAACATAACAAAAAGGTACAAAAAAAGAATATAAAATAAAATAAAATAAAATGAATTAAAAAGAAATAAGAAAATTAATTACAATCAAATAAAAAAATAAAAATAATAATAATATAAAATTAAGTAAAATAAAATGAAATAAAATAAGGCCAAATAAAGTAAAATGAAAATAATTCAATTAAAAAAATATAAATAAAATTTGATACAAAAAGTTAAAAAAAATTTAATTAAACTAAATTAAATAAACGATAAATAATGAAAATAAACAAAAATATACATAAAGTAATATAAATAAAATAAATTAAAATAAATAAAATAAATGAAATAAATAATATAAATAAAATAAATTAAAATGAAATAGAATGAGATAGCATAAGGGGGAAAAAATAAAATAAATTAAAATAAAAGACAATGAAACGAAATGTAATTCATTTAAAATATAAAATAAATAAAAAAATTATAAAACTCAAAGTGTATTTCCAACACTTTATGTGCGCGCGCCTGCCTTTTCGTTACGCCTACTCAAAGCAAAATAAAAAATTAAACACCAAATAAAAAAATGCAAAGCGCCAAATCGAAAAATTGAATAATGATGTTGCATGTGGCAAAATATTGCATTTTGCATAATTACCGTTGCACTTGGCATGCTAAACAGCCAGTCTACATGTGGCTATTACAAGCAACAACAACAGCAATATCGTCACATACAAGTAGTTAAAACAAAAGCGAAAAATTGAAAACAAAAATTAAAAACTGTTGTTGTTGTTGTTGCACATAAAACATTGTAGTATTTGAAATTAGCTTAGTTATAAATAAATCGCGTGAATATGTAAATTGGCAAGTATTTGTTTAACGGAGAATAAAAAAAAACATGCGGCAAACCCACCAGCAGCTGCCCGCAGCTGCCTACACACCTACACACACACACACACAGGGGCAAACCGCGTCTGACTCTGTTTGTGGTTGCGGGGCGCTGCGCATGCGCTTCGAAGTATTTTAGCTGCAAGCTAACTACGAGCTTCTTACGTCTCTGTGGAGGTGGGCGGCAAACGTTTGCTATTTATGTTATTGTAATGCGTTGTTGTTGTTAATTTTTGTTTTTGGAATTTTTTTTTTGCCGCGCTGCAGTTTGGCTGCGGCTGCTGCTGTCTACATCTCCATGGCGATGACTCATGCACTTGCAACTCATTGCTGCAGCTGGACTTTGTACGCCTGTCGTTGCTGTCGTTGTTGCTTTGATTTCAATTGATTTGTTGTTAGTGCTTTTGGTGTTATTTATTTAAGTTGTTGTTGCTGCTGGTGCATTTGTTATTATTGTTTGTCTCGCAGGGCATGCTCATAGGACTAGTAAAGCAGTCATAGACATTGGCGCCATTCACATTTTATCACTCTGTTAGGTTAGGTTGAAGTGGTTGCTGGGTACCAGCTTCCTGAAGCCACCAAATAAGCTATTGTGATACCACTGTGGTTCCTAATGGATCCCACCCGCCAGTCACAACAATGCGTGGAAATACACTTTATTGGTGAGCGAGAGAGAGTTGAGATATTCAGAAATTCGGTACCATTCCAGCGACTATGGAGTTTTTATTCCAATAAATTTCTCTCGAACAAAGACTGATCCGCATCTTTCATATCTCTTTTTTCTCTTAAACCATCTCGATTCGGTACAAGCCGCTCAGCAAGCTCTCTATATCAATACACTTTTACAAGCTTCGTCCGTGGAGATCTGATATGTGCACGGTAGCTTTTCGAATCATCCTTTTGGTGCGATCTATGTAGCTGGATGGATAAAATGAGGTGATTTTGGTAGGATTTGTACAATTTAATTTAAGCAAACAGCGAAGAGCCTAAAGGAATTTGTGATCATCCCCGCTTCGAAACCAATCATTTGCTTCACTGAGCCCTCCATATGGTTTAACAGCAAGCGTTTCGTAGGGATCTTACCTCAAAAACCTACTGCAACAGTTGGAAAGTCTAATCCGCCGCATTTGGATGATTCCCATGCTGTACTTTCCGTCAAGCTTCCGTCCATCCCGTAAGGAATTTAAGTGCTTCTTTCTTCCAGTGACTTTGTGACCTCCAGACCTTCCATAAAGGAATATTGATGGAGAAGCGGCCACTTGGAGTCAGATCGGATCGGTGAATGAAGTGGAGCAGGCACAGCGAGGTATCCTACACTTGAGCCCACCAATGATCTGGGCTTCCTGAGTGTAACAGCGAATTTTGCAGCGTTAGATCTGACTGCAGCACCCAGAGACACTGAATCGCACAAGGCGTAAAAGGCCAGAGTTTGAGTGGTACATCACAGATGCTAATAGATGATTTCCTTTGCTCAGCTAAAGAAACTTTTTCTAGCGACTTCCACCAAAAGAAAACTTCATTAAACGAGACAGTCTTTTCTAGTTAGAAGAATGGTCACATCTCTTGCCGATGGCGGCTCTGCTGTAATATCAAGCTCTTCTCGTTGCTTGCCTTCCAGAGAAGTTTTTCGTCTATGGTTGTTCCGAAGTATTTTGTTTTCTCGGACACATGTATATGGTGGGATTCACGAAAAACTAGTTCTGTTTGCGATCAGACAGAATATTTAAAAATTCGCATCTGTCCGTGAGTACTAAATCATCTGCATTGGCAACCATAATAGAACAGTCACTTTCCAGTTTGTCTAGCAAGTCATTGACGAACAAGATCCAGAGAAGAGGGGACATGAAACCTCCTTGACGAGTTCATATCATTTTTCGACAGTGTTTTCACATTAAAGATGTGAGTTCAGACGTCTTCGTTTGGACTTCACTACAATTCCAACCAACGATGATTTAATTGTAACCAGCAGAACGCTATTAAACGTCTGCTCAATGTCGGAAAAGCCCGCTACGGCAAATTTCTTGTACCGAAGGGCTTTTTATGCCCTCTGTTGTAAAGCACGCATTTAATTCAGTTCGACTCTTGCTTCGAGATAGCTGAATAGTTAAGGGCAAGCCAAGAGCAGCTGAGATGGAATTGTAGGCTTGAGATGAAACTATCCCAGATACTTCTGTGCGAGCTCTGGAGGTCAAGAGATCGCTTCGAACGAGAAAAATATTTTTCGTTATTCAAATGTTCACTAGGACTCTGACCGAAACACTTCATCATCTCTTTGAGGTTCTGACTAATATTGCTATTTTTTTTCGCTGTTACAGCTGACGGCTAACGCTGTCGACGCTCCCATACACCATCACCTCGTTTGCGACGAGGGAGTTCTCCGCTTGACAATTGCTTGTCACATTCTGCTTTGTCTGTGATTTTATGGCAGCCAGACTTGTCAACTTTTGCTTTTATTGGTGTGTACTGCAGCGACGCAGGCCTAACTTTGTATGCAAATATCGTGAAACACACACACACACGCACACACACAGACTCACTTATACACCAACACACCGTCACACTTGCCATGGCTCTTGGTCCACCTCAACTTCGGTGTGGCATTTTGCACTTTGCGCGCTCTAAAGATCTCTCTTTCTTTTGCTTTATTGCTTTATTGCTTCATTGGCTATTTAATGTTTGTTTGCGATTGTTGTTATTGTTGTTGTTTTGGTAATAAATTTTTTATTGCCTAGATTTGCAGGCGCTGTTGTTGTTTTACATTTTTTTCGATTGTTTGTTTTGCTCAACGCGCGACACTTTAAGCTGGGCTTGGTGACAACATTTTTATTGGCTTAATTAAGCCTAAGTCGGCTGTGCGGCTATACGACCGTGTGTCGGTTGTATTGACGGCATATTGATTGGTCGGTTTGACTAGTTGTACTAAACGTTGGCAGAACGAGCGATCAGTTGGCGTGAGGGGAATTGAATTTGCCGTTATTCTCATTATTAGTGAGAAAATCACAGAGAAACTTCCCACTTAGTGAGGCACAGGCGCATGTTAACGGTATTTACGTCAATGACAGTGTTAAAAAACTAGTTTGAGATACATTGAAAATAATTTCCATCAAAAGGGATTTATAAAAGTTTTGGGAGCTTCGTATAGGGCTCGGCTGAGCCTTCCCGAAGTTTTGTGAAACTATATACATTTGTAGCAGGTAAGCGCTTTGATCCACGTTCCTTGCCACTAATATCAGTAAGAGGTCTGCTTCATGGTCTTTTCGTCTCTTCGTAATAGTCAGTGTTATAACGGTAACTGAGCTCCCTGAGGAACAGTTCTGAGTAACGATCATGTGATCTTAGGTTATCATCGCTCATCTGTATATACGAAGAAATCACCAACTGATAACCTTGCAGATCGTTAGAGTTTTGGAGGTTTTCCAGACTTGGTTCTTGCTCCTTGGAGAGTTTAAGTAGTATTTGTGCAAGTTGTGGTAGCCAACCAGGGCCTTGTATCAAAAAGGAGGGAGAGTTTTAGTACCTGAAAGTGTGATAAACGAGACGAACCTCTTGTCCTCTCAAAACTCCACTTTCACCTACAAAAGGACATCGTGCTCTTTCAGAAATTTTATACTTTTATACTTGATTAGAAGCTTTTTGTGCGTGGGGGCCCAAAAATCAAAAATCAAAAAATATCTCGGATGAGGGACCCCTTTTTTGATACAAACCCAGCTAGTTGACTAAAGGCTGACATTATCGCTGTTCAAAAAGTGCGATGGACGGCACAAGGACGGACGAAAGAAAAGCGGAAATTTAGTGTTGGATTTGTGTTGGGAGAGAATGATCGCCTCAGCTCCTCCCTCAATCAGTGGTGTACGTCTGGTTGTGACTCCTACCAGCAGGGGAACCTACTGTCTGTTTTAAACCGATCGGTTGCTGGAGTTCTCAGGAGTTCTCTGGAGTTCACTCGGAGTTCTGTCAGAATGCGGAAGGAACTGTCCGAAACATTCGATACCAAACGTGGCTTTGTACAAGTTAACGCTTTTTCGTTTCGTTTTTCACCTAATGCCGGAGCTGCTAAGTAGAGATGGTATAGTCTTAAGAGCTTACAACGTAAAGTCTCCTTTCCTACTTTATGGTGCAAAGGCGTGGACGTTCACAACATCCAATAAATTGGCTTTTGGAGTCTTCGAGAGAAAGGTGAATTAAAAGCCAACAGCTAAAATGCCTAGATCACGTCGTCCGGATGGACAAAAACACTCCAGCTGAAAGTGAAGGACATAATACCAGCTGATGGAAGCAGAGAAAGATGAATACCTCTACTCTGGTGGACGGATCTGGTGGATAAGTAGTTGGTTTCACTTAGTGTCTCCAATTGGTGTCGAACTGCTAAAGGAAGAAACGACTGATGTGCTATAGTTAGTTTGGCCAAAATCTCGTAAAAAGAAGAAGAAGAAGTGACCTTTTTTTTGAGACTGCAGGGATCCGCTGTTTCAAACCCAGCCATATCTGCAGTATCTGTTCTACCGCGCCATATGATAACATTGTTTCGTGAAAATTTGCCATCTTGGGACTGACAGAACAACTTTTTTTTTGAGACGAAAAGCGGTTGATAGCTAGCGTCTATTCAGTTATGGCCGGGCCGACGAAGGAGTATATGTATGTATTTGCAGTTACATTTAGTAATTGAGTCCCACTTGCATACCTTTAGCACAGGAGACCTTTTGTTGCAGAGCCTTGCTTGTATTGCCTTCACTTATTAACTTGGTCGCATTGGCTGCACTCACCTAATCAATATTCCTATATATATGTTGTGCAAATATCGCTTAAAAATTCCTTTATGATGTTCATTTAATGCCGCTGTCAATTTGGATTAATAAATTGTGAAATTCCTTTATGACAATATTAAACTTCAAATAATTTTCCATAACGATGAATAGAATGTATAATTTCTCATGCATTTACCATAGAATAACGGTAAATTTTTCTTTCTTTTTTTGGCCACTTTTCCATTTCTAATGTACATATTCCATGCTGTTGCTCCACAATGGTTGACTTGTTATTTTCGCCGGCGCTGTTGCTGTTGTTGTTGTTGTTGTTTCTAACACCTGGTTGCAATATTTTCTACTCACGTCATGGCGCCCCCCTGTTGTAGTTTTTAATTTTTTTTTTCGCTTTTGCCTCAATATTTTATTTCATATTTGTTGTTTGGTGCAAGTATCCTGTTTGTTATAGTTGTTGTTGTTGTTGTTGTTGTTGTTGTTGTTGTTGTTATTATTATGTAATTGTTGTTAAACAATGCATGCCCGTTAGTTGATTTGGTGCATGAGGGAATTACAAATGCAAGTAATATTTCCAAAAAATGCAAAGCGATCAGTTGACCGACTTTTTCATTGGTTCCCATTTCACTGATTTTAGAAGAACTCTTGGGGCTTAAAGCGCTGAGCTATCGTAATGTAGCACCAATTGTCTATAACCTCCCAGTATCCTCTCTTGTTATCTCGAACAAGTATTTCTTTGCACAATGTAGGCGAATCAAAAGTGAAGTTTATCCAAGATAAACAAAGTCTAAAATCTACAGCACTCTCTTTACGGTCAACCTATTACACAGAGTAGTAGCATCGAAAGGATTCCTTGAACCTTGGAAAGATATATTGTTTCGGTCCCCTAATATGTACGAGTATTAGTACTCTTCTTTAAGTATTGCAAGAGGCAAGACTTCCACGACTGCGAAGAGATCATAATAATAAGTAATAGTGGGAAGAAACGATTAGATAAGTATTGTAGACCAGACCACCAGAGCTTTGATGGTGGGTTAAGCGAGCTAAAAAGTTGATTTTGTTTACTTTCAACAGTTGCCAGTTTCCTTAGTTCAGCGCAGAGGCACACTTAGTCTAATAAAGTACAATGAGACAAGCTTGAAAAGGGTACTTTTTTTTAAAGAAGAAAAAAAGACAGAAAATTCAAATTCATTGGGGAATGTTTATTATCATTCGAAAGAACATTCTTCGACTCAAGACATTACATATTCCCACAGTAAAAAGTGGAACGTTGTGATATCACATGATCTTAGTGGCTCTCGATAAATTCATTGATTGTTGCGATGTGTGGGAAGTGGCGTCGTCTTGTTGAAACCAAATGTCGCGGAGATCATGAGCTTCAATTTTAGGCATCAAACAGTCGGTTGTCATGGCGCGATAACGGAAGCGGTTGACAGTTACGTTCTCATCAGCATAATTTTTTAAGAAATATGGACCGGTGATTCCATCGCCCCAAAAACCGCACCAAACCATTGTTTTTTCTGGATGAAATGGCAGCTCTTGAATCTCTTTAGGTAGCTCTTCGTCCAAAATGCGGCAATTTTGCATCATCACTGAACCAAATTTGCCTCGAAAACGTCGGATCTTTTTTCAAGAGCCAATAGAGCAAAGCGATGTCGCTTGGGAAGGTCGAGCGGCTTCAGTTCTTGCACAAGCTGTATTTTGTACGCTTTTAATTTAAGATCTGGACGTAAAACGTCAAACGAGTTGCTGCGAACGGCGCCGAATCGATTCTTCACGGTCTTCATGAACATTCTCAGCTACGGCCGCTATCTTTTCTTCACTGCATGCTGAACGTGGTCTAATCGGTTGAATATTATCCAATAATGAATGTTGGGTCTCAAGATGGTTGAAGGTGTTGTGAATAATATGCTCAGTAGGCCGATTATGTTGACCATAAGTTGAGCGAAGCGCGCGAAACACATTCTTTACAGAGCGTGAATTTTCGTTAAAAAGTTGAATGATTTGTAAACGTTCTTGAGGCGCAAGTCTTTCCATGATGAAATGCCAAACAAGACTGAACAGAAACAGCATGAAAGCTTGACACGACTCACGCGAGATCTGTCAAATTAAGCTATTGAAAAAATACCTCTAAAAAAGTACCGCTTTTTATACGCTGAAGCTATATAGTTCAATACCCGTCTCGGAATTAAGTTTTCGGCGAAACAGATTCATTTACTTAAGGATCGCTTCATAATAGACGCGCATTTTCAAACATCTTCCACTACTGACCAGCAAAATAAGCTAAACTTTATTCGTTGAATTTGCGGGGCTAAGACGTCGCCAGCAGAACCGCCGGAGTCAAGAGTTCCATAGTTTAATCAACACCTTCCTCAACTCTCTTTCCGCGAATGGTGTGGTGGGTGAGCACGACCATCACCCATTGCACACAAGGAACACGAGTTCTTCCTTAAATCCTGTGTAATTAAGGTGTGGATATTTTTGCAGCCTTTCATAGATACTCTTATCATATCGTGTGTTTCGACATCTTCTTTAACTCTCTTAAAGTTCCCACCTATTACAGACGCGGAGATCGATCGATCTAACTCGTTGTACTCAACGTTTACCTGGTCAGACTTAACCCGAATGTTTACCCAGTATACAATGAGTTGTCAGAAAATACTAATTACCTTTACGCGTGTCCCCTCAAAGTGACCCGTTTGAGATGGGTCCGATGCTTCCTTTGGTCCGTAAAAAAAACTCATTTTCTGAGCTCCTCGTTAAATAATCTAGATGACATATACTAGCTTTGTCCTCCTGCAAGAGGTTAACGAAGCATTGCAAAAAAATCGATATTTCGAAGCCTCCGAAGAGAAAATAGTCGCAGACTGGGAAACCAAGGCATGGACAACGGTATCCTTACCACCAACTTGATCCTCGATGGAGGAAGATTGATTTGTAAGGAGAAGTTTATAATGGAGTCGGCACTCGACGGATTATGAAATCACTCTGCAAAAAAAAAAGAGTTATCGACTCAAAGACTTTTTTTGTGGATCGGGAACTGCGGAAGCATGTTGTTGCTGTGCTAACGTGTGCCCATTTCAGTAATTGGCCAACGCTGCAGTTATTCATAAACACAGCCAGGTGTTAATGCAACAGGATATTATATTATGCGATTACAATTAGTCAAAAAATAGCTTAGAAAACAACAACAGCAACAACAACAACAACAACAACAACAACAAAAGCAAAGCAAAAGTATAGACCAAGTGTTGAACGAGCAATGCTTGCAGTAGCAAATGGCTAAGCAAAGCAGGAGCAGCCGGAGAAGTTGCAGTGAAGAAACAAAAACAACAGCAACAACAAAAACAACAACAACAACAATTAACAATAACACTATCCAGCAGTAGCACGGCGCGATTTTGATATATGGCTCCAGTGCAAACAACCGTCTGCCCAAAGCAGCACCCAAAATCCAAAATGGGGCGTCACGAGACCGCAAGCAGAATAGAACAGCACAACAACGGTTGAGCGGCTGCGCTTGGAGCAGAATAGTTGTTATTCCCCAGCGTTTTTGGAACAGCCATAAAAGGCAACTTGAAGGCGCCAACTAACAACAACAACAACAACAACAACAACAATGATGTGTTGTAACAGAAGTTGTAGGAAGCAAAGAGTTGGAAAAGTCGAAGAAGTCGAAAAAGGCAAGTAAATCAGTCCCCCAAACCACACCACATACTGCACACGACACCACAGCAACCCAGTCTGAAGTTGTTGTTGTTGTTGTTGTTGCACATTAAACGCGTTTAAATGATTGGCTGCTGCTGGTTTTTGTTTTCGAATAAATTTTGAGTGGTCTGCCATAATTTAACCTCAAAAAAAAAAGACACCAACAACAAAGCAAGCGAAAACAATCAACAGAAGAACAAAGACAAATGTTGCTGTTGCTGCAACGAAAAAATGTCCGAAATTTATCCAAGCAATGCCTTTTTGTTGTGCAACATGTTAACAGTTGCACTTGTGCACCTCAGAAAAAAAATTTAAAAAAATTGATAATCTGAAAAAAAATCTAAAAAATTACCTACACAAAAATTAGCAACATTCAATATTAGTTCTCCACACCGAGGCAGTCATGTCACGCTTCAAGTACTTGAAACGTAGTCCAAAAAGCCATTTTGGCGCGTGCGCACAAATTGGTTGCACAAAAAACGGGAGAAAAATTTGAAAAAAAAAAAACGAACATGCAAAAAAATGGCTGTGAGAAACAACACGCAACACCTCGGCTACATGTTGCGGCATGTTGACAATACGCGCGGCATGCTCATGGTGTGGCATGTGTCGCTTTGAGGCTACATAACTATTAGAGCAGACAACACATACTCGTACATACATATGTATATGTTAAGTATAACTTCTTGGTGGGGTGAACGAAAAAAGTTGCGAACTGGAGTTCGCGGAATTTTTAAGTAAAAAATTATATGTATTGGAGAGTCTGCGAGGAGAGGATCTAGAGTTACAGTCGTCATCTTCTGCCGCTTCTTCATTCGTTTCACAAAGTGAAGCCTCAAGATCTCTCTAATATAGTGAGGTCTTAACTCTTCCCCTGTTACCACCGGCGGATACTATGTTGAAAACTTTCAAAGCTGGAGTGTTCTTATCCTTTCGAACAACATAATCTAGCCTTCGGGTTCACCGTCTACTAATCTGCTGAACTGTGTACATATATCAATCTCGCCGATGACCTCGTACAGGCCATCTTTCCATCGGCTGCAGTATTCGCCATTGGCCATTCGCAAAGGCCCACAAATCTTCCGAAAAACCTTTATCCTGAAAACTCTTAATGCCGAGTCATCAGATATTGTAATCGTCCAGGCCACAGCTTCATATGTATACTAGGAAGGGAAGGATGAGCTTCTTGTAGAGTTTGGTTTTGGTTCGTCGAGAGAGGACCTTACTTTTCAATTGCATACTCAGTCTAAAGTAGGCTGATATTTTTATTGTATTGATGGTGGTATGTAGAAGAAATTATCAAAACTGGCGCACAACCTTGCTACGCTTCAATACCGTTGCCCGTTCGCAGTTGCATCCTTGGTGAGCAGATGCTGCATAAAGACTGTAGTATATCATTAAACCGAATATGTGGATCCTTTAGTCGTGACCCAACATATTCCACACGGGTTGGTTATTGCATCTCTCACAAGGCTTTCCCATTTTCCAAGAAATTGGGTATAACCTTGCACCTATAACAGCATACCCAGAAGCAGGACTGCATCCCATTACACCCCAGTAGCCTTAGTTCTCTTAAGTAAGGTTAAGAAGGTCCTGCATCGTGTTGCTGATTAAAATAGTCCGAAAAACCGGCTGATCAGAGATTTCGGTCACTTAAAGACAGGTATTAAATGGCGGAGAACCAACCAAAAATATCACGAAAACACGCCCTCTCTCTTTTCTTTTTTAGTGGAGAACGTAATCAGAGTCCAAGCTCCACAAAGAGCTCGCATAATTTGTGCACATCCAAAGCCTGGATGTTAACTGTCTTAAGGTTATGACGCCGATAGAGTGACAGTCCTTGGAGACGGAGAAAAATCAAGTTCAACTCCTCTCTACCTCAAACCGGTTGTTGTAAAACTTGGCTTACTTATAGACTCATGGCTGAGGGTCTATAAAGATCTTCCCAAACTCCTTCTCTCTTTTAGTGAAAATTCTAATCGGAGGCCAATCTCCAAGAAGAGCTCCGTGCAATCCGCGTACACTTAGGCTCTGAGTACTTTAGAACACTAAACTTCCGCTTATACAGGCCGAGCCCTATTATTTCCATAGTATGTCCCATATACATTAAATCTCTTTACGACTGGTACGACGAGTCACCAAAAGCGAAACTATACGCTCTTGCCTGTAAAAGATGAGAGATATAAAGAGCATTAAGTAACTAAGAAAATTGATTTCTCGTTGTTTGCATTAAAAGGAGAAAGAAAGAGTATCTTGCGACTGATGTCCAGAGCAAACTGCGACACTGGGGAACTCAGAATAAACTGAGACTGGTTAATTGGAGGTCCACAAGCATGTATGGTGGTAGCAAATCTTACATTATCCTAATTTGAAGGGGTTTGAAGGATAATCAAATGCCTGAAGAACAACGAAACTATCAAGAGTAGTTGATTTACCATCAGAGCTATTAAAATATGTCAGCAAGACATTGTCGGACAGAAGCTTGATATACTATTGTAATCTTGAAAGGTACTTAAACCGATCCGAGCCGAGACGTAGTTCAGCGATTGATAATAATCTTTTGTGGAACTCCTGTTTTAAGAAGCGTACTGTCGTTTTGCCTTTAAATAAAAGAAGTTGAAGAAAGTCTAAGAAGATCCCCTGATATTAATTTTAGTTATTTTTAAAACCACCACAATAGAGAGGAGCTGGGAATTTAATGAAAAGCTCCTATTGTACCCATCCACATACGAATTTCAGCCTCAGGTTTTATTCCAGTTTCCACAGACTCTACGTGCTGGAAAAGCACTTCACGTAACCGACCTAGCTTAAGACTAATATTTTTATCGCACCCAAGTTACCTAAAATTTCTCGCCAAGAAACTTTGATCTCCCCAACCCAACACACACATGTTCTTCTGTACTCACATAAATGTCCAGCTTAAAAACTCACTGCTCAATAAAACCATGTTGTTGTAATATGTACAAGTACATACATTTGTTAGTGGCAAAAAGTATTTGTGGCATCATGTTGCCCCATGGGTGTTTAGCGCCTGTGACGTGTTGAGCTTGTCATATGCGTAGCCTACCTTACCACCTCCCATCTAGCGAAACGTGGTGTTTTTGTGGCAAATTCGCTGCGCCAAACATAAAATTTCAATTAACCATTGGCCATAAAATCAAGCGACGTTGGAGTAAAGTGAAGTAATAACAGCAACAACAACAAAAACGAGCATAAAATTGGTAGGACCAACATAAATGACAGCAATTAAAGGTTAAAGATATAGTTAAAATCATAAGAGTGAGCTTGAAAGGGAGAGAAAGAGAGAGAGAGGAAAAGGTAGGAGGGTCGTAATATGAAAAACCTAGTGGCGATCATAGTTCCAGCTGAGTAGGTCTTTTTTACACTTACCAGGAGTTCGGATACTTACTCATTTCTTATTTCGTTGAAGGATCTACGAGTATGGTATAAAAGCTGTTAAGGATTCAAACTCTAAAACCTGGTGCAGAACTGTACTGAAGAGTAGTCTAGATTCTCATTGGCTTTCTCTAAAAAATGTCCCTGATTATGATCGAGAAGCTCTTGTGACCTTTTAAGGCTTCGCTCTTTTCTAGGTTTTGACAGCCGCTATTATCGAGCGGCTGTGTTTAGCCCCACATAGGAGCAGGTAAAATCAATCTATGTCGCTGAGGTCATCTAACCGGAAGTCTAGGAAATTAGTCGGTTGAACAACTAAAAGGAAGAGGGGTGTTAGATTAAGTTGGTTTTAATGGGGATACAAACAGGTGGTCAGTGGGACCTACGTAATATATGCCGGCATCAAATAGGAGTTGAGTCGGACTTGAGAATACTTCAGAATACAGACCTTAATTGTACCAGTATCCCTCGAGTCATGCGAGGTAGCTCGAGCTCTTCATCCGCTATGAGTGGTGATTCGATTCTGAGTATGCAATTTTCGGGAAAAGAGCTTATGAAGGCATTGACGAACTGCGACGAGTCCTTTAATTCGAGTACCCACTCCCGGGCTCATCAGGAGCACTGGAGGAATTGGGAGCATAGATAAAAAAACTACGCCAGTGTCATCATTTTTGGTCACTGTCCTCAGGTCGGTGTTTTGGCAAGCTTGTGACATCTTCAATTTAGTTTCATTAGTCCCCCGTAAAGTAAAGATTCTTCATATTTGATTCTAATGATTTGAAGATTTTGTTGTGTCTCTGCGATAGCAAACACCGTCGTAAGTGGTGTGAAGGAGTGCAGACTGCCGGAAGTGACTCCCAGTAAATTGGGGGTATCTATTGTGGGAATTTTTTATTGCGCAGACATCAGTATCAAGCACGTTCTGTGCAACTTTTATGGCAGCCGGAAATGGGCCAGATTTTTTATGGCCCAGAGCTGTCATTTTTTTCGGCAACCTAAGCCCGCTAAGGCCAACAAGTAAATTTAATGCTCGAGTTGGTAACACAGTGCGTACTACATCGGAGAGTGATGGTTTCGCGCCCGGACTAACATCTTATGTAAATTTTTATCTAAATGCAATCGACCCTTCCCGCGGAACGGCAAGACCTCCGAAAGCAGTTCGGACTTAAAAATGAACCACCGTCTTAGAAATATCCACCACCTGCTCGGAGGTGGCTTAAAACTGCTGCTTCAGGAGCGTCGGTGTTAGGGTCTCAAATGTGTAATGTTTTTCCAACAACTTCTCTAAAATTTCCATCGAAAAACGAAAGTCAGGAATTAAATGATCTTTCAAGAAGATGGTTGAGATCTGAGTAAATGCTATAGGTATTCCAATCCAAATATCGGGTTCTCTAAATAACAGTTCAAACTTGTATTAATGGTAAATTCGATTTCTCACCATAAACCGTTATATGAACATATTCCTTGGAAGCTCGCTGCTCAAGAAGTAGAAGCCATTAGTAACAACCCAACAGTAACCACAACAGCAGCAGCAGCAACAGCAGCAGCAGGAGCAGCAGCATTAAATTCGTGTTATTGCAACATTCAAAACTACTTCTACCTCCTCTGCCTTGGCATGACTCGTGCTTCTTCAATAACTATACGATTCGATTGCCACAATTTAGTTGCGTTAACATTTGGTGGCCACCATTTACTATGTTCCCGTAAGTGGCATAAACGGAAAAGTGGTGTTCGGTTACTGCCACACTTCGGACGCACCGAGCTCGTGTGTGTGTACGAGTGTTTACGTGTTGTGTTGTTAAAAAGTGTTAAAAGCTCATGTGTTGCAACTTACAATACTCACTTTGTGGCACGAATTTCGCCAGATCAAATGATCTAACTGCAAAGTTGTTGCTTTGTGGCAAATGTGTTGCGAAAATGTTATTGAAATTGGGTTTTTATGTTGTAATAAACTAAACTAAACTAAATCGAACTACTAACATACATTAATACATATTGACTTACTGCAGTAGGAGTATGTAAAATGGAAAAGAATAAAATAATATTATATGTACTTAAAGATTTACGAGAAGCGTCCGTTTTTTCCATTTTGCTTGTGATTTTAAAACTTGTAAGGCTGTTCACATAGGCACTCAATTAGCTAATTGAGAATATTTCATTAATTAGGCACCTAATTACGACAAAATTAGCCGTTTAAAAACTCAAATAATTAGCTGTAGTAGTTGAGAATTATGTGTCGGCACTTTTTCGTAAGACTAATCATGCAACTCTGTGTAGTGTGCTTGAGAAGGAGAGCAAAGATTGTGTTCAAACAGAAGTAAAGCCTAACGATGGATGGAGTCACGGGTAAAAGTTCACGCAAGTGGGGAAAATTTATGACTGCCTTTCACCTGGGAGTGGCCAGAAGCGATTTTTTTTTACGTATGGCTCAAGCAGCTCACGAATTGCGGTCTTAGATCAAATATTCTTTGTATAGTCAACAAATATACATACGTTTGGAGCTGAGATAAAGTAAAATGGCAAGCTGATGCGGAATCCACCACATAAAAACTCATATAAAAAATCACAAAAGGACTCGTATGTGAGACCCCACTTTTATTTATGGCCATGACTAATGTACTTAGAACAAGGATTCGAGGACACTCATCTGGAATGTCCACTGCATTACTTGGAAGGTGCCGCCGCTCAGCTAATTGATGTCTTCGAATGACTAAATCGTCATCCCAGAAATGCGTTTGACGGGAAAAGAACGGAAGAAGGTGGGTTCTTATGAAATCTACTACATCGGCTATATAAAGGAGCGAATTTTTTTTGGTGGGAGGAAGACGCCGTCGCTGAGTCATGAAATTCACACCGATGGATGAGCGTGTAGTCTCAATCCACATCAAAGCGAAGTTCTTCAACACATCGTTTATTTGTATATACGTCCCGATGGAGGAGAAGGACGATACGACTATAGATGCTTTCTATGAGCGCTGCCCCATGCCGATGTTTAAATCGCCCTTGGTGATTTCTATTACAGACTGGATAAAGAAGGCATCTTCGGCACAACAGTCGAAAAATTTAGCCTCCGCGACGAAGCATTCCCAAATTGATCGAGGTTAATCGACTCCGTCGGGGCCGGAGATGTGGTTGTCTGTGGTTGTCGGATTCCAGATAAAGAAAATACAGCAAGCTACATGGCTGTCTTCGGCACAAAAATAGCTCAACCAAATGTTTTGATAGATGGAAAATATGTCTCCATTGTTCTAGACATGTGTACGTTCCGAAGGCCAAATATCGACTATGATTGCTATCCTGTCCCAGCGAAGATTCGCAACAGTCTCTGGGCAGCAAAGAACGCCCGTCAATGAACAAAGAGATGGTTCGACATCTAAAAACTGTAATTACAACCGCTGCAAGCAAAAATATTATTTTATGACCAAGTCCAAGAGAAGAGCTGTGGAGAGAAGAGGGACTGCCTACCTTGCAACTTTGGGATCGACCACAACACGTGCGCGGTGGGATAGATACCGAGAGCTGAAGAGGGAAGAGAAATGCATTTGCAGAGGAAAAGAGAAGCTTGGCTAATGTTCGAAAATTCTACGAAAAAGATGCGACGACTCACAGAAGGTTTCAAAATCGCAGCATATTCATGAAGAAACCAAGTAGATAATATGATAACAGATGTCCAGAGTAGAAGTGTATGGAGGGAACACTTCTCCAGCCTGCTGAATGACAGTGAAAGTAAAGTCACGGAAACGGCGTAAAAGTCCGAATAACAATTGCGCGCCCGAAAAACCACAAATCGGCGGAGACCGATTGCTTACCGCCGAAGCTATTCAAATACGCCGCCGAAGAACTGACTGCAGAATATAGTCGGATGAAGGCATATTCGGCAATGGGAACCTCTACTCAATCCATAAAAATTGGGACCCCACGGTCTGTTCCAATCATCTTGAGAAATTCCTCCTCTATATTACTTACAATATCTTATGTAGCGCATTGTGTGAAGGATTAAAGCCCATCGTTAAGGACTTGAATGGACTTGATTAGCGCGTGACCAAGTAACTGCTCCATTGACCACACATTCACCATGCCTTATGCCTTGGAAAAGATCCATGAGAAAACGATCGACTTACTTAGTTCGTTGATTTAAAAGCTGCCTTGACAACACGAAAGGAGCTGCCTCTACGCGATTTTATCCCTTCTTTATCAAACGAGGTTTCACATCTTAGACTTCAGACTTCTTAAACTATAAGAGTTGAAGAACTATATAGAGAAGGTACAACCTTCGTAAAGAGCATCTAACTGGTACATATGTATATATATTCCGATGATATTAAATATTATGGGTGAAGAGAAGACCCTCTCACTTGTAATACTTAGTATGGGAAGAGGCTTTAGTCTGTTTATTAACAAAAATTCGAAACAAAGGGTTCGTACAAAGCTGTCAACTACAGTTAAATATAAAAATAAATATTTTTTTATGAAAAAAAATCTTGAAACCATAACGCCCGATTAAATTTGTAGCAATTTGAGCAGCATCAATTACCCATAATAATAATTGTGTCCTCCATTAACAGCACATTCACACCAGTATCCACCACCAACCACCAGCAGCACTTATGCCACCTTTCAGCGCACAGTGACTATGGCCAAGCAGCAGTTGTTGCAGTTGTTGTGTAACATAGCAACCAACACTTGCCTCGTCCACATTGGGGGAGAGTGGCGATAATATTCTCACAATTATCCATAAAGATTTCTGTGGAAAAAATTCAACAAAATTGCACAGAAGTCACTTAACTGGCCAGCACACATAGCCGAAGAGGGCGGTGAAGTGGATGCAAGAGCTTTTGGTTAAGGAGCTGTAGCTGGGGTTGGCGTTGGTGGGTTGGAGGAATGATAATTACACACCTAGAACAGTAGAAAAGCAGTGATTGTGGCATATGAATTACTTGATGGGGTAGGGGAGATGAGGGGAGTAGAGCGCCGTGAGGTTGGTGCGCCTGCGACTATGAATTTGCCTCGCGATCAAGGTTACAACGAAGTAATTTGTGGGCGATAGGGCTGAGTTAACACGCCAAACATCAGCGGCGACGGCCATAAAACAATTGAGCAGTCGGTAGGTGTTGCTCTGCTGCTGCTGCTTTATTGCAACATCCAAACAACTTGGCTGATTTGCACTTCGTGTCCTTTCGACTAGCGTAATTTTGAGAATTTCGTACAAATTGTTTCATTTTTTCGATTTTGTTTTTGTATTATTTTATTGTTTTTGTTTTTGCTTTTATTTTTTATTTGCTTGGAATGCAGCTGAAAGGTGTGAGTTGCATCAGCAGCAACAATAATCACCATCAACAACAATAACAACAATAACAAAAGAACAATGTGCAAAGCAATGTGAGGCGCAAGTGAGCGAATGAGTGATTGATTGCTGCATGCAACAGGTTAGCAACAACAACTTGGGCAGCAACACACAACCTGTTGTTGCCTATCCAAACTAACGAACTAACCGTTGGCTAACTAACTAAGTATGCAAGTAAGTAAAGTGCAAATTGAGTGACTCGCTGTTGGTTGTTATTGTTGCTCTTGCTGTTGTTATTGCTGCGGTAGTTATTACCAACATTAGTCTGCCAGCCAACTGCCTGGGAATCAATGTCCGTAAATTGCTGGCTGCTGCTGCTGATTTTGATTTTGAAATTTGAACTTGAGGCTAAAGGTAAAATGTTTTTATTTTTGTTGTTGCTGTGAAATAATTGGCCGCAAACGAGGTGCAATAAAATGAAAATAGCGACAAGTAACAACAATAACTATGAAAAGAAGGCTACAAAGTAGTCTACGGCACCAGGAATAAGTGATGGGCAACAAAAAAAGTAATAATAAAAATAAAAAAAATAAAATAAATAAAATGAAATAAAATAAAATTAAATAAAGTAAAATATATATAAATAAAAATAAAATAAAATAAAATAAAATAAAGTAAAACAAAGTAGTCCACCAGTAGTAGTAGTAGAAAAAAAATAAAAACAAAAAAAAAATAAAAAAATAAAATAAAATATAAAGAAATAAAATATAAAATATTAAATATAATAAAATAGAAAAAAAAAAAAATTAATAAAAAAAAATAATATAAAAAAAAATTTAAAAAAAAATTATTATTAAATAAAACAAATTAAAATAAAACAAAAAAAAAAAATAAAAAAAATAAAAAAAAATAAATAAAAAAATAAAAAATATAAAAAAATAAAAGAGAAAATAAAATAAAAAAATTATATGAAAAAAAATACAATAAAATATTGAAAATGAAATTCTTCTTGTTCTTCTTTGGCGTAGGTACCGCTTTCGCGATTATAGCCTCGTCAACAATAACGCGCCACTCGTTTCTTCTTCTTTTTGCAGTTTGGCGCCAGTTAGAAATACCGAGTGATACCAGGTCGCTCTTCACCTGATCTTTCCAACGGAGTGGAGGTCTTCCTCTTCCTCTGCTTCCGCCAGCGGGTACTCCATCGAATACTTTCAAAGCTGGAGCGCTTTCATCCATTCGGACGACATGACCTAGCCATCGTTCCATCGTCTGCGGTATTCGCCGTTGCCAACGCGCAAAGGACCATAGATCTTCCGCAAAACTTTTCTCTCGAAAACTCCTGAAGCCGACTCATCGGATGAAGACATCGTCCAGGACGGGAATGATGAGCGACTTGTAGAGTTTGGTTTTGGTTCGTCGAGAGAGGACTTTACTTTTCAACTGCCTACTCAGTCCAAAGTGGCATCAGTGGACAAGAGTCATTCTGCGTTGGATTTCAAGGCTACCATTGTTGGTGTTGTTAATGCTGGCTCCTATATAGACGAAATTTTCTACGACTTCGAAGTTATGACTGTCAACAGTGACGTGGGAGACACGTCGCGAGCGTGATGAATGTTTATTTGATAACAGGAGATACTTCGTCTTGACCTTGTTCACTACCAGACCCATTCGCTTCGCTTCTTTGTCTAATCTGGAGAACGCAGAACTTGCGATTGGTGCGATTGTTATGACCAATTTTATCAATATCATCGGTATACGCCAACAATTGCACACTCTTGAAGAATATTGTGCCTGGTCTGTTCAGATCTGCAGCTCGTATTATTTTCTCCAGCATCAAATTGAAGAAATCACGTGATAAAGAGTCACCTTGTCTGAAACCTCGTTTGGTATCGAATCGCTCGGAGAGGTCCTTCCCAATTCTGATCGCGCTTCTGGTATTATCCAGGGTCAGTTTACAAAGCCGTATGAGTTTTGTGGGGATATCAAATTCAGACATAGCGGAGTGGAGGCATTTCCTTATCATGCTGTCGAAGGCAGCTTTAAAATCGATAAAAAGGTGGTGTGTAACGATTCTTTTCACTCGGGTCTTCTCCAAGATTTGTCGCGTGGTGAATATTTGGTCAATGGTGGATTTGCCAGGTCTAAAGCCACACTGATAAGGTCCGATCAGTTTGTTGACGGTGAGCTTTAGTCTTTCATACAATACGCTAGATAGGACCTTATATGCGATATTAAGGAGACTTATCCCACGATCATTGGCTCAGACCGTGGGGTCTCCCTTTTTTTTTTTGAAATTGGGCAGAGCACACATAGGTTCCATTCGTCAGGTGTGCTTTCGTCCGACCATATTCTGCAAAGAAGCTGATGCATGCTCCTTGTCAGCTCTTCGCCGCCGTATTTGAATAGTTCTGCCGGTGAAAATGAAATTAGATAAAATAAAACAAACTGAAATGAAATAAAATGAAATAAAAAATAGTTAAAAAAAAGGAAAAGAAAAAAAATAAAATAAATAAAAAAATATTAAAAAAAATAAATAAAATAAAATAAAATTAAATAAAATAAAAAAACAAAATAAAAAAAGAAAATAAAAAAAGAAAATAAAAAAATAATAAAATTGTATAAAATAAAAGAATAAATTCAAATGATTTAGGTAAAAAAAATAAAGTAAAAAAATAAAATAAAATAAAAAATTAAAAACAACAATTTAAAAGTAAAAAATATAAATAAAAAATTGAAATAGAAAAAAAATAATTAAAAGAAAGTTAAAACATTTAAACAATTTAAATCAAATAAAAAAATTAAATTAAATAAAATAAAAAAATTTAAACAAATGATTCAAATAAAGTAAAAAAATATAAAAAAATAAAGTAAATTAGCTGAATTCGTGGCTCATTTTATATCCATTTTGATTCTGAGGAATTCTAAAATGTACTCATATATCCGGTATTTACCGATGTCAGTTGTTTTCCATCTCCAAGTGTATCATATTGTTGTTGTAACAAAGTTTTCGAGTTTCCATCGAAGTGCCTCTTCCTTTAAATATTAAGACTAGTTCCTTGTGTGACATGTCTGTGGTGCTGAAAATAGTTCTAAAGGTGTTAGCAGACTCACAATTGAAAATGAAAAATACCTTCCGCTCAGCGTCAGCAAAAAATATCGCACATTCTGAAATCCAGTCAATTGTGATGTTAGAATTGTGATTAGCATACAATTACCATTATTCGACTGAGCTCCACCTTGATTTCGGCTGTAAAACAGTTCACGGCCTTACATAGTTTACTCGAGATCAAATGGCAAGCAATTTTTATTATTTTATTTAATTCAAGAAAAAAAAAATAAGAAAAATTCAAATCACATTCATATTCATAAATTTCAGCAATTTTTTTCACACATGACACATGTCTATGTGCACTCGTATGTATGTATGGAAGAGTGTGCCTGTGTAATTTTTATGCATAAATTTGCCAAAAATTCAATGCTGATAATTTCCATAAATGAAATGCATGCAATTGAGCGTATAACTATTTGTGCTATATTGGTGTGTTTGTATGCGTTTACATATATATAGATCTAAATCGTTCTTAATTCGTTTCTTGTTTTTCATTTTAATGTGATTTTCTAGACTCCGATTATGCGCCAGGGACATGCCTGGCAGTACACAGAGTCATATACTTAAATTGAAAAAAAAAAAAAAAAATACATATGTAGAAATATGCGAGCACAAATCCATATATGAGCCAAGTAAAGGGTGATCCAAGTAGTGGTACTTTTTTCAATAGCCTTTTTTTGATAGATCACGCGTGCGTCGTGCCAAGCTCATGTCATGTTATTTTTGTTCAGTATTGTTTGGCATTTCATTATGGTAAGACTTGCGTCTTACGTTTACAAATTATTCAACTTTCGTTACGAAAATTCACGTTCTGTAATGAATGTGTTCCCGAGCACTTCGCTCAACTTACGGTCAACATAATCGGCCTACTGAGCGTACTATTCGCAACACCATCACCCATCTTGAGGCTCAACATTTATTATTGGATAATATTCGACCGAATAGATCACGTCTAGCACGCAGTGAAGAAGATATACCGGCCGTAGATGAGAGTGTACACGAAGACCGTGGAAAGTTGATTCGGCGTCGTTCGCAGCAACTCGGACTGACATATGGAGCGACTTGCCATATTTTACGTCGAGATCGAAAATTGAAATCGTACAAAATAAAGCTTGTGCAAGAATTGAAGCCGCTTGACCTTCCCAAGCGACATTGTTTCGCTTTATGGGTTCTTAAAAAGTTCCAAGAAGATCCGACGTTTTTGAGCCAAATTTTGTTCAGCGATGACGCCCATTTCTGGCTCAATGGGTACGTAAACAAGCAAAATTGCCGCATTTGAGACGAAGAGCAACCTGAAGAGATTCAAGAGCTGCCATTTCGTGCAGAAAAAGCAACGGTTTGGTCTGGTGGTTTGTGGGCCGGTGGAATCATCGGTCCACATTTCTTCAAAAATGATGCCGTTGAGAATGTAACCGATCGTTATCGCCTCATTATAACCAACTATTTGATGCCTAAAATTGAAGCTCGTGATCTACGCGATATTTGGTTTCAACAAGCCGGCGCCACTTCCCACACATCACATCAATCAATGGATTTATTGAGAGAACACTTCGGTGAGCAGATAATTTCACGTTTTGGGTCGGTCGATTGGCCACCACAAGATCGTGTGATATCACACCGTTAGACTTTTTCCTGTGGGGATATGTAAAGTCTAAAGTCTATGCGGACAATCCAGCTTCGATTCAGGCCTTGGAGCAAAACATCACGCGTGTCTTCTGCCAGTTACAAGTCGAAATGCTCGAACCATTTGAGACATAGCGGCGGCCAACATTTGAAATAGGTAATCTTCAAAAAATAAATGCCAAAGAATGCTCTTTTGAATGATTTCTAAACATTCCCCAATAAATTTGAATTTTCTGTTTTTTCTTTCTTTAAAAAGTAGTGAACCTCGAAATGGATCACCCGTTACAATTGCACTAAGGCAAGTTGCCAGTTGTAAATGTTATGATTGCAACTGACCGATTAAATGGGCAACAAACTAAATGCTCATTGCAAAGTAGTATAATAATTGTATTGTTTGTTGTTGCAAAGTTGCAAATTGTGATCGCCAGCGGACTTTGCTGTTACCATTTTGAAATGGTAGATTTTTTTTTTTCAAATTTTTACATTTTTTTTAATAATTTTTTATATTTTTTATTTTTGCTTTATGCATTCTTTTTGCTCATTTTCGGGTTAATTTGTTCATTGCCTAATTTTGAAATTATACATTTTGTTTGAATTTTCGGTTCTTTTGTTTTGAATTTAATTCTTTTTTTTTTTGGTGGTTAACAATTGTTGTTGCAAACAGCAGTTTGTTACTAATGTACTAATGTACTGGCAATTAAGTAGTATGTAAACGGTTGCAGGCACAAGTTGTTGTTTCTGTTTCACCATTTATTTCCTTGTTACGGTAATTGTCTGTGGTGGGCTGTCCGGTGGGTGTACCTGTTGGCCAAATTTACAACTTGTCTTGTTTACGGCTCAATTGTGGGTCAGTGAATGTGCGAGTTTCTTTGTTAAATTTTTTATTTTTTGCATTTATTTCAAAATTATTTTGCTCAAACGTTCAAAAATGTAATTCAAAAAGGAAAAGATTGGAATTAAAGGGGTAAGAGAGGTAATGATGGTTTATTCACTGGGCCTACTCGATTATTTATTAAGATTTCTTCTTCTTCTTTGAATTTTTAAATTGTTTCGGGCGGCAGTGCTCATTAGTACACTCCAGACGTTAGTAAAAAGCAACCTTGGCCACATCGTCCTTCTATTCCGTTGGTACGTGATGCGAATTGTGGCTAGACGTTCATCCACTGGTGCGAATGCCAGGACTCGTCGACGAACCAACACAAAATTTGCGTTTTTTATATGGTTGCTGTAGTGGATTTCATAGAGACTGGCCTTCTTAACCACTTTCTTCTGTCCTTGTTCTGTCCACCGCAACCTAATTGGACGGCGGTGAGCTCAGCTTCTAGTCTTACGAGGACATCAACTAAGAGCCATGACGTGCATGCCTTGAAATCGTGATCCTTAATACGTTTGCAAGCATCGTCATTAAAAGGAGGGTCTCTGATCCGAAGCATTTTTCGATTTTTTTATTGGGACAGGTTTTTCATGTAGTGGGTTGCAACACCCTACATAAAACCGCAGAGGATTCGCCTTCTCACTTTAGCTCGCCTCCAAATGAACGGTTTTTTGGCTACCCAGAAGATACTTGTTCTAAGACCAGAAGTCATGAGCTGCTTGAACCATGTGAAATCAAATCGTTTTTTGACCACTTCCAGGTGATCGACAGTCTTAACTTAACTACCGTAGGAACCTTTTCATTAATTTAATTCCATCCATAGTAAAATTTTCGATAACGAAAGATCTGACGAGTAAGTCAAGTCTGAAGCAATTTCGAAGCGAAGATCATTCCAAAAGAACAGCTTACTTCACTTGGCAGTTTCACGAATAGCATAGAACAGCTGGAAATCCCTATCCAACTGTGAGGTACTCGTACCGATGTCGATAATTCCAAAGTATGACAGGACAAGGACATAAGACAAGTACGAATTACCGCAGCTACGACCTAGAAAGGTGCAATGGAACAGTTGTCTACTGACGCTGTCTAACAGTAGTGCCTCTTTATAGCGCATCTTGTGCTAATTCCTAAGATCACTTAGTGTTCTACATGCAGTACTGCTACCTATCTATCTAGCTACCACTAACACACATCAAAAAACCATATATTCATATAAATGACAAAAATTTCACACAAAATGACCAAGATCATAGAAATAGCGTCACAAATCCTTCGGAAACGAAAGGTTAAAGGTAAGAAATTTTGTCATAATGATATTTTGTGGGCATGTAAGGTAAAAACTATAATCAATTTAAGCATTTACCTGCATTACATACATACGTACAATACATTCAATATACTCGCAACATGTTTACAAACATATGTAAATTGGTTAGAATGAGCAACGCAGTGAATTGGTAAACTAAATGTGTTAGCCATCATCAAGGTTGAACTAGTTATGTCCAAACGATAATTTGGGTGTAACCCGCAGCATATAAGCTCAGAAGCTCATATATACAACGGGTATTCCATTCGAGGTTCCCTACTTTTTTAAAGAAAAAAAAAGAACAGAAAACTCAAATTTATTGGAGAATGTTTATTATCATTCGAAAGAACATTTTTGGCATTTATTTTTTGAGGATTATCTCTTTCAAATGTTGGCCGAGTTCGTTGAGTCCAATTTTCGATGACTCGTTCGAGCATTTCGACTGGTAACTGGCGAATGACGCGCGTGATGTTGTGCTTCAAGATCTGTATCGAAGCGGGATTGTCCGAATATACCTTAGACTTTACATATCCCCACAGGAAAAAGGTCTAATGGTGTGATATCACATGATCTTGTGGTGGCCAATCGATCGGCCCAAAACATGAAATTATCCGTTCACCGAAGTGTTCTCTCAATAAATCCATTGATTGATGCGATGTGTGGGAAATGGCGCTGTCTTATTGAAACCAAATGTCGCGAAGATCACGAGCTTCAATTTCAGACATCAAATAGTCGGCTATCATGGCACGATAACGGTCGCCATTTACGATTAAGTTCTCATCGGCATAATTTTTGAAGAAATATGGACACATGATTTCACTGGCTCACAAACCACTACACCAAACCGTTGTTTTTTCTGGATGAAATGGCAACTCTTGAATTTCTTCAGGTTGGACCTGATCGCTAAACAAAATTTGGCTCGAAAACGCTGGATCTTCTTGGAACTTTCAAGAGCCCATAGAGCGAAGCGATGTCGCGTGGGAAGGTTGAGAGGCTTCAGTTCTTGCACAAGTTGTATTTTGTACGCTTTCAATTTAAGATCTCGACGTAAAATTCGACGAAGTCGTTCCAAACGTCAGATCGAGTTGCTGTGAACGGCGCCGAATCAACTCTCCACGGTCTTCGTGCACACTCTCAACTACGGCCGCTATATTTTCTTCACTACGTGGTGGGCGTGGTCTATTTGGTCGAATATTCTGCAATAATGAATGCTGGGTCTCAAGATGGGTGCTGGTGTTGCGAATAGCACGCTCAGTAGGCCGATTATGTTGACCATAAGTTGAGCGAAGCGCAACTCATGCGTGACCTGTCGAAAAAAGGCTATTGAAAAAAGTACCTCTGCTTGGATCACCCTTTACATGGCAGTTATGTATTTTTACAAAAATATCTTTGTAAGGTCCGCCTGAAGAGCTACATATATATATATTTATATATTATGAGTATATTACGAGTACAATATAATGCCTGAGCAGGCCAGTGGCGGCATTAAATTTTTTTTTGTTGGCAAAAAAAAAAATCAAAATTCAAAATATTTATATGCCAAAAAAGCACACCCTCACATTTCGAGCAACACAAATACATAGCTACACTTGCAGTTACGAGTATGTTTTCGATATTATACGAAAAAGTCAAACTTCTGGCTTTGGCTTTGGCTTTGCCTTTGCCTTTTGTCGGTTGATTATTGTTGCACGTTTCCTTAATTTTACTAACGTGATAATAAAGTGCAAATAATATACCGCGTCCGACCAAAAAAAAAAAAATCTAAAAAAAAAAAATCTAAAAAAAATATAAGAAAAATTCGAAAATTTTACCACAATTGGCAGCAGTTGCATGCAACAAGTGGACAGAGGTTAGAAATGCAGCGAAATAAATATCCATACTCCATCCAGTACTCGTACATATATACCCATGAATGTATGTACTCGTATATGCGCCTATCTAAGTAAGTTCACTTTACGATCTATGCATATTAACAGCTATATACGTGCTTAGCTAGTTGGCGGGCAGTGCAGTCCGTCAGTCAGTCAGTCAGTGCATTTGACCGTCAGTTGTTAGCGCGAGTAATTTGCGCACTTATTTCGGTGCAATTGTCTTGTCTGTGCGAGATTTTGCGCAAGTGATTGGTGAGTGCAGTGCGATTGCAGCATGCAGTTAGTGCAACAACAACAAAAGCAGTGGGTGCATGCCACCTTCAACTCTTGCCAAGTATGTCTATATGCCTTTGTGCGAGTATGTGTAACTGCACTTGCAACCATTTCCACCTCCACCAACAACAACACCCGCATCAACCTTTTAACTGACTTTGGTTTCGTCACCTCCGGTCGCCCCACACAGTGCAACAACAGCTTAGAAATGCTTGCATGCGGTTTGTTGGTGGTGGCATAATGCTGTTATTATTATCTTGATGGAAATGCACCTGACTCTGTTTGGTAGAGGTTTTTGCACGATTTGCTGCAAATGCACATGAGTTGTTGGCTGTAAGTAGTTGAGCTTGTTAAGCATGAGTATATTTTCAGGCGAAATTTGAATTTTACTTAAAAAAAATTTATTTGAAAATTACTATTGAAGCTACCAGATAAGATCGAGGCAGCTGAATGTTAATACAATAGAATTATATTGGTTACTTTAGTAGTTACCTACAAAGGTTTCATAAACAATAAGGAATTTTAAACTATTTAAAAAATATTGACTACATTTCGGCGCATTTTTCATTTTTTTCTTCTTTATTAGCGTAGATTAAGCTAAAGAAGTCACACTATAGGGCGTCACCTTGCCTGGAGCCCTATTTAGCACAGAAAGACTCGGAAAGGTGCTTCTCGATTCGTATTGAGCTTTTGATGTTGCTCCGCGTCGGTTTAAACAGCATAACGGGATAAAACTACCATACTTTGACGGCACAATACCTTTCCAGACCATTAAGCTACAGTTCGAAAAGACGGCTACAGCAAATAACTGCATAATAATAACTGCAAATCGTTAAATAGAAAGGACCTGCAGCAGGAATACTGCAGATAGTTCTCGCATGTGAGAGGAACAGCTACGAGGCATTGGAAAAAAGCTATGGTAGCGAGTATAAAAAGCAAATCTTCCATATGAAATTAGAGAACTACTATCAAAAGCCCAACGGGACCCCGCCGGAATTCGCCTGTGAGATTTGGGTTATGGAGATAGTCTTGGCGAATACCTCGGGAGCATAAAAATTCAGAGACACATCAGCGAAATATGGGAAAAGTTGGCGGCCGCAATAGTTGATTGGTTAGCAATGCGTACTGCCATTCGGAAGGCCTGGGTTCGAGCCCAATTTTGAACAACATCCAAAATTATAAAAAATTTATTTTTCTAATTGCGATCGTCACTCGGCAGGGAATGTAAAGCTCTCCGAGTGTATTTCGGACATGAAATAAAAGCTCCTCATAAAAATTCATCGGCTGTTCGAAGGCGGCTTAGAATAAACTGTAGGTCCCTCCATTTCTTGGAAAAACACACACAAGATGCAAAACCACAAATAGAAGGAGGTTTGGCCAAAAATCGCTTCAGCGGTTACAAAGCGCCAATATATATATATATATATATATATATATAAACGAGTATATATCAAGCGGAAGACGATAGCGAAATCCAAGCCAACATTTGCTGAGACTGTTTCGTATGCTCAGACACAGGAAACGGCCGCGCTCTTGTGTTGTACATCCGTATACAAAGCGAACTGTGTGAAATTGGCAAGTCTAGATGTGATCAAATGAATCTTGGCAACGCCGAAATTCCTCAAGGATAAACATCCCAGTGGTGCAACCGTCAAAAATATTAGTACTAGAATTTGTCACAACTGGACAGTACACTTCGCCCGCGACTGTAATATGGGCTCCATCAAACAAGAAGTAACTGGTGAGAATACCAGGGTTGGAAATCGTAGATGAAGTCATAGTTCGTTTAGACTTTCTCCTTGACCGAGGAATGAAGATCGATGTACGTAACACTGTTGAGCAATGCACCAAGGTTATGAGTGAAAAGATAAGAGCCCGATGTATTAAGGCAAAGAGTCCTGAAAGATTTCAATAATGGGATTGAGTAAAGCTGTACAATTCTCCATGAAGAAAAGCTTGCTGTACAAGCGGGAGGGTCCTTACAAAGTAGTCGAACTGATGAATAACACGGAGTAGCGAATCCAAGCCATTGGAAAATAAAGAAACAAGATGAAAGTGGTTCATCTGGAAAGGCTTGCAGCGCTTGGAACAGATATAGAATCTGATCGTGATGAAAATCGTTAGAATATATTACGAAATCCTTAACCTCTGAACGTTCTTCTCCATTGTGCGGCTGTCGAAGGCAGTTTTAAAATCGACGAGTAGATGATGTGTGTCGATCCTCTTCTCAGGAGGTTTTTTAAAGATTTGGTGCAATGAATATCTGGCCTACCTGGTATCGACTAGGTTTGAAGCCATACTGATAACGTTCAATCAAGTCTTATTTGCGATGTTGTGGAGGCTGCAGATTGTGAGGTTCCACTTTTTGTGGATTTTGCAGGATCACACATAGTCGTACATGTCTTCATTCGACCATATTCTGCATAGAAACTGATGCATTCATCTCGTCAGTGCTTCGCCCGCGTATTGGAATAGCTCAGCCGGAAAGTTATTCTTCACATCGTCAACTCCTGTTCGAACTATTTCGTATTCGGGTAATAGAACGTCTGTTCCAGCTGGCTAAAAAAATTTTCCCTTTATAAATTCAATATACATTGGGCATCAGTCGCTTGATTAACTCTTTGGGTGCTGCATGAATATGCTCTTGCCTAGAAACCTGCTGTAAATCGCGGCATTTTTTATAGAAGTTTCGAGCATAGCTCCTGTCGGCCAGGTTTTCGAGCTCATCATAGTCGGGCCTTTATCTTTTCTGCCTACAAAGCCGTGTTCAGTTGTTAAACCTAACCTCTGCTCTTGAAAATTCAACGCCAAAGAGTGCAAGCAAAAAAATTTCGAAATGCTGTTGATATATTTTTCTGTTTCAATTTTAAAACAAAAATTTACTTTCGATTATTACCAAAAGCTTCCTTTAAACACTTTACCTGGATTTGAAAATGCTTTTTCAATACATATAATCAGCCATCAATCATTATATTTCTCCCTGAAATCAAAAACAAAAAGCATCTGTGGGCATAGGCAAACAGCAAAATTAGCAGAGGCAACAAAGAGTGAAATTCCACGCACGCAAATGTTTTTCAAAACAAAGGAGCTCAAGCCGTGCAATAAAGCTAAAAAGCTAAAATATCTACCTTGTATGTGTGTCAGTTACGCAAGGAAGGTGTGAAAAAAAGCATAGAAAGCATATACAGCCACACAACAACTCCAGTCATGCCAGCGTAATTCAGACTGAAGAATTTTGGCAACGAGCCAAAACATTATGCGGCGCCAAGAGAGCACATACATGCGTCCACGCCATTCAGAGTGTGTAATTTGATAGAATAGAAGGAAAAGTGGTGTACATACCGTGGAAAATATGTATAACAAAATTACTTTGAAGTGGTTAGGAAGTAGCAGTTGTGTGGCGAAAACAAGACAAAATCAATGCCTGAAAGTATGCAACAAATTAACGCTTGTGTAGCTACAGCGTGCCAAAGATATTATGTATACGCTATGTATGTATGTAGTTATGTATGGGAGTGCAGTGAAGCACGTGCGCGCTTTAGCTTCTGCTTCGTGATAGTGAAACTGCGTGTCTACTCGTTGTACACGCGAAGAGTATGGTGTATGCTCGGCTGTTGCTATGCGTCTTTGGGATGGCAATTAACTGCGCAGTTACATCCAATTGTCACCCCCCGAACCATGCTCGTATGTATATGTGTGTATGTATACTTAAATCGCGCTCAGCTGAGCTCTCAATTTTCCCGAGGCAGCCAACCAACCACGTGCATTTTTCATAGTGTAAAATTCCTGTCAACTCTACTCTACAGCAGCATGTTGCATGTTGCCGGTCCATGCGAAACAAACATCTCGCATTTGCTACAACAACGCTTGTTCGCCTGGTAGACGAAGGCGCCAAAATTCAACATTTCTGTCCGGCGATTATTATTACACGATGATGACGAATGAAGAACGATGATGCTCGTGCTGATGTACGTGCGATTGAATGTACGCTGCTGTATGTGCGAGTGAATGTGCATAGAGCTGAGCATCAGCTGCGTAGGTAAGAGAGAGAGAAAAGGAGAGAAGGAGAGAAGCGTAGCAGCAACACTGTTGCTTTTCCTGCTAAAATAAAAGCTTGAGAGGCTTAAGAGTTTTCATTAACCCAAACAAATAAAGCTAATTTAATTGGTGTGAGGCTGAGGCGCTTTTGAGTGTCACATCTCTCTCTCTCTCTCTGTCTCTACCCGGTTCTCTGCAAGAACTACAACGAAGTGACCTCGTCCCTTCTGAGATAATACTTAAAGTCCTATTAAATGTGTATTTCAGGACATTCTCGTCTGGTTGTAAGTTCGTGGGATTATCTCTTGTTTACACGATTTAACTCAATTTGCGGCGGCTTATACCGCAGCCGCTGCTATTCAGGACTCGAATTCTTTCTTTTTTCGTTGTCACTCAAGTGGTTCAACGTAGATTTCTCTTCTCAATTGTAGCAGGCGTTCAGCGTGCCACAGGAAGTAGTGACCAGCTAGTGTGTAGGTCACATGCAGGCTAGTGGAATGACATATATACATATATTTATATGTATATATATACTCGTATATATGCTGGGGAGTCGGTTGGTGGTTGAAGTGGCTGAAAAGTATGCGCGAAAATGTTTCAGGATTTTTTTTGTTGGTTTTTGAGCAATTTTTCATTTGTCGCGCTGGCATTGGAAAATGTGGAATTCGTAATGGCAGGCTGTATACATATGTACAATGTGATTATGGATTCATGAAGTATGTTTTATAGTCCATTTAGAGATGAGCTAAAGCGCGAAGGTGCGAATTCTTTACGGGTTAAACGAAGGGCTTGGAATCACACGATGAGTATCGACCTCAAAGCACGATGGATGACCTTTTTCATTACCTGATGACCTAAGCGAGTCGCCGAAAAGGTGACAGCCCTTGGCCCTTCGATAAAATCCGCGTCAACTCCGGTACCGGTAGAACCGGCTGCCCGGTACCGGTAGAACCGCCTTGCTGCTCCCGTCTCTTACACAACATCTAAGCCCAGATACACATCAGCATGGCTTCCGGAAAGTGCACAGCACCATTACAGCACTTAACGCCATAAACACTCAGATAATTCATGGTCTTAACCAAAATCGACACATGTGGTGGACCATGAATTACCTGAGTGGTCGACAATCATCGGTTGACTTTCGAGGTCAAACCTCAAAGCTATGGCAAATTAAACAGGCGATTCCGCAGGGACACCCGATGCTGTTTAATTTCTATATTTCGAGGCTTCCTCCACCACCAGGAGACATCTGTTTGATCTCATATACCGATGACTGTTCGATTTTGGCGTCTGGCGAGGATATTAATAGCTTCTGTTCGAAAGTAAACTGCTATCTCGCCGACCTTTCCAACTTCTTCACTGCACTTTTCACCAGCTGGACAAAGGAGTACTGTCTAGAACTCAATATGAAGGCCGATGACGTAAAAATTTCGACCACGAACAACCCAAAGTTACTGGGAGTCACATTTGACAGCCTGCAGTCCTTCACTCCGCATATGACTGCAATTGCCACCAAAGTACAGAGCCACAACAAAATCCTCAAATCGCTAGCCGGCAGCACCTGGGAGAAAAAACAATGAAACACTGCTGACAATGAACAAGGCAATTGGCCAGTCGGCCGTCGGGATCATCCCAACAGACACTTATTGGAAACTGAACCACCATCTAGGTAAATCAGGAAGGGAGTACTTGAATATCGCGACGCCGTACAGCAAACAGACAAGATCCGCTGGACAGGACGGCGTGCAGAGAGGCCGTAAACACCGTTCACCGAGAGTCCGGTGCCCTGGGGGGGCTGATGGCCAGTCGTTCGGGATCCAATGGAAATATGTTAAGGCCAAATTGTCGGCAAGTTTTTCTGGATAACCCTGGAACGCCGTCGTAAGCAGAATTGGTTATGGTGAAATATCAACATTGTGGCATGTGATGCTGTAAGGTCGGCAGCACTTTACAAGATAGCCGTAAGTAGTTTGGGGGCAGTATTCTCCGGAGCGCGACTAAAGACTTGCTATCCATACCGCGTGCTCTCTCAATCTGGTATAGGTGATTGGGCAAAGATAATAAGATGGCGGACGAGCCTTCAAGCTCTCCTAATTTGCGCCATCAGCGGCTCACCACTTGTAAACTCACTAGAAGAGATTTATTCATCAATGATGCTCTAACTTAAGATGGAAAAGTTTCAAAAGCTTGTCATGAGAGTTTATCGCGCACAAAAGAAAGGAGATGTCTACAATTATGGGTGTTCTTACAGAGCGCGAATCTTCTAATGGATGTGACATCAAAAGAGGACTTCAGAAGTTGTATGGAGGGGGAAGGAAGTTCTCTATATGTTTTCTATAAAGGTATGAACGACTGGTTGGATCCGTTGAAGTGCAAAAAATTGGGGAAAAAATATTTGAAATCCTTATTTTTCAAAAGAACACAGAGAAGGTGGTGGAAAATTAGTTGTATGCATTAAAAAAGTCTTATCTGTCTTATGGTATGGGCTATCTCTGAAGATCTCTCTGTTGTTACTACCAAAGTGTGTGAAATTGGAGCCTTTTTTTGGCTGTTAAAGACGTAGTTGTTTCTAAATTCACCTGACTTTGCGAGGCAGAGATGATAACATCTTCTTCAATCGAAAACTTCCACCACCCATCCAGCTGAGCTTTCCGAAATTAGTCACCAATGAAGAAATCTTCTTCTCTTCTTCTTCGAACCGGTGGTTCTAACAATATCTGATATACGATAAAAAAAAAATACTCAGTGAAGCTTACTGCAGTTATCATTCAACAAAGACAACCTTGGAATCTTTTTAACCTCACTTTTCCCTATTTTAAAATTTCGCTTCTTACACATTCTTGTTGTTCTCGCGCTTTTTTTACATTTGTCACTTAGTACATGTATATATATGTCCGCTGTTCAGTTATCAATATCGAAGCTTACGTCTTCCTTACTCCTCATCCTCTTCTTCACGCTCTCCCATTTGCGTGTTATCCATCAACCGCGGCGTGTTCTCGTCGCCACATACAGTGACGCGTTTATCACACTGACACGCATTCATTGGGAACAGGCGAGCAAAATAGTGTAGCAGTATTGCGGTCTCGGGAAGAAGGAGGAGATGAAGGAAGGAAAATAGAAAGAGTTGACACAGAAATTGTTTTTTTTTCGGTTTTCCCTAGTTTCCTGCATATACAAAGATACGTGTAAATGTATGTTATGTATTCTCTGGTGATAAAAAATTGTAACAACAAAAAACACAATAACAAAAAACAATACTCGTTTGTTGGGCAAGGACAAGGAATAAAATAATAAGAAGAAAAAAAAAAACTAAACGAAAGAAGGCATGCTGGGAATTAGTATGTATTTGCTTGTACGAATGTAGAAAAATGTGAAGAGCTAAAATGTAACGCTGTGTAGGTCCTTTTGGATAAGAAGACGTAGAGATAGTAGTCGGTAGACATTAGTTGTAGTCTTCGGGTGGAATGCCTAATGCCGTTCTATTATTTAACAGGATCTCTATCCTGAACATTCATCACATCAACTCATTTATGGTCTAATGTCATTTATTTACAAGACTAAAAAAAGTATTCGACTTAAGGCCGCCTTGGAAAGTTCTTCTTATATCTAATCGACTCTTGCTGTTCTATGAAAGTATATATACAGTGAAATTGAGCTAATAAAGAGTAGCATAACCAGCCACATACCCAGCCGAGTGGTTAGCGTTGCGTACTGCCATTCGGAGGGCCTGGTTTCGAGTCCAGGTTCGAGCAACAACTAAAATTATATTAAATTAATTTTTCTAATTCCGATCGCCCCTCGGCAGGGAATGTCAAGCTCTCTGATTGTATTTCTGACATGAAATAAAAAGCTCCTCATAAAAATCCATCGACCGTTCGGAGGCGGCTTAGAATAAACTGTAGGTCCCTCCATTTGTTGGTAAAACCCCAAGACGCAAAACCATAAATTAGAGGAGGAGCTCGGCTGAAAATCGCTTCAACGGCTACAAAACACCAAAATATATATATATACGTACCCAGCCACGATCATAATGACTAAAGCTCACATCTCATTACCTGAAATGTTCCAGTAAGGAAAAGTGCTCTCTTCCCATGTTATGTGACCTCTCATACCTCTCCTTTAGTTTCCACTTTAGGCACACCAGGGGATTTGCCCATAGCCAATTCGAGAGTACTCCGCCGACAACTGTGTTATTAAATTTTGAGCTATCCAAAATGAACGCACTCTATATATTGATTCCTAGTCAGCTGATGAGGTCTGTCAGCAAAAACTCTTAGGCCGGCTCAATCATCTAAAGCAAAAATTTCTCTGAATTTGCCCTTCAAATAATAAAGGACTGACCGGAAACTATTGTCACTTGCAGTGCATTAGCCTCAAAGAAAAAGTTTCAAAGTTTCACCTCTTTTACCTGGAATTTGAACCCTTAGACTTCGAGGGTAACTCTTAAGGGTAACTCAAGTCGTGTTTTTGTCGTCAAGTTTCATTACATTTTTAGAAGATCTGGTGCCAACTCAAATCAGCCAAATTTGCTTGATTAAGACTTGGCTCATCAATATCCCCGCCTTCTTCAGCCTTCTAAGGCTTTAGCTCAAGGTTTGATGTCATAGATTTCACAAACTTTTCGCGTCTATGACTCTCGCACAGGTGCAGGCACCGCTAACCACTCGGCTGAAGTGGTCTCCAACGTGGAGGATTTTACTACTTCTGACGAGAGCCGACTAAATTTTTAAATTCTGGTTTGACCAGAACATCTACTGTAACGGTAAGTGCTTTCTCATAAAATAGCAATAGTTTGGGTCACCCTGTCTTTGATTTTAGTTTTATTACTGGGTTATTAACATCGGTAACATCGGTGAGTGTGTACCGAGAGTTTGGTGACGTCACAAGTGTCGCAAACAGTTTTCCTCGTTCACTGTTTTTCGTCTTCCTTTTTTTTCGTTACCAAAATACATTCTCAGAGGCAGAGCATTTTTTATCGATTTTATTCTTCAGCTTCCCATCATTTTCCCACCGCATTGCCTACATACATACATACATAGGTACATATACTCGTATATGGATACATACATATTTGTGTTTATCTACACGCAATTCGCGACCCACATTCAATGCGGATTGTTTAGAAGTAGAACAGCACAGGCACTATGCATCAAGGACAGCGTCGGCGGGGAAAATGTTGGAATGAAAAATGATAAGAATTCTCAACGTTTCAGGCTGGCATAATTTCAGGAAAGCTGTGCGTTTTTTCAAAATCAATGCCCCAGTGTCCCAATGCCCGAGTGTTTTCTAAATACAAAGAATTTTTTTTAGTCTGTATATATGTATGTAGGAATATATATGCATGTATGTGTATATGGTGATATGTGTATATAAAAAAGATTGCTGCGGATAAATAATAATTATGCGGATGTGTATATAAGTATGTATGTGTGTTTATATGTTTATACTCGTATGAATGTATTTATGCGAGCTTTTATCAGAAATATTTCATCTTTCTTCTGCTTTTTCTTCGAGAAATCAATAACTTCTTTCAATTGATAAAAAGTAAACAGAAAGGAGCGTACCTAGTTTTTAACACATACATACACATTTACAGATATTTTATCGTAAACGTATATTTACCTTCAATAGCAGTGTACATTTTACTTTTCCTGTTGAAATGTAAAAAAAAAAAAACGAAAATAAAATAAGTGAAAAAAAATTAAATGTATTAATATGAATGAAAAAAAAATAATTAAAAAAAATTAACTAAAATAAAAAAAAATATAAAAAAAATTAAAAAAAATTGAATGAAAACAAGTAAAATAAAAAAAAATTAAATAATATAAAAACTAATAAAATAAAATAAAATATATTATTATGAAATGAAAAAAAAATAAAACAAAATAAAATACAATAAAAAAATAAACAAAAAATAAAAATAAAAAAATTATTATAAAATAAAAAATAAAAAAATAAATAAAAAAAATAAAATATGACAAAATCAAATTAAAAAAAAAAATTAAAAAAAAGTAAAATAAAAAAAAATTGAATGAAATAAAATAAATTAAAATAATATAAATTAAAATAAAAGAAAATGAAATAAAATGAAATCAAGCCAAATAAAAAAAAAAAAAAATAATAAAAAAAAAATAAAATAGAAAAAAAAAAAAAATTAAAAATAAAAAATAATAATAAAATGACGTAATTTAATAAAAATAAAATTACAATAAAAAAAATAAAAAAAAATAGAAATAAAATTAAAAAAAGTTAAATAAAATAAATAAAAATTAAATGAATGAAGTGAAATAAATAATCAAAAATAAAATAAAATAAATTAAATAACAGATATGAAATAAAATCAAAAAAATCAAAAACATAGAATTGAATAAAATAAAGTTAATTAAAATAAAATAACTTATAATAAAATGATTTAAGTTAAAAAATAATAATAATATGACATAAATTAAAATAAATAAAATAAATTAAAATAAAATAAATTAAATGAAACTAAATAAAATAAAATAAAATAAAATAAAATAAAATAAAATATAATAAAATAAAATGAAGGGTGATACATTTTGAGGGTCCCTACACACAGAAAAATTCAAATTTAATGGGGAATATTTACTATCATTCGAAAGAACATGCTTCGGCATTTAATGTTTGAATATTATCTCCTCCAAATGTTGGCCGCGGATACGTCTCAGATGGTCCATCCGTTGAGTCCAATTATCGATGACTCGTTCGAGCACTTCGACTGGTAACTGACGAATGACAAGCGTGATATTTTTCTCCAAGGTCTGAATCGAAGCGGGATTGTCCGCATAGACTTTAGACTTTACATATTCCCACAGGAAAAAGTCCAACGGTGCGATATCACACGATCTTGGTGGCCAATCGACCGGCCAAAAATGTGAAAGTATCTGCTTACCGAAATGTTCTCTCAATAAATCCATTGATTGATGCGATGTGTGGGAAGTGGCGCCGTCTTGTTGAAACCAATTGTCGCGTTCAGGCATCAAATAGTCGATTATCATGGCATGATGCGATAACGGTCGCCATTGATGGTTACGTTCTCAACGGCATCACATTTTTGAAGAAATATGGACCGATGATTCCACCGGCCCACAAACCACACAAAACCGTTGTTTTTTCTGCATAAAATGGCACCTCTTGAATCTCTTCAGGTTGCTCTTCGTCCTAAACGCGGCAATTTTGTTTGTTTACATACCCATTGAGCCAGAAAAGGGCCTCATCGCTGAACAAAATATGGCTCGAAAACGTCGCACCTTTTTGGAACTTTTCAAGAGCCCATAGAGCAAAGCGATGTCGCTTGGAAAGGTAGAGGGGCTTCAGTTCTTGCACAAGCTGTATTTTGTACGCTTTCAATTTAGGATCTCAACGTAAAATGCGCCAAGTCATTCCATGCGTCAGTACGAGTTGCTGCGAACGGCGCCGAATCGACTCTCCACTGTCTTCGTGTACACTCTCAGCTACGGCCGCTATATTTTCTTCACTGCGTGCTGGATGTGGTCCATTCGGTTGAATATTATCCAATAATGAATGCCTCGACTCAAGGTGAGTGATGGTGTTGCGAATGGTACTCTCAGTAAACCGATTATGTTGACCATAAGTTGAGCGAAGTGCGCGAAACGCATTCTTTACGGAACGTGAAATTTCGTAACGAAAGTTGAATGATTTGTAAACGTTGTCCAGGCGTAGGTCCTTCCATGATAAAATGCCGAACCATACTGAACAAAAATAATATGACAGCTTGACACGACTCCCGCGTGGGCTGTCAGGAAAATACTATTGAAAAAAGTACCTTGGCTTGGATCACAGTTTAAAATAAAATAAAATTAAATAATATAAAACAAAAAATTATAATTGAAATAAAATTATACAAAATGAAAGAAATTATTTTAATTAAAATACCTTAAATAGTAGCATTTCAACAAAAGTAAAATAAAATTAAGCGAACTCTAAAAAGTTCTCTATCAATCAAAATTATGAGCGTGGGAAAATTTCCAGGGTCACCAGTACGTTTAAATCCATAGTTATTTAAAATAAAATACTTCATTATATCATACAGAAACAGATTCTTTGAGTCCCACTCAAAAACATATAAAAATTTTCCGAAAAGTACTCCAATTTGCGCAGCGCTCTCCAATTACGATAAGCCTACAATGGATTGGTGCTCAGCGCCTACCGCCCGCACATATACACAGGCAATAAACATATACATGTGTATGTATATGAATTCAGGTGCAATGCCCTTCTAAGTACTACAAATACCTGTACTCGTAGTAAAGTAAAATTGAATGCAAATACTCAAAGAATGGGGCATGCAACAGTCACCTTATAACGCCTAGTGGTGCTTAACGAGAGTACAAATGCCGGACCAAGTGGGTATCTCCACCGTTTACCTACTACTTATATATACATACATACACGTTTAACGAGTGCACGCCTCCCTCTGTACCACGTTGTTACCACGCGTACTTTGTTGCCTTACACTGCCTCGGAGTCTCGGCTGCTGCTCTTGTAACTACACCTCGGAATCGTGACAACCCATCAAAAGTTTGTCATTAAAAAACATTTCGACAATAGAAATCTTTTGTACTTACATTTCTTGTTGAATTTTTTTCTTCTTTACCTCGTTGTTGTTGTTGTTGTTGTTATTGTTATTATATACATATATTTAATACGGATATTGTTCGTTAATATTAATATTATTATTGTTAATGTTGTGCTCATTGTAATTTCCTTCCTTCTGTCTCATATTGTGCTCGTAAGATTATTTTTTATTGTTATTGTTGCATTTGTACTGTAACTGTAACTGGAGACTACCTTGTAGGTATGTATGTACTAAATGGTAGCAACTCGCTACATTTGCTTGCAACTGCAATCGTGTGTTGTTCGGGTTTTCCTTTTGTGGTGGGAGTGAAAAGAAATACTTAAAAAATTAATTCATATTAAATAACGGTCTTTTGAAGATTTCGAAAATTGTAACGAGGAAAAATTTTTACACTGTCAAAAATAATTTTTGTGGAAACTTAGTTGGAACTAGAGGAGCTTGGAATCAGGTTAAAACGTTGGTGGGTAAGTGCGAATCGTTATGGATACGGGAACCTCGATATAAAGGGTGATCAAAGTAGAATCATCGGTCTGTATTTCTTCAAAAATGATGCCGGTGAGAACGAAATCGTCAATGGCGACCATTAGCGCGCCATGATAACCGACTGATGGTGATGCCTGAAATTGAAGTTCATGTTCTCCGCGGCAATTGGTTTCAACAAGACGGTGCCACTTTCCACACAACGCATCAATCAATGGATTCATTGAGAGAACACTTCGGTGAGCAGATAATCTCACGTTTTGGGCCGGTCGATTGGCCACCAAGATCGTGTGATATCATACCGTTAGACTTTTTTCTGTGAGGATATGTAAAGTCTAAAGTCTATGCGGACAATACCGCTTCTATTCAGGTCTTGGAACAAAACATTACGCGTATCATTCGCCAGTTACCAGTCGAAATGCTCGAACGAGTCATCGAAAATTGGACTCAACGGATGGACCATATGGACCATGGACATAGCCGCTGCCAACATTTCAAAGAGATAATCTTCAAAAAAAAATGTCAAAGAATGTTCTTTCGAATGATAATGAACATCCCGATTAAATTTGAATTTTCTGTGCTTTTTTTTTAAAGCAGAGTACCTCAAAATGGATCACCCGTTACTTAGACGACCATTAAATTACAACATTATTTTGATTCCATGACTTATCTTTCATCCAATCTTATACTGTAAGGAATCTCGATTTCTAAGCCTCTCCCATAACAACGATGGTCCTGACTTCCAGCTCACGACTTCCAGTCTTAGACCACGTATCCTTTGTGTAGTCAACAAACATGCGTTTGAAGACAAGCTAAAGTGAGAAGGCATACCCACTAGGGTTGGGACCCACCACATAAAAAACCTGCCCAATGAAAAATAGAAAAATTCCTTCGATGACTGACCCCCCTTTTGATTAAACAACATTTTATGGATCACGGATTACCTTAATTGGGAGGGAACCACTGCCCAGCTGGTTGATATCCTCGTAAGACTAAATGCTGACATCATCATCGTTTAAGAATTGCAAAAGACGGAACAAGGATGTAGACGAGTAGGTCCTTGTGATATTTACTATAGCGATCACATACATTAGCTCAAATTTGGTGTTTGGTATTGAGTTGGGAGTGTTGGCATTTACCTCAGTAGATGAACGTCTAGCCACAGAGCAAAGCTCTGCAACGTATAATGCACGTCTGGACGGAAGGGAAGGAGGATGGGACCAAAGATGCAATCCCAGCAGACAAGCAGCTGGTTTTCTACTCGGCTTGCACACCTGCTCTCTGCGAGTACTCATCAGCAACGCGATATAAGGAAGCTGTGGAAAGAAATAGCAGGCTTTTTTACCTACCGCTATTTCGGAAACAATTTGTTTCAACAGTGTCATGGAAAGAATTGGTACGATGAGGAATGTGAAACTGCAGCGGAGAGAAAGCAAATTGCCTACCTTGCAACCTTGCGATCGACCACGACACGCGCGGGGTGGGCTAGATATCGAGAGCTGAAGAAGAAATCGTGACGCAGACAAAAAAAAAAAAAAAAAAAAATTGCCCAAATTGTGTGAGTATAAGCTGGGGTAATGTTCGAAAATTCTACGAAAATATGCGGTGACTTACAGAAGGTTTCAAGACGGCAGCATATTCTTGTAGGAGCCAAGGATGTAAGCTAGTTTCGAGAGAAAGGTTTTGCATATTATAGTGCTTCGCGCGGTAGCAGCGGAGCAGAGGTAGACATAGTTCGGCGAATCAAGTACAGCGGCTACGTTGGCTAGGTCATGTGGTCCGAATGGATAAAAGCACTCCAACTTTGAAAGCATTCGATGGAGTACCCGCTGGTGGAAGCAGAGGCAGAGTCATATCTCTACTCCGCTGAAAGGATCCGACGGAGAGCGATCTGATTTCACTTAGTTTTTCAACTGGCGCCAACTAGCGAAGCGAAAGAACGTGTGGCGCGCTATTGCTTAGTTAATATGCTTAATGTGAGAGCTGCAAATCGATTTAAATTATATAATTTCACAAAAATACCAACATTGCATTCATGCATATTTTCTATGCGACGCACTAAAATCGAAAACAAAGTGCCAAAAAATATCCAATTTTACTATGCGAAATGCAAATCGAATGAAACGGCGTAAATCTGAAAGAAGCTTCATTTGCAAATCTAATGCAGTTCGATTAATGCTTGTTGTTATTATTGTTTGCTATTTTTTTACTATAGATTTTTCTAGTATAGATTTTTCAGTGCAATGGCCATAGAAGAATTTCACGGTCACTCGATTAAACAACAAGGAGCTTCATAGCATATCTATTGGATAGAATAGCATAGAAAACTTGGAACTCACCTCAACGAATTTATCAGCCACTTTGCGTTATGCGTCTTGATGATTTTCGAACAAAGCGCGGGAGCTATAGTTTTAAGACGCCTCTGAATGTCTAATGGGTTTTTATGAGAAGATTGTCTTTTCATGTGAGAAATTCACTCAGACTTCGAATTGATACCACATACACCGAACTCGCCACATATGACTCCCATCGAATATCTTCAAAAAATGCTCACCAGTAAGAAATTTCGCTCGAATAATGACGTTATCGCTGAAATTTTAGACATATTTGTGGAGAAAGATAAAATCTTTGAACAGAAGACAACATAATTTTTGCACAACCAGAAATCACAAGATCACCGTCATCATCTTTTCACCTTGAACCTCTGAGAAAAAGTATGGATTTACGCCACGAAAAGCACGATGCAAATGCGATTAGAAATTAAAATGCGATCACAGAAGAAAAAATAGAAAAATTTGTGATGCGCAAAAGTACTCATATAAAGGGTGATCCAAGTAGAGGTAGTTTTGTGCAATAGCCTTTCTTTAACAGATCACGTGTGGGTCGTGGGACAGCTTTCCATATTATTTTTGTTCAATATTGTTTGGCATTTCATCATCCTGGAAAGACTTACGCCTGAACAACATTTACAAATTATTCAAATTTCGTTACGAAAATTCACGTTCTGTAAAGAATGTGTTTCGCGCGCTTCGCTCAACTTATGGTCAACATAATTGGCCTACTGAGCATACTATTCGCCACACCAACACCCATCGTGAGACCCAGCATTCATTATTGGATAATATACGACCCAATAGACCACGTCCAGCATGCAGTGAAAAAAATATAGCAGTTGTAGCTGAGAGTGTACACGAAAACTGTGGAGAGTGGATTCGGCGTCGTTCGCAGCAACTCGGACTGACGTATGGAACGACTTGGTGCAGTTTACGTCGAGATCTTAAATTGAAAGCGTACAAAATATAGCTTGTGCAAGAACTGAAGCCGCTTCACCTTCCAAAGCGACATCGCTTCGCTCTATGGGCTCTTGAAAACTTCCAAGAAGATCTGACGCTTTCGAGCCAAATTTTGTTCAGCGATGAGGCCCGTTTCTGGATCAATGGGTATGTAAACAAACGAAATTGCCGCATTTGGGCAATTTGGGCGAAGAGCAAACTAGAGAGATTCAAGATCTGTCATTTCATCCAGAAAAAGCAATGGTTTGGTGTAGTTTGTGGGTCGGTGGAATCATCGGTCCATATTTCTTCAAAAATGATGCCGGTGAGAACGTAAACGTTTGGTTTCAACAACACGGTGCCACTTCCCGAACATCGCATCAATAAATGGATTTATTGAGATAAAACTTCAATTAGCAGATAATTAATAATAAGTTTTGGGCCGGTCTAAGATCGTGTTATATAACACCGTTAGACTTTTTCCTGTGGGGATATGTAAAGGCTAAAGTCTATGCGGACAATCGCGCTTCGATTCAGACCTTGGAGCAAAACACCACGCGTGTCATGCGCCAGTTACTAGTCGAAGTGCTCGAACGAGTCATCTAAAATTTCACTCAACGGATGGACCATCTGAGACGTAGCCGCGGCCAACATTTGAAAGAGATAATTTTAAAAAAATAAATGCCAAAGAATATTCTTTCGAATGATTTCTAAATCTTCCCCTTTAATTTTGAATTTTCCGTGTTTTTTCTTTAAAAATGTAGGGACTCACGAAATGGATCACCCGTTATATTTTTATATATTTACAAGTATTTATGGAGGTGCTCACATGCATGCCAAATTTCAAAAAATTCTGAAAAATAATCTTCAAAGCATGCTAAACAGAATTCTAAGCAAAAAACCAAAAAACCAGAAAAAAAAGTTCTATGAATTTAATCGAAAACTCTAAAAAAATGCAATGTGATTGATCTCCGTTACATATGCACATATTTACATACTACGAGTATAAAAAATTTGGTATATACTCGTATGTAAATATAAATGTTTTGAGTGTTTTTGATTTCTTGCATAGTAAAATCTAATTTTTTGGCGTAGAATTTGAAAACATCTAATTGCAATCGGTATGTATGACTTCGGAGAGTTGCACATGCATACATACCGATGTTTTTTTATATGGGAATAGTACATTTGAACGCAAAAAAGAACACTTCGGCGCTAGTAAAAATTGCAAATCTTGACCAGCAACAACAGCAAATAGTGGGTGATTTAATTAAATACAGTTAGCTGAATTTGAATATTATTTGGGAATATTTTTTTTTTTCAATTAATTTTTATTTTATATTGAAGAAATTTGCAATTACTGCGCCAGGCGGTGCCAACGAGTCGGCGAAATTCCCATATATATGTATATCGGGAGAGCTCTGCGTTGCGGGTTCAACGTTTGCCATGCCGCTTGGCATTGACACTTGTGCAAATGTGCAAATGTGCAAATGTGCAAATATGCAAGAGTGGCGTGTTTTTGCTGCACAAAAGTGAATTTATTTTATTTTGAAGAAATTTGGTTTATCCCATTCCCCATTCCCATTCAAAATATTTGAAAATTGCATAAATTTCTGGGAATTTTTTTTCTCACTTTATTTTCTTAGAATTTTTGACTGATCAGGTGATTGAGTGAGGTGTTTTTTTTTTCCAAACAAAAATATGCAATAAATTTATTTATATGCATTTATGCATACAAAAAAACGGTGGTTGAAATGAGGATCACCTTTTTTCAGAAAAAAAAATAAATTAGTTAGAAAAAAATTAAAAAAAAAATAATTAAAAATAATTACGATCCAAGTTTTACAGTGAAAAATGATAATTTTACAGCCACAAATACTTGAAATATCAGTAAATTATCGTATCATGGTGAAAAGATTAAAGTTACTTGGTCGTTTTTGGTTTCTTTTCATTTCATTGTTTGCACTGGAGTTTCTCGTTGAATCGACCAACGGAAATCAGCAAGCTTTGCTGCTCACCATTTCCCATTGTAGCGCATTTCAATTTACATAATATCCAGATGAAACCTTTCACCTTGATTATCTAATAAGACACCAAGATTTTCAGAAAATAAATGTGCGAGCCTAAAAAATTAATTTTGAGCGACATATTGCGTCCTTAAGTTTTATAAGCAGAAAAAAGCTCTCGGATGATTTGTCGGTAGTTTTCAGCTTTTGTATTCCCGAGAGTCAGCCGCGATAGCCGAGTGGTTAGCATAGGGTACTGCCATTTTGAAGGCCTGGGTTCGAGCTCAGGTTCGACCAACATCTAAAATTATAGAAAATTAATTTTTCTAATTACGGTCGTCAATCGGCGGGGAATGTTAAGCAATTTGGTGGCAGAAAATTTTATCTCTTGGTTTTTTAGATACATTTTTAAGCCCAGGAGTCAAGCTCTTCCTAAGTGGCCAAGTTTTCATTTTGTTACGTTTTTGTCTTGCGCGATTGTCCCACTCGCAGAAAAAAAACAGCCAAATTTGCTGTATCCTCCTTGTATTTCCGTAAGTATAGCGCCAACTTTTAAATCAGCACATTGTATATTCCATTGGTATTGAGAATATTTTATTTTTTTTTCAAGTAATACCACTAAATTTCCGTAATTCTCCTTCATGTTTGTATGTCATATTCAACAGGCACTGATGGGTATTTGTTACTGTTATGGAGTAAAACGGCTTTTAAGCTTATCTTAGAGGCATCAATAAAAAGTCTAAATTTCACTCAGTACTTTCTGGGAAACTCAGTTCTTGAAGAAGCCCTGCAGCATCATTACAATATACCAAATCATCTTCTTGGGAGAAATAAGTCATAAAATCTTCTTGTCTTGTGCGAAAATATAAGGTATTTTGATCCAACAAATTCCATTGTTTTAATCTTGAACCGAGTAATTGTACCGTAGATTTTGAAAGCTCCAAGTCTCTAATAAGATCATTCAAATTACATTGATTAAGTAAATAAGGTCTGATGGGCATGGAGATCCGGATAAAGTGTATGAAGATGAGGATGTACTACCAGTAGAAATAAAACTCGATTCAGGATATAGACAAGAAGAATTTTCATTTTTATCTCGTTGATGGAACTGTAGGTAAAATGCCTTCACCACGAGGAATAGGTCTCTCTGCAGATGCAATGTCGATGGATATACAGATTTTTTTTTGTTATGCAGAAATAACACTCCTTTTTGAGGATCACTCCATATCATTGGCATTGTAAAAGACTTGTGACTTCCTTCAATCCAACTTCTTAATGTTCTCGAACGACTATTACAGCTCATTTTTGGCAAGCAACTTTTATCTCTCTCATCGATAGAACATCCAAAATATAGTTTATATCCTGTTCGAACAAGATCTGAAATTGCACTTGTCTGTTGACACATAAAAAAATTAAAAAAAAAAAAAAAAAAATTAAAACCAAAAAGAAAAATTCATTTTGAAAAATCTAGAACTGATGGGACAAATCGGGAATATAAGTAGATAGAAAACATTAAAATCATCAAATTCATAGCATAATTTTGTGAAGGAAGATTTTATTGCAGACCAGTGTTGTTAGTAATATAGGGTGTTTTTTTTATAGAGGTATAGAACTTTAAGTTGGCATTACTTTTCAAGATGGCGACCGATTTAACAGCTGTCAAGTGATTTATTCTCAGATTGGCTTGGAAAACGTATCGCGCACTACGTCCAATGATACGGACCAATGTTTCCACCAGCCCATAAAGCGCACCAAACAGTCAGTTATTCTGGATGTAACGGTGTTTCAACATACACTTGAGGATTACCTTCACTCCAAATGCGGCAGTTTTGTTTGTTGACGTAGCCATTCAACCAGAAGTGCGCTTCATCGCTAAACATCGCTAAAATGGACGTAGTGCGCGATACGTTTTCCGCACAGAACCATTATTTTCGAAATAAAATTGCACTATTTGCAAGCGTTCAATCAAACAAAGACCAATAAAATTTGCTTTTATTCAGAATTCATCTTTACCTAAAATTATTTAATTATACTTTTTGTATTCCGTAAGAATTTTGTTAAAGAAGATTTAGTTCATTCAGATCTCTCCAATTTCTTTTTCTGCTTTTGGTATTGTTGTTTCTGGCGCAAGGTCTTCATTTAACACCCAAAAGCAACGAACGGGATCCCAATAGTCCACTGACCATCTTCATTTCTACCAGAGACGATTGACCCCCACGAAAAGTCAGAATATGAAGCGCTGAAGTTATTCCGGAATGGTAAACAGAATTTGTTAATAAAATCTCTGCAATCGGCTCTGAGCTCAGCCTCACGCTCAGCTTAATGTTTTCCAAACAGAAGTGGCTATGATTGCGAAAGCTTAGAAGTTTATGATGGACTCCAACAGCAAGACACATTTTATGAACTGGGAGGGAGGGCACTTTATGCTGCGTTCAGTTGCACTGATTGACTTCAAGAAGTCTCCCATTCACAGTGTTTCCTCAACCAGTAAGTTCAACTTTTGTATTATATACATTACGTTCTCTAGAGCTACCAGAGCTGATTTGAAGGTATGCGAAGTCAACAGTCCCTGAATGGTATTGCGGGTTCATAGTTATGTACTGTTCTGAAAGGACGCCACTTTTAGCCTGTACTTTAATAGTTCTGCTATCACCTTAATTAGGACTTAAAAGGGTTGCCTACCTCGCAATGTTGCAATTGACCACAACACGTGCGGGTTAGAATAGAAAACAAGAGCTAAAAATCCGGCGTCTTACAGTAGGCTTCAAGACCGAAGCACACTCATGTACAAACCAAGCAGGTTATCTGATCACATATGTCCAAAGCATAAATGTATGGAGGGAACACTTCTCCAGCCTACTGAATAGCAGTGAAAGTCAAACACTCGGAAATGGCGAATCCCACACCCCAATCGATGAAGACACCAACAATATCAGCCTTGAAATTCAACTCAGAATCACCCTTTCCAACAGCTGCTACTTTGGACTGAGTAGGAAATTCGAAAAGTAAAGTCATCTCACGACGAATCAAAACCAGGCTCTACAAAACGCTCACTTTTCACGTCCTGCTGTATGGTGCAGAAGCGTGAACGATGTCGACATCTGATGAGTCGGCTTTAGGAATTTCCCAGAGAAAAGTTTTGCGGAATACTAATGGTCTTTTGCGAATCGGCATTCGGTGGAACGTTGAGCTATGAGAGTTATGCGACGCCATTGACATAATTCGGCGAATTGAGGGACTAGGTCATGTAGTCCGAATGGATGAAAACATACCAGCTTTGAAAGTATTCGTTGGAGTTCACGTTGATGGAAGCAGAGGAAGAGGAAGACCTCCATTGCGTTTGGAAGGATCAGTTAGAGAGCGACCTGGTTTCACTTGGTATCTCCAACTGGCTAACGAGTGGCGCGCTATTGCTAGTTCGGCTATAATCGCATGAGCGGTGTTTACGTCAAAGAAGAAGAAGACGCACCTTAATTCTCACACCTTATTAAACCCCGTGAACTGTCGGTAAGTCGCCCACTGATAGATTTCATTGTAAAACTTTCGGGAACTGGTTAATGGGACATCAAAAATTTTCCAACTGGTACTTAGATCTAAGTTAGGTTCCTACAATCTAGGCTTACCTACGTTATGCAGATTCCCCTTAGACGTGATGGAAGCTTTTTTGAATAGCAAAATCTTTTGGACAACACGTTTGGCCTTGAAGTTAGTGCAAGCACATGCATGCTGTTATAATTTTTCCCCCTCTGCTTGCGGTATTTTTTGGCATTTTCGCACCTTCTGCTTAGCACACACTCTCAGCCATTCGACGAACGTGTCAATATTTCCCACTCACTGCTTGGTGTCACATATGAAGGCAAGAGCACGTGTCGACAAGATTGCAGAAAACACATGCAGACAGGCAGGCTTAGATGAAAATAAACAAACACACACATACACATACTACTTGCATATGTATATGTATTAAATGTGGAATTTCATATGGTTCGTTAGATTTCATAACAAACGCGCCTTAGACTTAATGAATTTTCTCACACGACGATGACGTGCTATGTACGTACATATGTATGTCAACAACAGCAGCACTAATGCACTAATAGTAAAAAAGTAAGAAGAAGAAGAAGAAGAAGAAAAACAACAACAGCATGCTGATAACAGTAAATGCGCACTATTTGCTCCTCTTCCCGCCACAATACGTGAACACATGGCGCTAAGTCGGATTTTTCCATTGACTAAAAACACCGGAGAATCTCACTTCTGGGTGCTCAGTGTAATTGTTGTTGTTTTAGTATAAAACAAATGATTTTTGTGTACAATAACAAATGAGGCGTTAGTGTTATTTCATCGCTAGTTTTTCGTTCGGTTTGTTGATTGTTTAAGCCGACTAAATTGCATTAACGCTGACCAGCCCAAAAATAATAGAAAATTTCCTTCGCACATTGTTGTTGTTGGTTTTTTTTTCGGTTACTGGCACTCATGTGTGTCGTGGAAATACTTGTATTTGGTTATCAATGTGGCGCGTTTGGTCTCAATGTGGCATTTTGTTTTGCTTTGTTTGTAGAATCTCTTCAAGAATCTGTGGATTGAGCCTTCAACTTAGTTCTAGCCTCTTTTGACTGTAAGGCGGCTTGGAGAGTCAATATGTACTTTGACAGGGGATTTATGCAAATTGCTTTGTTTATTTTTGTACTTTTCTCATTTATATATTTAACGCTCGTCGAGTTGTGTGTGAGAAATGAACTGAGTAGCGTTTTTACTGACTTAAAAATACACAAAATCGGAATATAACTGTGCTCAAAAATATATGCACTTCAATTCAATCGAGGTCCTAGATCACTCCAAAACGAGCTTCGTGAAGGTCGTCCAAAAACCGATTGTTATTCCGGAAACTTTTGTTGCTGTGTGGAAACTGATATTGTAAGATCGTCATGTAACATTTCGTGAGATTGAGACAACTACAGGCATTAGAGGGACCAGCATACGTACAATATTCCATGAACATTTAATTGCAGAAAAAAATTGTTCACGTTGGATCCCATACAATTTGCCAATCGCTCCAAAAAAGGCTTGTGTCGATTGGTCGCGAGAAATTGTAAAAAACTACGATATCGGTGTCAAATAGATGAGCCAAATCCAAAAAAAAAATTATTCGCCCACGAAGCACTTCCAACCAAAAGGTTGCATGTTTTTTTTTTTTTTTTTTGGAGAAACTGGTCATGTCGCAACCGTACCACTAGAACAACGTAGAACAGTAAATTTTGTGTGGTAAACAACCATTTGTTTGCTGCTTGCCTTTCTGACAGTGCTCATAGATATTGGCGAGCAAATCTGAAAACTTTGGTTAGGTTAGACCGCAAAACTGAGAGTGGAGCAAAGAGAAGAGCAGCCTGAGTCCTATTGGTCTGTTCCCTTCTCATAATGTCCTTCGCTAATGTAACAAGACCTATTATTTAAGAGTAGTAACTGAAATTAAAAATCCATTTCTTGATTGAGGATCATCACTGTCAGAGAGTATGATCAATGTCTGTTGGCCGTGCGCTAGAGACACTCGTCTACAACATTTTCCGCATTTTCAAATGCAAATTGCACTTTCCACTCATTATTTTGTAAATATGATGCGTACTGCGTTTTCGTGAGTAGACCCTCATATACAGTTTGTTTTACCATCTACCAGATGCTCCTATGTTTTTAGGGGGAATGCTGGTGAGCTGATTGGTCGGTAGTCTTTTTTGGTATATAAGTCCTGTCTTATCCACTTTGATATGATATGATATGACTCGTGAGGCTCACCCAGAAGTAGAGTTTTAGCCTTCAATCCATTTTTTTATTTCTTTATTTTTATTGTTTTGGCCTGATCCATTTCGAGGTTCCCTACTTTTTTAAAAAGAAAAAACAGAAAAATCAAATTTAATGGGGAATGTTTATTATCATTCGAAAGAACATTCTTTCGCATTTAGGTTTTGAAGATTAGCGGCGACGTCTCAGATGGTCCATCTGTTGAATCCAATTTTCGATGACTCGACTGACTTCGAGCATTTCGACTGATAACTGGCGAATGACACGGGTGATGTGTTGCACCAAGACCTGAATCGAAGCGAAACAGTCCGCATAGACTTTAGACTTTACATATCCAAACAGGAAAATGCCTAACGGTATGATATCACATGATCTTGGTGGCTAAACAACCGTCCCAAATGTGAAACTATCTGCTCACAGAAGTGTTCTCTCAATAAGTCCATTGCTTGATGCGATGTGTGGGAAGTGGCGCCGTCTTGTTGAAACCAATTGTCACGGAGATCACGAGCTTCAATTTCAGGCATCAAATAGTCGGTTATCATGGCGCGATAACGGCCGCCATTGACGGTTACGTTCTCACCCGCATCATTTTTGAAGAAATATGGATCGATGACTCCATCGGCCCACAAAACACCAGACCAAATCGTTGTTTTTTCTGGATGAAATGGCAGCTCTTGAATCTCTTCAGGTTGCTCTTCGTCCCAAATGTGGCAATTTTGCTTGTTTACATACCCATTGAGCCGGAAATTAGCCTCATCGCTGAACAAAATATGGCTCGAAAACGTCGGATCTTCTTGGAACTGTTCAAGAGCCCATAGAGCGAAGCGATGTCACTTGGGAAGGTCGAGTGGCTGCAGTTCTTGCACAAACCGTGTTTTGTACGCTTTCAATTTAAGATCTCGACGTATAATGCGCCAAGTCGCCCCATACGTCAGTCCGAGTTGCTGCGAACGGCGCCGAACCGACTCTCCACGGTCTTCGTGTACACTCTCAGCTACGACCGCTATATTTTCGTCCCTGCGAGCTGGACGTTGTATATTCGGTCGAATATTATCCAATAATGAATGCTGGGTCTCAAGATGGGTGATGGTGTTTCGAATAGTACGCTCAGTTGACTATAAGTTGAGCGAAGTGCGCGAAACACATTCTTTACAGAACGTGAATTTTCGTTATAAAGTTGAATAATTTGTAAACGTCATTCAGGCGTAAGTTTTCCCCTGATGAAGTGCCAAACAGTACTGAACAAAATAACATGACAGTTTGAGGCGACTCACGCTTGATCTGTCAAAAAAAGACTATTGAAAAAAGTACCTCTACGTGGATCATCCTTTGTAACCCGGTTACCAGCTCTATCAGTTGGAAAACTGCCGGGTGCTGTATAATATGAGAATTTCTGAATTTTTTATATCTAGGCTCTCCAAGTGCTTCGTACTGGCAATACTCTGTACTGCGCCAATCCGTCATAGTAATCGATGGAAAATGAGCAGTGTTTAACATTCCCAGTGATTCATTTCCGTTGTTGGTCCTGGAAGTGGAATTTCCCTAGACGACACTGTCGCAAGTATTGCAGACTTCACTGAACCTTCTATGGTATTGCAGAATTTCTGCAAAGACCTCTCTCGTTCAGAGAGAAAACGACTTGGAGCGGCGCCAGTGATGAGCTGACGAACATTAGCCGAACGCCACAAACTCGCAAATCTTGAGAGAAAAAAATTATGAATAAAAAAAATACCGTTAAATAGCTTATTCCAAACTCCTCTCAAAATATTGTCAAAAATATTGCCCAATATTTATTCACTTCACTTTTTCCCTCCACAAATCATAGTCTACTGCGCAACGTGATTGCCTGAGACATGCAATGCAGTTAGATTAGACAGTCAGTCAGTCAATCGCCGCGAAATCGGGCCAAATCGCAAATTACTCACTGTCAGGCTAATAAAGACGCAAACCGCCTGCCGATGCAGCAAACAATAATAGCAGCAGCAGCTGCCACCAATAAAAAACCACCGGCGGCTATTTTATCTCTTCACTCGCGTTTGCCGCATTTCGACAGCTTCCTTGCAACAGCAACAATAACAATAGCAGCAGCAACAACTAATTCCATTGTTTAATTAAATAAATAAATATATTGAACGAGCCAAAAAATACTCAATATCATCATCATTATTATTATTATTATTATTATTATTATTATTATTATTATTGCAAGCATCTGATGGCCACCGCTGCGGCTGTTGCTGCTGCTGCCACCGATGATGGTTTGTTGATAAGGCCAATCGGCCGGTTGGTGGGTGAGTGAGTGAGTGGCAAAGTTTTGAAAGCTGGTAAGCGGCTCAACTGAGATGAGCTCAGCGGTTGATTGCGATTGCGCTTTGCGCCTTTGACGGCCTGCCAGTTGTGTTGATGGCTCAGCGACCAGGTCGGTCGACGCCGTTGGCGGTGGCATCGCTGGGTGTTCGTTGTATTAGCTCGCATTTTGTTAACCATTTTTTGCGTACTTGAATGTTGGCGGCTTAAATTTTTTTACTGTTGCTTAGTTTTTCTTTCTTTTCTCGCTTTCTGACATCTAACTTCTGAAGCATTTGTGTCTTCTATTGATTTGCTCTGCGGTTTGCCTTCGAACTGTCTATAACTATGTTAGGGTTCATCTGAAGCCAATTCGCTGTCTGACGAGCCGTCTTCTTTGCGGTACCTGAAACGGGTCAGGGTTAGTAGACAAGCTGAGGGAGATCAGCATTTGATGATTGTGCTGTGATAAGACTATTTTGCTTTAATTTGTCTCTGCAGCTTCTAAAAAGATTTTTCTATTGAATCATAGCGCGGAATAGAAACTTATTGGGAGAGACACAATATTTCTTGATGGTAAATAGCTCGCTTGAATACCATATCAGAATCATGCTTGCCAAAAGGTGCTACTCTGGACTGAGCAGTTGGAAGGTGACGTCCTCTCGGTGAACAAAGACCGAAGTGTACAAGGCGCTCTTCATTTCCGTCCTGATTTATGGTGCAGAAGCGTGGACGATGACGTCCCGCCGCTTTCTTATTCTTTAGGCGGGCATTTGCTATTCCAACTTCTTGCTAGTCGGATGTCTGGAAGGAAGGTCTGTTACATCGTTATCGATGGGGGGTTCGAGTTTATCTCCGGGTATCATACTTTCACTGCCGTTCAGCAGGTTGGAGAAGTGTTCGCTCCATAAATTCAGTTCTTCATACACACACATTTCGGCATCTAGACTTTATTATCTGCAAATGCGTCTTGCTTACCTCTTTAACTCTTGGTATCTATCCCACCACGCACGTGTAGGTAATCTGCTTTCTCTCCACAGGAGTTTGGCATTCCTCATCGTACTCTTCTTCTGACACTTGTTGAAAACCAATTGTTTCCGAAAAAGCACTACACTACAGAGTTTGTTGTCCCGTTCCACAGCTCCCTTATATCGAGTTGCTGATGAGTGCTCTCAGAGAGCAGGTGTGCAAGTCGAGTAGAAAACCTGCTGGCTGTCTGCAGTGGTTTGTGCTTTTCGACGTCGAACCTTCCTGGCGTTTATTGACGGACGGGCACTCTTTGCTTCATAGAGGCGGATGCTGTTACAAGATAGTGATCCAAGTCGATATTTGCTCTACGGAACGTACACACGTCTAGAACACTGGAGACGTATCTTCCATCTATCACAACATGATCGATTTGGTTGCGTGTTTTTCGAACCGGTGACAGCCATGCAGCTTGATGAATTTTTGTGTTTTCTACAGACAACTACATCTCGGGTCGCGGCGAAGTCAATCAGCTTCAGCCTGTTTTGGGTATGTTTCGTCGTGTAGGCTTAATTTACCGACTGTTGCGCCAAAAATACTTTCCTTATTCCCCTGGCGTTGAAGTCGCCTAGCACGATTTTGATATTAAAGCTTAGATATGGATTACGGCTAGACACGTTCTTCCACCATAAATTCAACACCAAATTTGCGCTGATTTAAATGGCTGCTGTAGTAGGTTTTACAAGAAGCCACCTTCTCCCATCTTTGTACCGTCCTTCACACTTCTTGGACGGCGGTGATGTCAGCTTTTAGTCTTACGAGGAGATCAACCAGCTGGGCAACGGCACCTTTCCAATTAGGGGACCGGACATTCCAGGTGCATGCCTTCAAATCATGAGCCTTAAAACGTTTTCCGCGGTCGTCATCGAAAGGGGGTGTCGCATACTAGGAATGTTTTGGTTTTTCATTCGGGCAGGATTTTCATATGGTGGGTGCCAAATCCTACACAAAACGAGAGGGGATTCGTCTTCTCACTTCAGCTCGCTTTCAAACGATTGGGTTGTGGTGCTACCCAGTGGATAGTTGATCTAAGACCGGAAGTCATGAGCTGCTTGAACCATGTGAAATCGAATTGTTTCTGACCACACCCGTGTGAATGGCAGTGAAAAGCTTTCACCTCTTACGAGAACTTCTGCACAAGATTAAATAAAATAAATATAAAATATTTATTGTTGCATATGATGGATTTGGTTGCATAAAACCTGACCTGCTTCTGGTTTTTCGAATACTTAACGAGTTGCTGTTTTCTCCCCTTTTTTTTGCTTTTACATCAGGAAGCCATTTCAATGGGCTTGCGCCAGCTCGATCATCTGGAGATGGACAGTGGTGACGTCTCGCTTAATTTATGTGCTATTTTTTTGTTGTTGCATGCGCTCAGAAGTGTTGTAAGCGCTAGCATTTACATACAACAACAACAAAATGCAAATATACATACATACCGACGCTTTACCTATAGAGCTTGTTGTAAAATTTCATTATTTATTTTAGTAAAATTGGGCCACTACTTCCACTTTGTAATAACACATACAGACAAACCTACATACTCGTATGCACATACGAGCACTCTTCAATCATTTCGTATGCAATTCAAATTGAAAAAGAAAAACGTTTAAAAAATGTAACTGTAACTGAGGATGCCCCAATCACTCTATGCTTGGCTGTATGTGCACTCACTCCAATTGCTTCGATTGCATGTCATCATATATTTATATATGCATATATGCATGTATGTATGTATGTATGGAGATCTTCCAACTGCTCACAAAAACTATTTCTTCAGAGTTGAATAACCGCAAAGCTCTCTAGGTCATTAGTGGCCGGAGTTAGAGCATTGATAGAAACACTTGATATTTTGAAACCCTAAAAATAGAGATATACACACATACACTCACATATATTCACACATATATTTTAACGTTTATCCGAGTACCTCTAGTTTCATTTACATGAAATCATTAACGTTCGTTGACTTGTATTTCCTAATACCAAGCAATACATAGGCAACAGCAGCTCTTCTACAAGCTTAGTTCCGACTGATTTCTTCATAAAATTACCACACACGTGACTGAGAGTCTTTTAACTTAGTTTGCGCTTGCTAGTCTGAGCTAGTAGTACGAGTTTTTGTTCATTTTCTAATTAGCTGGGAACTTTGGCATACTGCGACGCCCGAGAACCGCCGGAATAGTTGACAGGCCATCTTATTGCAAAGCCTCAATGAGCTCTCGGTAAAAAGAAACTCATGAAAGAGCTGCTTTGCAATTTGCTAATCCATTAAGAGGGTTAGAGGATTTAGACTGGGAAGCCCCACTCAGAGACTAACTTCGTTCCAGACCTAGAAGCTCTGCTCTTGGAATGAAAAAGTTAACGGTTTATAGCGAAATCTAATGAAAAATTTGTAGATGAAAATGGATTGAGCTGGGCGTTGTGGGAATGCTGCCGGTGATCTATTTTCAGATTCCCTACGTAAAAAAAAAACAGAAAATTCAAATCTAATGGGAAACTTTTATTATCATTCGAAAGAACATTCTTTGGCATTTAGTTTTTAGAGGTTATCTCTTTCAAATGTTGGCCGCGGCTACATCTCAAATGGTACATCCGTTGAGTCCAATTTTCGATGGCTCATTTGCGCATTTCGACTGATAACTGGCGAATGACACGCGTTATGTTTTGCTCCAAGGCCTGAATCGAAGCGGAATTGTCCGCATAGACTTTAGACTATACACATACCCACAGGAAAAAGTCTAACGGTATGATATACCATGATCTTGGTGGCCAATCGACCGCCCACAGACCTAAAACGTGAAATTATCTGCTCACCAAAGTGTTCTCTCAATAAATCCATTGGTTTATGCGATGTGGGGGAAGTGGCGCTGTCTTGTTGAAACCATGCATGAAATATTCGGTTATCATGGCGCGTTAATGGTCGCCATTGACATTTACGTTCTCACCGACATCGTTTTTGAAGAAATACGGACCGATGATTCCACCGGCCCACAAACCACACCAAACTGTTGTTTTTTCTGGATGAAATGGCAGCTCTTGAACCTCTTTAGTTTGCTCTTCATCCCAAATGTGGCAATTTTGCTTGTTTACGTACCCACTGAGACAGAAATGAGCCTCACCGCTGAACAAAATTTGGCTTGAAAATTTCGGATCTTCTTGGAACTTTTCAAGAGCCCATAGAGCGAAGCGATGTCTCTTGGGAAGGTCGAGCGGCTTCAGTTCATGCAAGGGCCGCTATATTTTCTTTACTGCGTGCTGGACGTGGTCTATTCGGTCGAATATTATCCAATAATCAAACCCAAAGATGGGTGATGGGTGGTCGACTATGTTGACCCTAAGCTGAACGAAGCGCGCGAAAAACATTCTTTACAGAACGTGAATTTTCGTAATAAAGCTGAATGATTTGTAAACGTTGTCCAGGCGTAAGTCTTTCCATGATGAAATGCCAAACAATATTGAACAAAATGGCATGACAACTTGACACGAGTCAAACTTGATCTGTCAAAAAAAGGCTATTGAAAACCATACTTCTGCTTAGAACACCCTTTACTTTATCTATTTAATAAATACTTCGCTCTTGTTCTGTCATAATTACATCAGAATTGCTTAGTTATCTTGCAGTTGAATATAGATTTCCTTCTGTACTGTACTATTCGTTCAAATTGTTTATGGAGTTCTCTCTCTCTGGATCATACCTAGCAGGCATTCCACCTCGGATTCCTTAAAAGAGGCTCCCGACTTGACTCACTCGTCAGCTTTCTCGTTGCCTAACGCCGTGAACTCAGATTACGGTTAAGTGGAGTGCAGCGAGCTCCAAGTATTGCTACAATTAAAAACGATTTTCAGCTACGTTAAGGCCAGCAATGCCGCCTAGCTGTCTGGTTAGTTCGTTAGTTAGTTATTCAATAAAGCTACATATGCTCTTTTCTATGTTTAGCATTGTGCCAGCTGAGTTTGGCAGATGGACAGAAAGGCGAAATGTCATCATCCTTAGATTATGCCCCCGCCTGCACTCAGTCCATTTTAGACTCATCGGTAGACTTTTGAGGACGTTCAACCATAGAAACGGGGACAAGATACCTCCTTGAGGAGTACCTCTGCTTACGTAACTTGTTCGTGTCCGCATGCATGTTGGGCCATCAATAAAGTTTGAATATCATTAAGACTTTCTAGAACCTTGAGCTTGAAGGCGATGTAAATTCTTTAGCATTATCGTGTATTCTTCTACCCGGTTTTGGTGATTTCAGCAGAAAAATCACCTTGATTCTCTTCCACCATTTTGGAAGATAATATAGTGGGATACTGGGCTTGTAGATTCTTTCATGATTTAGAATTGGAGTTCCGAGAATGGAAAAAGACAGAAAAATGGTTTGCTGGAAACATATTACAACAGTTCATCTGCCTCACTTCTTTTTTGCCTTTCTCGAGAATCCAGCCACTCTTAAATTATGTACGTATGTATGAATGAGAGAGGAATTGCTCGAGCTATGTGTAAACTCTGTCTCTGCATTCTTCGCTACTTTACTCATCGAACGAAATATGTGAGGCAGGGTTGAGATGTCCTTTTTCATACATGACCAAGCCTCCTTAGTCTACCCAAATCTATTCCGAAGCATAAAATATTTTGTAATAATAAGCTACTTAACTGAGGTTAGAAGTTAGATTGATGTGACTGTGGCAGCGGCTCACTTAAACAATCAATCGCTCTCATTACTATACCACTGAGGAACCTATTAGTCTCCACTCGCTGCACAAAACAAGGTGTGGAGTTAGGAAAATAGAGTAATTGACGTATCCACCATCTTGCTGAAGTCTATAAAGGTTGACTTCAATCCACTCCTCCAAAGTGCGGAGTGTTTGCAAAGAAAGTGTTTTAAAGGTTCTTCTACCTCATTTCAAGACCCGTATAAGTGATTTGATGGTATGTTCTGCCTCTCTGTCTCATAAGCTGACCCATCATGTCTGAAAACTCATTCTTTTGAGCAAGAGAGAGCTTTCTCGACCTTATCTCGTTGCAAGTCGGGCACATTACCTTGATTCATTGCATCAGTTGAGACTTTTCCATTTCGAGTTAACATCCGTGGTTAATGACTCTCCTATACTGAGTTTACAAGTAGAGAACGGTATACTCAGACTATTGCATAGTGCTGAAAGTGGAAGGGAAGGGCACTTCCTTGCTAGCTAGTCCGCCAGCCTAGAGGAACGCTAATGCTGCTTGGTTATTCGAGAAAATTTCCCATACCATTCGACCTATAACCTCATGTCATGGCCACTAGTTCCTCTTGAAGAACACGGTAAGCCCCTCTTAGCTGGTGGAAATAAGTCAAAAGTGTTTATTTACTATTGAAATTGGCTTTTTTCTTCTTCTGAATTGGCACGACGTAACATATGCTCTTCTCTCACATACTCACACAGTTATTAAGTTGCATGTAAATATGTATGCCATTGGCTAATCAAGTATGTACGTATGTGCGCTATCTCTTGCCAATCTTGCACATATTTTCCGCATATGATTTTGGAATGAGGGAAATTTCGAGTACTCACATGGCATCATAGCCTGCGAGTCACACTCCAGTCATTCATGCCATAACATCATACATATGTCTGTATGTATGTCTGTATGTATGTCTGCTATAGGCACTAAGTGGACTTGTGGCATGTGAAGAATTTTCATTGCTCACCTTCGAATTTCCTTGAAGTGGACAGAATAAATAAAGTAAAATTAAATAATTTGAAACAGATTTGTACACACGTGTTATAGGCGCGTTCGGCATGCCACAATCAACAGTTAGAAGGCTAAAACAGTTATTTGAAGGTATGATTTGAGGCACATGTGCAACAAATTCAAGGCAAACACCTACAAATGAGCCCACATGTGCCCACATACTAAGTGCTGATATCGCTATAACGGTATATGTGCGTATGTATGTATCGTTTATAGGTATGTGGCGTTCACATGTGTGTGTGGCAATTTTCTACTGCTACAGTGAGCTCTAATGTGCCACATGCTAATTGTTTAACTGCAATGCGCTGCATTTGCCTTTGCCACCGCTGGAAGGTACATACATACATATGTATGTAGTAGTATGCACTAACAGGCGTGTGAAGGACTGCTGGTAGGCGCTGATGCTGCGCTGAGCGGGAAAAAACTTCTCAATACCCGATGAAAGCATGAATGACCGACCGAGCGACTGGTCCTGTCACTTGGACGTATGGTCCGTTGTGGAAAGTGAGCAGTGAGTGATTTTTGCCATTTTCTCACACTCGCACAGTCATTTGATGCAAATACAACACAAAAACAAACAATGCCACCAATCAGTGGAGTGGAGAGGTAGCGAAGTTGTAAGCGGTGGCATGCTGAGCGTCTTTGGCGCGTACTAAATTCTTTTTTTTTTGTAATATCCTCACATATACATATATATTCGTGAATGGCTTCTCTCAACACAAGCGACACTGCCGACGACTGGCTTCATCATCTTCGCTCGCTGCTCGATCGAGTACTATCTCAGGCACTCATGTGCAATGAGCCATGGCAAATGCACCTTAGGCGCCTGCGCTGTTGGCTGCATTTCATATTCGCTTCACATAAACACATATACACACATGCACACGCATACATATGTGTATGTCCTTGCGCTGTTCATTCACATTCCCAAATGGCATATCAATGGCGCCATGCTGTCTGACCGCTGACGGTGTTGCACATAAATACACGCATACATACAAACACACACAGAGAGACACATCTATGTGTATGTTTTAATGAAATTTTGTGGCTACTTGAAGTGTAGAAACAAAAACAATAACAATAATTGTGTTTCCCAAGTTTTTTGAATGAATTTTTTGAAAATTTTCCAAACAATATTGAAATGAAGAAATGCAGGCGGTCATTGATGGATGGCTAAATGTGATGCACACGTGATCGATTGCAAATATATATGCATGTATGTGTATGTGCGTATATTGCATGTGAGAATTTTGCCGCTACAAAACTGACATGAATTTGCACAGTACGTATGTATGTATGTATGCATATGTGCACACATACAAAGTTTTCATTTAATTCCTTTGATTCTTTCAAATAATATGAAAAATTAGCGTTGCGATTTCTTTCAACTTCGGACCTCTTTGCCCTCTAAGACTTTAGACGATTCGGCTTTTCTCGCTCTCACAAGCTTCCCGCTTGCTTGCCATTTTGCTTGACTGATCTTAGCTCAAGCTGTGGCTTAAAGGCGTCTTTGCTTTTGTTTCTTAAACTTTTTTATTGTTTTCGATGAGCGATCAATTTGATTTCCGAATTGATTTATTTGAAAATCCTGCTGTTTTAGATCCTGCGGCTAATGATTGCTCACATATAAAGGACAAAAAAACACAAAAGGATTTTTGGAGCTGACAGTATTTTTTATTTTATTTAAAAGGGATATTAAAGAAATTCTCTTCTCTACCGACACCAAATATTTTTAAAGTGCGATCCGAGTAGAGACACTTTTTTCAATAGCCTTTTCTTGACAGAACACGCGTGAGCCGTGTAAAGCTGTCATGCCATTTTTGTTCAGTATTGTTTGGCATTTCATCATGAAAAGCTTTAGGCATGAACAGCGTTTACAAATCATTCAACTTTATTACGAAAATTCACGTTCTGTAAAGAATGTTTTTCGCGCGCTTCGCTCAACTTATGGTCAACATAATCGGCTTACTGAGCGTGCTATTCGCAACTCCATCATCCATCTTGAGATCCAGCATTCATTATTGGATAATATTCGACCGAATAGATCACGGCATTCAGTAAAGAAAATATAGCGGCCGGAGCTGAGAGTGTACACGAAGATCGTGGAGAGTCGATTCGGCACCGTAAGAACAAGCGACATCGCTTCGCTCTATGGGCTCTTGAAAAGTTCCAAGAAGACCCAACCGATGTTTTCGAGCCAACTTTTATTCAGCGATGAGGTCCATTTCTGGCTCAATGAGTTTGTAAATAAGCAAAATTGCCGCAATTGGGGCGAAGAGCAACCTGAAGAGATTTAAGAGCTACCATTTCATCCAGAAAAAGCAACGATTTGGTGTGGTTTGTGGGCCGGTGGAATCATCGTTCCATATTTTTTCAAAAATGATGCCGGTGAGAACGTTACCGTCAATGGGGACTGTTATCGCTCCATGATAACTGACTATTTGATGCCAGAAATTGAAGTTCGTGATCTCCACGACATTTGGTTTCAACAACACCCATATCGCATCAATCAATGGATTTATTGAGAGAACACTTCAGTGAGCACATTTTGGGCCGGTCGATTGGCCACCAAGATCGTGTGATACCACACGGTTAGACTATTTCCTGCGGGGATATGTAAAGTCTAAAGTCTGTAGGGACAATTTCGCTTCGAATCAGGCCTTAGAGCAAAAAAAAATTGGTGTCATTCGCCAGTTACCAGTCGAAAGGCTAGAACAAGTCATCGAAAATTGGACTCAACGGGTGGATCATCTGAGACGTAGCCATGGCCAACATTTGAAAGAGATAATCTTGAAAAAATAAATGCCAAAAATGTTCTTTCAAATGATAATAAATATTCCCCATTAAATTGGAGTTTTCTGTATTTTTCTTTCTTTATAAAATTAGGGGACCTCGAAATGGATCACCCTTTATAAGGAAACTACTGAAAATTTAAAAATATCCATTCGGATTGGTTACTGAATCCTTCACAAAGATTGCTCGCGTGTCCAGGGCGTACGACGTATTCGAAAGACTAGGAAACGAATATAAACTTACCAAAACGGGTGCTGTTGCGGAGAGATACCGAGAGTTGAAGAGAGAGAACAGTTCTTATATACGAAAAGAAAAAGAGAAAGTACAAAATGTTCAATTTCGAATAACGTCGGAAGAAGCATCTCTACAGAAATAATACTCTTAATATTTCTACGAAAAGATGTGGAGATAAAAAGTAGTCGCGATCGGAGCATACTCCTGTGGGAGCCATATCTGCCATATCAACCAGCTAAATGGTAGTGTGAGCCACATAATATAATGAACCCGATGTTATAGACGATCCGTCATAAAAATGTGACGAAGTTTTAATGGCTTAAATTATATCAAAAGCTTATCGGCTGTGCTATTCAGGTATGGCGGCAAAGAACTGATAATCATCAGCTTCTTCATGATCAACTTCTTCGCAGAAAGCGTGTTCAATGATTGGAACTTAAGTGTACTCCTCCCATTCAACCAAAAAAAGTTTTGATCCATCATGTGGTAAGCCTATCTAACGATTGTACTGCGTGAAACACTAAAGTCCTGCATCAACGAAGTGATCGAACCTTATCAGTGTGTTTATAGACCTTTATGTTGCAGCACTGTGCAGATATTCACCATCCACCAAATCTTCTCAACATTCGACAGCGCGAATAGGAGCTGTCTCTATATCGCTATGTCTGAATTTGGTAACCTGATGCTGAGAAACACTAAAAGCTTTTTAAGGATCGGCTAGGATCTTTCCGCGCCGTTCGACACTAATCGAGGTTTCGGATAATATAACACTCTTTCGTGTGATTTCGTCAACCAAAGGAATGATGTTCTCAATCTCATTCTTTAGGTTGAAGACTTGAAAGTAATCTATGCAGTACTCGCCAGTGGAAGGGGAGCAAGAGGAAGACCTCCGCTTAACTGAAATGATCAGGCTCTTTTTGGCATTGCCAACTGGCGCTAAGCACCGAAAAAAATTAACGAATGGATATAATCAGTAAGAAGATTGGTTACATAGAGCAAATTCTTCGAAAAGGGCCAGCTTTATGGAAAGAAAACTCGCCGAGTTTGCACCACTACAACGCATCCATCCGGCTTATTTTTTCTATTTTTTAGAATTCTAGAACATCTGAATTTACCAAGAAATGGAAACATCTTTTTGACAGAGTATACGTCCTTAGCAGGTCTCATTTTGATCAAAGTGGCCTGAACTTCCGCCTGGATGAGCTTTTTCCAACAGCTTGAAAGAAATCGATCATTTTAGGACTGACGGAAGGTATATTTATAGTGTTTTGGAGGGATAATTTGTCTGGAGATCTAATTTTCACTAACTTGGTTTATCCGGGGTAAGACCTCGATGCAGTAATGAGTGTTTATTTCCAAATTCAGGAAAGTCTACCGCTCAAACGCACTTCTGCTCGTTACCACTTCCAACTAGGTGAACTGTGGAACGAGATTTCATGCCCCCTCTATGTCAATGCCCTACTCAGCTGAGATGATTATGAAGAAGCAGCGAATGTGTCAGCGAGGTTCGCAATATCAGCAGGAGGAGGAAACTCTCTGAGAAGGAAAAGTACCAGTAAAGGTAAATGTCGTTCTGAAGGGCTTAAAGGGATGCAATTTGTTTGAGAAATTTGAGAAAAGACTCCTTCTAAAGTTCGCTGAGTGCCAATAAGCCAAGATTTAGTGGAGGACTGGTCTCTAGTTAACTTTTGTTTGAGCCTCATGCTGACTTTTTCTATTGGAAATCCGTAATTTGTTACTTCTACGATATTTTTTTTTGAGCTCTAAGCACTTCAAAGTAGCAATTAACCGCATCCTCACAGCTTCGAGTATTTTCCGGTACTTGACTTGACTTGATTACTTTCCGCATTGGCAAGTTTTAAAGTTCTTCACGCGTTAGAATTTTCCCACAAACAACAAAATCTCACAGTACAAACTGCAAACACACTTCACGCAACGACCCGCCAGCGTGCCGCACACTCCAAAGCAATATTCGCAATGCGAGCCAACAACCACCACCACAGTCTAACGAGCCCACAGGAAGTGCAACACGCACTTGAGACGCACAAAAACACACAACACGTGACTGTAGCCGCAGGCCAAACCCAACCCAGACCGCAAGAACGCACTTGCAACCATACAAATCTCTGCAGAAAACCAGCAAACGGCTAACACCAATATCGGGCATTACCCAATTGTCTTCGCACAAAGTGCCCAAAAGACTCAAGAACGCTTTGAATAGACAATTAACTAAACACCGGCACTAATGTCCCTTAAGAACCGACCTACAGAAATTTGTTTGGGAATTGTGATAATTTGATGTGAAACAGGTACTTGAGCAGAGAGACAGACAGACACGTCAGGCAGACAGACAGAAGAGGACGTGTTGAGTTTAGTTGGTATTTAACGCCTACTTAGTGTCTAACAAGCTGACTAAAGTCAAGTGTGCACAAGAACAACAACAAAAACAACGCTATGTGCATGCGTACCTGCCAAGGTTCGGACAATCCGCAGTCAGCAGCCAGCAGCCAGCAGCCGCAAACACACTATTATTTGCCATCATAACAACCTGAGCTCGGGTGATGTGACCAAGTGTGTGTCGTAGTAGCGCATGCGTAGCCACTTGCTTCGCTTTGTTGTTATTGTTTTTTTCCTTTTGTACCTCATCATCATCATCATCGTCGTCGTCGTGGTCGTTATGGCATGTTGACAGGTAAATATTTGCCAATTCTAACTGCCGCCGGCACTATGCGACTCTGCAGCCACAGTCAGTCACTTGAGCCTCTCCCGTCTTTTTGTCTGTCCCGATGTGTGATGATGTCTCTGTTAGTCGCTGCGCGTGTCAAGTGTTTCTTTGCCTTCGCTTTGTCTTAACACTTGTGCACTTTGCTTGTTCGTTGTTGTTATTGTTGTTTTACACTCATTGCTGCTACCTGTTATTACTATTTGCCTCTGCGTTGTCATCTGCGCGCCTGTGCAAATCTCCACTGGACATGTGTCTTCGACTCGTTGTTTGCAGACGCGTTTCGAGTACTTGTTGCATGCATTGCCTTGTGGTTGGCTGGCCAAGTGTGACTAAGTGTAAGCAGTTAGTGGGTTGGGAGTGTGTGCTTCTTATCAAGTGATTTTCATGCGAATTCTTGCTAATTTGTATGGTAATTGTTGATAATTGTTGGTAATTACAGAGTGTTGACGGCATTACATAAGAGTACTTAAAGAGAGTGATGGAGCTCAGTTTTTAGCCCATAGAAGTAGGTAGTAAGTCAACTGGTTTCTTCTTCTCCGCCTTCTTAGCTGGCGGTAGCACTGCTTAAATATGGCCGAGCCATGACTACTTGATTCCTCCATCGGACTGCGGGGAGTCATCGACAAAGAAAACTATCAAAGCTGGAAAATGTCGGTACAACTGAACTACCTGAAGGTGCCGGCTAGAAATACAAACCTTAGGTATTGGGGCTGTGGCAAAGACTGACTGGAAACAGTTCGTCCTTACTGTAGTCGTCAGCTATCTAGCTAGGTTGGGTGCTCAGTAGCAGTAGCACATAATCTAGAGATGAAGTCTTGCCATAATTCGGATCAAGGTGTCATGCGTACCGTACAGAGGATCAGCCTGGTTGTGGTCGATAAATAGTCCAGTCTCGAACCGAGCTCACGGATATCTGACGCTCCCCGTAATTAAGTAGCCTTACATACGCTACCAGACTTTTTTTTACCCTACACTCGTGTGTCCAAAAATGAGCAACAATCGATTAAACAAGAAAAAAACCATAGTAGTCCAGTTCATCTTCTAACAAACTGGAACAAATTATTTGTTCCACAAAAAGAGTAGCGAATTTAACGTGCACAAAGACAGATGCCAAGCTTGGCCTGATTGGAAAGGTTAATACTAGTACCAGAGCTGTGCTGTAGCCATGATTAGCTCCAAGTAAGCAACACATTCGCAAGAGCCTTGATTAAACCAAGTGACAAAAGTCTGGCCACACAGAAAAAAGGGAAAGGAGATGCTACCGACAGTAACGCCTTCCAAAAAAAACCAAAGGTCAGATGAAGAAGGCCGTCAGCCATAAGAACGACAACGAAGGCGAGGTGACCTCAAATCGCATTATCATTGACGTCCTAGATGATAGTAATCCCGAAGGAAAACTTCCCAAAGCCCCATGGAAATGGGTACAATCTGCGCTGACAAACGTGGTATTGGAAGTAGTACTAAGAAATCCGGGTCTGTCAAAATGCAGGATGGTATTAGGGCCAAATCAAAATAATAGCTTGCGATGGCGAGAAATCGGTCTCGCTAAACAAAGCTGATATTGTCAAAGCATACCGGAGCCAAGTTGGTAGCATTCGATAGAAAATACATTCTATCTTGGTGAAAGGCAAGGGTCTGGATGCTCCCGCTTACGTCTTCAAAGACAGACGCATTAATCCAAAACTGCTAACGGAGATGTGGAAGTTCGTTCAAGCGTTTGAATATCTTATAGCAGAACCTGGCGTGGAGACGAAAAGGGCCACGATTTCCGGCAAGGATGGATGGGCAAGAAAATGTGTTACGATGATATTTTCAGACCGAAATCTGTGCTATTAGGCATCCAAATACTGAGCGAAACACATATTCATCTTCAGTGACAGTCAGATAGTAATAACAGCTTTAGTCCCTGATAAACGCTAGAGTCGTACTGGACTGTCGCAGATCTTTTTAGGTGATGGCTGTAGGGAACAGACTATCTACTGATAGGGTTCCCCGTTACAGAGGCATAGAAGGGAGCTGCAGGAAAGAAGAGCTTGCTTGAAAGCAAATTCTTCTGGGTAAGGAAGCAAATTCTTCCGGATAAGGATTGCTTAAGATCGGAGCAAACTCGTCTGAAATACTCTCTGCATAAAGAGGATTCCCTTATGGAAAGGTACGTGGAACAAGTTTCTTTCCAGAAGTTGTTGTAGGAGAGGTAATTTTCCACCATTGCCATGCTTTAAACAGAAGTAAACTTCGGAATATTGGAGCTTTCATGGATAGAAAAGTGATTGGCTAAGGAGCTATAAGGTCGAAAGAAGTTTCATGTAATCTCAATGGATCTATACTTTTGTAGTGTGTTGATATTAAACAATTCGACAACCACTTTCATGCGTATCTTCGACATGAGATTTCTTTTGAATTAAATATTTGAGTGAAAGAACAGACTTCACGTTAAATAATGCAGACTTCACAACCCCTTAACTCATTAGGAAATCAAATTTGTTCTAATTTTTTTCAGAATACCAAGAAACGCGCATTTGAAATAACCTCAATTAATCTCGAACATTTTTTTTGGGGAAATTAATAGAGACCACAAGACTCTACTCCCGTGTGTGTGTGGTCCAAGTGAAGTGAGGTCCTGTGAAAAAAGTAATTGACATAATCCCCACGTAAACAATTGTTACAATCGATTTTGACAAATTTCCCAACACTCGATGAATAATGATGTGGAGAAGTAACGAAGGTGAACAAGAGTTCTAGATGCGGAGAAGTAATGAAGGTGAACAAGAGTTCTAATGTACGCACATTAACAAATAATTTTAACGCCTCTTTGAGTGGCGCTTAACGCTCCCAGTTTACCCTTGTACGCAGGAGCCACCAATTTCCCATTCAAGATAAGACAATTTTCTGGGAAAATAAAGATTTCAATTGAAATCGTTAACACGTCCGGAGAAAAGTATAATTTAACTGTGTTGAGTTCAGAAAAGTGGAACATTTTCCTGTGAAAAGTGAAAAGTGAAAACAATGAAAAAATCACGTATACAACATAAAGAGGAATTAATTAAATTTGAACATCATTAACAATTACAAAATCGATATTGAATAATTTCCAAATGAAATAATCAAAATAACAAATTGAAAATCAGCTCAATGGCAGTAGATTTCTTAGAGTTGAGGCGACAAAACGAGAGGCGATCATTAGAGTGTAGCGAGTAGACCAGTTGCCCACTAGGAAAAATATTTCCGAGCTTCCTCATCTTCTTCGTCATTGACGTGGGTCATGCTTAGAGCAAAGTAATTCAATTCCACGACAAAGGATAATCAAAGCTAACCTCACTAAACATTTTGCTTTTGATAAGAATTTAGACGCAAAGTCTAGAGCTACTTCAAAAAAGATTTTAAGCCGAAGAATAAAATCACTCTCTTTCGTGTTATTTTAACTTCTGTCTACCCAATGAAGTCTTCTACAGAAGTTTCCAACAGAAATTCACATTCCTAGTGCAGCAAGCAGTCTCATTTTACGGGGGTTCACTATAGCGTTCTTCTAATGAAAATATAGTTAGATATCCTACAGCCTTTCTAGATCTTTTATATACCCGCTAATTCTAACTATGCGTCTCCTCCCCGCCTAATGTTTTATTTTACATGGGTCTATGTTTCGAGTGCCCGGGAAGTGTACCTTTAATGTGGAAGAATTTTAGTTAAGCTTATGATAAAAAGGTTATTGTGATAGCAAGCAAGTCGAAATCATCCGACAGTAGACCCGGTAGCTAACAAGCTTTTCCTGAGGTTTTCAACCAAAGAGGATGAGAGGTATTCGGCGAGTCAGGATGTTAGATACAATTTGTGTCATGCAGAGACTCACTGTATGCCCAATATGTGCTGTGTATGTTGGAGTGGAGCCTGGATAGTTGACAAAATTATCCAAATCTTAATTGTGCCAGTACTACTCAGGTCCCAACGGACAGTTCGAGCTTCGCGCTTACAATAGTTTGTGGCTGGGTTCAAACAAAGTGTTCTACGACGGAAATAAAGTTAATGAACGGATAGTTGAAGAATGAAATTTCTGCTTCGAAATTTCTGCAACCTCGACACTCATATTTTGCCGGTACCTCTTCGGTCCTGGTAGATGTCTGGTTAGAGAAAGTTATCAAGCAATAATCGACATATGAGCTAAAGCAGACTCAGCCAGGTGACGGAGGGAGCTTTAGGATGTATATAATGAAATATAGTGAGGGGAGGATACACTCTGTGAAATCCGTTACTTAAATATTTTGGGTTTAGAGCGTCGAGCTCGAAATTTCATCGATTTTTGTCAACCAGGTGAAGGACATACATATGTCCTATACTCTCTGATAAATTATGGCATTTCAAAGATAATTGGGATCTTAACCCGACATTGTCTTAAAGAACGACATGTAGAAAGAGGTTCCCTCTAGAAGTTGCAAGAAAAAGATACGATTTTCCGATTGTTATGCGATAGTATAGCTCTAAGCAGAGGTAGACTTATTGTAATTGCTTGCAAGGATATGGATAGTGGATGGAAAATGAGTCAAAGGGTCCTTGCGGAAGCCATCCTGCTGTGCTTCAAACAGATACCGGAATTATCGTGTTCACCGTCGGCTCAGTGCTATTCGGCAGCTATTCGCCCCCATTGAAGACGACTAGTTTTATGACATGTCTTGGCAGCCATCAACGTTCACTTCGCCACCATTCACTTCTTATTCAATTTCCAACAGGGCACCACACAGTGTGGGTGAGAGCGTAAACGAATGATGAGCACTAGCACACACACTTACACAAATACACATATCGACTGCTGCTCATTGTTTATTTGAGTGTCAACCAACCAACCAACTAACCATCCATCAATATAAATATCAAAGCGCGGAAAACAATCAATCGAAAGCAAAAGTGGCGCATCGACGCAACAACAATTTACATATTCAATTTGGAAGCAGCGTTGAAGTGTTTATGCATAGAAGCGTTCGACTCAGCGAACGCACAGACGCATTGAGCCAGCAGAATTGTTCAACGAGTTGTTGTTCTTACTTGTTTTTGTTTTTGTTGTTGTCTCCGCTGAATACAGATAATGATGATTATAAATGTGACAACAATGTTTTGTTTGTCGTCGATTGTGGACGATGGTGGTGGCTGGTGGTGGATGATAATGGTATACTTGTATGTACATACATATATGTATGTATGTAAGACGCTACTTTGTTTGTATAGAACTAAGGGAGAATCTGATTGTTCTAAGCTCCTATTTTCCCCTCAATCACAGTGGTTGTACTTGTAGTTGTTGTTTAGTGTAATCAATTTCACTTTCGTTTGTCACATTTGACACCTGGATTTACATGCACACATACACACACATATACACCACTGGTCATCAAATTCGATTTTGTTTTACTTTCACTTTCTTCGAAATCAATTTCAATGTATTAGATAAGACTTTGGGAAAGATTTATATCAATATTTTTTTTGGTGTTGTGTTTAACTTTTAGCTTTAAATTTTTAAACTTTGGTTTTTTAATTTTTTTGGTTTTTTGTTTTATATTTTTTCGTTAAGTGTTAAGTTTCGTTAATTTTTAATTTTTAATTTTTAATTTTTTAATTTTTAGTTTTTAATTTTGAATTTTGAATTTTGAATTTTTAATTTTTAATTTTGAATTTTTAAGTTTTAATGTTTAATTTTTAATTTTTAATTTTTAACTTTTAATTTTTAATTTTTAAGTTTTATTTTTTAAAGTTTAATTTTTAATTTTTAATTTTTAATTTTTAATTTTTAATTTTTTAATTTTTAGTTTTTAATTTTGAATTTTGAATTTTTTATTATTAAATATTAATTTTTCTTTTTTAATTTTTAATTTTTAATTTTTAATTTTTAACTTTTAATTTTTAGTTTTTAATTTTTAATTTTTTTTTTTAATTATTAATTTTTAATTTTTAATTTTTAATTTTTAATTTTTAATATTTAATTTTTAATTTTTAATTTTTAGTTTTTAGTTTTTAATTTTTAATTTTTAATTTTTAATTTAAATTTTGTTTTAATTTTAATTTTTAATTTTTAATTTTGTTTTTATTTTTTTTTTTAATTTTAATTTTTAATTTTTTTTTTTTTAATTTTAAAGTTAAAATTTTTAATTTTTAATTTTTAATTTCTAATTTTTAAGTTTTAATGTTTAATTTTTAATTTTTAATTTTTAATTTTTAATTTTTAATTTTTAATTTTTAATTTTTAAATTTTAATGTTTAATTTTAAATTTTAATAATTAATAATTAATTTTTAATTTTTAATTTTTAATTTTAATTTTTTAATTTTTAATTATTAATATTTTTAATTTTTAATTTTTAAATTTTAATTTTTAATTTTTAATTTTTTTTTTTTAATTTTAATTTTTTTATTTTTCATTTTTAATTTTAAAGTTAAAATTTTTAATTTTTAATTTTTAATTTCTAATTTTTAAGTTTTAATGTTTAATTTTTAATTTTTAATTTTTAATTTTTAATTTTTAATTTTTAATTTTTAATTTTTAATTTTTAATGTTTAATTTTAAAATTTTAATTTTTAATTTTTGAGTTTTGAATTTTGAATTTTGAATTTTTAGTTGTTAAATTTTGTATTTTGAATTGTGATCTTTTAATTTACTATTTTCAAATTTTAATTTTTAATTAAAGTTTTTAATTTTTAATTTTGAAATATTTAATTTTTAATTTTTAATTTTTAATTTTTAATTTTTAATTTTTAAGTTTTTAAATTTTAAACTTTGAGATTTAATTTTTTAATTTTTAATAATTAATTTTCAATTTTTAATTTTTAAATATTAATTTTTAATTTTTAGTTTTGAATTTTGAATTTTTAATTTTTAATTGTTAAATTTTGTATTTTAAATTGTGAATTTTTAATTTACTATTTTCAATTTTTAATTTTTAATTTAAGTTTTTAATTTTTTATTTTAATTTTTTTATTTTTTATTTTTTAATTTAATTTTTATTTTTAATTTTGAGTTTTGAATATTTCATTTTTAATATTTTGCCTATTAACATCTATGATTTCCCCCGTAGCTTCATAATTCCCTTAGTGTAGAAATTCTGTGTTTTATAGCGAAGAACGAACGCTAAGTGATTTTCAGTGGCTCTTCGGTCAGACAATTTTTTATTATCAAAGGAGTTTTGCAGAGATCGAAACAAACTCATCTGTCTATTCATCAAAGATGTATGTGGTCTGGCTTTGTCATAATGAAACCCAATCCCTTTAATACTCGTATTGATCGATTCGGGATGCTTTTTTTTTTGAAGAATTTGTTGTAAGATGGTTAGAATAGTAGAGCTCTGAAGGACCATTTCGCTAGATTCTGGTAACTCATAATAAACAATTGCATTCCGATTCTACCACACTTTCAGCATGAGCATGTGGCTTTACGTCCAAAATGCGTCAAAAAGTCTTCTAAAAGCATGAAATTTGGTATTCTACATAAGTAAATTCAAATAAATATTGAAACTGAAAATCAACAAAATCGGAAGAATGCATCATATAGCTCTCTACAACCAATGTTTCAGATATGAAAATCAATATCTAATCCCCAAATTCAATACAATAAATTTGGTGGACATGTTCCACACGGCCGGGACTAGAATTTTTTTAAATTATTTTCTTGTTAAATTCAGTATTTGTGGTACAAAACGAATAGTTTTAAGGTGAGCTTTAAATTTTTCTGACCAAATTTAAAAGTGAAATCATATTTACGAGCATTAGTAATAAGATTTACCACCCTAAATGCCAAAAAAATTTATTTTCTATAAGATTTTCTTAGTTTTTTTAAAAAAATTATTAGTCTCGATCGGTTTGAGGTGATAATATCGAGGGTCGATCAATGCAATAAAGCACAAAAGAAATATTAACACACACACACACAAGTAAATACAAATACAACGAAAAAACAACAACATAAGAATCATTTAACGATATCTTTTGACGACAATCAGTCTCATTGTTTCCTTTCCCACCACAAGCAGACCGACTGAGTTCAAGTTGGGCTAAGTTTGTTGCAAGCCACATTTTGATTATTGTTGTTCTTGTTGTTGTTTCTTATAAATAGAAATTGCGTTTTGCCTGCTGCTATTGCTGCTTATCAGCTGCATTCGACTTAAGCATTGAGTGTTGTTCTTGTTATTTGCCAATAGCAACAAAAATCGCATCCAGGTGTGTGCATTCGACGCGCGTACATACATACATATGTACACTTGTATGTGTATTTGTAGTTGCTAAGTTGAGATTTGTGGGGTAGAAAAGCGTAATAATAATCATAATTACAATATTTAAGTAAACGCTAAAGAAATATGTATGGTAGATATGTAGGAATACGCCTGGTACCCAAAGAAACTAGTTAGAGATTACTTTGAAACTAGTGATTCGGTTAAGCCAAAATGATTTCTGATTTCCCTACAAATATTTTTATTAAGACCGAGGTGGTTATTATCAACATTTTTTAGAGAACAAGACTAGTCCTATACTAGTTCGAAATGACCCAAAAAGTAATAGTAAGGTTTTGAGTATTTTGTGCCTTTTAAAAGGTCAAAAAACACTTACGATATTAAAATAATTTTTTTGAAGAACAGTAGACTGACTACACTCTTTAGGACCAGTTTGGTACTTTACTGTTTGGTATATGTAAATCATAGCTAAAGCGGGGAAATAACGGGTGATCCATTTCGAGGATCCCACTTTTTTAAAGAAGAAAAAAAAACACAGAAAATTCAAATTCAATATTAAAGATCATTCTTTGGCATTTATTTTTGGAAGATTACCTCTTTCAAATGTCGGCCGCGGCCACATCTCAGATGGTCCATCCGTTGTGTCCAATTTACGATGATTCGTTCGAGCATTTCGACTGGTAACTGGCGAATGACACGCGTGAGGTTTTCTCCAAGGCTTGCATCGAAGCGGTATTGTTCGCATAGACTTTAGACTTTACATATCCACACAGAAAAAAGTTTAACGGTGTGATATCACACGATCTTGGTGGTCAGTCGACTGGCCCAAAACGTGAAATTATCTGCTCACCGTAAATCCATTGATAGATGCGATGCGTGGGAAGTGGCGCCGTCTTGTTGAAACCAAATGTCGCGAAGATCACGATAACGGTCGTCATTGACGGTTACGCTCTCACCGGCATCATTTTCAAAGAAATATGGACTGATGATTCTATCGGCACACAAACCACACCAAACCGTTGTTTTTTCTAGATGGAATGTGAGTTCTTGAATCTCTTCAGATTGCTCTTCGTTCCCAGTGCGCAATTTTGCTTGTTTACATACAGATTGAACCAGAAATGAGCCTCATCGCTGAACAAAATTTGGCTCGAAAGCGTCGGATCTTCTTGAAACTTTTCAAGAGTCCATAGAGCGAAGCGATGTCACTTGGGAAGGACGAGCGGCTTCAGTTCTTGCACAAGCTGTATTTTGTACGCTTTCGATTTAGTATCTCGATGTAAAATGCGCCAAGTCGTTCCATACGTCAGTCCGAGTTGCTGCGAACGGCGCCGAATCGACTATCCACAGTATTCGTGTACACTCTCAGCTACGGTCGTTATATTTTCTTTACTGCGTGCTGGTCGTGGTCTATTCGATCGAATATTATGAAATAATAACTGCTGGGTTCCAAGATGGGTGATGGTGTTGCGAATAGTACGCTCAGTAGGCCGATTATGTTGGCCATAAGTTGAGCGAAGCGCGACAAGCACATAGTTTACAGAACGTGAATTTTCGTAACGAAAGCTGAATGATTTGTAAACATTGTTCAGGCATAAGTCCTTCCATGATGAAATGCCAAACAATACTGAACAGAAATAACATGACAGCTTAACACGACTCACGTGTGATCTGTCAAAAAAAGGCTATTGAAAAAAGTACCTCTACTTGGATCACCCTTTATATGTAAATTTTAACTAAAGAGGGAAATATAATGCTTAAATAAACCCAAATCGTGGTAAAAAATGGTAGCGAGCTTAAGTGCAAGTAAATTTTAAAAAGTATTTACCGTTATAAATTCTATTTATGCTTATTTGTGCTGGCAATTAAAGTTGAGCTTCCCTCCTACGAGTATTGCGCTAAGGGTAAATAAAACTCATTTGGGTTTATACAGCTCAGCTTGTACTGGTATATATGTAAGTAAGTGCAAGTGTCTCAAGTGTGGGTAAGGCCTGATTAAATGCCGGGACTTGTTATTCTATAGAATGCCAAGTGTTTTACTACGAAATGTGTATGTTTAAATGTATGTAGATTTTGTAAAAAAAATTTTTTTTTTGAATTAAATAACTTTTAATAGCATACTACACGTGTTGAGTTAGAATGGATTATTCTTGGATTCGATGATTTTTCCCTCTTTGCTGAGGTCAATTGCAAGGGGAAAAAGGGTTTCCTTGGCTACAGAGATTTTTTATGAATTTTTCTCTTTACAAAGATAAGATCAATGTTGATTTTATGATATTGAAGAACTAATAAGATGTTGGTGTTGTTATTGTACAAACTTAGGTATATGAAAGATGGCATTTCAAGTACATTAAATGAGAGTTTTCCCTATGGCTTAGTAATATTAAGGATCATCCCTTCGATTCGTGATTAATAAAAGTTTGAACATTAATCTCGTAAACGTAGAGCTGTTCAGAAGCAAGTATTGAACTGATTTCATTTCGTCTTCAAAAAAATATTGACTGTAGAGATCAGAAGACACCAAGCCATAATCTGTGAATTTTCGAAATAGCGTAACGTTGAAAGTGAAGTGTTATTGAGATTTCGCAAGAGAAACCCGTATTTTGAGAGAAGAGCTTTCTACTTTTTCTACTTCTCTCTCTCCATAAAGAAATACACAAAAATTCATTATTCTCTCACTTAACACAACTTCCGCTCTTGATCCAATAGCATTGATGAACTCAAAACACTAAAATTGGATGATAAGAAACTTTAAAGCATTTTCATGCCCACCATAAGTGCTCTCAAAGCCCTCAGGCTATGCAAGTAAGTATTAGTCTTTCTCACCTCCGCACCAGAGTCTCTTTGAAAGCCTCTTGGCAGCAAGTATAAACTATAACACAACATTATAAATGAGTGAAGGCTCCAACATCAGTAGATCTCAATAGAGAGGAAATCCAGAAATAGCTGGATCAATAAGACTACTTCCGTTTGGGACTGAACTCGAATTCATTCCACCCGTAAGAGGCCAGCTGCGAGGGCTAAGTAGGGCAGCCGTCTTGTGAAAAAGACTTAGAACAGGCTTTATATGTGAAGGAAAGATTCAAGAGCTCTATGCATATTCTGCCAATCATTTTAACCACGTTAAAGTTGACGCTGAGTGATCTGTAGGAAGTACGTTCCTTGAACAGCAAGGCTTTAGGGTGCTTGAGCTTAACAGGGAGTAAATAGTGAGGCCTGAGCTCTACTATAAAACCAACCGTGAGTAGTTAATTCTCAAAGAGCTTATTGGATTATGCCCCAAGTTATTGTAAATTTCTCTCTAGCAACTAGTAAACGACTCCTGATTCCTCAGAACGCTAAACCAACTAAGAAACAAAAAATGTACTCATCCATAATGGAGCCCGCAGTAAAGGGTAGTGATGCACCAGTAGTCTCAGGAATTTGCTGGAAAATTATTTTCCTGGCTGCGCAGGTTGAGATAGATGGCTCCTACAAAAAGGCAATCCATTCTTTCGGTTGTCACTTTATTGTGTCTGGAGATCTGGAGATGGTGTGCCGATCAAATACAATCCTTAGAGGCGTCGTTAATTGGCTCTCTTCTTCTTCTTCTATATTGACGTAGACACTGCTTACTCGACTATAGCGGAAAACACACCAGTCGCTTCTGATTATCGTCATTTGACATTAATTTTAAATACCAATTACAGCCAGATCCTTATCCAGGTCATTTCAACGAAGTGGGAGCCTCCTCCTCCTTTACTTCTACCGGCATGTACTGTACTTTTTAAGTTAGAGTGCTCTCATCCATGCGCACGCGTTGTCAATGCTCAAATGACCATAAAACTTCCACAAAATCTCTGTCTCGAAAACTCCTAACGCCGACACGAGATTTTGGTGTTTGGTGTGGCTTAACTTCAACTCCATAACGTGATGTGGAAGGCAACTTTGAAAACGATAAAAAGGTGGTGTGTATCGATTTTTCTCTCTCAGATCTTCTCCAAGATTTTACCAAATGGAGAATATCTGGTCAATGGTGGCCTTACCAGGCCTCGATTAACCTTATATGCGGTATTGAGCGGGCTTATCATACGGTAATTGACATAGACCGTGGGGTCCCTTTTATGGATTTGACTGAACACACTGAGATTCCAATCGTCTAGCATGCTTTCGGCCGACCATATTTTGAAAAGAAACTCATACATGCGCCTTGTCAGTTCCTCGCCGCTTTGTTCTTCTGCAGATGAGCAATTGCTATTCGAACTTCTTCATAGGCGAGTATTGGAAGGTAATTTTCAGCGTCATCGATTACGGAAACCCTCTATAAATTCAGTTTACTCTGAACGCTATTTATCAGATCCGGAGACCATCTGAAAGTCGCTTCAATTTATTGTAATATTTTCGAGCATTTTTAGAGTTTTGAAATGGTAAAGAAAAGATTTAAGTGGTTTCGAAAGTGCAGGACTGTATTCTGGTATCTGTTAAACTTAACTGTCAAATCAAATATGTTTGGGTTTAGCTAAAAGACAGGCATTTATGAAAATGGATCGCTTAACAAGCGCACAACACGTTAAATTGTTGAAACCAACTACAAAAATGGTGAACGTGACCACGATTTGTGCTTTAAGAAGAGATTATGGTGTACATAATCGTCGAACTACTCAAGTAAAATTAAAAAAAAAAAGAATTGAAGAGACTGGATCAGTTACAGATATTGTAAACTAAATCCATTTGACATTAGTTACGTCGATTGGGGGTTTCAGCGACGAGGCGCATTTCTCACTTGCACCAAAAAAAAAAAAAGAAGAAAAACTTACTATCTGGTGCGCTCTTTGGTCCGGAGGTGTGTTTGAACATTACTTCATTGAAAACGACAATGTCAAGACTGTCACTGTCAATTCTGAGCGTTATGATCGTATGATAGCCGTCTTGTTTTTGGCCTTCAATTGAAGAACACACCTTGGATAATATGTGGTTCCAACAAGATGGTGCCACATGCCACACAACATGAGCGAATATGGTTTTATTGGGTGAGAAAAATTTCCCGGCCGCGTAATCTCTCGTCTTAGCAATGTTAATTGACCGCCGAGATCGTGAGATTTGACATCGTTGGACTTTTATTTGTGAGGTCACGTGAAAGATCGTGCTTATACGCATAAACCTTTAACTCTTGCGCACTTGGAAATAAAAATTATATTTTTCTACGACTAAATCGCCGCAGCGTTTTTCGGTCTCATCAACAATTGACAGCAGATCCTGTGGGGTAGATAAGCCCAACATAATTCAAAAGCAATTCAAATTACTTCAACTACTGCAAGCGCATATATATGTACATAGGTTGACATACCGTTATAAATGGGTAGTGTTTGCATTTCGTACAAATATTAAAAAATAAATATGTATTTAAATGCATACACATGCACTACGCAAGCACTACTCATAATGGGAGATTTCCATCAAAGGAATTCACTTCACCTTCACAACGCTGCCGAGTTGTACTTGTTACGAGTATTGAAAAAAAAAAATGAAAAAAAAAAATTCTAAAATGTATTATTACCACTTTCCGCTCATTTTCTGCAATTCATATAACACGCATACATATGTATGTATGTATGTGTGTTTATGCATTGCTTGCACTCATACACAGTAGAGGTGTGTATGTGTGTGTTTTTGTGTGTGTGTACGTCCGCCAGGTGATTGACGTCTTGATTAATCGGTGCGCTTATGAGCCTCACCGCTTACGCGTCTGCTTCTGCTTCAGCTTCTGCTTCAGCTTCTGCCTCGGTCTCGGTCTCGGTGGACGTGCGCATGCTCAGTACAATTAAGCGTTTGTTGTTGTTGCTACTGAGGGGTTGTTTGGCTGCATTTGTCAGCTCAGCTCAGCTCAGGTTTTAACGGCTGCTCGTTGCTGTTGATATGGTGATGAAAAGAAACTCTTTGTTGTTGGGGATTGCAATTACTTGTTTATACATACTTACTCAGCTCATGCGTATCTCACATATTCAAATATCTATATATGTTGATACCTCGCGTTGGCTGGCATTTATTTGTATTTGCATTTGAATTTATAAATTTTGAACTTTTTTTCAGCTCATTAAATTGCAATGTGTTCGTGCGCGTTTTGCGCCTTTTTTCAGCGTTTATTTGCACTGTAATCCACGCGAAAATTAATTAGAATATTTTTTTTTGTTTTTTTTTTTTTGGGTGCCATTATCAATAGCATTGTTGATTTATTCTTAATTTCGTATTTAAATATATACATACATACACATACATATATATGCGCACATGTTCGCCAGTAGCACGCATTCAAGGCTAATTATTAGTATTTTTGGTGATCAATAAAAAGGGATTGTTGCATTGACATCCGCACAGTGCATATGATTGTATGTTATATACTTGCATACATATATACAAATTTTGGCAAAAAAAATTGCTATCGGTTGCAAAGTGTCTGCTGTGATTTGCAAAAAATGCTAAAAAAAAGGATCTGAACAAAGAGATCTTTCTGTTGGTTAAATTTTTGTGTTTTGAAACCTGGTTCTTTGACCTTCTGCTGGAAAAAAAGTCTTTAAATTATGTCATTTCGTTGAGCTTACCTTGAGGTGACCGGCACGCTTCTGTGTCGAAGTGAAGTAAAGTGTAATAACTTGCTTCATCGGTCTTCATACTGTTTGTCAACATAAATGTGGTATTCGATGCGTATTCGATGAGAATGATTTCAAGAATTTCAAAAAAATTTTCAATATTTCTTCAACCGTTTTCAACTTTCCACGAAAGCGCATAATTTATTTAAAACTTTCAAAACTTGGGTGCACCTACCCAAGACAAACAACTTCCATAGCTCTGGACTATATTAAAATAACGGGTGATCCATTTCGAGGTTCCCTCCTTTTTTAAAGAAAAAAGCACAGAAAATTCAAATTTAATGGGGGAATCTTTATCATCATTCTAAAGAATATTCTTTGGCGTTTACTTTTTGAAGTTATCTCTTTTAAATGTTGGCCGCGGCTACGTCTCAGATGGTCTAATGTTGGGTCTTAAGATGGGTGACGGTGTTATGAACAGTACGCTCAGTAGTCCGATTATGTTGATCATAAGTTGAGCGAAGCTCGCGAAACACATTATTTACAGAACGTGAATTTTCGTAATAAAGTTGAATGATTTGTTGAATGTTGTTCGTTGGCGTAAGTCTTTCCATGATCAAATGCCAAACAATACGGAACAAAAATAACATGACAGCTTGACACGACGCACGCGTGATCTGTCAAAAAAGGCTATTGAAAAAAGTACCTCTACTCGGATCACCCTTTACATACATTTAATTTTGTTATATTTTTTTATTAATTTTTTTCTTAAATTTTATTTAAATATTTTAATTTATTTGTTTTTTATTATTTAATTTAAATTTATCTAAATTTATTTTATTTTTTAATCACTCTTTTATTTTTTTATTATGTTTTTTATTTGATTTAATTTTAATTTAGTTTATGTAATATTTTTTTATATTTTAATTTATATAATTTTAGTTTTATTTCATAACATTTTTTTTAAATTTTATTTATTTGAATTTTTTATTCTTTTTTTATTTAATTTAACGTAAAATAATTGTTTTATTAACTTTACATTATATTGCATTTTATTTAAATTGTTTTAATTAATTTAATATTATTATTTTATTTTTTGTTCATTTCTTTTCCTTTCATTTTATTAATTTTTTAATTTTGATTTTTGTGTATATAATTTTATTTTATTTTAGTAATGCTTTTCATTGTTTTTCATTTATATATATTTTATTTTATTTTATTTTATTTTATTTTTTATTAATTTCAAATTTTGATTTGTTTTTATTTTAATTTTAATTATTAGTAATTTTATTTATTTCATTATAGTTTATATTAATCAATATGGTCTGATACAGCACAAAAATTTAATTAATTATTTTTTAATTTTTTAATTATGTAATTTTGTTTAATATTATTTTGTTCATTGTATTTTATTTTATTTTTTATTTATGTCTTTTTTATTTTATCCTTATTTTAATTGTTTTAATTTTTTAATTTTTAAAATTTAAAAAAAAAATTTTTTTTTTCTTTTATTTATATAATTTTTTTAATTCTTATTTTATATGTTGTTTTTACTTTGTATTATTTATTTCTTTTTTCCTTTTACTTTACTTCGATTTTTATATTTTATTTTGTGTTGAGAGGTGATAGTGGTCTAGAGATTGTAAATTTGAGTCACTTTTAATATTTTTTTTAAGCTAATTATAATAAACAACAAAGTTTGAACTTTCTAGGTATATTTTGCAACTTATATTGAATACAAAAACATTTCGATAATTAAAAAAAATACTTTTTATTAGTTTAAAATTGGTCCTCATGTTGATCTCAACAAATTTCGTTTGGGTGGCGCAGGAAATTTTAGCTTTTGTACTTTCTTAAACACAAAAATCAAGAAGATTATTAATTTGTAAAAGTGTAACTATATGCCGTACCAAGCTTATAAGAAGAAATTGTTTGGGGAAAAAATGGAATTTTTGTATTTTGATAATCGAAACGCTTATTTTTCGTCAGTTTTTGAGCGAAAAAAGTAAGCAGCTATCAAGATAATAAAAATTTTATGCTACGGAACATAGCTACCTGTGTACTGAATAACATATTCAACTTTCAGATAACTCGGATAAATACTTTTTTTACCTGTGCCTTGCAGAAAAAAGCTATTCTGAGAAAAATAAGGTTAAAGTTTGAAGTTTATGATGTCGAGCGGTCGGCCGCTACCTGGTCAAAGACCTGTAAATATTATTATAATTTTTTTGCAAAATTTTCGAAATTAAAAAAAAATCAATTTATTTGAAAATTCTTGCCTTAAATCTTTTTATTTTTTTTATTTTTTATTTAAATAAATTTTTGTAGGTTTTATCTTTTTAAGATATGTATTTTATATTTTCAAATTATTTAATTTTTAATTCTTAAATTTATTTTATTTAATGTTTTTCTGTTTTCATTAATTTTTTAATTAATTTTAATTTAATTGAATTGAGTTGAATTGAAGGATTGAATGAATAAATGAATTTTTTCCTTTAAATTATTTTATTTTATTTTGCTTGTATTATTTAATATAATTTGTTTTATGGTTTTTTTTATAGAATTCTTTTTAATTTGGATAAATTTATTTTATTTTATTTTTTAATTTATTTTATTTTATATTGTGTTATTATATTTCTATTTAGATTAAATTTATTTATTTGATTCTGTTTACCATTCAAAATCCGCAGCTCATTCGCTCATTGCTTTTCTATATAATTTTTGTTGCGTCAACCAACAACAAAAATATTCAAAACAAATACCACACAGCTGCTGTCTTCAGGGATTTTCCAAAATTATCTTTCCTTAGTTTTGAACGAGGACGAAGATGGTAGCAGCGCACACTGCGCAGGTATGCAAATCTTTGGGAAACACAGCGAAAATTTAAGATAAATAAAGGATTAAGCCGCTAAGCGGCAGCTGTGCATACTTTATGGATATACCTCGTGTATACATACACACATTCATATATTATGCATATATATTACCTGTTATGAGTGATTACGCACTTTTCGACGATGTTTATAGCCATTTTTGCTTTGGCTTTAGTAGTCAGCGTCTTTTAAAGTATATTTTTAATCCTTACATATGTGTGTATGTATGTATTTATACTTGTATGTATGTCATTTATTATTTAGGAAAACATATTAACCCTTTAAGAAAACAATAAAAGTCACAAAGTCAAAGTCAATGTCGGATTTCGTCACTCGTGTTTCGTCAAATAGATTATCCTTGTATTATGTACGAGTGTAAAGGATATTTGCTACTTACGCAAGTCAGTCAACTCGAAAAGATCTTTTGGAAAATGCAAAGCGTGCAATATCTCGCAGTGGTACAGTTATTCAAATTGTGTTTTTGTCGTTCCTTAAGTTTGTACAATGCCTTTTGGTAGAGAGTTTCATGTTAAATAAAATCAAATAATAAAATTTACATCAACTTCATCCAAAAATCGGATTACGGCTTACGTTTAGCAAAAATTAAATTATTCTTGCATTCCTGCTCTCGGAGAGCATTCATCAGCAATAGGATATAAGCAAATTGTGGGACGGTATTACAAGTGACCTACTTTGCACCACCAAAGAAACTATTCGTTATCGGCAAGGTCGCAAACAGAGGTGGTTCTTTGAGATCGACTGCAATACGTGCTGTGTGAGGAAGATACCAACAGTTGAAGATTGCAACCAGACGCATTTTCAGACAGCGTAAGAGAGACACCGAAGTGCCCAAGTATAAAGGAAGAGTTTGAGAAACTGGCCGACACAATTAATGTTCGAAAATTCTATGAGAAAATTAGGCAAATTACAGAAGATATCAGGGTTTTAGTATACCCATGCATAGCAGAAAGAATTGTTCTAGCGAGTTAGTCAAAGAGTATAATGAATTTATATAGAAAACACTTTCCAGCCTGCTAAATGGCAAACGTGAAACATCCAGAGATTATGAACCCGTATTCCAAATTGATGACGATAAAATAGATATTCCATTACCCGACATAGAACGAAATATCAATCTACAATAAAAGCGACCCGACAATCTGCGCGAATCTTTGAAAGATAAATCTCTTCAATATCGCTTGTAATGTCTTATCAAGCGTACTGTGTGAAATATGAAATCCTATTTTTTTTCCGATTTTTATCAAAATAAAAGAGATCTTAAAGTTTCTGTATCGAGTGAAGTTATTGATATCAACACTTTCGGAAATTATGAGTCCCATACCTTCCCGGGGCCGATTCGCTATATTTATCGTCCTACAGGTTTTATGGTCGTTTGAGTGCTAGTGAGGGCGCTATTATTTTGATATTAAAGGGTGATCCAAGTAGACGTACTTTTTTCAATAGCTTTTATTTGACAGACCACGCATAAGTCATGTCAAGCCGTCATGCCATTTTTGTTCAGTATTGTTTGGCATTTCATCATGGAAAGATTTGCGCCCGAACAACGTTTACAAAACATTCAACTTTATTACGAAAATTCACGTTCTGTAAAGAATGTGTTTCGCGCGTTTCACTCAACTTATGGTCAACATAACCGACCATCGACCTACTGAGCGTACTATCCGCAACACCATCAGCCATCTTGAGACCCAGCAGCCATTATTGTATAATATTCGACCGAATACACCACGTCCAACACGCAGTGAAGAAAATATTGCGGCCGTAGCTGAGTGTGTACACGAAGACCGTGGGGAGTCGATTCGGCGACGTTCACAGCACCTCGGACTGACGTATGGAACGACTTGGCGCATTTTGCGCCGAGATCTTAAATTGAAAGCGTACAAAATACAGTTCGTGCAAGAACTGAATCCGCTCGAAATCGCTTCGATCTATTGGCTCTTGAAAAGTTTGAAGAAGATCCGACCTTTTCGAGCCAAATTTTGTTCAGCGGTGAGACTCATTTCTGGTTCGATGGGTATGTAAGCAAATAAAATTGCCACATTTGGAAGGAACAGCAGCCTGAAGAGATTCAAGAGCTGCCATTTCATCTAGAAAAACCAACGGTTTGGTGTGGTTTGTGGGCCGGTGGAATCATCGGTCCATATTTCTTCAAAAATGATGCCGATGAGAACCTAACCGCCAAAAGCGACCATTATCGCGCCATGATAACCGACTATTTGGCCGGCCAATTGGCCACCTGATGATGCCTGAAATTGCAGCTCGTGATCTCCGCAACATTTGGTTCCAACAAGACGGCGCCACTTCCCACACATCGCATCAATCAATGGATTTATTGAGAGAACACTTCGGGGAGCAGATAAATTTCACGTTTTGAGCTGGTCTGTGCGGACGCTTCGATTCAGGCCTTGGAGCGAAATATCACGCATGTCATTCGCCAGTTACCAGTTGAAATGCTCGAACGAGTCATCGAAAATTAGATTTAGAATTAGACGGATGGACTATCTAAGACGTAGTCGCGGCCAACAGTTGAAAGAGATAATCTTCAAGAAATAAATGCCAAAGAATGTTCTTTCGAATGAGAATAAAAATTCTCCACTAAATTTGAATTTTCTGTATTATTTTCTGTAAAAAAGTAGGAAACCTCGAAATGGATCACCCGTTATGTATGTATGAAAATGTATTTCCATGTAATTACGCTTGTCTTGCTTACTTAACGCAAATAAGCTGAAATGATCGTAATCAGCTGTTATGTAATACCACGCACCGGAACCGAATTTGCACGTGGAAAGCAAGTACAAAGAAAAAAAAACAAACAAAAAAATAATAATAATAATGATATGCGAAAATGCAAACATTTGCAGGCAGAAAATGTATGCGCGTTTGTTTCAAATCGCATTGCACATGCCAAGGCGACCCGCCAAAGACGTAATAATATTTTCCTACAACAACAACAAGGAGAAAATGAGAGGGGGAAAAACAATGAAATGCAAAACAATTGCGGTTATATTACCCTCAGCGAATATGCATTGTAGTAAACTAAGAAGAAGAAGAAGAAGAAGAGTGTAATAATGCAGAGCAAAAAAAAGGAGAATTAGAGCATGCAAAGCAGATCCTTTCGCCGCAATGAAGCGGAGCCGTTCGTTGCACATGCGCGTGGCATATGATGAATAAATGAATTGAATTTTTGCCATCAAGTGAAGTGAAGAAGAAGAAGAAGAGAATAATGAATTTAATGAAACTAACAAATTTTTCCGTTATTATTGTTGTTGCAAATGCAGAAAAAAGTACCAGCAGATGCAAGTCAACGTCCGAAGATTTGTAAAAAGAATTCTTTTTTGTTTGCAAAACAAAAGAAATTTTTGGCGCACCGGCAGTCAGCAGCCGGCTGTTAAGGGCACACACTCACACACGCACACATGTATGTATGTGTTGGCAAGAAATCAAAATCATTTGCAATTGCAATAAAAAGGACATCTTGAATTTTTTTCCTCATTTTTTTTTTTGTTTGGCTCGACGCGCCGATGCAGAGGACTCGGCGGTTGTTGAGTCAGTTAAGGGATGAGGGATGAAGGGTGTGCAAAGATGCATAAATATTCGTTTTATTGTTGTTGTTGTTGTTGCTATAATTATAGTCTCGCTACAAGTTGCCACCAGCGCAGCTGCGCCGCCACCACGGACTCGAATAATAGTGAAGAAGCAAAAAAAATTCTTAAGAAATCAAAGCAGGACAAGCAGCAAGCGGCAGTGCAATATGGTGGTGGTGCTGGTGGCGTTGATGATGGTTGTTAGGTGTGTGTGTGTGTGTGTGTTTGTTGCTTGCTCAGGAGGCAGTTGTCATTAGCACCGACAACAGCAACAACAACAACCGATCAGCTGGTTCTAAACTTGTTTTAGCCATGCGCCTGCACAAATGAACGATCCTGATCCCTACTATCAACTCAAGTCCCTTTGATTCTTCTTATACTCCTTTGTGAAATTTTCTTCTACTTTGGTATGTCCCCACAGCCACGTAGATGCTTCTGCTAAAGATGATTGCGTAAAGTGCGTTTTCGCTGAGACGGCACAGCTGTGCCCAGCTCCGCAGCGGAAGTACAGATTTGCTGTTCTTTGTAGGATGTTGCATGTTGCATTGTGTGGCACGCGGAAAGGTGACATATTTTCAATTTTTATTCTTCTTCTTTAATTTTCATTATTTGAAGTTTTCTATCTGCTTTGGGTGCGTAATTTGGTGTACGCCGTGCGTACTTGCTGAAACGCCGAAGGAGCTGGACTGCACCACTACCAGTATGTGCTTCGACAATCTCTCAAATTCACTCTTCAATGCTCTCAATATATATGAGCATAAGACCACCAGACCATTGCAGCGTCTTCCAAGCAGAAGTCTTTGCAATCATGAAAGTCGCTGCGTGGCTGCTTAGATTTACGGCTGCTGTTGATCAGAAATCTTAGTATTTGAACGTCCAGTGCGTTATTGCCGAGTTTGTGGATGTACTGGAGAAAGCTAAGGCCACGCCTTTGTCCTCGTTCAGTGCCTTCAGAGAAAATTTTTCCTTCTGCAGCTCAAAGTTTTCTAAAACCGGCTTTGGATTTTGCATACAAACCTCAGTATGAAGGCTTATAAAGCTCAACTGCTTCAAGAAGTGGCACCTCGTGAGCGCCCGATGCGATTTTGCCTTGTTCAATGGGCTGTAGATCGCGTGGCAGAAATTTAAGCTCATTTTCACCTCGTAAGCTACGTTAACCAGTAACACTACCGCATTTGTGGTTAATAGATACTCAACCTGATGCATTTTCACCGACTGACTGCTTGGTGGATCGGCGCCTCTATTGCTCCGTTTTTTCTCGAAGATGAGTTGAGGAGCTGTCGTTACGTCGTCCACATTTTCTTGGTCGCTTTATAGGAATCTTCCATCCTGAAAAAGCACCTACCAAGATTTACTATCTTACAGTGAGAATGGAAGGAAAATACCCTTCGGGGCGAGCTCTTCCGACATCTCAATTCTCTCCGCAATAGTTTTATGTCGTGTCTGATTTAATCCCTATTGATTTCAGAGCTCTAAATGCTGTCTGGGTATTCCTTACATTCGGCGAAACAAGATACTCACTAGTCTCTGTGCAGTGAAAGGCCACGAAAAGTCTGCGATGTCGAAAACCTACACTCTAAACAGACGTTTCAGCGGTTTTCGACATAAATTCTTCTCATGCTAACAAAGAGAATTTGTTCACGACTCGAGTTAGAAACTGGGAAGGCATTTTAAGCTCCGTGCATGCCGTGGTGAGAAAAAATATTGGTATTCGGGAGGTTGAAGAAAGGAATACCTCGAAGAAAGGCACAAAGCTGTAGGAAAAAATATATATTTTATCCCACGATGGGAGGAGCTTTCAAGTGAAGGACACTGAATTTGCGTACCAAGAGAGAGAGAGAGAGAAGAGGCAATGTGTGAATTCAAAGAGCTTGAGCTGTTGACAGACAGGGGAAATGTCCAAGCTTTTGTGACTACTTCTATCTGACTTCTAGGATAAGACGAAATATCTTCTGTCATTGAAGAAACAGCCAGAAGTTTGGTCATATACTCATTATATTAAAGTGAAGTTCAAAATATTGCGTAAATCTACTCAAATTTCTAATTCCTGCTCAATTCAACCGTGAGATCATACCAAGAAAACAAACAAACCGTGAATATCAATTTCCAACCAGCAATATTTCAGGAATAATCAGTGGCTATTGATATGTAGAGATCAAATAGCCACGCGTGTCCAAGTCAAATTCCGAGAAAAATCAACGTTAATGACAACAATAATTGTCCAGTATTGACAGGACAATGCGGCATGCAAAGGCAAAGCAAAAGGAATATCAAAGGACTGAATCATTTTTATTCCGATTTGATTTTATAGTATTGAAAAGCAGACAAAAACGGACTAACTAACCAAAGTGGAAAAATGGAAGTCATAAAAATTATCTTCACCTTCATACTACGCGCTAAATTCATACAAAAGCCTCGACAAAAAAAAAAAGGAGAAAAAAAGACGAATCAAAGCGGCAGCTGCGTGGCGTCAGACAATGGAGCGTAGAATGTCCTTTGTGTGTGGCGAATGGCGAGTAATAAATATGATTTGGTGCCAAAGCGCAAGCGCAGCCCCGAGCTGCTGTGTCAGGGAGTTTGCGAACAATAGCGTGAAGTCGGCTGTGGGGAAATCGACACAGGTAGTTGCGCCGACTCAGTTTTTTTTTGGTGGCAGTCAACCGCCGTCAAGTAATTCAGCGAATAAGTCAGTTTGTCAGTCATTCAGTGCGTATATCATCATCATCATCATCATACACGCACGCGCATTCATATGTGAGGATTATGTGCCTGTTTGCTGACAGCTAGTACCGGCAGGATCACTAGCATGACACCTACACCAAGCCAGCGTTGGCCAGGTGCTCCATTATGTAAGCAATTTCTTGTGTGTTTTTTTTCAACTTGGAATTCCACCAGCCGCCAGCCAGCAGCACCAGCTCAGCTCTACACATTCTACTCTACTCGCTTCACCATTCTTTTTGTTATTTGTTGACAATTCCTGGAAGCAATTCCTTTTGCTGGCTTTTCAAAACATTTACTCCACTGTTTCCACTGTGGCCGAGCATTGATGTTCGTTGATTTTGGTTTTGATTTTGATTTTGGAATTTACTTTTTTATTTTTCTTATTTATTTATTGCTGTGGTTGTTGTTCGTGTTGTTTGTGTTATGTCATAATGTCCTTTTTTTCACCCTCCTTGATCTCCTGCACATTTTTTTTTATTGATTATATTAATACACCGGCCCGTGGCAGTGATTTTTCTTTCATCAACTATTGATGGAGAGAAGTAAAAGAAGTAGAAGAAGAAGAAGAAATTGATTGTGTTGATCCTTTTTTACTGTTTTTTTTTGTTTTTGTTTTTGTTTTACTGTCTTTGTAGTATGTATAGATTCGGCTGCTGGCAGGCTGCTTTTGTCCTCGAGCTAAAAGGCAGCAAGACGAGAATAATATAAAAATTGAGAAAAATATAGGGAAAACAAAAACATCAACAACAATAACAAAGAAGTGGAAATAACGTGATCTTATTGAATTGACTTTGTTGTTGATTGGTTAGCAGCTGCACAGTGGAACGTTTTCACCAAACTAAACTCCAAACATCAGATTTTAGTAAAGAAATATTGCTGGGACCCAAAGATACCACCTTTGTTGCTAACATTCACCCAAAAATGTCTTTGAAAGATGCTTTAGCTCGGATAATACCGTGTTTCCGTTACGCCACTTGGTTTTCTAAAGATTACGACCTCGAAGAAAAACTTTTATACTCCCAATGGCAAGAGTGTTCCCGGAAGGGTCAAGTGTTTCAGTATTTTAGACGCTACATCGTCTCCTAGTTTGTCTCGGAGCTTCTTCTCGGTAGCTTGAGCTTTATTTTTGTTTGAAGCATCGAGCTAATTCAAGTTTAATGGAGCTTTTTAAAGAAATAAAACTCATTTATATCGAGCTTTCGTCTTCTCATTTCTCTCGGATATCTCTTTATGTTCCATCTCTAAAGCTTGAGCTTTGTTTTGTTACGGGCTGAGTTAATTTGAATTTGCAGGAGGTTTTGAGTTGAATAATTCATTTTTAATAAGCTTATTATAGATAACGGCTTAGCGGGTAGACTTTTGTACCACCGAAGGGCAGAAGGTTGCCGAACAGTGTAGTTTGTCAGTATCTCATTATTGTACTCCATCGTCTTCTGATTTCTATCGAAGGCCTCTTCTCGTCCAATCTCGGCAACCTGGTTTTGTTCCAAGCATTTTTGTTGGAGCTTTTGAGAGGAATAACTCATTTAGATTGAACTTTCGGTACTCGAACGATATCATCCAAGCTTTTATGCAGAAATTTTTAATTAGTACAGTATGATGAGTCCTAAACGGAAGCCCAGGAAAATGTATATCTGTGGTCTTTTGAAGGAGGGGATCTTTCGAGATCAGCTCATGACACCTACTATTGCCTTTTTGAGCTTTTTTACTATACACACAGAGAAATGAGTCTTTATTATGAAGCTTTTAGTGAGTTCTGCAAGAATTTTCATGTTGACCGACCCCTCTTAGGGCAGTGCTCTTCCCTGCAATCTTTCGAAAAGCTTTCGAAACTTATGCAGCAACCGATATTTCTTACGATCGTCTCTTTTAGTGGTCGTTTTCTTAGGAAAAGTAGAGTTCTCAGGTACTAATAATACAGAGAAAGAAAGGTGATGTGCTGAGTCTATTAAGCCTTGAATTTAATATAATTTATTATCGAGGTCATCAAACGGAAGATCCTCGGATCGATCCGCTGCGACAAGGTTGGACTGCAGACATGAGTGGGTAGTACAGATCACACGAGGGCTTATTGCATGGTGATCACACCTCGGATAAGCATCTAGTTGGGAATTAGTTCAAACTAACCTATTGTCTAGAACTCCATTATGGGGAAAGGTACAGATTTCAAAAACTCTTAACGTCACTTACTGTAGAAAATTATATAAAAGATAGATGACTGGGACCAATAAGGTTTATTATATTATAGATCGGAAAAGTAAGAATTTCCGATTGACTTCGTACTCCATATCTGGGAACTTTTAAAACTCCCTGTGCATCAAACATCCCTGACTGAAACATTGAAAATAAAAATTTGGTATCCAAAGATCAGCTCTTTCATAAGAGAGGTTTGCCCTTTACCTAGCCAGCAAAATAATTTTTTTAGTTCCATAACTGCTGGACTTTAAGCGTAAGTCGCTCAACGATGAGTGGTGGTGAGCTAAGCTTCTGGAACGGTTGGTTCACATGGAACAATTAGGGAGCATGGTTGACTTACTTTAATATGTGTTTCGCCTGCCTTCTTGAGGATTAATTATCATCGTGATGGGTTTGCTGTGCTTAAGGCCTTACCTCAACATTATTATCCCTTTGCGCTACTAGAGCTGGGTACGACTGCTTATTTCCTGCCAAACTCTCCTCTCTCTCTTTCTTTTACTGTGGAAATTCTCCCCGCTTCATAGATATTTTTTGTTTCCTAAAATCTACCAATACTTTATACCGCTCAAACCCACCGTGCGGCTGCACCGAGTGCCAGTGGAAGTGCGATCAGGGAGGGGCAGCATAATCAAAGAATCGCCCATTGTCAACGGCATCACACATCGTATATAATATTGTGTGATGGTATTGTGTGCCGAGCGGCTGTCGGCTGATCGATTTATGTATGTACGAAGATGGCATAGAAGAGCGTTCTGTGTCACAAATTTCATCAAGCATGTGCACTATGGATCGCTACTGCACTATGGCGGGAAAGAAGATGATGATACCGGTGAGATGGTTGCCCGGTGGCGTTTGTTGCATGGCTTTGCCGATGGCGAGGTGCGTGAGACACCGCCGACACCGGGCGCAAGGCCGTTAAATGAAGAATGGAGATTTGCGGGAATATGCGAGAGGGTAGGTACATACATACGTACGTATCTACAAAAGCGTATTAATTTTTGCCCTCAAGTCAGTTGCGCGCCGCCTGAAGGTTTGCGTTTGAGTTTGAAGTCTGTTTCGCCGGTTTTTTTTTTGAATTTTTTTTATTTCGAATATTTTATGCCGTCACACGTACGCTCTAATGGCTCACCTACGCAAATGTATGTTTGTATTTGTATAGAAATATCTCTCTGTTCATGTTTCTGTAACAATGGCATGTGGCAAGGTGCAAAATTGGTATGAAACCCATTGTGCGGCAGCGCAGTTAGTGCTCATGTCAGTCTCTTCTATTCAAATGTCAAATACCGTAAAGTTGCAAATGGGAATTCAGCAGAGAATGGGTCAATTGTTCGGGTACAAGTACATACTCGTACATCTGAAGGCATTAGGGATGAGTCGATCTGCCCAGAGTTAAGGTTCAGTGAAACTAAGTTGATTGGCAAAGACTTTAAATTTTCGAATTTCAGAACCTCAACCCCATATCAAAAAGATTGATAGCGATCTCTCCTACCAAATTCAAGATCATCCTTTGAGTCAAGAATACTATTTCCTTTGTTTGTGTGACGCTCCGGCCGCCAAGTGTGTGCAACTTACACACTCTGCTTGGGTTTACCACAACTCGGTGCTTAAAAAAATAGGTATCTAGAAAACAGAGCAGAAATTGGAAGATCTGTCCTTATTGACCTTTGATTGATGTCGAAGTATATGTCGCTGTGATGAAGATTATGTTCCGTAAGCTTCAGGAGCTTTTGTCAGAAAATATAATTTTTTAATTAGTGCGAACCTTCTTCCCGGCTTGAACTTGGTACTTTGGTATCTATTTCAAACTAACTGTTTTGTGTAGGCAATTGAAGATAGTGAGGTCGTCGGTGGATGCATTTGTCTTTTCTTCGATTCAGACGGCAAATGTTTTCTAGGAACCTCTTCTGGTCTATGTCTCGACTGGTGTAGAAGTTGCCGCGATAGTGGAAGCGAACCAAGTTGGGACGAATACACGATAATTTAAACGTAGAAAGCTCGGGTTCCCTTGACGGTATAAAGATAAAAAGTGATTTTGGTTGGTGGGTAGCCTTGGACTTATGGATCGCACACTGTGTGGAACGAAACAGAGTGATTCTCAGAGAGCTAAGAGCAAAGGATGTTTCGGAAGTCGATTCTTAGACGAAGTTTTTAATTAAATCGAAGGCTTTGGCACTCGGGACTCGCGAGTTATATTCCAATTCACAGAGTTACTGGATGTACAGAGAGCTGTTTTATTGGCGAAATCTTAGAAGAAGGATTAAATTCAGAAAATTCCGGCTTCACAAAGGATCCTGTTTCACGCAAAGTATGCTCGAATTCGCCTATATCTACTTCATTTCAGACGAATCTTAGAATCCTAGTCTTTTTTTTTAATTACTTAAAACTCTGTCTTTTACGTCGTCCAAACTGACTTTGAAGTTCTATTTCACCGACCTTTCTCGATTCTTCACTGCATGATAACTACAACTGAGCCGCAAGAAAGTCCTCAAATCGCTAGCCGGGAGTACCTGGGGGAAAGACAAAGAAACTTTGCTCGCAACTTACAAAGCGATCGACCGGCCGATCTGTAATAACGCTGAACGGGTTTGAATTGGGGACATACAGTTGGGAAGATTTAAGCTTGCCAAAACTTCGCCCTGACGATCGTAACGGGATGTCCTTTGTCTTCTATGCACCATTTACTAAGTAAAGCATTTATGGGGCCAGTAAAGGAGTTGTGTTAGCGATATCTGCTGGCTTGTCACGAAACTGACACTAACGGGCCACTACCTAAGTACATTAGGAAGGAAGTACTCAACTTAAAGGACTTTATTCTAAATCCTGAATCCAACCACTACCTATAGCAGACCAACAGCTCGAGCTGCCTCACTAGATCCGAGTAATACTTGCACAACTCAGATCGGGATACCTCTAAAAACCAACTCATCTAACATCCCTCTCTCTCTCTGGTCTGAAATAGTCGAAACCTCTGGTTTTCTGGACCTCGCATTTGATGACCTCGATGATATAGACAAATTTTTCCTGCTTCTAGTTAAAGTCCGAGTTGGCGACTTAGAATCAGATGAAGATCTTTCGAGTTTGAATTCTTTTCAAAATTCTTTACATACCTAATACGGATGTACATGTATACACACACACACACACTAGAGAGTAGGCCCGGCACACCTGCCGCAATAAGTACGCAACAACAACAACAACAACAACAACAACAACAATGTTTCAGCTCAAACCATGGCTTCGCCATTTCACTCATACTCCACTCATGCGCACATTTCTGCGCTCTACTTTCGGTTTTTCCCATTCTTCATCTATGAATGAAACTCGTGCGCACAACTTGCGAAAACCCGTCGTCAGTTCTAATGATTATCCTTTCTTGATAACCAAATATTTGGATATTCCATAATTAGTAACGGCTGCTGCTGCGTGCTGCATTCACTTGTCGCCATAGCTCGCTCGTAGTTCGTCGGTGACTTTGCGCGTAATTTAATTTTTACTTAATATTTCAAAACATATTATTTGTAAGGATTTGCCGGTCAGGTAGACGCACATACACACACACACGCGCGCGTAGAGGTTGGACGTATGCTATGCAAATTGCCAGGACATTCAGGAATTTCCGCGATCGTTGTCGCGACTCTGCGCCGGTTTACTACGCTGCGTTGTCTGCCTGCCAGACGACGCTGTTTAAATAGCGGAGTCCAGATCTCATCATAATATATATATGTATGTATATTACGAAGTCTTTTGCGCTTTGGGTTTTCCGACACCTGCAGGTTACCCTTTGTCCTGCTTTTGTCTCGTCACTGCGCGTTGACCGCGTTATTGGTTAATTGCGAAAATCTCTTTATGCATATTTAGTCTGAGATTCATATTTGTTGTTACACGTGTGTGTGTGAATGGCGGATTTTTACTTTATGACAACGCTCATTCACGGTTTTCCCTCACCATGGACTGGCGGGTTTTTAGTTGATCTGCACAAGTTGACCAAGTGTGTGGCGGCGTATGGAAATTCTGATCGATCGCGACTGTAAGCCAGCGTAAGGAAATTTCCTTCATAAGTATACTGCGTGTTTGTGTGTGTTCGTTGCATGTCTGTTTAGCAGGCCTTGTCCCGTGTGTATATGCTTGTGTGTATGGGTACGTGGAATTTTGCGTTTCTGGGTTTTTCGCTTATCCCTCGCATTGCGCGTTTGGCTGTTTGTGAAATTTATTATTACATGCAGGCATCATATAGATGTATACACACACACACATACACATATATAAATACATATGCATCACATTCACTACTCTTTTACCTACAAAGAAACACACATATTTCAAGGTTTGTTGTTGCTTCACTGCGTAAATTCAGTGCATTTTGTTGATATTTGTTTTTGTGTTTTTTTTTTGGAATTTCTCTCAACCTGGAAAATTCGTAATTCTGTTCAGCAGCTTGTGGTAATTGCTTCATCATAATTTTACGATTTGTGTTTGGGAAAGTTTGCTCGCTTGCGACATATCTGGTGAAGCAACGACATGATTTGCCACCAAACACGCCTACCAGAAAAATATGTGAGTCTAAGAATGATATCAATTTCACAGATCTACGGTGGAGTTTTCCCTATAGTTTTGATTCTGATTGAGTTAGATTACGGGGCGAGCTCCATCCCACTGATCAAACCTTATTACTGTGGCTTGCGTTAGGTCGATGCTTTAACATGCGCCAAGCCTTGGACACAGCCGACACATACCATATTCTTGCCAGCTCTTCGAGTTGTTCGATACTACGCGAGTTTTCACACTTTGAGACTTCATTTTGTGGCTACTTCGACCTATTGGTGAAGTGGATTATTAATGTTCTGATGCCTTCCTCGAAGTAGTTTCCCGCCACCCCCAATTCGCGGACAGTTTACGATATCCGAGGGTTTTGGTGATGGTTACATGCAGAAAAGATCTGGAAATTTGCGGAAACATCGCAGAAAGTTCTTCCGCTCCGCTCCTTTGTTGCTCCTTCATAACTTTATCACCATTAATAGTTTTCACCTCGTAATAAATCTCAAACGAAGGTTTTCTTTTCCAAACGATATAACTGATGACGACGAGTACCTTGCACTTGGCTTCACATTGTTCACGAAACGTGTTGTCGGGTCGACAGTTCTCAATGTACTGACACCTCGAACTGGTCTTCTTGAAAAGGTGAGGAGTCTGCATTCATGACGGAAATAAAATCCCTCCGGACCTGCGATCCTCTATACACTTACTTTCTGGATATGCCTCGTATATATCACCCTAAGAAGAATTGGGTTAGCAATTCGAAGTTTATAGGTATACAGTATGCAGTCCATTTTCTACACGCTCAGTCCCAAGGAAGATAAGGAATTTCCTGCCGGTTTCAACTACTTTGGTCTTTCTATGGACTTCTGCGAAGTCATGTTCTAATAATCTAACTAATGCAGATGACAGTCTCTCCTTTAGATGAGCTTCTTCCACTAAAAATTTCAACTTGTTTCATCGTTTCTCAAGTGGTAATCTCAAATAGCTGCCCATAGCATGGGACGCCTTCAATAGACTTCTGACAAACACCCCAAGCTTTTGATATGTATATATATGTATGGCTAACCATGGCACTTGGTTTTAAATACTAATTAATATCGTATGTCTTGGTAAAGAAAATTGTCACGAATCGTTATTTGAGATTTTGTCCGATTCTACCTAGACAGGCAAACAGCCATATTTCTTCTAGAATACAGGAACTTCCCAAACAGTTTAAATTTGTTGTTAAGCAAAAATTTAGGTCTAAGCTTGGATCGCAAAATTATTATATATAACTCAGGCATAAAACCAATGTGGTTGTATAGCGCAAGGTGGGAGAAGACGAAGAGGCACATACCTGAAAAATATACCTGTTGAATCTGCAAGGTCATCCGAATAACCTAGCGAATACCCTTTCATTTTTGCCAGAAAACCGAATCCGAAAAATAGATCTGCCAGTGTTTCAAGGTGTAATGTCTTACCTGTCGCCAACTACTACAAATCAGTGATCCCTAATTTTTATATTAGACTCTCTTACTTTCTTGAAGTGAACCGGAAAAAAATACTTTAAATGGCCATGGCTTGTTTGTTTGTGAATCTTTTAGAATACTTTATAGGGGTTAATTCGATAAAATTTTAAGGCCCTTCATTTGGTAAATAAAAAAGTTAAACTCAAAATGAGTCAAAAAATTAATTCTTAAGCTAAAAGGTTGAAAAAGCGACCTTATAGATGAAGTGTCTCAGGAAAATATATGGCAATCTCGACACCATTTAAACTGATATATCAGCCATTAAGAGTCTACATTAAATTCAGAAAGTATTAAGAAGCACGATTTTCACGTGTTTTAGAGTGATCCAGAATTTTTTTCCATAGCCCCAAGTTTCTCTTGAGATAAGCTTTATTTTAATTGTCTATATATTTCAAGTTCAAAAAAAAAAAGAGAACATTTTTTGACTTTAGATTTAAGGAATATTTTGAAATTGTAAGTTTGCTATAACTTGTGGATAACAACAAGTGTGCCCAATAGCGTTCGAATATTTTAATTTACCGCTAAGCACTATAAGCCATCTTTAAAATTGCGTTTTGAGTTTGATTTTTACCAGTAACAACTGAAAACTACATTAAAAATATAATAATAAATAACAAAAACTAGTATATTGATTATGAAATATGGTGAAAATCCTTTTCAGCAAGCCTAAGCAGTGAGTTCTACCTGAATTATGGAAAATTTTATGAGCATTTTATTGAAATCATATTATTGAGATATAGGTAGAAAACTATTTTGAAAAAGTCGGAGACCCGAAATTCATTTTAAACATTTTCTTTCTTCCGAAAAATTGCTTGAAATGATCCATATAAATTATAAAAAAATTCAAATAATGATAATCGCGTGATCGCTTCAGAGTAAATATTTTTGGGCATAGAGGTCTAATTTTCGATGAAATTCTTTATGAAACTCGAGAATTTTTAATTTTTAATTTCAATATTTACTATATATATATTTTATTAGACATTAAGGCTCCGTCAGATGTAGGAAATTCACAATATATTCTATAGCGTTCACTCAGTTTTTGTTTAAAAATTGCATCTGAAATTAAATATCGATTTTTCTTTTAATTTGAGATGTAATTTGAAATTAACTAATTGCCACGTTTAACGACACCTTGATATGAAGGTCATCCACAGTCGGCAGCGAAACTTTTGAGACCATTTTATTTCTTAGAAAATAACCACAGGTAAAACAAGTTTCGAAAATCATTTCATTTTAAATATTGGAAATTCCACTAACTTTCAGATATATATGTACAGTCATATGTATCTAATATGTGGTTAAAAACACAAACGGGATTAGCAAGGAATTCAGTAGAATAATTTTGTAGCAGCAGTTCTGAGAAAAAGAAATTACATAAAATAAAAATAATAAAAATAAAGTGAAATACAATGAAGATAAAAAAATAAAATAAAATAAAGTTAATTAAAATAAAATAAAATATTAAAAAAAAATTAATAAATTTTTTGAAATGCAATAAAATTAAATTAAAAAATTAATACAATTAATTAAAATAAGATAAAATAATTTAAAAAAATTTACCAATTAATTGAAATAAAATAAAAATAATTAATTAAAAAAATAAAATAATTTTAATTAAAATAAAATGAAATAAAATAAAAAAAAGTAAAAAAAAATATTAAAATAATAAAATAAAATAAAATAATTGTTTATTGCGACCTGCAATTTTTTGTGGTTATACGTGAATGAGCTTTTATTAAAAGGACTTTTTGTTGTATTATTGATAATTTCTATAAACTCTGTTTGAAAGTATCCACAACAAATCTTTAAAAGGGTTAAAATCTGGGCTTAATACTAGTCACTCCAAAAGAGATATGTTGTTTTTTAATGAAAGGAAGACTTCCTAGTCGCGTCCGCAGTATGGATTCGTGCATTGCCTTGCTGAAAAATCCAAGAATCACCATAAAGTTTACCAGCAAACTCGATCAGTACTTTATCCAATAGCTCAATATATATTTCTGCCCTCGTCCTGGTGGGTATGAAACACAGCGGAGACTTTTCATCATATCCAACGGCTGCCCAAATCATCAGAGAACCTCGACCATGATTTCACTTACATCGCATTTGGGGAGGCTTGAACTCATCTGTCCAAAATTTTACTTCTTCAGCAAAGGCCAAGCGTGCTCATATGTGACGACTATGTCGACTTTGCAGCTTGGATACAGACTCCCGAGACTCATATCTAACCAATTTATTTTGCTTCAAGATTTAGTGGACTCTTCATCTTAATACATCCAGATTTAAATGTGCCTTGATTTCCAAGCAAGACATGCTTTTCTACGTTGCTAGCCGTCGAGTTTCACGCTTACATCTGTCATCGATTTTAGCCGGCTTTCCCACTGCGCTCAACTCTACCATAACTTTCGGGATTTAAAAAAAAAATTCTAAATAGTATTTCTATGTCGCTTCACTCTGGAAGTAATCTCGGCAATTTTTTTTTCCAATTCATGCAAATCTTTAATCAGTCCACGCTCCTCTTCTGATAGATGTGTAGGGTTTGGCATTTTAAACTAAAAACAATATCCAATATAAATATTTTATGTTAAAGATGAACAGAATTCTTTTACTTGCCGAGATTCTGATAAAATATTACCAACAATGCGCCTCACGCTATTTAATCGATCTTAAAAAGCCACCAATCTCGGACATGCACATATAATTTTTCTCTAAAAAAAAAAAAAATTAAACAAAAATTAATTAATTAAAATTCCATAATATAACTTAAAATTAATTAAAATAGTGTAAATAAAAAACAATGTAAAATATATATAATAAACTTTAATAAATTAAATAAAGTAAATAAAATGAAATAAAATTCAGTTATGGTTTGTTATAGAACAAAGTTAAAAATTTCACTTTAAAATATTTTAAATTAAATAATTTCAACAGAATAATAATTTTATTTTTTTAAATAAAGGGTGATACAAGTAGAGGTACTTTTTTCAATAGCCTCTTTTGACAGATTACGCGTGAGTCATGTCAAGCTGTCATGTTATTTTTGTTTAGTATTTCTTGGCATTTCATCATGGAGAGACTTACGCCTGAATGACGTTTACAAATTATTCAACTTAATAACGAAAATTCACGTTCTGTAAAGAATGTTTTTCGCGCGCTTCGCTCAACTTATGACCAACATAATCGGCCTACTGAGCATTCTATTCGCAACCCTATCACCCACAACTCATCTTGAGACCCAGCATTCATTATTGGATAGTATTCGACCGAATGGACTACGTCCAGCATGCAGTGAAGAAAATATAGCGGCCGTACATGAAGACCGTGGAAAGTCGATTCGGCGGTGTGCGCAGCAACTCGGACAGACGTAAGGCAACGAAATGGCGCATTTTACGTCGAGATCTTAATTGAAAGCATACAAAATAGAACTTGTGCAAGAACTGAAGCCGCTCGAACTTCCCAAGTGACATCGCTTCGTTCTATGGATTCGAAAAGTTCCAAGAAGATCTGGCGTTTTCGAGACAAATTTTGTTAAGCGATGAGGCCCATTTCTGGCTTAATGAGTATGTAAATAAGCGAAATTTGTCGCATTTGGGTCGAAGAGCAACCGAAAGAGATCCAATAGCTGCCACTGCATCCAGAAGAAAATAACGGTTTCGTGTGGTTTGTGAACCGGTTGAATCATCGGTACATATTTCTTCCATAAATGTTTCCGGTGAGAATGTAATCGTCAATAACGACCATTATCACGCCATAATAACCGACTATTTGATGCCTGAAATTGAAGCTCGTGATCTCCGCAATATTTGGTTTCAACAAGAAGAACAAGGCGGCACGAATTCCCACACATCGCATCAATCAATGGATTTATTGAGAGAACACTTCGGTGAGCAAATAATTTCACGTTTTGGGCCAGTCGATTGGCCACAAAGATCGTGTGATATCACACCGTTAGACTTTTTCCTGTGAGGATATGTAAAGTCGAAAACATCACGTGAGTCATTCGCCAGTTACCAGTCGAAATGCTCGAACGAGTCATCTAAAATTGGATTCAACGGATGGAGCATCTCAGACGTAGCCGCGGCCAACATTTGAAAGAGATAATCTTCAAAAAATAAATGCCAAAGAATGTTCTTTCGAATGATAATAAATATTTTCAATTTAATTTGAATTTTATGTGTTTTGGCTTTCTTTAAAAAAGTAAGGAACCTCGAAATGGAGTATGTAGCGGTTTGCATTTGAGGCTTAATTTTTTTTTTAAATTCTTGGAAATACAATTTTTTTGAATCGAGTTTCAAGTTAATTTTTTAACATTTGCCTTTTTTAATGTTTCTCAGAATTGATTAAATCCTCAAGTTACTAATCTAAGGGATTAGCTGTTACATTTAAATAATATATTTTTAAAAACCGGTCATCCACTTCTAACTTTTCTTTCCTTCTTGGAACTCTAAGGAAAATTAAAATGTTTATTTACTGAGTTAAACCATGGAAACTTACAGCCGAAAATAAGTAATTTTTTTTACTTAACTAATTAAAGATTATTATAAAAATTTTTAAATTTGAAGACATTTTTACAAAATTGATTCAAAAACATTTTGGAAACTTTTTCAAAATAGTATTTTCCACTTTATACACACACATATACTTTGAATAATTCGTAGTCTTTTCGTGTGTTCAAATTCATTAAAAACAGATGTTGCATGACAACGCTTTTGAGGTGTGCACTACTGCTGGTTGCAGCTAAATGATGACAGTGTATGTATGTACATATGTACAACAACAACAATTTGTGCAGCAACAAAAAAACACTCAAGCCTTGCACCACTACCTTTGAGTGCAACTATTTGAGGCAGCAATAATGGAATGAGAGATATTTCAATGGCATGCAACCCCCAAAATATTTTGGAAATTCATCGAATAGAGTGCATATGTAGGTGTGTGTTTGGTATTTCAAATTCTAATTAGAATGCTTAGAATTTGGGTAAACTGGGGGAAAAAAATAGAAAACTCACTATAGCAGCGGGTGAAATTAAATGGAATTGGAACGGCTTTTAATATAAATTCGGTCTTTGAGTGTTTTTGTTTTTCTTATTTCAATGTTTTTGGAGCATCGGATACCTGCTGAGGGGGATTTGTATATACAGAAAGATATTTAAACATTTTTACTATTAAATAAATCTGCACATGCACACATTGATTTGATATTTGTGATCCTCGCTGCCCCCCTTCTATGTGATATATTTATGACATTTGGGCAGCCAAATATTTTGTGCGTCTTCAAATTGGCCATTCCTCCAACGCACTTTGCACGATCGCTGGCGAGATCAGTTTCCTTTCTTTCACTTCAACGCAAATCAACATACTCGAGGGACACATTTTTGACAAGTTATTACAGTCAGCAGGACAGAAGCAATACAAGCTGTATGAAATTGGAAATTTCAACTAAAATAGTATGTGATCAAGCGATCGATCGTTCGTTGGTGAGATGGAACGCAAATAGTTAGTTGGATGATACTCACGGGAGGCATAGAGTGGCGATAAAAGGTGTTGCGGAAATGATGGAATTTCACACCAGAGCAACTGTATGATGGCATCAAGTTTGAGCGAATTGGGCTGAGGATCAGTGATCTACGATCTGACGAGATGATAGGCATTCAGACCGAAAAAGACAGTACGATTAATGGGATTTAAATTAGTATATTCGATAAAAATAATTGGTTCTTTGAGGTCAAGTTATGTGAAGAGTTGATACTGAGATAAGTGATCTTTAGGTGATCTAAATTAATTTCAGAAGAACTACTGTAGGATTACTGCATTACTATATAAAACCTCTAATAGCAAGAGGACACTTGTGGCAAGCTACATCAGTAATCCTCTCCGAATGGCTATAAAATATTGAGATCTCCGCGTTTTTGTAGCGCATGAAAGAAGAAAATGACACGATAATTCAAGGAAACTCTGAGAGCAATAGAATGAGGTCATAGATCGGCAAAGATAGGACAAAATTTTGCCTTTAGCTTGAGAAGATCATTGATTTTGTTGTTAAAATTCAAACTTCTATTTCCTTTTTCGCTTTTTATGGCAAAATCAGTGTTATACTCAAGATACTTGTAACATTTGATCACGTCTGAGGTATTCAAGAAGCAGAGAGACAATCATGATCCAACGTCTGGGAGGTACATTAATGCATGATCAGCGAATTGAAGATAGAGGGGGAACTTATTTAAGTCAGCCATTTGGGTTAGGATCAGTGATCTACACAAGACCATAATTTTTTCTCAACAAAGGTGTATAATTTTTGGAAACCTCGACAGTGTCTGTAATCATTTTGTGATCATTGATCTACTAATCATGGTTTGAACTTTAGGCACAAGTTCTTTTAGTTTAAGAAGGATTGAAGTGTTTTTTTTTAGAAGATATCTCGATTAGGCCTTTTAGTTGATGTGATCCGCATATCATCATTATTATTTCTCATAATTCTTTCTTTGTTAAAGACCGCTTAACATGCTAGGTAAGGCAAATGATACTGACTTGTGACAAGTGGGATCTCTCGTGTTTAATTTGAAGATAAACATGCCGAAAAGAGGTTTTTAAATGGTCTGAACTTTACACCAGTCAGAATCTTGAGCTGTGTTCTAAGTACAAGATAAAAATTGATGAATTTCGAATGCTTTTTCATGAGGATCTGTGATCCTCTAGTAATGGAAAGAGCTTTGAGCACAATTTCCTTTAGATTTGAACGAAGAAAATGAGTCTTGAGGGAAAAATACGATCAGGTCGTTTAGTTTTCGTGCAATTCCTTGAGCAAAAGCGATGCATTCGAAGACCATACGATCACAGTAAGCAAACAGTTAACTCTGAGTCACATAAAGAGAGGAAAAGAGAATAAATGGAAACAGTGCTATCTGATTGCAGAGGGTTCATAAATAAATGGTATATAGCCGACTGAGTCTCAAATATTACAAGGCGTATGGATGAGCGTACGACTCATAGTGCACACATGCCGACATACAGATAGTTTTGAGCGATGCTGTTCTAGTGCCTACGGTCTACCGTACCGCACAACAAGTTGCACTCTCGCTCGCTCACTCATTTGCGCGCTTGCCTGTTCTCGGTTGTTGTTGGTAGAGCAAGCATGCAAGGGATTTTGTAATTTTCCCGTACCGTCTGGGCGAGTTAACGAGCGCTCTCTGGTAGCTGTGTGACATTTTCGTAAATGAGGTACATACATACATACATACATACATACGTGCATACATATTGAGTTTTTTGTTATGGAAAATACGCAATGAAGGGAGAGGAGAATACTTAAATTCATTGTTAATATAATAGATGAAGCAGCAGCAGCAATAGCAACAACAACAACAACAACACGAAGGGGAGGGTATACGCACGAGTGAATTTAGAGTATGTATGTATGTATGTTTATGTGTTTTTGTATTTCTTTTTTTTTGTGTTTTCTGTTTTGTTTTTGTCTTGAATCTTCAGAACAACCACCATACGTCACATGCTTCACCATAGCGCCCCTGGCCATGGCCATGGCAATCATTTGAGTTGAACTCAGTGCCTCAGAAATAGCCAAAGTGATTTGTATAAAAGGCCGAGCCTGTCGTCGAACCTGTCAGAGTTACAACAGTGCTTGTGGAGTGTAGAACGCGCGGAGAGTTAAAGAAGAGTAGAAAAATTGAGGTTCAAATATTGAATACAAAAGACTAATATTAAAAAAAAAAAAATCAAAGAATAAGTGAACAAAAAAGTTGATGGATAAAAATTGCGCTGAAAAAAATTTAAAAGTTAAAAATTGTTTTTCAAAATTTTTTAAAAAAACTGAAAATTTCAAGTAAACTAGTCACAATGACGCCCGCCATTCAAGCCACCTACGACGCAACACTAAAATACAAGTGTCCACTCAAGAAACGGCCCATCGTCTATGTCCTAGAAGACAAGGATACGGAACAAAGCAAACCAGCACACGAATCCTTACATTATTACGATGCTTTCGCCAATGCGGCGTGCATTAAAGTTGAGGAGCCCGATTCCGAGAGTGAATTATCGAACAACCACTGCGATGAACAGCCACAGGATCTTTCGTTAAAACGTAAACGCACCGACGCAATAGTGTGCGATGAATATGAGCCACCAATGAAACGTGAACATGTGCTGGATCTCTCCAAGACAGCCTACGATCCCAAAGTGTTGGAGGCCATTAGAATATTGAACTATCAACCGGTTTCGCCAGCGCATTCTATGAATTCGCCAGCCTATGGACGAGATTATTATGAACAGTACGATACACAACTACAACAACAACATACGCAGCAGCAACAACAGCCTGCTGGAATATGCTACAACAGCGCCACGAAAGACTACAAATCAGCATTTATGTTAGCCGCTGCTTGTGCCGCGCCAATGGCCGCACTATGGAACCCATTTCAGCCGGGCATGAGTGAACTGAGTTCGGTATATCCATCGCCTGCTACCTCGCTAGCGACACCGTTATACACACAACATATGACGCCACCATCAAGTCCCGGCTCGGAGGCCGGTTCGGATGTTGAAGATCTGTGCATACGCAATGATATACCGCTGCCGGCATTGTTCCATCACGCCATGCCCTTGAACGGTGCGATCAAAATCAGTAGCAGTAGTAGCAGTGTCAGCAGCTGCAATAGCACGACTACAAATTCGTGCCGCCTGAGCCCTAGCAATACAAGCAGCATTTCTACCATCCAGCAATCAACTTGCAGTACCCGTCACATTAGCAAAACTCCGGCGATTGACAAGGCCGCCAACTTCGCTTTCAAGTGTGACAAATGCACTAAAATGTATTCCACCGGCATTGGTTTGGCAAAACATCAGCAATACCATTGCCCGGCCGCGCCATGCAATCAGGAAAAGAAGCAGCATTCGTGTCCCGAGTGCGGTAAGCTGTATAACACCGTCGGCGCTATGAAAATGCATGTGCGCACACATACACTGCCCTGCAAGTGTCCCATCTGCGGTAAGGCCTTCTCACGGCCGTGGCTCCTACAAGGTCACATACGCACACATACCGGCGAGAAGCCCTTCCAATGTACCGATTGTCCGCGCTCCTTTGCCGATCGCTCAAATTTGCGCGCCCATCAACAGACCCATGTCGAGGTGAAGAAATATGCCTGTAAGCGGTGCAATAAATCCTTCTCGCGCATGTCCCTACTCAATAAGCATGCTAGCACCAATTGTAGCCACACAACAATTGCGTAGTTTAGCGTCGCGTCGTTGAGGGGGAGAACAAAGAAGAAACCAGCAACAACTTTGTAGGCTGTGCCTCCTATGGGATGAGTGCTCGTGTACAGTATTTAGCTAATGTGGCAGGGAAACCATTTTATTTATATTAATTTTAAGTATTATTGTTGTTCTAGTTTTCTAAGTCATCTCAGGGAGTTATTTATATATATTTTTTTACCAAGTGGAGAATACTGAATTAAGAAGAAAATAAATAACATTAAAATAATAAAAGAATTTCATTCAAAAAAACTTTTTTTCTTTCTTATTTTCTTAAGAAATTTTGGTGAGAAAAATGTGAAATAGAAAGGTCTCGAACAACAACTCATAAATTCATAGAAGTTATATATATATATATACTATACTTTTCATAAATATATCAAATTTTTTTGAAAATGTAAAACTCATTATTATCAGTGTTAGTATTAACTCGTCTGTAGAATACCAAAGTTTACTATCTTGTATGCCCTTTAGACGGATTTTTGAGCCAAAATCAAATATCTGAAGAAATCGATTATATGGGAGTTATGTGATATAGTCGACTGATCAATATATTTCAAAAATACAGGGTTATCTATTTTGCGACACTACACCATTCAAATGATCTCTTCGTGAATTTTTGCAAACTTCGATCTGTTTGTGGTAATTTTCGAACACTTTTTGGCACATATTGGGCGGTATCACAGCCATAACTTGTCGAAGATCGGTTTTCAAGTGCTCAATAGTTAATGGTTTATCCGCATAAACAAGGTCTTTCGCGTATCTCGGTGGTTAATTGACATCGTCAAAGCGAGCGATTACACGGCTGGGAAAATTATCTCTCCCAACAAAGCCATATTCGCTCGTGCGGTGTGCATGTGGCACCAACTTGTTGGAACCACATATTGTCTAAGTCGTGTTCTTCAATTGTAGGCCAAAATTTGCTTATCCACCTAGTGAGAAATGTGTCTCGTCGTTGAAGAAAATTTTGTTGGAAAATTCGCGGTCCACTGCTTGTTGTTCAAGCATCCAATCGACGTAACTTAGGCATTGTGAATGGTCCATGTGCAAAATACGCCATAATTTGCCGTAAGGAAGTCACAGTTTTTGATTATAATTAGATCAAAATACCAAAAAACGTTCTCTTCTCGAACATAAAAATATGTGTAGGAATTCTTGATGCTAACGGTATTTATAATCAAAATATCGGATATCGTTTCTTGGGCCAGTTCAATATCAGTTTATTTTTAAACCCAGTCAAGTTCTATACGTAAATATAGTGGTTTTTCGTAAAATATAATATTGGTTTGTAGTGCAAGTCAGGTCAGTCACCATTTCCACGATTTCCACGGTTCCTACTCGAGCCAGCAATCCGAGTTCTATACACAACCAGGATTTCTCAAGCTTGTTGACTCTTATTATAGATTCTAGTTTCACTCAGTAGATTGTTATATTGATTTTGTAGATCTGTAGCTTCCTCATCTTTGTCAGACGAGTCTCCAGCATAGAAAATTAATTTTTCCAATTGCGGTCGCCCCTCGACAGCCCTCCAATTTTGTTTCTGACATGATATGTAGGTTGGATTATGTGCATCCAGTTAGATGACCACAATGAGATTACTAAGTTTTGCTGACCTTTAAGTAGGCTTAAGGAATCGCCACCACAAAAAAAATTTGCAGTAACATCACTATCAACCTATTCGAAGTGGTTTCGGCATGAAGATTGTGTCTTCCCAACGATGCTTTGACTATACATTGCTCACGTAAGCAAGACATATTCACCGAATGAAATCTCATACTATCGTCATTTCTGTTCAGTTTTAATAAGTAATTTTAGATATTTGGCAGCAGCCAGAAAGGCAGGTATAAATGAGATATAGCAGGATCTCCAATACTGCATCCACATAAGTAAGACTGATCAGTTATCGAATTTTCAAATTGAGTTTAGTGCTGTGGGAGTCTCTGAGATTTGCTTGGTCTGGCCTTTGCGGGGTCCCATGCCCCATATCTCTAAATCAGATATTTTAAGATCAGTTGCTCTTCTGATTATTTTTTCTTCAGAAAAATCGATTTCCTAACTTTTTATTATTTTCCTGTTGGGAAAATTGTATATTAAATTTAGTCCAAAGTATGTAAGTAACAGAAGGAGAAGAGGAACGGGCTGAGTTGATTTACAAATGTTCATCCATTTGAGCGGAAATCAGTCCCAGTTTTTCAGATATTTCAGCCAAACTTGGTTCCCAGTTGCATTTTTTCTTTCACACGATCATTTATCAGTGCCGGCCAGATTTTGCCGCTATAAGTTGTTCAGAGACAGATTTTGGCGTCAAAAAATCTATTAAAGAAGAAGACATTACCCAGTATAGCAGAGCTACCAACATAATTCAGAAACTAGTCATTCTAATCGTCGTGCTTGACAAGTGAACTGGCTATAAGCAATTCTGTAAAGTTTTAATTTTCACCATTTCATCTTCTTGATGTTGCATTTTAATATAATCCTTTCTTGCTTTCTATTTTCGTTCTTCAAGTACTTTTCTTTCCACTTTCAACTCTCTACAACACTTCACTCATTACCCTTTACGCCATAATGCCACCAACCAACCAACCAACCAGTATTGTCTGCTTGCAACTCTTACTGCCCGACCAACAACAACAACAACAACAAGAGCAGTGAATCCTTGCACCTTTCACTTTCACTAACAACTTCACCTGCGAACACATGCTTTTGTTTGTGTAGGTGCCATTCACTGGAGCTCACCACATGTACCCACGCAAATCCATCATTCAACCTCAACTCAACACTTTGTCAGTTCAATAAATATGATGAGGATCACAAAAACAAAAAGCATGCGCTCAATACCCATACATGCCTTAAGCAAACAAATATATGTACATACATAAATACGTATTGTATTTATTGTAAGGACATACGTGTAAGTATGTAAGTAAATTAGTAATTACAACAACTATTGGCGAGGAAAATCCTTTGAAAGTGAATACATACTGACACACATCCTGATGATGATGATGGTGATGTATTCATATGCTCGCATTTCCTGTTCCCACTCCTGCCTGCAATCCTTTTTCCTTATTTACCTCCACTGCTACTCCTTGTATAATGTAGTGATACATATGTACAAGTACATATATATTTTTTATTGAAAGCAAACTCAATGAATTTCAACAAAACCTGCAACTTGCCATGCGCTGCTGAGCCGAGTCCTGAGCTCTTGTGTTCCATATTGGTGCGTGAGCAGGTGTTGTTGCCTCACGGTTAAGAGTTCAAATATTTGCTTTGCTTGCAAAGGGGTTTGAGCGGTTTTTGTATGATCTAAGGTGAGACCCACACAATACTTGAAGTTGCATGTTTACAAAGCTGAAATGTTAGAGGCAACTGCGTACGCTAGACTCTCTCCAAGGCGTAGTCGGCTGATAGAAATTGCACTGTTTAAAAGAAATCACTTTAGGAGGTTGCAATCAGTGGCTTTCTTTTTGTTGTTATTGTTGTAATAACTAGGAAACTTGATTTAGGAGCAAGCATAGCTAAATTGATCTCCTCGAGGTCATCTAACGTGAGGTCCAGAAAACAAGCTTTTTCGGCCAGCTCCGGCCAAAGGGAAAATGGTGTTATATGGTCGGTTTGAGGTGTCTTGCAATGAAGTGGTTAATGTCGTGCGTGGACTCATTGCATGCAGGACATACGTTGGGTATGGAGAGGCCGAATCCAGGAATGTAGGAATCGAGTTCATTACAGTAGTCAGAAGGTGTTAGATTAAGTCCTAGCATAGGGTCGGTCAGTAGGACGTCGCGTTCAGCGGTTCTGTAACATATTTTTGTACAGAGTATGTGACGAATACATAGGGAGGATCTGATTCAAGAAGACATCTGTAGGATGACTTTTGTGGGCGAAGAGATGTTCGCTAAGGGCAGAGCACTGAAGGCAATTTCGCTACACAGTTGACATCTGATGATTCGTTGAAATTAAGTCGCTCTGCCTGTTGAGCGAGATACATATGGACCAATGGTCTGATGCACGGGAGGTCAGGAAAATGATTCTGTTTGTTAGATCAAATTCCTACACCTACATCCTGGTCTGACACAGAAAACAGAACGTACGGCGTACTAGCCCCTGCTAAGTAACTTCTGCATGGAAGGTGGAGCCGAATGTGAAAGGGGATGGGAGTGTAAGAGAAAGTTAGAAGTTATGCTTCTGGGCGCCCCACTGGAACGTGTGGGTCAGTGTGTGGTTACTGTAAGTAGGCAATGGTGCTGAAGGCAGAGCCGTAGAGGCGTGACACGTAGTTGAGCGCTCATATCCTGATTCAACGCAACGCAATATCAAAACTCTCTGTGTGTTTTAAGGCCTGAACAGGACTTAAGATGATCCTAGCCATTGCACTGATCGCATCTAATCGAAATGCAAGAATTGTGCAGCTAAAACATTCCTTCTGGCGGTCATTTGAATGACATGATGATTCACATAATATTGCCAAGGTGTATAAGAAGTCCAGAATAATAAATTTTTCAATAGGTTCTGAATCACTTTTATGTAAACTCAACTCCTCGATAGCACATGCATCCGCTCTAGTTTTGATTTTAGTATTATTGGTCAAATGACATTTACTTTTTTTCCAAGAAATCTTATGTTTTCGCACTTTACAGCCAATTCCGAATGCACCTTGCCACATATCCTTTTATGGAACACTCATTTTTTTGTTCCTTTTCTTTGTAGAAGAACTCTATAAGTGAACCAAAAGTTGAAATTGTCATTTGTCTACCGAAGAATTCTTGGAACTACTGAGCACATATCAACCAAAGCCGAATAATTCAAAGAATCCTGAACAGGTAAGTGAGGTGGGCAGGTTGTGTGTGGCAAAATCAGAGTGCAAACAAACAAAAGAATTGCAACACCATAATCTCAGTGTGTGTGTGCATATATATGTGTGTGTGTGTATTACATGTTACAGTTATTAACAAAAACATTTGCACCTTGTGCAACATTCATTCAACTCAATCCAATTCAATTCACCTGGAAGAACAATGCACGGCAACGGACAACCTGTAACAGTCTGTCTGTCTGTCTGTCTGTAGTCTATTTGTCTCGAGCGAAGCAGACCAGTTGGACTGATTTTGCGCGCCAAAAAAAAAAAAAAAAAAAAAATTAAGAAAAAAAAACCAAAAAAGGGAAGAAGAGAGTAGAGTAAAAAATGAAGCAGCAAAAAGTAGGCAGCCAACTGAGGCTGAGGTGCCATAGAAAGGAGGATATATGTACGAGTATTTTGTCAAATGATGTCCGTTGTTGCAAGTAGTTGGTTGTTGTGTGGCACAGGCGCAGTTACTAACTCACTTGCTGACTTCCTTATGTCAAATGCGTGTGTCTTTGCTTGTGTGGAGTTCGTTTTTGGACCTGGTTGGGCTTGTGTTGCTGTTGTTTGTTGTTGTTGTTATTATTTTTGTTGCTGTCGGTTGCTATTTCAATGCACTATATGCCAATAAATGTGTATATTGGAAAAAAAAATTTGTTTGATTTTTTCTGCCAATTTTGTCCTGCGTCCAGGCTCTTCTTCAGCCGCAACTACAAAAGCATGCCGCGCCAGCACAACAAAAAAAGATAATCAATGTTGTTGTATTTGACATAGCTAGTCACTGCTCTCCTTTTTGCTTGTGTTTTTTTTTTTACTTTTTTTCTTTTTCAAATTTTCTTGTTTGTTTTTGCTGTGCTAGTTTCAGCTGCGCCAACTGGTCTCTTCAGCTTTCTTTGATTTTTCTACTTTTTCGACTTTGCACTCTTTTTCTTTTCAATTATTTTGTGCAAACAATTGCGGCCTGCTGTCTTTAACCACGTTGATCTTATTCTCATTGTTGTTGTTGTTATTATTTTCTTTACTTCTTTGCTGTGACTACTGATTTTTAGGAGTTTATTGGTTGCTCGTGGAGCTAATCAGCGCGCGCTTCAATGATTCAGCAGCGTTTGCCGCGTATTTGCTAAATATTCACGTGTTGTTGTTGTTGTTGTTGTTGTTGTTGTTGTTGTTGTTGTTATATCAGATGCTGTTATATGTTTATGTAGAGACTTCTGTTGCCAATTCAGGCGTTAAATGCGCCCAGCCTTCTGATCATCGGCACATCTTTCGATCGTCTCATAGGCCTTTTGAGAATTTTTTTTTAATAATTTTTTTTTGCTTTGTTTTTGTGGTTGCATTCGGCATTTCACACCGTTATCCACTTTAAGGTATCATCTTCTTATATACGCGTACCTTTATACATGTGTTAGTGGACGGTTCACTTTCTTGCTTCGTTCTTTGACTCTAAATGTCCTTTGTTGGCTATGCCTGTGTATTGAGAGATCGTTAATACCGTTTATTAGAGCATAATGGAGTTTGATGAATGGAAATACCATCAGCATAGCTGATTTGGTTATCTGTGGTGCTTTTTGATTGATGATTCTTTATTTTTCTACTCCTTTCTTCTCGCTTCAGCGATTACAGTCGAGTCCTGAAAGTCATCATTGAAGCAGAGAGTGGCGATCTTACATTGATTTCCATATCAGTGCCAACTGAGTACTTTCAAACGGCCTGACCGTTGCAAACTTGTGACTCTCTCTTAATAGTATAAGATCCAATCCGTTTGTTGAGAATGAGTTTCCACAATACGCTTGGAAGAGCCTTTTGAGCCATCATAAGGATTGTGCAAAGCTACTTTCATTCCCGCATAGGGTTGGTTTTATGGTTTCTGTAAGCGTAAAAAAATTTCGTACAATTTTGTAGTACACAACACTTGGTTGGATAAAAATCCGGGTCGTTCCGCGAAGTATTGGATTTTGGTCGCCTTTTACAGCAGGTACGCCTTACCGAGGGTAAATTCTTAACTCACTAACTCGCAGAGAGCCTCATTCTCTAGTCATCTTGCTCAGTTTTTTCCTAATAGCTACTTGTTCTAGAGAGATTTTCTTTCGAGTTTCGCAAAAATTGGATAAAAGAACGTTTATTCCATTAATTGGTAGCTTTGGCTCACAGTACCTGGAGACTTTCGAGGAGTTTCATGTTTATTGTTCTTGTTTCTACGGAAATATGCATCAAACAGTATCTCCCCGTAGATATTTCCTTAGGTATATCCCTAAGCTCTGAGCTTTGAAACCTCTTCTCTTCTGCTTTCCTCAAATTTAATTTTTTTTCGCTCTCAACTCTGAGCGGAGCTCGTAAAATAGACGACCCATCATAATATATTTCAATTAAAACTATCAAACACCGTTGGCTTTTAAGGAGCAGAATGAAGCTAAGGTAATAGAATTATCTTAGAATTAAGGTTTTTACTCTCTTCCTCTGTTTCGTTTTATGGATTTTTATGAGAATCGTTGGTGTGGTGAGAATATGCTTTGAGTGGTGGTTATTCCCTGCTGAGGCATTTAGTAAAGAGTAAAACCTTAGGGAATTGTACGACCGTTGGCCGCAGTTACCAGGTGGAAAGGCATTCAAATTGCGACTAGAAAATTATTTCAGTCGACAGTTCCAGCCTCATGGATGCCTCAAATTTTTTCTTCTTCTTCTTTATTGGCCAGACCAGTCGCTTCTTATTTTCGACGCTTGGCACCGATTGGAGACACCAATTGAAGGCAGTTCCTTCTCCACCTGATCTTTCCTACGGAGTAGAGATCTGCATGACGCAATCAGCGTAGGCACGTTCTTTTGATCCGCAGAACTATGCAAATATCACTGTATAACTCGTTCAAGCCATCGTTCCATCAACTTCAAAACCTTCCTCTCAAAAACTTCTTGTGCCAACTAATCAGGTGTTGACATCGCTCAGGCGTCCGATCCGTTGCGTTTGAATTTGGTTCAGGATCAAATCAATGATAGTGAAAGAGTGTCTTGATCTGTTAACATCGCAATACGCGATAAATCTTCAATAGGTTCCAGAGCACAAAAATATCCGGATTAACTGCAAACCAGACGTGCTCCAGAATTCAATGCGCGTCGCACATGCTATTTATTGAAAATTAGAAAGCATGAAAAACTCTTATAAAGGGTGATCCAAGTGGAGGTACTTTTTCAATAGCTTTTTTGATACGCGTGAGTCGTGTCAAGCTGTCATGTTATTTTTGTTCAGTATTGTTTGACATTTCATCATGGAAAGACTTACGCCTGAACAACGTTTACAAATCACTGGAATTTATTACGAAAATTCACGTTCTGTAAAGAATGTGTTTCGCGCACTTCGCTCAACTTATGGTCAACATAAACAGCCAATCGGCCTACTGAGCGTACTATTCGCCACTCACAATCACCCATCTTGAGACCCAGCATTCATTATTGGATAATATTCGACTATACCATGTCCACTCGGACTGACGTATGGAAACACTTGGCGCATTTTAGTCGAGATCTTAAATTGAAAGCGTACAAAATACAGCTTGGGCAAGAACTGAAGCCGCTCGACCCTCCCAAGCGACATCGCTTCGCTCTATGGGCTCTTGAAAAGTTCCAAGAAGATCTGACGTTTTCGAGCCAAACTTCGTTCAGCGATGAGGTCCATTTCTGGTTCAATGGGTATGTAGGCAAGCAAAATTGCCGCATTTGGTACGAAGATCAACCTGAAGAGATTCAAGAGTTGCCATGTCATCCAGAAAAAACAACAGTTTGGTGTGGTTTGTGGGCCGGTGTAATCATCGGTCCATATTTCTTCAAAAATGATGGCGGTGAGAACGTAACCGTCATTGGCCATTATCGCGCCATGATAACCGAATATTTGATCTCCGGGATAATTGGTCTCAACAAGACGGCGTCACTTCCTACACATCACATCAATCACGGGATTTATTGAGAGAACACTTCGGTGAGCAGATAAGTTCACGTTTCGGGCCGGTCGATTGGCAACCAAGATCGTGTGATATCACACCGTTAGACTATTTCCTGTGGATATATGTAAAGTCTAAAGACTATGTAGATAATCCCGCTTCGATTCAGGCCTTTAAGCAAAACATCACGCGGGTCATTCGCCAGTTACCAGTCGAAATGCTCGAACGAGTCACCGAAAATTGGACTCAACGGATGGACCATCTGAGACGTAGCCGCGGCCAATATTTGAAAGAGATTATCTTCAAAAAATAAATGCCAAAGAACGTTCTTTCGAATGATAATAAACTGTCCCCGTTAAATTTTTGTGTATTTTTTTCTTAAAAAAAGTAGGGAGCTTTGCAATGGACCGAATTTTAGGAGCGTTGACAGCATACTGCCTTACTGGAAGACACACCGATAGATCATACCATACATCGACTACCGCAAGTGTTGGCAGGAGGTCGAAGAAGAAGAGTCATGTGTGTATTATGTGTGTTAAGAATTGTACAGGAAAAGTTTCGGAAGTTGCTCATACTAAAATATTTAGTTTAATTACCTTTATTAAGGTGGTTCAGAGAGAACATGGTAATGCGAGGCAATTTCAGTACCTGTGATATCACAATGAGCTTTCTAAAAGACTAGGAGCATCGTAGAACATCCACTCTATCTACCTGCCCATGTAGCTCAAGTTGCTTCAAAAGAGTCTGTTTATTTTGAATGGTTCCATCGAACAGGCCTTGAGAGATCCAGACTTAAATTGGGTTTCCATTTAACTGCGGTAAACCCGAATTATTTCTTGTGAAATTCTGGTTGAGCTGCCTTATATTTGGGTTTCAGTATCTAACAAGGCCAGAAGAGTGATAATATATAATCTTTGGCTCATTTTCGTCACGAAAATTGGTGAACTGAAATTATCTCTAATTAAATTCCTTATTTAAAGTTCACAACTTAATGCTAATAACGACTGACTGCTGTTAATTATAAAATTTCTTTTTGTATTTTTTTTTTTTTGCTTTCTTCTCGCAAGCCAATGCGCCCTGCTGAAACCTTTAAACTAAATCCTAAAACGCCACTGCACAGGTGCTGCCACTGTCGAGAGCTTCAAATCTCTTCTCTAACTCTTACATGGCTGATTTCCTCCTTGCATTTTATTACGGTTGTTGTTGTTTTATTTGTATTAGCAAGTGTTGCTGATTTGTTGTCAACAACTTGCCGCATTTGTTGTTTGTTGTTGTTGTTGTTTTTTCATTTTGTTGTTGTTGTAAATTTGCAATTCCAGTGATATGTGATCTGAGTAGCGTTCGTTCATGCCTCAGCTCTGTGGCTGTGGCTGTAGCTGTGGCAAGCAATGGAAGACAACAGACTGTTGGGCTCGAGTTCAGTACAGGCTGGGCTGGGCTGGGCTGTGCTGTGCTGGGTAGGCGAACATTGAAAATTAAAACCAATAAATGCATTTCTATTTTGTTAGAAATTGATTTGGCTTCCTTGATTTCACCTTCCACCAAGCTTACATACTTGCGAACCTATTAATAGATATGTACGATTGTATACAATGTATGCATAGTTGTTGTTGTTGCTGGTGTGTGTGTGTACTTGTGTGTGTGCGGTTAATTATGCAACAGATTTTGTATATTTGCCATTTTGTTGTTATTACTGTTGTTGTTGTTATTGTTATTGGTGGTGGACCTGACACCGATTTGCATATTCACGGTAATTAAAATTCCTCTTTTGCGGCACACGCACACAGACACACACACACTTGCTCTGTCAAGCATATTTACATGCATATTTATATACTTATAAATGAGTACTTTCTAAGCCATAGAGCCCCAGGCGAACCGATATTAGTAGGCAGAGGCGTAGGAGAGTATTTTTTGCGGTTGGCTTGAAACGGCATGCGAGAGCTGAAACCGAGTTTGTGGGAATTCCATAGAAAGTTGAGACTAACTAAAATGGTAATCTTGAGGATTTGTGACTGAACATTAAAGACTTCCCTCAAGGGGGTCTTTTGGGAATGCGAGCCGTGCAGTTTTTCTCGAAGCATTTAGTACTTGTCTTAAGACTATTTCTATGGCACTCGATGTCGAAAGTAACTAGCGAGTGACTCATTTCGAGGTTCCCTACTTTTTTAAAGAAATGTTTATTATCATTCAAAAAAACATTCTTTGGTATTTATTTCTTGAAAATTATCTCTTTCAAATGTTGGTGGCGGCTGCGCCTCAGATGGTCCATCCGTTAAGTCAAATTTTCTATGACTCGTTCGAGCATTTCGACTGGTAACTGCTCCAAGGCCTGAAACAAAGCGGGATTGTCCGCATAGACTTTAGATTTTACACATCCTCACAGTGATATCACACAATCTTGGTGGCCAATCGACCGGCTTAAATCGTGAAATTATGTGCTCAACGAAGTGTTCTCTCAATAAATCCATTGAGTGATGTGATGTGTGGGAAGTCGTGCCATATTGTTGAAACGGAATGTCCCGGAGATCACGAGCTACAATTTCAGGCATAAAAAAGTCGGTTATCATTGCGCGATAAGGGTCGCCATTGACGGTTAATTTCTCACCGGCATCATTTTTGAAGAAATATGGACCGATGATTCCACCGGCCCACAAACGACACCAAACTGTTGCTTTTCTGGATGAAATGACAGCTCTTGCATCTCTTCAGGTTGCTCTTCGTCCAAAATGTGGCAATTTTGCTTGTTTACATATCCACTGAGCCAAAAATGGGCCTCATCGCTGAAAAAAATTTGGCTCCAAAACGTCGGATCTTCTTGGAACTTTTCAATTTAAGGTCTCGATGTAAAATGCGCCAAGTCGTTCCATACGTCAGTCCGAGTTGCTGCGAACGGCGCCGAATCAACACTCCACGGTCTTCGTGTACACTCTCAGCTATGGCCGCTATATTTTCTTCACTGCGTGCTGGACGTGGTCTATTCGGTCGAATAGTACGCTCAGTAGGCCGATTATGTTGACCATAAGTTGAACGAAGCGCGCGAAACACATTCCTTACAGAACGTGATTTTTCGTAATAAAATTGAATGATTTGTAAACGTTGTTCAGGCGTAAGTCTTTCCATGATGAAATGCCAAACAATACTGAACAAAAATAACATGACAGCTTGACACGACTGATCTGTCAAAAAAAGGCTATTGGAAAAAGTACCTTCACTTGGATCTCCTTTTATTAGGTAGGCAAGTGGAGAGGCTGGGCGTAGCGACTTTTGCTGAAGTTGTAGATAAGAGGAAGAACCGAAAACCTTAAGGCACTTTCTTTGCGAATACTTCGGAGGAGTAGGTTGAAGTCTCTTGGGGCGACAACCTTTTCGAGGTTTGAACGAAATGTCGTGTACAAAGTTATGTTGAATGTTCTGTTTGGCTAATTTCACACGGTGGTTTGATTAGCGATTTGCATCTAATGGAATGCTTAGTGGTATTACACTGGGCGCGTTTGTTGGCATTAGTGAGCTGATGAACAGCGGCCACTATATCCAGACCGTATCTAAAAGTCCTCCAGAGAACACTCAACACTGCTAGCTTTGGTAGTCTCATCTTCCCTTCCGTTCTCCATCTTTACCTAACTTTAACGACCAGTCCCTCTCAAGCAGGTTGTTGAGGACTACACTTACGAATGGTGTAGTAAGGGTTAGAATTCTAGAAGATCTGGAAACCGCTTGCGTAATTCTTGGGGGAGAGCTCACCACAGAGTTTCTTTGCATAAACTTCTGCAGACAACTCGTATATGTAATGGTAGTACCGGCAAACGGCTAGCTCTCCGCTTCGTCGGAGCGGTTTTCTCTGTCTTAACACCGATTTCATGACTGGACACGGGTTTTCAGCCGTTCGGATGCAATGATATGCCCTGCAGCGAAATTATACCCTGGAAACAGATATCAAATGGGACGTGTTGTGCTGATAGCCTTGGGAGCAAAAGAGGAACCTTCGCATTTATTTACAGAAACCTTGTAAAGTTCGCTCGTCTTTGGTTAAGAGTTCGGAAAAACTCGATTGGATGAAATTTATTTCGAGTTTCTAAAGCAGAAAAGACTTTAGTGAGCGAGGATCGGTAGAGAGTTTCTCTAAAATATAGTTTACTTAGGGACGGTTACGTAGGCACAGATCCTACTTCAAAAAGCGAGAAGAGTCTTGCCGGTAGAGCTTGGCTTGGGCTGGAAGCTCACAATGAAGCTGTGGAAAAAGAAAACTCCCAGGCAATGGCAGCATTGAAAATTTCGGACTTGACCGATATATGATCGAAAAGGGATCACATTGGTATACTCTTCGAAAAGGGAGTACAGGATTAGGAGTCGAAAATGGAAAGGTTATGGAGTCCTTTCAAAAAATGTAGCAAGAGCTGAGAACGATGAGAATGAGATGATCTCTCATTTCTATTTCGAAATCAGAAGGTCAGAAAAAGATGTCTTGTCTTTCTTTGACTGTGCCGTTGTTTTCTCATCGACATCCCCTCTGACTCCTGAGGAATCCCTCCCGTACTAAAGATTGCTTGGGTAATTCTTATCAAACTGTAATCTTTCAACTGAAATTTGATCTTTATAGTACAAGCTCCAAAGCTCGTCATAAAATATGCTCAAAAAAGACTATACACCCAACGGGAGCAATAGATTTCCGTAACCCCACAGATACACCTTTCACGCCATACCACTGCAAGCTGTGGCACTGTCACTCTGGCGGTTAATGGTGCACTGAATGAACCGCTGATGGTGATGCAATTTGATATTCCGTCGTGTGGATAGAAAATCACAACAAGCTATAACACATGAACTCTTCCAGGCCACACCATGCCACATCGAACCAAGCTACGTATAAATATATGCCACACCACTGAACCGTGGATCGAGTGCAACCGCAATAAACAGTTGCAACAACAGGCGCAGGAAGGAAAAATATATCTTTACAAGTATATGTGTATGTATACACGAGTACACATGTTGTTGTTATTGAGGTGAGTTGACAGTTTGCCAATGAGGATGGATGGACGACGGGTGCATAAAGTGTATGCGAACGCGGGGCAAGCCAAGTGGGAGGCAGTTGCGAGCATGAGGCAAGTAGAAATATTTGAGTTTGAGGTTTGATTTGTTGCGGAAGGGAATAACAGGGGGAGGAGCGCGGTGGAGCGATGGTATACGCTCGTTGATGGAAAGCAGCAACATGTCAAAATGGATCATAGGGAAAGCGCTGATGACTGAACATAATAGAAAGAGGAGAAAAACACATACGAGTGCGCACACACACACACACACTCAGCAGGCTAGTAGGCAGCAATGTGTTGGTGTGTTGCATGCCACATTTGCGACATTGCAACTTAACGACAAGAGTATGGAAAACTGAAACATGTCAGCCATAACCACCCATCGATCCGCATTGTACGCTGCAACTGCTGTGGATTGACAGCAGTTAGAGGAAGCTGCGGTGTACATATGGAGTTTAGGTCTAGGAGCGCGGTGTACTTGCTTACTTGTGGCGACTTTTCTGCTGTTAGAACAATGGCTCAGCGGAAGACTCGACGCGCGGCGAGGAAAAGAAAATAACTTTGGCACACGAGACTCCCAAAGGTAGCTACAAGAACTTCAAAATCAGTGCCACACTGCACGGTGTGAGTGGCGCCTTCGTGGGTATTTATCAATACTTCAAAATCTACAAAGAGCCATACATGAGCATGTAAAGTCATAAGTCCAACACGATGAATGTGGTCAAAGGAAAATTCTAAGTAAGCAAGAAAAAGGCTAATTAAAGCAAGAGAAAAACCAAATGCGGCGCCTGCCACTCGCCCCTTACCAAGAACAATTGCAAACATTTTGTATGACTAAAGGAGACCAACCGACGTCCGTATTGGCGACATAGAAGACCAGCCGACCGATTAGCTGACGTACTGTAAGCAAACGTTCCTCCCGCAGTAAGGCGGCTTTGGCTCGCCAACTGCCCACTTGGACCGTTGAACCATTCGTTCAGCCAGCAATGCCAGCAGCTGCTAACGACCACCACACTTTGGACTTCAGCGAACTTACTGTGTTGCAGCTTGTCTGTCTGTATACGAGCTCAACATGTCGGTCTTGTAAAAATATTATTTTCTTCTTCTTCTTTTTCTTCTCCTTCTTCCTAGCGCTTGTTATGTAATTCTACCCGTCGCACTCGTTGCCACAGTTCATTGTGCTGCTCTCCCATCTCCTCTCCTCTTTTATAGGTTTTCTCCCCTAGCCTAATCTGCATAGATTTTAGCCTAGAAGCTGTCTAATCGCCACTTTATATTTACCGTTAAGGTCGCAACCGCAAAAGATGATACATCGCAGGGTGGTTTGAGGCGCAAGTATTGTTGACAGGACAGGTTGTTGGCACTAAAACTGAATATTCTAAAATAAGAAGAAGAAAAAGAGGGTTTTGTAGAACAAGTAGTTATGAGGCCGAGTAAAGGAATGTGACCACAGCAACCGCAACGTAGATAGCTTTTGTATTGGCTTAATTAATGTTGGGAAATCAAGAGAATGGTGCTTACCACTCAGTAAGAATACTTTGTATAGATTGCAGATGGAAATGTGTAAAAAAGCTCAGACTATTTAGATATAATTAAGGCTTCGATGGATGAGTTTTTGCCTTCTCCTTCTTCGGCATCCACCATTTCGGAGCTATAAAGACGAGACTCTGCAAAGCAGTTAATAAGAAGGTTCCTGAAGAGCAAGAGTTATTTTCTACCTATTCTACCTGCTTGGGTATTGCTATTGTCGCCAGTGATACTTCGACGAGAGGAGGGTTTCATAAGCTGATTCCGGTTAGATAAAGAGTACGCTATTCCACCAGACTAAAGGTAGAGACGATATTATGATGTGTGGCACCCACTCGACCTTGGAATCTATGAAGGTACGCAGGCTCGCGGAGTAGATTGTGGATAGTTTTAGTGTAGACTCATTCCCAATTCTCAACTTATTCGCGGTAAGAGCTCATTACTCAGTGTTCTTCTAAGAGTCCGACGATTCCGAGGTTGGTATCCACAGCAGCTTGCTCTAACCACATTTTAATATTATCAGTTTTAAAGACGATTTTCTATGTTAAAAACCATCGCTTTTAACATTATAAATATTAGAACATACATAGATACTTGACTCCAAGAATCATCGAGTATTCAGTGTTATTTTTCTTGAAGTTTCAACCACTCAGAAATATCGTCGATTCCACGTGAAAAATTTCAAGTGAAAATTCCCAAGTGAAAAGAGTTAAATGAAAAGTTTCAAGTCGAAGAAGTAAAGTGAAAAGTTTCATGTGTAAAAAAGTAAAGTAAAAAGTTTCATGTGGAAGTAAGAAGATTTTACAAAAGTAGCATCATCTGTTCCCTCAATCTGCCGTTGGAGCTTCATCAGGTCTAAGAAGTTTGTTCACAGATTTCATGTGAAACATTTTTTAGTGAAAAGTTTCGTTTCAAAAGTTTAAAGTGAAAAGTTTCATGTAAAACATTTCAGGTGAAAAGTTTCAAGTGAAATTTTTTTTGTGAAAAACTTGATGTGAAAAGTTTCATGTGAAAAACGTAAAGTGAAAAGTTTCAAGTGTAAAGTTTCATGTAAAAAATTTCAAGTGAAAACTTTCAAGTGATAAATTTCATGTAAAAAAGAAAAATGAAAAGTTTCAAGCTCAACATTTCTTGTGGAAAGTTTAAAGTGGAAAAGTTTCAAGTGAAATGTTTTATGCGAAAAATTTGAAGTGAAAAGTTTCATGTGAAAAAAGTGAAGGGTGAAATATTTCTTGTAAAAAAAGTAAAGTGAAAAGTTTAGAGTGTAAAGATCCAAGTTCAAAATTTCATGTGAAAAACTTGAAGTGAAAAGTTTCATGTGGAAAAAGTAAAGTGAAAAGTTTCATGTGAAAAATTTCATAAAAAAACTTAATTTCGAATCTTCGTTTTATGTTTTTTTCACATCAATTAATTTATTATTTTTATAAAATTTTTGCAGTATCGTTTACTATGGGACATATCATGAAATGCTGTAATTTTTGGTGAGTCAAACTCAGTTCAACGTAAGCATTTGAGTAAAATGTATTATTTCGCCATCGATTTGTTACAATTCCTGACTTAATCTTAAGCACATATCTCTCGCCTGCTACGAAGATCGTTACAAAATCGACAAACACAATGCGACTAACCGACAAAGCAAATCTGTGACGCTGTGTGAGCTTGGTACCTGTCGCAGACGGCTGTCGGTTCGGAATTTCGAAACAAACGGAGTAACGCGGAGTTAAGTTTGAATATGTGAAGTATTCTGCTAATTTGTGTACTATTTTTCGGTGATACGAGTACATACATACATACACGTACATATCAACATACTCGCCTCAGAGTAGTTAAAGTTCAGTTGACGCCAAGCTTGCGGTTGTTCTTACTCCAGCACGGTTGTGTGGGTGCCATGTAAATGGCAGAAAACAATATTTTATATGTATGTATGTATGTATATATGTATGTGTGTATACCAGCACTCCTACAACAACAACAACAACAACAACTTCCTTTCCATCATCAACTCTTTTGGTGACACTATCAGTCAGTCCGTTTGGCATCTATCGCTGCATATCATCGATGAGATCTCTGAATCACACTGAATTAAATTTGTATGTACTCGTATATATGTATGTAGTTGTGTATGTATGCGCATGTGGAGCCTCTACAGATTTCTAAGAAATATATTTGTTTATGCATATTTGAATTTGTTTAAATATCTGTTTCTGCATACTCGAGAGTACATACATACATACATACATGCTTATATACATACATACATACATACATACATACATATGTACGTGGTGGGATCTTATCTTGATCTTACGAAATTTCAGCGTAACCAAGATTAATGTTGATGCTTTTTCAATTACAACGGTGCAACAATTGCAACAACAACAGCAACACGGACCAATAACTCAGTTGTTATATACAACCGTTTAGCGATTCGGTAAATGTATGTTTGTATGTTTATAGGCAACAGGGTGCGATCAGCAGTCGGTTTGGCAGAAGTTGAAAAATTTGGAGTAAATAAATATGTCTATGTACATATGTAAGTATGTATGTATGTATGTATGCATAAGCGCCAATTTCCTCCACGCCATCATCCATATATGTAGATGCATGCCCGCGCTGCAGTTAAATATCAAACTGGTTAGAAACAGCACTAGTTCATAACTAGAATTTTCTATTCAAACATATACTAGTCCGAAAAATGCCACAATGTTTTAATTAAAGAACTAGTTATTTCAAATTAATTTAATTTTTTTGCTTCGATACAAAGGGCGATCGATTTCGAGAGGACCTCTTTTTTAAAGAAAAAACACAGAAAATTCAAATTTAATGGGGAAAGTTTCTTTTTATCGTTCGAAAGATCATTCTTTGGCATTTATTCTTTGAAGATTATTCTTTTCAAATGTTGGACGCGGCTACGTCTCACATGTGTTCGAGCATTTCGACTGGTAACTGGCAAATGACACGCGTGATGTTTTGCTCCAAGGCCTGAATCGAAGCCGGATTGTCCGCATTGACTTTACACTTTACATATCCCTACAGGAAAAAGTCTAACGGTGTGATATCTCGTGATCTTGGTGGCCAATCGATTGGCCAAAAACGTGAAATTATCTCCTCACCGAAGTGTTCTCTCAATAAATCCATTGACTAATGCATTGTGTGAGAAGTGGCGCCGTTTTTTTTGACTTGACCAAATGTCGCGGAGATCACGAACTTCAATTTCAGGCATCAAATAGTTGGTTATCACGGCGCGATAACGGTCGCCACTGACGGTTACGTACTAACCGGCATAATTTTTGAAGAAATATGAACCGATGATTTGGGAATCTCTTCAGATTGCTCTTCGTCCCAAATGCGACAATTTTGCTTGTTTACATACTCTTTGAGCCAGAAATGAGCCTCATCGCTGAGCAAAATTTGGCTCTAAAACTTTGAATCTTCTAGGAACTTTTCAGGGAACATAGAGCGAAGCGATGTCGCTTGGGAAGGTCGAGCGGCTCCAGTTCTTGCACAAGTTGTATTTTGCACGCTTTTAATTTAAGATCTCGATGCGCCAAGTCGTTCCATACGTCAGTCCAAGTTGCTGCGCACACCGCCGAATCGACTTTCCACGGTCTTCATGTACGGCCGCTATATTTTCTTCACTGCATGCTGGACGTAGTCTATGTGGTCGAATATTATCCAATAATGAATGCTGGGTCCCACGATGGGTGATGGTGTTGCGAATAGTACGCTCAGTAGGCCGATTATATGGACCAAAAGTTGAACGAAGTGCGCGAAACACATTCTTTACAGAACGTAAATTTTTGTTACGGAAAGTTGAATCATATGTAAACATTGTTCAGGCGAAGACTTTCCATGATGAAATGCCAAACACAACTGAACAAAAATGACAGCTTGAGATGACTCACGCGTGATCCGTCAAAAAAGAGGCTATTGAAAAAGTACCTCTACTTTGATCAGCCTTTATTTGTTTATTTTTAGGATATTAAAAATATTTTACTCGAAATTCCTCCCCCTAAAAAATATTGGGATATTTGTAATATATCTTGAGATATATATATTTCGTACTGAAAATAAGTGTTTTATTTCATATTTAAAATTAATATCTTTTAATTGTCGCAAAATTCCTTAAAAACACAAATATTGACTCAGAATAGAACTAGTTATTTTATGGTTCATAATGAACTGGTATGAGCGTAGTATATTGGTATAAATTCATATAATATTCTTCACTCGAATTCACTTTTCAACAAAGAAATAACTAATTTGGACTCAAAACCTATCTAGTTGATGTGTGATCTATTTTGAGCTCGTATGAGACTAGTATGCTGGTATAAATTCATAGAATTTTCTTCACTCGAAGTACATTTTAAGCAATGAAGTAACCAATTTTAGTTTAAAATTGAACAATTTAATATTCTGACCATTTTGAACTAGTTTGGCACCAGTACATTTTTGGCAAAAATCTTTCAATCAAAACTTAGAAAGACAATTTCTTAATGAAAATACCTACGTCTCCAGTTAGGCTTGCTTGGCATACCAACTTCGAAGTAGTTTTTAACCAGTTCATTTAACAGCAGTGCATTTAGCTAACTGCATATGTATATAAGTAAAAATACTTATGTAGATATGTTTTCTTAGTTTCATTTGGCACTTTTGTCGTCTAGAATCGAATTTTATTATTTTTTTTCCTTTGCCATATTGAATTTCCCAATGCTTGTCGAACATTCAAATTCGATTTTATCCCAAATTGCCAACTCCAAATGACAACAACTTAGTAGATATACGAACATATTTATTTGTGTAAATAGATTTGCACTTTTTATGGTTGTCAAGCTAATAACATTTGTTTTTAAAAATTTTCAAAATTTCAATATCTTAGAATTATCTGAGTATCCTTTTAACCACATGCTGGTAATCACAGAGGGAGAGTGAAGCTATATTCGTGAGGACTATCGCTCCCTCCGGTTAGATGAACGTCTATAAATATGTGTCTAAGCTAGTTGATTTGGAAAAGCAAGATGACATAACCATTGAATGCAACGCCATTCCGCTCTAACCTAACACTCACTCATTGAAGACGCTCAGCAATAAGTCGAAATAAAGAACCGATCGGCTTTCGACCAAAAAATAAAAATAAAATTGAAAAACTGGTCGGAAGAAGAAATGGGGGAAAATAGTCTTACATGATCGGGTGTAAAGGTGGTGTGTTTTCGAGACTTCAACAGTGAATCGAGACGTGAGCTAGGTTTGCGGCTCTAAGAAGAAAGGAATATACATAAATATGTTTGCTGGAGAACTTGAGATGATTTATAAATGGGAATTGCTTGAAATCTTAAAGCGAAAGTTGAACAATTGACTAAAGGTGTTGCGATCGGGTTTTCTGTAGTTGGGTGTGTCAGTTTTGGCCAATAGAGAAAATTATAGAATGCATTTTTCTGCGCATAAAATTCCAACGCACATTTCGAGGCGGCTTAAAAAACTTTATGTCTCACCATTATTAAAAAGACATCAAGACGCACGTCCCGATTTGGGGAAGGAGCTCGGTTAAAAATCACTTCAAGGTTTATAGAGTGTCGATCTCGGGGTAAATCTTCTTGGTGACACATCTAAACTCTTTTTTCTGCTTAAATGATAGAAACTAAACCCCATTAGTTTAGCCTTAGGTCTCGTTAGTTCATCAGCTAACAGTTTTTACAAAAATCTTCAAATTTAAAGCGGGTTTTCGAAAAAAAGTACCAGATCTCAGCTTCATTGGTAGATTCAAATAAATATAGACTAGGCTCACTGGCCAGTTCTGTCCAGGTGCTGCCAAACTGCTCAAAACTAAAGAGTGATCCAAGTAGAGGTATTTTTTTCAAAAGTCCTTAATTGAAAGCGTACAAAATACAGCTTGCGCAAGAACTGAAGCCGCTCGACCTTCAAGATAGAAAAATATTTTTTTTTTACTTCTTCAGTTCTTCCTTTATTTTCTACGGTCGCCAACAATTGAAAAACCTCTCAACCGATGCTTAATACTTGGTCACTTGAGCTGTGTTGGGCCGAGCCTTGCAATTTTCGAACCCTTTCAAACGACTTGGATAGTTGGATACTTGATCCAGCTTAGATCGGAAACTGTGAGCTGCTTGCTGCGAGATACCTTCTGACTCGCTTAGACTTCGAATTACGGATCGGCTTGTAGCAAACGGAGAGTGGAATTCGGTAATGATTCTTATCTCAATAACTTAAGTTAATTTCGGTCACTTGGTAACCCAGAAGTGAAAACACTTCCAAAGAACTTGACTGCAACAATTTTTCCTGTGATTTTGTTCGACTTGTTTTTGTTGCTGTAGTCAGTTCGGTTGTTAGTATATTTGCGCTCCACTGTTTTTTTTTATTTTTATTTTGGTTGATTTTTAACTATTTCGATTTCCTCCCAACCATTTGGGTATGTGTGTATGTATGCCAGTACCTGCATTGGTGCGCTGCTCGTCGTATTATCATTTCCAGCAATCGATTTGCCGTGATTTTGTATCGATCGTTTACAAATTTGATCGCATCGCTTGTGTTACGTGCTACGTGCTCTAATAGCGGCGCCCTCTCGGCCCTCCCAACACTCCTTCAACTCCATCCGCAGAGCGTCTTGTGGCTGCTGTTGGTCGTTTTGGTCGTCGCAACTGTTGCAACGTTTGACTTTGCTGATTGTCAATTGCAATTTGTTATGTGTTGCTGGCAATTTAAATGGCTTAAATGTCGATGGGAGTAGTTAATGCAATGAAATGCAGATATACGTATGTATATATGTAATATATATGTATTTGTATATGTAAGTGTGTTTGCAATGCTATTAGTTTGTACATTACTCGCATTTGAGTACATTTGCGGCACACGTTGCATGCAACCGACACATTAGACACAACACTAATGTGGCAGCAGCAAGCGCGTAATTTGTTGGGCGATCAATTTTGGCTAATATGTGTACTACGTAGGTTCCTAAGTATGTATGTGTGTTTCCTGTGTGTAGATCGACTGACGCTTGCTGTCAGCCAATGACTATTTTACTATTGTTTTTCTTCTTTTTCTCTACTTTTAATTTTGTTCCGTCTCTTCCTCGAGATTCCCATTTTGTACGTTGTTGTTCTTTTTTATTTGTTTTAATTGCTTGCGTCGCTTGTCACAGTTATTTGATTGCTGCTTGGCGATTTTATTGAATTTTTTGTTGTTTTCGAAGTTGCAGCATTCGGATTTCGTTGCAAGTTTTACGGTTGTTGTTGTTGTTTCGGCCAATTCATTGTCGGTACAAATTTTAGTGTTTGCTAGGTTATGTTAAGCTTCGGTTCTGATGATGTTGCTAAGTTATGTTCATCATTTTCTTCCAGCACCTAAACAGAGATTTCTTTGTTGGTAATCAAGCAAGTGCACTGCAGTTGGGTGGAGTTGAACATATAGAGTAAAAGATTAAGTGCCACTAAAGAAGTGGCTGCTAGACGCACTTAGACCAAACTAGAACCATTGTCAAACCACAAAAGTTTCACTGACTCCACATCTACTTTTCTATTTATTCTGACCCTTTTATTACAAAAGTTTTCACTGAAAGCTTCTCCGATATGCTAAAGTCTACTTCTGCTTAGAGCAAGGAACTCGCATAACACCTGAAAAATCTCTTCGTCCGTTTTCTTCACTGCAGCTCCTACAGCATATACTGAAAGCGGCTGCTAGCCTTTCCTGATGCTGCTCTATAAAAAATGAGTCATCAGAATTTCAAATTACTTCTGAGATGTCCTCCCTTTTCAGATCATAAACACCATTCGAACTTCTCCTGTTCTCTTACGCTGAAGTTTACTTCGATTTGGTACAGGAAAAGTTTTGTTCTCACCTTAATGGGTCATGTCTGTGAAACTATTCCATTAGTAGCAGTTTATATATAGCTGGAGGCATAAAAATCCGTTCTGTATGCGGAACAATCTGCTTGGTTCGTACTTTGTCGAGTATGAACTTCTGCTCTTAGTACCCGCGCTATGTCTCTGTAAACAGGGATGCAAACAAAATATAATCTGCTCTGTTCAACCAACTCTGGAAGAAATCTGTGACAGTACGGCATAAGTTTGGGGTTTTTCGTGATCCAGTCTAGTGCTTTTGTTACTGCCTAGCGAATTTAATGGTCAGCGTGTCAAGGATTAAGCTTAGATTCTAAGCGCACCACTGATACATATCAATTCACTACTTTGAACCTTACTGGACATAAAGAGTGATGGTGGCCTCCTCTGCATTTAGAAGGGAAGGGTTTAGAATTTTCACAGATCCGCTTGGGCAAGATCTTGGGTTAGCTTTTCAATAAAGTTTCTTTTTAAAGACCTAGCGGTGTCCAATCATTATTTTTACTATGAGCCCTTCTCTTTGTAACCCGCTGAAATGACCTTTGGCTTATATTCCTATAAATCAAAGAGCGATTTTGTGGGAGAACGACCCGAGACGTCCTGCTTTTGGAAAGGTGAGTTTCCAATGAAGCGATTCTCAGCGGAGCTTCTCCCCCCTTTTGTGATGTGGACCCTGATGTTTTTTTTAACTAATGTAGTTACCTGCGGTTTATAAAGGGTTATCCATTTCGTGGTTTCGAAAGCACAGGTTATACTTTGACATCTGTGATTCAAGCTTTGCCGCGTTTCGTGCTTTAAGAAGAGATTATGGTGCACATAATCGTCCAACTTCTCAGGAAGTTTGGTAAAATTTCATAGAAATTGGAAGAGTCTGAATCGGTAACAGATATAGTAAGGCCTGTGTTTCACCGTTTTGCCCACCGTACCATCTCAAATATCACTGCTGTAAGTGAAAGCGTTCCCGAAGATCTGAATGTTTCCACTTCTCTACGCTCTCAAGCGCTGGGACTTTCTTATGGCAAATTATGGCGTATTCTGCACTTAGACTTACACCTTCATCCGCAGAAAGTCTAGCTCGCGCAACAACTGAAGACCATTCACCGTCGTAGTTATGTCAATTGATTGCTTGAACAACAATCAGTGGACCGCGATTTTTCCAACCAAATTTTCATCTTCAGCGACGAGGCACATTTCTCACTCGGTGGATATGCCAAACTGTCGCATTTGGGGCTCCGGGAATGCTCAAATAATTTAATTTAAAAAAAAATTAAAATAATAATTGACTGTCTGGTGCGCTCTTTGGTCCGAAGGTATAATTGGACTTTAGTTCTTTGAAAAACATTACGGCGAGACTATCACTGTCAATTCGGAGCATTATGATCCCTTATACAACCTACTTTTTTTGGCCAGCAATTGAAGAACACTACTAGGAGGGGATGTGGTTACAATAAGATGCCACACAACACGAGCGAATGTGGCGTCAGTGGGAGAGAGAAATTTCCCAGCCGCGTAATCTCTCGTCTTGGCGTTATCAATTAGCTACCGAGATCGCGCGATTTGGCACCGTTGGACTTTTTTTCGTAAGGCTACGCAAAAGACCGTTCTTATGCCGAAAGAAAATGTTAAAATATAAGCAATATTTAAAATATCCATTATAATTTTCATTAAAAATGAACAATCATTAAGAGAAAAGTTCCAAAAACAGAAAAAATATGAAAAAAACCGCTTACCTTTTGGTTTTTTTCAGCCTTTCTCTGTTACTTATTTTTAAATTAATTTAATTAAATAGAAAAATAATATTGAATATTTTTAATTAATTTTTCGTTTATTTTTTCAATAAATTCAAAGCTTTTTTTGTATGCTTTTTTCATGCCTTATTTCTTCGAAAGTTGTCAGTTTCGCCATTTATTTTTCTTTACTCTTTCACAAAATTTTTGTCTTTTCTGTTGTATAATTTAATGTTTGAGCTATTTCTATTTATAAGAAATTCATTCATTGAATTGCCATTCACAATTTAGCTAAAAAAAGCGTGATTTAATGTAATAAATGCCAAAGAAATGTAACTTTTTTGTGATTACATAAATTTCTCTCATGAATTTCTTTACATAAATTTGACTTTCTTCATTTCTTTTTTTTTGTGATTTACTCAGTTATATTTTAATGCACCTATGTATGTACTCGTTTGTTCAATACATTGCAATACTTTGCGAAATTTTACTTCCGTTTCCGATCTTTAAGAAGTAGATCTTCAAATGCATAATAAATTTTTACACTCTTTTTGTGAAATTCGAAAGAATTGTGAATGAAATTCACCACTTTACACTCTATTCATATCACTGTCATGGATATTTGCATGCTCATTTTTGGAAATAATCAAAGAAGACTTAAGAAAGTAAGACAGACATGCGGACGAAGAAAGCTACAAAGTCCACAGATGTGAATGAACTTTAAATAATTTTTGATATCGTTTTTTTGAGTTAAAAATCAATTTTTTTTATAGTTTTTATTGTTGAAAAATTGAATGAATACACTGGTCAACACAAGTCTTGCTGCCTTTTTTTTATTCTTTTATTGGGTATTTCTATGGCTCTTACTATGAAAAAAATAATTGGAGAATACTAACAGCTTTTTTTTTTTTAAATAAACAGTTTTATAATTTTGAGAAAAAATACAGAAAACATATATACGGAAATTTTAATAAAATTTCAGTTTATTGAACATTTTGAAATGATCTTTTACAGGATTTTCCTGATTGAATGGCTTGAGGGAGATCGAGGTAGCGATCTCCAGCAATAGTCTATCATCACATGTGAATTCCACCGCCTCTGGTAACGTGCTTCCACTGTCCGAAGACATCTTTCGCCATGTTCCTCACTAAAATCAGCCATATTTTGTAAGAATCATTTGGCATTTAGACCCAAGTGGATTTTGAAGCTCATGTTACGCCCTAGCTTTTGCAAGTTCGATAGTCAGCACGCGAGTTCGACCAGGTTATCAGATTTATTTTTGCCTAGGAAATTGCTTATAAACAAAATTAATGTATTCCAGGTTTTGTCCAATCCAATCAGTAATATATTTGACACAGTCTGAAACAGAGTCTTCATTTGATGTATTCCATTCGGGTTGACAGCGATTTGATTTGAATCATTAGAAGGTTAAGATGTGCTGGGTTGTGCCTTCTTTGATTTTAAAGTATAATAATTTTGATCTTCCAACCGAGATCTTTCCAACGGAGTGGAGATTTTCCTCTTCCTTTTGCTTCCATGCGCGGCTACTGCATCGAAAGCTCGAGCGCTTTCATCCATTCAGACGATATGACCAAGCCAGCGTAGCCGCTATCTTTTTATTCGTTGAATTATATCAATGCCGACGTATAACTCGTGCAGCTCATCGTATCGTAGTCTGCGGTATTCGTCGTTGTCAAAGCGCAAAGGGCCAAAAAACTTTCCGCACAACCTCGAGAAACTCCTAGTGCCATCTCATTGGATGCCAACATCGTCCACACTTCTACACTATACAGCTGGATGGAAAAAAGGAGCGTTCTTGTAGAGTTTGGTTTTGATTCGTCGAGGGAGGACTTTCCTTCTCACTTGCCTACTCACTCCAAAGTAGCAGCTGTTGAATTTCAAGGCTGACATTGTTGGTGTTTCTAATGCTGCTTGCAAGATATACGAAATTATCTCCAACTTCGAAGTTATGCCTGTTAACAGTGACGTGGGAGCCAGAATGCAAATGCGCTGACTGTTCGTTTGATGACAGGAGATATTTCGTTTTAGTACTCGTTCACCATGAGACCCCTTCGCTTTCGCCTCTTTTTCTGACCTAGAGAAAGCAGAATGTTATGGCCAATTATATCAATATCAACGGCATACGCCGTCTATTGTATATTCTTCTACCTTATCTATTCAACTCTGCGTCTCGTGTTACTTTCTCCAGTATCAGGTTGAAGACACTACACTATAAAGTGTAGAGAGGTTCTTCCCAAATCGGATTACCGGATGAGGGATACTAAATTCAGACAAATAGAGGCCGCTACTTTTTTTGCTATCCAAAACAGCTTTAAAATCGCAAGAAAAGGTGATGTGTATCGATTCTTTTCTCTCGAGTCTTCTCCAAGATTATGCGCGTGGTGTATGTGTGATCAATGGTGGGTTGATGAGGTCTAAAGTCACACTGATAAGATCCAAGTCGCTCGTTGACGGTTGGTTTTAATCTCCCACACGATATTGAGGAGGCTTATCACACGATAATCTCGCTGAGGCCCCTATCGTTGGGCATCCGTTCGTCCGACCATATTCTGCAAAGAAGCTGATGCATGCATCTTGTCAGTTCTCTTGCTTGATAAATTCTTTTTGATATATTATTTCCCGTGAAATACCATGTTGATTACATTGGAGGCCACCTTATTTACAAGAATATCCCCCAAACTTTCCTTAAGTAGTTACATACAGCACTTTCTTGGTGTACTAGTCAAGAAGAAGTATAATTAAGGACAGTGCTCTGTGGTGTTCCAGAAGTGGAGCTTATATGACGAATATTGGTTAACACTCGTTCTCATTTCTCGAATCTATAAGTTGTTGAGGTTCATCTCCACTTTTCATCAGTTCAGTATGAGTTCGGGCACTGGGAGTACTTAAAAATCGATATCAAGGGTCTACTTGCTTATGAAGAGTGCCTCAACGACGATTCCTAATGAGGATCGCCTAAACGATGCAAATTTTTTGTCACGAAAGTAGTTCAGAAACCATAAGACTCTCTGAATATCTTGGTAGATAAGATAGACTACAGCTTGATTAGGAAACCAGCTCTTTCGAGTACAACGCACAAGCGTTCCTAGCAGCTATATCAACAATGAACTATTCAGTGTTCAAGATTACCACTTTTTTTGTGGATCTCAAACTGCTATTGCTCGTACTCAATTATGAATACCACGAACAGAAGTTCACGAAGAGTAGATCAAATATTCTACAGTCCGAAGAAGTGTGAGTGAGAGTGATTGGGGAATGTTCTTCTTCTATGAGGCTGGAGGTCGCTCATTTCCCTAATCGGTATGAGAATATTTTTTTTTCGAAATATGATGAGCAACTTAGTTTGATATTTTTCTGCTTTATTCTTCTAGACAGCGCGGTTGTGTGACACAAATTTTCGCTTCTCCGTAAGGTTCTCATAACAGCTGAAGTGAAAGGGTTCATTCTTTCGGATAGATTGCTCATGCTTGTCTGCGCTATGCTTGCATAAGTGATTGTACCGGAGTTTTATATTCATGATTGATCAGAAATTCTCTCTTCGTCACAGGCGGATGCGGACTTAATCAGAATTTTTTAACCTAAAAATAGTAACCGGAGGACCATTAAAACAATAAAAAATGTTTTATTCTCACGAGCGAATAAATAAAATAAAAAAAATTAAATAATTATACTCGTACATATGTCTCCAACTCCATTTCTTCGTCATCAACTTAGGCTGAGAACAGTTACAGAAACCATAAAAAAGAACAAAAAAAGCGCAAAAAGACGTCATCAGGCGTCAAAAGTCTGTCAGATGATGAAGAAAGCACGTTGTACGCAACACCAGCATTTACAACCAACAACAACCAACAACAACCAACAACAACAACAACAATATTCACTATGGAACTGCGTGCGACACATCTTCAACGTCATTTGAAATTCCTATTAGCGCAAACTGACTGACTGGATGACAGTAGAGCTCAACAACAACAACAACAACAACATGCTTGAACATATGTACGTATGTACGAACATATCTAGCGTATGAAATGAAAGAAAGAAAGAAAGAAAGCAAGAAAGCAACTACTCTGCTGTACGTGTAATTATGCGTAAGTGCCGAGAGAAAGAGGTACTCCGTACATACATACATACATATGTTACTCGGGGCGGCCAATCACTCCAGCGCCAAACGCCGTTGATAATGTTGATACTTTACAAGCAAATTGATTCCATCACATCTGCATCTAGTTGACATATATCGGCAGCAGGAGGATGCTGCTGCTGCTGGCCTGCCTCACACCAATCGCACTTGGTCAGTGGCGTAGTGACCGTGCGGGTGGGGCAATCACCGCACGTGAACCTAACATGCGGCTGAGGAGCGTAGAGCGTAGAGAAACAGTTGCAGAAGCTCAATGCGGTACAGCGCTGCCTGGTCATTAGCATCCGTTGGGGTGGTAGATACATACAACGTGCTGATATTTTGGTCATTGGACTGTCTTGACTTGAGTGACGTCGAAATTTATTTTAATTTGTTTTTTTTTTATATTTTTTTATTTATTTTTTTGCCGGATGGTAGGCCTGAAAGTAACGGTGAGCTGGCGCGTTGCTAGGCATGCCACAATGTGTAGCATGTTTTTTTTCAATTGTTGTTGCTATTGTTTTATTTTATTTTTATTATTTTTTTATTGGCTTACTGTTTCCCCTTGCTTTCGCCTGGGATGAATGAACGTTTGCGCATTTTGTTGTAAGTAAAAAATAGAAAAAAAAAACGAAATGCACAGCGTCGGCAGCTAAGCTTCTGTTGTCGCGCTGAGTCAAAGTGTTTTAATTTCAGTTTTTCTTTGTATTGTTGTTGTTGTTAGTTGCGTTTGCAACGTAAATTTTATGAAAATATATACGATATCTACGATGTAAGTGTATTTGGCGGAGCGAACGGACTGATTTTCACCGGATTCACATGTCGCGCATGCGAATTTGCTTATTTCCATTAAATTATGCCAACTCAAGCGTAGCTGAAGCTCTGGACTTTGCATTAAGCTTTCTAAATTTTGTATTTCTATTTTTTGTTTGTTTTTGGTTTGTTGAAATTTTTTAATGATTTTTAGTAATATTTATTTGATATTTCTAACTGTTTATAGTTCAAAGAATCGGTTTCATGCTAGACAAATTGGGAAGACAACTCCCGTTCCCATATACGAGCTCATTAATGGCGTATTATGTAGTAAAACTTATACATATACTCTCAAACTGTGATTTAGACTTCAACCGACTCTGTTATAAGTTTTCTCGTGAGCAGTAAAGGTGTTTCCTAAAGAAGTCATATGGGCTGCCGCTTAAAAAAAAGTTCAACATCGATTGGCTCAGACTTTTCAACACTTGTAAATGGTGATCCAAGTAGCGGTACTTTCTTCAATAGCCTTTTTTTGACAGATCATGCGTGACTCGTGCGAAGCTGTCATGTTATTTTTGTTCAGTATTGTTTGGCATTTCATCACGGAAAGACTTACGCCTGAGCAACGTTTACAAATCATTCAACTTTATTACGAAAGATTACGATCTTACATACAGCTTGTGCAAGAACTGAAGCCGCTTGACCTTCCCAAACGACATCGGTTCGCTCTATGGGCTCTTGAAAAGTTCCAAGAAGATCCGACGTTTTCGAGCCAAATTTTGTTCAGCGGCGAGGCCCATTTCCGGCTCAATGGGTATATACACAAGCACAAGTTGGAACGAAGAGCAACCTGAATACATTCAAGAGCTGCCGTTTCATCCAGAAAAAACAACAGTTTGGTGTGGTTTGTGGGCCGGTGGAATCATCGGTCCATATTTCTTCAAAAATGATGCCGGTGAGAACGTAACCGTCAATGGTGACTGTTATCGCGCCAAGATAACCGACTCGTGGTGATGCCTGAAATTGAAGCTCGTGATCTTCACGACATTTGGTTTCAACAAAATGTAGCCACTTCCCACACAACGCATCAATCAATTGATTTGTTGGGAGAATGCTTCGGTGAGCAGATAATGTCACGTTTTGGGCCGGTCGATTGACCACCAAGATCATGTGATATCGCACCGTTTTTTCTGTGGGGATATGTAAAGTCTAAAGTCTATGCGGACAATCCCGTTTCAATACCAGTCGAAATACTCGAACGAGTCATCGAAAATTGGAATCAACGTATTGACCATCTGAGACGTAGCCGCGGCCAACATTTGAAAGAGATCACCTTCAAATAATAAATGTCAAAGCATGTTCTTTCGAATGATAAAAAAAACTTTCCACATAAAATTTGAATTTTCTGTGTTTTTTGCATTAAAAAAGTAGGGAACCTCGAAAAGGATTACCCTTTATAAGTCATCTAAAGCAGTGGATGAGCCTTCTAAGGCCTGAAGTACTGCCAGCTTTGGTCGTACCGCTTATTCTTGTGGAGCAACTTGGATTGCAGACAGATTAAGTATGCGATAAACTCCTTAAGTTAGGCAAGATGGAATCAGCTGCGTGATAGCATGCACATCAGAGGACGAAACCATCGGCTACCAGGCGATTCGGATGTCATATATTTCACGATGCTCTCACCTACAGCCTAAAGAAAGTTGAAACAATTAACCAAATTGATCGAACTGTTGCAATCAAGTTCCCCAACTCGCCGTTCAATGAGATATCTCCATAAGAATTAGGCTTAAAGCATTTGTTTCGAGTTCTGAAACACATTGAATAGGCTGAAAAGGATGGGTAAGAATGATGAGATGCTTTTTTTTTTTTGAAATTTAAAGTTAGATATAAAGGTGTTTTGGGAAATGAGAATCCCATAAGTCTCTGTAAAAGACTTCCGATTTCAATTGGAGGAGATCTCAGTCTCTCATTCGACAATAAAACTAGACTAAGCCATAGAGAAACGAAAGGGTTGAGTGACCGTCGTAAAGTATGCTATTTAGAGAAAGATCTCAACTCAAAAGAGAACTATAAATACCTTTTTAATATTACTACTGCCTCAGTATCAAGTTTTGGATTAGGGTGTTCCTCAAATTTTTGGTATGTTTGTTCTTCTTACAAATGAGATGTCCCCCACAAGGCTGAAAGATTTTTTTATGAATTTAAAGCGGCGGACGACATAGTCGAGCGGTTAGCACTACGCACTCCCATTCGTGCGGTCAGGGCTCGAGCTCTGGTTCAACCAACTTCCAAAATTATGTGAAAGAAATTTTACTGACTGCGGTCGTCCCTCGGTAGGGCATATCAAGCCCTCCGAGCGCGTTTCCGGCCTGAAATAAAAGCTTTTCATAAAAACCTAATCTCAATCTGATACTGAAATTAGTTGATAAGGAACCGCCTGAAGAGCATATTTCTCAAATAGATCTAAGTAATATGAATCATCTCAAAGTTCCTAAGGGGTGCCGAGTGGTGTAAAACTATTGGACTATAAGTGGCTTTACTCTCCTTTAAGAGTCAGCTGCGCATTGGCATTAATGGAAAATTAACAGCTGTCAGATTTAGCTGGGTTTTTATGAGACTCAGAGTTAAGATCTTTGGAGCATCGACCTTATCTTGTAAAACGCAGTCTCTAAACGCAATTTTTCAGGAGTTCTCGGCACAGTGAGCTTGTATTCGACTTGAACACAGCTGAACAGAAAGGTCTTTGTGGAGATATATCTGTCCTCAGCTCTACAGTAATTCCAACTTTAAGGTTTTCAAGCTAGCTCCTCCTTCAATTTTCCCTGTACGTCTTGAAACTGTACTCCAATGCTCGACTTTGACCTTCTTTTGGGTTTTAAAAACCCTACTCAGAGTTCGATGCCAAAAATAAAAAATAAATTTCCATCCGCAACACATTTGAAGTATTACTAATTGCTTGTCAAGCGATTTTCTTCATCAAACTGAGGTAGAACTCGTGGCACGCAATCACTTTGGCAATCACTGTCTTCTGTGCCACGAACTCCCTATAGCGAGCCACCCGCTCTAGTTGCCTACTGCCTCGGCCTCAATCGGATGCCTTCTACAGCCACTGGTGACAACACCAGCCCATCCCTACGAACAATTGGTCAGTTTTAGTTTGGTTGTCAGTCAGCAGCGCCTGTCGGTGGTCAGTCATTCAATCAGTTAAACTTTCAGTCAGCCATTTGTTAGATTTGCTTGACTTTGCATTGGAACTGAGTTGTGGCCGAGATTTTAGCATCCTTTTGCATTGTTGTTGACTTGGGCCTATTGTTGTAGTGCTGCTTGGTGGCTGATTAAAAGCAACAATAGCACAGTAGATATCTCGTTAATGCTTTCTTTGTGCCCCTTCTGGGTGGATGGGTGTGTGTGGTTTGCTTTCTTCTATTTTTCTTTTTGTTTTTGCCTGTTTGATCTTTGGTCGGCGAATGCGTTGACTTTTGTAACCTGATACGCTCTAATACAATTTGTCTTCCTCGTTTGTAGCAGCGGCCGCAATGTGAGCAAGCAACAAAAATAACAACAACAACGATAACGGTTTGCAATAAAAGCCCACTTCATGCCACAACTCGACGTCTTTCCATCTTTTTTGCATGCGCCGCACACCGCACAGCTGAGTTGAGCTGCATGGCTTGTAACCAGAACTCGGAGCCTAGTCGACCAGTCGCGTTGAAGTCGAGCTCCAAATCCACGAGGTGAGCATGTATGTGTGTGTATGTGTGTGTGTGTGTGAGTGTGTGCGTATGCGTCTAATGTAAGTGCTCGCGTTTGTGTTTGTATTCTGTTTTTGCCTTTGTGGCAACAACAGCGCATTTCGTTGCTATTCGATTTTGCTTGTTCTTGTTGCAGTTGTTGTTGTTGTTGTTGTTGTTACTGTTGTCGACGGCGGCATTTTAACGTTTTGTTAACATTGTCTTAAATTGTTTTCAAATTGATTTTAACGTCAAATTTTACGCGCCAAAGCAGCTTTAAATATACGAGGGCAGCCACAGAGCAGCACACACACCCAACAACACAAACAACAGCAACAACTGTAAAGCCAATAGCAGCAGCGAAAAAGGAGCTCTGAGTTTTGCCTGTACACAGCGAAAGCGTGCAATAAATACTGCAACAACAATTTGCTGCTAAAAAGCATTAAACTGTTGCATGCCACAATTTGTTGCAAGTACTGTGTCTTCACGCTTTACTTGTTTGTTTGGTTTGTTTGCCAGTTTGGTTAGCTCTGGCTGAAATGGGTTTGCTGTTTTGTTGATGTTTTTATTGTTGTAATATTTTTTGTGTTGGTTGTTGTTGTAATTTGTTGTTTTTGTAAATTTTTGTTTTTCTTGCTATTTAAGTATTGTTGCTGTTTGCCCATTTCTGTGTCGTTGTTGTAGTTTGTTGCAAGAGTTTTGTTAATGTTGTTGTTATTGTTGTTGTTGTTGTTGTTGTTGTTGTTGCTGTTGTTGTTGTTGTTGTTGTTGTTGTTGTTGTTGTTATTGCAATATTATTGTGTTGTTGTTGTTGTTGTTGTTGTTGTTGTTGTTGTTGTTGTTGTTGTTGTTGTAATATTGTTGTTGTTGTCAACATATTTTTGTAAGCTGTTTTTTGTTTTTGTTTTGTAATTTCTGTGCCGTTGTTGTAATTTGTTGTTTTTGTAATTTGTTTGTTGTTCTTCTTTTATGCTGTTGCTTCTGTAGTTGTTGTAGTGTTTTGTTGCTATTTTTTATTGCTGTATCTGCTTTTTTGATGATATTGTTGTTGTGTTTGTTTTTGTGATTTTTTTTGCTGATGTTGTCCGTAATTTGGTACTGTCGTTGTTGTAATTGGTTTTCGTTGTTGATCTTAAGTTGTTGTTTTTGTACAATGTTGTTGTAATTTGTGCCTTTATTTTATTTTATTTGCTTTGCTCTGTTTTCTAGTTTCGTTGTTGTTGTTGTTGTTGTTGTTGTTGTTGCTTTTGTTTTTCTTTCTTTCTGTTGCTTGTGTATTTATCCAACACTGTTGCCAGGCTTTTTAGTAGCACCCAAGCAAGCACTCATAATTCCCCAACATTTACTTTTGTATTTTTTAGTTTTTTTTGTTTTGCTTTTGTTTCTTCTTTTATCTGTTGTTTACTTTGTGGCACATTCGTTGCGCCTCATTGCAATCGCCTTTTTCGCTAATAGATTTAAATTATAAGTTTCGCTTAATTTTTTAGCATTTTTCCTTGTCGTGGTTATTTTTTGTTTTTGTTTTTTTTTTTCTCTTCCTCTTTTCCATAATTCTGCATTATTTGTTTTTGGCATATCGATATATTTCGCTTTTGGTTTGTTTGCTTTGTTGCATGCTTTGTTTTCGGTGGGCGTAAAATCGTTGAAAAATTATTAGTGATTTGCTGACGGATGATATGTGAGCAGGGGACGTGGAGAGCGGAGGGGGGTTAGGATGGATGTGGTGATTGGTTGGAGAGTTGCAGACGCCAGAGTCAACTCGGGCTTGGGTGTAAGATGTAGATATTCATGACAAATATCGCTCGATTTGTTGCTTATTTCCTTAGCACGCATTTATTCACAAGACAAATATATAAAGGGTTATCCCTTTAGTGGTTAAGAAGGTACAGGACTGTATTTTGACAACTGTCAAACTTAACTGTCAAACCAAACATGTAAGAGGTGCCCATAATCGACCAGCTACTCAAGAAATTGGTAATATTTCAAAGAAATTTGAAGAGACTGTGGATCATTGTCTCGGTCGTTTCACCACAAATATCGCTGTTGTAAGTGAAAGTGTAGCTGAAGACCCGAATGTATATATTTCTCGACGTTCTCAAGGGCTGGAACTTTTTTACATCCATATAAACTGTAGCTCCAGCTCACACAGCATCTGAAGCCAGCTGAGTATTCAAAACGCCGTAGTTATGTCGATTGGGTGCTTGAACGACAACCAGTGGCCGCCGGCGATTTTTCCAGCAAAACTTTCTTCAGCGATGAGATACATTTCTCACTCGGTGGATACGTAAATAAGCAAAATTGTCGCGTTTGGATCTCCGAGAATCCTCAAATAATTGAAGAGAGTCCATTACACCAGAAAGAACTTACTCTCTGGTGGGCACTTTGGTCCGGAGGTGTGTTTGGACCCTACTTCTTTGAAATGGATAACGACGAGACTGTCACTGTAAATTCGGAGTGTTATAGTCGTATGATAACCGACTTTTTTTTGCCCTGCAATTGAAGAACACGACTTCGGCAACATGTCGTTCCAACAAGATGGTGCCACATGCCACATAACACTTCACTCGTGTTGTGAGAGAAATTTCCCGGCGGCGTAATCTCTCATCTTTCTGATGTCAATTGACCACCGAGATCGTGTGATTTGACATTTTTGGGACTTTTTTTGTGGGACTACGCGAAAGACCGTGCTTGTGCAGATTATCCTTTAAGTCTTGAGCATATGGCTGAGATACCGCCCAATATGTGCCAAAATTGCGGTCGAAAATTACTTCAAACGGATGCAAAAATTCACCTGACGGTCATCGAAACTCCATGGCCAAGAAGTTCTCTCTGAACAGGTTTGGGTGGAAGGACACAGTAGCAGGCCAGATAACGAGATAACAGACGAGCTTCCAGGATAAGACACTTCCCTTTCACTTTCGAAATGGTAGAAGGGTCTGGGCATGCCGCTCTCTACTTGTAAGCTCACTATTGGAGAGTCATTCATCACAGATGCTAACTCAAGATGGATAAGTTCCAACTCTTTCCACGTGACAAGGGTAATGTAGACGATACGGAATATAAGAATAAGTTTTTTACTTAACCCACTGGAGGACCAATCTAAAGCAGAAAATGGAGGGGCTACAAGTATAGATCGATAGAGTTTGAGAGGAGTGTAATTTAATTCAGGCTAAATGGATTATTTTTGTACAGAACTACAATAAGAGAGATAAGTAAAGGGAAGATCCTTGATCCCAGTTTCTGAATTTTTCATCTCAGCAAATTTTCCCTCAAGAAGATGGTGGCAGACAGAAAAAAAAGACAATTTCTTAGATCTTTTGGTGTACGTCCATCTAAATTAATCCGATTTCAGTTGGATCCATGTAGTATGAGAAAAATGCCATACGTGTCTTGGTCTTGCAGGGAAGTCAGTTAATCTTCTTGTGGCGCGCACTCATTATTGCCACAGCAGCAATATACACCCGCCAGGCTAGCTACAGCCAGAAACAAAGAGCTTAGAGAACGCATACTTCAGCAACTTCAACAACCACCCACAAATCGCACCCACACCCATCCACCCATCCACCCATCCACCCATACACACATCCACACGTATTGGCCAACTTGCCTCGGACATTAGTTCAAGTTCCAGCTACGCATTCACTTAATCATATTCAATTAATAGCAAATGTGGCAATATTGTCTTCCAGGTGCGTCTATTTATGTACGAGACAATAAATACCTCATCTACATGGTTGTTGTTAGCGTTCTTGTTGTTGCTGGCACACATGCCACCACGAAAGAAGCACAAGTGTATAGCGGACCCACCGATCGGTCGACACACTTGGCTGCGGCGGCATGCAACAAAGTGACCACAAAACGAATGGCCAGAACGGTCGCGAGTCTGCAGCTCCAACTCCAGCTCCAGCCGGGCACAGGTAATACAATATGACAACTAACACGCGGCCAACAACAAAAGCAAATAGCAATGGGGCATAGGCAAAGTACAAAAGCGAAAGAGAAGACAACAATAACAACAACAACAATTTGCTAACAACAAATTGCGAACATTAGAACAACAGCGTGCAACATTCGTGGTATGAGTTCATTATTTAAATGCTGTTGACCGAAAAACAAATTGACAAGTACGATGTACGCTGTACGCTGTGTGTGTTGAACACGAGGAAGTGGAACTCGAAGCGAAGAACCATGCACACATGGTGGCCGCATAAATGCGGTACGGTGGGAGGACGCAGACACCGTAGCCAACATTGATCACTGGGTGGCAACGCGTTGGCGGCACTTAGCAAGTTGGGCAGTCAGTGTGGCGTGCCAGCGAACGCATGCACGAGCGGACAGCTGGACGGACAGATGAACTGAAAAAACGGCTGGACGGCTGGACGGCTGGACGGCTGGACGGCTGGACGGCTGGGCCGACGGACGAACGAGTGCGGCGACGCGGGTGTGCTGCATTTTGCGTGCCGCCATCACACCATAACTATGGCATACTTCGTCCACTTCATCATCATAATATTCATCATTAGCGGCGTTGTAACATCTGGGCGCCGCTTGTTCTAGGCACTCGACGCGTGTGCTCTTTCGTCGTACACGTCTCCTCGCCACCAAGCATGGCTCACCGCATTGCTTCGTTGCACACATCGCGAGCCGACAAGTAATGGACAACAACAATAGTCTGCGCATGCCAGAACAAGCGAATGTTGGTTTGCACATCAAAAGTTTTGCGCCGCCCTGAGAAACGAAGCTTGTCTGAGTTGAGCCTGTGTCGATGTAGCGTTGTCTGCGTGAGTGTTGATGCGGCAGACGGCGTAGGCAAGACGAGGCATCGGACTGTATACGACACACAGCCGACAACGGCTTGTTCTTCTATTTCTGCTTACGGAAACTGCTGCTAGAGTTTCTTGTTGCTGTTGTTGCCCGAAAGTCGGCTTATTGCTTTCTTCTCGCCATTGTTTCAGCCAACTCATCTCTGGTAACAGCAATACATCAGTCAAATATGTTTGGGGTCAGTCCGATCACCAGCAAGCAAGTGTGACAGTGCGTCCACTTGGTCCACTTGGTCCACTTGGTCCACTTGCGTGGTGCATGCTTGCATTTGTTGCATGTTGCACATTGACGATTTGCCGCTTGTCAATAAGCGTCTTTTTTGACTGACGGACGGGCAGATGGCCGGCCGGCAGATGTACGGTTGAGAGGAATTCCTGAAAGGGAGGTTGGGCGAGCGAACTCACTTGGACGTAGTTGGCGCTTCAGTTTTGTTGTTATTGTTGCGACTCTGCCTATTAGCGGTCTTAGCACCCATGTTCTTATACTCGTAGTTGTTGTTGTGGTTGTTGTTGCTGCTTGTTGTTATGTTGTTCAGCTTGTCGCTTATTTCCTTGTACCTGCCTACCAGCCTTAATGATGCCTCAGGCCGAAAGTCAATGAAGCCTGATTTGCTGTGATTTATTATTAATAGCCATGATTGGTGTATGCATGTTGTTGTTGTTATTGTTGTTGCAGTTGTTGTTGTTGTTGATGTAACTAGCGAGCTCACAGTGCCACATTCATCTGTTGCCTTGACACATATCACTCCACGCTGGTTTTGTGAGCCTGAAAGTTCAGTCGGTTATGGTCTTTGACTTGAGCTATCACAAGGTGCATGTGATCCCTTCTTCTTCTTGGAGAAGTGCTTAGAACGGTAAATATATATTTTGTAATAATCCAATGATCTACTCTTCAAAACAGCTTCGGAGAAAATATTTACATGTGAGATATTCTACAAAACTCACTGTGTGACCGTGAAGAGCGTAAGAAGGAAGGTGTTGGGTTCCTGATATAAGCATCAGTTTTAATCCTACTTGTACTGGAACGGCACACACTCCAAAGACTGTTTCAATTATGGTAGAGTGAGGTCCTCAATGACTCACATACAATCTCATCTAGTGTTAGATAGATGGAAGCACACCCTCACTGAACTGTTAGCTCACCAGTATGTACGTTAAATCCAGCGACCGAGTATTCACTATGAGCCAAGCTTGATCGAAAACACCAGCACTTCATTGACTCTTAGATCGTTCGACAGCTAGTAACTGCGACTGAAATAAATTTGGTTTGGCAATCCTTAAAATAAGGAGTGGAAAGAGACCAAGGCAGCAAAGACTCGAAGTCGCACAAAATTGCTTCACAGATGGAGCTAAGCTTTACGAAAAGGTTGCCGTGAAAGTCTTCTGTGGATATTTATCTATCGCCGGAGTTTCAGGCTTCCATAATATTGTTATAAAAGATATGGTTGACATCTTGCTTCGGAGAGTGGCTTTTGTGAGACAAATCAACATTTACTTTGATAAATAAGCGCTTCAGGCTTCAAATCAGCGCAATAAGGGCTTCAAATTTTGAAGGGATGCTTGCTATGGGTGTCCATGGCGTTTACCTATTTCATAACATTTATCGAGCCCTTTAATGGTTGGCTGAAATGAGGAAATGAGGACCTAATCTAGAGTGGCCCATCTTAAGTCATTGAGTAGACTCATTGCGGCTCACGGCTTAACCCAACTATGTGTTAACGAAAATTTCGTTCATTTTTATTAAAGCTGGGGTAACGTCGAATATATTAAACCACTACCAGCTGAAGACCGGGCAGTCGCAAAAGTGTCCTAGGGTTTCGTGCTCTTCTGCCCCCTCCAGGTGAGTTTCTTGACCAGGAATACACCGAGATACTTGATCGAAATTGAGGGTATTATAATTTTAATCTAAAAACCGTGACATGGCAGTACGACTTAATCCCGTAACTTCGGCACTAAATGCCCAATAATGTATTTTGTGTGGAAGGACAAGAGACAATTTGAAAACCTGTATAAAAGCATCTGTTTTCGACTCGAAAAGTTTCCTCACATATTGACATTAATTTTCAGCGCATCTCCAACGCCATTTCTCTTCTTTTTTTTTTTAGTTTAGCTTGGCATTGACCATCAAATATTTTGGTCGTTCCTTTCTTGTCCACAATTGCCTTCGATAGCCGAAGTTGACAAATCAAGTCTGTTTTCGTCAGGCTTCATATCTATAGCTTTCCCCTGCACTTATTCTTCGAAACGTGAATCAGGAATAGCCGGATCAGTGTATTCTCCGAAGTTAGACTAGTGTGTGGTTATCGGTTCGTGGTCACCCCCAAATGTAGGTTCGCCTTCAATGCTATCATAATCAACGCTTTCGAGAGCATTGAAATAATTTGCAATGTATTCCCTCTCTAATCTTCTTCCGTCAATTCGCGATGTAGGCAGGCCAAATAAACTGTGAATTGCTTACTCATTTCACCTAAATATAAAGGGTTATCCAACAGTGGTTTCGAAAATACAGGACTGTATTTTGAGATCTATCAAATTTAACTGTCAAACTAAATTTTTTTTTTTAGTTAAAAGTCAGGCATTTATGAAAATGGATCGATTTACAACCACACAACACGTTAAAAGTGTTGAAACCTCCTCCAAAAATGATGATTCAAAAGTGGTACGTTTCGCGCTTTAAGAAGGGATTATGGTGTACATAACCGTCCAACTCAAGCAATTGGTAAAATTAAAAAAAAAAAATTGTTGAGACTGCATCAGTTACAGATATTATAAGACCTGTGAAGCGTCGTTTTGCTCGATCCACCTTAAATATTCCTGCTGTAAGTGAAGGTGTAGCCGTAGACCCGAATGGTTCTATTTCTCGACGTTCTCAAGAGCTGGTACTTTCTTACGGCACATCATGACGGACTTCCTACGGATACCTACATTAATATAAAACTCAGCTCACACAACAACTGCAACCAGCGGACCATTCACAACGCCGTAGTTATGTCGATTGTGTGCTTAAACAATAAGCATTGGCCGGCGATTATTCCAGCAAAACTTTCTTCAGCGACGGAGCACATTTCTTAATCGGTAGATACATAAATAAGCAAAATTGTCGCGTTTGGATCTCCGAGAATCCTGAAATAATTGAAGTGAGGCCATTACACCCGAAAGAACTTACTGTCTGGTGCGATCTTTGGTCCGGAGGTGTGTTTGGACATTCCTTATTGCGAGAGAAATTTTCCGGCCGCGTGATCTCTAGACTTAGCGATGTCAAGTGATCACCGAGATCGTGTGACTTATCACCGTTGGACCTTCTTTCAAACTTTTACCACTTGAGTAGTTGAAAACCAAGAGTTATGGTTGTGATATCGACCGATACGTGTTAAAATCTGTTCAAAAATTAGCTTAAACCAACCGGGGCTTGCGAAAATTAAGAAGGCGGCCTTTTGAGTGTATTTCAAGCTATTAAAATAAAATAAATAAGTAAAGGACCATCGAAGTAGAGGTACTTTTTCCAATAGTTCCTTTTATGACAGATCCCACGTAAGTCGAGTCAAGCTGTCATGTTATTTTTGTTTAGTATTGTTTGGCACTTTATCATGAAAGGACTAACAACTGAACAACGTTTACAAATCATTCAACTTTATTACGAAAATTCGCATTCTGTAAAGAATGTGCTCTGCGCACTCCGCTCAACTTATGGTCAACATAATCGGCCTACTGAGCGTGCTATTCGCAACTCCATCATCCATCTTGAGACCCAGCATTCACTATTGGATAATATTCGACCGAATACACCACATCCAGTACGCAGTGAAGAAAATATAGCCGCCGTAGCTGAGAGTGTACACGAAGACCATAAGACCGTAGACAGTCGATTCGGCGTCGTCCGCAGCAACTCGGACTGACGTATGGAACGACTTGGCGCAAGTTACGTCGAGATCTTAAATTCAAAACGTACAAAATACAGTTTGTGTAAGAACTGACACCGCTCGACCTTCCCGAATGACATCGCTTCGCTCTATGGGCTCTTGAAAAGCTCCAAGAAGATCCGACGTCTTCGAGCTATTTCTGGATCAATGGGTATATAAACAAGCAAAATTGTCGCGCCATGATAACCGACTATTTGATGCCTGGAATTGAAGCTCGTGATCTCTGCGACATTTGGTTTCAACAAAACGGCGCCACTTCCCACACATCGCATGAATCAATGGATTTATTGAGAGAACACTTCGGTGAGCAGATATTGGGCAGGTCGATTGGCCACCAAGATCATGTGATATTACACCGTTGGACCTTTCGTGTGGGGACATGTAAAGTCTAAAGTCTATGCGGACAATCCCGTTTCGATTCAGGTCTTGGAGCAAAACATCACGCGATCCATTCGCCAGTTACCAGTCAAAATGCTCGAACGAGTCATAGAAAATTAAATTCAGCGGATGGACCGTTTGAGACGTAGCTGCCGCCAACATTTGAAAGAGGTAATCTTCAAAAAATAAATGCCAAAGAATATTTTTTCGAATGATAAAAAAACTTTCCCCAATTAAATTTGAATTTTCTGTGTTTTTTTCATTAAAAAAGAAGGGAGACTTGAAATGGATCACCCGTTCTAATAAAAGAGGAATTCCATGAAAAAAATGATTTTAAATGCATTTTAGTTACGCTTAATTAAGAAAAACGCAAAATGGATAACCCTTTTTTTCTTTTTCTTAAACTCTTGTTAGAAAAATGTCCATTTCCTTGATTTTTAAAAATTTCAGAGCAATACTTTGTTCAAAATTATTTTTGAATTTTGTTTATTAATTTATTGAACTGAATTTTCCAATAACGTATTTGGAAAACATGTATATGTTTATTATGAATATAGAAATATGTTGTATTGTGAATTTAAAAAATTTAAAACATATGTTACATCAGAAAAGTTTATGAATTATTCATGAGGCGCTAACCAACATAAAAACAAACAACGGAGAAACCCTTACCTAACCCTTCCCTCTGCTCATATAAAACGCCGGACACACCCAAAACAAAATTCCAATGATGCCTTATAATAAAAAAATACATATGTAAATAACTAAAAGGTGCAACATGAAAAATTAAATGAAACGAGACTATGTGGAATACTAAAAATAGAAACGGACAAACGGACGCTGGGAAATAGTGGCAGCCGCCGGCCACAGGAGCTGCAAGAGCCAAGTGAAAAGGATAATGAACTCTTGTGGAACAAAGTGAATAATAAACTGTAAAACGATTAATAAAAATATTAAAAACAACAGCAACAACAAAACCAACAACAATGACCAGCATAATACTAACCCAAAGGCACACAAGCGCATGTGCAAGGATAACACGTCAAGCCGTAGTGGTTGAAAAATAAATGAATTCATTAGGGAAAACCAAATTGGGCAGGCAGTCAACCAACATAGATACATATTTACAAGCGCTGCTCACGATGAGTGCAGGAAAAGTTGTTGGTCCGCACCGCTTCCTTTACTGCGCTGTGCTGCACTTCTCTCCAAAGCAATTTGACCAACTGTTGTTTGCTTGCACTGAACACACGTTCTGCACACGCGGTACCACCAAGTGTAGGTACATCCATCCATTCAACGCAGAGATACACTACATTTGATGTGGCGCACTTCTGACAGCCGCCGCGCTAACTCGGCACACGCACTTGTGGGCCGTGGCGTGTTAATTGCACGGCACAAAACCTTATCCTGCGCCGATCAGGCACATGTACGTTGGTAATAACCTCGATGCATGGCCATCCGCTGACCATTTTTTTCCATCCACTGGCCTCCACTGTCCATTTTTTTTCGCTCTGCTAACTGCTCACTCGCCATATGGCGCGCACCTACCTTACTGTGCATATGGCGGTGTGGCATATCCTCGGCGAAGATGAATCTATTTTGGAGTTTAAATGAAGGCAACAAAAAAAAAAAAACAAAAAAAAATTAAAATTCTCTAGTCACCAGTGGCTCATTCATTTATCGGCACAACAACTCCAACACCTGAGCGCCGTACGCACGCTGTTGTGGCCTTTGACCTTTTTCTATTGGCATGGCGTGATCCTTTCGGAAAATTTACGGTTTCACTTTCAGTGCGCAAATCAGAACAGGTAATTTACAGGTAGCCAACGCACATACATACATACTGACAGCAACAGGAATTCATATGTTAGCCACCTTATGTTGCCTGCAGGATAATTGTATCCTTTCGTTTTTCGTTTCATCGCCGGCGACTTGAAATTAATTGCCGATAACGTTAATTGCTCAAATATACCGCTTTGTCCACTTCATCAATGTAATCATTAAGTATTGGCTGCAACCTTTTCTCTCTCTTTATTCCACTTCTGATGTTGATCCTTGTGCACTGTCCGTCTGCTTGCTGCTTGCTTTAACGATCTGTTAGTTTATGTAGCGAGTTCTGACACTTCTGTGTCCTTTTTTTTCTTCCCCATGTCCGTCTTTGGCGTGACTCCCACTTTTTTTCTGTTTCCTTCAAGATTCGTTATGCGTCTGTTATCCTTCTTCACTACACTTGCAGGCATGTATGTAGATCAAACTGACGTTTGGTGGATCTGCTTTTTCTATGATATTTTATTATATTTGTGGTTGTGCGCCTTTTGGCACATCATAAAATTGAAGGCAATCAAGCTGTGCGCTCAGCTGTTACGCGTAGATCCTTGATGTTGGGCAGTGGATTTGTTGTCCTTGCAAAGTGTTTATTACACTGTTATCTGCCTGTTTCTAAATTCCTAATTACATTTGAAATATCCTTATACCAACACGCTTCATTCCAAACGCCACACGTCCAACGTCTGACGCATTTAATTTGGGAAACTCCTTGAATTTTGCTTTCATTAAACTTGCCCTAAACTGTATTTACTAAAAAATATGTAACGGGTGATCCATTTCGAAGTTCCCTACTTTTTTTTTAAAGAAAAACACAAAAACATGAAAGAACATTCTTTGGAATTAATTTTTGAAGATTATATCTTTCAAATGCTGGCCCTTCCGTTGAGTCCAATTTTCGATGACTCGTTCGAGCGTTTCGACTGGTAATTGGCGAATGGCACGCGTGATGTTTTGATCCTAGGCCCGAAACGAAGCGGGATTGTCCGCATATACTTAAGACTTTACATATCCTCACAGGAAAAAGTCAAACGGTGTGATATCACATGATCTTTGTGGCCAATCGACCGGCTACCGGCCCAACACATTAAATTATCTGCTCACCGAAGTGTTCTCTCAATAAATCCATTGATTGAGGCGATGTGTAGGAAGTGGCGCCGTCTTGTTGAAACCAAACGTCGCGGAGAGCACGAGCTTCAATTTCAGTCATCAAATAATTGGTTATCATGGCGCGATAATGGTCGCCATTGACCGTTACGATCTAACCGGCATCATTTTTGAAGAACTATGAACCAATGGTTCCACCGACCCACAAAGCACAAAAAACCGTTATTTTTTCTGAATGAAATGACATCTCTTGAATCTCTTCAGGTTGCTCTTCGTCCCAAAAGCGGCAATTTTGCTTGTTTACATACCCATTGAGCCAGAAATGGACATCATCGCTGAACAAAATTTGGCTCGAAAACGTGGGATCTTCTTGGAACTTTTCAAGAGCCCATAGAGAGAAGCGATTCGAGCGGCTTCAGTTCTTGCATAAACTGTATTTTGTACGCTTTCAATTTAAGATCTCGACGTAAAAAGCGCCAGGTCGTCCCATACGTCAGTCCGAGTTGCTGTGAACGGCGCCGAATCGACTCTCCACGGTCTTATGGTCTTCGTGTACAGTCTCAGCTACGACCGCTCTATTTTCTTCACTGCGTACTGGACGTGGTGTATTCTGTCGAATATTACCCAATAATGAATGCTGGGTCTCAGTATGAGTGATGGTGTTGCGAATAGTATTCTCACTAGGCCGATTATGTTGACCAAAAGTTGAGCGAAGCGCGCGAAACACATTCTTTACAGAACGAAAATTTTCGTAATAAAGTTGAATGATTTGTAAACGTTGTTCAGGCGCAAGTCTTTCCATGATGAAATGCCAAACAATACTGAACAAAAATGGCATGAGAGATTGACACGTTTTACGCGTGATCTGTCAAAAAAAGGCTATTGAAAAAAGTACCTCTGCTTGGATCACCCTTTATATTTACTAAAATGTTTGTACTTTCCTCAAGTCTTATGTTGATTTTGCTGCTTGGAATTTTTTTCTTTTTAATTCTTTTATTCTGTATTCTTTTTATTTCATTTATTTTTCCTTTCTAATTTTTTTTCTTCTAATATAAATTCACTCATACCTTTTGTACGCTTTGCCTTCGCCTCCAAAATGTGGATTAGCCTTGGTCAACTTCGCTGTGTTAATGTCGTAATTAATAGTTTCAGCGAAAGTTAAGGCGTTGCCTGGTATTTGCCTATTGCCTACCTACACTGCGGTGCCACTTGTCTCAACTGCTGTTCCATGAGCCGGTATTTTTTGTTCTAAATTTAGCTAATCTGTTTAAGTCGGTAATTGACCCTGAGAAAAAATGTATTTATTTAAATGGTGATTGATACGGTTAGAATTACTTGGACTTGCTTTTTAAGTCTCACTGCGAATTTTATTATTATTATTTTAACTACCAACCTTTCTAGCTGCTTAAACCCTTTTTGTGCGCTTTAGGAAACCCAAAAGATTGCTGGATCTTGCTAAAGCCAATTCTTAAAGGTAGTCGAAATAAAAATTTACTGCTGATATGAGGTTCTAACGCCTCGCCCTAGGTCCCTGCAACTGCCACAAAGTTCCATAGAGCAGTAACCAACACTCCTATCGTGAGTTCTAGCAGACAGTATTCGATTTTTAAGCCATTGAATGGATATCCGATTGGGATGTAATGGAAACTTGGCTCTTTTTTCTACACTCAATAGTTCGTTACATTGCATGTGATTTTCTTCCGTTAACTGCTTATTTGGGTTACTGTTGAAGACCGATCCAGCAGATATTTTACCGAGGACTTAGGACTGTTCTCTTTCTAACCAGCTCGTCGGTCTCACAGTTTCTTGGGATGCTTCTCTGTCTGTGGACACAAACTGCGGAAGTTTTCCAAACATACAAAGTTTGTGTAAAAATCCTCTGCATCTTCTACTCAGCTGGGTTGTCGGAATAGGTTTTGAGAGGTTTAGTTAACACTGCAGAATTGATTAACCGGGAAGTGTCTTCTGATATTGAAGTTAGGTCTGCTCGCAAGACTCTGCAATGCAGTGATCAGCAAGTCTCCTGACTTATAACAACTGCATTTGGTACTAAATCAAGGTTGAAGCCCACCCTGATGTCGATAGCTAGTCGTAAATTTATTGTCAAATCTGAAAGCTGTGGTGGCGCAGCACATCTCTTTCGAGAACCGCATAAAGTTTAGTATTTGAGCATGTTTTATACTACAGTGTCTCGGGGGTTGAATTGCATTAAGACTTATGCTTTTCCAGCTCTCATAATGCGTGGCATGCAGCGGAAGGAAATTTGGTAGAGTTTGAGGGTGTTCGTAAGAGCTGAAAGAGGTCAGCGCTTCCGTAATGAAGATGAAGGACCTCCTCTGTACTTTATCCAGTTGGCTCTCCGTAGTAATTGTGCCGAGTTCTTTCCACAAGATAAGTCTTCTTATCGATTTGTAAAACCAGTATACAGTACATGTTCTTAAACCCCATCATTTACCGTTCAACTCCGCCTCTTTTTACCATCTTTCGGTTCCTAGTGAGTTAACGATCTCAGATCATATGTAATATTGGCTTAAAAAAGATGACTTGTACCTTCTGTTAAAGAGTATAAATTCAGGATTTAGTATTTACATCTAGTTTGCACTATTTGCTTACTACCTAAGAAGTAGATCTCTTAAGACTTGAAGTTGTTTTCTAGTTGATGTGGGGACTATAGCAATATTACATAACAAGTAGTGCTTGTTGGCATCCGAGACAACTTTGAAGAGGTCAGCAAGTTTCGTTGATTTTTTTTTTAAATTGCGTATCTAAAAATACTGTTCCCACACACTCAATTAAGTCGAACCAAATAGCTTTGGTTGATTTATGCTATATTTTATTGTTGGTTATTTTTTTTTTGTTTCTAAAAGGAGACTGATTAGCCTTCGAAGTCAATAAATTGTTAATGGTTTTACCACTTTGCTAATATGTGCTCAATTAGCTAATTGGAAGACTGTGTGAACAATATTTTAGGCGTTAAACTGCTGAAATGATCTCAATTGGCTATGTACGTGTCTGTCGGAAGAGCACTTTACCATAATGAGTGTCTGTGTAAACTTCGTTTTAAGGGTTTTATTGTTGAAATGCTTGCAATTAGTTAATTGAGTGTTGGTGTGAACAGCAATTTAACATCTGAAAAGTGGAAAATATTGCCTAATCCATCATAACCCGTGGAAAAATACCCGAAAATAATATTGGAATAAGTTCAATACTTTTTTTCATTTATTGAAATAACAATTTTTGGCCATTCTTTTGTGACTTCATTAATTTTGCGTCGACTTCTGCCTTCTAGCATTTAATTCTAGTTTTTCTTTGAATATAGTTATTCTAGTTCTTTGCATTGGAGTAATATTAGTGAGCTCAAGAGTGACCTGGTAGCGTATACTATTTGGCCGTCATCGTCTCGAAACGGAAGCAGTTGGCTCACAGGAGAAAAGCTAGCAAAGTCTATGAGCTGCAGAGACTTATTCAATGTATCAAGACCCAAGGCTTACAGTCACTGAGGTGTTCGCTTCCAAACGAGGCGTAGGTGTTACCGACATTAATTAATTTACCAGTTGCCACAAGAGTGCAATCCAGAGCAACTTCCAACTTAGCATAAATTTTCAGAAGAGAAAAAAACTCAAATTAATGCCACCGCACAGCTAAGGTGCAACAACAAATTGCGACTATGAATGGAACTAATTAATAAATAAATTAAATTCACATACAAACAACAAAAAGTGGAACAGACCAGCGAACGATTAGTAGAGACTAATTGACTAACATGAATATGACTAACTAAAACAAATGAATTTTCAGTGGCAACGTGACACATGCGGTGCAAGTTGAGTTGAGCAAAGCGTGCAGAGGTGGAGCAAATCTACGGCTGGCGGCAACTTATTTCAAAAAAAAAAAAAAAAAATTTTTTTTTTACTAAATGAATAAATGAGCTCCACTAAAGAGCCGAAGAAGCATACATATGAAAAGGTTTATTGCGCGTTTTCTACTTAGAATTAAGTTTGAAAATTATTGTTGTTGGGGCGAAAAGAAAACACCTACACAGGAGAGTGAAATTTGCATATGAGCGAGATAAATGCAATGAGCGGGCGGATCTACGAAACTACGCTGAAGCTGCTGCACATTTACGAGTACGAGTACTCGTACATATCATATAATATGCAAATGTACATATGTATATACATATATATATGTAGATATTTATGCATTTTTTCTACAATTGTTTTTCTTATTCTTACTTTGTTGACCATTTAGCTGGATGTCGCAACAAAAAAAAAAATTTATTATAATTTTTTTTCGCGTTTTTTGCTCTTCGTCTGCGCGTCGAGTGGCGCCAAGCTGTGGGTTCGGTTATTGGTTGCAAAAACAAAATAACAAAATATATGCTGCTCATGCGTATTAAAATTTGATATTCATATAAACTATAAGTAAAGGGTGATCCAAGTAGTGGTGCTCTATTCAATAGCCTTTCTTTGACAGATCACACGTGAGTCGTGTCAAGCTGTCAAGTTTTAGTTGTTCAGTATTGTTTGGCATTTCATCATGGAAAAACTTACGCCTGAACAACCTTTACAAATACTTTAACTTTATTACGAAAATTCACGTTTGTAATGAATGTGTTTCGCGCGCTTCGCTCAACTTATGGTCAACATAATCGGCCTACTGAGCGCACTATCACCCATCATCTGAGGCCCAGCATTGATTATTGGATAATATTCGACCACATAGACCACATCCCGTAAGCAGTGAAGAAAATATAACGGCCGTAGCTGAGAGTCCACACGAAGACCGTGGAGAGTCGATTCGACGCCGTTCGCAGCAACTCGGACTGACGTATAGCACGACTTGGCGCATTTTATGTCGAGATCTTTTATTGAAAGCGTACAAAAAACAGCTTGAGCACGAACAGAAGCAGCTCGACCATCACAAGCGACGTCGCTTCGCTCTATGGGCTCTTGAAAAGCTCCGAGAAAATGCGACGTTTTCGAGCCAAATTTTGTTCAGCATTCAGGTCCTTCTCTGCATATGCACAAGCAAAATTATCGCATTTGGGGCGAAGAGCAATATTAGAAGGTTCAAGAGCCGCTATTTCATCCAGAAAAACCAACGGTTTGGTGTGGTTTGTGGGCCGGTGGAATCATCGGTCCATATTTCTTACAAAATGATGACGCTGAGAACGTAACCGTCAATGGCGACCGTTATCGCGCCATGATAACCGAATATTTCAGTAAAATTGAAGCTCGTGATCTCTGCGACATTTGGTTTCAACAAGTCGACGCTTCTTCCCACTTATCGTATCAATCAATGGATTTATTGAGAGAACACTTCGGTGAGCAGATAATTTCACATTTTGGGCCGGTCGATTGGGCACCAAGAGCGCGTGATAGCACACCGTTAGACTTTTTCCTGTGGGGATGCGTAAGGCCTAAAGTCTATGCGGGTAATCCCTCATCGATGGAGCAAAACATCACGCGTGTCATTCGCCAGTTACCAGCCGAAATGCTCGAACGAGTCATCGAAAATTGAACTCAACGGATGGAACATCTGAGAAGTAGCCGCGGCCAACATTTGAAACAGATAATCTTCAAAAAATTAATGGCAAAGAATTTTCTTTCGAATTTTAATAAACCTTTCCTATTAAATTTAAATTTATGTGTTTTTTTTTCATTAAAAAAGTAGGGAACCACGCAATGGATCACCCGTTATATATATTTTTGCATACAATTCTCATTGTAGCTCTACCAAGTAATAAAATGGACGTGGAAACATTACTACGTAACTAGTATACTAAGTGTGAACTGACTGAATTTCCAGCTGTATATATTTTCGCAAATGTGAGTTGATCATTATCGGTTTTGGGACTGAAATGTACTAGTTCCAAACGGAACAAAATATTACTAATTTACATATTAAAATTATTGGTTTCCTTACTTAAAGACAAATATAAAAAAAATGACTGCTGGCAGACTACGGTCAAATATTAGTCTAAGAATAGTTTAAAATTAACTAAAAAATTAAAAGTTTAAGTTTAGTTACATATGGGTCTTATGCTATTTGAAAATGGATTATATTTTCTTTAAAATATTTTTGATCGCTTAACATGAGGCAAACGAGTTAATAGTTGCCAGATTTCAAGTTTAAAATCGTAAAAAGTTCTACAAACTCAGTTTTTTTGAAAGAATTTAAAAGAAATAAAATTATAATTTTGATCCTAACTGTTCTCTGCTTTTGCATATTTAGCTCCATCCGGCCGACAAACTAACTAGTACTAGTTCCAACTGGTGTGATATGTAAGTAATCTCAACTAGTCAACAAATTATGCTTCATCCTTCATCCTTCTTATGCATCCATACAAGCTACATGTATTTTTAACAGGCAGATGTTATAGAAAATTATAATTTTCAGTATTCGAACAGAAATATACTACCCCCATACTAGTTCAAATGGGTTCGTAAAGTGACCATTTCATTTGCGAACCAAAAAAATCTAATAAAATATTTTGAAAGAAGTCGTTAAACACTAGTTACAAAATCGGTGTTCATTGGGTGTTTTTACACTAGTTCATATTCAGTGCAAAAACTAGTGTCTTTTCCACTAGCATTGCAGTTCATTTTATGCTAAATGCCTACATATGGATGTATTTTTCTGCGTCAGGGCTTCGAATTCAACTTCAGCGACTTGCCATGGCAGTTCTCAAATAAAATTCAAATTGATGCAAACAAGTGGCCAAGCCCAATATGCTGCTAACAACAATAATAACAACTTGAAAATAATCTAAATGATTGTAGTGTCATTTCGCTGCTATATTACATACATAAGTACATACATATATGCATGTGAGATTTGTTGCAGTAGCCGCAATTGTTACACCGGCGTAGAGCTAATTCGAGGGTATTAAAAACTATATAACAGTAAAATATTGAAATCGAATTTGAAACATTAAAAAAATATTAAATTTTTTATTAAAATGTGTAGCGAAAGAAAAAATGTCGGATTCATAGGCTCTTAGATTCATGTATTTCATAGATCTTCTTATATTGCGACTGCTAAGGTTTAAGTCCTTGATCTCAGCAGTAGTATCTTTGGTATTGCCATACAGAAGCTGAGCTTGGAAGCTCCTCAGTCATTATTTCGTCTCTGATGACATTTACATTCAGTTTAGCTTGAAATAGGACTATTCAGTTTACAATACAAGAGAAACCCAGAGCTCAAAAGTCAAAAATAATCTGAATAATAAAGCTCTTTACCTGACTCTTCTCATTGAGTCAAATTTTCGATCACTCGTTCGAGTATTTCGACTGGTAACTGGCGAATGACACGCGTGATGTGTTGTCCCATGGCCTGAATCGAAACGCGACTGTCCGCATGGACTTTAGACTTTATATATCCCCACAGGAAAAGTCTAACGGTGTGATTTCATACTATCTTGGTGGCCAATCGATCGGCCCAAAATGTGAAATTATCTGCTCACCGAAGTGTTCTCTCAATAAATCCATTGATTGATACGATAAGTGGGAAGAAGCGTCGACTTGTTGAAACCAAATGTCGCGGAGATCACGAGCTTCAATTTCAGTTAAATTTCATCAAATAGTCGGTTATCGTGGCGCGATAGCGGTCGCCATTGACGGTTACGTTCTCATCGGCATCATTTTTGAAGAAATATGGACCGATGATACCACCGGCCCACAAACCACACCAAACCGTTTTTTTTCTGAATGAAAATCTTCGAATTCTCGAATCTCCTCAGATTTCGTCCTAAATGCTGCAATTTCGCTTTTTTACAAACCCACTGAGCCAGAAATGAGCCTCATGGCTCGAAAACGTGGGATCTTCTTGGAACTTTACAAGAGCCCATAGAGCGAAGCGATGTCGCTTAGGAAGGCCGAGCGGCTTCAGTTCTTGAACAAACTGTGTTTTGTACACTTTCAATTTAAGATCTCCACGTAAAATGCGCCAAGTCGTCGCCATACTATAGTCCGAGTTGCTGCGACCGGCGCCGAATCGACTCTCCGCGGTCTTAGTGTACACTCTCAGCTATATTTTCTTCACTGCATGCTGGACGTGGTCTATTCGGTCGAATATTATCCAATAATGAATGCAGGGACTCAAGATGGTGTTGCGAATAGTACGCTCAGTAGGCCGATTATGTTGACCATAAGTTGAGCGAAGCGCGCGAAACACATTCTTTGCAGAACTTGAATTTTCATAATATAATTTAATGATTTGTAAACAATGTTCAGGCGTAAGTCTTTCCATGATGAAAAGTCAAACAATACTTAACAAAAATAACATGAGAACTTGACACGACTCACGCGTGATCTGTCAAAAAAAGGCTATTGAAAAAAGTACTTGAATCACCCTTTAGAAAGCTGGCGAGGTTACTATTTTCTGAGGTGTCTGCTTCAGATCAATCAGCACAGCAGTTCCGGGCATACGTCCTTCAAAACTCCAACCAACCAAAGTTTATACATAAAAGACCGTAAATATCTGTTCAGGCCTCTCTAGGCTTTTCTGGGTTCTGACGCAAGACTGAATACACTGTGGTAATTAGACTTGTTTTTGATTTTAATTTTTCTGAATCTCTTCAAGGAAAATTATACTTGGACAAATTTTTTAAAATAAATACCCACTGTTCGGGGAACCAATTTGTTTTAATGTGTACTGAAAGAGCGATATACAAGGACTTTTATTCTATTGTAATGTACTTAGACGCAAACTTCACAAACGACGAATTATTTTGGTAGGTAAGATTGTACTGGTTGTACTGTTTCAGGGTGGACTTAAGAAGACATTATTCTGTACTTAGGAGAAGAGGAGTCAACGCTCTTGGCTTGCCGTCACCCAAGCTACCGATGACGGGTCTCATATGTATTTACTTCCTTGTCATCGGCGACAAAGCACCACACTACCAGACCTAGAATTGTATGTTGAAGAAGAGCCGATGAGACCAATAAGAACTTTTAAAATTAATAACAATGAGTGCTGTTCGATCTGCAGCGCCATGTTATTTGCGGTTAGCTCAGCTTGGTGTATAATTTCCCAAAGTTCCATTTGAAATACTTTATTTTGTTTTGTCAGCTTCTCGAGGATGGAATCCGTAGACATTATAACCATTACTGCTCCCTGATGAAACGGCGCGCTATCGTTGATTCGGCTATAGTTGCGCAAACCGTGCCTACGCCAACCAAGAAGAGGAAGAATTAGAAGGCTGAAAGCTGCTATGTCGTACTGTAGATAGACTTATTTGAAGATTGCATGGGTTCTTTAGAACTTGTACGAAAATTTTCGCTAACAGTGTCTGCTATTCGACTGACGTGCTACTCCCCGGTGTCCTAATATCGTAGAACGGAGATGCGTCGTCAACTTTTGGGCTATTAATTGTAATCATTTTCTTCATGAGTGTTATGTAGCTGGTCTTGAACATTTATTTCAGCTTCTTTGAAGTGGATTTACTAAAATTGCGGAATTTACTGAGAGGTCGACAAACTTAGAGCGCTCTGTCCGAGTTTCTCCCTCTGGTATTGTATTCTGGTTCAGAACGCAACCTGGGTTCGAAATCTGCGTATTGGTTGCACTCAAATCGGTCCACTTTTCTGGCTACCCGTAATCTGCTTCGACTTTGTACCCTAAATCAGAATTTTTTATGGTAAACTCAAAATTTTTTATTTTTATTTTTGCTTCAAACCATTTTTCACCGTCCATTTAATGACATTTATTTATTTTTCATGTACCGTTGAAATTCGCAGCGATTTTATTTAATTTTTCACAAATAATTATATGTAATTTCCATTGTCGACGTGCAACAATTAGACAGAAGTGTGATAAAATCTAAGCGAAAAAACGTCAAAACTTATGTCATGCACAGACATGCTACAGTACTTACCAACAAAAAAAAAAAAAACAAAAAAATTAAAAAAAAAAACCAAATAAAAAAAAATTCCCTCCCAAGAGTCTCTAACACACACGCACACCTGCAAGTCATAACAGCTGCAACCAGTGACCACTCACCACCGCCTGAAATCAGCCAGTCTCCGACAGTGAACTGGACTCAACCAAACCCCAAGCGGCAAAGGCGCTTACGCATGCGCGCCGCACTCAACTCAACTTGCAGCTTATCAGTGAATCACAACACTGTTTGCCAGAGCCAAAAGCAATGCAGCCGCCTCAGTGGCTAGCTGACTAGTTGGTTGGCTCAGCTCGGTTCGGCTCGGTTCGGCAAGCAAATGTGTAGATTTTTTCCCCTCTTAACTTGACGGCTTTTCGCGCTGAATCAGCATTTGTTTTATCAGTAAAACGCTGACGTTGGCGCTGGCTGACGGATAAATTAATTACAATCACCGAAAATATACGAAAACCGTTAAGACGTTAAGACGTGCGCACGGGTAGGTAGATGGGTGGGTGGGTTGGGTGAGCGAACGCTCGGTTGAGGGTGAGGACAACAAGTGTTGCCGTAATAATGTGAAGGTGCCAAAATGTTGCACAAATATGGCGTAACATATATTTAGACAACAACAAAAAGTGAATACATACTGACATACATACATGCATACGAGTACAAAGGCATTCAGCGCAAACTGATTTGGAATTATAACGAGCAAAAGCGGAAAATTTTATTACAAAAAATATTTTTAACTGTAAAATACTACCAGAGTGAAAAAAAAATAAAAAAAAAAATTTTTTTTTTTTTTTTTTAAATATTAAACTATTTTCTTAGTCTCTACGTGCCCAAAAATAGCCACCAAACAAAAAAAAGTGATTTTCAAAAACTGACAATAAATTCACGCGCTGCAATATTTTAGCACGTGCTGTTTGTTTGTCTCGTTGCTTCGTGCTTTTGTTGTTGCTATTATACCGTTGTGGTTTGTTGTTGTTGTTTTCTTTTTTTCTGACGCCTGCTGCCTGCCGCCAGTTGTAATTTACACGAATTTAAGCAGATTTACGGCATGAATTGCTTACTCAAGCAGCTGTTTAACGGTAATTGTAAATGCAGTGCGCACAGTGGGACGAAAATCAAAAATTTTTCAGGAGAAATTATAAAGGCTCAGTGCACAGCTCAGCAGTTTTTAGCAGAAAGCTGAGCTCTATCAAATTTGGCTCCCAAAAAGGGAGCATAACAGCTCAGCTTAGAAGTCTCTTTAAAAGCTCAAGTGTATGGTCTGCCTTATGTAGTTAAAGAGAGAGCGAAGAGTAGAGCAATTATTTCATAGAAATTCAGTATCTAAGCAGAAGTGGTAAATGCTACAGAGCTTGCTCTGAAGATACAAAACTGAACCTTAAGAAATCGACAATGCATTATTGCTCAAATCTTTTGGGGTTGTTCTCTCTCTCTCTCTCTCTCTCTCTCTCTCTATTTCTCGCTCTAGTTTTCTCCTCTTCATGAAAAGCGTTAATATTGAAAATTTTCAGAGTTGCTTTATTTGAAAACAGAGTACGGAATTTCAGTCATAAGTCTACCACCTTGTAGGGTTGCCGAAGAGAGATCTGTAAGAGTTAATTCATATTTGCAATTAAGTTAGATAGAAAAATATTGTTCTGAGCCATATGAGGACTCTACTAATCTGTTATTGATAGACTTTCCGTACCGTTACCTATCCACCCGGCATTACACGCCTGTGGATTACCTTGTGTGGGCTGGGCTGTGGGTTGAAGAAGACTAAAGACTAAAGTCCAATAGTTTCTGCTAAAGTTGGATTGCAGAAGATCAGAACGACACGGACGGTTTAACAGTCTAGAACTATCAATCCTCAAAACTTATTTGAGCCTTACTTTTACAGTTACAGCAGCAACAAAAGCAACCAAACTGCAATGTATATTCAATTCGCTGTTCTCCTTGCTGACGTTATTGACCTTTCGAAGTTTGGAGATATTCACAAAACGCATAAAACTCAGTTATGCACCAATGGTACTCTCAGGAAATCATTTATTTTCGGATAGCCAGACCTTGGAAAAAATTCAACCGGAAACAGTAAAGAATTCTCTATGAACTTAGTATGGGTCCCTGCACAGAAACATACTACTTGATGTGCTAGTGGAAGAGATTGCAAGGAAAGGCCCTTTCAACTTCCTCATGATGGACGAGTTGAAGCATGCCGCTCTTCACTCACTTTGCTAAAAGAGTTGTTCATCAAAGATGCTAAATTTGAAAAATCTAAATCGTTGCAACGTGACTAGGAAAATGTTGCCCGCATCGCAGGAATAAAGGGGGCGAGGCTCTACCGCGGTAAAAAGAAAGGAGATCTTTTCACAGAGTAGCTTTTATTTGACAGGCACCCTGAGAGGGACCTTGGACCTACTATCGAACGAATTCTGCTGAAGCTGAATAGAGAAGAAATAACATAAAACCTTAAGAAATTTCCATGGTTAATGCTCGTACTTTTTACGAGTATGCTGAAGTTCATAGGAATGGCAACCTTTACAGACTTCAGCGAAAGAGCGTATGCTAAGATACGTCGATTTTTCAGTTTTTCAAACTCCACTCATTGGTTTGACTGGCGGGTGGGGATCTAAGGATACTCAGTGAAATCACAGTTGCCCCGTTTGTTGGCCTAAGGGCGTTAATGTCCGGAAACTACTTCATCCTAACCTAACCAGTAACCAATAGAGTGAGTTCCCTATGCAAATGTTCAAAGATTACTTCCAGCCTCCTCCTACAGAAAGTATTAGAGATCACGTCGAGTTCTCAGCTAGAAATTAATATAAAATTCAAATAGCGAGAGCTATGTCACTGTGTGGGCTAAGTCTTCCTCGAAAGTCTTTCCAACATTTATCCGGAGGGCAAGTCAAATCTGCTTTTCTTCAGATGATCCGACTTCGACAGTCACCACAGTTTCCGACGTTCTACTGAAAGAAGATGATCTCACTTGGTAAGAATATATTGCAAGACCTTCAGTCTGCAGCGGTTAAAGGCCCGAAACGCCTGTCCGATTTGTTAAAAGAACTGCAATGTTCCTCATGGTACCATGGACGTACCATCGTCTATGTGAGAATCCCTAAGGAGGCAACCAGTAACCTAAATTAACCTATACCAGATGCAGGAGATTATACGGACGAAGAGATTTTTTTCATGAAGATGATCACTAGAAGAAGGTATTCGCCTAACCACTCTTCAGTCACTTCGAAGCGGTTGGGCTTTTGAAGGTGACAGCGTTGAGCACTAAGCTGTTAGCCCAAAAAGTGGCTTCTTGTCTCCCAGACTATTAAAAATTTGCCGAAATTTGTAAACTATTGAGCAGTTTTGGTGCGAAGATTGCGCTGAAGATCGGATCTGTATTGGGAAGTTGATTATTTTTGGTCTACTTTAGTGCAGGCGCACTTAAGGGGTTTTCGGTCACACTGAACTGATCGGTTTTGGCTCTTAGGCAGTCTTGAGAGCTTAGCAGCAGCGATATTTAAGCTCTTAAGGGTTGCTCAGGTCGTTATCGGTTACTTTCGAATTGGAATTCATGAGAAACGTCTAAACGTAACCGCTAATCATTTCTCTAGCCGTTTTAGCTTACAGCTTGGTAAACTTTTCAGTGCTTAGACTCATGCGTGTGAAATCGATTGTGCCGAACTTAACAGAAATCGCAAGGGGCAGCTACAGTGATTGGCTATGGAACTGTCTTTGCAGTACTTTGCTGCTTGAAAAATATGTACTGTACTCTATTCTTCCAAAAGGCTTCTCTCGCGGTCTGTAAGTACTCTTTTTGTACAGATCTCATAACAAATTTTTTTTCTCGAAACATGAATGCGTTTAAAATCGAAAAATCGCCGATTAAATGCGCGTAATTGATATCTCAAAAACTGCGAGTTGTGAAGTTATCTTATTTGTAAAACCCATAAAGCGTTTGCGCAGGCGCACTCAGTGTTAATAGCGGATAATAAAAGTGATATCATGTGCACGTACATATATATATACATATGTACCTACATATGAATGTGTAAGCACTTGCAGGCGAATATATAGAGACGTGAGTATGACTTGCATGCAACACGATCTGCGCGAAGCCAACCCCAACCAAAGCCAACTCCAAAGCAATGGAGTTCATTTTCACGCGCATACAAGCAGACGGAGAATGACACACAAGCGCACATGCTCACATTACAGCATTTACTGCTGCGGCTGCTGGCTGCTGGCTGCTGACTGTTGTAAGTGATACTCGTTTGTTCGTCGTGGTTGCTGCCGCGTCGCCGGTAATTCAAGTCACGTTCGGACAATCGGTGTAATCGCGATATGCGAACAGCTTTAATTGAGATTAAATTCATAATTACGAGTCTCGGCGACACTTTTATGTGTTCTTTAATTAAATGGCGAGCGCGTATAAGAAACTGGACAGACACCCAAAGCAATGGGCCACAGTGTCACAGTCCCATAGTCCCACAATGGCTCAGCCTCAAAGAGCTGAAAGTCGCAACTGAGATCGCTGCATAACTGATCACCGAAATGACTGATCGGCCACCGAAAATGGTTTAATCGAGTGAGTTAGCTCAGCTCAATGCTGGAATCGCCCCCAAAATGCTGCTGCGGCCAGCCACAGTTGTAATTGAAACTGATGTTTATAATTTACTTCTGTCGCAGCGCGAACGCACACACACACAGCCATTTATGAGTACAAACACATAATCAAACGTCATCCAAAGGTGTCCGCACATGTCTACGCTAGGCTAGCACCGCTCCGCTGGCTTGATCCGCTTGGTTGGCCCGCTTGGTCGGTCCGCTTGGTTGGTAGGTTGGTTGCTTAGTTCCTTAGTTGCCCGGGCGTATGTCGCCGCGTTTTTGTGGCACTGTGTTTTGCTCACCGATAGAAATCAAGCGTAATCGCGCATAAATTTCTGACTTTAGCTTTGAGCAGCTTGCAACAACGCTTGTCGACACGACAATAAACTGGCGTTTAAGCTGCGCTTTGTTGCACCGATTTGTGGCAGTGTTAGTCGTTCACTCTCCGTCGCTGTATGTACTTGTTGTGTGTGTGTGTGCCGTGTGGCAGCAATTAGGCAACTTTAGTTTTGCTTTTCAAACCCCCAGTTGCAGCCCCGGTTTAATGCTATTGTGGTCTGTGTTGTTCAGTCCACTGTTGCCGTTGTTGTTGTTGTTGTTGTTATTGTGTGATTTGAGTGATTTCATTGTGATTGCAATTAATGTGATTAAATCGGCTAAAATGACTTATTTTTCGGCTTACATTTGTTGGGAAATTGGCGCAGGCTGCTAATTCCCAGTTGGTTTCTGTGTGAATTTTCCTCATTTTTTTGTCATATGTGGGTTGCGTCTTAGCCCACATTGTTGTTAATTGCTATATTATAACGACTGTGGCTTGGAAAAAGTATTGGAAGTGGCGTAAATATGTGGCTGGAGCCGTTCACCACCGTACCTCGCCTTATCCATCAGAAGTGTCAGCGACGTAAGGTGGTGGAAACTCATTAAAAGTTTATTTTAGTTGGAAATCGTAGGTTGGGAGTAAAGGCTGAGAGCACTTCACTGCTGCATCTATAAAACATCTCTTATTTTCGATGAGAATGCGCTTCTTTGTGTGGACTCATTCTAGTCGAGAGGAACTTACCCTTGAATGAGGTGGGCAGAGAATAAAACTCAAGCACTTATTCGCTCTACTATTGAGTAAACCTTTAATTTTGTGAGAGAGAGAGAGAGAGAGATTGAGAGAGAAAGAGAGGAAATATTTTTGCAGGAGTATAAAGAAAAATTACTTTGCTTGCGGCGAGGCGAAATCCAATAGAAGACCCCCTAAAAATTGCGATTTATTATGGTACAGACGTCATTTCATCAACTGGAGCCAAAATGCATCAGAGAGAATAAGGAAGCTATAAATACTCTATACGTTTGTAAAGTGGCTATTGAGGAGCTCTTAATGGGATATGGGACCGTTTACTGCTCAATGATTATGTGCAGTGGTAGTCAGACCCATACATTTTTTATGGCGTCAACATTTGGTGGCCGGTACTGATTAAAATTACTTTTGAGAGCAAACCTTATGTAGCTATCTACCCACCTGGGCACTACCAAACTCTCTCCCACTGAAACTCTCTGGCGAATTTCAAGCGAGCTACAACGCAGTTAGATCCAGCGCAACTTTGTAGGGATCGTGGTACAGAGCACGCTCGAATACTATCTTCCATACAAGTTCCGTTGGCGTGTAGACTACATAACCTCTAAATTCGGGTTTGATAATCGCATTTTTTTAAAGATTAAGATTAAGATTAAAGATTCAAGAAAGAAACGAGCATCTTTACATATAGTTCAAGACTCCGTGACAGGAATAGATGCGCAATCCATTCTCCGCCACTCTCACTTAGTTTGAACATGTGACTACTGCACCGATGGTGCTTCGTCCAATCAGAACTTGCTACAACTATGGAAGTCGCCGAATTACTAACCAATTTATAGGGTGATCCATTTCGAGGTTTCCTACTTTTCTAAAGAAAAAACACAGAGAGTTCAAATCTAATGGGGTATGTTTATTATCATTCGAAAGAACATTTTTGGAAGTTAGTTTCTGAAGATGATCTCCTTCAAATGTTGGCCGCGGCTACGTCTCACTGTCGTGTCCAATTGCCGATGACTCGTTCGAGCATTTCGACTGGAGACGCGTGATGTTTTGCTCCAAGGCCTGAATCGAAGCGGGATTATCCGCATAGACTTTAGACTTTAGACTATCCCCACAGGAAAGAGTCTAACGGTGCAAACGACCGGCCCAAAACGTGAAATTATCCGCTCACCGAGGTCCTAGAGAGCGCTGACTTTCTTCACTCCCCTATACTCTATGCAAGTAGTCAGGACCTTCCGCTTCACCGTTGGGACTTTCCGCTTCCATTTGTTCCTTACTTGGTTGTTCATCTCCAGTCCGGGTATTAAAAGTTCCAAGTCCGGATCTTCCTGCTGATATTTCCGTAGGTAACTTGCCTCGTTCTTCTGTTGTTGTAATTGTCATTAACCGAACATGCAGTATGCCCTCTTAACCTTCCGCTTTTGAGCTATGTTTGCATTCTAAGCGACTTGGTGTCAGAGGGTATTCTGTTTGCGGTGCTCAATACTGAAGTCATAACTGTGCAATCTCTCAATCTACTGAGATAGCTGTTCTTCAGCTCTGCACAATCCGTTCTAATTCGGAAGTGTTGCCCATGTTGCTAGCAATTCTCTCCGACTTACGCAGTAGCTCTGTTCTGGTTTTTCAATAGATCGGCTATATTAGGCAACTGTCTCTTCTAACCTATCATCATATATGTGAAATATGTCTCCTGTGGCTTAACCACTAGGATCTGTATATGAATGAATAAGAATATATGCTGTTCCTAGAACCGGGTATACTAGCATAGGCGCATTACATAACCCTTCTTTCAGAGCTTGGAAGGCCTCCTCTTGTTATTAGATTCACTCTACTTTGCCTAGTGAGGTCATGGAGATTATTTGCAATAATAGTTAAATTCGGAAAAAGTCGATGATAGTAAGTGCATAGCCCAAGAAAACTGCGTAATTCATGCAAATTCCTGGGCATTTACCAATCTTTCATTGCTTCTATCTTTTCATTTGCATCTTAGAACTTAGTGTAAGACCAGCTGTCCTCTTAAAAACTTCTTCCAAATATTTCAAGTGTTTCTCGAAGCTTTTACTTAGTACGATATCATCGTCTAGATATGCCAAACATGTTTTCCAGTGCAATCTTGTAAGTACATGATCCACTTATCTTTCAAAGTTGACAAGAGTGTTGCATAATCCAAAGGGCATCACTGTGGATTGTCAAAGACCGTTTCCAGCACTAAAAGCTGTCTTCTCCCTATCTACCTCAATTACTTCTCTTTATCTCACTTTCTCTTTCTTTGTCACAACGTTTGGTCTCCAATAGTCCATGCAGAACCGCAACTGCCCAACTTTCCTCTTCACAAGTACTGCCGGTGAGCTTCGTGGACTTGCAGATAATACCGCTTTGGCGAATCGGTCTAGTGTCACCAGTATTATAACTCCGTGGTTTGTTGCCATCTTAGTCGAGTATATTGAAGAATTTGCGGATGCGTTACGAGGCCTTATGCTTGTATTTGCCTTCCAACCCTTGCGTCCAATCATTTACATTCTCCTCAATATCCTTCTCTCCAATGGATGCGTTACGAGGCCTTATGCTTGTATTTGCCTTCCAACCCTTGCGTCCAATCATTTACGTTCTCCTCAATATCCTTCTCTCCACAAGCTGTATTTTGTACGCTTTCAATTTAAGATCTCGACGTAAAATGCGCCAAGTCGTTCCATATGTCAGTCCGCATTGCTGCGAACGGCGCCGAATCGACTCTTACGATCTTCGTGCACACTTTCAGCTACGGCCGCTATATTTTCTTCACTGCGTGCTGGACGTGGTCTATTCGGTCGAATATTATCCAGTGATGAATGGTGGGTCTCAAGATGAGTGATGGTGTTACGAATAGTACGCTCAGTAGGCCGATTATGTTGACCATAAGTTGAGCGAAGAGCGCGAAACACATTCTTTACAGAACGTGGGAATTTTGGTAATAAAGTTGAATTTTTTGTAAACGTTGTTCAGGCGTAAGTCTTTCCATGATGATGAAATGCCGAAAAATACTGAACAAAAATAACATGATAGCTTCATAGAATAGCTGTTTTTTATATTTTTTTATTTTAATTTAATATAATTTAATTTAATTTTTTCTTTGTTTTATTTTATTATTTTATTTTTACTTTTTTTAATTTTATTTTATATTAATTTATTTTATTTAATTTTATTTTATTTTATTTTACTTTATTTTTATTTTTATTATTTTTTTTAATTTTTTTCTATTTTTTATTTTATTATACTTTATTTTATTTTTAATTAATTAATTATAATTATTTTATTTTATTTTGTCTAATTTAATTTTTAGTTTTTATTTAATTTTTTTTTAAATTTAATTTAAGTTTATTTATTTATTTTTTTAATTTTATTAGTTTTTAATTTAATATTTTTAAATTTCTTTTGTTTTATTTTATTTTATTTTGGTTTATATTATTTTATAATTTTTATTTTTATTTTTATATATATTTTTGTTTTATTTTATTATATATTTTTTAAATTTTTTAAATTTTATTTTACTTTATTTTATTTTTTTGTTTTTTTTTTTTTTTTTATTTTATATAATTTAATCTTTAATATTTATTTAGTTTTTTTAAATTTAAGTTAATTTTATTTTGTTTTTTTTTATTTTATTTTTTTTCATTTTGTTTTATTTTTTTATAGTTTTTATTTTTATTTAATTTTTTTTAATTTGTTTAATTTTAGTTGCTTTATTTAATTTTTTATTTTATTATAATTAGTTTAATTTTATTTTATTTATTTTTAATTATATCTTTTTTAATTTTATATTTGTGAAAGTTTTAATTTTTTATATAGTATTTTTTTAAATTAGTTTTATTTTTATTTATATTTTTTATTTGTTTTATTTTATTTTAATTTTAATTTTAATTTTTTTTCTTAATTGTTATTTTTATTTTTTATATTATTATTATTTCAATTATTGAATTTTTTTTGTTATGTAAGTTTGAGTATTTGGTCTCTAATGTTTATGACTTGCCATATGTATGTAGTCAATATGTGTGGTTAGATCACATCGATTGCTGCATATATACGTGCTTTAAATACCGGAAATTTCAAAATTAAGTCATTTCATATTTTTTTTGCTTTTTTTATTACCCAGAACAGATTTGAAGGTGCACTATTATCGACTGCCACCAAGCGTAAAAAAAAGCCTCTCCTCAAAAGTGTAAGAGAAATGTATATACATACATACGAAAAACCGATATGAAAATCATATAAAATTAATGCATTGGCAATTAATGTCAGACAAACAGAGAAATATACATATATACATACAAACATACATAAATGCATAACAAAATTGACAAGTAAAGAAATTATAATAAAAATTGCGACACAACAACAACAACAACAACAACAGCAGCAGCAATAATGATCTAGACATTCGACGGGAAAGTATGACAAAGGTGTGGCATTTCACTCGCTCAATCTTTAAAATCACCTTAAAGCAGCATTTACTTATGAATGTGAATATGCGCGAGTATGTGTGTGTATAGTTGTCATCTGTGTATTAATATGTTTGATTTTGTATTAAATTATATTTATTTATTTGTATGTATGTATGTATGTAATATCTGTATACACATGAAATCAATAAATTTCGATATCATTTCCCATAACTACTCAAGCCAAGCATACATAAATGAGGGTGAAGATCGGTGGTAGACTGGAAGAAAAGGAAATTGTATGTAAATACATATGTATGGGAGAAGTATTATGTGCGCATAAACCGTTAAAAAGTCATAAAAATGTTATACAAAGCTGAAAAAAAAAAATTAAAACAAATTTTACCTCAAGTCAAGGGTGACGACATTTGAGCGACTTATTGGAGCTGATCGAGCAAAAGTTGAAACGATAGCTGAAGATCGGTGATCAGTGATCAATACATGCGATCAGCAGGTTGACTCATAAGCTTATAATGCTTACAAAGACACTTGAGTTTGAGCTAGAAGGCGGAAGTATGTGCCCAAGAAAGGTGGCGACATGATCAGCGATCGAGTTATGCGCGTTTAAAGAAGAAGCTAGCCTCTATAACATGCCTGTGTGTAATTAAAAATCGCCAAGTGTACGCTTAGCGCAGCGCAGTTTATGGTAGCCGCGCAAACGGCGATCCTCTATCAGCGGCGATCAACGATCACCATTCGTAAACTCGATTTGTGCTGGAGTTAAGGTGATCTTCGGTGTGGGCAGCACCTTAATTTCAGCACATACGTACACACATAATATACATTTGTGTACACAATTGTATTGTCATTGTGTTGCTTCAAGTAACTGCGCGACTTTTTAAATTTTTATTGCTTTTCATTTCATACTTTTTTCGAACACTTTTCGAAGTGAAAAAACTTTCAACCCGTTCAATATACGCTTGCGTAGTGCAAGAAATATGCCAATAATACAAAGTTTTGTGCTGCTCGCGGACGATCACACACAAAGGCATACACGATCAATGGCACTCAAGTGATCACCTCACCCGCACAGCTCCGCAGAAAGTCGAGTCCAATTCCGCCGCTTGCCTTTTTTATTTTATTTATTTTTTCATTTTATTGAACTCTACATGCTCTTACGTTGGTGCGTTACTGAAGCGAAACAAGTGTTTAGTCACCCAGTTGTGTTGTACCCATGTCAGACCGTCCGTCTGTACAAAGTACGCTGCGTGTCCCTAGCTGCCAGGCAGGTATAGTTCACTCGCAAAATGGGTGCTCCTCGTAAGTTGTCTTGACTGGGAATGTGAAACAACTCGTAAATTCTTACGGCTGCCACTAAGTGACATGTGTATGTATGGGTATGTGCTGAAGTGATCGCCGCAGTGTGTAGCTGGTGCTGTGCCATATTGGACGCACCCCATTGAAATGAAATGAAATTCTTACTAAATTTAAGAAGGCAGGAAAGAAAAAAATACTAAAAAACCAACTTTTTTTTTTCGAGTTCTCCTCTTGAGTGCCTCGTCGCTACACCTTGAATATATTGCCGCTGTGGCGCTACATAGTCCGCTCGCTTGGCTGTGCCACTGCCACTGGTGTTCCATCATTTCAAGTTGACCATATTTGGTTAGGCTTCGTTGAAGGTGCACCTTTGTTACGCTTGTGCGCAAGACAGACAGACAAACAACCGGCTGGCTGGCTGGTAGGCAGTCGGGCAGTTAGTTAGCAAGTACTCATATGTGTTTGGAAGCTTAGAGCTCAACTCGTTGGTGTAGTGAGTGGCAAGTTGTGGTGTGCAATGAGGCGGCGCATACACCCTCATCTAAGCTTGATCCCTCTTTGAACGTCTCTCGGAGCTTGTCTTTAAGTCAGCTCATCGCTGGTGCTCTATTGCTCATAGTGAACTACATACATACACTTTTTAATGTTCTGTTGAGGTGTGCAGCACTGCGCGTCTGGTGTAGTGGGTGAACTCTGATTTCCGGCATATAAATTAAACTTAATTTGCTTTTTTATCGAGTAATGGAAGCATGAAATTAAGTTTGCTCAATTACTGTGCTCATAAATGGTATGAGGAAATCGAATTGATGGCAAGCTTTGACTTGCACTTATAGGAATTCTTCAAAGAAATGAAGTAGTAGAAGAAAACCCTCTGAGTCAGCAACTTTGTGATTTGAGAACTCTTCATGTCAACTCTTCTTCGCTGAAGATAAGTTCTCTGCCTGGGGAAAGAGTTAGTGTTTTAGCAAATTCTTCTAAAGTGTGTGTAGCCCAGTTCGCTTGAGTTTAGATTCCACAGAAGAATACTTCAAGTTGCCTAATGAACGGACTGCCAGAGGCGGACTTGCCTTTAATCCTTTTTATAAAGTAATAGTGTGGCTTAGGATTTCCTCGGATTTGGTTTCCGAAAAACTCTACCTGCTGATAATGAAACTCTGCGCGTCTTTTCTCGGAAAGTAGCTTCCACATAGCTCAGCTTGAGATATGTTCAGGCGACAGCGTTTCCTCACCTACCTTAAGGTCCCAAAAGGCAACCACTTTTCCTAAACACTTCTGGTTAAAACACAATAGAAAAGGAGGTAGGTGAACTTGGAGACAATAATAATTATCTAAAAATCTGGAAAAGCTTTAGCTCAATCACAAAAATATAGCCTTTTCTTCGTGGTCACCTTCTGGCAAGATTCCAGTGGTAAGAAGAGAATTGGAAATATTGCCCGGACGGTGCTTCATACCATATCTACTTTTAACTTCAGTAGCTTAAAACCCTGTTACTGGTTGTCCACACTATACATCAGATATGAGTATAATGTGTGCTAAATAACTGGTGCGGCGATTTTGACTCAGCTTGACCTTGAAAATGAGAAAACAAATGGACTTCGTCACTTCCGGCCATTTTTTGGACAGAAGCTTATAGATATTGATTAGAACAGCGCTAGAATCCATGACTGCGGTTCGTGGCATACAGTCCTACCCACTCGACGACGGAAGACACACATCTATCTCTGTTTAACTTTCAGACTTGAGATTTCGCAAACATTAAGTACCGAATCTTAAATACCAGCCCACCCATACCGTCATTAAGATTTGACACCTCATGAATTTCAAGTTTACTGGGGCGAAATTGTCGGAGAACTCGGCACTCACACAGAAAAGGAATTATTTCTACGAGGGCTGTCGGATAGGTCGGTGACTTTTCGATTTGCCGCGCAGCTAGTGCAAAAACAACTCTATTTTCGTCAACTGCCATCGGTTAATAGACTGCTGTAACATTTTGAGCAAGTTGCGCCAATAAGTTTGTGTTTGACGGTCTTTGAAAGCAGACGACCTCGTGAATTTTAACGAAAATGGAAAAAAGAAAATTGCATTTGCGGATTAAGCATTATTTTTGCTTAAAAACCATCATTGAAACCAAGGAAAGACTTAATAAATACTAAAGGGACTCTGTACCATAAGTTTCAATTATTAAGAAGAGTTTTACTGAGTACCGTTGTGGAACAAATTTTTACGTCTCGTTACCGTAAACGAAATATGAATCCAGCACACCACATCAGCAATTATAGATCTCGGGTTGAGCGTGCACCATGCACCAAAGAAGGTCATGTTGTGTCTGTCGACCAACAAGGTTATGCCCACAGTTTGTTGGGATGTACGAGGAATCATTCACATCGATTACTTTGAAGAGAACATTCCTCAGAGCTTTTAAATATATTCGATATTGATTTGAAGCGGAAACGAAGGCAGGACCACGCACGGGTGCACACGTTTGTAGTCACCATGGCAAAAAACCCATAAATCGAGCTACGAACAGCTACCTCATCCAGCATATTTCTTAGATTAAGCCCCCCTGAGACTATTTGTTGTTTTCCAACCTGAAAGCATGGCTGGGCAGTAAAAGATTCGGGACGAAGAAGAAGTCAATAAGCAGCAAGCATCTATTTTGAGGGCCTTGAAAATCACTATTATGTGGGAGGAAAAATAGAATTTTTATTTGTCGAAAAAATATATTTTATTCAAAAAGTCACTGATTTATCAAACCACTTTCGTATTCTAGTATCTTTCAATTCGCAGCACCGGCAATGGCTATTATAAGACAGACCTATTTTTTACGCACGCTCTCTGTAGAGCCAATGATCTATTATTGTAGCTATTATCAAGAGATACTCCCGACTTGACCAACTCGTCAGCGTTTTGGTTTTTTGGCGAAAAATATCCCAAGGGCGGCAATCCAGATTATGGAGATGTCGAGTTGCCCTAATAGCGAGCTGAGAGCGTTCCTACTATTGCTGACGACGCTTGAGTTTATCGTTGGCGTCGATAAGATCATCAAGCTGCCTGGCTATCCGAGTGTATAGTTGCCTTCTGTACACTACCACAGTGATTCTTTAGAGGTCTAAACGATTCTTATACGACTCGTACGACCGCTTGGATCATGCCAGCTGAGTTGGCATGAGTAGACGCATCGCAAAACCGCGTACAGTTTGAATACAGCTTTGAAATGTGACAGCAGGAAGTAATAAAGACAAACGTCAAAGTTTCAAAATGGCGTTTCAAGTTCTCCAAGCATGTCAGAGAGAGAGAGAGAGAGAGAGAGAGAGGGAGAGAGAGAAGACAGTGGCCTACAATATGACTTACCAGCTTATGCTAGCCATATATTTTCGTCTACCTACATGAGTCATTTGCTCATTAATTTACATATGTACATATGTGCTATGTAAATTGGCGCTCCCACAACTGAGCTATCACCAATTTCCCATCTGAGTTTAATCTAGAGAGCCACCGAAACTATTAAGAAACTACAGAAATGATTTACATGGGAGAAAAACGAATAAAATACGACGATTAAATGCTTAAATAACGGCAGCAACAACAACAACAAGATGTTAATAGAAGCACAGGATCACAAAGTAACAAATAAATTCACACAAAAAAAAAAATTGGAAAAAATAGAAAAATATATATGAAAAAAGTAAAAAAAAATAAAAAAGGAAAAAATTAAAAAAAAAATATTTTAAATAAATTAAATATGAAAAAAAAATATTTTACGAGGGATGAGGAAACTGTCAATGGCAGATAAAAATGTATTAAAAAGCTCAACAAAAATCATGCATGTGTGAGTGTATATACATGTATGAGTGTCGTAATATGTATGTAAAATCAACGCCATAAGCCGCTGGACACACATACTCGCACATATACGAGTATAAAATATTATACATAAATATACAGATGTTGCCCGTGATGCCACGCCAGCGATAAGGTATTAAAAAGCAATTATAAGCAACAAATCTGTAAACATATGGAGAGAAAAAAGAAAGAAAAAAATATTTATTATGTGGATTTAAGGCAACATTTAGAAGGTAATAAAAACACGCCGAAAAATTAACATAAAAATGTCACAAGATTTACACGATTCATATGAAATATATATACACACACATATACATATATAGTACATATGTATGCATGTACAGCATCTGCCTTGAGCGAGTAGCGAGGCGGAGTGGTAATGCTGCGTTGCCTCGTAGTAAGGCGAGGGTAGAGCAGCAAAGGTAGTAGGTAGGTAGCAGGAGTAGCCATGAGGTAATAAAGTTGGGTAATATTCTAAGTGTGGCATGCCACACACACAAACACACACACCATGTACGAGTACAAACAAAGTTATTAAATAGCGCTAAAATATTGAAGATAATCCAACTGCGCCATTCGCAATTTTATCGCTGCCGAAATATCTCACCAAAACGCTACTCAAGACGCTCCCAACGCCTGCCTGCCTTGCCTGTCTGTCTGCTTGCCTGCTACACGGCTTGGTTGCCCCCCCAGCTTCCTATCTTCCTTACCTGCCTACCAACCAACCAACTCTTCGAAGAAGCTACAACAATCAATCGCCGCCATCCATGCCACTACGCCGGCCGCCGCCGAAATGGCAATCAATTTGAAAATGTAAACTTTGTGTTAATTCGACTATAAATTAAACGTTCGCATGCAATAAATCCTAAAAATGTACAAAAATACACGAAAATTATTGATGACAAAGTTGGCGCGCATACAAATATACATGCATAGGGTGACCCAAATAGAGGTACTTCTTTCAAAAGCCTTTTTTTGTCAGATCACGCGTGAGTCGTACCAATCTGTCATGTTATTTGTGTTCAGTCTTGTTTGGCATTTCATCATGGAAAGACTTGCGCCTGAACAACGTTTACAAAATCATTCAACTTTATAACGAAAATTCATGTTCTGTAAAAAATTTATTTTGCGAGCTTCGCTCAATTTCTGGTCAACATAATTGGCCTACTGAGCGTACTATTCGCAACATCATCACCCATTTTAAGACCCAGCATACATTATTGGATAATATTCGATCGAATAGACCACGTCCAGAACGCAGTGAAGAAAATATAGCGGCCGTAGACGAGAGCGTATACGGAGACCATGGACTGACTTATGGTACGACTTGGCGAGATCTTAAATTGAAAGTGTACAAAATACAGCTTGTTCAAGAACTGAAGCTACTCGACCTTCTCAAGCGACATCGCTTCGCTCTATGGTCTCTTGAAAAGTTCCAAGAAGATCCGACGTTTCCGAGGCAAATTTTGTTCAGCGATGAGGCCCATTTCTGGCTCTATGGGTATGTAAACAAGCAAAATTGCCGCATTTGAGACGAAGAGCACCCTGAAGAGATTCAAAGGCTGCCATTTTATCCAGAAAAAACCAACGGTTTGGTGTAGTTTGAGGGGCGATGTAATCATCGGTCCATATTTCTTCAAAAATGATGTCGGTGAGAACGTAACCGTCAATGGCGATCGTTATCGCGCCACGATAACCGACTATTTGATGCCTGAAATTGAAGCTCGTGATCTCCGCGACATTCGGTTTTAACAAGACTTCCCACACAACGCATTAATCAATAGCTTTATTGAGAGAAGACTTCGGTGAGCAGATAATTTCACCAAGATCGCGTGATATCACACCGTTAGACTTTTTCCTGTCGGGAACATGTAAAGCCTTAAGTCTATGCGGACAATCCCGCTTCGCTTCAGGCCTTGGAGTAAAACATACGGCGTGTAATTCGTCAGTTACCAGTCAGTTACGAGTCATCGAAAATTGGACTCAACGGATGTACCGTCTGAGACGTAGCCGCGGCCAACATTTGAAAGAGATAATCTTCAAAAAATAAATGCCGAAGAATATTCTTCCGAATGATAATGAGCATTCCCCATTAAATTTGAGTTTTTCTGTGTTTTTTTTTCTTTAAAAAAGTAGGGAACCTCGAAATGGATCACCCGTTATATATGTATGTGCGCTGAAGTCATAAAACTTCCGCTCCTACACCATACACATATGTATGTGTAAATGTCAACATGATAGGCATTTTAATACTTAAAATCTTCTTTAAGCCTCACAGAGTTGAGCTATAAAAGTGGGGTGGGAAAAAATTTAACAAAAATTAAAATAAAATAAAAAAATATATAAAATTGATTTTAGCGTAAAACGAAACAGTAGAGTTTTAATATTAAAACAAATTTTCAAAAATCTCAAGTCATTAAATAACAGCTTGACACGCAACTCACTATAGCTCAGCAGGTACTACAGAGTCTAATTGTTTGGTGACAGGATTTTGAGTGGGTACAGCACACACAGAAGAGCGAAAGCTAAAGAGTGTGTGTGTGTGTGCGCTTTGTGCACTACAATCATAAAAATTAATAAAATTCATCTAAATATGCATTTGAAAATAATTTGTTTCCTTTTATTTACCACTTCCCCCATTGGCGCCTTAGAAATCATATCGCCCTGTCAACAATATGTGTGTGTCTGTGCACTTAAATACGATTAAATATGGATTAAATCATCATAAATGCGCAATTATGATATGTCATAAGCTTAATAAGTTAATTTTTTCTTTATCGCTAAGTGCATGTGTGTTGCCTTATCGCGGCACTTAAAGTAAATCTCCAGAAGTGTTGAAGAGTCAAGCATTTTTGTTGTTTTGCTGATGTTGAAGCGATAAAAGCATTTAAAGCGGAAGATATGAAATGACAATCGTAATAGGTATTTCGAAGATTTTGAGAATTTTATGAATAATAAATTTTTTAAATTAGATACGCAGACCAACGTGTGCCCCATACATAAGTTGAATATTCGAAATGGTACGCCAAAATTTTTATCTAAACGAATTTGATACCTTCAGTATTTTACTGATCAAAAAAAAAAAATCCAACAAATTTGCAAATTTAAAATAGTAAAAAACAGTTTGAGCGTTTGATTTTTAAAATTTTACCACTAAAAGATCTTTTTTTAATACTAATTCAGAAAAATATACTTGAAACCATTAGTAAATCATATAGAACGGTCTACGAATCATAAGCCGATGGATGATACCGATTAACACTTTTTACAAGACGGTACGAAGTTGGTTTGATAAGGCAGTGAGTTTTTGAATAAAATATACTTTTTTCGGCAAGTAAGCGTTTTATTTCGCAACATATTCTTCTTTAAACTCTATACATTTACTCCAAGCTTTTTCCAAATTTTGTATTCCTTCCAAGTAATAAGTTTTTGAAAGTCCTCAAAAAAGCCCTTGTTTATACTATGACCTCTCTATTCGACCCGAATACCCATCTACTTCTTCAGGTTTGGAAACAAGAAATAGTCATAGTGGCTAAATCTGGAGTATATGCTGGATGCGGTAGTAGTCTGTTAATTAATTTCAAAATTTTTTGCCTTCGTGACCGAACACCTGAGCATCCGTATATTGTTCTGGTGGAGCAGCATTTTTTTCACCAAATTCGACCGTTTATGCTTGAAATCAAACTGTCAAATCTGTCCAAAAGCTCTAAATAATATTCGCCGCTGATAACTTTAGCCTTCTCAGGGTAATAGATGTGAATGACTTGTGCATCCCAAATAACTGTGGCCATGGCCTTGTCTTGTTAGCCGACAGGCTCACCTTAGACTTCCTTAGTGCCTTAGTTCAGTCGGAGAAATCCACCATAAAGATTTTTTTTTGGTCTCTGGTGTGGTGTGATGGGTCGCTGTTTCGTCTATGGTAATGAAACGGCGCAAAAATTCGTTTAGATTGCGGTTGAACATCGTCAAATACTACTTTGAAGTGATTACTAGGTTACGCTTATGGTCCTGTGTAAGCAATCGCGGCACCCATCGCGCGGATAGCTTTTTCATGTTCAAATATTCACTTAAAATGTGATGTACCCGCTCAGTTGAGGTGGCTATAGCTACAGCCACCTAACTCAATTTTATTCTCCGACCGTCCAATACAATAACGACCACAACGGAACTCAGTAAAGCACTTCTTCACCATTGAAATTGCTGTTCCCAAGTTCCCTTACGACTTTCAGGTCTCTTAGAAAAAATAATATATTCTGAACATGATTTGGTGATTTGTGTCGACTTCGAGAATTGACCATCTTCATTGTTTGTTGGGCCAGCAGAGTGGTCACCCAAAGCATCCTTATTTTATTTGCATCTGGGGTAGTCGAGCTAAGTCTAGTCATTGGATCCAAATAAATTGGCTTAGTAGAAATTTTGGTCTTGTTGAAAGGAATTTCTTAGTTACTTAGTTCCACGAGAAAAAATTATTCTTCCACATTTGCACATTAAATTAGGGCTCAGACGCAATTTGTTAAAGCTCTTGACCAAAATGGTAGATGCTTCGTGTTGTTTTCGAAAACTCTCTGGATTGAGTACTCAAAAATTTAACGCTGGAATTTTTGATACGCCTCAGATACGTCAGTTAATTAAAATTTTAACGGATTTTGAAGCTTCTATGACTGAAATGGAACTATTTTGTTGTGGTCACAAAAAACTTCCTTGGTATCTTCAAGGCAGATTAATACCGAGATTTAGTCAAGAATAAGCTGCTGAGTTTTAAAAATTTGATCTGTAATATGAGCTTAAAAGTGCAGTACCTTCATAGTAACATCGATCAGTTTAAACATAATTTGTGAGATTTTAGCGCGAAGAACAAGGAGAACGCTTACATCAAGACTTAAAAACATTGGGGAAGAGGTACTGAGGCAGATGGGATATTCATATGTTGGATAATTATTGCTGGGGACTCATGCGTGACTGTCCAAGACAATTTCATTTAAGATAATCATTCAAAAATATCTAAAATCTTAGGCAACAAAATGGGTGTAGGCCAGATTTATAATTTGAAGGAATTTTTTAAGCTTTTCAAGAACAAACCTTATAACTCAAGCACCTAATGTAGCAACAAATCAAAATTTTTATTTTATGAATATATAAATTTGCCATTATCTAATTAAAACTAATTAGATCTAAGCAGGCCATTGAGGTAAACTTACAAAAATATCAATTTTTAGGTTAGTTTATGGGATAGAAGGGAAATAAATTTTAATATTTAGGCATCTAACAAAAAACAAAATAAAATATGATAAAATAAAAAAAATAAAATATAAATATAAAAATAATAATAAAATAATAAAAATAAAATAAATAAAACAAAATTAATTAAAAAAAAAAATCAACAAAAAAAAAATAAAAATAAAAAAAACTAAAAATAAAAAAAAATAAAAAAAAATATAAAAAAATTAAAAATAAAATAAAATAAAATAAATTAATATATAAAAAAATATAAAAAATATAGAAAAAAAAATTTAAAAAAAAAATAGAAAAAATGAAAAAAATTAAAAAAAAAATTAAAAAAAAAATTTCAAAGAAATAAAAATAAATTAAATAAAATTATATTATATTAAAAATAAATTAATATAAAATGTAATAAAATAACATAAACTCAAATAAAATAAAATTCAATTCTTAAAAAAAAAAAAGAGTATAAATATAAAAATTAAAAAAAAAATTAAATTATATTTAAAAAAAATTTAAAAAAAATTAATTAAATAACCTAAACTAAAATAAAATATATTTAATTAAAATTTTTTAATTAAAATAAAATGAAATGAGTTGAAATAAATTAAAATAAAATAAAATAAAATAATATAAAATAATATTAAAAAATTAAATAAAAAAATTTAAAACTATTATAATATAAAATAATAATAAATAAAAAAAATAAAATATAAATAAAAATAAAAAATATAAAAGAAAAATTAATTAAGAAAAATTAAAAATAAAATGAAATAAAAAAAATTAATAAAATAAAATAAAATAATATAAAAGAAAAAATTTTAAGGGGGAAAAAATAATATAAAATAAAATTAAATTAAAAATAAAATAATATAAAATGAAATAAAATAACATAAACTTAAATAAAATTAAATTAAATTAAAGTAAAAAAAAAGATAAAAAATAAAAAATTAAAGAATATATAATATAAAAATTAATTAAATTAAAATAAATTATATTTAAAAAGAAAGTAAAAATAAATAAATTAAATAACATAAAATAAAATAGAATGAAATAAAATTTATTAAATTTCTTTTAGTAATATCTAATAAAAAAATTAATTAAATTAAATTAAATTATATAAAGAATAAAAAAGAAAAAAAATTTTCCTACAATTAAATAAAATAATATCAAAAAATTAAATTAAATAAATTTAAATCAAATACGGTCAAATAACATAAAATAAAGATAATATTAAATAAAAAAATTTTAATTAAACAGAGAATAAAATAAAATAATTTGAAACAAATAAAATAAAAAACATTTTCCGATTACCACATCAGAGATAACAGATATGTTGCATGCAACATCGGCTGTTGTTGTCGCTAAGATTTTTCATTTTACGTCAATAAAACTAAGTTAACGGTATGAGGAGTGAGATTGCAGTTATATTAAGCGCAGAATTGCATTAGTGAGGCAATACAGAGCAACCGGTAAGCTCCTGCTGCGGCAGCAGCAACAGCATTTGGGGCAGTCTATCGACTATCGCGTTGAGTCAGTAAAAAGGGCATTAGTCCTATATCCACCAATGCATATACATATGTATATTTGTACAAATTTTTCTTTGCTTACTAACCGCAACAGCGGGAGTTTGCGGCCAATTGAACTCGTGATGGCCAATTTTATTGATGGATTGAGGGCGATTACGCGATTGTTGTCAAAGTAGCTAAGCAAAAAAAAAAAATTTATTTTCCCGTTTTGTGTTGTTGTTTGTTTTGGTAGCTATCTCGGTTGAAATTTGTGTATTTTGTCTGCTCAGATTTGTGGCGAGTTCAAATTGCGCAACATTCAAGCGGCTAATCATAGTTTTGGCATTCGTTGACTACCCTTTTTGGTTATTTATTTACTTTTATTTTTTATTTTTCCTTCTTTTTGAAATTTGTTTTTTTTTTTTGCTCTTGGCTGCTCACCACTACTTGCTGGCAACTTGTTTGCTTGCCACACAAAACAGTTAACGTACAAATTGAGCTGTCATGTCGTTCGGTGATGTTTTTTTTCTTTTGTTGCATGTGGCAAGTTGCAAGAGTTGGCGACGGTGGCGCTTAATCAATGCGCCATCAAATTGAATTTGGCGTCTTGAAAGGGTATAGAAGCAACAACAATAGCAAGAACAACAACAACAAATTAACTGTTAAATTGGCAACTAAAAAATTAAGACTTTTCAAAACGATTTTTGAGGGCTGCAAGTGATTTTGGTGCTTTTGGTTGTTGTTGTTGCAGCTACAAATTCATCACTACTGTTGGGTTGGCAGTTGTTGTTGTTGTTGTTGTTTTGGTTTTTTGGTTAACTCATTTCTATTTTTATTCTTTTTTTCGGTTCTCTGCAGCCCCCCCAGTCATTATTACTAAGCGCTCATCAGTCCGAGGACAGTCAGGCAGCCAGTGCTTGCTTTGCTAACGTTTTTTTCTGTGTAACAAGTTGCTGGCGGGAGTTATGAAATAATCAACAAATTCCTCCCAGTCACTAGCCGCCAACCTCCACCGGCACCAATTAGATAAACCCCCCTACCCACCCACACTGTGAGTAGTACCCGGCTCGTTAGTCACTCGCTGCTTTCGGTGGGTAGTAATTTTCGTCTCATTGCCTAACCGGGCAGATGCACTTTGTCAGGTTGCAGTTAGTTACTTGGCAGCAAAGTTGCAAACAAAATTTTTTGATTATTTAAAAAACAAATTCTTTTTTCTGATTTTCCATTTTTTTTCTTTGAGTGCCTACATTTTTTGGGTTACTTTGATTGATGACTATTTGTTATGCAAACAAGCGAAGCATTGGCAAATTGTGGGAATTTTTGGTTTCAAGGTACTCGCAGATTGGATGATTCTATATTTCGTGCATTTCGATGGGGCAAAGAATGGATTTTCGTTTTATTTTTTTGGAAAAAATGTCAAATGTGCTGGGAATGTTCTCAAAATTATTACTATTTATTCTTTTTTAGTTTTAATTTTTAGTGAATAATTAAATCTATATCTCAGATTTTTTTTTTCAATTTTTCCGTGACTTTTATTGTTGATGTATTTTTTACTACAAAGGAAGATCGGCTCAAATATAGATAATTAGAACAACAATTTTTTTCGTAAGCAATTTTATTTGATTTATTTTAAGTTCGCTTAGATTGAATTGCTCACTTTTTTGTATCTTTAGTTTGAAGGACAATGCTGCCTCTTCGCCAAATTGAAGTAGTCGTTTCGGTCAATTACTGCTTGAAGTTCCTGTAGCTTTTCTTCGCCAAATAAGCTTGTCTTTTATCTGACGAACGCTGCGCACTCACAGATTGCCTGCTTCAGCGCCTCCGCTTATTCGTTGAAGTTCTTACTCCGGTTGTTATCTACTACTAACAGTCCTACTCACAGCCTGCTATTTGAACTCTTTTTTTTTCGCTAGTAAAATCTTACGAACTTTTACGTCATAAGTTTCGCCCGTGATTATCGCAATTTTATTCTAACGGGTAATGCATTTCGAGGTTTCCTACTTTTTTAAAGAACAAAAAAAAAAAACAGAAAATTCAAATTTAATGGGAAATGTTTATTATCGTTCGAAACACCATTCTTTGGCATTTATTTTTTGAAGATTTTCTCTTTCAAATGTTGGCCGCGGCTTCGTCTCGGATGGTCGGTCCATCCGTTGAGTCCGATTTTCGATGACTCGTTCGTGAATTTCAACTTGTAACTGGCGAATGACACGCTTGATGTTTTGCTCCAAGGCCTGAATTGAAGCGGCATTGTCCGCATAGACTTTAGACTTTACATATCTCCACAGAAAAAAGTCTAACGGTGTGATTTCACGCGATCTTGGTGGCCAATCGACCAGCCCAAAACGTGAAAATTATCTGATCACCGAAGCATTCTCTCAATAAATCAATTGATTGATGCGTTATTGAAACAAAATGTCACGAAAATCACGAGCTTCAATTTCAGGCATCAAATAGTCGGTTATCATGGCGCGACAACGGCATTTTTTTTTTTTTTTGAGAAATTTGGACCGATGATTCCGCCGGCCCACAAACCATACCAAACCGTTGTTTTTTCTGAATGAAATGGGAGTTCTTGAATCTCTTTAGGTTGCTTCTCGCCCCAAATGTGGCAATTTGCTTGTTTATATACCCATTGAGCCAGAAATGGGCCGCATCGCTGAATAAAATTTGGCTCGAAAACGTCGGATTTTCTTGGAACTTTTCAAGAGCCCATAGAGCGTAGCGAAGTCGCTTGGGAGGGTCGAGCGGCTTCAGTTCTTGCACCAGCTGTATTTTGTACGCTTTCAATTTAAGATCTCAACGTGAAATGCGCCAAAACGTTCCATACGTCAATCCGACTTGCTACAAATGGCACCGAATGGACTCTTCACGATCTTCGTGTACACACTCAGCTACGGCCGCTATAATCACTGCGTGCTGGACGTGGTCTATTCGGTCGAATAGTAATTACGAAGTAAATGTGTACCCTTCTTTTCAAAAACCTCAGTTTTTTGCGTAGCGGTAAAACTGCTACTTTCTTTACTTGCTCCACAAAATTGACCCTTCAATAGAACAGATAGAAAAACGCAATTTCTGCGGACTTTGGGCTTACTTGCGGCTGTAAAATGGGTCTCTTCAAACATTTATTTTCATATATATTTGGCGCTTTGTAACCGCTGAGGCGATTTTCGGCCGAGCTCACCCTCAAATTTGTGGTTTTGCATCTTTTACCAACAAATGGAGGATGCTACAGTTTATTCTAAGCCGCCTCCGAACGGCTGGTAGCTTTTTGCGAGGAGATTTCATTTTGTAGCAGAAATATACTCAGAGGGCGTGACATCTCATGTAGAGAGGCGCTTCGATCCCTCACACAGTATGCTAGCTAAAACAAAACCCCAAAATAATTAGCCTTCCTAGCCTACCCCTTCCTTATAGTATGGGTAAAGCCGACTAAGCTAGTCGAAATTGTCAAAGTCATCTAACAGGACGTCGAAAAACTCAGAGTTTCCGCAGGTTCAATGAGTTGATTTTAGAGGATATGCAAAAAAGGTGGTTAGTAGGGGAACTAATTTCTTACTGGACTGGGTTTGTTGGGGTCGAGTCTACATAAGTAGAAGGTGAATGTACAACAGTACCAAAGCCTTAGTAGGTGCCGATTTGCACAATGTTGCTCGAACTCTTCGTCGGTTATGGGTGGTGGTTGAATTCCTATTATGCCATTCACTGTCCGAGAGTTGATGCAAGTGCTGACTGACTCTGAGAGAATGGCGTTTAAGGGCTGTCGATAATACGCCGAGACAGAGCACAATCTTCAGTAAAATTTCTGTTAACGCATTACGGATCCTCTCAACATGGCAGTGTCGCAATCCTCTGCATATCAGTACTTACTTCGTGCCTTTCATTCTAATGATAAACCGAAATAGCTTGCTCCTGCTGGTATGCGGTAGCCTATGACAGTACTCTCTTCGCATCGCATCCATTACTTCTAAACAGGTACGGAACATTCCGAATATATGCGCCCAAATCGTAGATCTTAGCAGGTTTCAGGAGATAATAAAAGTTTTGCAAATACTAAATCCTCAGGAGCACGCGTCCCGTGCTACCTAGCGCTTATGCAGTAGCGCCGCTGTCTATCATAATTAGAGCGCTCCATTAGGCACACAACTCACCACACCTCAAGCGACACTGGCGTTTATGTGGATCCAGCTACTCATGCTGGTGTCGCGCAATTAAGAAATGCAGCAAAGAAACGGACACGGGCTTGGTGTGGTGGCACAAGCCGCCTGTGCGTTGACCTAATCCCTGCCACATTTGATTTGTGTTGCAAAAATCAATGTACGCGTGCGACACTAATGACGTGAGCTCAAGCCGAGTGCTGCAGCAAGTGCATGAAGTAAAGAAAAGGAGGAGATGAAATGGCTGGTGAGCGCATATGATGGTCGATGCTGATGATGATGGCGAATACAATGTTTGTTGTAAATACTCTGCATCTTGAGTCTCTTTCTGGGTGACAAGCTGCTTTGTGCGAAATTAAGCAGCTGAAAAGCAACGCCAATTGCTGACAATGAATGTGATTGCAGCCAAGCTGGTCGGTTGTTGTTGTGCTTGTTTTTGGACTCCTTCTTTTAGCTGAGCTCTGAGCCGCCACTCATACCTGTCGTTAATTGCACAGGAAGCTTGGCATGCCATCGCAATGACGCGTTTAGGCGCCAAAATGCGTCGCTCAAGCGATACTAAACCACACCACATCGCTTCTTGTTCTTCTTCTTCTTTTTACTTATGAACTGCGTGACTTAAGCCCCAAACTTGTTTTTCATTAAACACAAATGGTCGAAGTTGATTTTAAGTCCTCGGTACAAAAGCTACTGTCAACATATCGCATTGTTTGTGTCACCTCTTAGTGGAGTTTGTAGGTTTCTTTGAAACCCAGCGCAACTGTTGCTGTTGGTTAATTATGGCTGTTCGCAAAGCAGCTGTTTGAAAGACAATCAAACAATGGAACCAGATGTGGAATGAGCAGCAGCTCTTGAGGAGCTTGAATTATTCTATTTCCGAGCTTACACCGAACAATCCCTTCTCCACCACATGCGTCACACTTGGAACAACATTGCCTTCTGTCATCCTCGCTAGTACACGCCCTCGCCAGATGCCCGTATTCCAAGCACTTGAAACACTTTCTAAGGTTCGGTTTTTCACTTATTCTGTAGACCACCCATCCAATTTTGATCTTCTGAGTGTCAAGCAGTCGTTTTGCATCTATCGCCAGTAGGCTGATAAAAGTCGTCTGTGTGCCCGCGTATGCCTGTCTGATTGTTTTGATCGCATCTTCACCGAGGGAGCTTAACTCTTTAATTTGCGATCGAATTGCCTCGACTATGACTTCCTTGATAGTTATTTCATCTAGGTCGCGAATATCAACTGATATCTCGTGGGTTAGGGCTCTTATTTGCTCCTGGTCACCCAGTACCTTTTATATCTCTTTTTTATATCCTTTTGTGTTCGTCATCAGAGCCATCATCATTTCTAGCAGTATCTCACCTTTTGCCGTATTCCTGATCCGCGAGACGTTCTCCCCAAGCTCTTTCAGGTCATCGCCCTTTTTGACAGGCCTAAGTATATCACTGTATGACATATTTTCGTCACGTGCAATGATTATTGCGTCCGGTCTCAGACGTGGAGCATACGTTGCTTTCTTCTTCTTTCTATGCGCCTTGCTCTTGACCTGCGTCCAGCCATTTTCCTTGTCCGCATCTTCCTTCTGTTTTACAGGGACGTTGCTTACATACCTGTTGCTTGTACTCGCCATATTTTTCACTTGCCCTTGACTGGTTTTTTTCATCGGAGGAGATCTTATTAATTGCTCATCCTCACGGGGCCTCTTCGGAGTTGAATTTATCGTTACTAGCCTTTGAGGGATATTTTGCCTACTTTCCTTTATTTTTTTTCTGGGCGCGGGCGTGAATTTTCGCCACCAAGCTGAGTAGATCTTGGATTTGGTTGTTGATCGATCGTTACGGCGGGAGCATTGCTTCTGCCAACTCCCTGATCACCTCTCCTAGCTCGGACATGATATCATCGCCAGATTGTGTCGTTTCTGCGAAAAGCGTGCTATCCTGCAGCGCTCTCGCAGGCTTTTCGACAATAAGCACCTTCTGTGGTGAGCGAGCCAGTTTTAGAGCTCGTCTAAAGGGGTCAGCTTCGATGCTAACTCCACTGTTGGTCGTCGTCCTCCTGAACATTTCCGCTTCTAGCATCTTCTTACCACTGCCACGCCAGCCGCACCTAACATGGTGAACAGACTCTGACCAGGAAGCCGACCATTATAGGACCGTTGTACCTTGATTTTTTGTGTTAATCAACATGCTCATGTATGTTGAAAGGGATACCTATTTGTAAGAGGCGGCGTCTATTCGCCACTGTCACAGAAACATCATACACTGCTCCTCCGCTCCTGCCGCTTATCCTCAGGGGTTGCTTATTCGTTTAAACTAATTTCGCAATTAACCTGCTACCACAGGTCGACCGGCTATCGGCGATCTGCCGACCCCCCCGGTAGTTTAGAGCCCAGCTATGGTGACTGTCTAACCGCCTGACGGATATGTCGGTGCGGGATTGGACACATTACTTTGAATAGTGGTTTCTATAAGACAGGCTAACATTTACTCAGATAACCAGTCCGCTAAAGCTGCATAGGCAATGCGGCTCCAACGAAGGGAGCCCACATTATGCTCATACCTTCGGTGGACTCTATGCACTAGTTTACGAAAGTGCCTTTGAGCCCTCAATATCTCGCTCCCCACGAACTCAGCGCTCCCTTCCTCTACGCGCGCGCTATTGCTGTCCCTCATACAACTGATTTTCTTGTACGTTGTTGGGCACTTGTGCCGTGTATTAATCACACCGATTTTACTCGATATGAACGCGTGATTTTTGCGTCTTTCCATGGCGTACAAATTAATAATTTCTCTTATTTCCTTATCCACAGCTCACATTTCACATTTTGCATTTATCTCGTGCTTTAGTAACCCTTTTATTGTTGTGCCTTCGCCTTGCCCTTTCTCCTTCAGCGTTAAGTGCAATTTATCTATACCACAAACTGTGGACGGACGGACCCACTAACTCCCTCGAGCAGCAGCAAATCTCACTTTAATGGCACACTTTTGCCAACTACTTGTATCTTTGTGGTATTGTTGTTGGTGTTGTTGCTGTAATTTTCACAATCTCTCGCCAAATTTGACACAAACACATGTGCAACAGCCGCGCGCAATTAATCAAATACAGTTGCGGGTATAATTAGTTGATGGTGTCCCACTGGTGAGTTGGTGGGGCTCTTGGCTCTTGGCACTTGACCGGCGGTTGGAGGCTGGCGGGCACTATGCCATTGTTGAGTGGGCTCGTATGCGAGTATACAACATTTACGACAAAGGGCGCTCACATTTAATGGATGAAATTAAGCTGCAACGGATTTACCGTATATGCGACAGATAAGCCGTGCGACAGCAAGTGACAAGTGATACAGGTGGTCGCCATTAAAAGAGGAATGCGGCGGCATGGGCGTGTGTGTGGAGGTGTTTTCGAGAATGCATGTGTGTGTGTGTGTGTTTGGCGTTGGTGTTTCGATGTGGAATTATGACAAAGATAAGCAATAATGGCAATGGTTAATAAATAAACTGAGATGAGTTTTAAGTGAATTGAGAATTTTTGGTTTTATTAAAGCTCGTGGAATGTGGGCAGAAAGCACACACACAGTCTTAAGTGAATAATGGAATTTTGTGAAATTCACGTTGATAAAAATGTAATTATAATCTTTTGAATTGCGGAATTTTTCGACAAGAAAATTTACTGAAAGCTTGAAACAGCCGCCTCCGCTAGGTCCTGGTGCGGGGGATCACCTGCTGGTCAGAGTGTCCGCGTTTATTGGTTGGCTTGCAGTTAGAAGAATTTCAACACCAGCTGTATTTGAAAGGAGTCTTCTTGATACCAGGCCTCCTCGCAACGGAACCATTGCCTCACCTCAGCATGGTGTGCTGAGGTAGCACACCATTTGGACTTCCCATATTCAATTTTGATTGCGAGTCTTACGATCAAGATGAGGCAGTACAAAAAAATACAACGACAACAACAACAAGCCCGACAGACGGAAAAACAGAAAAGGGAGAAACAGAAGACAAATAGGCTACATAGCATCCTCCTGAGGTAGCAGCGCAATTTGCAAAGCGTGCCATAGACGACAACACCCTTCAGAGCGTTCCCAAAACTCACAAGAAAAAAGTCCAGATCAGACCTTCACCCTCTGAGTTACCTCAGAATGAAGCACCTGCTCCCGCTTAGCAGAAGATAAGTGAAAAGAACGTAGCATCATTTACCCTAGCCGCCTAGTCCAACGAGAAGAGGAAGCGTATTCTCACAATCCATACGCATCGATCAAGGGATGATTGAAGCAGTAGCAGGCGAAGAGAGAGGAACGAAAAGCAGAGAGAGCAGCAAAAATCAAACTCATAGATCAAGCCATAGAATGACCGCAGAATGCAGCGGGAACTCCAAAAGGACAACGGAAGGATGTTGAAAATAGTGTTGAGTTCGTTAGACCCAGCTGACAGTTCCGAAGGCGGGGAGCAACGTGGCACCGGCAACTGGATTAAAATACAAATGAGGCGTCATCAGCAATCAGGAGAAAAAGCGGTTGAGAAGAGTAACCTCTCGTCGAAAAAGTCAGAAAGCTACAGGCTTGAGACAAGCAAGCCTCGCCAAGTAAAAAGTAAAATAGATGATCCCAACCATATAGGGCAAAGAGCCACACCTCCAACGGAAAGTAAAGTTTTAGAAAAAAAAAACACAGAAGGCCGCAGAGATCGAAATCTCCAGGTAGGACAACCTGGTGGAAGAGACGAGCCTCGTAAAAAGTTTAGCGGAGCTGGTATAGTAGGTTACCTTCACCATTTAGAAAGGGGTTTAAGCTCTTAGTTCGTTAGAACAGAACAGAAGATGGAACGAAACGATATAATGCCCGATGAACACCGGCGGACAAGTAACCGTCCAAGACGTCCAAAACCAGCAATCTAACCTCTGACACATCTACCCAAAAAAGTAGTGTATTGGGTATATGGCACAATAGCTACGAAGACTTTGTCTCTTAGAGGAGGTGAGGTGAGAGCCTGGCTGAGTAGGACTCTAGGAACTGGGGTCATGGTTAGGCCGATGCCCCATGCTGAGTTGGGGGAAATTGTGGTTAGACTCTTGCTCATTTTGGAGAAGTGAATATTTTGCTGTGCTTCCACTTCTTTTTTGAGTATCCGGATCGCTATGTAACTGAAATCACTTTCATAGGACTTCTCCCTATTGTTCCTCTTCTAAGAGCCAAACAGACTCATTTGAGCCTTTCGAGGCAGAATCAATTAACCGTTCAAAAGGAACGAAGCTCAGCGGAACGGCGGTTGGATAGTTTTCAGTTGGGAGCTTTTCGCTCGTACCAAGTTCAAGCAATAACATCGTGAGGATTCTACGTAGCCCCAACTTATCTCTAAGCTTTCGATTACTATCTTGGATGGAGCATCTGGAACTGGAGTACAATTCGATTCTCCTAAAGGGATCGAAGTTCCATGAGAGATCCGTGGCTGGAGTTTTCAGTCGAGAGGTCGACGTTAATACCTAGTCATATTACCAGACCATGAGAATTCATCGAAACTCTTATTTTGTTTTTGAGCACACTTACTGCTTGATTGAATTCGCTTCGTCTCTACTCGATGTTTTCCAATATGTAAACTTCTTGGATGAATCCTCTGAAACGTTGGTATGGGTTTTCTGAAGGAGGTCTCTTACTGACATTAAACCACGCTACCAGGCTGTGTTGATTCTTTGTTATATGAGCGTAGGAATCCCTATGTGCTGGATCTAGTAGAGTCGTCCTAACTTTCAAGAGGCAGAGAGTTGGAACCTCAGGAGAGCATTTTGAGGATTCTGTCGCACCGAAGCTTAATGGAACCGTGATAGGGATACTTTTCTGACGTGTGCTTTTGCAGTTTTAGAGGTGTTTTCATTTTATTCCTTAGCATGCGGCTCACTACGTCGTTTCTAATGCATCTTGATACTCAATATCATATGGAAGATGTTTGGATGGTCACGACTCTATGAAGGAGACTAGTCCCCTTCCTACAGCTCGGTGCAACTTTATGATTTTCTTTGCACTCTGCGACTGATCCAAGTACCTTCTAGAGCTCGCAAAGTTAATTTCTTAATGAGGCTGCTGACTCTGACTGAACACTGTGTGGTCGTTACTCGTTGGTAGCCCTCTCTACTACAACTACACGAGCTCTATTTGAGGAGTACATGCGACGGTCCTCTCAGAAGTATCTTCTCAAAGGTTCTGCATCTCAGATACCCAGTTTGCGATTCATTCTTTTCATATATTTTCACTAAATCTTACTCTAAACTTTGCATTTCGGACTGGTAGATGCAATTCCTTCCGAAGGACTGCCATATCTCACAGGTTTCGTTTATATTCTTCTTCTTATTTCCTAAAGTGTTCAATACAAGAGTTTTATGCCAAGTCATGCGTGAACATACGCACTTCTTTGGGGTTGAAAGTAAGTGCAAAATCCGATTTCAATTTTAATTTAAAATCCAAAATCATAACCTCCATAGACGGGGAACAGGTGATGCCAACTCACCCCCAATGGTGCATGTGTATCTTGCAACATACCCGATATGCGTATACGACGAGTCTGTCATAGGCGTGTAGGTGTAATATGTGACATTAATGAGTTGCATGTCCGATGCCAAAGGAGTACGGTCGAGCGAATGCCAGACGTGTGCCAGCGGCAGCATCTCCTTTTTTTTGTTATTGAGGATGAGAGAACACGAAGAATGATATCAAAGAATTAATGACGACAATTAAGACTACGCCGGCAGAACAAGTCACTTATGCAGAAGATGGAACAACAACAACAACAAGAAGTCAACTCAATTGAAGCAAAAAAAGTATCGAATTCCCATTGGCACCATTCCGCCCGAAGCCAGACACAGCAGCCACGCCACGAGCAGCGAACTCTTTCGTGCGGCAGCCTGCACAGAGCAAAGGAAAAGTGATTGAGTAAATGTAGGAGTATGTGTGTGTGTGTGTGCGAGTGTGCTTTGCTTGTGCGTGAGGTGTGAGAAGTGTTTTGTGTTTGTGCAGCAACAACAGCTGGACACATGTCCTTTATGCTGCTGCCACATGCCACATGCAGTGCAATCAAACAACCCCCAACCGCCTGCCTCGGAGTTGTGCAGTGTAAAACCGCCAACCAACTCTTGACTATTTGTGGAATTGGTAAGCGGTTGGCAAGCGTTTGTGTAAGTGTGTGTATGTGTGTGGACACATGCGTGTGGCATATTGATTTCTTTTGTGTCGCTGACGCCACTACAAAAACAAACAACAAACAAACAGCAAACAATCAACGAACAATTGAAGATCGAAGACAAGTAACGGAAAACACAAATAGACAACAACAACAACAACATCAACAACAATAACAGTGCTCCTGCAAGTAAAGCGAGTCGTCGAGCGAGTGCAGTTGCACCGGTCCATTTCACGGACTTCCTTGGAATTATGGGCGGCAGCTGTTTTCCCGCTGAAGTCCATTGGCTTTGTGTTGGGGTTGTTGATTGTTGTTATTGTTGCTAAAGGATCAAAGTGCTAAAAGGATAACTATTTTGAGGCTGCAAATGACAGGCAATTGTTGGATATCGATGGCGCATGCGTGATATGTACATATTTATATAAAAATTTGTATGTATGTGCATGTGTTTTGTGCTTATATGCGAGTATGTGCGTCTCCACATGGATTTAGGTGAGCTCTGATTTATTCGTGGGCATTTAATCATACGAGCTGTGACGGGTTTCACACAAATTCATGTGTGATCCCGGCTGGGGGAGACAGAGATTTACATAAACTGATTTACATTAATGAGATTAAAGAGTTTTCGGCTTACTGGTTGCAGTTTAACACGTGGAGGATGGTCGCTTATTTTATTTTAGCTTAGCAACTTGACCATGGCGGTGTAAGAGAAGGAAACTATCACTACCTAACCAAACAGGGTTAGAGGGCGCTGTTAGAACGTCTTTAAGTGTCCTCAGATTTCCACTTCACGTGACGAAACTTCAATTTCTGTGGAAGATACTTCTGCTCCCTGAGAGAGGGACCTCAAAACAGTCCTCACTTTTCAAAAAAATGGCCAACTGCTTACTCGAACAAACAGAGTTTACATTAGATGCCAAAGGATCTTGTAACTCGGTTCGTCTTAACAGTTGTAACAATTACTCTCCTTCTACTTAAGTTCTGCTAACAAAACTCCACGTATAACGAAGGCTCCTCTCGTGGTTGATCAAAGTTTGGAAAGACTTCGACTTATTCCCCGAATACAGTTATGCTAAATTTAAGTCAGAAGTGTCACTAAGAGTGTGTTCGTCCAGATAGTAGCAGCACTTACCCTCCAGACCCTGGCTCCTGGTGACGGAATTCCTGGTATTAGGAGAGTTCGGAGAATCAGTTTTCAATTTTAATTAGGCTCTGACCGAAGATTCGTTCATAAATAAAAGATACGTAGCAGAGAGCAGAAGGTATTTGGAATTGTAACGGCCCTGGTAACACTTCAGGCTATAGCTCTGCGTGTCGAAGGTCCACTTACAGATGGTTCGCACAGCTTCGTTCAGCTTTGACTCACGAGTGTATTTTTGACACGACGTCGAATGAGTTTTCCCTGTACTTTGGCATTGCAGTGATGCATTGAGTATGCCTAATCTTGCAGGCTCACCGACTTAGCAAGTTCTCGAGGTTTCATTGTAGTTCCACATCAAAATAAACCGCTTCGAGAAATGTTTCGATGTGAACGAGAGCGATCGCAAACAATTATCTTATGAATTAGTTTCGCGTGCACCATAAGTGTGGCACCAGGGCCGATTAGCCAACTCGGTAAAGTCTAATCTAATGGTCGAGCCAAAGTGTGGTGTCAGTGCGAGCCGTCTCCTCAACTTCTGCCAGTTTCGTGTAAAAGTCTCTACAAGTCCGATAATGTATACCGGGAGCCATGGAGAACCCGACATAGCATTTAGTTTTATTTCGATTCATCTGTGGGGTAGATTGTTGCTGTCCACTTCCACAGGCTACGTCACCACGAGTAGCCGCTTTTCTTTGTTAGAATTTGGAAGAGCCTTATTGCAGACAGCAAACTTTCGTCCTGAGATTGAGTTCTATTATACGAAAAGTTTCCAAAGCTGTTCTCGGTACTTCCTACAGTATACCTTTGCACTGCTTAACTGGTGTTACTGTGGTGTTTTTCAAGCGAAACTGGTAGTCATACAGGAAACTGCCATTTATCTAGGATAAATGGTGCTCTCGGTGTATAGTATCTATATTTTATTGGATAGCATAACAACACTAATAGTTCTGGAATCAGAGATAATGGAGAATTGCCGCGAATCACTAAACGTGCTAGTTTAGCAGTTTGCTTTCGAACTAGTATGGGTATTAGGACACAGTAACATACCGTGTAACGAGTTGGCGGCCGAGCTTTCAAGTAAGGGCATTTCCCTTCCACTTTCGCCAACATGGAAGAGTCTCTCTGCTTGTCAGCTCACTAAAAGAAAGTCATTGATCGGAGTTGCTTAGTCAAGATGGAAAAGTCTCAATTGTTGCAATGTGACTAAGGTAATGCGAAATAAGACAAGTTCCAGAGGGCTTATCTCGCTAAAAAAACGTTGCCAACTAGGACATTTCCTTTTCTACAGGGTGATCCAAGTAGAGGTAATTTTTTCAATAGACTTTTTTTGACAGATCACGCGTAAGTCGTGTCATGTCATGTCATGTTATTGTTGTTCAGTCTTGTTTGGCATTTTATCATGGAAGGACTTACACCTGAACAACGTTTATAAAATAATTCAACTTTATTACGAAAATTCACGTTCTGTAAAGAATGTGTTTCGCGCGCTTCGCTCAACTTATGGTCAACATTATCGGCTTACTGAGCGCACTTTTCGCACCAACACTCATCTTGAGACCCAGCATTTTCTATTGGATGACATTCGGCCGAATAGACCACGTCCAGCGAGCAGTTAAGAAAATAAAGGGGCCGTAACTGAGAGTGTACACGAAAACCGTGGAGAGTCGATTTGGTGCCGTTATCAGCAACTCGGACTGACGTATGGAACGACTTGGCGCATTTTACGTAGAGATCTTAAATTAAAAGTGTACAAAGTACAGCTCGTGCAAGAACTGAAGCCGCTCGACTTTCCCGAGCGACATCGCTTCGCTCTATGAGTTCTTGAAAACTATCAAGAAGATCCGACGAGCCAAATTTTGTTCAGCGATGAGGCCCATTTCCGGCTCAATGGGTATGTAAACACGCAAAATTGCCACATTTGGGACGAAGAGTAACCTAGGCTGATATTTTATTCAGAAAAAACAACAGTTTGCGGTGGTTTGTGGGCCGGCGTAGTCATCAGTCCAAATTTCTTCAGAAGTGATGCTGGTGAGAACGTAACCGTCAATGGCGACCGTTATCGCTCCATGAGAACCGATTGGTAGTGATGCCTAAATTGAAGTTGGTGATGTCCGCGACATTTGGTTTCAACAAGACGGCGCCACTTCCAACACATCGCATCAATCAATAGATTTATTGAGAGAACACTTCGGCGAGCAGATAATTTCACGTTTTGGGCCGGTCGATTGGCCACCAAGATCATATTATATCACATCGTTAGACTTTTTCCTGTGGGTATATGTAAAGTCTCAAGTCTATGCCGACAATCCCGCTTTAATTCTGACCTTGGAGCAAAACATCATTCGTGTCATTCGCCAGTTACCGGTCGAAATGCTCGAACGAGTCATTGAAAATTGGACTCAACGGATGGACCATCTGAGACGTAGCCGCGGCCAATATTTGAATGAGAAAATCTTCAAAAAATAAATGCCAAAGAATGTTCTTTTGAATGATAATAAACATTCCCCATTAAATTTGAATTTTCTGTGTTTTTTTTTCTTTAAAAGGGTAGGAAACCTCGAAATGGATCATCCGCAGCAGCAGATAGACTGGAAGTACCATGAAATGTCTACTGTAGGAGTTGTAGAGAAAGATCGCAGAAGCTGAGATCTTAAGGCACTTCCTTTGCGAATACCCCGTTTTTTTTTTAGCAGCGGGTTAAAATTTTTAAGGGCGACAAGCAGGATTTTACAAAACATTTTTTTTATGTGCATTCAGGAGTACAAAACTGTGGAGCGCCATTCAGTCCATTTAGACGTTAAATATTCTAGAGTACCTCGAGCTCCTTCCTTATGGAGATTCGGAAACTAAAACAATTCAATAAATCAAGCAAGCTATTCGCCAAAACATAATTGGAATAAACAGTGGAGAACAATGAGCCGACTCAAAGGATTAGTTATGTCAGATTCTCAAGCTTCCCTTTTAATCCGGCCACCAACCAATGCCAATAAATTTCTAGTTGTCTGGAGGCAGCTTGATACTGTGGGCCCTCCTGTCTGTGTAGCAATTGTAGAATATTCCAGAGCCCTTTATCTAATTTTTTTGGAACTTTTTTCGAACCAGATAAAATAAAGAAAGTCAATATTTCAAACCGAAGTCTCACAAAATTACATTTTCCTCATCTCTCTTCTTTTCAGGCATCGAAGAATCGGCAAATCCCATTCCTTTCAGCTCTCTGCTTCACAGGGCAAGCAATTCCGATTGAAGTCTCCAACTTCACATTTGTGACGTCTTCTTTTGTCTGCAAAATTTCATGCTCTGACCAATTTGTTGCAATAAAATCTACAAAAAGCGATAAATAAAATAAAAATATTTATTTCTGTTTTTGTTGTTGTTGTTGTTGTTGTTGCCATTTGTAAACTCCTAATAACTTAATGACCCATTCAATTAAATTTAATCTTTACTAATAAACACATTTTGCATTGTTTTGCCGAGTATATATACGTATGTACGAGTACGAGTATGTTTGTAATTTACACCTCGGGGGCTACCGCAAACACAAACACTCTTACACACACATATAGGCGCACGATCACTGCTGCCACTTGCAACTTGGCATTGTTTGTTCATGTAAAATTTATGAAATTCAATAGACAATTTTTCAAATAAAATTTTTATTTTACGCAAAAAAAAAAACGCCACAACAGAAGCAGAGGCAGAGGCAGAGGCGATCGACCGCAAACCGCTTAAGCCAACGCGCAACGCATATGGGCACGTCAGCCGGACGGTTAAGTGTGACTCTGTGCCCACCTACAGCCAAATGGACATAAATACATACACACACACACACATACACACACGTGTAGCTATTTGCTATTTTATTGTTAAATTCTCTTGCCCACCAACGTCTGCGCGGCGAACAGTTAAATTGCATTTTGCAACTGTAAATAAAAACATCAAATCCATTGAGAAGTGCAAAAAATAGAGGAAAAAAATTGAAAAAAAAAACTGAAAACGATTGCCAACAAATGACTTTTGCGTTGACTCACCAGCACCGCCATCACCACCACCACCACCGCAGACAGACAAACGCACATTTCTCAACTTCTGCTTGGCTACAAAATAGACTCATCAAAACCATTAAAAAAAAACTTGTGGGTGCTAAATAAACGTCAGATGTGTTGTTGTTGTTGCTGCTGCTCTGCTGTCTGTTGGGGGGCAGGCAGAGAAGACGTTTGGCTTTTGGTCGTTTGGACACGCAGCTGAGTGGTTAGTTGGTTAGTTGGTTATTTGGTTGGTGGCTTGACCCCTGTGACCTCTGTATGTCGGTAGTCGGACGTTGGTTGGAAAATGAAGCTGTATCAACGAAGCGATTAGCGGCACTGAGAGAAATAGGTGGGCAATATTTTTAAATAAAGTAAAAAATGGTAAGGTTGTAAGGAGATGTAGTCGTGTAGGTGCAAGGCTGAACCCAGTTCCTACTCTTGCGTGTTCGTTGCAAATTCTGGAAACGTGGGTAATTTTTATGCGTTATGCATTAACCAAGCCGTGAGCAGCCTTGGGTTGCAGTTGAAAGAGAGGGAGATTTAGTAAAACCACTCCGGCTAGGATTTAAGGGTTCCCTAGAGTATTTTTGGCAACGACCGTTTACCAGAGGTGCAGCTGCGAGCGGATGTTCGTCTTGTGTGTGTCAAAATTTACCCACCTACTCGTGCATTGAATTTACGGACGCACCACGGAGCAATAAGCTTCAATTAATAATTACAAAAAGCCCCGAATGAGGGAACACCATTCTGAAGGCGACTACGTTTTAAGGGTCATGGTTTAATGGTATGCACCTGCAATGTCCGCTCCCTTCTCGTAAGATTGAAGTTTAACATAAACGCCGTCCAAGGGGTGTATGAGTTGGTCGTTGGTCATATACCATATCGATCATATAAAAGAGCGCAAATTTAATGTCAGATCCATGGTAGGAAAGAGGGACTCCGTAACAGAGTTCTCAAATCGGCAATCATCCCAATGGATAAATATCTGGCGACAATTCGTATAAAAACAAGATTTTTCAACTTGTCGCTGATTTGTACTCACACACCGTCAAAAGAAGAAGGACGTTGTGACCAAAGATGTATTTCGCGAGCGCCTAGAATGTACCTTTGAGCGCTGGGTAAATAAGGTATCTTCGGAACAAGAGTTGAGAATTTCAGCTACCATGACGAAATATCACTTAACGGGCTGAAGTCGATCAACTTCGTTGTTTCCCGAAATATGGCTGTTTGTAACATCAGGTTTCGGCACAAGAAAATTAGCCACATTTTTCTAGACGTCCGTATGCACCGCACACCTCAAATCGGCTCGTCGTCGAAAAGTTGCAAACACAATAGTCGAACGGGACTTGCACTTCTTTTCTCTGAAACTTCGCTCAGAAAAAGCTCAATACAAGTCAAGTGTGGGGCGGCATTTAATATTCACTACTAACAGGTTTTCGAAAAGTTTAAAAGAACAGCTGGTATGATGAGAATTGCCATACTACCGTAGAGAGAAAACTACTGCCTACATCGCAACGCTACGATCGACCGCAACGCGCGTTGTGTTTGGAAGATATCGAGAGCGGAAAAATAAAACGAGACACACCTGCAGACAAAAAAAGAAAGAGACCGAAATGCTTGAGTATGAACTAACTTGAGAAGCTCGCCGGCCGGCAGGGGTTTTGCGGAAAATATTTGGCCCTCTGCGTATGAGCGCCGGTGAATACCGTTGATGATGCACGAGGTATACGACGAGTTTGACTTGGTTCAGCGAATTGGGAGGCAGTGGCTACGCTGGCTAGGTCATGCGGCCCAGAAAAATGAAAACACTCTAGCTTTGAAAGTATTCGATGCAAGACCTGCCGGTGGCGTCCATCGTAAAGACCTGACTGCACTTGGTATTTCAAAGCAAAGACAAGGAAGAGCGTAAGTATTAAGAAATGGCGCGCTGTTATCAACTCAGCTATAATCGCGTAAGTGGTGTCTACGCCAAAAAAGAAGAAGAAAATACAAAAATTTATGAAAAAAAAAATTAATATTTTTTCTCTATCTTTCAACATGTTTTTTCCATGTACTGTCATCATATGCAGTCTGTGTCATTATGCGCCAACTCAAAACATTTTGACCAGCATTCAATAAAGAATATAAAAGAATTGGCAATAATAATAAATGTGATGGCTAACGAGATAGTGAAAAGCCAAGTAATAATAAAACACAATTAAATGAAATGAGGCGAATCAATAATGATTTCGCAGAGAGAAAAACTGCAGAAGGTGCTAATTTTAAGCGTTTCGAAGACAATTGAAACGTTTTGTAATTTTTTTTTTTCAAATTGATCAGCTTTTTTTTAAAAGCCGGATGTACTTCGGCTGAAATAAGGTTAGTTAAGGCTTGAAGGTATTTTTTTTTTTAAGAATTCTAATTATTTTCTAAGTAGAAAAAATATATTTAAATTATTTTTTATTAATAATGCTATTTAAATTTATTTAAGCTTAAGAGAGTAGTAACGCAAAAATGCTGGTTTTAAAGAGTGATCCATTTTAAGGTTCCCTAATTTTTTAAAGAAAAACAAAAACACAGAAATTTCAAATTTTATGGGAAATATTTATTATCCTTCGAAAGAACATTTTTTTGGCATTTATTTTTGAAGATTATCTCTTTCAAATGTTGGCAGCGGCTACGTCTCAGATGGTCCATCCGTCGAATCCACTTTTCGATGACCCGTTCGAGCATTTCGACTGGTAACTGGCGAATGACACGCGTGATGTTTCGCTCCAAGGCCTGAATCGATGTGGGATTGTCCGCATAGACTTTAGACTTTACATATTCCCACAGGAAAAAGTCTAACGGTGTGATTTGACACGATCTAGGTGGCCAATCGACCGACCACCGGCCCAAAATATGAAATTATTTGCTCACCGAAGTATTCTCTCAATAAATCCATTGATTGATGCGATGTGTGGGAAGTGGCGACGTCTTGTTGAAAGAAAATGCCGCCGGGATCACGAGCTTCAATTTCACGGCATCAAATAGTTGGTTATCATGGCGCGATAACGGTCGCCATTAAAGGCTATGTTCTCACCGACATCATTTTTGAAGAAATATGGACCGATGATTCCACCGGCACACAAGCCACATCAGACCGTCGATTTTTCTGGATGAAATGACAAATGCGGCAATTGTTACTTATTTACATACCCATTGAGCCAGAAGCGATGTCGCTTGGGAACTTCGAGCGGTTTCAGTTCTTGCACAGGCTGTATTTTGTACGCTTTTACTTTAAGACCTCGACGTAAAATGCGACAAGTCCGAGTTTCTGCGTCCGGCGACGAATCGCCTCTCCGCGGTTTTCGTGTATACTCCCAGCTACAGCCGCTATGTGGTCTATTCGGTCGAATATTATGCAACAATGAATGCTGGGTCTCAACATGGGCGAATAGTACGCTAAGCAGGCCGATTATATTGACCATAAGTTGAGCGAAGCGCGCGGAGCATGTTCTTTACAGAACGTGAATCTTCGTAATAAAGTTGAATGATTTGTAAACGTTGTTCAGGCGAAAGTCTTTCCGTAATGAAATGCCAAACAATACTGAACAAAAATGGCATGACAGCTTGACACAACTCACGCGTGATCTGTCAAAAAAATGCTATTGATGAAAGTACCTCTACTTGGATCAACTTTTATAATACAAAGTAATGAACTAGTGTATGGTGGCCAGAAATAACTAGCTGACGTTCGTCGCAAAAGCACAATCCAGCAACTCCAACCCACCAAGACCTCACATTGAAGAACCGCTCTTGTACAAATTTTCATTTAAAATTAAGAAAATTTTTAATATTGACCCAAAAAAGAGCCCAGTGAATATGTTTCATAAACAAAACCACAACAAACCGGTCAATTAAATCTCAAATACCCTGATTATAATAACTCATTATCGATTTGTAGATGACTGAATGAATTGAACCATAAAAATCATAAAAATCGCAGCAACACTTGTTCATGACCTCCATTTTGTATGGCTGAAAATAGTGAACAATTTAGCCATGAATACGCGGCTAAATGCCAAATGGTTGTGCCACACAAAGATTAGATTAGCAAGCGAAACAAAGCACAATGCAACATTTAACATTCAAAATGCAACAATTAGTTCTGCAAAATTATCAAATGCGGCGGCGCTGCAATCGGAAGTTTTTGGGCAAAAAAAAAAAAAAACCCGAGATGCAATAATTGGCTGAGAAGCTGACGCAGCCTAAAACCAAAACAAACGCTGACGAACTGACGAGCGGACTGACTGACAAACGAGGGACAGACAAGACTAAGCCTACCGATCGACGAAAAGTAGCTGTAATGAGAAGAGCTGTGTACTGTGTGAGTGAGTATAACGGTTAATCGGTGATCTTGACCGCGATTTGTAAATGTTTGCAATACAAAAACACACACAAAGAATATATATATTGAAAATCCAAAAACAAAAATAGAAAGAAAATTGCATTATTATCAAATGAATAAATTAATAAATGAAAGAGTGAATGAATGACTGAATGAATGCAATAATTATCGGCCCAACCAGCGCTTATTCAGCGGCAATAATATATATTTTTACGTTTTTTTTTACTTTTGTAATATTTTTTATTTTCATATATTTTTATTATAATTTTTTTTTTTTTAAATTTTTTTTCTTACTTTTTCTTTGGGCACTGCAGCAGCCATTCACATAATTACATAATATTAGTTGGCTGGTTGGTTGATGCTGTGCTATTAGGTATTACAAATATTTTTATTTCGCCTTTGTCTGCCATATTATTTATGTTTAAATTATATATATTAACGCACAGTTGGTAAGCAGCTGGAAAAATTGCTAAAAAAAAAATGATCAACGCCAGTGGCAAATTAGATAGATTTTCTTGATTTGCTTGGCCTCTAATAGGTATTCATTCAGTGTAATGTTGGAAAACTGAAAAAAAAACGAATGCAAATTTGTTAAGAAAATTGCTACAAAAAAAAACTCAAAAATTTGCATTTGTGAATTTGTGGCAAAACAGAAACGGCGCCCATCAAAATCAATGCCAAAATCACAATGAAAAGAGACTAAGAAAAAAAGAATCATTTGTGGCAACAATAAATTAGTTAAGGAGAATTTCCTGAGGGTTTTCCTAAGCAAAATGCAAGCATATACACCTTCAATGTAGGCAAAGTATTAGAGGCCAAAATATTTATTTATTTTAGTATGTCTAAATAGTAGGGTGACCCAAGTAGGGGTACTGTTTTCAATCGCCTTTTTTTTTGACAGATCACGCTTGAGTCGTGTCAAGCTGTCCTGTTATTTTTGTTTAGTATTGTTTGGCATTTCATCATGGAAGGACTTAAGCCTGTACAACTTTTACAAGTCAATCAATTTCAATACGAAAATTCACGTCCCGTAAAGAATGTTTTCGCGCGCTTCGCTCAACTTATGACCAACATAATCGGCCTACTGAGCGTACTATTCGCAACACCATCACCCATTTTGATACCCACCATTCATAACTGGATAATATTCGACCGAATAGATCACGTCCAGCACACAGTGAAAAAATATAGCCGACGTAGCTGAGAGTGTACAGAAAGACGACGTTCGCAGCAACTCGGACTGACATATGGAACGACTTGGCGCATTTTACGTCGAGATATTAAATTGAAAGTGTACAAAATACAGCTTGTGCAAGAACTGAAAACGCTCGTATGGGCTCTTGAAAAGTTCCAAGAAGATCCGCTGTTTTCGAGCCAAATTTTGCATCAGCGATGAGGCCCATTTCTAGCTCAATGAGACGAAGACAAATCTGCAGAGATTCAAGAGCTGCCATTTCATCCAGAAAAAACAACGGTTTGGTGTGGTTTGTGGGCTGGTGGAATCAGCGGTCCATATTCCTTCGAAAATGATGCCGATGAGAACGTCAATTGCGACCATTAATGCGGTATGATAAGAGACTATTTGATGCCCGAAATTAAAGCGACATTTGGTTCCAACTAGACGGCGCCACCTCCCATATCATACCTCCCGCATCAATCAATGGATTTATTGAGAGAACACTTCGGTGAGCAGACAATTTGGACCGGTCGATTTGCCACCACAAGATTGTGTGATATTATACCGTTAGACCTATTCCTGTGGGGATCTGTAAAGTGTAAAGTTTACGCGGACAATCCCACTTCGATTCAGGCCTTGGAGCAAAACATCACGCGTGTCATTCGCCAGTTACCGGTCGAAATGCTCGAACGAGTCATCGAAATTTGGACTCAACGGATGGACCATCTGAGACGCTGCTGCGGCCAAGATTTGAAAGAGAAAATCTTCAAAAAATAAATGCCAAAGAATGTTCTTTCGAATGATAATAAATATTCCCCATGAAATTTGAATTTTCTGTGTTTTTTTCTTTAAAAAAGTAGGGAACCTCGAAATGAATCACCCGTTATAGCATCAGAAATGTCAATTGTCAGTTGCTTCTCAAATAAGTCGACCTCTGTAACAGAGTGGGTAGCAGTGCGTATTGCTATATGCAGGATCATGGGTTTGAGTTCTAGCCAAGCCAACAGTCAAAATTATTGAAAAATAAATTTCTAAATGCGGTCGCCTCTTTGCTTCTGACATAAAACAAAAATACTTTACTGTACTTTCGAAGGCCGAAAATATATGTATTTCTTCAAAACATTCATAATCATCAATAATTTGCTACTCATCTAGCTTTGATAGTACTTAATTAATACCAAAAAAAAAAAAAAAAATAAAAATAAAAAAAAAATAAAAAAGAATTGAGTTATACTTCGGTGGTGCCGAAAGTCCATGGAGGTAATGGCAACATTTCGACTGAGGTGCTAAATGCAAAGGTGTTGAATTAAACAACATATTGGGTGAAAAACAACAACAAAAGTCAACACGTGAAACCCTTTAACACAGTAAAAGGAAAAATAATTACACCATTTTGTTGTTGTTGCTCTCTGCGCCTTTGTTTTAACTTCATTTATTGCATTTAGTTTAAACTGTAGATTTTGTTTACCTTATAACTGTATGCGTGTGTATGTATGTATATGTGTGCATGCGCGTATGGCGTCAATTGAGGGTTGCACTTGGCGTTAAGTACACTTAATTAGAAAAGTGCGCTCCGCGTTGTCGCGTTTTAACCCTAACAAAAAATATTTGAATGAATTTTACGTGTCGGCTTTTAGGCCGAGCCATGCGTCATACCACACGGCATACGGCGGCAGCCAGGCTGAAGTCACGCCAACCATACAGGATCAATATTTGGTGCATTATGCGCTTAGTATATTGCAGTTGTTGTTGTTTTATTTAAAGTTGCTGAGTTAGTTGGTTGCTTGGTTGATGGACATTAATGAAAGGGAACGAAAGCCAATGTGATAAACGGCATAATGGCAGGCGCATGGTCGAAACCATGAAAACTAAAGGAAAAGAAAATAATAATAATAAAAAAAAACTATGAAAAAATACTCGCATTGTCATTACATAAGCGCCGTAATTTTTAGACAATGCAAGGCGGCAACGCCCCAACTATCAGCCATCGCTGACTAAAAGTTTCAATCATTTAACTAAGGGTTAATTTGTGTTAAACGCTGGCGTTAGGCGCACATTTGAATTTTTTTTTTTTTAGACACATGTACCACGTGTAGATTATTTGAAAAATAAATGAAAAAAATATTTAATTAAGGAAGAGATCTCCACATTCCTCAAAAAATAATAAATTTTCATTTTTCTGTTTGTATTAATTAATCATTTTTCTTCGCTAGGACCTCATTGATTAGGAAATCAGTCCAACCATTTCCTTCACAACTGCTCCTCCATCAATATTCTCTTGTGTTTACTTTAGATATTTTAAAGCCAAATTGAACAAAAATTTTTTTCAATTGTTGTTTGTTCCTCAAATGAAGTGGATGTGTTTCCGAGCCCTTTTTTGGAGATGATATGCTGAATTGCTGCGTCTCTGCGAAAATAATGTCTTAGCTTACAGAATGGCTGAATTTTTGTTTAAATTTTACTCGCGGAGTACTATAAATCCTCCACGAACTCTTCTCTTGAAACGTTCTGGCGCAATCCTGCATTGTTATTGCATTTTCAACTGTACTTTGGTAAAGTGTGATCCAAGTAGAGGCATTTTTTTCAATAGCTTTCCTTTGATAGTTCACGCGTGAGTCGTGTCAAGCTGTCATGTTATTTTTGTTCAGTATTGTTTGGCACTGCATCATGGAAAGACATGACGCCTGAACAACGTTTATAAATCTTGAAAAGTTCCAAGAAGATCCGACTATTTCGAGCCAAATTTTCTTCAGCGATGAGTCCCATTTCTGGCTCAATGGGTATTGTCAACAAGCAAAATTGCCGCATTTGGGACAAAAAGCAACCTGAAGAGATTCAAGAGCTGTCATTTTATCCAGAAAAAACAACGGTTTGCTGTGGTTTGTGGGCCGGTGGAATCATCGTTCCATATTTCTTCAAAAATGATGCCGATGAGAACGTAACCATCAATGGCGACCGTTATCGCGCCATGATAACCGACTATTTGATGGCTGAAATTGAAGCTCTTGATCTCCGTGACATTTGGTTTCAACAAGACGGCGCCACTTCCACCACATCGCATCACGTTTTGGGCCGGTCGATTGTCCATCAAGATCGTGTGATATCACATCGTTAGACTTTTTCCTGTGGGGATATGTAAAGCTTGAAATCTATGCGAACAATACCGCTTCGATTCAGACCTTGGAGCAACACATCACGCGTGTGATGCTCGAACGAGTCATCGAAAATTCGACTCAACGGATGGACTATCCGAGACGTAGCCGTAGCCAACATATGAAGGAGATAAACTCAAAAAATAAATGCCAAAGAATGTCCCTTCGAATTATAATAAACTTTCCCCATTAAATTTGAATTTTCTGTGTTTTTTTTTTTAAGTAGGTAGCCTCGAAATGGATCATGCTTTAGAGATTTTAAGTTAAAAATATCATTCTTACTTCAAAATATAGCATACTCTCGGCTTGATGCTCAGACATAATCTATAAAGTGGGATCTTTAGAAACGACCGTGTATTTCTATAGTTCATACCGTAGGCTTATGAAATAGAAGAAGTCATCAACATCTGGGTTGGGCTAAGCTTGTGAAATATGATACATTTACTGCTCTTCAACCATGTCATTGCGGGTCGAATGCGAAGTTTTCAGCTCCGTTGTAAATAGGTTCAACATTCTCCAAATAAAAACTTTGAAATTCAATACAGAATCACTCTTACTAACAGGTGACATTTGGATTGAGTAAGCAATTGAAAAGTAAAGTCCTCTCCCGACAAGCAAAACTCTAAAAGCCGCCACTATTCCCATTCTGCTATATGGTGCGGAGGTTTGGACAATGCCTCAATTCGGGGAGACGGAAATAAGGGTTTTTGGGAAAGATCCTTTACGATCGAAAGAGTCCTTTACGATGGGCAGCGGGGAATACTATAGAGAACGAGGAACGATGATCTGTTTGAGATATGAGTTATGTAAGTAAATAAGGTGGCAGCGGCTGTGACATATCTTTTCGATCTGTGAAAACACCTCAGCTTAGAAATTTTTCTACGAATTATCCTCTGGTGGTAGCAGAAAAAAAGGAAGATCTCTTCTTCATTGAAAAATTATTAACGAAGGACATGACTACTTCCCATCTCTTCATTTGGACTTGTAGCAAAGCAATAGTTTCATTTGCGGCTGTTTGAGTGTAGCTTAATATGCTGTCCCATAGCTCCCATATACTGAGTGGCTGAAGAAAGCTCTCAGAGAGTGGGAGGGCGAGTCGTGTAGAAACTCGTTCGGCTGTCCTTTGTGATTGCAGCTTTTCGTCATCGAAAATTTTTTATGTTTGTTGGCGGTCGTGAACGATAGTGATGCGAGTCGTAGTTAGGTCTCCGGCAAGCACGTATGTCTAGAGCACTGAAAGCATGTCGTCCATTCAAGGCAACATGATCGATCTGGTTGCGAGTTTTTCGATCCAGAGACAGCCGAATCATTTTTCTTGTGATATTATCTAATACTATAGTCAACCATATTTTGGGCTCCGTCGAAGTCGATCAGTCTCGACCCGTTTGTGGATGTTATGCCGAGATGCTCAACTATCGGGGTGAGCGCCAGGACTCGATGACTGAGTCTGTCTCCCATCAAAAATTCGGCTCCAAATTGAAGTTTCTTTTTACAGCCGCTGGAGTACATGTAGTACGAAGGCTATTGCCTTTTGTTCTTTCCGCTTCCAAAGCCATTCTTGTATGGCGGTGACGTCAGCCTTTAGTTTTAGGAGGACATTAAATAGCTGCGTAGCGGAAACTTCTCAATCAACTCGACCGGATATTTCACGTGCATGCCCTCAAAGCGTGATGCTTGGTACATTTTCCATGATCGCCATCAGAAGGAAGGTCTCTCATCCGAGGGTGTTGTGTGCTTTTCATTGGTGTTGAGTCGGATCCCAATCCCAGCTCACATTCGGTTAATACTTTAGCCGCTTGTCGTCGTTCACAGTAGCCGAGTGACTACTCGCATTGTGCTGCAAGTCGGTGAGTCTTGAGCCCAAGCTTCACTTAGACCAAAATCTAAATAGTTTGATTGAAATGTGGTCGACAGTTTGCAGGCGGTTTTAAAATGTAAGTGTTTTCAATTGCTGAAAAAAACCCAAAGACGCCCACAATCAATCGGAAGTTCGGCCGAAAATCGCTACGGCGGTCATAGAGCACCACTTACATATATATGTACAAGTATATAGCATATATATATATATATATATAAGACGCATATGTTTGTTCACCATGCTCACCATGTGCATCATAATATATTGCATGCAAGCCAGCTTAATGGTACACCCTTTATTAGCTTCCTTAATGCCACTCGAACACCTACTAATTAGTTGTAGCCAAGTGTTGCTGAGGCAGCCAAACACACACATTCTTACAGATACATGCAGGCAATCAAGTGCCGAATTCAACTCCTTCTCGCTATTTATGCGCTCAAGGTGTCATTCACTGCTCACTTCACACATAAAATTTTGTTTTCAAATTTTTTTTCTTCATCAATTTTTCCTACAACACGAATGATTTCAATTTACATGGAAAATATTTAAATGCAACCAACAGTGTTGCTGTAGTTGTTGTTGTAGTTGTTGTGTGCATATGTTTATGTGACAATCATAAGCATCTATTCATTTATGTAGATTTTCACCGGCTGCCGACTTGGGATGTCCCCAACTTGTTGGCCACCCTTTGGCGGATTTACCCCAATGATGGGTGAGCGAGTGCTGGAAGTGGAAGCTATTTATACACACACATAAATAAATTGAGTATATCCATTTCAGGTTTCCCATTAACCATATATTGCACATGCGTGTATATATATATTTCCCCTTTCGATGCCTCACTCACGGCAAACGGCTCGAGTTGTCGGACGCTCGTGCAGCTTGATTGCCTGGCAGCTGTGAGAAATAAAATTTCGAATTTTGTTATTAACTCAATTCAGCAGTTAAGAGCAGTCTCGTCGATTAACTCTCTACATTAGCGTTGATTAATATGAATTATGCAACGATTGTGGGACACTATACATACATACTATTGTAAATGCTCTGGACTCTACTCGCATATGGCGCGTGGTTAATAGATGTGTGTGGGGAAGTGAATCTCTGGTTATTATCTCGTAAATTTTTTCGACTTGGCACAACAACAAGGACATCTTAAGGAAATGTGCTCAATGGGCAACAATTTTTGACGAGAAATCCGCTTTTCTTTGTTCAGTACAATCTTCGGCACATAGCCAACTTCGTATTGAGTTCCTTGAGAAGATATATTTCCAACTCCGGTGGAACGAAAGCAGTCTAACATAGATTTAGAACTTCTTCATAGCCCTTTTTGCTATCCCTATTTCCCTCTTCCTTCTCTTATGGAATTTCTCAAACATTTTCTCGCCGCTCTTAAAGATAAAAAGTCCAGCCGCCTCTTAGTACCAAATATTCTGTTAAATGTGGTTGTTCTTGTTGTTTTATTGGTGCCTTAATTTGGCTTAGAGCTAATCAGCACTACTTTATCTCAGCTTAAGTTAGGTCTAACAGTTCGGACCGAAGCTAAAATGGTCTTAGACGTGTTGGCTAAGGGAGATCATGCGGAAAAGGAGTTATATTCGTGCGTAGCCTCATTGGATATCAGAGACAAGTTGAAATTTTCAACTCACCATAGCTAAAAACAGATGGTCCATCCGCTGAGTCCAATTTTCGATGACTCGTTCGAGCATTTCGACTGGTAACTGCCGAATGACACTTGTGATGTTTTGCTACAAGGACTGAATCGAAGCGGGATTGTCCGCATAGACTTTAGACTTTATATATCCCTACAGGAAAAAGTCTAACAGTGTGATGTCATACGATCTTGGTGGCCAATCGACCGGCCCAAAACGTGAAATTATCTGCCGAAGTGGCGCCGTCTTGTTAAAACCAAAAATCGTCGAAATCACGAGCTTCAATTTAAAGAACCAAATAGTCGGTTATCATGGCGCGATAACGGTCGCCGTTGATGGTTACGTTCTCACCGGCATAATTTTTGAAGAAATAAGAACTGATGATTCCACCGGCCCACAAACCACATCAAATCGTTGTGTTTTCTGGAAGAAATGACAGCTCTGGAATCGCTTCAGGTTTCTCTTTATCCCAAAAATGGCAATTCCGCTTTTTTACATACCCATTGAGCCTGAAATGAGCCTCATCGCTAAACAAAATTTGGATCGAAAACGTCGGATCTTCTTGGAACTTTTCAAGAGCCCAAACGATGTCGCTTGGGAAGGTCGAGCGGCTTCAGCTCTTGCCCAAGCTGTATTCTGTACTCTCTCAATTTAAGATCTCGACGTATAATGCGCCAAGTCGTTCTATACGTCAGTACGAGTTGCTGCGAACGGCGCCGAATCGACTCTCCACGGTCTTCATGTACACTCTCAGCTACGGCCGCTATATTTTCTTCACTGCATGCTGTACGTGGTCTTTTCGGACGAATATTATCCAATAATGAATGCTGGGTCTCAAGATGGGTGATAGTGTTGCGAATAGTACGCTCAGTAGGCCCATTATGTTGACCATAAGTTGAGCGAAGCGCGCGAAACATATTATTTACAGAACGTGAATTCTCGTAACTAAAGTTGAATTATTTTTTAAACGTTGTTCAGGCGTAAGTCTTTCCATGATGAAATGCCAAACAATACTGAACAAAACAGACATGACAGCTTGATACGACTCACGCGTGATCTACATAAAAAAAGGCTATTGAAAAATGTATCTCTACTCAGGTCACCTTTTAGTTGTCTTCTGTATCCTCTCGTAATTGCTTACCGGTGCTCTACAGGAATATTATATACCTAGTGTTTTTATTTGTAAGATGTTAGCTGAGTTTGATAGACACCTCTGCCCCACAGTGCATTTTAAACTCATCGTTTGAAATTGCGATGATTACCTCCTCTCCTGAGAAACCTATACTTCTACAATTACGTCTAGAGTGTGATTTCACTGGGAAGCAACTCGTACTAAAAAATTCGTTATTCTTAGTAATAAATTGTAAATGTGGAGCAAATGAAACGCAATAAAATCAACTTAAAAATAGTAACAAAATCATTTATTATCTCCAACCCGTCAAGCGCGTAGAGGGGACACTACAAAAAAAGTGCCAAAAAAGGTGTAAAAACACCCTCGACTATACTCAAACCACCACCCACCGGCCGTAAATTCATGCATCGGCTGCCACATCATATGTTGGTGTGTAGATGTAAATGGATGTGTGTGTGCCACACAGTGAGGTGATCATTACATATTTCATAATTCTCCCACACATAAGTAGCCGTGAAAGTCTAATAATGAGCATTAGCGATGATTTAGTGGCACTAGCTGGTTGTCATACTTCATGCAACAAATGCAATGGCACACCCGACAGAGGTGGTAAGTAAACTAATATTGCGTATGAGTTAGGTGAGTGCATTCATATACATATGTACATGTGTGTGTGTGTGTGGCAAGTAGAAGACACATGCATCACTTACAGGCGAAACAGTGCAATGAATATTAACGTCAAACAGCTGTTGCAAGAACTCACACATACACACGCACGCACATACATACATTGGAGGGAAATATGAAAAAAAAAGAACGAAATATGAAAGTAAATACGGAAGCATTTCACTCTTTTAAATATCTCGTATTTTTGTTTCTTTTTCCATGTTTTGGACTTTTTTCTTGTTGTTTTTGTTGTAGTCGCATGTCGGCATCCTTTTAGACGGTGGTAAGCGCGTTAAGCGAGTATGGATTTACGTGCTATAATGAATTGTCATACATAAATGCGACATTGCAATGAATTGCTCATCAACAATGCGGATGTATGTGTGTATGTATGTATGTATGTATGTACTCGTAAGTGAGTGTACGTTTCAAGTGTAGCAAGCACCAAGAAAGTATAATTTTATGTCTATATGATGGCGGACCAACTTAAACTATACTTTTATGGTGTTGCACCACAGCAATTGGATTTTGTTTATTTTTATTTCAATGAGCCATGAGCAACGTAAATGAATTACAGCTGGAGATGGGAATTGTATTATTTATGGGGATAGCGTGAGAAATCGGTGAGTTGTAGCACAAGAAAAAAAGAAATCCAAATACACAAATGTAGTTACATACATATGCATGCATCTACACGTAATATGAAAATTAAATGTATGAAAATAATATAAGTTGCATTACAAAAAAAAAAAAAAAAAAAAAAAAAAGAATTTAGATAAAAGATTGTATAAAATAACATAAAAATTATTTAACAAAAATTAATTTAATTTAAAAAAAATTAAATAAAACAAAATAAAGTTAAATAGAATGAAATAAATAAAGCAAGAAAAACGAGCTCCAACTAGAGGGAGTGATCCAAGTAGAGGTACTATTTTCAGTAGCCTTTTTTTGACAGATCACGCATGAGTCGTGTCAAGCTGTCATGCCGTTTCTGCTCAGTCTTGTTTGGCATTTCATCATGGAAAGACTTACGGACTGGCGAACGACTTGGCGCATTTCACGTCGAGATCTTAAATTGAAAGCGTACAAAATATAGCTTGTGCAAGAACTGAAGCCGCTCGACCTTCGCAAGCGACATCCCTTCACTTTACTCCTTCCAAAAAGATCCGACGTTTTCGAGCTAAATTTTGTTCAGCGATGAGACCCATTTCGGACTCAATGGGTATGTAAACAAGCAAAATTGCCGCATTTGGGACGAAGAGCAACCTGTAGAGATTCAAGAGCTCTCACTCCACCCAGAAAAATAACGGCTTGGTGTGCTTTGTGGGTTGGTGGAACCTTTGGTCCACATTTCTTCACAAATGATGCCGGTGGGAACGTAACCGTCAATGGCGACCATTATCGCGCCATGATAACCGATTATTTGATGCCTGAAATTGAAGCTCGTGACCTCCGCGAAATTTTGTTTCAATAAGACGGCGCTACCTCCCACACAACGCAACAATCAATGGATTTATTGAGAGAACACTTCGGTGAGCAGATAATTTCACGTTTTGGTTTTGGGCCAGTTGAATGGGCACCAAGATCGTTTAATATTGCACCGTTGCTTCGGAAACTATTGATTTTCAAAAGTGCCCGAAAAACAGCTGGTTCGATGACTTCCTACCTAGAAACTTTGCGATCGACTACAACACGTGCGGGGTGGGTTCGCATTTGCAGGCGAAAAAAGAAATAGGCCGAAGTACGTGAGTATGATGAGCTTGAGAAGCTGGTCGGAAATCCTCGAAAATTCAATGAGAAGATGCGGCGACTTACAGAAGGTTTCAAGACCGGAGCAACCTCGTGTAGGGACCAAGGAGGTAATCTGGTGACAGATGTCCAAAGCATACTTAGTGTATGGAGGGAATACGTCTTCAAACTGCTCAATGACAGTGAAAGTGAAAACCTCGGAAATGGCGAACCCGAAAAACCAATAGATTACAATGGTATAGACGTTCCATTCCCGGCTATAATGCAGTTCGAAAAGCGATTGACTGAATAGAACTGACAAGGAGCATGCATCAGCTTCTTTGCAGAATATTCTCGCCGAGATGAATGGAGTCTCAGTCGGTCAACCCTATGATTTGCAGTTGCCAACACGATTTATCCGGTGAGACGGATCGAGCTTCGCTCGGTCCTAAACATGTGAGAATTGTCTCGGAATCTTCAAATAATTGATTTGTCGAATTTTTCATACCTTGTTTGACCCACTTGGTTACAGTACATTTTCCTAGTTGAGGAAAATTACCTAGATTTTCTAGGTTTGCCATCTCCTAATGACAAGTTTTTGTTCTCAGACAAACTTGGTGCAATGCAGTGCATTCCAGTGACTAAGCCCGTAAGGAATTTAGTAGCCAAATACTGTTCTTTAAAAGCAGTTAACTCATCTTTCACTTGCTCGCTATGAAACAGAGTGTGTTTACATTTAAGTCAGGTTGAGTTGGATATAATTCATTTAATTTCGGAAAGATTTTTAGAATGTTTGTTCGTTCGTTCGGTGAAATGTTTTGCACTTACATACAGATGGGCAATGATTCTGAGAGAGGGCTGCTGGAATGGAGGCGTTACTTAGTGTGTGTCGTGGGCTGAAATCCTGCTGAAATGTTTTGAGATTGCTCATTTGCTCAGGTCTTAACGTGGGGCTGCTTACATATGCATGATAGCTTTCAGAATATACCGTTTGAAGAACGAAGTCGCCGAAAAACTGAAGAAAAAGAAAGTGCCGTTTCACCAAGGCAATGCTCCGTGTTATAAGTCAGTGAAATCTATGGCAAAAATCAATGAATTTGGCTTCGGATTGCTTCCGCGTCTAGCATACTCTCCAGTTCTGCTCCTCAGTGGTTATTTCGTGTTCTCAGGTCTCAAAAGAATGCTTGCGGGGAAGAAATTTCCTCGAATGAAAAGGTGATCGCCGAAACTGAGGACTATTTTGAAGGAAAAGACAAAACGTACAACAAAAATGATATGGAAAAGTTGGAATAAAATAAAATAAATTTCGAAAAAAAATCAAAAAAAAAAACCATATCGAAATCGAACAATACTTCAAATTACCATGCACCGCCTTTTCCAAAAAAAAAAAAAAAAAAAAGGGAGAAATTTTTAACAAATAAAAAAGACAACCGAAGAGATACAAACCTAACTTTGATGCCAGAATGTGGCGCAGACTTAAAGTGCAACGGAACTTGCGACAAGCGGCTGCAAATGTTTGACCCGTGTGACCTAGTCCAGAGCACAAACAGCATGGCATCACAAACCGACCAGACCAACAGCCGCACTCATCACCGGCAACACGAGCCACAGGGAACACGATTTGCGGGACAGATCAACACATTGCAATGAGTCAATTGAAAATTATTGACAAACGCAACAACAACAAAGTGGTAAGTCCAAAGAAAAGTAACAACAACAATAACAACAACCATCAGGTGAAGGAAATCAAAATGTTACAATGCGCTTGCCGCTGGGCAACAATATCAATAGAGAGATGGAGAAATTATCGATGAACCATTTCGTGCTTAAGTTGGAGAGATGTAAACAACAATAAATACAACAACAGTGCCAAACAACAATTACAAATAAATACCACAAACAACAAATAACAATGGGAAAGTTGTAAAGCATTGATGAGGCCGAGTCAAGCACACAGAAGAAGAGCTGCGCAGAACAGCGGATGGTGGCATGTGGAAGGTGGGTGTTGTGGTACGCTAGCGCGGCAAGAGCTGTGCAGAGAGTTGTGCCTTTTTTTTGTGTTTTGGGAATATTTGCCCCAACAAATTAAGTGATTTGCTGTTGACATTTCGCGAACTCTCTCCTCTAACGAACTGCGGCTTGTTGCCAATAGAAAAGTAATTTTTTGAACGCTCTGCAAAGCGTGAATAATGAAGTGCCAAGATCACTTACACCGTACGCGCATCACTTCAGCTCTATCACAATCGTTGCGGCCCTTGAAAGCGGAGCCATGTACGAAGGTAATATCGCCCATTCGACGGTGTATAGAGGCAGCGAGTGTAGGTCGGTGGGAAGGGGCTTCTTCAGGCGTCGCATCTTCTTCTTTGCTTTTGTTTGCTGCGCGCAATTTTCGTCTTTTCGCTGACCCTGTCAGAGTTCAGGTTCAACGCTTGGCTGCCACTCATTCTCTCGGCGTGCGGGTATATATATATATGTGTGTGTGTGCATGTGGATGTATGTGTTTGAAGAAGAGTGACATGAATTGCCAATGAAATGTGTGCACTCAATTTGGCTATTGCTGATTGCAGGTCATCACCATTTTCTTGTTGCTGTTGTCTGCTGTTTGTTGTTGCCACATTTGATGGCGGCGATTGAACGCTGGCGATTGGCAGGTAAATTAAATTTGATTTGATTTCTTTTTTGCCGCATACATTCAACATATTTACAGTTTTCCATGTCCTTTGTGTTGTTGTTGTTCTTATTGTTATACTCTATTGATGCACGCCATCCTCAGCGGTGTGTGTTGTTGGCTTCGCCACATCAACTTGTCTGGATTTCACCAGCTTTTGCAATGGTTGTTGTTGTTGTTGTTGTTGTTGTTGTTGTTGTGGTCTGAATTCGCTTAATTTTTGTGGCATGTGAATGTGCATGTTTGTTTTTGTTGTAACATTTATTGCTGTAATTTGCCAGCACTTGTCTCCTTGTCGACTCATTTTCTTGAACAAAAGTCAAGTTCGTTGGTTTGCCGGAGATGGGCTTTCATGTTGTACTACGTCGTAGGTAAGTGCAGAGCTGTCAGTTGATTAGTTGAAAACTTTTTCTCTAGATCTGCCATAGTAATTACGTGTAATTGTGTTAATGAAAAAGGAAGGTTTTGTGAGAAACTTTGGTTGTAGGCTGATAGACGCTGAAGGATTTCTTAGGCCAAAATAAGCAAGTGGACTCAACTCAGACCCATTGATATGCTTCTACACTCCCCTAAGCCTTAGTTTATGTACCAAATGTATTATATAGGGTGATCCAAGTAGGGACACCTTTTTCAATAGCATTTTTTTGACAGATCACGCGTGAGCCGTGTTATTTTTGTTCAGTATTGTTTGACATTTCATCATGGAAAGACTTACGCCTGAACAACGTTTACAAATCATTCAACTTTATTACGAAAATTCACGTTCTGTAAAGCATGTGTTTCGCGCGCTTCGCTCGACTTATGGTCAACATAATTGGCGTACTGAGCGTACTATGCACAACCCACCGCACCCATCTTGAGACTCAGCATTCATTACTGGATAATATTCGACCGAATAGACCACTTCCTGCACGCAGTGAAGAAAGTGTACACGAAGACCGTAGAAAGTCGATTCGGCGCCGTTCGCAGCAACTCGGACTGGATGTACGGAACCTTCGCAAGCCACATCGCTTCGTTCTATGGGCTCTTGAAAAGTACCAAGAAAATCCGACGTTTTCCAAAGCTGTCATTTTATCCAGAAAAACAACAGTTTGGTGTGGTTTGTGGGCCGGTGGAATCATCGGTCCATATTTCTTCAAAAATGATGCCGGTGAGAATGTAGCCGACAATGGCGATCGTTATTGCGACATGATAACCGACTATTCGATGTCTGAAATTGAGGCTCGCGATCTCCGCGACATTTTGTTTCAACAAGACAGTGCCACTTCCCGCACATCGCATCAATCAATGGATTTATTGAGAGAACACTTCGATAAACAGATAATTTCATATTTTGGGGCCGTCGATTGGCCACCAAGATCGTGTGATATCACACATTTGGACTTTTGACGGTAGGGATAAGTAAAGTCTAAAGTCTATGCGGACAATCCGCTTCGATTCTGGCCTTGGAGCAAACCATCGCGCGTGTCATTCGCCAGCTACCAGTCGAAATACTCGAACGAGTCATCGTGAATTGGACTCAACGGATGGACTATCTGAGACGTAGCGGGGGCCAATATTTGAAGGAGATAATCTTCAAAGAATAAATGCCAAAGAATGTTCTTTCGAATGATAATAGACATTCCCCATTAGATTTGAATTTTCTATGTTTTTTCTATAAAAAAGTGGGGAACCTCGAAATGGATCTACCTTTATGTTATTTAAGAGAAACGCTTCTCTCTCTGTCTCTCTCTCTCCCCCATATGCGATTTTCAGCCGAGCTCAACCTCTAATCTGTGGTTTTGCGTCTTAATGTTTTTTCTAAAAAAAAATGCAGGGACCTACAGTTTATTCTAAGGCGCCTCCGAACGGCAGATGAATTTCTGTGAGAAGCTTTTATTTCATGTGAGGAATACACTCGGAGGGCTCTAGATACCCTGTTGAGGGGCGGCCGAAGTTAGAAAAAATAATTTTCTATAATTCTGAATGTTTGGTGAACCTGAACTCGAATTCTGATCGTCCAAATGGTAGTATGTAATGCTAACCACTCGGCTATTACGGTGGCTTCTCTGAAAGTATCCATTAAAATGCAACTTTGCATGGGAAACTGCATTATTTATATTATAATGAGCACATGGAGCGTTCCACGTCTGTAAAACTTTGAGAAACCAGCAACCAGTTGCAACCAATAAAAAGCTTCGAACAGGTCAACTGGGCTCCTCAGTGCAACAAAGCATTGTTCGTTGTTTCAAAGGCTACGGTAAGTATATAAAAAAGGCTGCCCATGAAAGAAGTACAATGATGGACTCAAAATGATACGATGACAATTTTTAACTTTTGTAGTACCCAATTTCTGTAGTTAAGCGTGAATTAAACCTGCTACTAGCCAAGCTCCATCCACAAAAGCTGCCTCTATACTGGCAAATCTACGGCGCTGGTTCGTCGCTAAACTCATAACGCTTAAGTAAGATATTGTCTCTTCCTGCTTACAGCTGTTGTGTAAACTTCTGAAACCGGTTTTTTGAGCGTGTAACCCTTGCAGTTTTTCTAATTATTCGTAGCCCAATGGCATTGTTTAGTCCCATCTCCGCTAGGTTTATCTGGATTTGAGAAAAAATAAGTTTTAATCCAAGGTTTAATTGTATTCGTGCTTCAACTGAAAGGTATAGAGGGATCAATTCAAATACATAAAATTGCAAACTGAACCTCAATTGTAATTCCAAAGTGACTCTCTCGCTTCTCTTTGATATTTTATGAAGAAGCTCAAATCCTTCGATAGTGTGTGACTAAAAGCAGCTAAAAATGTATTCAATACTTGAGCGCTGCAAGTCTGATAGCACTACATTGCCAGAACTAACTCTACAGCATCCTCAGCTAGCATTCCAAAGGGCTCACACCCTCTAGTCTTAATATAAAAAGAAAAAAAGTCCCCTTCATCATGAAAAAAAGAAGTGCCGCAGAATATTTCCTTAAATATGAAATTCCTCAAATAACTCAGTTATTGGCTGTCAGTTGCATTTGCTTGTGAAAATTGCCAAATGTCAAATTTACCGATACTCATTTCACCTATAAAACTCTTGCAACCTTTTCCTGCCTGCAGCGGAACATGCTGCGCTGACGAATTGAAGAAAAAATTTAAATAAATCTTCTAGCACAAAGTTCTTCTTGAATTTATTTACCTCGCTGTTTTTTCATCTTCCTTTTTGTTGTTGTTGTGATTTTACAGCTTGTAAAAGTTCTTTCATTTTATTACCCAACAACTTGTCAGTTGTGTAAGTTCAATTTTCGAGTTTGTCCCAAAAAAAAATTGCCTTTTTCATATTTTTGTTGTGTTTTCTTTCGAATTTTCTCTTCCTCCATTTCATACCGACGCCTGATCGCCCGAATGTATCACGTTGTTTGTACATTTTTTGGTTCGTTTACTATGCACGACGATCAATCAAAAATCGTGAATTGTCGTGCAACAGTCGTCAAAAGGCAAGCCAATGTGCTGCCAAAGCCAGCCAGTAGACATTCGCGCTGGTTGTTGTTGTATGCAAACGAAGTGGTAGAGTTTTTACTCGTGCTGAAGTATTGCAGCTTAATTCGACGCGACTGTAAAGCGTCTCAAATAAGAATTATTACACCTGATTTTGATCTGTTTGGGAAGAAATGGCAAGGAGAAGAAATGCGCGGAAGAAAGCAAGTGGGCGCGATCGTATGTATATATTTGTATGTAGGTCTGTGTGATTGAACTTTGCCTTCAATGGTAGCTGGAAATTTTTAAATTTTTAAATTGGAAAAAGATTTAAACTTGCCACTTTACATGAACTTGACCACCTACCAACAGTCAAGCCGATTCGTTCTGGTTTCGTTAAGTAATAAAAAATAAACGAAAGTCGAGGGAGGATAAGGAAGAATGGTTTTTGGGTGGAGCAGGCGAGCATGTATACACTCTAAAAGCGTAAGGCCAACATACATTGAAGCAAAGTTTTCGAACGGTGGTCAAAGAGTTTCCGTAATAGAGCTACCTCTTCAGCCAATTAAGAAATGACTAAAGGGTTTTTGTATAAATCACTTACAAAACGATCTTTCAGTAAAATTCTATCTCATTCCTGTATTAAATCTAAGGAGCTGAAGTTAAGTCTTTGCTCAAAAAATAAGAGCTTCTTCGCGGCTACGTCTCAGATGGTCCATCCGTTGCGTCCAATTTTCTATGACTCGTTCGAGCATTTCGACTGCTAACTGGCGAATGACATGCGTGATGTTTTGCTCCAAGACCTGAATCGAAGCGGGATTGTTACGATATGATATCACACGATCTTGGTGGCCAATCGACTGGCCCAAAAGGTGAAATTATCTGCTCACGGAGAGGTTCCGTCAATAAATCCATTGATTGGTGCGTTGTGTGGGAAGTGGCGCAGTCTCATTGAAACCAAATGTCGCGGAAATAACGAGCCTAAATTTCAGGCATCAAGGAGTCGGTTATCATGGTGCGATAACGGTCGCCATTGACGATTACGTTCTCATCGGCATCATTTTGAAAGAAATATGGACCAATGATTACACCGGCTCACAAACCACATCAAACCGTTGGGTTCCCTGCATGAAATGGCAGCTCTTGAATCTCTTCAGTTTGCTTTTCATCCAAAATGCGACAATTTTGCTTGTTGAACACAATTTGGCCGGAAAACGTCGGATCTGAGCCCACAGATAGAAGCGAAGTCGCTTGGGAAGGTCGGGCGGCTTCAGTTCTAGCACAAGCTGTATTTTGTACCCTTTCAATTTAAGATCTCTACGTAAAATGCTCTAGGCCGTTCCGTACGTCAGTCCGAGTTGCTGCGAATGGCGCCGAATCGACTCTCCACGGTCTTCGTGTACACTCTCGGCTACGGCCACTATATTTTCTTTCCTCACTGCGTGCTGGACGTGTAATGAATGCTGGGTCTCAAGATGGCCGGTGGTGTTGCGAATAGTTCGCTCAGTAGGCCGATTATGTTGACCCTAAGTTGAGCGAACCGCGCGAAACACATTCTTTACAGAACATGAAAAATAATGAGACAGCTTGACACGACGAAAAAAGTACCTCTACTTGGATCAGCCTTTCTAAGTAATGATGTTAAATCAGCGCTACTACTTTCTCTGACGACGTTTGATTCTGGTCCTCAGTATTTTTCTTAGTCCTGAGCACTGTGCAGCCACGATTGTATCAAAAGTGTTGGTAAATAAGTTCTCTGCATAGATTTTCCTACATCCAGTGTTCACTTAAAGCATCAGAGTTTCCTATGGGAGGACACCGATCTTCATTCGAAATTTTTGTTCGGAAGCTCAGTTTAGATGAACAATTTTCTTGAAGAACTAAGTGTGCGCCAACCTAATTTATTCCCACTTTTCTTATCTGTCTGTTATTGGCGAAGCTGATAAGATTGCGGTGTTCTATGGAACCTTCTGGTCTTCCATCTTGTAAGCGCTGGAATCTAGTCTCAGCCTGATACTGGCACGTTTAAATTATTAAAAATTTTAAGCGTAAATATCGCCGCACTTACTGCCCTATATGTATTTGAGAAGCTCTTAATATTCAAAAATATCTTAAGAGCGCATCCAATAACCGCGTTGTCATATTTTAGACTTTCTGAGAGGCCATCTTTCTAACGAGGTTTGCCGTGAAATCTTTTTATTAACTCATAAAAATTTTATATTAATTTTGAGAGAAACCTTTCATCTCCACATGGTTTATGGATGCTTCCTAAGTAGCCAGGAGCAGTTTTCCATCATAAAGTCAAGCAGAACCTAAGGCGCCTTATTCACTTAATCCCTTCGCATATTAATATTCTAATATTCCACTTCTGAACTATAACCTTTTCGCTTTCTCGCATTTACTTGCCGTAATAAATTTTATAATTTTTTCCGTAGGGTATAAAGTCGCGCACACAGGACTACTGTATTGACTGACACTACTCCCAACGTTTAAGCATTAATAGTTCTAAATCTTGCTATTCTGTTGTTGCAATTTTACTTGCCATTTTTTTTAAATTCAAGCCTCAGAGTTTACTTACATTTATTAACATTTTGACATTGTGACCACAGTTACCCACATTTGCCATTTACTTCATATTAAAATTTGATTTTTATTCCTCCGCACAGCAAAAGCAATGAGTTTTTGAACGTACTTAGCGTAGCCAAGGCGTAGCCAGTCCATTTTTCTTTTGTGGCCATTTTAATCGATGAATGTTGATAGGCAAATTTGCAAATTGAACGTAACCTGCTGCTGTAGTGCTCAGTCGGTCAGTGGCAGTCCAAAATATGACTGCCAGCATGTACATGAGCACTTAGCAGAAGAACCACGCTGTCAGTACATTTGACCCATTGGTGGGCTGGTGGCTGGCAGTAGTCGTTTAGAACTCTTTACCGTTTGGCTTCCCCACAATAAAGCCGCCTGGATGAATTGGTGGATGGGTGGGTGGGTAGTTGTACAGTTGCTGCTGTTTGCCTAGTTGTTTGCCCTAAAAACGAAACAGTTTCCAGTTCACTACTACAAAGTACCAAGTACTTACTCGCATGCTGAGCCACTTACTTCTTTACTTACTCACTTATTGTTGTTGTTGCTGTTACTTTTATGGTTTAGTTTTGTGCTAAATTCGTGATGGGCTTTTTTTTGCTGCTTGCAACAGGCGTTGTTTGTACTCTGCAGTCTTGCGCCGCCTCCTGTCATCCTGTAGGTAACCGTTATTTCTTCACTTGACTGCAGTCAACGGTGCTTTCTCCGTTTCCTTGTTTATGCGTCGCGTCGAGCGATTGTTATCGCTGACGAAGTCGTAGCCACAGCCCCGCGCCAGCTTTGTTGTTTTGCCAGTTCTTTTTTTTTCCAAATGTTGCAACGAAATTTCTAATATTACTTACCTGCGCTTGCTTCATTGACGTGTGCGATTTTTTTTTCTCTTTGTTTTTCTTTTTATTGATTTTATTTTCCATTTCTTCGCTCACTGCGCCAATAAGCCCTTTTCCGCGTTGGTTTTTTTCTTTACTTTTTGCATTGATTTCTTCTCGTTTTTACTCCGCACTGCAAAATGATCGTTAAATCACGAATATTTAATTGTCTTTATCACCTGAGGCCGCTCTGTGCGAAATGAGTTTAATCTATTTTTTTCTTCTTCTACTACGTTCTTCAAACTATTGTGGCTCGTTGCATTTCCTTTGTGTTCGTCTACCATCGGCAAATGTCATGCTTTTACCTCGCATTACCTTTGTTTAGCGTTAGTTGGGCAACAACAAGAAAATATTGCTTTCGTCTCGCTTGCCTTTGTACTCTCATTACAATTTCATGCCTGCTTTCGGTTCGTTCGTGCGCAGTAATGTAATGAAATACCGTTCGTTAGTTTGTTCGCTCGTCACATTGTTCGTTGAGTCGCTTGACATGCATGCAAATTTGCCAGCAAGCAAAAGAAGAGTTTTTGCCGTTTTTCCTCTTCTAACATTTTGCGCTTTGTTGCCTCCTTTTCTCCATTGACCTGTGTTTTATTTTGTGAAATGCCTAACAGCTGTTTATTGATGAGACAAATTGAGGGGTTTTCTTAGTAAGATCTTCTTCGTCAGAGTTCTATTGCTATGCGGAAATTTCATATGCTGAGGCTGATCGATTTCAAAGGGTCCGTAATGTGGTTAAATGTAGCGCAAAATTTCAGCACAAAAAAATTCATCAAGCTTGGCTCTCTCCAGTGTTTAAAATCAACGAGAGTAGGCTTCACTTGGTTTCTCTGATTGGCGCCAAGGAGCGAAAGGGAGGAAAAATATTGGTGCTCTATTGTTGATTCTGTTACAAACGCATACGAAAATTCAGAAGAAGGTATTAAGAGTATCGGAAAAAATTTGTTAAATTTTCAATCTGTTATAATTTGTGATAAAGGGTGATTCAAGTGGAAGTACTTTTTTCAATAGCCTCTTTTTTGACAGATCACACGTGAGTCATGTTATTTTTGTTCAGTATTGTTTGGCATTTCATCATGGATCAAGACTTACGCCTGAACAACGTTTACAAATCATTCAACTTCATTACGAAATTCACGTCCTGTAAAGAATGTGTTTCGTTCAACTTATGGTCAACATAATTGGCCTGCTGAGTGTACTATTCCTAACACCATCACCCATCTTGCCACCCAGCATTCATTTTTGGATAACATTCGACTGAATAGACCACGCCCGGCACGCAGTGAAGAAAATATAGCGGCCGTAGCTGAGGGTGTACATGAAGTCCATGGAGAGTCGATTCGTCGCCGTTCGCAGCAACTCGGACTGACGTATTGAACGACTTGCCGCATTCTACGTCGAGATCTTAAATTGAAAGCGTACAAAAGATAGCTTGTGCAAGAACTGAAGCCGCTCGATCTTCACAAGCGGCATCACTTCACACTATAGGTTATTGAAAAGTTCCAAGAAGATCCGACGTTTTCAAGCCAAGTTTTTTTTCAGTGATGAGGCCCATTTCTGGCTCAATGGGTATGTAAACAAGTAAAAATTTCCGTATTTGGGACGAAGAGAAACCTGAAAAGATTCAAGAGCTGCTATTTCATCCAGAAAACACAATGGTTTGATGTGGTTTGTTGTGGTGGAATCATCGGTCTATATAAGTATTTCTTCAAAAATGATGCCGGTGGGAATGGAACCGTCAATGGCAACCGTTATCGCGCTATGATAATCAACCATTTGATGCATGAAATTGAACCTCGTGATCACCGCGACATTTGGTTTCAACCAAACGGCGCTACTTTCCGCATAGCGCATCAATCTGAGAGACACTTCGGTGAGCAGATAATTTCACGTTTTGGGAAGGTCGATTGGCCACCAAGATCGTGTGATATCACACCGTTAGACTTTTTCCTGTGGGGATATGTGAAGTCTGAATTTTATGCGGATAATCCCGCTTCGATTCAGGCCATGGATCAAAGCATCACGCGTGTCATTCGCCAGTAACCAGTCGAAATGCTCGAACTAGTCATCGAAAATTGAACTCAACAGATTGAACATCTGAGACATAGCCGCGGCCAACATTTGAAATAGAAAATCTTCAAAAAATAAATGCCAAAGAATGTTCTTTCGAATGATGATAAAGATTCCCCATTAAATTGAAATTTTCTGTGGATTTTTCGTTAAAAAAAGGGAACTTCGAAATGTATCGCCCTTTATATGGAAATTTAATAACAACGATGTCTTCAAAAATGAACCGGAAACACGCGTGAGCTGAGGGATTGTGCTATCATGCATGTATGTACAGTCATATCGGCATTTAAGGTCTGCGATGCCGTAGTATTTGGGACAAGAAATTGGTTCGGATCATATGACGAGCCTCTAGGGTGCAAGGTAAGGGAAAAATTTGCATAATGAAGCTGAAAAGAAATCAGAAGTGGAATATATTTTTATTTGCTTGTTTATTTACCCAATTCGTTTATTACTGAATCTGCTTAAACTTACTTAAGTGTTTCAGTAAGTGTACGAATTCTAAAACTAAATTAAATTTTTTTTAGCTCGAGTTAACCCTGAGCCCTTTTCGAACTATGAAGCTCACTTTAGATAGCGGTAACATCTTTTCGCTGCAGTCGGGAATTTATTGTTGAGTTGGACAAAGCGCTACATCCATATATAATCCAGTTCACACAACAACTGAAGCCAGCTGATCATTCACAACGCCTAAATTACGTCAATTTGGTGCTTGAACAACAAGCAGTGGACCGCGATTTTTCCAACAAAATCTTCTTCAGCGACTAGACACATTTCTCGCGCGGTGGATACATATGTAAGTAAACAAAATTGTCGCATTTTGTGCTTCGAGAATCCTCAAATAGTTGAAAAGATGCCATTACATTCAAGAAAACTTACTGTCTAGTGGGCTCTTTGGTCGACAGGACCTTGCTTCATTGAAAATGATAATGGTGAGATTGTCACTGTCAGGACAACCAGATTTTTTTTTTGCCTGGAATTGAAGATCAGGACTTGAACAATATGTAATTCCAACAAGATGGTGCCACATGCCACACAACACGACCGAATTTGGCCTTATTGCTAGAAAAATTCCTTGTTTTACCCACATCCTCTTACACTCTAAGTGTACTTTACGACTGTCGAGGGTACCCATAAGCAGATGTGTTTGTGTTAAATTGACCGGACAGTAAACTGAATGGAATGAATCCAGACACTGTACCTACATACGACTCACTTATGTCTCCTTCTTCGAACCAGGGTTGAAATGAGAAATGCTGCATTTCTTTGTGCATTTTTTTCTTCTATCTTGATAATAATTGAAATGAGAGTATGGAACTCTTTTACAGGCTTAATTAAAGTCGTCTGTACTTAGCAGAACTACAAGTCGTTGAAATATCTTCGGCGTTGGTACATACCCTGTAAACATCAAACTCATAAGTGTTCTTAACTGCTTTTGGCCTACCGTTGCTGAAATTTCCTATTCTATATCCATTTTGGCACACTTTGCAACTGTAATTACATCATAAAATATTTCATAAACCTGTTGAGAATTCCAAATGCGAGTATATTTTACAGTATTCCCCAGTGAGCTTTGAAAGGTGTGAGTAGAGAAACCTGTTTCACTCAATTTAACGACCTTATGTCTTCTTCAACTTGTGCTGTTAACCTGATTGTTTAAATTTCAAAGCAAACTCACACCACTCAAAACTTTCGCACACAACTCGACAGAAAGGATTCAATAAATTTCGTGTCTAATTAGCTCCATTTGAAAGTGACTGCAGCGCTGCCCTGCGTTTGCTTGAGTGGGAAAATGTGCTCATCTTGAAATCGTGACAACAACTTTGAATAGCCCATTGGGCGAGTAACCCTTACAGCAGTAGCAGAGCCAGACGAGCCAGCCGAGCCAAGCCCAGTCACCCGCTCAACGCAATGCACGTAACAGGCATACACACACGCGCGGGCGGTCATCCAAAACGATTTAATTTCCGATTGTGCATCGCACGCGTGTCACCAAAACAACAGCAGCAACAACAACAAAAGGACATAAATACAAACAGAAGCCAACGTCAGTCAACCAACAATGGAATCAACAAACCAGTAAATAAGAAGTCAAACCGGAAAACGTCAACGCACCGTACGCCCCGTACCGAATGCGAGTGTGCATAGTGTGAGAAGTTTGTGCAGTCGGAGTGGGCGTCATGCGACATGTGCGCTGTCAACAGGACCTGCGTATCGGGAGTGCGTGGCAAGTTGATGCAGCGCGCACGAAGAGGAAAATGCTCGTAAATTGTGATGCGACAACGTCAATCAGCCACGTAGGTATGAACTCGCCTGTGGCTGAGTAAGGTCGTGGGTCTCCGGACGCGAGTTGAACAGCAGTTAAAGACCTGCGACATGCGCGACAATGAGGGCGGTTTTGACAGGTTAGTACTTGTCGTACACCACTATTTTCCTACTAAACATTCTATTTTCATTATATTTTTTCGTTATCTAAATCTAAAAGCCGGTTGAGTTGATGGTGGTGGTGGGTCACGTGTCAAATATTAGAGGAGAGGCTTTAATTGACATGACGCTAGAGGTCGGCGGTCGTATGTTGTGTAGTCTTTGCATGTGTAAAATAGAACAAAACGTATGTCAAATGTCCTGTTAGTTGGATGAGTAGTTAGTTTGACATGATGTGTCTGTTGTTAGTTGTTAGCGGCAGACACCCTCTCGGCTTCCATACATACGTACGTGCTTACATAGTCACATGCGTGTATTTATTTAAATTACAAACTAAATTTGCTTTTAACGCTTCGTTTCAATATTTGCTGTACTTGTTAGCGGTGGTAAAAATGTTTGTGGCATGCAACATGGTCATGTTGCACGCTCACTCAGGCCGAACTAACTGGCGACTAGCACGCGCACGCGCATGTGTTGGCATTGGCGCGACGACTGTCGTCTTTTAATTTAATCAATTAAAGTTGTTTAAACGAAGGGGTTGGCCCTCTGTGACCCGAAGGGAAGGATGCAATTTTTCTCAGCATTTGAAAATACAAATCGATACAAATCTATGATGATTGAGTCTAAAACCAATTCCAACTTTCATGTTGTTCAATAGTAATTTCCACTTCTCGATTCGATACAAAGGCGAGCTATTTTACTTCCCGATGGGTTGATGAAAATTCAACAACCAATTCAGTCTCTCAAAGGTCGTACAGCCTATATAAATCCTCATCGTCCTCTTTGAGTGAGCTCCCGCAGTGAGAGTTCAGCGCACTAGTCCAGAAGGAACCTTGTACGATAAAGTATTTCCATATTCTTCGCCAAGTGGATGTAAGACTCTGCTGTCCAGTTAATAGGCCATCCATACAGCTTGATCATCTCTGTCCCTGTAGGTATAAGTAAACTAAAAAGCAGAAGTCTCTGAGAGAGAGAGAGAGACTTTGCGTAGACAGTGAGTTTATGCTTTGCTACCTTCCACTGGGCAGGGAAATTATTTTCTGTTATTTACGAATTGAACAGGTGAGTAATGAAGTTGAAGGCTTAGTGAAGAAACTTTTTAAGTACTTCTAGTTAAATTCATTCCATATGATGAGATTTCTTTAGAAAGGTGGAAACAAACACATATATGAAAGAGTCAATTGTAGCGATGTGGGGAGAGAAGACATTTTTTAAATATTTAGCATAAAATTCAGACCTCTCCAAAGGAGTTTTTGTCCAGAAGTGGTCCGGTTTTCGAAGTGGTGGTTATTATTCGCTCTCGTTATTAATTCTTTTGCAAGGCAAGTTCGAGAAGGGGATTGTTTCCAAACTTCGAAACAATTCTCACATTTTTGAGAAAGCAAAGTTTTTAATTCTTCTGTAGGCCTTTTGTACTCACGTTTATTATCATAACACCTTGTACGATGTCAGATTTTTTCCCCTGACATTTTTCTAATATTTTTATTGGAATGGGCTTCATGAGCAACATCGAAAATTATAGAACATTATTTTTTCTAATTGCGGTCGCCCCTCGGCTGGGAATGCCATGCCTTCCGGGTGTATATCTGATATGAAATAAAAGCTCCTCATAAAAATCCATCGGCAGTTCGGAGGCGGTTTAGCGCCAATGCGCTGAAAGTGCCCTTGGTTGAAATTTTTTTTGAGCAGGATCGGATACCCATGCAGCTTTTTAATTTCAGTGGCCTTAATAATATCTTCATCTCTTTTAAGGCGAAGAGTCGAACTCGAAATGGTTTTAAAATATATCCTATTGGTAGGATCATCTCCGCCAACTTCAACTGACATTTGAAGCTAAGCTAGCGATCACTGATGAATGATCTGAAGAAAGATCCAGAATAGTTCTGCAGAGACTTATGTATTTGATAGTTCTCTCGTATTTATATGCATTTGGTGCGTTTGGTTTGGTTATTTGAAGAGGGGAAGTTGAGGACCAGACTGCGGGGGACCGCATTTAAGCCATTGAGTATGCGTTTTTGAACAATTCGCTGGATTGGAAATTTTTTATTGAGTTTCTTTAATCCATGCTTGCTTATTACCGCTAGGCTGGCACTTGACCCATCGTGGAAGATATGCCTCAATCGGTTGAAGGCCTCGCAGAGTTTCCTTTTCTTCTGCGTATTCAGCCTTACCTAGTTTTTGAAAATAATATCTCAAGAGTAGGTGGCCCGCCTCTATTCCTAGAATAATACTAAGTTCCCTATTTGCATGGTGCTAGTAACAGTTTGTTCAGTCTGACCAGACCTTAAGTGTTCCTCTACGGTCCACTGCCCTCTACCAATTAAAGAAACGAGTATGAATCATAATCTATATCCAACACTATAAGGTTTCCGCTCGGAGTACCGCCACGGTAGAATACCTCCGAATGTTTCGTTTCTAGTTCCTTAATAACTTTGACCAGCATTTTGAGCATAGATCCGTCGATGTTATAGCAACCATCCGCCTGACAAGGCTGTGTGCCTTCAAGAGCTTGGACACATCCGTTGCTTGAAGTTGTCTCACACCTCCGGCAAACTATCCACCAATGCGCAGAGATGGTTGCGACGTTCTCGACGAAGCTGATGGCCAGTCTAAAAATACTGAAAACTCGAAGCGAGCTGTGTGAAACTGAAAAACATGCCTGACTGACGACGGCATTAAAAATATTCAAAAGACCGTTACAAACGCTGCCTACAGCTTGATCTGCTGCTCATTTCATATGTTCCCACCAGCCCTCCCTACGTTAATGATGGTGTGATTAAAGGAACGTGTCACCTTTGCTTACAAACTACGATCACTCACTGAGCTGCAGGTAGTCATACTTTCGCACCGGTTACTGTGTCTGCTGGTACGCACATCTCTGTTCCTCTCATTAGGTCTTTTGCGTGAGGAGTGCGTCTTCCGCTTTTCTATGGTTTTAGCTTCCACCGGAAATCTGAAGTCATTTTCTGGCACCGGCAGGCTTAACGATAGTTTTCGCGTTAGCCACTCTGGCAGTCTAGCTGGTTTCGGCTGCCAGTGGTATCCCGGAATGTTTACTAGTCTTTCAGTCAGTTGTTGTTGTTGTTGTAGCCGCAGAAAATTCTCCAAATGGAGCTCGGGGAACATTGAGGGAGTGACAGTCCTTGGCCGGATAAAAATCCGGGTCGTTCCGATATAAAGACCCGACTGTCGCGGGAACTTTGAATTTTTGTCGGCTCTTACGACAGACATGCCTTACCGCGGTTAAATTCTTGAACACCTACCCCGAGGGGGTACTTTTCAGATTTTCAGGTTTTTTCAGTCGGTGCTCATTACCACAGTCGGTTTCATTTGCCTCCTCTGGAAGCGCGGTTGAGTCCTCTTTAATCGATTCTCTTGCCACAGCTGAAACTACTAATGGACTTTCACTTTCGTGGGTACAACCTGGAGTGCAAGCGTTATAGATATCTTCGCTGGTGTTGTTGGGTTTGCAGTTTAGCCACAATGTTAGGGTAGATGGCTTTTCAGAGGGCATATCACCCGTGATTCTCCGACTTATCGAGATTTTTAATAGAAGCTAGTTCGGCTTCCGTCCACCGGCTCTGGCGGAGTAGTATTTAGTTTTAACTAAATGAGTCGGAAAGCCTTTAAAATTTATAAATAAAAAATATTCACACGCCCAGTTTATATTAATTGTAATACAAAAAATTTAGATTTAAAATTTCCACTTCAACGGACACTGGAAACAGTATGTTTATCAATGTTATTACAATCTTTTTGTTTTCAATTTTTTTTTTTTTTGAAACGCTAATGTTTCAATTTTTAGTTCCCACAAACTCTTCACTAACCACGAACAAAACAAAAAAAAAACTAAAAAAAAATATAAACAGTATGATCAATTTCGTCCAACAAAAGGGCATTCGGAATTCGCTAAACGTTCTTCAAAATTGAAAAATTATTAACAATTTCCATAAAACCCGCGACGCAAAAGCGCATTCAAGTAGAAAAAACACAAATAATACACATAACACACAGCGACAGAGAATACGAGTGAAAGAGCGAGAGAGAGAGAGAGAGAGAAGAGAGGGTGAGAGTGCGAGAGTGAGAGGTGTGCTAGCGTAATAACAGTACTTACAGTATATACACGATAACAATAAAATATAATTTACCAACATTTAAAGGGCAATTTCTGGAGGAATTTGATGACGCTGACGATGATCACCTACCGCGTTGCGCATTACAAGCCCAAAAACACACAGAGAGTAACAAAAACACAAAACACAATGACTAAACACAATTTACCAACAACAATTACTGCAAGGCGAGTTGACGTTTCCACCCAAAAAAAAAAAAAAAAAAAAAAAGAGCACAAAAGAATGTAGAAAAATGCGCGCTGACGCATAAAAGTATGCCTCAATATTGCGTGCGTGTGAAAAAATTCCAAAATTTCTTTCACCGAAACGCTTAGCATTTTGAGGGAATATTAGAAGCATTAGAAAGAAAAATTTACCCACTCTCCTGCCCCTTTCACGCCCCTCACGCTTTCGCTTACTCAGAACACAGCGAGCGGTAAAAAGGGCAACAATGCAACGCACATCGCGCGGCGATTGTAACGCTTCATCGGTTTGTTTGACTACCGAAATGCCAATATTCAGAAGTTTAGAAGCTCGGCAGTCACCACCACGAACACCCGAAGCGCTGGCACACACATACATACACACACAAAGTACTCGTTGAACGTGTGAAATCTTTCTCAAATTTGCCGTGGAATATGTTGCTTTTCACTAAGTGCTTGTTGTTGTTGTTGTTGTCGCACTATGCCGAAGTACTTTAGTTCGGGGTTGAGTGGCATTTAGTTCAATTGACATTTAAAATATTGTCGCTTTTATTCCCACAATAGTTCTTCACCAACATCAACAGTCACAAAGCAACTCAAAATTAAAAAAAAATTATATTAATTACAACAACAAACGCTACAAACTTTACAAACTCATGGGCGTGTTGCATGTTTTGATTACAATTAATTATAATGCGAAAATCTGTGGAAAATCAGCGAGAAAGATATTCTCGTATGAGCATGTCACATGAGTTGATTAAACCTCTAAAATGTATGGTTAGGAATAATTATTGAGAGCATGGACTAGATGATAAAGAAATTATTAAAGCAATCCAACCAATTTGCGTGGGTACATTTGTGGCCAAGTATAGAGAGGCGAAGGAATGTGTTTCCCACACAATACGGCTTGATATAGCTCGCGTCTCGACGTCAAACAAAGTCTTAAGTAATAAAGGCTGAACCAAGTAGAGGTACTTTTTTCAATAGCTTTTTTTTTTTTGCAGATTACGCGTGAGTCGTGCCAAGCTGTGATGTTATTTTGTTCACTATTGTTTGGCATTTCATCATTACGCCTGAACAACCTTTACAAATCGTTCAACTTTATTACTCAAATCCACGTTCTGTAAAAAATGTGTTTCGCGCTCTTCGATCAACTTATGGTCAACATAATCGTCCTACTGAGCGTACTATTCGCAACACCATCACCCATGGTGGGACCCAGCAATCATTATTGGATAATATCTGACCGAATAGACCACGTCCAGCACGCAGTGAAAACACTATAGCGGTCGTAGCTGAGAGTGTACTCGAAGATCGTGAAGAGTCGATTCGGCGCCTTTCGCAGTAACTCGGACTGACGCATGGGATGACTTGGTGTATTTTACTTCGAGATCTTCAATTGAAAGCGTACAAAATACAGCTTGTGTAAGAACTGAAGTCGCTCGATCTTCCCTACTGACATCGCTTTGCTCTATGGGCTCTTGAAAAGTTCCAAGAAAATCCTATGTTCTTGAGCCAAATTTTGTTCAGCGATGAGGCCCATTTCTGGCTCCATGAGTAGATAAATAAGCAAAATTTACGCATTTGGAACGAAAAGCAATCTGAAGGGGTTCAAGAGCTGCAATTTCCTCCAGAAAAAAAGAAAAAACGGTTTGAAGTGGTTTGTGGGCCGGTGGAATAATCGGTCCATATTTCTTCATAAATGATGCCGGTGAGAACGTAACCGTCAATGAAGACCATTATCGCGCAATTTTAACCGAGTATTTGATGCCTGAAATTGAAGCTTGTGATCTCTGCGACATTTGATTTTAACAAGATGAACATGACGGCGCCACTTCCCACACATCGTATCAATTATTGGGTTTATTGAGAGAACACTTCGGTAAGCAGACTTTTTCCTGTGGTGATGTGTAATGTCTAAAGTCTATGCGGACAATTCCGCTTCGATTCAGTGCTTGGATCAAAACATCACGCGTGTCATTCGCTAGTTACCAGTCGGAATGCTCGGACGGGTCATCGAAAATTGTAATCAAGGGATGGGTCATCCGAGACGTAACTGCGGCTTACATTTGAGAGAGAGAATCTTCAAAAAATAAACGCCAAAGGATATTCTTTCGAATGATAAAAGAAAACTTTCCCCATTAAATTTGAATTTTCTGTGTTTGTTTCTTTAAAAAAATAAGCAACCTCGAAATGGATCACCCTTTAGTTTCAATTGTCAAAGTACCTTAGAGAGAAATTGAGATTGAGAAAAGTTCTCTGCAAGAGCTATGCTATCTCGATCCATTTCCATATCATAAGCTCTAAGAGTGTCAAATGGGTAAAAGCAGCATTCCAACTACAGGCAACAACATATGTACATCCTGTCCTCTCTTATTATGTAGAACTTAGTCAACCAGTCTCTCCATGAGGGTCTTTCCCCACGTATGAGTTATGACGAAAGGGATCTTCATACGACAGGACTAATAACATAAGTCCAAAAGATTTTCGGTCAATCAGCCTTACATCATTTCTATTACAAATCGTAGAGAGAATGTTCGATGCCTGTGTAAACTTACATCAAGAGATACCACCAAACAGGCAACTGGGTAACCAGACTCCTACTTTAAAGACAATTCAGAATATTGTGATGAGGATTGAGAAAGGTCCCGACCTCAAAAAGTATACACTAGGTATAGGAGACAGTCACAACTCCACTCCGAGTAATTGATCTTGTGGCGCACTTTATAGAACTGGTGAAATCTCTGTTAGGAATCACAGGAATCTTCGCTGAATTGGAAAGTGCATCCTATAGCATGCCAAAAGAGGCACCTCACACAGTTGAATTCTCTCCACCCTTCTTTGGTGTCGCCCAGTTAGCATGTTGATTCGCAGGGAAACAGCACGGAAACCGAAATATGGTGGAAAGGATTAGGAAAACTAAGACAGGACTTTACGCCTGCAAAGCGGCAAATGGTAAGAGCTTGAGACTAAAACCCTGTAATGTGTGCTGGCTATAAAAAGCGGTAGTAAGATCCATATTATTCTACAAAATCACTGTTTGGTGGCTATCACCAGACAAAGCTACTTACAGAAGCAAGTTGGGCAACGGTAAGCGGACGGCTTCTATACTCATTACAGGAGCGTTACCTTCAATCTCTTGAAATTCTTCTTCATCTACGGGCATAATGTATAATAGACTTCATGCGAGCAGCGAGGTCATAATGCAACTTAAACCAACATTAAGCAAACATTAAGCTCTACACCATTCTCAGAAGAGTTGTACTACGCCATCTCAGGTTTCTTTTTTGGCAATACTTTCTCAATCAACATCATAAAACAAAATCATAAGAGTGGAATGATTGGAAGTATGTAACAGTTTGAATCAAAGATCTGTAGCCAACTTCACCGAGGGCTGAGTAGGTTGTGTAACTCACAGACTTCCTGACCACTGCAGCGACTTTCAAGCAGAGCTAATTGTGAGGTCCACGAGATAGTTAGAAGGGGAACAGTCCTAACCATGGTAAACTCAGCACGCAACTTGGGTATATCTCTTTATTCGGCAAAGTACCTGCAAAGATTGGCCTTCGCCAGTATGGCCAATAGCAGTTAGCAGGGTGAACCAATATGCAATGTGACCAAACAGATCTGACCATTAATTGAAGAGAAGAGAACCAAAATCTCTACTGCTTCTAAACAGGATCTTCGTGAGCATAATAAAAATTCAACCGGAAACTGTCTGTTGGGGACTCATTGTGAGAGTGATTGGCTATTTCTCTAACGTCTTTTGTCGCAGTTGCAGTGACACAGACGTGGATTAGGCGGTAGAGCATTACTTGTGCTACTGCTCCGTCCTCGGTTTCGTTTTCTCGAATATTTTTACTTCGACTGCCTTGCAGAACTAGCTTCAGCAAGTATCAGTCATTTCGTGGGTTTCATAAAACTACTAGGAAGTTGAGAGGAATCTCTTTTCACAAGACCATCAGAGAGCTTGGCCAGTAGGCTTAACTTGATCAGGGTTCCGTGATCGAGCAGCCTCAATAACCAACGCAAACTAACTTTAATGGGGAAATACCAAGCTGGGAGTTTGTGGTGGCGGGGAGAGACCCCTCCACCCTCTCACGCTATCGACTACACTCTTCCCAGAGATTTTCTCATAACCCTCGCCATGGCTAAACTGAATTTTTCCAATCGTTTTAAGTTGTTTTAACATTTTCCCATCCACCAGACGAGAAAATTAACAGTAGTGTGAAACTCTTGCGTGAAAATCTATGCAAAGGAAATTTCGTATTCAAAGTATTTTGTAAATTTTCTTGTTAATTTGAAAATTTCAACTATTCAAAACTGGCAATGATTTGCTGATTAGCAAATACTAACACGCTTTCCGGCATTTATGGCGCAGACATCAACAGCAACAACAATAGCCACAACAACAACAACATCAACAGACACTTGTGGCAAGCAAACAAGTGAGTCTATGGAAAAAGCCAGTAAAATATAAATTTTAGGTTAAACACACACACACGACAACAGAACACCCGCGCCAGTTGAAGGAAAAATCACAACAGAGCAACAGATAAAAAGCACAACAACAAAGACAAAAGCCGTTTGGCTAACAACAAGAACAACACACCCGCATACCGCATGATCGCATGTGTGCTTACCTGACGTTTTTTCGTTACTTTTTTTTTATCACAATTTTTGCAACGTTCGTCTGGAGAGTGGCCAGTGCCAGTCCAACAGTACAACAGTCCACCAGTCCACCAGTCCATTGGACAGTTTGTTTTGATATATGAATGGCGGCAAGTGGTCAGCGAGCGCCATCAACAGCGCCATTACCACCAACACCGCACAGCCGCGCCGTGGCCGCAGTAAAGTTGCTGCAGCCGCTGGCAACCAGCCGGTATTCGCGTCGGTGTGGCAGGCAGGCAGGCAGGCAGTCCAATGATTCAGTGCTGATAAAAACAATAATAACAACACTTAAAATAGATTTAAAAGCACATGAAGTTGGTCAATAGCACTCTGATCGGTCCGGCGTGTGCAACCTGTTGGCTCTGCACATAAAAGGAAAATAGAAAAAAAAACTTTAAAAATGTGGGTGTGTGCTGGCTGGTAGCTTGCATGGCGAGGTGAGGAGTAAAGTGGTTTAGGCAGCGTGTAATGCAAATTGGACGAGAGTTCAATTTTATTTAGTAGCGTAATTTGCGTATTTACTTATGGCGGATTATAGAATTTAAGAACTCGTTGAGTTAGAGCGGCTCCGAGGCTTAAGTGCTTCTGCGAATCCTAAAAAGAATTTATATGGCTAATATGGACTTTTCTTGGCCGCAGTAGGTAAGTGTTTGGTGGTGCGTGCTACCATTCGGGAGGTCACATTCCATTTTTTTTAGAGAAACATCATGACGCCTACCATAAATTTGTGGAGGAGCTCGGCCGAAAATCGCTTCTTCGGCTATGAAGCGTAAATCATCCCCGAAAACCAGATTATGCGTAAAGCTGCATTCGATAGCTAGATAAGGAATCGCCGGTTTGGCTTTGTAAAATACAGAACCAGCTGTTGTTGTTGTAGCCGCAGAAAATTCTCCAAATTGGTACTATTCCTCAAATGCGGGAGTGACAGCTCTTGGCCGGATAAAAATCCAGGTCGTTCCGGTATAAAGACGCGACTGTCGCGAGAACTATTGGATTTTAGTCGCCTTTTACGACAGGCATACCTTACCTCGGGTAAATTCTTGAACCCACAACCCGCACGTGGTACAGAACTAGCTCTGTCAATGTAGAAACGGAACGGGAGTTTCGGACGAGGTGACTCTCGATCGTGCAACCTCTTCAACTTCGTGATGGAAGGGGTTCTGAGAAGGACTGGTGTATATCACCCAGCTCCTCACATATTCCTATGATATTGATTTCATTAGACACTGCAAGCGAGATGGTACTGTTGCATTTTCTAAAATCCAATAGTAATCGGCAAAGGTGTGTGTGGCGACAAACGAGAGCGAGACAAAGTACGTAAATGAGAAGTAAAGACCCCTACCGCCCGTCTAGATTAACAATTACCAAAAGGCTCATTTTGTCAGTGCTCTCATGGAATGCACATGGTTGGAGCAGTGTTTGGTACTTTGCAAAATCTTCTGTCTGGTTCGTATTGCGGACGACTACCGTATTCGAATGAAGAACGAACTGTATGAACTCTACAACAAACTCGAACATGGCGAATAAATGGCTGCGCTGCCTCCGTTTATTGTTTCTACGTCTAGTGGGAAAGGTATTCGAAACGAAAGTCGATGGAGAACGACGAAAGGGGCTATTCCTACTTCGGAAGGAAGTCGTAAGTTGAAGAGATCCCATCCTCGGTTGGATTAACAATGTGGAGAAGACGTGCGCGATGCCGAAGCGTTTGACGAGAGCTATTGCGGTTGTCATAACGGGTTGTAATGTCCACCTAAGGAAGTAATATAGATGTATAAATCGAAATCTTTCAACGTCCTCTCGAGGACCGCTAATTTTATGTTACCAGACGTTAGAGTTAATTAAGAATTTTTCAGAAAACAGAAGAGAAAAACTGACAGTATGGTAGTCATACCTATTTGTGGAGTTGGAAATTTCTGCTAATTTTCTCTAAATATTGCTTAAATATTGCAGTCCCTAGGCCTCAAAAGAGAGGGTACCCTAAGCCAAGAAGGAAGTACAGTCTGCATTTGCTAGTACTTTTCCTGCATTCCCTACATGAAACCTCACTCATAATCTCTGGTGAGGCCAGTTAAGGTTATGTAACAGTCCGTCCTAACTTGTAAACAGGACATTCTCAAATTGTTAGCATAACAGTTCTCATTTAGTAGCCTTCTAGTGTTTTGGAAATTTGAAGTTGGATAGCCAAATCTACAGTAAAAAACATTTTATTAAATAAATTTTCACTTGAAATTCTGTAGCTTTTCCAGCATTTAATCTCTGCATCGTAATTTGCGGTAATTTCATTGCTTTAAACACATTTCCAAACATTTTGACTGCCACTCCATTCCACTCCACTCTACTACTATCGAGTGTTTAACACCTTGCTCTTATCTCATTACCACAATCATTTTACAACATATTATTTATTTATTCCTATCAGACGACGTCTGCAATTGCTGACCGAAAAAAAACTGCGAATTACTTATTTATATTATGCCCAGAGTTTATCTTAACTGAATGCCAGTTTTCCGCATAAATAAATGAAATATGAAAAAAACAACTTAAATTTCTGTATTATTGCCATTTTACGAGTTTTACGAGTGCGATAACTATTATGCGATAACTCGGGCATAAATATAATAAATAATAATGTAGTAATGGTTTGGCGCCAAAAAATATAACATTTCCCAAATATAATAAAAAAAAAATAATAAAAAAAAAAAATTAAAATAAAATTAAATAAAATTTAATTGAAATAAAAAAAATTAAAAAATTAAAAACATAAAATAATAAAATAAAATTAAATACAAATAATTTTTTTAAATATTGAAAAAAAATTTTAAAAAAAATTAAAAAAATTCAAAATAACTAAAAATGTAATAAATTGAAAAAAAAAAATATAAAAAAATAAAAAAAATTAAATAAATTAAATAAAAAAAATATATTTAAAAAAATAAAATTAAAATTTAATTAAAATATAAAAAAATACAATAAATAATAATAATAATAATAAAATCAAAAAGATAAAGCAAAAAAAATAAAAATAAAAAAAATAATAAATAAAAATAAAATAAATTAAACTAAATTAAAATAAAACAAATATATAATAATTACAATAAAAAAATAAAAAAGAATTAAAAAAAACATACACAACAAAAAAAAAAAATAAAATAAATAAAAATATAATAAAATGAAAAAGTAAAAATAAAATCGAATAAAATAAATTAGAAAAATATTTATAATTAAAAAATAAAAATAAAAATAAAATAAAAAACTAGATTAAATTAAAAATAAATAAAACGATATTAAAAAAATAATAATAACAAAATCACAAATAAAAAAATTAAAATAAAACAAAATAAAATATATATAAAGAACTAAATAAAAATTAAGTAAAATACGGTAAAGTAAAATAAAGTAAAATTAAAAAATAAAATAAAAAATAGAGTGCAAAATAAAATAAATAAATAAAATAAAATGAAATTGAACAAAATTAAAAAAACAAAAAAAAAATCATTTAAAAAAAATAAAATAGAAAAAAATAAAATAAAATAAAAATAAATAAAAAAATTAATATAAAATAAAATTTAAAAAATAAAATGAAATGAAATAAAATAAAGTAAAATAAAATAGGATGAAAATAAATAAATAAAGGAACCAAAATAAAATAAAATTAAAACAAACTAAAATATAATAAAAAAAAAAATAAAAAATAAAAAATAAAAATTAAATAGTTTAAACAAACATAAAATAAAATAATTAAAAAAAAAATTAATTAAATAAAAGTAGAAAAAAATATATAAAAATTTAATAAAATAAAGAGGTTAAATATAAATAAATATGCGAAGTAAAATAAAATTAAGTAAAATAAAATAAAATATAATAAATAAATTAAAAAAATAAAATGAAATAAAATTAAATAAAAAAATTTAAAAAAAAATAATAAAAAATAGAAAAAAATAAACAATAAATAAAAAAAAAATAAAACCAAATATAATTAAATAAAATAAAATAAAATAAAAAATAAAAAATAAAATAAAAAATAAAAATAAAATAAAAAATAGAAAAAAATTAAAAAAACCAATTTAAAAATTAAAAAAAATAAATTAAAAAAAAAATAAAATAAATTAAAAAAAAAAAAAAAATTAAAAAAAAAAATAAAAATATAATAAAATAAAAAATAGAATAAAAAAGATAAAAATAAAAATAATTAAAAAAATAAAATTAAATTAAAAAAAAATAAAAATAAAAATAAAAAAAATATAAAAAAATGGAAATAAAGTAAAATAACCGCAATAGCCAAGTGGTTAGCATATGTTCTACCACTCGGAAGGCCAAGGTTCGAGCAACCCATTTTCAAAATTTTTTTTCAATTATTACTTCAAATTTCTTTCCGCGAAAAATTGTTTAAATAATTTAATATACCAATTATGTGTGGAGTAAAAGTTAACATAAATAAATATGCAAGTGGCATGCAACAAGAGTTGCAGGCGTGCTGCACCAAACAGCTGTCAGTCCGTTTAAGTATCCAACATATTATTTATTTGCCACATATGAGCATACATATGTACGAGTACACATTGTATGTACATTTAAATATGTTTGCTTATGAATTTAGTGTGCGGGGGTGATATGCCGTCGCATAATCGGAAAATCAGGCAATCAGCCAGTTAGTCCCAAGGAGTTTAGCAGGTTAGGAGGCCGTCTAACTAAAATGAAATACTCATAAATAAATCCGTCGACTATACAAATACCACCATCATATGTGGCCTGCACATAAATACTCGTGTGTCTGTATGTCATAAGTGAGTTTTTTGTGTTATGAGAGCCGCGGAAATTTTGCTGTAACACTTGCCCAGTTTCATTGCTCACTTCATGCTTTATGAATGGCAGCAGAAAAACTGACTTAAGCAATTTCACATTATTTATTTGATGACCATTAAAGCTGGCGTCTTGTTGGAGAGTAATTTTTTTTTGGATTTTATTTTATAGTTCAACAAAAAAAGTCACAAAATCTTACATTTACATAAGTATTTGAGCTGTTGTATATGAAGGCTATATACATATATATATATATATATAATTGATTAAATTGATAAATAATTTGAAATAAAATTTGGTTAGTTTTCCGATTGAGCTCACAGTACTTCTGAAAATGGAAAATTGATAAAAGTGAAGACTTGAGATCAAGTTTAATTTTTGGCACAATTTCCTGCATACATTAAATAGATTTCCTAGCTAAAAGCTGTTCACACACATTCAATTATGTTGAAATATTTATTGTTTGACAGCTACTTTCATTTAAATTTTGTTTGTGGAAAGTTTGGCAGAAAAAACTAGAAATTTTCAACTTTACATAAAAGTTTTTGTAACTATATCAGATATTTCAGCATAACCTCTCTCTCCTCGGCTTAGGTTTTGTTACTAATTTTGCAATATTAAAACTTTATTCTTCTTATTTTTACTGCCACTTTTCACTTTTCACATTTCTACAATTTGAAATATACAAAATGCTTCTGATATTCGAATCTTTTGACATTCCTTTTTTCTTGGTTCTGTTGTCAATCATCCTTCACAGTGTTGCATAAGTACCTCAAATATCATTTCTTCTTCTTCTTCTCTGGCGTAGGTAAGGCTGGCGTGTTTAATAGCTGAATCAACAATAGCGTTCCTCTTCTTCCTTTTTCTCATAGAGGCTGATAGGTTTCGAGGTTCCCTACTTTTTTAAAGAAAACAACACAGAAAATTCAAATTTAATGAGAAATGTTAATTATCATTCGAAACAACATTCTTTGGCATTTGTTTTTTGAAGATTATCTCCTTCAAATGTTGACCGCGGCTATGTCACAGATGGACCATTCGTGGAGTCCAATCTTCGATGACTCGTTCGAGCATTTCGATTGGTAACTGGCGAACGACACACGTGATGTTTTGCCCCAAGGCCTGAATCTAAGCGGGATTGTCCGCATAGACTTTAGGCTTAACATATTCCCACAGGAAAAAGTCTAACGGTGTGAAATCATACGATTTTGATTTGCCCAAAACGTGAAGTTATCTGCTCACTGAAGTGTTCTCGCAATAAATCCATTGATTGATGCGATGTGTGGAAAGTGGTGCTAGCTTGTTAAAACCAAATGTCGCGGAGAACACGAGCTTCAATCCCAGGCATAAAATAGTCGGTTATCATGGCGCGATAACAGTCGCCCATGACGGTTACGTTCTCACTCGCATAATTTTTGAACAAATATGGGCCGATGATTCCACCGGCCGACGAAGCAAACCAAACCGTTGTTTTTTCTGGATAAATTGGCAGCTCTTGGATCTCTTCAGGTTTCTCTTCGTTGCAAATGCGGCAATTTCGCTTGTTTACATATCCACTGAGCCATAAATGGGCCTCATCGCTGAACAAAATTTGACTCGAAAGCGTCAGATCTTCTTGGAACTTTTCAAGAGCCCATAGAGCGAAGCGATGTCGCTTGGGAAGGTCGAGCGGATTCAGTTCTTGCACAAACTGTATTTTGTACGCTTTTAATTTAAAATCTCGACGTAAAATGGGCCAAGTCTTTCCACACGTAAGTTCGAGTTGCTGCGAATGGCGCCGAATCGACTCTGCACGGTCTTCGTTTACACTCTTGGATACGGCCGCTATATTTTATTCACTGCGTGCTGAACGTAGTTTATACGGTCGAATTTTATCCCATAACTAATGCTGGGTCTCATGATGAGTGTTGTTGTTGCAAAGAGTACACTCAGTAGGCCGATTATGTTGACCAAAAGTTGAGCGAAGTGCGCGAAACACATTCTTTACTGAACGTGGATTTTCGTAATAAAATTGAATGATCTGCAAACGTTGTTCAGACGTAACTCTTTCAATGATGAAATGCCAAACAAAACAAAAAAAAAAACCCATGATTTGTCCAAAAAATGCTATTGAAAGGAGTACCTCTACTTGGATCACCTTTTAGTTTGGCGCCAATTGGAAATAGTAAGTGAAACAAGGTTTCTCTCCTCCTGATCTTTTTAATGGAGTGGTTACCTCCCCCTTTCTCTGCTTCCACAAGCGGGCATTCCATCGAATACCTTCAAATCAGGAGTATTCTCATCGATTCAAACGACATAACCTATCGAGTGTGGGCACCCTCTTTTTGTTCGCTGAACTATGTCAATTTCGTTCCATCGTCTACTAAATTCAACGGTAATTTAGTCCTAATTAACTGAAGCATCCATGTGAACAGCATTTCATAGATTTAACTAGATGATTTAATGCCTGCGTAAACAAAATGTTTGGGCTTTAGTAACTAAAATATTCTTAAACAGCAATTTGGTGTCTCTTAGATCTGCCAGTTTGGAGTTCATTTCAAAGAAGCTAAGACTTTGTTTACCTAAATGTACTTTAATAGCAATATGGTGCCGTTATGAACTGCTTTTCAAAAGGTTTCATATTTTAAAGGCTTGAAAACAGTTAATTAAGTGCCGTTAGGAACAGCTTTTGCGGAATTTAGCGGCTATAATTTTTTTGATATAACCAATAGATGTCGCTGCAAACTGCAATTTAAGGTCTTCATTCCTAAAAGGTTTTCATTTAGCTAATTGAGTACATGTGTGAACAGGTTCCAGATTTGTAGTTGCTGAAATGTTATCAACTAGCAATTAGGTCATTTGGCGAATTTAATTTTAAGGGTTTCACCACAGAAAAGCTCCCAATCATCAAATTGAGTGCTTATGTGAATGCCCTTTCAAGGTTTCGGTTGCATAAATGATCTGCATTAGCAATTAAATTAATGTATGAACTGAGTTTAGAGTTTCATGAACAACGTTTCAAAGAGTTTTATTTTTGAAAGGCTCATAATTATCTAATTCTTTGCATGTGTGAGCAGTATTTTAGAGTTATAGTTGCTAAAAATCTCTCAATTAGTTTATAATGTCTGTGAGATTAACATATTTAGATTTTATTTGCTCAAATTCATTCATTCCATTACTGAAGTGAGTATCTGCATGAACAGTGCTACAATGATTTAATTGCTTAACTACACTGAATTAACAAATTGAGTGTCGGTGTGAACAACCTTCAAGAATATTTATTTCTGAGCTGCTCTCAATTAGCTAATTGAGTAACTGTATGAACAACATTTTGGATCTTTAATTACAGAAATATTCTCAATTAGCTAATTGAGTATCTGTGTGAACAGTGGCTTAGGCATTTAATTGCATAAATACTCAGAATGAAGCCATAGAGTGTCTGTGAGAACAGGTATTTGATATTTATTATGCCGAATTACTGTCAATTAGCTAACAGAATGTCTGTGTGAACAGCAACAGTATTTTTCGAATCTATTGATAAAAAAATGACGCAAGGCAGCAGCAGTCAAGCATTATGACACTTAACCAGGTGCGGGTGTTTAGACTCGTTTTCATTTAAATGAATATTTTTTTCTGAACTTTCATAACAGTTACGACATTGCTTCGGGCTGCAGAAATATTATCTGTTACGATTAAATATTTCATATAGATTTTAGTTGGAACTAAGCGAACTGCGTTTTGGGCATTTTCTGCGAGAAATAATATTTATTACTGTAAAATTATTTATTATTAACTTTTTACATTTAATTTATTAATTTTATTTATTTTTATTTTTTCTCATATATTTTCATGTCTTATTTCACCGCAAAGCCTACTTTAACTATCGGCCTGCAAGTGGCACGTTTACCTATTGTACTACAATAACAACTATTAACTAACGGCAAAACACACCCGCATTACGGCTGCAGACAGTGGCACGCCTGTGCGACCAGCTGACTTTGTTTGTGGCAAGTACATACGAGGAACGGCGCAAAAAAAAAAGAAGAACAAGAAAACTTTACGATTGGACTTAAAACTTGATTAGCCGATTTTGGGCGCAAACAAAAACAAGCAATAAAATATTGAAAATAGCAACAACAACAACAACAACAACAAACGTTAAACTGCAATCAACTAAGCCGAAAACACACATTTTACGGCAACAACAACAACAACAACATCAAAGCCCACCAAATGGTTAATATTGAATTTTGGTAAGTGACTTTTTAGTGGCTGCCTTTAAGTGAGCAAAAAAAAATTTATTTGAATTTGTCGCAGCAGCAGCCCCAGCAGCCGGCGCAACCAAATGTGTGTGCGTTCCACCAGCTGTCGCACTTGGGTGACAGTGCCCCGCACAATGTTGCACATGCAGTTTGCGTACGCGATACGCTTTTGCCTGCTCGTAATCTAGTTGTGAATTAAAAAATATGGGATGACATGTGGGCTGGGCAGACGACAGGCTGAATGAAGCTGAGGCCGCGTAGCTGCCGGCTGTTGGTGGCTGTCCAGCAGGCTGACCGACCGACCGACCCACCGACCGATAGACCGAATGATCGTTCATTTGCGTTCGCCCTGCGCGCGCACACATACAATGGCTTAGTTGGGGCAGCCACCGCTGGCTGCCTAACCGTAAAGTGCGATAAGTGGCAGCAATAATATTTTTGAATGGTCCAAAGCAAGTTGTAAAGGTAAACTGGAGTCTTTGCTATTATTTTGTGGCAGCTTAAAAACAAATTTCGTAACGAGCACACCACACACACACATGCATATGCACACATACAAACACTCGTAAAAACTCGCATGTGTGGCATGCGGTGACCGGTGCGGGGGGTGGGCAGCAGCCCACAGTCGGCAGTTGGCTTAGTTTGCAATGACAGTTGACCTCAGCGCGCATAGCGGGTGAGCTTTCACGTTTGTTATGTCTGTTACTGGTTGGCTGCGGTTGTTGTTGCTGCTTGCTATTGTTGCTTTTAATGACAATATTTTTTTTCTCTCGCGCGCCTTTTTGGTAGGTGGCCCGGTAGGCGCTGCCGCACAACGATCGATTATCCATCAAGTGTACGGAAATTGTGAACTCTTTTGTTGTAAATTCAAATATCCGTTGGTTTATTGGCTGCTCTTTTGTGGCATCACAGTGTGTTGGAGCTAAGAGAAATGTGGAAATGAAGTTCTGCTCCGAAGTCCTTCTAAGGCTTCCGTGTTTTCCAGGAAAGAAAATCCAAACGATTATCAGTGTGCTCATAACCGCAAACAGGAGAGCTTGATGTAATACAGTGCCATCTTCTGAGCTCCTTTTGAATAAAGAGAAAAGTCACAAGGTTGTGCTAATTACGAAACAAGAAAAGCCAAAACAGCGGGAGAGACAAGAGACCGACTGTCCGAATCAGCTATGAGACTCAGTTCTATAAATCGTTAGGGAGGAACGAGGTGATAGGCTTTGCGGAGACGGCTCGTTCGATCAAGTATCGGCTTATTTTAAACGGATTTCAATAGTGCTTTTTTGGTCTTGTTGTTGAAGTCCCCATTTAATGAGCTTAGCTTCCAGATCGATATGGCTTGCCGCAGAAAAAGCTCTTAGACCCCAAAGTTAGATGTGTCAAAGCTCGTTGTGCGTGACGTGACGTTCATAAGGTCGCTGTATGTTCAAGTACCCGAAGAAGAAGGTTGTTGAAGTTCTCTATAAATGTGCCTGAAGAATAAAGGAAACCGATCTCTTCAAGCGCAGCGTGAATTCCGAGGAGATGTCGTAGCAAAGAGGATCAACCAGCACTTGGCTCCATTCGTTGAGTCTGTAAATAGAGAGGCTTTCCTGCTCCGTCTAGTCACTACGAAGTTTCCTTAGAGTCGTCTTGCATCACACGTGACCCATTCAACTGGGACGACTCATACGGAGGAGTGGGTAACAAGGCTCAAGCGCAGAATGGAAAGGTATAAAATTCAAACCTACCATACTGAGTTTACTTTCAAGCTATGACAATAGTTCAACGCAGCCGAATTCAGATGGTGTTATGGTTACTATACGATTGTTACTACCGAAAAGCCGTGATTTCGACTAAAGCTGTGCACTGAAGGCGACTTTGAAATAATAACGGCACGGAAGGAAAAATGCAGGGACACTGCTGAGGAGTGAAGTGACTCCATTTATTCCACGCCAGGAGTAAGAAACCGTAAACTCAGTCGAAGTTGCCAAATTCTCGGTTAATTCTCTCGCACATTTCGAAAACTCTGTGGACTTTCTATTTTTTCCACGCATTTCTCCAGCAACCATCCACCGTGCCTATCTTTATTGATTATTTACACTTCTTTTCCTTTACGAATATTTGCCCACAGAACCCAACAAAAGAGCAGCTGTTAATTCATTATCAGCAATGCGACAGCCGCAAATGTCACTCATTCCATACACAAAAGAGCCTATCTTAAGGCGCTTAAGCTTGGTTGTAAATAATTTATTATTGCGAAAAGCATTTCACTACCGTTTCACCATAATACCAATTGTGCCACCCACATATATGTATGTATATGTATACACAAGTAATCTACTATACATACTTACATTTATATTTTATTATTTTGATATCGAAAGGCCCACCAAGGAAGGCAGTTGCAATTCACCATTCCAATCAACGATAACCTCGCACAATAGTTTTCATATATCACAAAATTTCTTTTGTATACTCACATACGTACAATACGTATGTATGTATATACATATGTACACTTTTAATAGCTTGTTGCATGCAACACTAAAATTCGTCGCATTAAATGTCGCTCACATTCGTATTAAAGTCATGTCAAGTTGCGAATATTGATTCGAGTCTGCGCGTGTTTTGTTGATAAACAAATGAAGGTAACGGTATTTTCCTTATTGTTGTTATTGCTGGTAATACCGTTGGCGCATGTGCAGTAGCAAGAAGAGGTTTTTTTTATATTTATTTTTGCAATATTTTTACAATTTGTTTTCTTTTCCGAAAAATGACATTAGAGAGTTCGTGCCAATGTAGTGGGCAAATTTAAAGTCTGAGCCTTTTCTTGTTGTTTTTTTTTTTACATCTCTAAGCAATTCAAATTATGTATTCGTGCAGTCGAATGCAGCTTTAAAATCGATGAAAAGTTGGTGTGGATCGATTCTTTTCTCAGATGTCTTCTCCAAGGTTTAGCGCATGGTGAATATATGATGAATCACGGATTTACCAGGTCTGAAGTCACACTGATAAGGTCCGATCGGTTTGTGGATGGTTGGCTTTGATCTTGCACACAATACTCTAGATAGGATCTTATAAGTGATATTCAGAAGGCTAATCCCACGATAATTTCCGCAGGCCGTAGGGTCCCTCATTTTTTTTTTTTTTTTGGATTAGGCAGAGCACACTGATGTTCCAATCGTAGAGCATGCGTTCGTTCAACCATATTCTGAAAAGATGCGGATGTATGTAGCTTGTCACTTCTTCGCCGCTGTGTTAGAATAGGTCTGCCGGTAAGCCGACGGCTCCCACCACGAACATCATTAAAGTTGGTTGATGGAACGTATATAACATCGTCATCGATTCGGGTTTCAAGCTCGTTATCTATGGATGGAGAAGTGTTCCCTCCATACACTAAGCCTGTTCTGGACATCTTTCGCCAGATTAGTTCATTGGTGTTTACATGAATCTGCTCCGGTCTTGAAATCTTCTGTAAATCGTCGAATCTTTTCGTAGAATTTTCGAGCATTACTCCTGTGTTCCAGCTTGTCAAGTTCTTTCATACTCACGCATTTCGGCCTCCTTCCTTGTTTTTGTCTGTAAACGCAGTTCGACATCCCAAAATGATTGATTTGGTTTTTCGATCCTGTACTAAAATCTAATAAGGGGTGGACTATTTCGAGGATTCTACTTTTTTAAAGAAAAAAGCGCAGAAAATTCAAATTTAATGGGGGAATGTTTATCATCATTCTAAAGAACATTCTTTGAAATTTATTTTTTGAAGGTTATCTCTTTCAAATATTGGCCCCGGCTACGTCTCAGATGGTCTACCCGTTGAGTCCAATTTTCGATGACTTGTTCGAGCATTTCGACTGGTTACTGGCGAATGACACACGTGATGTTTCGTTCCAAGACCTGAATCGAAGCGAGATTGTCCGCATAGACTTTAGACTTTACATGTCTCCACAGCAAAAAGTCTAACGGTGTGATATCATACGATCTTGGTGGCCAATTGACCGGCACAAAAAGTGAAATTACCTGCTAACCGAAGTGTTCTCTCAATAAATCCATTGACTGAGGTGATGTGTGGGATGTGGCGCCGTCTTGTTGAAGCCAAATGAAGCGGAGATCACGAAGTTCAATTTCAGGCATCAAATGATGATCCACTCATGGCGCGATAACTGTCACCATCGACGGTTACGTTCTCACCGGCCTCATTTTTGAAGAAATATTGACCGATGATTCCACTGGCCCACAAACCACACCAATCTGTTGTTTTTTCTATATGAAATGGCAGCTCTTGAATCTCTTCAGGTTGCTCATCGTACCAAATGCTACAATCTTGCTTGTTTGCATACCCATTGAGCCAGAAATTGGCGTCAAGGCTGAACAAAATTTGGCTCGAAAACATTGGATCTTCTTGGAACTTTTCAAGAGCCCATAGGGCGGGGCGATGTCGCTTGGTAAGGTCGAGCGGCTTCAGTTCTTACGCAGTTAAGATCTTGACGTAAAGTGCGTCAAGTCGTTCCATACGTCAATCCAAGTTTCTACGAACGGCACCGAATCGACCAAACCATATGAAAACTTTTATATTTGAATATGTTTTGACAAAAAAATTTCTGAAATATTTTCTACAATCAAATCAACGCTCAAGGAAAAGAAGCTAGACCAGCAAAACCAGATTTCCTTTTGGAATAAATGATGAGGAGCTGCATCGTTCACTTGTTTTTAGTAGCCATAGTAACCAACTGGTTAGCATCGCTTGGTAATAACCAAAAAAACATGTGTTAAAATTATAGAAAAATTCTAGTGGCTCCGCTCTTCCCCGAAAAGAACCGTTTGTGGTACTTTTCAACCATTATTTGTTGTTCAATCGTCCCGATCGACGTAACTAAGACGTTGTGAAGGGTCAGCTGGCTTCAGGTGTTGTGTTAGGTGAACTCTTTATGTATTAGACGAAGAAAACGACAATGCACAAGCCTTACAATATCTGTAACCGATCTCGTCTCTTCAAATTTTCTCAAAATTATACAAATTGCCTGAGTAGTTGGACGATTATGTGCAGCGCAATCTCCTCTTAAAGCACGAAACGTGGCCACGTTTGAATCACCCTTTTGTGGTAGGTTCCAACAATTTAAGGCGTGGTGCGGTTGTTAGGCGATCAATTTTCATAAATGCTTGACTTTAAACTAAAACAAAACATGTTTGATTTGACAGTTAAGTTTGACAGATGTCAAAATACAGCCCTGCACTTTCGAAACCAATAAATGGATAACCCTTTATTTCATTATCAATTAAGGGGAGAACAAAGAATGGTCTATGCATTCGCGTTTCAAGCTTCAATTTCAGTACTTTTTTATTCGTTTTATACACGCAGTTAACCGCCTTTTAAATATAAATTCTAGTTGACATTAATGCTGTGCTGGTTAATGCGATATTTCTTCTTCTTACTCAAACACTGGTAGCAAATGCTACTGAAATCTTATAAAATGCACAGGAATTTACAATATCTTTTGAGCGTTGGCAATTTATAGTTTTCTCGGTTTTTCAATAAATGCTTGATGCGGACAGGAGGTTTAGTGGCGCCTACGTTAAAATTTGTAGATTTGTGTGTGTGCATGTAACTGCGAAATATAAAATTTATAGTAAAGGGTGTTTTTTACAGAGGTATAGAACTTTAAGTTGCAATAAAACAACGATGGATTATTCGATTGACATGAATTTTATTTATCCGAAAGATAATCTTGTGGCATTACATTTTAAATATGATTTCTGGCATATGACCGCCACGGCTGGCGCGGATGTAGTCCAATCTGGACGTCCAATTTTCGATGACTTTTTCCAACATTTGTGGCCGTATATCGGCAATAACACGGCGAATGTTGTCTTCCAAATGGTCAAGCGTGTGTGGCTTATCCGCATAGACCAATGACTTTACATAGCCCCACAGAAAGTAGTCTAGCGGTGTTAAATCACAAGATCTTGGAGGCCAATTCACAGGTCCAAAACGTGAAATTAGGCGGTCACCAAACGTGTCTTTCAATAAATCTATTGTGGCACGAGTTGTGTGACATGTTGCGCCATCTTGTTGAAACCACATCTCCTGGACATCATGGTTATTCAATTCAGGAATTAAAAAGTTAGTAATCCTGGCTCTATACCGATCACCATTGACTGTAACGTTCTGGCCACCATCGTTTTTGAAAAAGTACGGACCAATGATTCCACCAGCCCACAAAGCGCACCAAACAGTCAGTTTTTCGGGATGTAACGGTGTTTCAACATACACTTGAGGATTACCTTCACTCCAAATGCGGCAGTTTTGTTTGTTGACGTAGCCATTCAACCAGAAGTGCGCTTCATCGCTAAACAAAATTCGCTTATGAAAATCGGGAACAACGGTTATCTCGTTTTGGGCCCATTCGACGAATCTACGCCTTACTTGATGAGCGTGAGTCTATTCATGATGAATTGCCAAACCAAACTGCGAATAAATCAGTTGTCAGCTGTTAAATCGTTCGCCATCTTGAAAAGTAATGCCAAGTTAAAGTTCTATACCTCTATAAAAAACACCCTTTAGTATCAGTTATATGCTTCGAGCTAGAACTATGCTCTTATTTTTGTGGTTAGTTGCAAGAAAAATATAATAAAAATTATCGTCACTCTTAGGCTATTTGAGACGAAATTTTTAGGCAAGAAATAAAGCACAGAATCGACTTGGATTGAAAAAAGTTTAAAATTTAGGTTGAATTTTTTTTGATTAGAGAAAGTTTGTTACCTTGAATCCTCTGCATTGGTGAATAATCTTGCATTTTAATATAAGCCACAATCAGCAGGAATGCAAAAAGCCCCAACGGCCCCAAGGACCTTGTTACCAAGGATGAATTCTCCTCGTCTGTAGCTGACTAATCAACCTTGCCTCCACCAAGCTGTCATGGATTGATGAACAGCGAAATAAGAGACTGTAACTATAGCTGGCTGCGACTTCTTGTTCCGTACGGAAACTGCACTGTAGATTTGCATATTTTCGATATGGCATATTTTGAGGATAATAGAACGAAGAAGTGGAGGAGGACAGATTGATGACTGAACCTACCGCCCGCCATAATGTCAACATTGTGCTACGCCATTATAATATCAGTGCGGGCAAAGAAACAAAAAAGGTATTTTTGGCGCAACAGTTGGAAAATTCAGCGCTCACGACGAAAGATCCCCAAGCAGGCTAAGGCGTATCGACTCACCAAAAATATGGTTGTCTGCAGTGTAGTAAAGGGTGATCCAAGTAGAGGTACTATTTTCAATAGCCTCTTTTTGGCAGGTCGCGCGTGAGTCGTGCCAAGCTGTCACGATATTTTTGTTCAGTATTGTTTGGCAATTCATCATGAACAGGCGTAAGTCAAATCATTCAACTTTCGTTACGAAAATTCACGATCTGTAAAGAATGTGTTTCGCGCACTTCGCTCAACTTATGGTCAACATAATCGACCTGCTGAGCGTACTATTCGAAATAACATCACCCATCTTGAGACACAGCTTTCATTATTGCATAATATTCGACCGAATAGACCACGTCCAGCACGTAATGACGCAGTGAAGAAAATATAGCGGCCGTAGCTGAGAGTGTACATGAAGACCGTGGAGAGTCGATTCGGCGCCGTTCGCAGCAACTCGGACTGACGTATGGAACAACTTGGCATATTTTACGTCGAGATTTTAAATTTAGAGCGTACAAAATACGGCTTGTGCAAGAACTGCAGCCGCTCGACCTTTCCAAGCGACATCCCTTTGCTTTATGGGTTCTTGAAAAGTTCCAAGAAAATCCGACCGACGTTTTCGAGCTAAATTTTGTTCAGCGATGAGCACATTTCTGCTCAATGGGTATGTAAACAAGCAAAATTACAGAATTTGGGACGAAGAGCAACCTGAAGGGATTCAATAGCTGCCGTTTCAGCCAGAAAAAACTACGGTTTGGTGTGGTTTGGGGGCCGGTCGCTTTATCGGTCCATATTTCTTTAAAAATGAATGCCGGTGATAAAGTAACCGTCAACCGTTATCGCGCCATGATAACCGACTATTTGAAGCCTGAAATTGAAGCTCGTGATCTCCGCGACATTTGGTTTCAACAAGACGAACAAGACGGCGCCACTTCCCACACATCGCATCAATCAATAGATTTATTGAGAGAAAATTTCGATGAGCAGATAATTTCACGCTTTTGGCCGGTCGATTGGCCACCAAGATCGTATGATATCACACCGTTAGACCTTTTCCTGTGGGGATATGTAAAGTCTAAAGTTCATGCGGACAATCCCGCCTCGAGTCAGGCCTTGAAGCAAAACATCACGCGAATCATCGAAAATTGGACTCAAAGGAAGGACCATCTGAGACCTAGCCGCGGCCAATATTTGAAAGAGATAATCTTCAAAAGATAAATGCTAAAGAATGTTCTTTCGAATAATAATAAACATTTCCCATTTTATTTGAAATTTCTGTGTTTTTTTCATAGAAAAACAGCAAACCACTTAGGCTCTAAGTAAGATATTCGGAAAATCTTAAGGTTTTGCAGAAAACTTGTTTTAAAATCAGGTTTATACTTGTCGAGGAAGGCTCCACTGCACTTCTAGTCAACATTGGCATGCACAGGAATAGTAATTAATGCCAAAACAGGTACGGTGTTACCACCCCAATTGAACCCAAAACAGGACGACGCAATTAGCGAAAGGACGGAAGGAAGAAAAACGAAATCGACAACAACAAAAACACAAAAATGATAAATACTCGTACTTCAGCGAGAACCAAATGCGTGCAACGTGAGAAAAGACAAAAGAAATAAATCATAATACGAATAAACAACGGCTCAAAATACAAATACGCATTCGAAAATACAAAATGCGTTTCAAAAATTACAAAAAAACCAAAGTAAAAACAACAAACACAACAACACAGTAAATGAAATAGAGAACTCTCGGCCGACTTGGGTGATTTTTGAGAACTCAAAATCAAAAATCCCAAAAATATTCCCATGCTTTTGCCACCCTTCGTTTAAGGTAGTAGGCAGGCAGTCGGAGGTGCCTGTTGTTGTTGTTGTCCTTGTTATTGAATGATGATGATGTTGCTGGTGTCTGGTCTACTCTACAATAGTGATGGCATTGATATTGCCAGGCAGCTGCTGGTGTCGGCGCTTGCGGTAAAGGCAACAAATGACAAAAGACAGCAACAACAAAAGAGACTTTTCCCCTCACACACACACACACACACACACACACGCATAGAGAGAGAGAGATCAAAACAGCCAGCAACGGCTATCACTTAACTAAATAAATGGTAATGAAGTGCAACAGAGACTGAAATCACGGCATTGGACAGGCACCAACACACACACACATCCTCAAACGCACACATACACACCGAAACACGCAAAGAGCAGCTCAGCGCGTTACAAATGTTGCTGAGATTTGCTCATAAGGGTTGGGCGGTGGGACTTTACAGAGACGGTTGGACGCACAGAGCGGCGGTGGGAAGCTGGAAGTGAATCCTGCCTGGCAGCCTGCCTGTCGACGTGCAACATATTGAAAGGACACTTACCGTTGTCGTATTCATTTGAAAGCTGGTTGATGCCGATGGTGGCGGCGGCTGGTGTCGCTAAAAATTTCAATGCCACATTGTGTTGCATGCAACCCTTACTGGGTTTTTGTGTTTGTACCAGCTGCCCATCGTACGTATGCCTGCCACAGCAAGTTGTACATGTGCGTTGTCGCTTGCTGCGCATGAAAATCTCATCAGTCGCTTAAGGGGTGGTGCCGCCTGTGTGGCGACGTTTCTCACAGTTAGCACAGATTTCTGCATAACTGTCATTATTACTCTTATTGTTTGTTGTTGTTGCTGTTGCTGTTAGGTAGTAATAATAATGCGCAGGTATGCGCACATGTCGATAATGGCGTTGCAAGTACATCGCCTGCTCGTTGTGGCAAGTTTGCTGGTATTTTTCTTTTGTGTGGAAAATTTTTGCTAAAAAGAGCCTGTTCGCCTACCCGGTTGGTGGTAGTTCAGCGTACATACATACATACATATGTACATGTGCCTTTTAAGCTTTGTCACACACACACCTCATCACCCTCGCGACATCGCGCTTCGCTTCAGCGCCGGTGTTGCAAGGGCAGCTTGTGTTTCTGCGTGATTTTTGCAAGGTGCGAAACTTGTTGTGGCAGGCTGTTGTTGTTGTTGTTGTTGTTTTTGCTTTTTGCGAATACAAATTCCTTCCCCGTTTTGTGCGTAGTAATTTGTTATTGTTGCTTAAGCTGACAGTTTTCGTCAGTTACGTTTTTTTGGCATCTTTTTGCGCATACAAAACATTTCTGCTGTGGATTTGCGCTGCCTCAGCCGGTTAAATGGTGGCAGATGTGTTGTTTTGGCGATTAAATAATTTGTTTGACTTAAATAGCTTTCGCTTTAGCTACACTCGATTGAGTTTGAATTTCTAAAGACCCGGGAGAGTGATATCGAACTCGTTTGGCGTTGCTTTGGTAATGCGGAGTGAAGCCTAACTCGGTGCTTTGTAAGTGTATGTGTGTGTGTGTGTAATTGAAATGAGTTTTCCTTATGGAGAATGTTATGATTTTCGATACATAATTGAACGTAATTGAGGTTATATTTTTACATATTCGTCCGGGGCGTTAACTTTGCTTAGAACCTGAAGCTCCGAAAGTCCATTCTTTTCCCACCGACTCGGGTGTAATTCAGGTCTCTCTTCTCAAAGATTCAACCTTCTTGTGTGCTCAGGCAATTGAGACGTCCTGGCCTTAGAGATGCTTCACAGATATCGTCATATTGAGAGGACTATTCGCGAACGCATCGTTAAGATACGCAGTTGTACCTCCAAGCTTGCGGTAAGGTCATCAATCCTTCCTACCAAATGAGTAACCAGCCAAGATCAGAAAGGTAAACTGATTTTGTTCAGAGGAACGATTTAACCAGCTAAAGGTTGATCCATTTCAAGTTTCCGTACTTTTTTAAAGAAAAAACACAAAAAATTCAAATTTAATTGGTGAATGTTTATTCTCCTTCGAAAAAACATTCTTTGTCGTTTAGTTTTTGAAGATTATCTCTTTCAAATGTTGACCGCGGCTACGTCTCAGACGGTCCAACCGTTAAGTCCGATTTTCGATGACTCCTTCGAGCATTTCGTGTGGTAACTGGCGAATGACACACGTGATGTTTTGCTTCAAGGCCTGAAGCGAAGCGGGATTGTCCACATAGACTTTAGACTTTACATATACCGGCAGGAAAAAGTCTAAAGGTGTGATATCACACGATCTTGGTGGCCAATCGACCGGCTCAAAACGTGAAATTATCTGCTCACCGAAGTTTTCTCTCAATAAATCCACTGATTGATGCGGTGTGTGGGAAGTGGCGCCGTGTTGTTCGTCTTATTGAAACCAAATGTCGCCGAGATCACGAGCTTCAATTTCAGGCATAAAATAGTCATTTATGATGGCGCGATAATGGTCGCCATTTGCGGTAACGTTCTCACCGGCACCATATAAACCAATGATTCCACCGGTCCACAAACCACACAAAACCATTGTTTTTTCTGGATGAAATGTCAGCTCTTGAATCTCTGTAGGTTGCTTACATGCTTACAATGCTTACATCGGTGTCTATAATTAGGCTTCCTGACATTAACCTCCTGGACTGCTTCTAATGTATTTCTTTTGGGAGAAGGCTAGAACTGTCGTGCGTAAAATACCGCGAAGCTACCTCTGCCTCTGCCAGAACTACTACTGGAATGTTGCAAATTGAACTTTGCCAAAGAAAAATGAACAACCGGAGGAGAAGGTGATAAGAGGCATAGAACGAACGAATTGGGAGAAGCAGAGAAAATGAAAATTTTCTTTTTCTTCTTCTTCTAGGCTGACATTCACTTTCAAAGCTCATCGAATGTTAGGCTTGGAAAAGAAGTGTCTTTTTATATATATTTTTCAAATTTAAATTTCCATTTCGTGAAATTTTCAATTTTCGTAACACCTGCAATACGAACACAAAAACAACCAGTGTGTGAGTGAGCGGGGGTAGTGAGTAATCACCGTTAGTTTTGACAAATTTCAACAATTTGGACGTCAACACGCCAACTTGGTGAAGCTGCGCAGCGAGAAATATATGCATTATGGAGAAATGGTGTTATAACAACAATACAAACCAACAATAACAACAACAACAACAAGAGTAACAAGAGTAGTTGCAGTTGCAGTGCCACAAAAATGGGCGAAATTTGTTGAAACAAAAAGCCCGGGGGGCGCAACATTAATATTTGTTTGTTACACAAATAGAAATCAATGCGCAACAATAGCAACAATAACAACAAAAACAAACAATGACAAAGGAGAAGCAATACAACAGTAGCAACAATGAGAAATAACTTGCAACTTGTGGCAGTTAACAAGCTGGTAGTGAGCTTGCAACATATGCATGTATGTATGTAAGTGTGTGTGTATGTATGTATGTATGTATGTATATATGTATGTGTGTATGCATTCGTGTAAGTAGCAACATATCAAAGTTTGCTGCTTGCCACAACAATGTGGCAAGTGGGTACGTACAAAATGATAAACATCCCAACCGCAAGCAGTACAACAACAAAAACAACAATAATAACAATAATATGCAAGAAATATGTGGTAATATATACATTGAAAGCCCTTCGGTGCTTCGTATTTGTTGCAAGTGGCAAGTCTACTTTTATGTGGTTGTTGTTGTTGTTGTTGTTGTTGTTATTGTTTGGCAACACAGTGGGCGAGATAAAAATGGGGTGGCATTAATAATGCGCCGATTTGCAGTTGCACTTACTACCACAGCGTTGTTGCAAGTAGCGCGCGTTCGTTTGGCTACTGATTAGATGCAACTGTGCAACAAGCAGCAACAGAAAAAAAAACACAACTTGAAAGAGCGAAGAATTGTTGCAACGCCAGCAGTTATGAGTTTTTATTTAAATGCAAAGAAATCCGCAAGTGGCGAGCGTGGCATGCGTGGCGTTGGCGTTGCACAAAGATGCAAATGTGGCAAATCGTAAATTTCACCGACGCTGCTGGTGAAGACAACAAAAATTGGTAGAGGCCGTAGGTTATATGCGTTTTATATCTTAATTTGCATTGTTGCCACATTGTGGCAGCAGCAGCAGCAGCAGGCAGCGCGGCTGGCCACAAAGCAACTGCAGTTAGTAGTCTGTAGTTGTGTTTGTGCCTCAGAAACCTTATTTTGATTTAGCTATCAGCAGCAATAACATACAAACACACACTAACACAGTGCAGATACTGCTTTTTTTTTGTGGCATTCAAATGTGCAACTGTGCAACATGTATAAATGTTTTCATATTTGTCAAAAATTTAATAGTTTTTCGACTGCCAATTTGCCGGCAACTTGTTGGGAAAGTTTTTATTATTATTACAATTGTTTTTTGTTGTTGTTGCAATTGGTTTTCTCATTTTTATTTTATTATTGTAATTTTTTTTTTGCTATTTATTTCCTGTGCATTTGTTGCCGCTTGTTTTTCTATCATTGCAGCAAATTCGTTTGCCTCAATTTGTATGCGTTCGCTTTGCCTTTCATTTGCATGCAACATGTGGCTGTGTCTGCAACGCGCGACAAACAAGTGGCATTCACATTTGCCCCAAGCCAAGTGGTTGTTACATTTTGTTTTTGTTATTGCTTACAGTGGCTTGACTCCATTGCAGTTTGTAAAAAATTTCAACAAAAATATATCTATGCATATCGATACATGGATATACATACTTGATGACTAATGCAAATTTTGTATTCTTTTTTTTCTAACTCGCACATGTGTTGCAACTGCGGCACGGCGTAGCTAATTGAGTTTGTGATGTAAAATATTCACTTAAAATTATTATTTGAAATTTAAATAATTTTTTTTCGATTTGGGACCCTGAGAGTGTGTTGTTTAAATCGATATTTCGATTTTATACCCCGAGAAAAAGCTTCTGAATCAATAAAAAAATTATGAGAAGTATCTTCGAGAAAAAGGATATTCTACATGGTTTAAACAACTGCAGACTTTGTATCTGGATAGTCAACAATCAAGCATTTGGAAGCAAGTTAAAAGCAACGTGGCATCCTATGTGGATTGCGTATAGGAAGCAGGGTCCACTGTTTCAAATAATCAGCTAAAATTGTGAAAACCGAACCAGCCTTTATTGAGAAGTCTATTTTCGTTCATCACGTGCCAGTGGAACGCTAAAAATATATAGAATTCAAATCAAATTACGAGGATTGTATTCTTTATATATCAGGATTTGGCAACCCTAGCGTTGCATTCAGACAACTGACAAATTTATCGTAAAATATGGTCCAATGGTTCCACTGGACCTCAAACCACTCCAAACCGTTGTTTTTTCTGGAAGAAATGGCAGCTTTTGAACTCTTCAGTTTACATTGGACCAGAAAAGGGCCTTATCGCTGAACAAAATTTGGCTCGAAAACGTCGGATCTTCTTGGAACTTTTCGAGAGCCCATAGAGCGAAGCGATTTCGCTTGGAAAGGTCGAGCGGCTTCAGTTATTGAACGAGCTGCCTTTTGTACCCTTTCAATTTAAGATCTCTACGTAAAAGGTGCCAAGTCGTTCCATATGTCAGTCCGCGTTGCTGCGAACGGCACCGAATCGACTGTCTCACTCTCAGACACTCTCAGCTACGGCCGTTATTTTCGTCGTTCAGGCGTAAGTCTTTCCACGATGAAATGCCAAACAATACTGAACAAAAATAATATGCGAGCTTGACACGATTCGTGCGTGATCTGTCAAAAAAAGACTGTTGAATAAAGTATCTCTAATTGGATCACCCATTACATAATCAGTCCATGTTGACAAATGGCCACAAGTTGTGTTGTTTACATAAACTTTGAATATTTATCTCGAAAAAAGTGGAATAAAACCGCAAACATTTTCTCGCGATTGTATTTTCCAACTTCTGATGAAACTTCTTTAGGGGCCAGTGTTTATCGATGGTATGGTGAATTCATTCGAGGTCGTAGACCACTGTAAGGCGAATTTCGTGAAGATCGTCCAAAAACAGTTGTTCTTCGTTATTTCACCTATCGTGAGATTATGCATTATTATGACCGACATACATTGATTATTTCATGTACATTTGATTGTAAATTTTTTTCTTATCACTGCGATAAGATATTGTTGATCCGATTCGAAGGTTGGATTTGCGGTCAGTCGAGATTCCTCTTTTATATGTCAGGATAATTTACGAGACTTCCATGGCCGACACATACTTGGCTTTAGGATTATTTTTTGTGATTTAAAGTGATTTTATACACTACTACGACTTTGACAACGTGCCGGATGCATTCCAAGCGCTTCTAGAAGTAATTTGTGATTACATCGTACTTCTCTAAGGTCGTTGCTTGGGCTGTAATCAAGTTAGTTGTTTCTTCACTAGGATAAGTGATAGTACTTAGTGAGAGGATTTCCATACCACCAAAAACTCCACATCAAATTTGAGCTCTTTTATGAATAAAAGACTGTGGCGAAAATTGAGATGTCGGAAGAGCTCTCACTGAAGCGCACTTCTGTTCCATTCTCAATATAAAAGAGTAAATCTTCACAATTGCTACCTGAAGATGGAAAATAAGGTGACCAGAAAAATATAGACGACATGCTAGAAAGGAAACTAACAAAGGTACTTTGAAAGAGTGGTTTAAAGTCCTTTAAGACGGTATTCTTAACGGAATTGAGCGAAAAAGTGGGGGCAAAGAAACAGTGATTGTGTTTGGAGCTTCTAGGGAACACGAGTGTATTGCAATAGGCTCATTCGGTGGCCTAAATGAGCTGCAGCAATCACTTCAATCTAAGTTAGCTTAACCATGTATTAACCACAAAGTAGGTGACTCTTTGAAAATTGAAATCTAAAAGCATAGTACTCTATGAATATCATCTCAAAACAGGACGCACCATTAGGGAGTTAAAACGAAATAAACTACACCAGCGGTGTGATAGTGGAAACTAATCCTTTTCCGGTTATTCGGTAGCAGTTAGTGAACTGCTATCAGTTCATACAAAATATATCAGTTTATGAATCAGAGTTATTGTAAACTGGTCAGAATGTGACGGGAAACTGCTGATATAACGCCAAACGCTGACGAGTTGTTAAGCGGTTTTTCATCAGGTTCTAGTATAATACTAGTTTGTCAGGAACTGGTAGAATTTTACCTTTTAAATACTAGTTTATTACCAGCATTTTCCACCACACTCTAACGCTAACTATGCTGCGTAGAGTGTAAATCTCTATAACGAACATTTCGTCGTTACGCTTAATCAGCGAAGTTCGATTCGCTTTGCCGAATTTGCTGATTTTAAAAGCGAACGCATTGTGTGTGTGAATATGAGTATACATATGCATGTATGTTGTGATGTCTCATGAAAAGCATGAATATGTATGGAATGGTGTCTTGCTGCTAAGCCACCTAAGTACGCGTACATACATATGTACATAGATATATACATACATACCTACTTGTACATAAGTATCTACCGAACAGCCAGTATGGCACGGGGAACGACGACAGAATGTCTTGGCGAACACCTGGACTTTGTTTTCCTTTCTTCAAGTTGCTGCTACATATGTATGTTTGTATGTGTGTATGTATGATTTGACACACACACATACATACCTATATGTACAGTATTTACTTGCAATGAATGAAGTGTATTGGCATGGAGCGTCGAGTAAAGTGTCTATTTGTGTGAAGTGAGTGGTGGTTTTTGAAAAAGTAACGTTTTATTAGTTAAATATAATACATACATACATGTATGTGTGTATATATATGTTTTTCTCCAAATAAGCAAATGTTATTGATAACAAAAGCAAATATAATGAATAATAGCGTGACCATAGTGCAAGCGCACCCGGTGGGGCAAACCCAAGTACATAACCATATAAACAAAATTATCTATGTATGTATGTCATATGTGTACATAAAATAGATACAAAATGTCATGTAGACTTAAGCAAATTAAATGTCTCCCCTAAAAAAAAGATTGTGTGCCGGATGATGAATCTTCCTTTTGGTGCATTTGCTGGGGATCCTCATATAACAGGTCAATTGTAAAGTCCCCGGCCTGACACATAGATGGCGCTACTCGAATTAAATAATTAATAATTTTTCACCTTCAAAAAAACGCGTGTATAAATTTTGCAGCTGTCGGATCATTAGTTGGTGAATTATAGCATTTTGAGTGAAGCAACTTTTGTTATTGTGGGAAAAATGGATGAAAATGAATTTCGAGTGTAGGTAAAATATTGCTTTTGAAGAGAAAAAAAAACAGTTGAAGCAAAAACTTGGCTTGATGACGATTTTCTGAACACTGCTAAAGGAAAACCAATCATCAAGGACCTGGTATACTAAGATTAGACGTGGTGAAATGAGCACCGAAAGCGGTGAACGCAGTGGACACCAAAAAGAGGTTGTTACCGTCGAAAGCAACAAAAAAAATACAGAAAATGATTTCGAATGACCGTAAATTGATATTGAATGAAATATCAGGTATTCTTAAGATATCAACTGAACATGTACATCTTATGATTCACGAATATTTGAGTATAAGAAAGCTCCGTGCAAGGAGGATGCCGCGCGGGCTCACTTTTGACCAAAAACAGCGACGAGTTGATGATTCGGAGCAGTGTTTGGAGTTGCTCAAGTGTAATAAACCCCAGTTTTCGCGTCGATATATGAAAATGGAGAAAATATGGCTCCATCATTTCACTCCGAAATCCAATCGACAGTCATCCGAATGGACTACGCACGACGAACCCGCCCCAAAGCTTGAAAAAAACGCAACAGTCGATTGGCAAGGTTATGAGGTCTGTATTTTGGGCTGTGCATGGAATAATTTTCATTGATTACCTTGAAAAAGGTAGGACTATCAACAGCGACTTTTACATAGCATTACTGGATTATTTGAAGGACCAAATCATCGAAAAACGGCCGCGTTTGAAGAAAAAGAAATTGTTGTTTCACCACGACAATGCACCGTGTCACAAGTCACTGAAATGAAAGGCAAAAATCCATGAAATGGGGTTTCGAATTGCTCCTGCATTCACCATATTCTTCAGGTCTGACCCCCCAGTGACTATTTCCTCATCTCAGATCTCCAAAGAATGCTCGCTGGGAAGAAATTTTCGTCGAATGAAGAAGTGATCACCGCAACTGAGACCTATTTTGAAGTTAAGGACAAATCGTACTATAAAAATGGTATCGAAAAGAAAAAAAGGTTTAGTCAGTGTAACACCCTTGAAGTGAACTATGTTGAAAAAAAAATTAATTTTGCCAAAAAAATGCGTTTTACTATGTTCGACCGGGGACTTTTCAATTCACCTGTTACATACTCGCACATTTTCATACAAATACATTTTCATTACTACTCGTCAATTTGCTATTTCATAAGTTTTTGTAAATAAAATATGGTGAAATTCTTAGAAAAATTTTGCATTAAAGAAATAGTAGTCAAATGAAACAACAACAACAACTTCATTGTTTTCAAACAAAAGTGTGAATGAAATGACGTGGGTAATAATGGGCACTTGATACGTAATAAATCCCAAAAAAAAAGCGAAAATTAAAAAAAAAATTTTCTTTAATTTATTGCACAAACACTTAAAAACAGAATAATTTATTTTTATATTTACTTATTGTCCGTACAATACACGTAGTATGACGCAAATAGTTTTATGCTTTCATGCCTCTTAAGCTCACTTCAAACTGCAAGAGTTGACAGTTTTTCCTAAAAATTGTTGACTCAAACTGGGGTAGACGGCTTGGGATCTGTCTTTTTTTATTTATTTTTATTTTTTATTTGTTGTTGTTGTTAACTAAGTCATTCTTTTGGTTTGCTGCATGCACCCCTACTGTGTCATTTTCATGCTATGTGAGTATGTGATTTTTAGCATAAAGCCTTTGCATTGTTGTACTCCAGATGAGCTGGTATGAGATATGCAAGTTGCACCTGCATTTAATTCATTTATTTATTTATATTTACATTTGTGTTCCACTTCTACTTAAATAAGCTCAATTCGTCATATCTAGAATCTCCCAATCAGCCAATTATGCGTCAGTTTTACTCACTTAATTTTTTTTCGCTTTTAAAAAATAAAAATCCTGTTTGCGGTTCTTCCCCAGATGGGAAGTGCCCACCTATATTTATCCAAAAATTATGTAAAATACTTAAAAGTGGGCAATCAGTTGCTTTAAAGTTTTCTTTCTCCGTCGTAATTCTTTCACGTGGGAGACCGAACAAATTACTCGAACAAAAAGTTTAGACCTCCGAGGGAGTTGAACGTTGGCGATAAGAACATTTTGAATGAAAACTTAAAACCACTTTCAAGAGAAGGGAATAAGAAAGGTTCCACGACTTGTAGAGGTAAAGGTGAAGGATCGAAAGGAGTCACACTGGAGAAAGAAATGTGCTTAGTGGTTAATAATGAATGTGAAATATAAATTACGACGATAATAGATAATAAGACCGAACTCGTTCAGAACATACCACGAGACATCACGACTAGTAAGTATACTGGAATGACAAGACAACAAACAGCTCTCGAAACTAATGGAACGCGCAGTAGAAGATGAGGAGATTAAACTGATATTGAAAGAGCTTTTGATAACGCCTCAGCCTCATTCTTTGCTTAACTCGATGGATGGGAAGAAGATACTACTGACGCGATTCCTTTTAGGACAAGATGTTTTCAGGAAACACCTCAACAGATTTGACCATGAGAAATCGGCGTCTTGTTCAATTCAATATGCCCAGAGTGTGAAAAGGAAGCAGAACAGGTTTCGATGTTCGGGATATCTGTCTGACACCACCAGGGTTTTGAATGAAGACAATTTATTAAGTTATAAGAATTGGGAAAACCTATGTAAAGTTTTGAAAGACATATATAAAAGTTTAAGACAATCTGAAATGTTAAGACATCAGGATCTTTAATAATGAACTTGCAATGTAGTGGGTGTCCTTTGCGAAACTGGAAAATATGGTAAGGCGCCATTTTAGCTTGGATCGGATACTCGTCCTGTCCGACCATGCATAATAGCCTATTAGCAGAGTACAAAAAAGGTCTTTCCACCTGGCCTACTTTGGTCTGTGGGAGTCTTGGAAACAACGCCTTTCCGACCCTATGACCCTGTATTTGCTAAGTGTGTTGGGAGCGGAATCTAGAATTTTCCTCCCTCAGTAGAATGTAGTAGACTGGAGATATCACCATGACGAGAGATTACGCGGTCGGGAAATTTCTCTCGCAATAAAGCCATATTCGCTCATGTTATGTGGGATGTGGCACCATGTTTGTTCAATTGTAGGCCGGTTATCATATGACCATAACGCTCCGAATTGACAGTACAGTCGTTTTCAAAGAAGTAAGCTTCAATCACACCTCCGGACCAAAGAGCGCACCTGATAGTAAATTGTTTTGGGTGTAGTGGTCTCCCTTCAATTATTTGAGAATCCTTTAAGCCCCAAATTCGACAATTTGGCCTATTTACGTATCTATGAGAAAACTACGGAATGTAGGTGTCCATAGTAAGTCCAAGTGCAAAATACCCAATAGTGTGCCGTAAGAAAGTCCCAGCTCTTGAGAACGTCTAGAAATAGACACATTCGAGTTTTCGGCTTTCACTCGCAGCAGCGATACTTGAGGTGGAACAAGCAAAACGATGCTGTGCAGACCTCACAATATCTAATATCTGTAATCGATCCAGTCTCTACAAATTTCGTTAAAATTTTCGTAATTGCTTGAGTAGTTGGACCATTGTGTGCACCATAATCTCCTCTTATAGCACGAAACCTTACCATTTTTGTTGTAGGTTCCAACATTTTTAGCGCGTTGTGTGGTTGTTAAGCGATTAATTTTTATAAATTCCTGATTTTTAACTAAAACGAAACATGTTTGGTTTGACAGTTATGTTAGATAGATGTCAAAGTACAGCCCTGTAATTTCGAAACAACTAAATGGATAACCCTTTATATGTATTATATCCATCTATATAAAATTATCCAGTCCTCGAACTTCCCATAAATGGCTGAACCGATTTCAATGACGTTTCGTCAGGTTTTCGAATAGGTTCTTATCTATTTTTCATACCTAGAAGTGGACCTGGGACTGACCTATTCGGGAAAATAGTATTTATGGTTCGATTTGCTTGAAATTCGGTACAAAGCTAGAATTTTGCTTAGATTAGTAGGAACATTACTCTTCTCTCCTGGAAGTGAACTATTGACCGGCCTATTCGAAATCTTATTTATGATTCGATTTACGTGACTGATGGTTTCCAGGATGTAGACATCATCTCCAGGATGTTGATATAACTGAGAAAAAGAATTTATTAATGCCTCGATTTGGTTAAAATTTTAAATTATATGTTTGATTAGAATACTTTTGTATTCCGTAAATTAACCGCGGATCAGGAAATAAGTTCAATTTGAGTGAAACATTTCTTTACGGGAAAGGGATCACCGGAGGAGTGACAAATATTAGTATAATCTTGATGTAGGCCTAGTTCCGAGCGTTGTTTGTTTGCTAATGCTTAATAAGAACTTTAATGACCCTTGGTAATACCAATTGGAATAAAAATTAAAAAAAAAAACGGCAGAAAGCCACTACAACAAGTGGCCAGATCTGCTGGCATTTTTTTAAAGCTGCTGACTTTGGTCATGAAGTTCTCTTACATCTAATAAAAAATATAAATATATATATATAAAGGTTTTTTTTTTATAGAGGTATAGAACTTTAAGTTGGCATTACTTTTTCAAGATGGCGACCGATTTAACAGCTGTCAAGTGATTTATTCTCAGTTTGGTTTGGCAATTCACCATGAATAGACTCACGCCTGAACAACGCTTGCAAATAGAGCAATTTTATTTCGAAAATAATGGTTCTGTGCGGAAAACGTATTAGCGATGAAGCGCACTTCTGGTTGAATGGCTACATCAACAAACAAAACTGCCGCATTTGGAGTGAAGGTAATCCTCAAGTGTATTTTGAAACACCGTTACATCCAGAAAAACTGAGTGTTTGGTGCGCTTTATGGGCTGGTGGAATCATTGGTCCGTACTTTTTCAAAAACGATGGTGGCCAGAACGTTACAGTCAATGGTGATCGGTATAGAGCCATGATTACTAACTTTTTCATTCCTGAATTGAATGACCATGATGTCCAGGAGATGTGGTTTCAACAAGACGGCGCAACATGTCACACAACTCGTGCCACAATAGATTTATTGAAAGACACGTTTGGTGACCGCCTAATTTCACGTTTTGGACCTGTGAATTGGCCTCCAAGATCTTGTGATTTAACACCGCTAGACTACTTTCCGTGGGGCTATGTAAAGTCATTGGTCTATGCGGATAAGCCACAAACGCTTGACCATTTGGAAGACAACATTCGTCGTGTTATTGCCGATATACGGCCACGAGTGTTGGAAAAAGTCATCGAAAATTGGACGTCCAGATTGGACTACATCCGCGCCAGCCGTGGCTGTCATATGCCAGAAATCATATTTAAAATTTAATGCCACAAGATTATCTTTTGGATAAATAAAATTCATGTCAATCGAATAATCCATCGTTGTTTTATTGCAACTTAAAGTTCTATGCCTCTATATAAATATTAAATGAAATAATTACTTAAAAAATTATAATTAATTAAAATTAAAATACGAGTTACTCTACTCTAATTATTACCCAGCAAAGGTAATCGAGGTGCAGCAATCTCTGTGGGAAAACTTTTACTTAAATACTTGTAACTCGATCGAAGACAAGACTAAATTATTGGTGCGCTCGTACCTAATTATCTCTTTCTGTGTGTATGTGTGTGTGTTGTATGTAAATTATGTGATTCTTTTAATCAACCCTTTTTTCTTGTAGTTTATAATAAAAGGTTAGAGCATTTTATGAGAAAAAAAAAATTAAAAAATTTATGATTTTATGGCACCGCGCTTCGGCTGTTTTCAATTCAAACCTGAGCGTTGGCTTGGAGCGCAAACTCGATATTTTCCATTTTCTGAATTCCATTATTATTACCTTTATTGTTGTTGTAGTTTTGTTCTTCTGCTTTTGCTTTGCTTTGCTTTTTTTTTTGTTTTTGCATACCTACCTACCTACCTTTGTAGGACCTGAAAATGTGGTGAGGCCTGAGAGTGCATTACACACCTTACCATTTGCATATATTAACCTTTCATTTCCGCTCATCGGTCGGCCACCTTTGCATTACAAAGCAAAATTCACCTTCTGCGCTCATCAGTTCGCGCGACGACAAAGACTCTACCAAATGAGTTGGTGAAGAGTAAAAGGAGTAAAGTGTGTTGTTGGCATTGGCATTGTTGTTGTTGTTGTTGTTGTTGTTGTAGGTTTATGATAATGAAAATATTCATAAACATTCGAAAGGACGGATTATATCATTTATTAGGTTGGCGAGTGTGAGAACACCTTTGTAGGCCTAATAAGTATGTGATAGTTACACCACGACACGTGTGTTGGATTGCCTGTTTGCAAGTATTTGTATGTAAGTATTGCTGTACACCTTTTGGTATGGCAGAGAGCGGAAGCGTCAGAGCACTGCTTTGAACTGAACTTGTTGTGTGGATGGCAGCCTTTCGCAGTCGACAGACAGATAGGCTGTACACTTGGTTGACAAACAGGCGGCAAACAATATTACAAATCTCATACAATCACATACATACTACATGTACACACACAAACATAAATGGTGTATTATTTGAACTTTCATTGGTTTTTTGTAAAGTTTTTTTTTTTTTTTGGAGGGAAAAGGGATATGCTCATACGTACATATATCTTCGGCTTGTTACTATTTGTTTAGCGCGTACGTTATTATTTAAATGATTTCCGAGACTTCCTGCGCGAAACACACATACAAACATACACACACATACATACATATATACACATGTTTGTGTTTATGAGCTTCTGCTCGAAATTAAGTAGCCGCGCTGTGTTTTGACACTCGCAAATAACCGGATGTGATTTTTATTGTCACAAAAATATACATTTTCTTTTTATTTAAATATATATGTATGAATACACATACAGATACACATACATAAGCATACTTGTTCGGTTTTATGGGTGCACTTATACTTGTCGCTCTATCTTAATAGCTCTGCGCATAATCCCATGATTTTAACTGAGTTGATTATAAATACTTAGATTTATGCACAAATACTCAAATATAAATATATAAGGAAATTCCAAGTTCATGTGAAGTCGGTTAGTAAGTAATTGGCGCAGAAATAATTAATTAATTAAATTTAAATTTTATTTTAATTTGTTTGATTTTTATGCTTAATTTTTATTTTATTTTTATAATTTTACTTCAATTCGTTGTATGTTACTTTATGTATTTTATTTTATTTAAATTTTTTATTTTATTCAATTAAACTTTATTTTGTCATATTTTATTTGATATTATATTTTATATTTTGAATTATATTTTATTTAACATTACTTCTATTTTATTTTATTTGAATTAATTCTATTTTTTGTTGTTATTTTCTTATATTTTTAATTCTATTTTACCTATCTTAATTTAAATTTTTGGTTGTATTATAACATTTTAAAACTTCTTATTTTTATTTTATTTTGGTTTAAATAATTTATTTATATTTCTTTATTTCTTATTTTTTTAAATTTTTTTTTATAAGATATTTTTATTTTCAGTTATATTTAATTTAATGTAATTTAATTAAATTAATGATAAATTTTTTCAACTTTTTTGTTTCTTCATTTTGTATATATTATTTAATTTTTTTTATTTTTTAAATGTATTTAATTTAATTTAATTTTTTTGTTGCCACCTTACTTTATTTGACTTTTTTCATTTAACTTCTATTTTTTTTAAGTTTATATTATATGTTTGAATTTTCTGGCATATGTTATTTTATTTTATACATTTTATTTTGTTTCAAATTTTTTTTAATTTTCTTCTTTTATTTCGTTTTAATTTTTATTAAAATTTTATTAAAATGTTATGTATTTTGTTTTTTTTCTCCATTATTTTATATTTATTTTTATTTTATATTTTATTTTTTTTACTTAAATATATTTCTGTTTTAGTTTAATATATTTTATTTAATTAAATTTATGTTATTCTATAAAAAAATTTTAATTTTTTTGTTATTTTAGTATAATATTTTGTGTTAAATTATTTAATTTATTTTTTTTTTTCTTTATATTATTTAATATTTTACTTTTTATTTAATCATATGTTAATATTTTTATTTATTTTCCCTTTTTTGGTTTTTCATTTTAATAATTTGAAAATTTTTTAATTTGTTTAATTTTTTTTATAACATTTTATTTTTTTTTTATGGCTTTAGTAACGTTTTTTTTTAATTTTTTGTTTTATTTAATTTAATTTTATATCTATAATTTTTTTTTATATGAGTTTATGCAATTTTCTATTATTTTTAATTATTTTATGTAATTTAATTTAAGGTTTATTTAATTTAATATAATATTAAATTTAATTTGTTTGTACATAATTTTTGTTTTTGTTAAATATATTTTATTCGCTTGAAGTTATTTTAATTTATATAAATTTTTAATTTTTTTTGATATTAATAAATAAATTTATTATAATTTTATTTTATTTTATATTTTTTAATTTATTTTATTTTGTCGTGTATTAATTTAATTAGTACAGTTAATTTAATTAGTAGGTAATTTAATTTATTTTAGGTTATAGGTAATGAGCTGTATTCAACTGCCTATTTTTGTTTAGAAACATTACATTTTCATTGAATATTTTGTTATACAACAAAGAAGACATGGTAAAAGTGACAGCTGTTTCGCAGATCTGGTGATCTAAACAAAAATAGGCCTTTGAATACAGCTCATTACTTATAACCACAAACAATTACAGGCCGCATAAAAATACCCTTTAATTTATTTAATTTTATTTAATTTTATTTTAATTTTTATTTTACTTAATATTATTTTTATTTTATTTTTCTTATTTTATTTAATTAAATTTTTTTTTCTAATTTAATTTTTTTTGGTCGAATTTTTTTATTTTAATTTGTTTTACTATATTTTATTTTATTTTATTAAATTTTATTTTTAATTTCTTTCATTTTATTTTATTTTATTTTGATTATTTTTTTAAATTCTATTTATTTTTTTGGTTTTTTTTTATTTATTTATTTTTTTGGTTCATTTTTTATTTTATTTTTTTTTTGTTTTTTGTTTATTTTATTTTATTTTATAAAATTTTATTTTATTTTATTTTATGTTATTTAATTTAATTTTTTTATTTTTTATTTTATATAAATTATTTTTATTTTTTATTTTTTGATTATTTTTTTAAATTCAATTTCATTTTTTTAATTTAATTTTATTTTAATTTAATTCGATTTATATTTATATTTATTCAATTTTGTTTTGTTTTATTATATTTTACTTTATTTTGATTTTTTTAATTCTTTTGTTCTATTTTTTATTTTATTCTATTTTGTTTTAATTTAATTTATTTTGTTTTATATTATATTAATTAATCTATTTTTATTCTTTTTATTTTATTTTATTTTTTTCATTTTTTATTCTGATTTATTTTAGTTTTTCATTCAATATTTTTTGTTTTATCTTTTTCATTTTATTTTATTAAATTTAAGTTAATTTTATTTTATATTATATTATTTTATTTTAGTTTTTTATATTATTTTTATTTATTTATTTTTATGCTATTCCATTTTATTTTATTTTATTATATATATTTTTTATTTTTTATTTTATTTTATATTTATTTTTTTGTTGTTTTGTTTTATCTTATTTTAATTTATTTTTAATTTATTTATTTTTTAATTTTATTTCATTTTTTTAATTTTTTTCTTGAGTTTTTCAATTTTTTTATATTTTATTTTGTTTTATTTTTATTTTTATTTGATGGATAATTTGTAATAAAACTATCTCCAAGTGAACAAGTTCGAAATAACGTTTAGAGCAGGCCGCTTTGGGGTGAAATATATATATATATATATATATGTATATAGTATATGCATATGTCTCTCCCTTGTCGGGCATTATTTTAAAATTATGCAAATCCGCGCGAGAATGACATTGCGTTGACACTGACTGATATGCCAAATAAACACGCACTCACACCCATTCATACATACTAGTACGCGAACTCATGTAAAAGTCCATTTGCGCAATCTGAATGTCTGAATGTGACTTAATTACCATCGCAACAATCAAAGAACAAGCGAAATTCACGCATTTGGACATTCAGTTGAGAAATTATTCCCACAGGTTTTACTTGTACTTGCAACATGCTGTATGTGGCACTGTTTGCGCTTACAACCATGCCACCGTCTGTAGCCATTAATGTTGCAAGTTCACTTACACTTTTCATTTGTTGTCGAGTTTCAAATTAAAAACTTCCCTCCCTTCTTCCTTGCGTCCTAGCCTAGCACGATGCGGGCAAATTGCTTTTATTTAATGAAATAATTGTTCCGGTTTTTAATGCACACACATACATACATACATCATACGCGTTTAAGCGAAGTCATGGAGATCTACATATGTATGTAAATATGTTTACTTGCCCCATAATGAGGGTTGCAAAGTCTCATCAAAAAGCTTAAGTACGAAGCGTTTTGCACACCTGCAATCATAAGTCAAGCATTTAATGCCCAGAATGGATTTTATTTCGATATTATTGCTTGATTCTTCAATTTTGATGAAGTCATGGTGTCCCCTTTTTGCATTCTTAATTTCTTAGTAAATACTTATTGTTAACTTCAATTGATTAGCGTGTGAAATTTATGGTAAAATTTTGTTATTCTCTGACTGGTGATGCCGAGGTAAAGCCGCCGTTGGCTGACGATCCTCAGTGCTTTTTGCGAAGCTTAAGAGGGCTGAGAGCAATAGATTCCGAATTATTCTCCTATGAGAAGCCTCAAATTTCTAGCATCGATGAGCATGTGCAGTTTATTGGGCCATGTTCTTCCCTACGTCTCTCCTTCTCTACTGAATTTTTATAGAAAATCTTCACTTTACTGAAGAAAAAATTGAAATTCATAATAAAATTCATATTTGATATCGCGACACTCGCCGAGTATTTTAATAAAAAAATATAAATTCTGTTATAATTAATAAATATTTACTTCCGTTTTTGATCAATGGCTCCCCACTTATAATTTACCAAACCACTTACATATATATACAACGTAATGTACGTATTTCCTTGCGCTATCCTAAGCAGACCATGAGCCCCTTGTTTTTTATTACGCACCCAGTGGTGCGCATTTGTGCAAATATTTTGACGAAATCTTTTGTCTCACCCAATAATTTATTACACTTTTTATTTGCACAACTACTTGAGAAGAAGTAGCAATAGTTGATTGGCTAAAAAATGCTCACTCTAAGTGGAAGTCAATTTTTCTTAAATATCTGAGCATAAACATATTTACGCCTTTAAACAAATGAATGAATGTCATTAAAAACAAGATAATTATAACTGATTAAAAAAAATCAATTAAAATAGAATAATGTAAAATGAAATCAAATAAAACAAAATAAAATCAAAAAAATAAAATAAAATTAAAAAAAAAAAACAAAATTAAAAAATAAAAATAAAATAAAACAAAATAAAATAAAATAAAATAAGAGAAAAAAAAAATAAAATAAAATAAAATTAAAATAAAAAAAATAAGAAAAAAAAAATAAAATAAAATAAAATTAAAAAAAAATAAAATGAAATGTAAAAAAAAATAGAAAAATAAAAAAAAATAAAATAAAATAAAACAAAATTTAAACAAAAATAAAAAACATAAAATAAAATAAAATAACATAAAAAAAATAAAAACACAAAACAAAATAAAAAAAAATCAAATAAAACCAAAAAAAAAAATTAAATAAAATAAATTTAAATAAACAAAATTAAATTCAAATAAAATAAAAAAATAAAATAAAATCAAAATAAAATAAAATAATATAAAATAAAATAAACAAAATTAAAAAAAAAAATAAATTAAAAAAATAATAATAATAAAAAAAAAAAAAATAAAATAAAATAAAATAAAAGAAATATACAATAGTAGAAGACAAAAAAAAAAAAAAAAAAAATTAAAAAAATTAATAAAGTAAAAAATTTTAAAAAAGGCATCGACTTCATCTGCAATCGCACTGGTCATTTCTGCTAGTGTGGTCATCTGCTCTCTAAAAATCTGTGATCGGCATCATCATTCACCGAGTCGTCGTAGATGCACTTCGAGTTAACAGTTTTTCCTATTCTGAAGAATATTTCTTAGCAAATGTGGTCTGTGGGCTTAATTCCAGTGGAATGTGTCTATTTGTTAATAAAATACGTTCGGTTTTTCTCTGCCGCTAGCTTGAGATCGTGTGGTTCTGGTCAGACTTGAGGTCTTATCATTACTTGGTTTAGTTTCCTACCCGCATCTTCGGTGTTACGAGCAGTTAAGACTGCAGCAATATCTTTCAACCAGCTAAGAATGTGTCATCAGGCATCTGAAAACTCCAGAATCCCGTCGTAGATTGCATTTCAGAGGACTGGATTGAGTATGTTTCGCTAACATTTCTAGGGTACGCTTACCTCTGGAGTTTGTGTTTGCTAATCTCCATTAAATAGTTTTAGCATTGAAATCGCCGGCTACTATCGAGTTAATTCCCAAAGCCTGTTGCCATTGCCGTTCCCGCTTGTTATAGTAGTTAGCTTACTTCCAGTTGAAAGTCACACAGCGGCGGTGCCACTTCTAGCCACGTTCCGTTTTTATTTTTTTGTACTGTTTACTTATGATGACGACATCATGGAGAGCCACCAGTGCCATTTAGGTCAGGCGAGCTTTTGCTGTTTTGCATCTATGCATATTATCTTGCTGAGTCGTCATTTGAGTGGTCAATTTGCTCAAAGTTGGCCTCTGTGCAAAGACAACACTGTGGAAATTTATTACATTATTTGAGCCTACGACCTGACTAACCACACTTTATACAGATGCCTAGTCTCCTTCTGTCCACTCCCTTCCAGTAAGAACATAAGTGATCTGGTCCAAAATAAAAGTTGCATATTTCAATATTTTGCTTTAGTAGTAGTCTACAATTGATCCAGCCGATTTTTATGCGGGAGGGTTTTCAGCAAGGCTTCGATCTTTTTGCTTAACATTGTTATTTAGGCTCTAGCCTGCTCTCTAGTGTTCGGTGAGGAAATGTTGATTTTAATGTTAGTTACAATTTCCACAACCGCCTTGTTTCATGCTTCCTGGACCTCCTCATATTAGCGAGCAGACTTTGGAATTGACTCCCACCCAAAACTGCATTTTCATTGACACACACATTATTCAAGCATTAATTCGTTTAATATAACGTTACGACTCTCAAACCAAAAGTTTTGAAGTGTGCGACTGTAGGTTTCGCTCCATATCATTATTCATATGGTGTAGTGTGAATAAGTGACTTCGCTGTTTTTAAAGCCTCATCCCAGCGTTCTGATCATTATTATCGCGGCAATATCGTCCGATTAATGTACTATATATCATCTCGTCACGTATTTCCAGTCCTAACGTCTTTACTGATTTTTCAGAAGTCTGGGCCGAGGTTAGCCCTGCACTGCTAATGAAATGAGTATTTCTCTTTTGGATTCTTCGATTCGTTGTATGCGAGTCCTAAAACCATATTGCTTTGGTGAAAGGCCTTCAGCGAATAAATTATAGATCTTACATATCCCCACAGGAAAAAGTTTAACGGTGTGATATCACACGATCTTGGTGGTCAATCGAACGGCTCAAAACGTGAATTTATCTTCTCACCGAAGTGTTTTCTCAATAAATCCATTGATGCATACGTTTTGTGGGAAGTGGCGTCACCTTGTTGAAAACATATGTCACGGAGATCACGAGCTCCAATTTCAGGCATCATAGAGTCGGTTATCATGGAGCGATAATGGTCGCCATTGACCCATAAATTCTCATCGGCATCATTTTTAAAGAAATTTGGACCGATAATTTCACCGCCCCACAATCAAACCATTTTCTTTCTAAATAAAATGGCAGCTCTTGAATCTCTTCAGGTTGCTCTTCGTCCCAAATGTTGCAATTTGCTTGTTTACATACCATTTGGGCCATAAATGGGCCACATCGCTGAACAAAATTTGGCTCGAAATCGTCGGATCTTCATGCGCTTTATTTTGTACGCTTTCAATTTAAGATCTCGACGTAAAATGCGCCAAGTCGTTCCATACGTCAGTTCGAGTTGCTACGAATGGCGCCGAATTGACTCTCCCCGTTCTTCATGTGTACTCTCAGCTACGGTCGCAATAGATTCTTCACTAAGAGCTGCACGTGGTCTATTCGGTCGAGTATTATCTAAAAATGAATGCTGGATCTCAAGATGGGTGATGGTGTCGCATGGTCTGTAAAAAAAGGCTATTGAAAAAAGTACCTCTACTTGAATAAAATAAAATTAAATTGAATTAGAAATCCTCAAAAGTTAAAAAAATTAATTAAATTTATTTTGAACCTGGAAATGAAGGCTACCATTTTTTACCGTAACAACAACAACAACAATTGCGCTTTATTAATGAATTCGTAGTTCAACGTACTTAACGCATGCGCGATTCATTAATTGAAGCCCATTAATTTGTATTCAGATTTATTTTTCACAGGCTTACTAGATTACATACTCACACACTCCCCGCGCCTTCGCCTCAAATTATGATTGGCATTTATGTATATGTGTTATTTTGTTTGTTATACTAAACTAATTGTTTTGCCATTAATTTCAATCAAAGTATTAATTTACCAAAATTTACTGAACAAACGCTGAGAATACAAATGCAACCCTGTGCTTTTACATTTCTGCAAATAATAATCCAATAAAAAGAGGGCAGACCAACAGCAAATTTGTTAATTCATTACTCATCAGCAAATCGAAAAATTGAAATGAAAAATGAAAAAAAAAAATCGAAATGAAAAGTGACTGCCATTGTGGGCGAATTGAATAATATTGACAGATTTTTGTACGCTCACTTCATACATACATACACATAAGAGTTGAAACGCATGTTCGACAATAGATTTTTTAACGCTTCATTATCGCTTAAGTGCCAGTGAAGCAACAACAAATTTGTATGGAGTAAATTTTATTAGCGAAATTTCCCATGTCGAAAAGAATAATTTCTTTTTAAATATATATGTCTGTATGTAACTTGCACATATAAATATGTTATTTACTTGGCAATTATAGCGAAACACAAAGACACTTGATGCCACCAGCAGCAGCAGTAGCAGCAGCGGCAGCAATGACAGCAACCCACATTTAACACCAACAACTGCATTGAGTTAGTGGTTGCTGCGCCTCAGGCAGTCAATTATTTGTTTGTGGCATATTTATTTTATTGTTTCAATGCGTATTGTTTGCTGTTGCATGTGTATGTGTGTCTGATTCATTGGTTTACTTCAAGAGTGCGAATAAAATCGAGTAATCGACCTTTTCGCTTGGACGCGTGAGAAAATGTGCTGAGGCTGAGCAGCAGCAATCAATGTTTGGTGGCAATTAATTGAATAGAATTGTGACGCACTCGCTGATTGTTGCAGTTGCAAGTACATTATGTACATCAATATCGTGTCACTGGTTCTGGTGGCACTGACAGCATCCCTAACCTTTGGCAAATAAATGTTTTTCATGTATTTATCAGTATGTATTGTATATAACAGTATTCAAAAACACCAGTTAAGCCACCCCTCAATTGATTTCAGTATAGTATGGATTCACAGTGGCTGATGGTGTAAGAGTGTAGGAAGGTTTGCGTGGGGTAACAAGGCCCCTGTGTATGATGATGACATCTTGATAGCACTGCGATACTTTTCCAAGAACTTCTTCTCATAAAGGGTGATCCAAGTAAAGGTACTTTTTTCAATAGCCCTTCTTTGACAGATCACGCGTGAGTCGCGTCAAGCTGTCATGTTGTTTTTACTCGGTATTGTTTGCCATTTCATCATGGAAACACCTACGTCTGAACAACGTTTACAAATCATTCAACTTTATTACTCAAATTCACGTTCTGTAAAGAATGTGTTTCGCGCGCTTCGCTCAACTTATGGTCAACATAATCGGCCCACTGAGCGTACTACGTCCAGCACGCAGTGAAGAAAATATAGCGGCCGGCCGTAGCTGAGAGTGTACACGAAGACCGTGGAGAGTCGATTCGGCGCCGTTCGCAGCAACTCGGACTGACGTATGGAACGACTTGGGGCATTTTACGTCGAGATCTTAAATTGAAAGCGTACAAAAATACAGCTTGTGCAAGAACTGAAGCCGCTCGACCTTCTTATGCGACATTGCTTCACTCTGTGGGCTGTTGAAGAGTTCCAAGAAGATCCGACGTTTTCGAGTCAAATTATTTTCAGCGATGAGCCCATTTCTGGCTCAATGGGTATGGGTAAACAAGTAAAATTACCACATTTGGGACGAAGAGCGACCTGAAGAGATTCAACAGCTGCCATTTCATCCAGAAAAGCAACGGTTTGGTGTGGTTTGTGGGCCGGAGGTATCATCGGTTCATATTTCTTCAAAAATGGTGTGAGTGAGAACGTAACCGTCAATGGCGACCGTTATCGCGTCATGATAACCAACTATTTGATGCCTGAAATTGAAGCTCGTGATCTCCGCGACATTTGGTGTCAACAAGATGGCGCCACTTTCCACACATCGCATTAATCAATGGATTTATTGAGAGAACACTTTGGTGAGCAGATAATTTCACGTTTTGGGTCATTCAATTGGCCACCAGAATCGTGTCGATGAGCTCTACGTGATATACGACTACATAGTTCAGGGACTTAATATACAGCTAGTTAGCTTGTTAGCTACTTCATGTCGGTCAGATGGCTGCAAATACTCCTGCCTTGAAGGTAGATTCAATACCCACCGATGGAAGTAGAAGTAGGGGCTGGGGCCCAGTTTTTAATCCGAATCGATCGCGTAAGCGGTTAAAGAAGAAGAAGAATATATATTTTTCTTTCTAAGCCACCTCCTCCGAACGGCTTTTGGATTTTGGTGGGAAGTTTTTTATATCATGTCAGAAATATGCTGGGATATGCTTAGCTGCCCAGGGGTGACCGCAATTGAAAGCTGTTTTCTATAATTTTGGATTTTGGTCTTGCCATCTCTGGTTAGAGGATCTTGTCTATGATCTTCCGCATGGATACTTCAGTTGCCAAGGATTTACTTTGTCTCTCTCTCTAAAAGCTTTCAGTATACAATATACAACAAATGGTGGATTTATGTATGTGGCAGACCCCAAAATCTACGACCGACCCACTGGATGCAATACTCCTCACCTTAGCTTGCTTGTAAATAGATGTTTGTTGGCTACCCAGAGGACACTAAATCGTAGACTGAAATGACATTTTAAAACACTCACAACTTGTGCAGACTTCTCACATGGCTCCATCTCTTAGAAGCAAATTAGAAGCAAAGCACAATTCTTGTCTGTATAGAATTGTGACGACCCTTATTTCCGGTAAGCGAAACCCATAAAGCTAGGCATAAACGTTCTCTGGTTATGAGTCTACGAATGTAAATATTTTGGACTTCGAAATATTGCTCAGTACAACTTGAGCCAACTGGGACAAGTCCGAAATACCTTTAAATGAACACAGAAATTACGTTCATTTGAAGTAACTCGAAGTCCTCAAAATGCTGAATCTATACTGGATGAAATAATGCGAACTGGTGTGTGGCCTTCAATGAGAAATTTAAGCTCAGGGAGAGCAAGTAAAACTCTTTGGTCTTTGGTGTAATAGTAGCAAGGGAACGGGAAATTTTTAAGTTTTGTCTAGAGGAGTAATGTACTCATATTGCATAGCTTAGTATTCAGCTCTTCTCCTTCATTTATTTGGGCCGAGCTCGCAATTAGTTTGTAATTCAAAGCAAAATCGAGCTCCTCTTTTCCTAGTAGAGGGGGTTGAGACGAATATAACAGTTCCAGTAAGCTACAGGTTTCTTATTTGTATGCCATGCGCTATCGACTGGGCTTTCCGCTTCCCAATTTTTGCGTGTTTCCTTTGCGCCATAAAAAATCAGTTTGTATAGAAGTTTTGTATCTTTCATGGACTCAGTACATTCTGAACGTCACGAGTGGTGCTCATGTATTCTCTCGAAATATGACTCGTTCTTAAAAACAACATCGATCAATTAAGAAGCTTTTGATCTTATAGTAGCTAAAGTATCTGAGGTAAAAGTATTCGCTTCAGGTAGATCCCGTCTGGTAGCTTGAGGCTTCCAATCTATAACTCGCAGGTGAATTCTCTGCCCACATTGTGGGGAGTCCTCTCAATTGCATTCCTAAAGTTCATTGGTAGAAAACTTTTTCCACTTTATCATTCATCTCCATTGGAGCTCGCATCAGGAAACCGTTGAAGGGTTCATTTTTTATGCGGATTTTCTCTAGAAGTCCATCTAACTTGAGTGAACCATAGTACCTGGCGAGAGACCTCTTTCCCTACCAATCCAAAGCTTGAGCTTATTTTTGGAACTAGTCCACTCTCGAGATCATGTGTTTGAAAATAATTCTTTACCTACTTTGCAGGCTCTCATGACCAAGTCAGTCTTTCTTGCAATCTTCTTCTAGTTTACTATGGTATTGTAGTATTTCAAAGTTACCCCTACCAAAAATTTCGCTACTACGCCACTGCGAATCGAAAAAATTTGTTTTTGTTTTGCTGATTTCCGCAAATAAACTTCATCAAACGATCTCATTGAAAATAATTTACCCACGCTTTTAGTAGTTCTCGATTTCAATTCCATTTTTTTTCCATAACAACTACCAGTTAGTATGCCTGCCATAGTTCCGGGGTGCAGCTCGGCGTTGGCAAACGACGGTCAGTGCACAACAAAAGCGTGAAAGCAAAATTCTAACGTCGCTTCAACAAAAAACAACCTCTGTTACGTGCTGAGCCGCCGCCGTCGCCGCTTCACTCCAATCAACCTCAACCCAAATGCAACCAGAGCACAGTTGGCAGTTCATCTGGCCGTCAGCTAAGCCTAAGGGATGATCCGCGCATCAATTATTTGTTGTTTTAAACACGTGACAAGCAGCGTTACTGCTTGCCGAGGGCTATAAACTTGATCAACTTGCTCGTTGTAATGCTGTTAGGTTTATCGGTGCATCGGTTTGTTGTGCGGGCAGCAGTTAAGGGTATGGGAAAGTAATCCTCCCACGGGATTCAATTTATGCGTAATTTTTCAAAAGAATATCGCTTGATTATAAGCAACCGAGAACGGCGTCACTGATGGTGGGTCGGTCGCTCCTCGTTGATGGTTCGATATGCTCATTCACTTGGCTTTGGCTCGGCTGGGTTTGGTTTGTCTGATTGTTGGTTCGTTTGGTGGTTTGTTTGGTTTGTGCATGTGATGGTCTCACTGCTGTGACTCCATATTGTTGTTGTATTGCAATATCATTACAACATATTTTACCACTCAACATTCGCTAATGTCGAAATTTGTTCTGGTGTTTTATGATGATTTCTCCCATCCGCACTTCCTGTTGTTCCCCGTGCTTTGCTCGTTTGTTTGTTTGCCTCGTTGCTGCCGCATCCTTGTTTACCGTTGCGCCATTGTTCGCCATTAAATTGAAATTTGAGCAGAGTGCAGTGAAAGCCTTCACCTCCTCGCTCGCTTCTCACTTTCGCTTGCTTCGTAAAGCCCAGCAATTAAGCTGACACAGCATTTCACTCGCTCTCAGCTCGGCGATTTGTTGGTGTGGCAACCACGGCTTCCGGCTGCATGTTTGCCTGCTGTATGTATGTACATCCTTTGTATCGTATGCATATGTTGCGTGTATTGTTCTAGTGCTTGATTGCATAAGTCAAACGTTGTTGTAGTTTTGTTGGTGGCGTCGGTGTTTTTGTGTTTTTGTGTATGTGGAAATTCATCCTTTGAGATTTCTAATTAAATAAATTTGATAGCGTTTATAATGTGCTCGCTTACACGTATGTATGTATGTACTCGAATGTACTTACGTGTAAGTAGAGGGTTTTATAGCAGTAATTTGTTATTGTTTTTTCTTTTTTTCCACTAAATTTGCTTAGAATTGCGACAGGTTGTGTGCTTCAGGGCGAGATGGGAGAGCTTGCTGTGGTTGGTATGGAGAACTTGGTTCTTCAAGTAATTTTATTTCAAAATATTTTCGTACTTGCATTAAAAAGTCAAAATGAGAGAAAATCCCCGTTTTTACGACGACTACTGTAGAAGTTTTGAAGGCGCTCAATTGGAATGTCTGGTCGTTTAGTGTTAAAGTCAGACATCATCGCCATTTAAGAAGTACAAAGGGCGGGACAACGACGTACACGTTTAGGTCCTTGTGACATTTGCTGAAGCGGCCATAGAAAGGAGCAAAAATTAGGGGTCAAATTTCCCGAGGGGGGAGAAATGTCGTCGCCAAGTACTGGTATTCACCCCGTTGGATGAAAGTTCAAAGCAAAGTTCGTCAACATATCGTCAACATTTGCTGAAGAGAGGAACGGGGTGACCAACAATGTTTTTTATGAGCGCCTAGAACGTATCTATTAGCGCTGCCCCCACCACGATGCCAAAATTCTGCTAGGTGACTTTAACGTCTGAGTCGGCAAAGAAGGTATTTTTGGTACAACAGTTGAGATGCTCAGCATCTGTGAAATAAATATCTCCAAATTGTTGTCTGTAGTACTAGATTGCAGCACAAGAAAATTCATTAAGCTATACTAGCTGTCTCTGGATCGAAAATCATGCAACCAAATCGATCATGTTGTGATTAACCGAAGTACTAGATGTTCCCATGTTCCTAGAACCTAACGCCGCTTCGAATTACTATCTTTTTGCCAACAAAAGTATGCACCCACCTTTTTGCAGCTAAGAACGCCGGTTAACAGACACAAGGACGTTACGACGTCGGGAAGCTGCAATCACAGCAGATAACCGCATAGATAACCGAACGGTTCTGTGCTCGACTTGAACTCCTGCTCTCTGAGAACACTTATAAACAACTCGGTATAAGAGAACTACGAAACGTCGCCCAAAGCGCCGCCGCTGTTGAAACATTTGGTTCACGACAATGTCTGAGCTGGTACGATGAGGAATGTCGAACTGCACTGGAGAGAAACCTCGCAATTTTTCGATCGACCATCGCATGTGCGGGGTGGTATAGTTACCCAGAGCTGTAGAGGAAAGCGAGACGCATTTGCAGACAAAAAAGAAAAAGGCCAAGATGCGTGAGTATGACGTGCTTGAGAAGCTCTAGAACACAGGGGTAATAATCGAAAATTCTACGAAAAGATATGGCGACTTACAGAAGGTTTCAAGACCGGAACATACCCATGTAGGGACCAAGGAGGTGATCTGAACACAGATATACAGAACATATTGAATTAATGGAGCGAACACTTCTCCAACCTCCAGAATGTCAGTGAAAGTGAAGCACCGGGAGATGGCGAACTGGATTTCCCATTCGATGACGATGGAACAGATGTTCCATTAGCCGAATTTGAAGAAGCTCGAAAAGAAATTTCCCTCCTGTGAAACTACAAAGCGCGGGTGATATTGACATCATCGGCCTCAACAAAGGCGTCTTAAGAGAGTTGGTCTGATAGGAAATGAAGACAGTCATAGCTTTGAGCAATTGAAAAGTAAAATTCTTTCTCCTCGAACAAAGATCGAAGGCCAAACTCTAAAAGTCGCTAATCATTTCTGTCTTGCTATATAGTGCAGAAGTGTGGGCGATAAGGAAACACGATAAATCGGCTTTAGAAATCCTCGAAAGAAAGGTTTTGAGGAAATTATATGTCATTGACGCACTCGTAGTCCAGGGAATGAATGCATGGTGGCTACGTTGGAAACGTCACGTCTGCGACTAAAAGTATTCAACCCATTAAATGCTGGTGGAAACAGGGAAAGAGTAAGACCTCCACTTCAGTCGAAGGAGGAGATGGAGAGCGACCTGTTCTCACTTGTTATCGCCTATTGGCTCCGAACAGTTAAAGAAGAAACGACTGTCGCACTATAGTTAACTCAGCTATAATCGCGTAAACGGTGTCTACGCCAAAGAAGAAGAGGGAAAGAAGAGAGCGATTGACTCACTGTTCCAGGGGGTGCTTTCTAATAGTAAGCTTCAAAGAAAAATAAATGTTCGTCTGAAATCTCTATGACGTCCAAGTGATATTAAAATCTTATGGGCAACGGGTCACAGTTGAATTGCTGGAAACTGTTATGCTGAATGCGTAAAGCTGATGGCCACCACTTTGTTAATATGGGAATAGATACATATGACATTTGCCAAAAATAAAGCTGCTTCTGGATAGGTGAGCCCTACACCAACTCAGCGAACGCTGGACCAGCGCTTCAACATAAACAATTGAGAGATGATTCCTTCCGAATGTACACCGTGGAAGGTTCAAAGTTACCGTGTTGTCCGATGGAGTTTTACACTGGAGTTTCACGCTGTAAAAATGGAATTCTTACGGATCCCCAATTTCATAATAGTCTGGAAGAAGGGATGGAATCCTCTATGCAATTTCTTAAGAGCTGTTCTGCATAAGCTTGGCTGAGACTGCTCTGTTGTAGATTTGAGACATGCACGAAGCGATTGCCTAAATTAAAAGGGAGTCTAGCATTCAGAATTTTTTTTGACTCTTTGTGGTATCTAATCTGGTAGAGTCATATGTGTCTAAGTGGGCCGTGATTTTTAAGGGTACTCACTCAGCTAACTAAAGTTGACTTTGGAAAATTTTCCGGTAAAAAGCTTTGAAAAAGCTCGCGCTCCAGGGATCGACTGATTTTTTATTTCTGACTGAGTTTTGAAAAATTTCTAAAAAAAATTCTGAATCGTTTATATCCCAAAGAGTGAAGGAGCTTTTCAAAAATATGCTGCCATCCATGGAGAAGTTAAGACGGAAAACTCTTCTATGACTTCTTTGGCAATATTTAATGTTTCTCAATCACTCTCACTCAGCTTAAAATATGGTGCAGCAATTTTTCAATCGACAACGACTAGAGATGAAAAAAAAACTAAAAACGAAAATTATTTGGCGCCACATCAATCCATTAACGAGATCGTTTCCCGAAACGCAGGTACTCATCGTACACCAACTACCAACAACAATAGGAGGAGAAGAAGCCATTTGACAGAGTAGGAAATGACAGCAGTGAATGAGGCTGGATATATTTTAATCAATGTGACACATTTGATTTAAAATAAAAAATCGCGTTCACGAAAAGTAAAACACAAATTAGAGGCTAAAAGCGAGATGAAAAAGCGATACACCAAAAGTAGGCAAAGCCTTGGGGGAAGACCAGGAAAACTATTTATGAGCGCACGCACCACACAGATGTATGTATGAATAAGTAAAAGAAAATGAAGTGCAGTGAACAGTGAGCGCGAAAAGTGCTTGTGACATTTAAAAAACAGTAAAATTTTTCAACACCACAAAAAAAAAAAAAAAATTAAAAAATTTTTTTTAAAATAAATTCTAAAAAAAAGGAAAAAATAATAGAAATTATGGAAAAAAAGTATTTTGTAGACAGAGGGTCGAGCTGTTCGTAGAGAAAAAAGCTATTAGTAGAGAGAAGGTGCCAAGTGTACAGGTTTCCCCACATTCGCCTATGAAAAAACAAAAACAACAACAATAATGTAGTTGACACAATGCAACAGATGCTTTGCGAGGCATATGTTTCTATGTATGTAGGCAGTTGTATATATAATTGGTAGGAAATGGTGTAAATATATTTCGCTGTGATGAACAAACATACTTATGGTTTTACGTGTATGTGTACTCACGCGACTTTCGAGTGCTTTCAAAAAAAAAAAAAAAAAAACCAAAAAAAAAAATATTTACGAATTAAAGCACGCTGTAGTGGCGAATGTCACGCACTAACAACGGTGTTTTCTCTAATTTTATTTACATACATATTTATCAATTATACATATATGTATGTTAGTATCAATGTTTGTAAAACTTTTTATACGAGTGCAGTTTTGGTCACCGCCCAGGGCCAATGCCAAACACTGCCTAGGGAGCAGAAGATTTAATAAACACAAATCAAACTCACTAATCAAAAAAAAACAAACAAAAAAAAAAATTATCGAAAAAAAAGGAGCAGAAAAAATATACAAAATTACAGGATTATCCATTTTGAGGTTTCCAAAATAAACGTATATAAAATGAAAAAAAAATAATTTTTTTTTTTAGGAAATTCCTTTATTGTAAAGTTTGAATATGTGGAGCCCTACAACATTCAAGTGACCGCCTCGTGAATTTTTGCGAATTTCGATCTGTTTGAGGTAATTTTCGTTCACTGTTTGGCACAAATTTGGCGGTATTTCAACCATAACATGACACATATTAGTTTTCAAGTGCTGAAGAGTTAAAGGTTTACTGACATCGCCAAACCGAGGCATTATGGAGCCGGGAAGTTTTTCTGGCAACAAAGCCATATCGCTTGTGTTGTGTGGCATGTGGCACCATCTTGTTGGAACTACATACTTGTCAAGTCGAGTTCTTCAATTGCTGGCCACAAAACAAGTCGGCTATCATACGATCATAACGCTCCGAATTGACAGTGACAGTTTCGCCGTTATCGTTTGCATAGAAATGAGGTCCAGTCACAGCTCCGGACCAAAGAGCGCAACCGACAGTAAGTTTCTTTGGTCCGGAAGGTAATAACCTCTCTTCCATTATTTGTGTATTATTATTTTATTTGCGTATTTTGCTCGGAGCCTCAAATGCGGCAATTTTACTTATTCACGTATCCACCGAGTAAGAAATGTGCCTCGTCGCTGAAAAAAAATTTTCTTGGATAAATCGCGGCACTTCACTGCTTGTTGTTCAAGCACCCAATCGACGGTATTATGAATGATCAGCTGTCTTCAGTTATTGTGTGAGCTGGACTATATATGGATGTAGTTGCAAGTCCAATTCCAAAATACGCCATAATGTGTCGTAAGAAAGTCCATGCTCCTGAGAATGCGTGAAACAGATACATTAGGGTCTTCGGCTACGCTTTTACTTGCTGCAGCGATAATTGAGGTGGCCTTAGAATATTGGCAACTGATCCAGTCTCTTCAAATTTCTTTAGCATTTTAACAATTGCTTGAGTAGTTGGACTATTATGTGCACTATAATATCTTCTTAAAGCTTCACAACTTCTTTTGCGAGAACGAATTCGATGAACCCAATTCTTGAGCACTTTTTCAACAAAATCAAGTCGGATGTCGTGAATAGCACGCTCAATATTGCCTTTTTAGGCTTGGTTTATTGCTAAATACCAATGACTTCAAATAACCCCACAAGAAGAGTAGTCTAATGGTGTTAAATAACAACTTCTTGGAGGCCATTCAATGTCACAATTTCTTGAAATAATCGAATGTGCAAACCTTTCTCGCAATAATTCGGTTGTTGCACGTGTTGTGTTACACGTAGCCCCGTCTTGTTGGAACCAGATGTTGTTAGGATTAACTTCTTCCAATTATAGCCATAAAAAGTTGGTTATCATCGATCTATACCGCTCTCCATTGACAGTAGCGATGCTACTAGCTTCATTTCGCCAGAAGTACGGACCGATGATTCCACCAGACCAAAAACCACACCAAACTGTCAATTTAGGTGAATGTCCAAAGGTTGTTCATGGGTAATCTGTGGATTTTCTTGGTTTATTTACCGCACCACCGCACCAGTCAGCTGAAAGTGAGCCCCATCGGAGAAGATGATTTTCTTAAATAAAACCTTTTCGTTTTCAAGTTGTTCCAAGGCAAAATCAGCAACGTTGCTCTTGCGTATATCTTGCGATGATGAAATTGTTAACATTACTGAATACAATGAAAAAAAAAAAATGGCCAAAACGACACTTAGAAATCATATCATCTCTATTAGAAAACCCTTTACTTTAATTCATTGTGCGACTGTTGAGCGAATTATTTCATAAATGCCTGACTTTTTAGCTGCCTTAGACAAAAAGTGCTGAACACTGAAGTAACCCATTAAGCCCAGTCGTAAAATATTGAGGATCCTATCAAAGGCCAACTGTGGTGTAGTTTTAAGTGCACCAGTTATACTAATCATTGTTGATCTTTGAATTTTGCTTATGAGGTTAACGTTAACAAAACTCTTGGTCTCCTAACAGCTGTATAGATCCACTGATAGATCTTAGAATTGAAACACTATTTCTTACCAATAGCATTTGCATGCATAGCGGGCGAGGAAGTGCCACTTATATCTACTTACGATGTTGGCTTCTGAGTTCAGTTTCTCGTCGAGAATTACCCTCAGAAATTTTGCTTGGTCTTTCTTAAATTCATTGCCTCGCACAGTAAGATGTCGAACTTAGGTTGGTTTGTTCGACAATTATCGTTTAATTCACTAGGCTACCTGGTAAACGTGTTTCCGTTCATCTTTGCTTTTATTTCACACCTTTATGTAACGAGAATTCATATTTCCGGGGCTACTCTTTGTAACCTATTATGATCTTCAGATAATTTGTTTTTTTTTTGTTTGGCAAGGAAATCTCTTCCCCGTACCTGGCTTCCATTTCTACAGATGCCCTTAACAGCAATCACTGTTTGGGAAGAAACCGACTTGTTCCGGGTTTTCTGGTTGCATTGCATGCTTAGAAGGCCTTTTGTTAGCTAAGTGGAGCTCATATTGATATCTGTGGTCTAAGAGAGAGTTTAGAGCGTGAATTTAAGCACAGAATGATTGTTTTCTGAAATTAGCTCTTCCTTACTCCCTTAGTAATTTTACTCAGCGTATTTTTTTATAATTTTTTTTCAATTTAATTTATTTTGTTTCTTGTTGTGTTTTTGTTTCTCCATCTAAAGCAAGATTAATGACACGCTGACGAGTATTCAATTAATCTTACGCCTTAGACACCTTATTTAGAAATCCATACAAGTACACCCGCTGATATGAGCTTTTACCCGCATCCCCCCAAACTACACTTACACAATAGCAGCAGCCGCTGAGAAAGCACTTGAAGTGGCCGCTGCCGCCACGCTTGAGTGCCTCAATGACAACTTAACAATCTGCCTTGATGCACCCTCATGTCCAGCCTCTGCAGCAATAGCGGTGTCGCACCATAATTCTACCTGCCGCACGCACTTTTGTTGAGAGGGAGAGCGTGTGTGCTAAAAATACCCGCAAATGCCCCAAAACTCTCATCCAACAACAACACTTACACCGTTGCATGTTGCAAGTACTCGTACATGCGTCAGCCTTTAGAGGCAGCCACCCACAAGAATTGAAAACAATCAAATACACGTACAAACATACAACACGCATACATGCACATGCACATATTTATGGCCACCGCAGCAATGAAAATAAGCAAACAATTACAACAAAGCCAACAACAACAACAACAAGAGCTAAAGCTAAATATGCGACATCAACTCAAAGTGCAACTGATGGACAACTTCAACTACTGCAGCAGAGCAGCATTTCCAATCCACTAGCCCACCCTCTTCGGCTCCTCCTTCTCCTCCACCGCACGTTCTCCCCCCATTTGTTTGTCTATCGATCTGTTCATGATCATTAAAACATTTGCCCGTGAACGTGACAAAACTTCAAAACAACACAACGACAGCAACCAAAATAACATCAAAATTTAACAGCAACAACAACAACAACAACAAAACAACAAAAACAGCACCCAACAAGTTTCAAAACAATTGCGAGTGGAGTTGTTGTGCAATGGCGAGTCACTCAACTTGCTGTGGCGTTTTTAAATTAGCTGCGAATGCAATTGTCTTCTGGAGATGTGGGGTGTTGTGGCATGAGGAATTGCTTTTTGTTGCTTTTTGTTTCTTGTTGCTGTTGTTGTTGTGGCATTTAAACGTGTGCCAAGCAGCTTATTTGGTACTTTTCGGTGTTTACCTCAAGTGCTGTTGTTGTTGTTGTTCTTCTAGTCTTAGATTGTATTTTCATTGTGATTTTTGTGGTAGGGGGTCCACGACAGCGAGAATCCCCAACCAAAATAACAACAACAGCAATTGTAGCAATATAATGAAATCAACGATGGCATCAATCCATTTCGCATAAATCAAGTAAATGATTTTCTAATACAATCTGAATGGACTTTGTGAGGGAGTGCATATGCAGGGGTGCACAGACACACATTTACTTTGACATTTAATTTGGAAAAAAAAAATATTAAAATAATATAAGAAATGAAAAAAATAAATGAAATAAAACAAAATAAAGTAAAATAAAGAAAAAATGGTTTTAAATAAATTAAAATCAATGAATTAAAATAAAATAAAATAAAATAATTAAATTAAATAAAGTAAAAGAAAAAAATAAAATTTAAATAACAAAAGAAAAAAAGAAGAAAAAAATAAATATTCAATTAAATTCAATTAAATAAAAAAAAATAAAAAAAAATAAAGGAAAAAATGAAATAAAATAAAATAAAATAAAATAAAATTAAATTAAATTAAAATAAATAATTCATTAAAATAAAATAAGTGAAAATAAAATTAAAAAAAATTTAAAAAAAATAAGTGAAGAAAAAAAAATAAAATAAAATGAAATGAAATAAAAAAATTAAAAACATATATTAAAAAAAAAATTAATTGAAAAAAAATACAAAAAAATAAAAATAAAATAAAATAAAAGATTATTTTAAATAAAGTAAAATAAAAAAAATAAAATTTAAATAAAAAAAGAAAAAAAGAAGAAAAAAATAAATATTCAATTAAATTAAATTAAATAAAAAATAAAAATAAAGGAAAAAATGAAATAAAATAAAATAAAATAAAGTAAAATTAAATTAAATTAAATAAATAATTCATTAAAATAAAATAAGTGAAAATTAAATTTAAAAAAATCAAAAAAAAAAAAATAAGTGAAGAAAAATAAAATAAAATAAAATGCAATGAAATGAAATAAAAAAAATAAAATATATTTAAAAAAAAAAAAAATTGAAAAAACAAATACAAAAAAAAAATAACAAAATGAAAATATAAAATATAAATTCAAAATTAAATTTAAAAAATTAAATTAAATCAAATAAGAATAAAACAACATAAAAAATAATTAATAACATTAAATAGAATAAAGATAGTTAAATATAAAAAAGAAAAAAGTAATTAAATTAAATTAAATTAAACGAGAAAAAAGGAGCATTTTCCCTTCTTTTCCGGACTGGCTCTTGATCTAGCGTAGGAAATTAGGTACTTCTCTTGGCTTATTCATTTCTGTAATCTGAGTTTGAAGAACATAGTCGATATCGATGTCAAAAACAAGATATCCTGTGTCTTCTTTAGCGAAAAACGTTCAAAGTTCATACAGTGGATGAAATATCTCCCATCATAAACAAAAACTCTCCCCTAGGCATTGCCCTTGGCAGCCAGAACCTTGAAATTGTAGAAACACATTATATCTTAGACCAAATTTCGACGCCAAATATAATAATGGTATTGGAGTCCAACGTACGATCAGTCTTGCCAACAAGTGCTGCTACGGGCCGAATGGAAAATTAAGGGGGTCAGTTCAATTAGAGGCCCAAAAAAATGGTTTCTTTTTTGAGTTTTTTTTTTTCAAAAGAAAGAAAAGGGTATAAACATTTCATTTTGCCCGTAAATTTTTTATTAACTTTAGAACAGCTTAAAAAACAAAAAGTACACAAAAATTTTTAAGAATGTCGGAGTAATCGATGATCAAACGGAACGTGTCGCCGCTGACATTGCCCGATGGCGTGTACGATAGCGTCCGTAATTCTTATCTGAAATAGAAATAATATACACGTTGCTAATTTGTGTATTTTTTTACTCCATATGAACTAAAAATACCTAATAAAAACGTTAAGTAACTAAGTAAATTTTTTTCATAGTTTGAACTTAAAAATCGATTTTTGACGAAAAATTGGTTGATATTTTTTTAATAAATATATTAAAATTTGAAAAAGTTGGACATATTTTTAGTTCATATGGAGCAATATTAAATACTGTACAAAATAGAAGTTGAATCAGGTCTGTAGGTCCGAATATCGCAGGCAAACTCGAGATATGCGAATGAAAAAACATCGGTTAGGCTGGTTAAGTCACGTCACGCTGTTGAAAAAACTCTTGGAACTTTGAGACAGTACCCGCTGCTGGAAGCAGAGGAAGGGTAAGATCTTCACTTTGCTCAAGAGGTCATACGGAAAAATACCTAGATCCATTTGGCGTCGCCTCTTGGTGCCGAGTTGCAGTAAGAAGCAGCAATTGGTGATTATTTTCAACTCAGCTGTAATCGCAAAAAACAGCCTACAACAATTGGGAATTAGAAGGAGTTCAGCGTTTTGATCCGCCGGATTTCAAAAAGTTTCTTTTTCTTAAGAGATCGCCTGCTTTTTTATACAAAATACTCAAGTTAGTATATCGTTTCAAAATTTTCTATTGCTACAACTTTGCTTCACTTAGTATTTGATAAATTCGAATATGCCATTCCCTGTTCAGCATTAAACTAAATGACTAAATTAATTGCCTTTGAAACGCTTAATTTTCCATTTCAACATTTTCAACACATAAAATCCAGCAAAACAACAACTGAAATATCAAAATGCTCACTCAACACATTCGCGGAACTGACACTCGTCGTGCGTCGCTCAAAATAGACACGAGTTGTTGGACCAACAACGAGGGGCATATGCTCAACCGATTCAAACTAATAATGCCAACAAAAGCTCATGAAAATTGGGGAGAAAGCAACAGAAATATCGATCACCTGCTGCAATGTTATTTTATGGTTATTTGAATTGTTCCAAGAAAACACCAAAGCGACCAAATTAGCACAAAAGCAAAGGGGAAGAGAGTACCAAGAGAAAATATAGTAGTAGGCAGAATGTGGGATCTAAAAAAACAAAAAGGTGACAATAATGAGGAAATAACGAACAGTTGTGTGAGTTGATGGGGGAAAGTACGCCAAGTGGACTAAAATACAAAAAAAAAAAAAATAATTTTTCTACAAAACTATACCTCTTCCTTCCTGCCTTCTTAGAAATTGAAAATTTTCGAAAAAAAATTCAGAAAAAAAATTTATTTAAGATTTTCACTTTGGGTGTGGCAGGAAGATCGTTTTGGTTCACTGCCTCCATAGCACTACACTTATGTACCACTTTCGAGCCGCGAGCGACGACGCTGACTTGACGTTCAATCATGCGCGCAAAATCATTGGAAATTCATTCATTCAATGTTGCATGGAATTGAATTGCATAAATATAAAAGTTTGATTATCATGCCACATGCCGCATGCCACATGCCGCATGCCAAATGCTACATGTAGCAAGCATGCCACAAGTTAAAAGTAAGGCACATCAGATAGACCATCTATGTATGGGGACTGTCACATGCTACCGAGCCGATTATTTGCATACCATGCCACACGTATGTATGTATGTACCTACGAGTATGTAGACCTTTTTATACTAGGTTATTTTGTTTAGGCAGGGAAAAGGCTTAGAGTAGATGAGTAGAGTTCTTAATGCAATCGCGATGGCCATATGCCACATGCCTGCTGCCGCATGCCACAAATGCCACAGATAACATAATTTTAATCATTCATATATGCATATGTATGTATGTATATACTTGTAGGCAATTTTCATATATGTGCATATGTATGTTCGTACGTAACGGTTCGTTGCCGCTATAATTAACATTTTTGACGTTTGCATGTCGCCCAAAGCTACAGCAGAGCTTCCTCCACTGCTCACGAAAGAGTTGGTAGTAAATATTTAAAAAAATTTATTTTCTCTAAAAATTTTCAAAATATTTCTAAAAATAAAACAATAATGAAAACATTAAATTCTTCAGCCATTTGTGCAGATAATCGTTGTGCCAGCATCGATTTTATTGCTTTTAAATTATATCTATAAAATGAAAAATGTTTTCAGTTCGCTTTGTTGCAACAATTTTCGGGCAATAAAAATCTTGCATTTTCCACCTCATTTTATTGTCAAAAAAAAATTAATTTTTTTTCTTGTAACGAAATGTTTAACACGAATTTCGAATTTTTCCTATGAATTCTCAATTTTACAACCATTTGAGTGGAATCATAAAACTGCAGGTATTTTTGGTAGGTGTGGAAAATGTCTCTTTGCATTATGTCATATCGAAAGGGAAAGGGAGCTTGAGTTTTCAAAAAAAAAATTCAGATTTCTTTCTTTCTCTTAAAGCAGAGGCAGATAAGTCAGCGTGCGGGATTCTTGATGATTCTACCCTTTGATGCCATCCTCCCTCCGCGTTTAGCTGGAGAACTCTCCTTTGAGCAGTATTCAACAATTGGCTTGTGGCTTTCAGATACCTTCAACCATGCTTTGGTTATGCAGAATCTGATTTTTTTTAAAGAAATTTCGTTGAAGTTTCTGTGATCCCCTCCCAAATGGCTACTACTTCCCTTGCGGATTCTTTGCGGTCAATTTTTGTAGTATTTTTTTTTATTATATTCTCTAATAAACACAGCAGTTGCTGGCCCTGCGCCTAGAGATTGGGTAGGCAACTATGCGTTTTTTTGCAGATTTTCTGGAATGTCCATATGAGTTTTAATTTGAGACTGAGAAATTCATCCCTAACTTTTAAAAAAAATCGCACCAAAAAAAGCTAAAGTCACTTGACACGCGAAGTTTTTCAGCGTTTTTGTTCTTCAAATGGCCCGATAACGCTATGTAATAGACGCTGTTGATGGTCTTCCCTCTTTCAAGGTAGTCAAGCGAGTTGGAGCAGGTTCATCGTGTGAAGTTTACTCGGATGAATGCCGATTTGACTTCGGAGAGAAAGGATGTATTATCCGTTGTCATATATCTACGCAAAAACTTGGGTTTATTACGTTTGAACATCTCCAAACACTGCTCCGAATTATCAATTCGTCGTTGTTTCTGGTCAAAAGTGAGCTCGCGCGGCAGCCACTTTGCACAGAGCTTTCTCATACCCAAATATTCGGGAATGATATATTGATATCTCTCGAGCGCCTGCTCAACCAATTTAATTCAAAATTATTTCGATGTTTTCGTCGGTAACTTCTTTTTGACGTCCACTGCGTTCACTGTCTTCGGTGCTTATTTCACCACGTCTAAACTTAGAATACCAATCCGTGGTGATTGATTTTCCTGGCGCAGTGTCCGGAAACTCGCTTTAAAGTCAAGTTTTTGCTTCTAATTTATTTTTTCCCTTCAAAAAGCAATATTTCATCAACACGCGAAATTCCATGAAATTATTCATTTTTCACAATAACAAAATTCGCTTCATTAAAAATGCTAGAATTCACAAAATAAAGATCAGAGAGCAGTCAAATTCATACACGCGTCTTTTGAAGGTTGGGCTTACTAAAAATCAGATGTATATAATTTTTTCTAATTCCACACATCTTAATGTCAGGCCGGGGACTTTTTAGTGGACGTGTTATTTACAAATTCCACCTCTTTACTCAAGAATGAAGGATCAAGATCTTGCGTTTGCTTCTGCCACTTTTAACATCTCCTTTTCGTATGAGATTCCTAGGGTAGATGTGTGAAGGATTGCAATTTTAGGTATTAAAAAGTTCATTCGTTTTACAAAAGTAAGGAATTCGCTGAAACTTAAGAGAAATCTAAGATTTCGAAATAAATAAAATATATGGGAAACTGTGTTGGATTTCGAAACTTTCGTAAGATTTCACATTTCATTTCAGTGGAAATGGACTATTATACATATGCATATATAGGTCATCTAAGATAAACTACTGACCATAAGCTAATTACGTCCCAACCCTTTGTTATCTCAGCAAAATAACATAATTCCCATTTAAATAGCCTGAATTGCTCAATGCCGTTTCACCCAACCGCCGTAAACCATCAAATCAGCTGCACATGAAAGATACATGAAAATATAGAGCATCACAAACAAATTTGCGCCCATTTCAAATCGATTAGGCAAGGCAAGAAGAGCTCTAAGTTTCATCATAAAATCAGAAATGGGAAAAAATTACCCAAAAAAAAAAAAAAACTGTTGAAAAGCTCATTTTGGCTGGCGCCTGCGCAAATGGCCAGATAAAAGCTCAATAAATATCGATAAAGAGTGAGGAAATTCTGAAAGATTTATTAACGGTCTATCCAGAGATGAAGAAAAAATAAAATAAAAACAAAACTAAGGAGGATTATTAAATATTTTCAAACACACACACACACACACAGCGGCAAACGAAACTGCATCTACATAAATTGTCAAATTGTCAATTGGAAATCAAATTTAAAGAAACGGAGAGAGCTGTGTGTGTGTGCGTGTGAGATGAGTAAACACTACACAACAATGCAGCTCAAAATAAAGATCTTAGAAGTGGAGGCGCCAGATATACCATGCATAGAATGCATGTATGTATGTATGTATGTATGTATGTATGTATGTTTGCATTTTTTTATTTGGAATGTAACATGCCTGCACTGGGACAAGGAGTTCATGTAAGGAGAAGAAATCCCAAAAATAGAGTAGACTGACGTCCGTAGCAGCAGCAGCAGCAGCAGCAGCAGAGGTAGTGGCGTTAGCCTAAGCGGGCAGCTGCCCATAGCTGCGCATGCGCCACACAGCGATTGTAAATGCACACACACATGCATCTCTAGGTAGTCATATATAGAGACTGGTAATGCAACGGATCTTTGAGTTCGGTTTCGAGATGTTTTCGAGTATAGGAACACTCAGGGAAAGTTTTATGGGCCTCAGTGAGAGACGAATTGAACTTCGGTTCCGAAATTTCAATACTTTTAGGTCGATTTTAAATCTAAAGTTAAATGATTGATATTATACTCTAAATACTAGCTCAGTGTCAAATTGTCGGAGCATCCCGACTTTCATTGAATGAATTCTGGAAACAACGTAATAAATTCGATCCACAGATCTGTTTTAGGTATAAGCCCCTAGCTTAAATGGATAAATTTTGGGCTTAGAACGATGGTTGGAAACAGGAGTGCGAATAAAAATTCATTTTGAAAGGTTCGGTACTCACAATTGATATTTAACCTCCACACCTGATCTTGCGTTCGAAATTTCCGACACCCCTGAGTTTCTTTAGAGGTCGTCTGGACATAGAGCTATGAATATAACCCGGGGTGTAGCTTTATACTTAACTTCCGAGCTCCGAGGGATGTATTCTTAGCTTGGAAGAAAAAGAAAGGCTTGCATTTTCCAAAGGTTAATACCAGCCACTGGTTTTATGCCCCCAACCATGAAATCGGTTTCAAAATATAGAAAGAACCTCACGATTCATTGGATGCCGTCTTGGCACAGAATGGTAAAAGCTCCGCCGGGAAGAGTTATAAACTCTCAGTTTAAGTGGATCGATTTTGAATTTAGTACGATGAATAGAAATTCATTTCCAAAGGTCGGGTACTAATGACGGGTTTACACCTCCAAACATAATCTCGTGTCGTAACCGACATTACGCATTTGACAAAGAGCTCGATCTCAAAAGATCGGAACATACATGCGTCTTCCAGGCATAGAGTAATCAATACAACCTTGACGTTGAGACTTAACCTCCAAGTTTATGCGAATGTATTCCTAGCTTAGAACGTGAATACTGAATTGAGATACAATATGAAGTTTTCTAGGACTAATTTTACACCCTTAAGAATAAGTACGGGTTTGAAATGTTGGAACATTCCGAGTGAACGACCTCTGGACACAGAGTGATCGATGTGCTTCATGGAAAAGTTTTAGATGTAAGCTTCTAGTTCAGGTGCCAAACTTTCGGACTTAAAAATTTGACAAAAAATCCGGTTCCAAAGAGGCGATACTAAAGAGTGATGCTGCAACTCCACCCATGACCTCGGCTTTGAAATGTCGGAAAAACTCCGAGCTTCTTTGAAAGCATCACAGATGGAGATGGCCACACGTTGTCTACTTTCTAAAAAAAATGCTGGCTTCGGTTCCGATAGAAAAAACAGTCTAGAAAACCGAGGATTCCGGAACTCTCACCTTTGTGAGATATTACCCATGCAGTAATTTATCGAGACACAAACTCTGGTGATTTCCTTCCAGCAATTTGCAAAAATGAAGCAAGTTTGCCTCCTCCGAAACCGACCGCACTAACAATAGGATTGTGTAAACCCTAGTTGTTCTCACAAGGCCTCGAGGCGCATCTTCAGATACGGCATTGCATCTGGGGACCTCCTTGGTTTCGTGGAAAAGCCAGTTCTATAGTAAGAGTCGCTATAATTCTGAGGATAGTTTTCGAAACCGATTTCCTAAGAGCGCGCTTGAAAACTTTCCAACTCGCAAGCCCCTACATTCTTTTGAGAGTCTTCATCCACGACTTCGATACTCGCAAACCGACTTCAATACCGTTAACAAAACTAAAATGTAGGTACTATGTAGCATGTTTAATTACCAGGTCACTAAGCATGCAGCAAGTTATTGCGAAGCGGCGGCCGCCTCAGCTGCACCGAGTCGAGAGATGTGCCGCTTAACCATAACACAAACAATAACGACAACACTCGGCCACCCCAACAGCACAGAGCATGTCTGTCTACTTGCAACAGAGCCAGCCAGCTGTGGAGGCAACTTGCAACGCGGTGGCATGTGGCAGCACAAATCAGTGCTCGCTGCTGCTGCTGCTGCCTAAGTCATATGGTAATTTGATATTCTTATCAACGACGGCTAACGGTTATTGCTTGACAACAACAACAACAACTCATGGTGGAAAAAAACTGTAACATTCTAATAGACAGGGAACACACAGTGAGCCGAGCCGAGCAGTCAGAGAGTTCTTCGCTCCTTCTTCTTCTTGTTCGTGTTCTCGTATTTGTCGCTTGTTTGTTGCCATTAGCACCGTGTAACAGTAACGGCAGCCACAATCAACTAAATCAACTTCATATGCAGCACCAAAAAGCTAGAGCCACACAGTGCTGCTGCTGCTGGTGGTGGTTCCCATTCGGAGCTGCTGCTGCATCTCACAAACTAATAATTCAATTTAATTTGTTTTATCGACAGTTTGAGCTGCTGTGTTAGTTGCCGTTACGACATCTTGTTCTTCATCTAGATACCAGCGCCACAGCGGCAAATGAGCTTTACCTTCGTTCTGCTTCCCAGCAGCAGCGCAATAACCTTCATCAAAAACCCACATAGCTCCACATAGCTCTCCACTCAATCCAACTGAACTCAGCAACCTGAGTCAGCTACTAGAGTTCAGCTTTACTTCTGCTTTGTTATTGTTGTTGTTTTTGTCATTTGTTTTTTTTCCCCATTGACTTTGAATTATGCAGCCACAAATTGGTCATAATGGGCCAAAGATATTAGGAAAAAGGCGTTTCATTAGCCCATACAGTGACAATAAATTAAATTAGTCGCCATCAGCGGCTGTCAACGGTGTAGCCACTGGCGTCCGCAGCTATTGATCGTCAGTATTGTGCTTCTTCTTGTACTCGTGTACTCTGTGTGGTGTGTAGCTTAGTGGCCTGAGAATCTGCTCTATTGATCACTAATTAAAATACGATTTAGTCTCTATTTGGTTGGCGCGAGATATTAATCTTTGTTTGGCGCATCTTCAACAGCTCTAAAGCCACACACAAACAAAAAACCACAAACGGGACCACACAGATACGGGCAAAGTAAGCATGAACGTTTGAAAAAAAGAAGGAATTACTTAGTTGACCACATAACAGAGCACTGTTAGAAGCGGCGATCTGAATATTTAGTGATGAAAGTAATTAGTATGGGTATAGAAATTTCGGGATCGGGAATATTTGTTAATTTTTATTATCATTCAAAAGAACATTCTTTGGCATTTACTTTTTGAAGATTATATCTTTCAAATGTTGGCTACGTCTCACATGGTCCATCCATTGAGTCAAATTTTCGATGACTCGTTCGAGCATTTCGACTGGTAACTGGCGAATGACATGTGTGATGATTTGCTCCAAGGCCTGAATCGAAGCGGGATTGTCCGCATATACTTTAGACTTTACATATTCCCACAGGAAAAATCTAACGGTGTGATATCACATGATCTTGGTGACCAATCGACCAGCCCAAAACATGAAATTATTTGCTCACCGAAATGTTCTCTCAATAAATCCATTGATTGATGCGATGTGTGGGTAGTGGCACGGTCTTGCTGATTCCAAATGTCGCGGATATCCCGAGCTTCAATTAGTCGGCACCTTCAGGCATCGCTTATCTTGGTGCGATAACGGTCGCCATTGACGGTTACGTTCTCACCGGCATCATTTTTGAAGAAATATGGACCGATGATTCCACCGGCCAACAAACTACACCAAACCGTTGTTTTTTCTGGTTGAAATGCCAAGTAGTGAATCTCTTCAGGTTGCTATTCATCCCAATTGATTGAGCCAGAAATGGGTCTCATCGCTGAACAAAATATGGCTCGAAAACGTAGGATCTTCTTGGAACTTTTCAAGAGCCCATAGAGCGCAGTGATGTCGCAAGCTGTATTTTGTACGCTTTTTAAATATCGACGTAACATGCACCGAGTCGTTCCATACGTCAGTCCGAGTTACTGCGAACAGCACCGAATCTACTCTCCACGGTCTTCGTGTACACTCTCAGCTACGGCCGCTATATTTTTTCCACTGTGTGCTGGACGTGATCTATTCGGTCGAATATTATCCAATAAGGAACGCTGGGTCTCAAGATGTATGACGATGTTGGGAATAGTCCGCTTATGTTGGCCGATTATGTTGACCATAAGTTGAACGAAGCGAGCGGAACACATTCTTTACAGAACGTGAATTTTCGTAACTAAAGTTGAATGATTTGTAAACGTTGTTCAGACGTAGGTCTTTCCATGAGGAAATGCCAAACAACGCTGAACAAAAATACCATGACAGCTTAACACGACTAGCCCGTGATCTGCCAAAAAAAGGCTACTGAAAAAATACCACTACTTGGATCGCCGTTTAAAATCCCGTTGCCGGTTTTTAACTCAAATTTTAATTCCACTATTTTTTAATTTTTAATGTATGTATTAAGTTTATTATATTTATTTACTATTTTTTATTCTTTTAAGGCATGTTAAGTCTTTCAAGTTGAAGTTTCTTGTAATCGAAATCCTGTTCCTACCCTTAACGTAGTTTTTTGTACAAAATGTTTGTATAATTAACACAAGTTTTGAGCTGTTTTGTTTTTAAATCCATTTTGCGTGTTAGTTGGTTTTAAAAAAAATTTAAGTTTGCTGAAACTTTATGATTTTTCCTACTAAATCTGGGAGATTTATTGTTTCGTATTTCTTTAATAATAGCTTCAGACACAGCATTTTATTTTTATTTTTTATAAATACGTGAAGTAATTTTTTTATTTCTTTTTTTTTTATAAATTTGAAAAATCACACTTTCGGGATTATCCCCTTTTTTTGAAATTTCCAATAGCGTTTCCGTCAATAGTTTAAGCAAAGTTTCATAATTCAGAAAATGTTTGTGAATAACCAGAGGAAACCTATTCACGGCCATATATTTTAGAATAGAAATTAGAAATTTTGAGGTTAAACAAATAAATATTTCATAATATAGCGAAATTTTTTTAGGTAAAATTTTTATTTTTTCACGTCTAAAGATTTTTTCTAAAAAAGTATTTTCTAAAAGTGAAAGGTTTTAGAAAATAAAATCATATTTGAGGCTTGCCTTAGACCGCTTTTTTTTAGTAATAGTCCCGAAGATAAAATTTTTTTTTATAAAACATAAAATATTTTATTATTTATATTTTGTTTTCTTAATATAATATTAATTTTTCCTTTTTTCATTTATTTAAATTTTAGTTTCTTGCATTTTCAGATCTTATAGATAACTAAAAATGTGTAATTTTTTTGTTAAAGGTGTGCTTTACTAAATATTGAGAAAATACACAGGTTAAATAGTAATTTTTTTTTGCATTATCTTAAGAATAGTCCTTTAAAAATATACCTCACTTCATTTCAAAGTTGGAAAAAATATCGGGATCCCGAAATTTCGGGGCTAACATGTCTAGCACAATTTTTATTTTTATTTTTTCCATAGCTAATGAAATAAATACTCTTGGGAGCTTCTGCTCGGCTACTTATAAATTCATATCTGTAAGTTTTGTCTTTAATAATTTAGTTTTAATTTAATTTTATAGCACAAACGCACAAACATTTATATGAACGCATGTATGTATGTAAAGTTATAGATAAATTTTCATATACACATCTCGGCATGAATCACGATAGTTTCATATTGTTTATTCGTGTTTAGGATTTCATGAGAAAAATCAAATTAAAATGGTTTATGAGTTGTCGATGGGAAGTGGTGTGACCACCACTGAAGTAGAAGAGAAGATACCACAAAAAAAAAAAAAAAAAAATTAACAAAAATTAATAATTTGTCATAAACGTGTGTGTATATGTATGTATATGTGTGAGAGAAATCAATAAGCAATATAAATATGAAAATTATGCATGCGACTTGCCGCATAATTCTGTCAATATTGATGATAAATATGTTTGTGAATCATTTCGAAATATTAACGAAAATCGGTTTATGCTTCACAAGGTGAGAATTGTTAAAGGTTGCTTATAAAAAAATATTTTTGCTACAAAAAACTATAAATAACGAATAAAAATATTTTGTGTTTCAAGTAAAAAAAAATTAAATATACAAAATATTGGAAAAATATATATTTATTATCACTTTTATTATTTATTATCCCATATATATTTTTTTAATTATAATTTTGATTTTTAATTTTAATAAGAATTGTTATACCAATCATTTTTTTATTTTTATTTTTTAAATTTATATTTTTGTTATTTTAATCGTGATTTTAATTAAAAATTTTGTGCTATTTAATTTTTTTTTCAATTTAAATTTTTTCTTAAAAATGTTATAATTATTAAAAAAAAACTTTTTTTCAACTATTAATTTCTTTCGCTGGGAGAACATATATTTTAAATGTTTTTTTTTTACAGAATTTCGCAAGAGGAAAGTGTATGAATTTTACAGAATAAATATTGCACTTCAAACGTACTAAATATTTATTTAAATGCTTGATTTCGACAAGTTCAAGGTAATTTCTGAATTTTGTATACAAATTTACTTTTATGGTTTCTTATCGTTCGAAAGCAAGTGTCGAAATATGTTGACCCTTTTTTTTTATTTGTGTTAAGTAAATATGCTACAATCTCAAATTAAATAATAATTTTTTTTAAAAAAAAAAAAAATTTTTTTTAAATATATGTATAAGTATGACTTGAATATCATTTATATGCGCTTATGAAATCGAAACTGAGTTCAAAGCGACCGAGTTAAGCTTCATTTTGTATTTATTGATATTCAAGATATTTTTTTGTTTTTTTTTTGCAATTTTTCGATTGGAATTTTCATGCGGAAAGAACTCATAAATGAGTCATTCGATCGACTTTGTTAAGAAAAGTAAATAAACAGAAAAGAAGTAATAAAATTATATTAAATTAAATTAAAATAAATGAAGAAAAATTTGTACCTAATCGCATTTGTGTTTACAAAGATCCTGCTCAACCGTTGTGCAAAATCAAACGTAGATTTTAATAATAAATCCTAAAACATTTTATGGTTTCGTCAACGCTACGCGCCAAGTATTTGTATTTCCTGCTACTTTGACGTATCAAAAATAACATTTCTAGTGATAGTCAGACGATTTCCAATTTGTTCGCAGAATTTTTTCAATCTAATTATTCTCCTAGTAGTAGAGTGTAGGTATTCCTCTTCTCTCCTTCCGCCCAGCGGGTACTTGACTTACTGGGTTTCCAACTAAAATTTTTACAATGGATCTCCACATACTTGTATGATCGCACGCAAAGTGTAATGTTTAAAAATTCCATTTCAGATACCGTTAATGTTTCTTCAGGAGTAACGCAGGGTTGCCAACTAGACCCGATTCTGTTTTCACTATTTATAAATAAATGATATATCTTCTCAACTAACGTTTTCAAAACTTTCTAATGTATGCGGATGATGGAAAACTTTATAAAACTTACACTTCGGCAAACGAAGGTATCATACTGCAAACAGACATATACCGCATGGTTGTATGGTGTAAAATTAATCGGATGCCCCTAAATCTTAAGAAATGTAAAGTTATGTGTTTCTCCCGAAGAGCCGCACAGAAATACAATAATTATTTACACTATAGATAATTACAGTTTGGAGCAGGTTCACAGTTTTATTGACCTGGGGATCACTATGGACCCTAAATTGAACTTCATACATCCCATTGGTGTGATAGTCAATGAAGCCAAAGGCATGTAGGCTTTTGTAAAACGGTGGTCAAAGGAGTTTAATGATCATTATTCTACCATTGTTTTGTATATATCATTAGTAAGACGGCTCGGTGGTTTGGAACCGGAGGTATCAAATCAACTCTGACTGGATAGAGTCTATTCACTCGGAAATAATAAAATTTAATATTCCGTTCAGAATGTCCAGACATTTTTCCCCTTGTTTTTGAAAACTTGTAAAACGGCCGCGATAGCCGAGTGGTTAGCATTGCATACTGCCATTCGGAAGGCCGGGGTTCGAGCCCAGGTTCGAGCAACATCAAGAATTACAGAAAATAAATTTTTCTAATTGCGGTCGCCTTTCGGCAGGGAATGTCAAGCCCTCCGAGTGTATTTCTGACATGAAATATAAGCTCCTCACAAAAATCCATCGGCCGTTCGGAGGCGGTTTAGATTAAACTGTAGGTCCCTTCATTTGTTGGTAAAAACATCAAGATGCAAAACCACAAATTGGAGGAAGAGCTCGGCCGAAAATCGCTTCAGCGGTTACAAAACGCCAAATATATATATATATATATATATATATATATATAAATAAAAACGAATTTTGAATTCCACGAGCCTTTGCATTGTTTGTGTCTTGATTTCAACTCTCATTCAAGCACCTTTGACATATCTGACTCGCTTTTTCAATTTAAGATAACCATTTTGTCGACTCTCAATTAACATTTTATATTTGAAATAATTCTTGAAAATCAGCTGAACTTTTTCATTCTCGACACTAAACAAACCTCTCCTCATCGTGACTCGGTATTGATGAAAAACAAAACAAGTTCCGTACGTCATGCGGACAGCGCTCCTCGTGCAGATGGGCGGGAGTTGGGTAAACCGTTGGGAATAATTATTATTAATTATAATTAAAATAAATTAAATTTATATTAAATAAAATTAAATTATATTACATTAAATTAAATTATAGAAAAAATTATTAGATAAAGGAAAATACAATTATATTAATTAAATAAATTAAATAAATTTAAATTAATTTTAACAGATTTCAACTAAATTAAAGTAAATTAATTTAATTAAATTAAATTAAAATTAATTTATTTAAATAAAAATAATTAAAGTAAAATAAAGTTTAATTAAATTATATCAAAATATTTTAAATTAAAATAAATTAATATTAAAAATAAATTAAATTAAATCGTTTAAATTTTTTAAATTAAATAATTTATATTAAAATAAAATTGTATTAAAATTAATTTTTTTATTTATTTATAAAATAAATTAAATTTTTTATAGTTAAATTAAACTAAATTAAAATAAATTAAAATAAAAAAGGAAATAAAAATTAAAAAGTCAATGAAAATTACAAACAATAAGAGTAATTGCATGGTTTCTTTTCAAATTTTTATACTGAAAATTATTATTTTTAAATATCTTTGTTGATTTACATTCGAATCTCGCACCACCTTACCCATACTTCCGATTTCCACGCTGCATATGCTCCTTGCCACATATCAAAATAGATTTGACGCACTACATTATATATCCATATATACATTTGTATATGTTGCAAGTAAACACATTCCAAATAAAATTTTCTTCAGCTGCATCTGTTGCCTTCTTAGCACGTTCCAACAGAAACGCAGGAGAAAGAACTCAATCAATGAGCATGAACAACATGATCAACATGATCATACGTAACGTAACAAAAAGGTGGCCAAGCACCGGCATATAACTAGCGCACACCACACCACCTCAAGTGAGGATCACCACCAACAACCAACAACCAACCACCAACCACCACTACTAGACGGGGTGCCCCCGTTGCCTGTGGAAAAGATCTATTGAGAAATCTTAAAGAAATTTCGCAGACACCCAAAACAGGCTCGTTAGGTTGATGCATGTACATATATACATACATATGTGCATATGTATGCGCATGAGTAACGAAAGTAAGTTGGCCGTTACAGTGATTTTTTGGCGCCAAATAAAAGTAACCGGTGCGTACAGAAATCGTCGAAACTTGTTCAGAGAGGGGTGGCTGTTGTTATTATTTGTTTTTCTCTGTAAATTCTTTTTTCCTTTTTTACGCATTTCGCTAGCGTTATTTTTGGTAGTGTGCTAAGGATTTTGTAACGTGCCACAAAGACGTTTGGAAAATTTAAACGCAGGTGTGCATCTACTCACGGCGCTTTGGTGGAAAAGAAGTATAACAGTCAGCAGGATGTTAGGGGTATTTTCAGTACTTTTCTTTTGTTTGTATTGTCACATATGATTTCTTTGGTAGCTTCAGCTTCACAGTCTTCATATGAGTATTATTGCGAAATAGAAAAGTGTTTCGTTCGTATTGTTTGTTTTGGTTGGGCCTATGCTGCCAGTTTTGGGATAAAAAATACATTTTCGAGAATGGACTGTACCGAGAGGTTGGTGTTATTTTAATCAATATATTTAATTTAATTTAATTTAATTTAATTTAATATAATTTAATTTTTTTTTTGATTTTATTTTATTTTATTTTACTTTTTTTATTTTTTTTTATTTTACTTTTTTTACTTTTTTTATTTTTTTTATTAATTTTCAATTTTTTATTTAATTTATTTCTTTAATTGCATTTCATCTAATTTAATTTTATTTTTTTTTTAATTTATTTATATTTTATTTTATTTATTTTATTTTATTTTATTTTCTTATATTATTTTATTTTATTTTAATTTTTCGTCTTATTTATTTTACTTTTTGTTTGTTTTATTTTAATTTTTCTTGTTTTATTTCTTTTTTTTACTTTTTTTAATTTAATTTAATTTAATTTAATTGATTTTTTATTTATTTTATTTCTTTAATTTTATTTCATTTTTTTTAATTTTATTTTTTTTTTTTAATTTTTTTTTAATTAATTTTTATTTTATGTTTTTTTTTTTTTTTATTTTATATAATTTTTTTATATTATTTTATCTTATTTTATTTTACTTAATTTTTAGATACTTTTTTAATTTTATTTTTTTTTCTTCTATTTTTTTGTTTTAGATTATTTTATTTTTTGTTTGTTTTATTTTAATTTAATTTATTTTTTTAATTTTCTATATTTTATTTTTTTAATTTTGAAATTTTATTTTATTTTATTTCATTTCTTTTTTTATTTTATTTTATTTAATTTTAATTTTATTTTTTTAAATTTTTTTTCAATTTCATTTTATTTCATTTCCTTTCATTTCATTTCATTTTATTTTATGTAATTTTATTTTATTTTAATATATTTCATTTTTTATATTTTTTTTTATTTTTTTTTAAGTTTTAATTTTTTATATTTTATTTAATTTCCTTTTTTTATTTGTATTTTTATAATTAATTTCATTTTATTTTATATATTTCTTTAATTTTTTTTATTTTTTTATTTATTATTTATTTTATTTTATATTATATTATTTTAGTTTATTTAATTTAATTTCATTTCATTTTATTTTATATCTTATATTTTTATTTTTTTATTTTCTTATATATTTTTAAATTTTATTTTATATTATTTCATTTCATTCTATGTTATTTTTTTAATTAAGTTTATTTATTTTATTTTTTTAATTTTTGTTTATTTTTTTTTGTTTTTAGTTTATATTTTTTATTTTATTTTTAAATTTATTTCATTTCATTTGACTTTATTTAATTTTTTATATTTATATTTTTTTATTTTTTATATATTTTTAAATTTAATTTTATTTTATTTCATTTTTTTTTTCATTATTTTATTTTATTTTATTTTATTGTCTTTTACTTATTTAACATTATTTATCTGTGTTTTATGCTCTCGTAATTTTTATATTTTTCCTTAGGTGAACAAATTTATTATATCGTATGGTATATATTCTGTGCACCTGGGCTTAGGAAATCGCATTCCCGTATATATGTACATATGTGCACTTCTATAAATATTTATTTATCCCTAAGGGTTGCAAGCAATCACAGCTTGCCGATCTCAATCGAAACTAGGGAAAGGGGGATGATCGTGATCGTGATATGCTGGCTCCTGTCACTGCGTTGCATTATTGCAAGCTGCAGTCGGAAGTAGATATGTCTGTATGTAGTCAGGCTGCGAAAGGTGGTGGTATGTCCTGTGCCAGTTCCTGCAGCCGCCCTAAAATTAGCGCCAGGTAGTTTTGCGAAGACCTTCCGTTATGAGGTAGCCAGGTAAAATGCGTAGGGTTTCGTTGAATGGTGAAATCAAAGTTATTTGCACGGTTGGATGTGTGTGAAAATTTTTCAATTTAATAACATGCTCTACTATACCCAGCACTTTAATGTGCCAGATGGCGGGTTTCATTGAAACGAAAAAAAAAAAAATTATAAAAATCAAATGCAAAACATTCTTATGATATTTGAGTGCGTTCGTACATATGTTTATATGTATGTGAGGGTATGTGGCAAGTAGAAAATATTTTTATGTTCCATCCTTGACACACTAGTATGTGTGCACCTTGACATTGTCACAAATGTAGAGGAAATTTTTTGAATTTCTTATTTATCGCATTTATTATTTTGCTCCTCAGTTTCTCTCTTAATGATTTGTTTGTTGTTTTTTTTTTGGCATTGTAAGAAAATACTTTATTTCAATTTTTTCTTTTCAAGTGTAAGTGTAAATTGGCGATTTGTCTCGTGCTAAAATCAATATTTGGCAGCTGCAACTTCCTCTTGCGTGGGGCACAATGCTGAAAGGATGCACTTTTGGATCTTTTGTAGGATTTCATTTGACACACTTCAATAATTGATTGATAATTCGATTTATTTTATTTGCAAAGACATTTGTATGTACTCACTCATAAGCAAATCATATTTCACACGTCGAAATATTTATCAAATAGAACAAAGTGAAATTGTTATTGTACATATTGAATATAATTGAAATTTTTTCTAATGTTTGAGATCAAGAAATTGAATAATAACAATTATATTAGTCCCTAGAGCAGTTATTTTGCTAACTGGAAATTTTTTTTCGAAGTTTGCATGGTTTATAATCTTTGACTTTCTCTCGAGGTTCCCTACTTTTTTAAAGAAAAAAAAAATACACAGAAAACTCAAATTTAATTGGGAATGTTTATTATCATTCGAAAGAACATTCTTTGGCATCTATTTTTTGAAGATTATCTGCACGTCGAAGTGAACTCTCAATAAATCCATTGATTTTTTCCTTGTTTTTTCTGGATGAAATGACAGCTCTTGAACCTCTTCGTGTTGCTCTTCGTCCCAAATGCGGCAATTTTGCTTGTTTTCATACCCATTGAGCCAGAAATCGGCCTCATCGCTGTACAAAATTTGGCTCCAAAACGTCGGACCTTCTTAGAACTTTTCAAGAGCCCATAGAGCGAAGTGATGTCGCTTGGGGAAGTCGAGTGGCTTCAGTTCTTGCACAAGCTGTATTTTCTATGCTTGCAATTTAAGATCTCGTCGTAAAATGCGCCAAGTCGCTCCATACGTCAGTCCGAGTTGCTGCGAACGACGCCGAATAAACTCTCCACGGTCTTCGCTTACACCCTCAGCTACGACCGCTATATTTTCTTCACTGCTTGCTGGACGTGGTCTATTCGGTCGAATATCATTCAATAATGAATGCTGGGTGATAGTGTTGCGAATAGTATGAAATGTCAAACAATACTGAACAAAAATAACATGACAGATTGACACGACTCACGCGTGATCTTAAAAAAAAAAAAACTATTGAAACATGTAGCAAAGGATTTGAGGAGCAAAGATCGAGAAAAGCAGATTATGACTCAAAATCTATGTAACTTCGACTTAGTTATTATAACTTTCGCCACTTCGAACGTTAATTGAACTCAATAATATCGTAAGTTCGGTAGAGCTCGATATTTCTTTACCGAGAAGAATATTATTACCGATTGTGAGGAATAAACTATGAAAGAAATTCAGTATAGCTGTACTGGAGCTACACAAAGAAGTGTTTCGATCTAATTTCATTTACAAACCTTTCCAAAAACCATAGAAACACACCTTCAGGTTTTCAGCCTAGTTTTAGTTCAGTTTCGGTGGTCGTTCAGGATGATGAAAATTATGGTTTTGGTATAATATTGGTTTTCACAGTGAACTCACTCTTAGCAGTACTACAACACAGAGCAAAATTTCCACAAGCTTGCGATTCCTTGCAAGAAACTCTTCAATGATTATCTAACTGGCCTACTCCTTCTGGGCTTTACCTCAACTCAAATAAGGTGGAACTTTTTCTGGTTACGAGAAAATTCAAAATGTCATTTGTCTAGTCGTAAGAACTAAAGATTAATTTCTAAAAGTGATCCTTGGGAAAATATTTCGAAAGAAGCAAAAGAGCAATATATGGGGTCTTAGTTCATACACTGGCTAATATATTTCACTGAAAGCCACTGGAAATTTTTTTAAACAACCCAACAAGGGGGAGTGTGGAGTTGAATTTTGAGGGATTAGTCGTAGGTAATGTTCGTTCACAAAACACTTCCATGAAACTCTCATCCAGCCTGCCAAATAATTGTAGTTTTCCTTGGGTGGATACATCTGCTAGCAGGAAGATCACAAAGCAAGTTGAAACCAACTTTAAATTTAAATAAAAGGGCTTGGCTGGGCTGGACTATCACCGATAGAATAAGAAAAAGACAAGCCCATCGGTAACAGTGAAGATAACCATATATACGCTGGTAAGTCTCTAAAACTGAGGCAACAACAGTAGTTCTCCTGCGACCTCCACGATAAGCCAGGTAGCTTCAAACTAAGGTACTACAGTTCTTCAAAGCAGAGTTTTTGGGCACTACTGACGGTGTCAAATGGGAAAATCTATTAGTTCTCTGGACGACCGCCAAGCTACAATTAACGCACAAAAAACGAAATTGTGAGAATTGCAAATAGTCAAATGAAATACTATCACGATCACGGAAAATCCCAGTGAATATCACTAGAGCTTCAATTCACAAGACCTTCATATCTTTCAGCGCCAACAAATTTTTGTCTAAAGCGAATGTTGCATTGTGGAACACCTCCAGCTTGGAGCGTACAACTAAATTATTGTGGGGCAGCAAGGATTCTGATCAGACAAACTTTTTATTGCTTTCAGAAAAGATCACTAAGAATTATTTTCGGTGTATTGACGGGCCAGAATCCCTTGAGATGTTATCTCCACAAACTAGCTAAAGTGAATTCGGCTGAGTGCACAGAATATGATGAAATGCACTACTTTTGCAAGTGTTCGACCTTCAAGCGATTGAGTTGTCGTACCTATCGATATGCTCCCAGCTCTAACCTTACGCAGGTGGGCATAACTGTTTGGAAAAGAACACACAAAAAGTTGAATAAATCAAGAGAAATTTTTGCAAAATCATTACTGGTATGCACGGAGCACCGCAGTGAACCTACTTGATAGCTAGGTGCGACCGCTGGTAGTCAGATCCAAAACCTTTACTTTCAATCAACTAGTCACAAAAATCATCACCGATCTCAAGCCAAACAAAGCACGTTATCTCTTACGAGTATACGATTATAGATATTCTGGAAAATTTTATGGCGACCGGGTATGCCATTCTTCGCATTCAATAAGCTATGACTTTTAAGCTACTACTTATAAGCTATTTCTCAAGGTGGAAAGATGGAATCTTACAACGATGTGTTCAAAAATCAAAACAAACCTAGCAGATATGGGCTAAGAAAGGCTTACAGAAAATGTACACCTTAAAAGTAGAGGGAGTCTCCAAGATAGTGAGAGTACTGACAGGTCACTAACTAAAAAGTAGATATGCAGTAAGACTCGCAGTTCTTTATACCCGCTGAAGGCGCTTCAGGAGCCATATTAGTATTAAGATGTTAGAGGTGAAAACGAGCATCAATCTTCCAAGCGACTGCCTTTCTTGAGTTTCGAAATTTCTTACTTCGAGATAATTGGTCTTATGAACTCCAGAAAAAATGCGAAGTGGGTGCGAGGCCTAGTTGTCAATAAATTGTAGTAAAAAATCCATTAAATTTTGCTGTAGAAAATTTTACTTCGACAAGAATTCACACAATAATAAGGCATACAAATAAGGTAAACAAATTTCAAGTTTTCTTTCGTAGACCAAAACTTTTTTCGCCTCAGCTCCTAGCCATGAGGTTGTCGTTGTTCGCTCCATCATATATATGCTCTAGATATATATATATATTGAATTTTAATCGTATTTAAGCCTGCGCAGAAAGCACAATGAAGTTCTCTTCTACCCAACAACTAATAGAGAAGCTTTCCAATGCGCCAACAATGATACTCTTAGATAACTGTAACTTTCCAATAGAGAGCAGCGTTACAATGAAAATGAAACGATACGCAAGAGCATGAATAGACAACAAAGCGCTGAAGAAGAGCGCCAAGAGATAGCGCCAAAGCTGTAAACAGACTTCTTCAACGCGAACGCTTGCTCAGTAGAGCTTAAGCAAGCTCAGAGTGTCTAAGCTCTCAAGCACACTCACCTGTCTGCTCAGAGTAGCAGCTCAAGCCATGTGTTGAACGCCACTTAAGCACCCAAGCAGCGCGCACACACACAAACAAGCTATGCAAGTATATAAGCAACGAAGAGCGCCAACTCCACCCATTGTGCTGAGTGTGAGCAGGAAAAAAACAAAGAGTGCAAGTGGGGAGCGCCAAATCTTAATCTTAAGAGTGCTCTCAATACAATAATAAATAAATGTGAGTTCGAATTCACATAGCTGCACAGCTGCTCACCGCGATCAATATCTTTGCGCTTTGCTTTGCCCAGCTCTGTTCTCCGCTGCTCTGTTTAGCTGGCGTTCAGTAATCGTGGTGCGTGACAATCACAGCAAACTAAATTGACAAAAGCACCAGCCGAAACACATGCGACTCTAGCGGTGGTGGCGTTATTGCGGCTTTGCGATGTTGAAGCTGTTCGTGGTGGTGGTGCACACGACGTATTCGCTGGGCGATCGTTGTACAAATAGAAACAACAAAGCATAACGTTCGGTTATGCTGACTTTAGTTTGGCTCACCACTGCCGCGATCGCTGGCTAAAGCCAACACTAACTGCATGTGCGTAGTAGTCTGCATATGCATCTGTCTGTCCCGAGTATATACATAGTTAGTATATATATTTATAATAAATGTGGCATGACGTGGCGCATGTGGCACGTGCTGTAAATGCAACAACAAGAAGGAAAACAAAAACCTACACGCACATCTGTTCCACTTCACATTGATGGTGGATGCTGTAGCCGCATGAAATTGTTCTCCTTGATGATGGTGATTCAAGCGGCTGCTGACTCTTGCGAGTGATCCTCGTTAATGATCATTAACTCGCTTGGGCTTGGGACTATTGATGTACCATTTACATTATTTGTATGTGATTCCGTTTTGGATATTTTCGATAAACCCGAGTTAGTGGTTGATTTTGTGATATTGTGTAGATTCCTTTCTCCTATTGCCCGCCGCTGTGTGGGGAACAACGGACGATCGAATGTAGGTAAAAACACAACAACACAGCACATATATGTATGTACAAATCATTGCCGGCTTACAAATATCCTTTTTAGTACGTGCTATACGAACGAGCTGCTGCTCGGAGGGGTGAATTCACTGGTGGTGTTGTTGCTGGTGTTAGTGGTGGCTGCTGCTTGCCGATCATACTGCACGAGGGGGTTGGTTGGTTGGTTGGTTGGTCGCCTGTTATTTCCTTGCTCCTGACATTGACTTTTGGCTGGTATAAAACTTAAAGTGATCGTATTCCATTGCATCATTCGTTTATGGTACTGCAGACGTGAAACGTGCGACGTGCCTTGCCACCGTTTAGTTTGTCATCTCAAAAAAGAAAGAAAGAAAGAAAAACTAAAGAAATTTAAAAATAATTTAAATGCAGTGATTTATTTGCTCTGAAAAAAATTAAATATTTTATTCCAACAACTGCGTTGTGATGCTTGCGACTGTGATTTTAAAGTGGCTGGAAAAATTTTATTGAAAACAAAAAATTAAAATATTTATGCCGTGTTCCTAGCGTACCAAAGTGTTTTTGTGTGTGTTTTGTTGCCTCGCGGAGCATAAATATGGATAAGATCAATTACAGCAAATGTCCGCTTAAGAAGCGTCCAATAATGTTGGAAGTGGAGCAACAAGAGCGTTCCTACAACGAGGATCACTTGGATCAAGGTGAGTAGTTTGTAAGTAGAGCAGAACTCAATACTTCTAAAATAATAATTGGGTAGAAGTGAATCAGAACACTTGAATTGAATACTTTTTTTTAATGATTTTGAATCAGAAGAGAAAAAAATTAAATATAAATTAAATAAAAATTTTCCGCATTTACTCTTCAGACTCAGACTTCAAGCGAGCATTGATCGTGCCCGAAATTTTGCTGCAATTTTTTAGTTCATATTTTTTTCTATTTGGAAATAACGCTTAAGTAAGCTCGGGTCTACTTATTTTAGAAAATTAAATTAAATTTTTTTAAATATAAAAAATAATACTCTCTGTGGCTTACACTAATCTTTTACATTAATAATTATTTATATTTTTTTCTGCCTTCAAATCTGAATTAAATATTTCTAACCAATACAATAATTGTCAAAAAATTCCATTTTTTTTGTTAAATGGTATTTATGGCTCATTTAAATATGTTTTATACAAAAAAAATATTTCAAATACTTAACCTCAATTTTCTTTAGCTGAAAATATAATTGCAAAATACTGCATTAAATATTAATAAATTTAATAAATATATAACCTCAAATTTTATAAAAAATCTGTCCAGAAATTAAATAAAAATTAACTGTAATAAATATTAAAATTTTATAATTTATACATAACCTCATTTTTTACACAAAAGCTGGTCGGGAATAAAAAAAAAATTATGTCGAATTTAAAAATGTCGAAAATATATTATATACATAACCTCAATTTTTTGTTGCAAAATTGGACGGAAAATTGAAAAATATGATTTATATATATAAATATATAAATTTGATATAATATAATATATTAATTTCCTCAATTTTTATTCAAATTTTGTCAAAAAAAAATCCTCAAATTTTATTCACAAGATGGCCGAAAATAATGTAAAAATATTCTAAAGGGTGATCCAAGTAGAGGTATTTTTTTCAATCGCCTTTTTTCGACAGATCACGCATGAGTCGTGTCAAGCTGTCTCGATATTTTTGTTCAGTATTGTTTGGCATTTCATCATGGAAAGAATTACGCCTGAACAACGTTTACAAATCCTTTAACTTTGCTACGAAAATTCACGTTCTGAAAAGAATGTGTTTCGCGCGATTCGCTCAACGTATGGTCAACATAATCGGCCTATTGAGCGTACTATACGCAACACCATCACCCATATTGAGACCCACCATTCATCACTGGATAATATTCGACCGAAGGGACCACGTGCAGCACACAGTGAAGAAAATATAGCGGCCGGCCTTAGCTGAGAGCGTACACGAAGACCATGAATAGTCTATTCGGCGCTGTTCGCACCAACTCGGAGTGACTTGTGGTACAACTTGGCGCATTTTACGTCGAGATCATAAATTGAAAGCATAGAATATGCAGCTTGTGCAAGAACTGAAGCCGCTCGACCTTCCCAAGCGACATCGCTTCGCTATATGGGCTCTTGAAAAGACCTGAAGTTTTGTTCAGCGATGAGTCTCATTCCTAGCTCAATGGGTATGTAAACAAGCAAAATTGCCGCATTTGCGACGAAGAGCAACTTGAAGAGATTCAATATCTGACATTTTATCCAGAGAAAACAACGGTGCAAGATCGTGTTATATCACACCGTTAGACTTTTTCCTGTGGGGATATGTCTAAAATCCATGCGGACAATCTCGCTTCGATTCAGGCCTGGGAGTAAATCATCACGCTTGTCATTCGTCATTTACCAGGCGAAATGCTCGAACGAGTTATCGAAACTGGGACTCAACGGATGGACCATCTGAGACGTAGCCTCGGCCAACATTTCGAATGATAATAAAAATTTTCAATTAAATTTAAATTTTCTGTTATTTTTTTTTTCTTTAAAAAAGTAGGGAACCTCGAAATGGATCAGCCCCTTACCTAATACTAAAAATATATAATAAATACATAGCCTCAATTTTATGCAAATTTTGACTGGAAATGTAACAACAAAAAATATTGGAATAAGTTTTAGAAAATATAATGGATACATAAACTCAATTTTTGTATTTAAAATTTGGCCAAAATTTTAATAAAATCTTGCTTTATTAAATTTGTTTTGAATTTTAATTTAAACGATATCATGTTTTTAAATACAGTTGACCGACAAAATTTAAAAAGGAAACACTTATTTCCAATCTTGGAAAAAAATTAAGTTTTTTATCACTGAAAAAATAAGAAATTAAAATAATATTTTTTAGTTGCAATAATATTTATTTTAAAAATTTTAATTTTTGTTTAAAAATTTTTCATGACCTTAATTTTTGGTTTATTTTTTCATTGGTTAAATTCAATTTTGAAACTGATCATAACCTCACTGTTTCGGCTCTTTTTTTACTGTGCATGAGAAAAGCCATAAGAATAGGAATTGCAACTCCTCTTTTGGAATTAAATAAAATTCTGGAGCATTTTTTTCTAACAAAAAGTGTTTTTTTTTTCTGTCAGTATTAGCACTTCCATTATCGCTCCATAACAACAATTTATGGTACACTCAAAGAAATTCAGTTAAAAAACTGTTAAAAAACAATTATTTATTATTTGAATTATACTCTTTTGATTCTTCGAATGTCATACTAGCAGAAAATATAAATGATTTTTGTCTGAAAATATTGAAAATCTGCTTCTTTTTTTTTGGGTTTAGAACTTCCATAGTAATTCTCTCAAGCACAACCTAACCTTTGTATAAAAAATTAAAAATTATCTGAAAATTTGAAAATTTGTATGAGTATATAAAACTTATAGAATCTGGAGATTTGCTTTTTTTGACTTAAAACTTCCGTAATTTGTTCTCTCAAGCTCAACGTAACCTCAATTTGTATGAAAAAAGTTAAAATTAAATGAAAATATAAAACTTTTTATAGCATAAAAATTAAACAAAAATTAAAATATCCTTTTCGAAAACTTGTATGAGAATATAAAACTGATATAATATTGCACTTTAATGGATGGATGGTTCTACAAGTCGAAGAGAAACTGAGAAGGATTTACTATTCCGAATTAAATTTTAATAGAAATAATTTTTTTTAATTAATTTTAATTTAAATTTTAATTCTTTCAATTTCTATAAAATTATTTTCCAATTACTTAAAAAAATTAAATTGTGAGTTTAAATATTCAATTTAATATTTTTTCTTTAAATCAGTTGCCTCAAGGTTAATTAATTAAAGTGAATTAATTAAAATTTTTTCAAAAATCAAACTAACTTCGTTTGTATTGAACTATAAATGTTTTATTTTTTTCAAACTCATTTTTTTTAAATTTTTTAATATTCAAAAAAATTCAACTGATTATTATTTTTCTTTCAGATGAAGGTCCCGTCGATCTCAGCCTCGCCGCTGGCGCAGCACTTACATACAGAGCAACACAATCACCTGCGCCTGCATCTACGTTCACCACACCCGCCAGCTATAATCCCGCCTGTCAGTGGCGCGCAGATAAGGTGGAACACCATACGCCGCTACCAACACCGCCGCCCTCAGAAAACTCCACAACCACCGCAGTCGCCTTGACGCGTACCAAAGAAGAACTTGCGCGCCGCATCTGGGAAGAAACACGTGAGATTGCAAAAGCCTTTCCTGATGTATTCACGCGTGAAGAGATCGCACGCAGCTTGGCGCGTTTGGGTTATGGTGATTTTCCGCTCCCAGCCGAAGACGTAGTTTGTGACAAGGAACAGCCAGCGTCGACTTCCATAAGCCAGCAGCCACAATATGAAGGCATAACGCCGCCACCGCCAACTGCATCGCCACTGAGCAGCGCATTTATGCCGCAAGTGATTAAGCAAGAAATCGATGTTGATAACTACGCGCCGGCGAATGGTTTTAGAAACTACAATAACAATCTAATGAAAAGTATTGCTGATTATGAAGACTGCTTGCAGCCGCAAACTTACAGTATACAAATGGAGCAGGCGCCACAACGCATACCAACTGCTGTTCAATTGCCGACGCAAACGGAGCCTTATTACAACTACGAACAAACCGAGCGGCGTGATTTGGAGCCACAGGACTTGAGTGTGCGCAATGAGCTGCCGGCGCGCCGCGTGCTTGGTGAGAACATCAATCTGCATAATGTTGCGCGCGCACTGCTGAGCATGCAGCAGATGGGTAGCCATCCCAACCACAACAACAACAATAATAATAATCATTTAATGCACGCGCCTAGCCTCTCAACAGAGCGCCGCACAGTAGAATCACCGCCTGCAAGCACTCTCAAACTTAAAGCCAACAACGATCTCTACTACCAGTGTCAGCAGTGCAACAAATGCTACTCCACCTACGCTGGCCTGGTGAAACACCAGCAGACGCATGCATATGAAAGCACAGAGTATAAGATCATACGTAGCGTCGACAGCGCGGAAACGGTTGGCGCGCACACGACAACATGCGATTTCTCCAGTGACCAAACGGCCGCGCTCATACACTCCTCGAGTGTGGCGTCCGCGCAGTCCGCTCAAAAGCCAGTCGGTGTGCCGCGCTACCATTGCAAGGATTGCGGCAAGTCATATTCCACTTATTCGGGTTTGAATAAGCATCAACAATTCCATTGCCCCGCTGCCGAGGGGAATCAAGTGAAGAAGGTTTTCAATTGCAAGAATTGCGAAAAGAGCTACGTTTCGCTGGGCGCTCTCAAAATGCATATACGCACACATACGCTACCCTGCAAATGCCCAATCTGCGGTAAGGCCTTCTCACGTCCGTGGCTGCTGCAAGGTCACATACGCACGCACACCGGCGAGAAACCGTTCAGCTGTCAACATTGCAATCGCGCCTTTGCCGATCGTTCAAATCTGCGCGCGCACATGCAAACACATTCGGATGTGAAAAAGTATTCGTGTCCATCCTGCACGAAGTCATTCTCACGCATCTCACTGCTGGGCAAGCACTTGCAGGGCGGCTGTCAGCAATCGCCCAACTCAACGTCGCCAACATCATCGACTGAGAATTTGGCAGCGTACACAACGAGCTCGGGCTCTGTAGTGCGCGGCAGCGGTGGTGGCAGTGAGGGTTTCAATCAGCAACAGCTGCAACAACACATGCAGCGGCTGCAGCAGAATGAAGATTACAATGATGAAAATATGCCAGCAGAGCGGCAGCTGCAGCAGCAACAACAACAGTCTGCGAGCTATTTCTACGCCGACAGCTTGGGTAGTAGCGGTGGCGATGAGGAGGAGTTGGAGGAAATGCATTACACTGAGACATCGCCACCACAACCGCCACCACCGCCAACCGACGCTCAGTCGGCGCAAGCGCAGCAGCCAATGGCGTTAATGGGTGAATACACTGAGTGAAGTGTTCGAGTGTAAGTAAGGTGAGGAAGCAGGGAGAAACGGATACTCATAGTTTAATGTTTAGTTCGTAGATTATTTTCTAATCAATTTCAAGCAAGTTAGGAACTCAGGAACTCGCTTATAAGTTAAGTTATGCATGTATGTAAGTCTGGTATGCCAAATATATATTGCAACGGTGCCAAAAATTAGTTAGGGTTAGATAAGAGTTTTAGGGGAAAAAAATTAAAAAAATTTAAAAAATTATTTTTCAATGAAGTGGTAATTTTTCTAAGTATTTATCACTATTTTGAGGTATTTTCTGGCGTAACTCATTAAACACTAATTTATTTATTAATTTATGGAATATATGTATGAAGCATGACAAGGAAAATAAATATTCATAAAGAAAAAATATAAAAGAAATACAAAAATTAAAACTAAAAAATAATATTTTCGAAAAGTGTTCTTTTAACATACAAAATGGAAGCCTGAAAAAAAATTTAAAATTGAATAATCGAAAAGTAAAATGAAAACAATGCAATCGTAATTTAGAAAAAAAAAAAATGAATCAAAAAAATTGGTATACTCAAAATAAATAATTACCAAAAATCATTGAAAATTTCGATAAAAAATTTAAAAAAAAATCGATACAAAATGAAAAAATAATTTACATATATATAAATTCAAGAATTCGTATATAAAATAAATAAACTTTTAACAAATATTTAACTTTGAGCACATAAAAATAAAATAATACAAATGAAATAGCAAAATTCTCAGATCAAATCTCAGAGTTTAAAGAAAAAAATTAATTTAAGAAATTAATTTCGAAAATTCCCAAGCAAAAAATAACAGTAATAAAAATTGTAGGAAGGAAATAAATAAATACTAATAAATAAATAAATTCAAAGTTAAAAAAAAATTAAATTAATTTTATAACAAAATCAGTATAAGCAAGTATACCCCGGAATTGTGCCAAAAATGTTATATATTTTATTGAAAAATAAATATTTTCAGTTTAAAAAAGACAAACAAAAACAACCAAAAATTCAATATATAAAATATGAAGGAAAAAACATTAGAAATAATAATATTTCAAAAGATACATGCTGAAAACATTAGCAAAAAATAAAAAATTTCAAAGAAAAAAATTACTAAACTTAAATAAAATACAAAAATTTAATAACTGAGAGTGAACATTAAAATAAAATTATGGAAATATTATTTTATATAAAAAAAAATAAAATAAAAATATGTGCAGTAAAAATCTGCCAAAAATATTAAGTTTTTTATGAAAAAATATCAAATAATAAATATAAGAAGAAATATTGGTTTTAACACTACAAAAAGAGAAAATTTGCTAGGATTTTTAGAAAAAGTAATAAATACTAGGAAATCGAATATAATTAAATACAAATTAACGAATCAAAAAAAAAATACACTTCATTGTGTCGCAACAAAAAACTTAGATTATTTATTTAAAACAAAAATATATAGGGTTTTCCAACGAGAGTGATATGATTTCCTTTAAAAACCCCACACTAATTGTTAAGGAATTTCAAATGTTTTTTATTTAATGTGAAGTACAATCGATACAATTAAGTTCTGATTCTAACATCAGTCAAATGGCTTCCACAACTTCTTTGGCAGGAACGCATGCGATGAATCCAATTTTTGAGCACTTTTCCATTAAATCAAGTCGTACACATGTCATGAATAGCACGTTCAATTTTGACCTTTAAAGCTGGAAGAGAGTCTGATGTATTGCTAAATACCAATGACTTCAATTAACCCCACAAGAAAAGTAGTCTAATGGTGTTAAATCACAACTTCTTGGAGTCCATTCAAAGTCACAATTTTTTGAAATAATCGAATCTCCAAACCATTCTCGCAATAATACGGTTGTTGCACATGCTGTGTGACACGTAGCCCCCCGTCTTGTTGGAACCAGATGTTGTTAAGATCAACTTTTTAGCCATAAAAAATTGGTTATCATCGATCTATACCGCTCTCCATTGACACGTGTAACGATGCTACCAGCTTCATTTCGAAAGAAGTACGGACCGATGATTCCACCAGACCAAAAACCACACCAAACTGTCAATTTAGGTGAATGTCCAAAGGTTGTTCATGAATAATTTGTGGATTTTCTTCGCACCAGAATCAACAATTTTGTTTATTTACCGCACTACCCAAATGAAAGTCAGCCTCATAGGAGAAGATGATATCCTTGAAAGAATAGTTTTCAAGTTGTTCCAAGACAAAATCAGCAAATTCGCGACGTTTAGGTGGTGATGAAATTGTAAACATTACTGAATACAATGAAAAAAAAAAATGACGAATCATGACATATTAAAAATGGCCAAAACTACACTTAGAAGTCATATCATCCCTATTGGAAAACCCTTTACAACATCTCTAAACTTTATATTTTCATTTTTATTTTCCTAGTTATTAATTCCATATATTTAATTTATTTTTATATATATTTATTTATGTATCTTTTTTTAACATAAATTATTTTATATGTAAATGACATATAAGCTATTTATTAATTATAATATAATAAATTATTAAATTATTCTATTTATCTATTTATCATAAACCTATTTAATATTTATTTATTTATTTTATTATAAGGCAACTAATCATTCTCGCTTCTAAAACGAGTGTAAAATCAGTCAGTTGTCTAGTCAGTTAGTTACGCAGATCGAATTTTGGTACATAGTTTTGTATGATCAATTTATTTTTAATTATTATATATATTTAATGTTAAATTAATTAAATTAAATTAATATAATAATAGCCGAATAGTGAATTCATAAAATGCCATTTAAAACAATTTTGAAGTAGAAAAACAAAAAAAAGTATACACGTAAAAATGTATAAGTAGAAATGGAGGAGTGAAATGAAAGAAATAAATAACTTTAAACAAATTGAAAATAAAAAGTAATATTTAAAAAAAATAGCTTTTAATAATATTTAAATCTTATATATATACATAACAATAGATAAAAATTCAATTATCTTATTAATTTAAATCAAGCCAAAATTACATGAAAAATATAACTATTTATATTATATTTATTTATTATATATATATATTATATTTATTTATATTTATATTAGTAATAAGGGGGGCATATAAATTATATAAAAAAAAAAACAAAAAAATAGATTATAATAAATAATATTGAGGCAAAAATTGAGATTGACGATTTTTTAACATTTTTTTTCGCACTGATGGAGTTACAAAAACAATAATAAACTAAACTAAAGCGAAATTAACAAAGGAAAACAATAAGCTAAATTCATATTTAAAGTTTTTTAAATTATATTTCTGCATATTTATACAAATATTCGACGCACAAAGCCAGCAAATTAATTTAAAATAAACTGCAAACTTTCTCATTCATATCGAAAAAGAAAATGCCTTTCAAAGCCCACTAAAGAACGGAGAAAAACACTTTTCTATTAATTCAACTCAATACAATAATAATAAATGCTAATATATAAGATATTTATTGTTATGTTGTTATTGTTAAATTATTTTGTTGTTTTATCTTATATATACAAGTATATGTATATATGTACGAGCTTACAACCAGCTACCAATATTGGCCAAATTTTATATGAATATTGTATATAGAATTTATCAAATGCCAAATATATATTCATATATATATCTATATGTGTATTAGTAAAAAACGAGTTACTAGTACTAGTACGATTATATGATTATAAGTTTTGTATTAGTAAAAAATATATATATATGCCAACGCCTTTAAACTAATAAAAATAATAAATTCAACGCTGTAAATTTCGCCTTAGCTGCTAACAATAACAATATATAGAATATGTATATGTATTTATGTAATTTTATTATGTAAAAAAAAAATAATAATTTAATAAAATAAAAAAAAATTAAAAAATTTTCTGCTATTTTTAATAAATGACAAAAATTGTGAGTTGGAATTTTGTTAAATAATAGGTTTATCAAAAAAAAAAAAAAAATTATAAGAAATATAAAATAAAATAAAGTAAAAAAAATAAAATAAAAAAAATAAAAAAAAATAAAACAAAAAAAAAATAATAAAACAAGAAAAATAAATTAAAAAATAAAGTAAAATGAAGGAAAATCAAATAAAACAAAATCAAATAAGAAGAAATAAAATAAAATAAAATAAAATAAATAATTTGAATTAAAATAAAAAAATCTAAAAAAATAAAAAAATTAAATAAAATAAAATAAAATAAAATAAATAATTTGAATTAAAATAAAAATATATAAAAAAATAAAAAAATAAAATAAAATAAAATAAATTAAAATAAATAAATTCAATTAAAAAAAAAAATAAAAAATAAGTAAAAAAATAAAATAAAATAAAATGAATTAAAATAAAATAAATTAAGTAAGATAAAATGGAATTAAATTAAATAAAATAAAATAAAAAATTAAGAAAAAAAAAAAAATAAAGTAAATTATTTAATTAAAATAAAATAATATAAAATAAAATAAACCTATTAAAAAAATGTATATATACATATATATATAAAATTAAATTTAAAAAAAATAAATAAATAAAAAAATTAAAAAAAATATAATAAAATTAAAAATAAATTTAAAAAATAAATAAAATAAAAAATAAAAAATTAGATTAAAAAAAAAATTAAAAAAAAATTTATTGAAAAAAAAAAAAAATTATAAATTTAATAAAAAAAAACTAATAGAAAAACAAATAAAAATAAAAAAAAAATTAAAAAAATTAAAAAAAATTAAAAAAAATTAAAAAAAAGAAAAAAATTGCAAAAATTTTTTTATTAAATAAATTAAATTAAAAAATACATATTTAAAAATAATAAAATAAAAAAAGAGAAAAAAATAAATTAATTTAAAAGGAATTGAACTTAATTAAATCAAATAAAAATAAAATAGAATAGAGGTAAAAAATGAAAACGCAATTTTCGATTTTTGAGTTTTTTACAAATCGCATAACTTGTTAGGTTTAATTTTATGTTTTCGATTTGACTGTTTTTCCTATTTTTTAATTTTAATTTTTATTTTTACTTCTTATGCCTCTGCGGCTAAGCAATGTCTAGGAAATCGATGATTCATCGCGCCATGAACGCGTTTTTAGCCGGCTGCCGAGTCGCATATACGAGTATGTATGTAAATTGCGCCACAACAACTTACAACTTGCCACATGCGCATGTGCGCTAGACAAACACTGCCACATACACCAGATACACCATATACACACAGCGCCTGCCTGCCTGCCTGCCAACTCCCCGCCAGAGCCGCCCAATGCCTGCCTTATCTAACCGATTCGATGTTGACGCCGCTGCTTGTTTATTACTTACTTCTCAGGTAAAACAACAACAACTCGCAGTTGTTTATTAATGTGCCTGCCGTTGTTGTTGTTGCAACTACCACTATCGGCGTTTAAATATTATTATTTTTTTGGCTGTCTGCTGCATGTAGCGTTGCAAATCTTGCAGCTGCATTGCCAAAACAATGTCGCATACAACAGCAGCCAGCAGGCAGCAGCCAGCAGCCAACAGCCGTCGCTTTAGTTCATTTGCGTTTGTAAGAACTATGAAGCGTGTATGTGTGTGTGTGTGTTTATGCTTTCAGGTTTTTTTCGATTTTTTCCAGATTATTTGTTTTTCGTTTCTTCTTTTTTCGTTGTTGTTGTTGTTGTTGTTTTTGCCTATATTTCAGCATACAAGTATTGTCTGCCGCCGGCACACGAGTCTGCGATAAATCCAACGACAATAATAATATAATAATAACAAAACAATTCGCGATATGTTGCGACCACAATGCGATATACTAAATAATAATAATGATTATTCTCGCAATTAATTTCGATTAAAAACATAGTCAACATAGTCACACTACATACATATGTACATATCGTCCATGAGCTATGGGTTCATAGTATTAGAGAATTTACTGATTGCTTTAGGCGCATTATGTTCTGTGTTTCTGTTTCTTAAGTCACACATTGGACTTGGGAAAAACTGCTAGATGATGCGAATGTATGGGTAAACGTAAGTCTGTAATTAATTGAGCGTTGAAAATTCGGGGAGTTGCTCAATACTCAAAGGTGATGAACCAGAAACATAAAAAACAGTGTTTTATGAGCCAACTGTAATTATATACCAGAAATTTAAATGAATCAATCCTAATTAATAAAGATTTGAAAAAAGATTTTAATAATAAAAAAAAAAATTAAATCATATAAAATTAAACAAAAAATTTAAAATATATTATAAAAATTAGAAAATTTTATTTTATATAATATAGTTAAATTATAATAAAAAAAATAAATTATTATTAAATAAAATTAAATTAAAAACAATAAAAATGAAATATATTAAAGCAAAAATGAAATATAAAAAAAAAAAAATTAAAATAAACTTAAATTAAATTTAAAAAAATTAAATAAAAGTAAATAAAATAACTTAAATTTAAAAACAAAATTGAATTAAATGAAAAAAATATTAAAAATAATTTTAAAAAGGAAATTAAATTAATATAAAATAACAAATAATATAAACAAAAATAAAAACTAAATCAAATAAATTAACTAACTTAAAATTAAAAAAAATAAAAAAAAATTAAAAATTAAAGAAGGAAAGATAAAAGTAAATAAAAAAATTTAATGAAATTAAAACAAATTTAAATAAAATAAAAATTTTGAAAAAAGCAAAGATTAAAATTAAAAGAATATACAAAACTTAAAAAAATATTTAAAATTAAATTATATTTACTTAAAATAAAATTTTAATTAAAAAAATTTAGATTAAAAAAATTAAAAAATTTAAAAATGAAATAAAATAAATTTAATTAAATAAAATTAGATAGAAAAATATAAAAAAAGTAATGAATAAATAAAAAAATTAATTAACTAAAAAAATTATTTTAAAAATAAAATAAAGGAACATAAAATTCAAACAGGTTTAATTAAATTGAAATAAAAACTGAATGAAATTAACAAAGAAATTAAATATTTGTAAATTCTGATATTTTGGAATTTTTTTTTTAAATAAATAAATATTCAAAAGCAAAAGTAATACAAAATTTTAAATGAAATAAAATAAATTTTAACACAATAATAAATCAACTACAAAAATACAAAGAATCTTGTTTTTAATAGCTTTTATGAAGTGCTACGGGGTGTAGTCCGGTTTGCTCCTCACACACCCCGGACACGATGCGACTCTTATGAGAGATCCAGTGATCAGCCAGTGTTGGGTCTTTGGTCACTGCTAAAAGAGAGGGAGACTTAGTAACGTCTTAAACCTTTTGTGCAGTGCCTGTTCAGCAGAGGTACGTTTGCGAGCGGGCGTTGATGTTGATGCTACTACTAATTACTTGCGCAGCGTTGTTGTACACTAGCCTTGGTACCGGTCAGGTAAAGGGTTTTCCAATAGGGATGATATGATTTATAAGTGTCGTTTTGGTCATTTTTAATATGTCATGAACCGTTCAATTTTTTTCCATTGTATTCAGTAATATTTACAATTTCATTACAATTTCATTATGGCAAGATGTACGCAAGAACAACTTTGCTGATTTCGCCTTGGAACAACTTGAAAACGATAACGATTTTTTTTAAGAAAATCATTTTCTCCGATTTGGCTCACTTTCATCTGAGTGGTGCGATAAATAAAAAACAGTCGCTTCTGGTGCGAAGAAAATCCACAAATTATTCATGAACAATCATTACATTCACCTAAATTGAGAGTTTTGTGTGGATTTTGGTTTGGTGGAATCAACGGTCCATACTTCTCTCGAAATGAAACTGGTAGCACCGTTACTGTCAATGGAGAGCGGTATAGATCGATGATAACAAACTTTTTATGGCCACAGAAGGAAGAAGTTGATCTTAACAACATTTGGTTCCAGAAAGACGGGTCTACGGGTCACACAGCATGTGCAACAACCGAATTATTGCGAGAAAGGTTTGGAGATTCGATTTTTTCAAGAAATTGTGACATTAAATGGCCTCCAAGAAGTTGTAATTTAACACCATTAGACTACCCTTCTTGTGGGGTTATTTGAAGTCATTGGTCTTCATCAATAAACCAGACTCTCTTCAAGCTTTAAAATTAAGCATAAAACGTGCTGTTCATGAAATACGACTTGATTTAGTAGAAAAAAAACTCAAAAATTGGGTTCATCGAGTTAGTTCCAGCAAAAGAAGTCGTGGAGGCCATTTGAATGATATTATATTCAGAACTTAATTGTATCGATTGTACTTCACATTAAATAAAAAAATTTGAATTTCCTTAACAATTAGTGTGTGTGTTTTTTTTTTAAAGAAATCATATCACTCTTATTGGAAACCCCTTTATAAACCAGTTGCAATAAAAAGAAAGTGATGTCTCCGATCAGAAAACTTGCTTTTGATGACGATCACTTTAGTCTAGTTCCTTAATTTAGGTCAATTCCCGGCCAGTTGATGTCTTCATAAAACTAAGATTGACGTCTCCGCCGTCCAAGAAATGCAACGGACTGGACAAGTATGGAAATTAGCAAGTCCTTGTGACATATTCTACAGTGGTCACATGAAGGTGCTCAAATTTGAAGCGCAGGATCCGTGAAGGGTCCTCTAGCAATTACCATCAAAGCGAAGTTCTTCAACATATAGCTAATTGGCGTTCACGCCCGGACGGAAGAGAGATATGGTATGACCAAAGATGAGTTTTTTGAGTACGCTGACTTTAACGTCAGGGTAAGCGCGAAAGATATTTTTGGCACAACAGTTCAGCAAATCCGGCCTCTATGACGAAACAGCTCCAAACGAAGTTGGAGCACGAAATATGCTTGTTTATAGTTTAAGATTGCAACAGAGAGCCGTGCAGTTGTCTACTTGACTTGCACTTCTGCTCTCTGAGAGGGAACCGCATCTCAAGTATGCTTCGTACAGCTGCCAGCGAAACAATAGTTTTCCGAAAAGATCGAAACATCTGCTGGTACGAAGAGGATAACAGTACCACAGTGGAGAGAAAAAAAGGCTACTTACGTCGTAAAGTTGGCTGCAACACGCGCTCTATAGTAGAGATTATTTAGGGTAAAAGAGAATATCTGGCGACTGGTCCCTGAACATTTCTTTAGCCTGCTTAATGGCAGTGAAAATGGATTCTCTTATCGATGACGATGGACTTTTTCCGACTACAAAGAAGTTTGTATAAAAATTGCTCGTTTGAAATTCAACATACCGGCAGATGCTTATTGACCGAGCTATTCGAATATGACGGCAAAGGACTGTCAAAGCGCATGCATTAGTACCAAAAAAAAAAAAAAAAAAAAAAAAGGCCGGAGCTCACAATCTGCACCAATTAGCATGATTAGCATGGGATAAGTCTTCTCAACATCGCATATAAGGTTTTATCGATTGACCTGGGGAAAGACTTAACAAACTGATCATCTTATGAGCTTATCAGTGTAGCTTCACACTTGGTAATTCTAGCATTGCCTGTGACTCTAAAGCAGCCTACCATGGCAGGAAAAATAGTTGCCGCTGTCTAAACTGACGTTGGGTAACACTAAAGTTTCCCTCATATTCGCGAAAGTCTTCTCAGATGACTGACTGATGGTGTGACTTCTTTAGCTTGTAGCTAAAAAAAAAGACGAGAATAACAGCTAACCAGGGAAGATAAAATAGAGCTGGCGTATGCTGAAGGAAGCTCTTCTTCTGCTTAAAACCTCCAATTCGTTGGAAAGTTCAGATGAGCATGGAATTGGCTTCACTTGATGTCCCTAATAAGTTACGAAGCTTGAATAGAAGAAACGACTGGCGTGTACATGGTTGACTTGGCTGGAGAATATGGGCTTGACTAATTATTTTCGACCGAAAAACTTTTTAGAGACAAAATTCTTTCATCGTACAGCTGTGGACCGAACTCTCAAGCACCAGTGTTTCCTTGCCAAAGAATTCTTAAACAAAATAATTATGTTTTCTTTCCTTTTCTGTGCACCAACGACTGTGAGTTAAATCGCAGCAATTAAAAAAGACCAAATTTTTGGTGATTTCAAATGCTTAAAAAAATTTAAATTTTTTTTTCTTTTCAAAAAAATTGCAACCTAAAAGTGTGAATTATTGAACGACAAATGCGACTAGACAAATCAGCGTGTGGTCAAAGGTTGGGCAAAAGATATATGAATAGACACAAGCGTGAATGGAAGGCGCATGAATGTGCCGGGCTTTGTGGCTGCCGCAGTCAGTAGTAGTCGTAAGAGCAGCAATAGCGGGACTGAGTAGCGACAAGGAAGGTGACAAGTGTGTTGCATGGTTGACAAGCCACAAAAAAGTCACAGCCACTGTGTGCTAAATGCCACCAACAGTAGTAACCGGCAATTTTTCCCCCATTTTTTTGTTGCTCTTTTTGCAAGCAACTGTACGATGGCGCTGTATGTGCGGTTGTATGTGCGCCTATGTATCGGATACGGCGCTTGTCAATTACATTTAATTAGTTTTCAAATTTATTGGCACGCGGTCGAAATGTGGCAATTGGTTTGTTGAGATAATTTTTTTTTTGAATTTTTTTTGGGATTTTTTTTCGATTTTCGAAATGATTTTGGTTTGAATATTTAAAAATTGTTCACACCTTTTTCTGTAAATAGTTGTAAGCTTAATTGCTATCTATTGCGAGGTTTTTGGTGATATTAATTAAAAATATTCAGTTTTTCCGCTATGTTTGTTTTCTGGATTTTTTTTTGGGTCCTTGAGCTCTTGAAACTATTGATCTCCTGCAACTTTTGTCATTTTTTTAAATCGCATTTTTCCTTTCATTGAGCTTTTCATCTCATTATTTGTATATATGTTTCCAGCGTTCACTGCTCCCTCTCTTTCCCGCTCTCTTTTCAGCGTTTTTTCTTTCTAGGTTAATTGGCATTTATTGACAGTTGTTTTTGTCCGTCGACGGCCGGCGCTAGCCTAAAAACACGCCTTAAATTTATTTGAAATTTGGCCAAAAATCAGTTTACAGCCTGTTTAACCGTATATATTTATTTACAGTTATATTTTTTTGTTGCTGTTTTTTATTTTTATTTTTTCTTCAATTTATTCTGCACTCGCTCGCGATTCCAATCGTATTTCACAAGTGGTCGTCGCCCTGGTAAATCTATATTTTAAACGTTTCACCAGTTAATTTTTTTTTTGCTTGCATGCAGGTAACTGTTAACCTCTGTTGTTCCATATAAATCAACGTTTAAATTAGTAATGCCAAGGTGGCATTTATTTGTTGGCGTCTGCGTCTATTGTACTTTTTTTGGCGGAAAATAAATCGATTTTCTCTATGGATTGCTAGAATATTGCCAAATATAAGTTTTGAATATTATTTATATATTTCAATTTTTTTTTCTAAAAAAAATTCGATATATTAAAAATAAGCTTGATTTTGGAATTTGATAAAAATAATAATTTGGCGGTAACCTTGCCCATAAGCGATAGCTTTTTAAGTAATTTATAGTAAGTGTATGCTAGTAACCTACATAACACTAAAAAGAAATAATAATAATCATATTGAAATAAAACAAATAATAATAATATTGAAATAAAACATAAAAAAAAATAAAAAAAAATTAAATTATGTATATTTTATATCATGTGATGTGTTGTGAAATCACATGATGTTGTTACCAATGAAAATTTTTTCTCACTTATTTTATTTTATTAATTTTGAACGTTTGTGAATTAGTTTGAGTCAAAAAGACAATAATTTAATTTATATTACGAGCTGTTTGTGCTGCGTCATAACACGCCGTGATGTGATGTCAGATGAAAACTTTGTCACATGATGTCTTCATCAATACAATTTTATTTTAATTATTTTATTCCCTGGCTAAAGATAGAAAATAATCGCATAGACTTGCAATTGCGTTGGTTTTTATGGTGCAATTATGCTGGTCTACTCAAAAAAAATTTATAGATAAATATAATGTTATTGAATATGTGAGTTCAAATATTCTATTTATTTTATATCATGTGATGTGTTGTTAAATCACATGATGTTATTACCAATTAAAATTTTTCCTCACTTATTTTATCTTATTAGTTTTTAACTTATGTGAATTAGTTTGGCTCAATGAAACAATAATTTAATTTATATAACGAGCTGTTTGTGCTGCGTCATAATCCGTGCCGTGATGTGATGTGAGATGAAAGTCTTGTCATATGATGTCTTTATCAATACAATTTAATTTTACTTTTTGTTTGTTTGTTAAAAATGTAAATTAATGTGAACTGAAAAGTTCTTATTTTATATTCTCATCACATGATGCGACATCATATGTTCTAATACCTAACCTTGCTTTTGCTAAGTTTTAAAATATTTTATGGTATACTTATGCTAGGCTACTTACAGTTTTACAAAAACAAAAAAAAAAAAAAAAAAAATTATGTCGTTGAATATATGAGTTTAAATATTATATTTATTTATGGATTTAATATCATGTGATGTGATGTCAAATGATTTTTTTGTTAATGCAATATTTTTTTTTATATTTAACTCATTAAATTTTTTTGTAAGTGCATTACGTTGGTCGAAGGAGACAATAATTTAAGTATACATCACGACACACGTATTAAATCCAATATACATATATATATATCCAGAAATTATCATATGATATGACTGTCAACGCATGACTTCGCAGCAATCTTATACATGGTCTTCGAGGAAAAATTACATATGTATGTACACCTAATAAATAATAAAAAAAAAAGGTTATGAAAAAACTTTCTGACATCACATGGAGGCATTTGATTCAATTTCGTGTGATGTCATGTGATTTTTTGTAATTTATGTGTACCAAATTTTTTAAAATTATTTTTATTTTATTTTGTAAATAAGCATTTTTATATCAATATTTTCTCTAGCACTTTCTCAAAAACTTATTTGCATATCGCATGAAATTATATCAAGAGATCACGCATGACATCACGTGACTTGCACTAATGCAAAAGTCGAAAAAAATGTACTTGAATATTCGTACTTCAATAAATGTACTACACTAGTGACAAGCATTATGATTCCTCATTATGCTTTCAGTCTAGGAACTAATGTCATATCGCATGAAGTCATATCAAGTGAGCTCCTGTGATGTCATGTAAACTCTTATCATATGATTTCATATACATATATATAAAAAAAAAAATATTTAAACATATATTTTTTAACAGTTTTTCTGCAAATAAAACCAATCTTTCTAGTTCTAGAAGAATGTAGCATCACTTAAGTCAAAGTCACATCACATGTCATTACATGTGATCACATGACTTCATATTACTTCACTTTATTTCACTTTTGGCATGCTAAGAATAGTTTTAGAGCAAAAAGAAAAAAGAAAAAAGTACTGCCTTGTACACATTGAAACCTAAACTATGAATCATCACACTCAACCATTGGCTATGAATTTCATCACAGTGTCAACAGTGTGGCGCTCATCACCTTACTTCTTACCTCTTACTTCCACGCTGAGTTGACCTAAATTGCAAGGCAGCGAGTTATCACACCGGTGTTGTTGTTTTTCATTGTTTTTCTACAAAACACTGCCAACAAATTGCCAAGCACCAGCAGTTGTTGCAGCCAACCTACTGCGCTGTGATGCAAGTGAGTGTAAAAACCGCCAAAAATAATTTACGAATTTATGTGGCATGTTGCAGCAAACGCGCTTACAAATATACAAATGCGGCAAAGCGATGAGCTGCACTGTAAATGCGATGTGATGTGGTTGTGATTTAATTGCGGTTGTAGTTTTTAAATTTTATTATTATTTTTGGAACTCTTTTTTTTGTCTTACTCTCCTCTGTTGGCTTCAATGCAAAAAGTTTTGCTCAGTTTGCCTCCTCCTTCAGCGCTGGCCAATCATTAAATTTATTTGTTTTCTGAATTAAAAATATTTATTGCCACGTTGTCGTTGTCTGTTGACGCGTCGCATTACAGAAAGGGTTTGGAGCCTCTCGCGCACACACGCGCACTCACACAAACACCAATGTAGGAAGATAGCTCTGAGCGACAATTAAGATGCGAAGGAAGTTGGATTTTCAGTGATAAAAAAAGATAAAAAGAAAAGTGAAGTATAAAGAAATATGGATAAAATAAAATAAAATAAAACATACAAAAATTTAAAAATTTTATATTAAAAAAAAAAAAATAAAAAAATAAAAATAATAAAAAATATAAAATAAAAAAAAAATAAAAAATAAAATAAAATTAAAAATATAAAATTAAAAAAAAAAATATAAAAAAATTGTATAAAATAAAATAAATAAATTAAAATGATCTAAAAGAAATAAAGTAAATTAAAAAAATTTATTTTGAAAAAAAAAAATACAAAAAAAAAATGAAATAAATATAGCCTTTCCTTAAACCGACGTGAACACAACCGCTGGCTAGAAAAAAATCAAAAACTGTTTTTAAGGAGGCTAAAATCAAACGCGAATGCCCAAACACAAACAGAGCAACCATCGAGTGAAGCTTTTACAGCCTATTGGTCGTCCATTTGGTCTCTCTTTCTCAGAAGCATAATTCGTCAGCAAGCAGGACAGGATCAGACATGAAGGACAATTTTTCTAATGTTCCAACCAACGATTTTTCACCCATCACCTCTCAGCAAATCAACAACGTTACAAGGAAGCTTCACAATTGACAATACCCGGGATGTAACAGAATCCAAGCGGACTGGTTCAAAACTCTTTCGTGTACTCATGCCAAAATCGCTGAGATCTTTACAAAGACAATCTCCGGCGAGGAAGAAATATCAGAGTTCTTAACGTTAGGTACGATGTAAGTGATACCGAAAAGTGATAATCTAGTTGAGCCATCAATTTTCAGACCAATAACTTGTCTCCCGGTTGTCTATAAAACACCGACGTCATGCTTATCCAACATCCTTTATGCACACATTGAAGCAAACAACTTGATTGCGAAAGAGCAGAAAGGATGCTTAAAATCGTCACAGGGATATAAAGAGCAGTTAATTATAGACCAAGTAGTACTTGGATAATCTAAAAAGCAAAGCAGAAATCTCTATGCAGCGTACATCGATTGAATGAAAGCTTTCGATTCAGTGCCAAATTCATGGCTTATCGAGGTGCTGCATTTGTATAAATTCAATCCCAATTTAAAACTTTCCCTAGAGAAAATTATGCAAATTTTGGAGAACTGGAATATAATTGCCAATAGCTGAAACTGCTCAGTACACGAGGGACATAAACATCAGCAATGGAATATTCCAAAGCGATTCAATGAGTCCACTATGGTTCATCATCAGCATGAACCTTCTCAGCCATATTCTACTGGAAGATATCGATTGAGTCACCTCTTCTACGTAGATGATCTGAAGCTTTATGCCAGCAAATCAAACCATATTGAAAAGTTTTTGAAATGTGTCTCAACCATTTCCAATGACATTAAAATGCCTGTTCGTCTTGAGAAATGCCTCAAATAACTATCTTGAAAGGAAGGTGATTAACAGGAATACTCCCATTGAGCCTGTAGGCCTCGATATAAAAGACATATAAGTATCTTCGAGTTATGTAATGGAATTGTGTAGAAACCATGCTTATGCGGAAAAAACTGGTGGTGGAGTTTAGAAGACGGCTTCATGCTATATGCCAAACTCTATTAAGTGGAAGAAACGAGATACTTGACATAAATTCGTTTGCTATACCCGTGGTATCGTACAGTTTTGGAGTTATAAAATGGTCAAAAACAGAAAATATGCATCGGATAATACGTACATTCATGTCCAAACATAAAGCTCATCACCCCAAAGCATCGGTCTTTCGAACGACGTTGTCCAGGAAAAAAGGTGGAAAAGGCTAGATTGACATCGGGGCATTGCCTGACAAACTAATTTTAAATCTCAGAACGTATTTCAGTCAAAAGTCACCACAGTCTGAAATTCATCAGGCTGTAGAATCCGCTGATGATAACTATACGCCACTACGAATAAACTAGCCTTATGAAAGCACAACACCGATATCAACGGATTAAAAACTTCAGAAATGGTCTGAAATGGTAGTCCACGGCGTATATCGGAAAGATTTGCTGAGACCGCATGTCGACCAAAAATTGTCGCATTTATGGTTCACAAACAGAGCAATATTCGCCGAAACCGAAGGAACTATTTTTTGCAATGCGAGATGGAGTCGTTCCCAACAGAAATTATGTGAAGAATGTAATTCGTGACGTAAATGCTTCCGCAGGCAGATGTCGTAGATGCCGTATATCAGAAGCGAAACTCTAGCCCGTGTGCTTGCTGCATGTGTTACGCTCGCTAATTCGATGTATCTTAAGCGACATAATGACATCGCGAAAATAATTCATTTGCAACTTGCCCAGAAGTACAACTTTTATGAAAATATGACACCGAGACATCTGTAGTACAGATATATTCCGTAATCAGTGCACGAAGATGCCAGCATGCTTTTATATTTCGATCGAACCGTTTTGACGAATGCCATGAGAGACCACAATAGACCGAATATATTTGTGGTAGACAAGGCTAGATAGCATTTATGATTGATATTGCGGTTCCTCTCAATAAAAATATATTCGGAAAAAAATCGCAAAGTACTCTGACTTAGGTATTGATATGAAACGCCAATGGAAGTTAAGGAAAGTGTATCTACTGCCAATCATCATAGCTGCGCACGGCCTGGTGCATATTAATCTTAAGGAAAATATACGAAGGCTCCAGTTGCCAGATCACATCATATTCGACATGCAGAAAGCAGCCTAATTGAATTCGTGGCATATTATTCGAAATTTCTTGCAGTAAGCGTTTATAATTAATTTATTGTTTGTTACTATGTATTCTTAAGCATATTTATATTTAATGAAATATACATTATTGGCCTTCAGCTAAGCTGTTGCCAACAAATGAAATTTACTCCCTAATGGGATGCTTTAAAAAGTAAAAAAAAATAAAAATAAAAAATTAAAAAAATTAAAAATAAAATTATAAAGAAGTTATAAAACAAAATAAAATTTTATTAAAATTAAATATTTTGTATTATTTTATTTTGGTTTTTCTAATGAAGCCCCATACTAGCTAACTGCTATGTTAGTATTATACGATTCTGAGGCACTTCGAGTGGGAGGTTACGAAAAAATCAATTGTCCCGAAAAGGCAGCATTTAAGCGTGGAAGAAGTTACTGTAGAAAAGCTCAGTAAAAAAAAACTACGAAAACAATGACAACAACGCTTGATATAATATACTTAAAAACATAAACAATAACGCATCGCAAACGCCTCAAAAACACAGGATACGACAGAGAGTTGCTTGAAGATTGAAATAAACTAAAAAATAACAGTAAAATAAAAATCAAAAAGCGGCATGAATGAACAGAGTTGAACAGCGCCTTAAAACCAGCAACAACAATTTGGTTTTTTTTTCCTTTAAACTTACCTTTTTATGCACAAATTATATTTCTTTTTATTTTTTATATATTATTTTTCGTTATTTTTATCGATTTTTTTTCACTTCCACGGCAACAACGCTTGTTTAGTTGCAACCCTGCGGCTGAATTATTTAAGCCGACGAATTCAATTAGGGGCACCGCCGCAAAACTTTTCAGCAACAACAATAATAACAACAACAAATTGTGTGAATAATAACAACAAAACGAAAAAGAACCGAGAAAAAAGTCATAACGACAAATAATAACAACAATAACAAAACAAGCATTGTAGCGCCCTTAACAGTTGACGTTTTGACTTGATTTCGGCGCAAAGTGGGAGATGATGATGACGGCGAAGAAGAAGATGCAAACTGCAAAAATAAATGCGATCAATGCAACAACGGGAAGATATGTTGATGTTGATGCAGCAGGAGGAGTGTTGCAGTTGTGAAGAGGCGTTCAACGCTCCAACGTGCCATCGTCTCATCAGCAGCGCAGTCAGCTCTGTGTTGCGTGCTGGGCGCTTTTGTGGCAAAATGCGCTAGCAATTCTTTGTTGTTGTTGCATTAGTTTAAACAACAAAGCTCAGCTCAGTGATGTAGCAGACAAATCGCGCGTTGGCGTTGACGAGATTTGTGATCTTTTTCTGAATTTTTTTGTTGCTTTTGTTGGTTTTCCTTGTCTTCTTGTTTATGGCTGTAGTGATTTTGTGTTTCCTTGGTTTTTCATACTCTGCAACAGAGACAAGTGTACTCTGTGTCTTTGGTGAATACTTCGCCTCGTTGCGCCGCTGGCTCATTTCCATTTCCACTTGATGTTGCAAATTGGCTACGCTTATGCTCATATACATATAAATGCATACAAGCAGGATGTTTGGTTATGTGTTGAGGAAAAAATGTTTCAGTTTTAAATTAAAAACAAAAAGAAAAATAAAGAAAAATATTAAAAAATTAAGGCAGGTTTTTTTTTATGGAAAAGTAAAAATTTGAAAAAAAATTTTAATAAAAATTTTCTGGAAAAAAAATTAAGAAAAAAAGTATACATAAACAGTAAATTTAAAAGTCCCCGGCCTATCGTAATAATTTTTTTTGCCAAAATTCATTTTCTTTTTATTCAACATAGTTCCCTTCAAGGGGTGTACACTGATTATAACGAACCTTCCAATTTCGATACCATTTTTGCAATACGATTTGTCTTTTGCTTCAAAATAGGCCTCAGTTCTAGTGATCTTCTCTTCATTTGAGGAAAATTTCATCCCAGCGAGCACTCTTTTGAGATCTGAGAAGGTGAAATAGTCACTAGGGGCCAAGTATGGGGAAAACAGTGGATACGGAAGCAGTTTGAAGCCCGATTCATGGATTTTTGCCACCGATTTTACTGACTTGTGACACAGTGCATTGCCTTGGTGAAACAGCATTTTCTTTTTCCTCAAATGCCGTAGGCTCGCACCGGACCCACTTTACTTCAAAATCGTTTGTGGATTTTTTTGAATGTTTTCGTCGGAAACAACTGCGATGGGTGTCAACCGCGATCACGGCCTTCGGTGCTCATTTCATCCCTTCTAATCTTAGCATACCAATGGTTGATGGTTGATTTTCCTGAAGAAGTGTCCGGAAACTCGTAATCAAGCCAAGCTTTTGCTTCAACTGTATTTCTTCTCTTCAAACAGCAATATCTTATCAACACGCGAAATTCCTTTTTCTCCAAATTGCTTCACTCGAAATGCTATACTCATAATTCACAAACTAATGAAATTTATACTAACTATGTGCCAGGCCGGGAGCTTTTCAATTGACCTGCTATCTGCGAAAGCGGATGATTAAATTTCTTAACAAAATTTCATCACCTGCAAGGTCTGAAGGTTTTAAAATGCTTTTCCAGTTAGAAAAGTTTGACACTGAAGAAAAAGGAAAAATGACAGAAGTCAACGCAACAATTGTTTAATATATTATTAATTAATAATGCTGATTTTTTATTATTATTTATTAAATTTAGATTCTTTAATGAATTATATTAAAAATATAATATTATATGCTTATAATAATTAATATTTATTTTATTTCATTATATATATATTTTTTTAATAACTTAAATTTGTATTGAAAATTTCTCTACTGCATTACCCTGTTTTTGTAGGCATTTACAATTATAATATGCAACATGAAATATAGAACAACTAATTTGTTTTTGTCGTTGGTGTAGAACCAATTTGTTGTACTTTTTGATTTGTACATTTTGAATTATTCATTTCGTTATGTTCTTTTCATATTTATTTGTTTTTCCTTGTTGCAAGTATTTGGTAATATTTTTTGACATTTTTTGTTCCTTTTTCTTTCTTTCAGCTTATATTTAAATATGTATTTCGGTAGGCATAAATACATACGGTGCATATAGTTAACATTTTTAGGAAATTTTGGTACATATTGTTAATTTTATGTATTTTATTTTTATAATCAGATATTAAAATAACTTATCTAAAAATATTACATGTACCCCTTCGACACATAGCCATTATTTTATTTAAATGAGTTTAATTTAATTTAGTTTAATATAATTTAATTTAATTTAATTTAATTATTTTTATTTTTATTTTTTATTTAATTAAATTAAATTTTATTTTATTTTATTTTATTTTATTTTATTTTATTTATTATTTTTATTTTTATTTTTTTTATTAAGAAATTTATTAAAGAAATAAAAATATTCTTAAATTTTTTTAATCAATTTTTTTCCATATTTTTGATTTATTTTATTTCATTTTCCTTCTTTTTAATTTTTTATATAATTTTATTTTATTTTATTTTATATTATTTAATTTTATTTTATTTTATTTTATTTTATTTTATTTTATTTATTTTATTTTATTTTACTTTATTTAATTTTATTTTATTTTTTTTATTGTATTTAATTTTATTTTTTTATTTTATTTTATTTTATTTTATTTTATTTTATTTTAATTAATATTATTTAATTTAATTTTATTTCATTTTGTTTTATTTTATTTTATTTATTTTATTTTATAATATTATATATTATTTTATTTTAAATAAATTTTTTTAATTTATTTTATGTTAATTATTTTATTTCATTTTACTTTATTTTATTTTATTTTATATTATTTTATTTTATATTTTTTTCATTTTACTTTATGTTAATTATTTTATTTTATTTTATTTTATTTTATTTTATTTTATTTTATTTTATTTTATTTATTTTATTTTATTTTATTTTATTCTATTTAATTTATTTTATTTCATAATATTATATATTATTTTATTTTAATTCATTTTTATAATTTTATTTTATGTTAATTATTTTATTTCATTTTATTTTATTTTACTTTATTTTATTTAATGTTAATTATTTATTTAATTTTTATTTTATTTTATATTATTTTATTTTATATTTTTTTCATTTTACTTTATGTTAATTATTTTATTTTATTTCATTTTATTTTATTTTATTTTACTTTATTTTATTTTATGTTAATTATTTTTTAATTTTTTTTTTGTTTTATGTTATTTTATTTATTTTTTATATTTTTTTTTCATTTTGCTTTATTTCTATTTCTTAAATTTTTTATTCAATTTTTTCTTTATTTTTTTTTTAATATTATTTTATATTATTTTATTTTATTTTTATTTTTATTAAATTAATTTAATTTAATTTTATGTTAGTTTATTTTACTTAATTTTATTTCTTTTTTATTAAATTTTTTTAAATTTTTTTTTTTAATTTCTGATTTATTTTATTTTAATAAATTTATTTTAAGCTAAAAATAGTTTTCTTAAAAATCTTTTCTTCTCATTTTGAATTTTTTCCTATAAATGATAAGAAAACTGCAATTGTTGACATGTGTTTATTTAAACTGTAATTAAACGGTATAAATTACTATTAGGGTGCGGCTTGTTAATGTATCCTCTTTCCATAGTTTAAAATCATTGTTTTTCTTTTTTCGTACTTTTTCAAAGTTACATTGCCTCATATACACACATTTATGATCTCTTATACATTTTGTTTAATTTTTTTCCTCATATAGTTGTGTAGGCCACACACTCATACATATGCTGTTGCCTGTAGCATTGCTCACTGCTTTATGGTGAAATGGTTGACACTTTTCAACTAAAAAAAATTTTGTCACTTTGGAGCACATTTAGGCGTTACTGATTTAATAAGCGTAAATTGCACTTTGATTTTGATGGAGAAAGTGAATTTATTTGTAAGTATTTTCGTTTTTTTTTGGTGTAGTTTTTGGCTGGTTAGAAAAAATTTATTTCGATTGCAATAATAATTTAGGGTTACTAGCTGTAGGTAAATTGGAAAGTTAAAAATCAAATTTGTAAGTTTATCTTTGTCGAGGACATGGATGAAGACTTCATCACACAATAAAGTATTTTTAAAAAAAAAGATATTTAAATAAATATAAGTATAATTAATTGAAATGTTTAATACCTAACTTACTTGGTGGCTTGCATAGTGTCTCTTAACACTTACTTGAATTATCCATACCTGAATACTTACCCGAACAGTTATCCGAATACTTACATCTAGACATATATATGTTCATTTGTTAGAACCGGTCAGATCGAGACACTATGAGATATATTCGACCTATTTTTAAGATTTGAAATTTGTGTCCATAAATCCATCACGCGATTATGTATGCACATATAAAATGAAAACACATTTATTCTTTTTTAATTATTTTTTTATTTGCCAAACAGGACTTTTCTCCATCAGATCACTTCTTACAATCAATCGCTTAATTCTTAAAAATTAATAACTAGGTCAAGAGAGTTAACTTAAACTAATAGTGAGAAAATGAGGGTAATATATGGGAGGTAAAGCACAGTAAGAAAAGTTTAGTTTTACTACGTAACTCGCGTGCTTCGCTCGACTTATGGTCAACATAATCGGCCTAGTGAGAATACTATTCGCAACCCCATCACCCATCACCTATCATGAGACCCAGCATTCATTTTTGGATAATATTCGACCGAATAGACCACGCCCAGCCCGCAGTGAAGAAAATATAGCGGCCGTAGCAGAGGGTATATGCGAAGACTGTGTAAAGTCGATTCGACGCCGTTCGCAGAAACTCGGACTGATGTATGGCTTGTGCAAGAACTGAAGTCGCTCGACCTTCCCAAGCGACATCGCTTCACTCCATGGGCTCTTAAAAAGTTCCAAGAAGATCCGACGTTTTCGAGCCAAATTTTGTTCAGCGATGAGGCCCATTTCTGGCTCAATGGGTATGTACACAAGCAAAATTGCCGCAGTTGGGACAAGAGCAACATGAAGAGACTCAACAGCTGTCATTTCATACAAAAAAAAAAAAAAAAAAAAACCGTTTGGGTGTAGTTTGTGGGTCAGTGGAATCAACCGTCCATATTTCTACAAAAATGAGGCCGGTAAGAAGGTAACCGTGAAACCGTCAATGGCGACCGTTATCGCGCCATGATAACTGACTATTTGATGCCTGAAATTGAAGCTCGTGATCACCGCAACATTTGGTTTCAACTAGACAGAGCCACTTCCCACACATCGCATCAATCAATGGATTTATTGAGAGAAAATTTCGGCGAGCAGATAAATTCACGTCTTGGGCCGGTCGATTGGCCACCAAGATCGTATAATATCACATCGTTAGACTTTTTCCTGTGGGGATATGTAAAGTCTCAAGTCTATGTGAACGATCACGCTTCGATTCAGGCCTTGGAGCAAAACAGCACACGTATCATTCGCCAGTTACCAGTCGAAAAGCTCGGGCGAGTCATAGAAAATTAGACCCAATGGATGGACCATCTGAGACGTAGCCGCGGCCAACATTTGAAAGAGATAACCTTCAAGAAATAAATGCCAAAAATGTTCTTTCGAATGATAAAGAAAACATTCTCCAAGAAATTTGAATTATCTGTGTTTTTTTCTTTAAAAATTAGGGAACCTCGAAATGGGCCACCTGTTAATATGAGAGAAAATTGTTTTCACAAACTTAAGTCAACAGAAGACTCTGATATCTTGCATGTTTTTTTGGCAGGTGTCGCCTTTTCATGCCCTTATATGAACTCAGGTTCGTACTTTACCTCTGGTAAATCTGGCTCCAACTAATGCATATAACCTCATTTCTTTAGATGAGGATGCTCCACTCTCAGTTGAAAGTGGGCTAATGGACAAAAGTGTAGCCAAATCCACGCCATGCCCCAATAAAACGAACTTTCCCACCTCTGCTCGTAGTTACTCAAACAGACTTATCTGCATGCCAGCGCATACTCATAGCAACAGAAAATTAGTGTGAGCTCAACTCCAGGGAACTGTCGTTTCAAGGGCAGATTGGTTGACAAATTTCTTAAAAAACCAGCGAATGAAAGTTCGCCTTGCGCAAAGAATGAGTGTGAACTGCGCTACCTGTTGATGTGATGTGTGTGTGTATGTGTGTAATGCGCATGCCAATGCAAACACAAACAACTCCAGAGGGCAATGAGGTATTGACAAATTTACAAGTGAACAGCGAAATGCGTGCGAATGTCAAGTGGCAACAACAAACAACACGGAAATGTGTTAATGACACTCGAATTTGACCAAATAAGGTGGCGGCGGCAGCGGCGGCGATGGCGTGTGACACTGACAACAGTCACCGACACAACTGTATATGCAAATAACAATCATAGCTACATAAAGTGGCAGATAAATATATATGTATGTATTTGGAAATTGTTGTTGTTGTAAATAGTTGTGAGTTGTTGATAAGCCTTTTCGGTGTGACTTTGCATGTTCGGTGAAATTAAGCTCATCGGAGCAGCAGCAGCTGGAGAGCGTCTGTAGATGAGAGAGACAACACAAGTAAGCATTTAAATATGCCGCGCATGCACACGCACACACACACACACACACACACAATTGTCGTAGGCATAGCACGATTGGCATGTGGATTTAGCACTTGGCTTTCAAATTGATTGTCGAAAATAAATCGAGTGTGAGCAGAAAGTTGATGAAAAAAAAAAAAAAAATTTTAAATTTTTTTAAGGAGGAGCTAAATTCGAACTGAACCAAGTTTTTAATTTTTTTTTTAAATTTCTTCAAAATTTACTTCGAATATTAGTCCAGCGCTTTTGAGAAAACTTTGCAGATAGAAAATCTTGTAACTGATGCTCTTCCAGACGACTGCGGGGAAAGGTATCAGTACGTGCTAAGCGAGACTTGAGTAAGAAGAGCCTTCCCTTTCCAATGCCAAGGCAGGCGGTGTCTGAGTATTCTCAGTATTAGAAGAGTGTCCCACCATCAAGTGCTCTCTCTCTGCCAAGTGAGATCAAACAATGCAGGAGTAGACTACAGCTAAATGGATGCGATTTTACTCATTCCACTTCCGCTCATACTCAAAAGGAAGTCTTTTTTTAGTATACCCAAATTCTCAGCAACAGCGGTGAGATATAGATCTATGTCCTGCCACTGAGAGAAGGTACCAGTCAACACTCATATCGTCTCACATGACAACCGAGGCCTGAAACATTTTCAGTGTAAAAAGAGCTCCACCCTCATCAAGGGTTATCACTCATCCAGTCGATATGAGATCCAACATTGTTTAAGCCTCGAAAGAACGGACGAGAAGGAGCCCTAGGAATGTAATTAGCCCGAGTTAACTTCGAGGCACCAAACTTATACAGTAAGCTCTCAATTCAGTCCAATCATAACGAAGTTTATTACTTTCGGCTCAAGTATGCAGCGAACCTCATCAAGCGTGATGTCGTGAGATCTCGTGCCTGCTCTGTGTAAAGAATTTCTATACATGAAAATTCAATTAAGCTTCCTTCGGATATTTGTACATTTTCTTCGCAGTGATTACCAAGAGTTCAGTCACATAAGCAGGTTGGAGCGAGATCCATTGGAGCTTTCGCTCTGTCGTATCTTAATTACTGGTAGAGCTAAGCCTGTTAGCACCGTCGAAGGGGCCGTCAGACTTTTCAATGCCTTCCAAGTATTTCTAAAATAGATGGAATCGACAGGAGTACTCAAGGTTCTGAAGCCACTTCCACTAAATTTCTGCGCACAACGTCCACAAGCTGAATTAGGCAGAAATGGCTTGGTGCGGGGATTACATAGATGCAGAACAGGATGGATTACTTCTTTTTAGCAAGTGTCTTGCCTTCAGACTGACGTCATATCTTCCACGAAGCCCAAAGTTCCCGATGAACGGAACCGGGTACACAAGGATGGAAGAAAACAAAAGAATTTAACAAAAAGCGAAGTGCTCGATAACAAGCAGTGGGATTGTGGCGGGAGCTTAATAAGCCTACTCAAAAGCTTAAGAGAGGCCGTTCAAGATCAGGTTATCAACCTCCTCTTCCAACCAACAAAGTAACGAACCATACCATGTCGACCGATACGTAGACCGATTCTGCTCAAGTTTTGGATTTGCTGGTATATATAAACATCTCAGCTGAAAACAACCGCCCCAGAATAGTTTAAATACACGTCGTGGAGCCACTTGCGCTGGGTTCAGTAGAACAAGGCATAAAAAGTTGAAATTTACTCCAGGCCTAACTGACAGTAGCGCTTTGCATGCCAAGCCAGCACTCAGCCAGCGGCTACTTAAAGGCGAAATCACTAAAGAGCCTACGGCAAAATACCAATAACAACCAACATACATACAAACATGCATGAATACACATACGCGCACTACATCGTGTAATAGCGGCCGAAAGAAATTTGGCATGCGATCGAATGCAAATCGTGTCGATTTGTTCAAATCAAATTGAAATTTACCGTAAGGTTGAAGAAGATCAACGCGCCGACGACGACGACCACGACAGCGGCAACGACACGCAAAGATACAATAAAAGCAACAACAACAAGAACAACAACACCAAAAGTATCAAACAGTCAACATTAAGCAGCAGCAGCTACTCAGCGGTCAGTAAGGCATAGCAACTGAGCCACAAAAACAATAAGTAACACAACAACAACAACAACAGCAACACTACCAGCAACATTAATAAACAACAAGTGACCGCATTTGAAGGCGTGACATTTACTTTTAAGGCAGCCAAGTGTGTAGTTTATCGCCGCAGTTGCTTCTAAATTGAGGGTGGCGTGGTGGTGGTGGTGTGTGTGTGCGTGCGTGTGCCTTTACGCTTTGACATGCCAGCCGCGGTAGGCGCGCGCGTAAACATAAGTCGTGACAACATGTTCTTCGTTCGGGCTTTTTTTTATTACCGCTGTTTACTTGCTGCTTTATTATGTTCGGTGACATCTTCGCTTCAGCGAGTTCGTTGCTTAAGTCTTTAGTCATTTGCATTGCGGTGGTAACATTTTCTTTTTTTATTTTTCTTTTCTTGTTTGAGTTTAATCAGTGACCACTGGTAATTGTTTATACGCACCGACAGTTGTTGATTGTTGACATAAATATATTTACGCATATTTAAGTTCACAGATGTGTGAATGTAATATTTACGGGCTGCTTATATGCACAAGCAAAGCAAATAGGAGCAATCGTGGAAAGTATGCATAACTGTATCAGGTGGCGTGCTTTAGTATTTTTAATTATACAATTTCGATGATTTATATAATTTATATTATTTTATATTTTAAGTGATCATTATAAATACCCATATGTAAATTTAAAAAAAAAAAACTTTAAAAGTTATATTTAAACTTTATAAAAACTAAAATAATATTAAAAATAATTTTCTTTGTGTGACGTATTAAGCAAGAATTTTTTTTTAATATATTTTTTTGTTATATTATTTCTTTTATTTCATTAAAGTTTATTTTATTTTCCTTATTTTATTTAATATAATTTAATTTATTTTAATTTAATTTAATTTTATTTTATTTTATTTTACTATATTTTATTTTATTTTTTCATTTAATTTAATTTAATTTAATTTTTTTTATTTCTTTATTTTTTTCTAACTCTATTTTTTATTTTTATTTAATTTTATTTTATTATTTTATATATTTTATTTTGATTTATTTTATCTTATTTTATTAATTTTCTTATTTTACATGTAATTTAATTTTATATTATTTATTTAAATTAATTTAATTTAATTTAATTTAATTTTATTTTATTTTTATTATTTTTTTCATTTAATTTAATTTAATTGAATTTTTTCTTTTTCTTTTATTTATTTTTTAACTTTACTTTTTATTATTATTTTATTTTATTTTATATTATATTGTTTTATTTTATTTATTTCATTTTATTTCCTTATTTAATTTAATTTTTTTTAAATTTTTTTATTTTGATTTATTTTATCTTCTTTTATTTATTTTTTATATTTTTTATTTTTATTTTTTATTTTTATTTTATATTATTTATTTAAATTAATTTAATTTAATTTAACTTAATTTAATTTATTTCATTTTATTTTAATTTACTTTGTTTTAGTTTATTTTATTTTTTTATTTCTATTTAATTCAGTTTTATTTTTCTTTATTATATTTTATTTATTTCTTATTATTTTTTATTTAATTTAATTAATTTAATTTAATTGAATTTATTTTAATTTATTTGTAATTAATATTTTTAATCATATAACAGTTGGAAAATCTTCTCTCCCATCTCTCCATTTCTGCAGCTCCTACACGAATTTTTGAAAGAGGTCCCTAGCGTTCTGCATTCTGTCCGCTCTATGCCTTTGGGATTAGGGACCCAAAGGAGTAATATCCTGTCCTGTTTTCTCTACGAAAGCGAGCTACGTCATTATTAAAGGGTGTTCTTTATTTGACATGTAGTTTTCATAGCCAAGAATTTAGCTTTATTATAAATACAATGGTTTACCATTGCGTTTTAAAAATGATTTCGAGCAAGTGACCACCGCGACTGTTTCGAATAAATTCCAGGCGAGAGGCTTAATTTTTGCAGCACCTTCTGTAGCAAGTGGGGTCGGGTATGTCAGCAATAACACGACGAATTGAAGTCAGTCTGTTCATTATGAAATTACAGGCCAAGCTGAGTATAAATCAGGCAACAGATGTCAACAAGAGCAACTCCGAAAAAAATATTGACTCATTGATAACCAATCGTATAAAAATAACATACTGTGTAAGTAATAGTACTGATTTACTGTGGATATAAAAATCCATGCGGGATTCTAGGACTTCACCCACATTTTCGCAGATAGCGGTGGAGGCCATCACATATCTGTGAGTAATATGATCATTTCAGCTGAATTTTCTGTCTAGAATGTGCCTAGAAATACTTTGCATTAGCTCCCACACTTAAGCGAACTCCGTTGACAACTAAAGGATTTTCCAATAGGGATGATATGATTTCTAAGTGTAGTTTTGGCCATTTTTGCTATGTCATGATCTGTCTTTTTTTTTTCATTGTATTCAGTAATTTCATCATTGAACCACCATCATCGTCGTGGATTCGCTGATTTTGCATTGAAACCACTTGAAAACTATAACAATTTTTTTAAGAAAATCATCTTCCCCGATGAGGCTCACTTTCACCTGAGTGGTGTGGTAAATAAACGAAATTGTGTATTCTGGTGCGCAGAAAATCCACAAATTATTCATGAACAACATTAATTGACAGTTTGATGTGGTTTTTGGTGTGGTGGGACCATCAGTTCGTACTTCTTTCGAAATGAAGCTGGTAGCACCGTTAGTGTCAGTGGAGAGCGGCACAGATCGATAATAACCAACTTTTTATGGCCACAATTGAAAGAAGTTGATCTTAACAACATCTGATTCCAACAAGATGGGGCTGGCTGCGTATCACACAGCACGTGCAACAACCGAATTATTGCGAGAAAGGTTTGGTGATTAGATTATTTCAAGAAATTGTGACATTGAATGGCCTCCAGGAAGTTGTGATTTAACACTATTAGACTACTCTTCTCTGGGGTTATTTGAAGTCATTGGTTTTAGCAATAAAGCATACTCTCTTCAAGCTTTAGAAGTCAATACTGAACGTGCTATTCATGACATACGACTTGATTTAGGGGGGAAAGTGCTCAAAAATTCGTTATTGCAAAAGAAGGCAAAAGAAGTCGTGGAGGCCTTTTGAATGATGTTATATTCAGAACTTCATTGTGTCGATTGTACTTCACATTAAATAAAAAACATTTGAATTTCCTTAACAATGAGTGTGTGTATTTTTTAAAGAATTAGTAGACTAATAGGATAGTTGACTGAATTGAATATTTCCTGCTGAAGAATACAATTTCCATCTTAGGAGAGTGAACACAGAGTTCACAGCGGTCGGACAAGAATTATAACTTACTAATTTTTCCATGCATTAGATTACAGAAGGATTGTAGAAACTTGCCTCCTCATGCTGCGGCTATGTCGTTGACGTATTCAGTAATCAAGCCAAATTTTGCTTAATGTGTTTAGGTTAGGATTTCTATTTTGAAATAAAATATTCCATAGAATAATATTCTTTATTAGTATTTTAATTACCATTTACATAATTTTTCAGTAAAAAGGAACTGTTTTTCAATTAAATTATTTTTCCCGCACATTTTTTCTCAATTTTCATATATCATAGTTGCCAACAACTTTATGCCATTATTTTCAAATCAAATTATGTTAAATTTTTCAATTATATCTTGTCGTTGGGAATGTCAATGCTGAGTTCCTAATATCTCCTCTCTCGATCTCGGCAAACTCAAGCTTAAAATCATGCAATTGATCTTTGAATTAAATATATATATATTTATATTTTTTTTCTTTTTGTAAAAGAAATAATAGCAACAAAACTCGATTGTGCAAAAATAAATATGATCACATCGATACCACAACGAATGTCGGCTAAATAAAATGTCAAAACCTATTAAACGCAAGACAAAGAATTAAGTGCTGACAACTGCCCGTCGATATCAGCAAACCATCTCCACCACCACCCCCAAAACACCATCATCAGCATCACTGAGGCGACAGAACACATATTAAAATTATTGCTGCTGACGGTAACGCCTGTCACTACGCCTGCGCTGTCACACGAAATGGCCATCAAAGGCGTCAACGGCCGCATAACTGTCAATGCGGCTAGCTGCGCGTACCTGCTGATGACGTTGGCGTCATTGACTACAGTTAAGATAGCTGAATAAAATGAGCGTGCGAGGGTGAGCAATAAGAGTTGAAGTAGTAATTCACAACCAAATATGCAGCGAAAAATCAAAAAAAAAAAAATTATATATTTATACATAAATATGATTAACGAACACTTTGTTTGTACAGAAACCGTCAAAAGGTACAAAACAATATATATATAAATTACTAATTTGCTGAAAGCATAAGCGCCAGCATCAACAGGTTGCTGATGTTGTATAACTACAAAAAAAAAAAAAAAAAAAAAAAAAAAAAAATTTTAAAAACTAAAAAACTAAAAAAAAATATAAAGTAAGGAAAAAATGATTGATCAAAATAATAATAATATCATTCGAGTACTGCCATGTCATATGTTATGTATATATTAACGTATGTCTTAGCGATATGCCTACTTAGAAGCCCCGTAAGAATGTGATGATATAATATAAGAGGACGTTCATAGCCTCAGTAGGCGTGTTCCACAATGTTTCACTAATATGAGTGGTGGCTTTTTCACTATATTAAATTTACTATAAAAACTACTAGAAGTAAAGGCCTAACTATATATATATATATACTTATATTTGGCGCTTTGTAACCGCTGAAGCGATTTTTGGCCGAGCTCCTCCTCCAATTTGTGGTTTTGCTTCTTGATGTTTTTACCAACAAATGGAGGGGCCTGCAGTTTATTCGAAGCCGCCTCCGAAGGGCTGATTGGAGCTTTATTTCATGCCAGAAATACAAGGAAGGCTTGACATTTCCTGCCGAGGGGCGACCGAAATTAGAAAAATTAATTTTCTACAATTTGGGATTTTGCTCGAACCTGGATTCGAACCCAGGCCTGCAGAATGTCAGTACACAATGCTAACCACTCGGCTATCGTGGCCTAACAGTCACAGTGTAAAGCCAACACACTGCTTAAGGTGGCATGCCCCATTTGCAATCAATCACGCGTTTGTAGGTATAGAGAGCAATTAATGTTCCTCTGCAGTTGGTTTTCACCCATAGAAGTGGCGAAGGGTCTCAACCCTGTGTGCTTCGTCTGCTGACATATTTAAAAGCCAATACTCATGCGAGTTCAGACTTCATAACACTGCATCCAATCATCCCCTCTATAATTTCGAAATATAATTTAGGCTGAAGACTCCTTCTAATATATTATATAGCCAGCTCCTGGACTTGTATATGATTTGAACGTACTGGTCGTCCACCGTACTCTTCTTTTAGTAAGAAGACCCTCCATTGTGCTTGCTATTACTCCCCTTTTTTTCATCTGACGACGATTTCCATCGCACTTGTGAAAACCTCCCGGCTTAGAACGTTGATTATTTAAGAGTACTCCCTGATCTTACGTTCCTCAGAGCTTAGAAGCTGGCGTTAGTTAGCTGTCTCACCAACCCCTTTTGTTCTCCAAAGTTCGAAGTTCAACGTTTTTTTTTAATTTCTCGTGGGTAGAATCCTAGAACTCTCTAAGTTGAATTGGATATAGCGATGTTCGCCGAAGTATTGTAGTGTTTAGGACTCACCAGCTCCTCAACGCTTATGGTTCGAGTTCACAGTCATTTTTCTCTGAGTAAAATAACTCTGCTGAAGCTCTCTTTCTTTGAACGTGCACAAAATAATGATTCTTTATTAAAAATAAAACATAAAAGATATTAATCATCGATTGGTCCTAAAGTAACTAGTTCGCAACTAGAACCTAAAAGCATATTTTAGGAGCAGATGTATTTAAGTTTTGTTAAAATTAACAATTGGTCCTAAAATAACTAGTTCACAACTAGAACCTAAAACATTTTTTGGGAGCAGTTTTATTTAAATTTATTTAAAATTAAAATTTAATGCATATTAAGTAATAAATATTGGAAATTTTAACTAAAACTTATATTAAGTTAACGTTCATAAAACAAAAAGAATTTCCTAAGGGTAAGCTTGTATAACAAAACCTATTGGTGCTTTTTCACACTATTTTAACATGTATATACGCATGCACACTCGTCTAGTACATATGTACGTACACACGCCTGCCTGCCGCAACATGACAAGTTGAAGTTTACACGCGTTCATTTGCGCTGTCAGGTGGTTTTCAATTTTTTTTAATTTAAAATTTTTTTATTTTTTATTTTTTTTCCTTTTTGCTCAGCGATACTAGAACACTGAACAGGTTCAATATATTATTATTTCATTTCAATCAATTTTTTTGTCTGTTGCCACCGTGCTTCCTATGATTTAATTTGATTTTTCAAACGCCTTTGCATGTAACTCATATTGGTTGGTCTCTAGCTGTCAATATTTCTATTATTATTGCTATTGTTGTTGCCTTAAGCTTGATACCTGTTGCTGTTGGCGTGCACTTTTTATATTGATTCGATGTTTGCTTTTTGCTTTTGCTAAACGACTTTGCTTTATTTGTTTTTCTTTTTTTTAATTTTTTTCTGTTTTTTTTTTTTCGTAACCCGAGGTGGGTGGTTAGCGCTTAATTGCTCAAGGGGCACTCACATCACTCACTCAGATGGTGTGCAAAAAAAAGATAAAAATGTATAAAAAAAAAAATTTAATAAAACTGAAAATAAAAAATTTGAAAATGAGAAAAAATTTTATATAAAAAGTGTTAAATAATCAGAGCTACAACCGGCTACACGGAGTTGACTAAGACACGGGTACCTTGCTCGTAGATATATATATATATAACAATTTGCAAAAGTTTACGTAATTATTTTTAATACGATTGTTGTTGTTGCTTATACATTTTTGGACTTTTTGCTGTCCTGAACTGCCGCTAATGCTGTTTAGCATTTCACAGTCGCTCGCATTAATTGAATTTTGAATTTTTAAACGACTTTTTGTTTACTTAGCTCGTTGTCTTGCTCTTCATGCCAAGCAAACGGATATTTAAATAATAGTTTTGACGAAAAAAAAGTACCATATTAAACCTTATTTCCTTACAACAGATTTTTATTACAATAATTTTTCATTTGTTTTAAATTTATTTTATTTTTCTAGCAAACTTTTGAGAGTAAATATCACTAGACAATGGTTTTGACTGACAAGTGTTGGTGATCGTGGTGTTGCGTGGGCTTATGATAATCACAGGTTACAGTTCTTCTGTGACTTCATGCCGATTTATAGTTATTAAATTTTACTTATTTAAAAAAAATATTACGGGTCTGCATACGAACGAACTTTTTTGTATTTATTTTTCATAAAGGTTAAAAGAAATAGGATTTTAAATAGGATTACGTTGTGTATCAAAAATTTATTCACAAATTAGTGTATTACTTTATTATATGTAATTTAATTAAATACAAGTATATTTAAATTATATTTTTTTAATTTTATTTTTATATTTTTTTTTTATTTTACCTCCGAATCGATCTTAACATAAATCCGTGGGCTACAAAGTATTTATGACAAAATTAGGTGACAGGGCACCACGCCCACTTTAATGCACATAAAGTGAACAAAATTGTGAATATCTTGCTTTCGACTCACGAAATAAGAGTCGAGAAGGCAAGATCGATAGATTCCCTGAACGAAATATTACAAAGGGTGTTTTTTATATAGAGATATAGAACTTTAAGTTGCAATTAAACAACGATGGATTATTCGATTGACATGAATTTTATTTATCCGAAAGATAATCTTGTGGCATTACATTTTAAATATGGTTTCTGGCATATGACCGCCACTGCTGGCGCTGATGTAGTCCAATCTGGACGTCCAAGTTTCGATGACTTTTTCCAACATTTGTGGCCGCATATCGGCAATAACACGACGAATGTTGTCTTCCAAATGGTCAAGCGTTTGTGGCTTATCCGCACAGACCAATGACTTTACATAGCCCCACAGAAAGTAGTCTAGCGGTGTTAAATCACAAGATCTTGGAGGCCAATTCGCAGGTCCAAAACGTGAAATTAGGCGGTCACCAAACGTGTCTTTCATTAAATCTATTGTAGCACGAGCTGTGTGACATGTTGCGCCGTCTTTCTGAAACCACATCTCCTGGACATCATGGTTATTCAATTCAGGAATGAAAAATTTAGTAATCCTGGCTCTATACCGATCACCATTGACTGTAACGTTCTGGCCACCATTGTTTTTGAAAAAGTACGTACCAATGATTCCACCAGCCCATAAAGCGCACCAAACAGTCAGTTTTTCTGGATGTAACAGTGTTTCAACATACACTTAAGGATTACCTTCACTCCAAATGCGGCAGTTTTGTTTGTTGAACCAGAAGTGCGCTTCATTTTGTTGACGATAAAATGGACATAGTGCGCGATACGTTTTCCGCACAGAACCATTATTTTCGAAATAAAATTGCACTATTTGCAAGCATTGTTCAGGCGTGAGTATATTCATGATGAATTGCCAAACCAAACTGAGAATAAATCACTTGACAGCTGTTAAATCGGTCGCCATCTTGAAAAGTAATGTCAACTTAAAATTCTATACCTCTATAAAAAAACACCTTTTATATAGAAAACAATTTCAAATTGAAAGCACAGGGCCTAGACGCACGTTCCGAGATGTAAGTCTCAGAACGAGAATTATGGAACGCGAAAGATAAGTCTTTTTTAGTTACCCGCATGTGGCACGAGTGTCAGGTGTGACGGCGCAATTCTGACAACAGCATTGCTTTTTTTTGCCACTCCGAATTGTCCGAATTTCTATTAAATAAACATCATTTGCAGGAAGTTTCGATTTTCTATTTTATTTGGAAGAATAGTGCAGTTGAACCACTTTAAATGCTTTAAAAGCTTATGATGAATTTGCGCCGACCTATAATTGATACAGAGAGTGGTTTTAATGCTTCAAAGATGACGATTTCTCGCGTCGAAGGCAAAGAAATTGTAGGTTTTACTGTATTAAGATCCACACCCAGCGCAAACTGGACTCGTTCTCGACTACAATTAATACTATTCAAAATATATACCGATCGAATGAGAATTGCGAGCTGAGTAGATTTAGCCATGTCTGTCTGTCCGTCTGTCCATTTGTCTGTTTGAACGCAAACTAGTCCCTCAATTTTTGTGATATTTCAACCAAACTTGGTAGAAAGATGCATCTACACGTTTATATGATCGTTCTTCGGAACCGACCGGATCGAACAACTACAGCATATATATGATAAAAATTATTTGTCAGATCAAAAAAGTACATACGAACATGAAATTTGAAATCGAAATCGGACGAATACAACATACAGCTCCCATTCACCGCTATTTTCAGACGTTAGTTTTGATAAAAATCTAGTCAAAAAGATTTTATGAGCATGAAATTCAGCATGATCCATATATATTATGAATTGCATACTGGTGCTGAAAATCATCGAAATCGAACTTCTGTATCATATAGCCCCACTACAACCGATTTGTTCAGATATGAGGTTTTGGGTTAAAAAATATCTACAAAAAAGCATCTAAGTTGATATTTACACTGAAAATTAACGAAATCGAATTTACATTACATTTGATATGTACATGAAAGGTATAAAGATATGGCAGAAGGCAGCCATTTTTTTGTTTGTTTTATTTTATTTTATTTTATATTATTTTACTTAATAATATTTCATTTTATCTTTTTTAGATTTAATTTTTGCCTTTTATTTTTATTTTTAATATTTTTATTTCAATTATTTTATTACTTATTTTAATAAATTTAATTCTATTTTATTTTATTTTGTTTTATATAATTAAATTTTTTATTTTATTTATTTTTTATTTTTATTTTTTATTTTATTTTTTATATTTGTATATTTTTAATATTTTTTTTTAATGTTTTTTATATATATTTAATTTTTTGATTTTATTTTATTTTATTTTATTTTATTTTATTTTAGTCACTTTAAAATCTTTTTTTTTTTTAATTACTTTTTTGAGAACTCAGATTTGTAAGCAGAAAGTTTTTGTTTGCCGCAATTAAATATATGTTGGCTGCTGCTCTCGCTGATTTATTTCTACAAATTTCAGAACATTTAAGCAAGTCACAGATCAATATTTTAAACAGCCAAAAAAGTCATGAATATTGTTTTAGTGATTTTTTAAAATCGTGTCGCCTTCTATCAGCATAGAAATAGTACCAAAGCCAAACCCAGAATTATTCTTGCTTGTTGAACAACAAAAATTTATTTCACAGTAGACTTGATTACATTTTAATAGTACCGAAAAAGAACTACAACATGAGCCTACTTTTATGTCGAAAGGAAGCAAAAAAAAAAAAAAAAAATTTTTTTTTTTAAATTATACTACGCGCTATCAGTATGTCATCAGTTCGTTGTATGCTAAACTCTGCCTTTATATTTATTATTATTAACTACCGCCCCTTTTTTTATTAAATATCAAGTTATTATTATTATTATTATGACTATTTTTTGTGGTTTAAAGAAATAAGTTAACATGCAAAAATCATGTAAAGATTATACGCCGCAATGTCAGAAAATCAAAAATTCGTGATCGCCACACGGCGCGGCGCTACTCTTCTCATAGTTAAACTGCCTTCAGCGCCAAGTGACAGCAATCAAAAGACTTAAGCAACGAACTTCGCTGCCGTTTATGCTTAAGTGGCACTAGGATAAGTGCACAAGCGAAACAACAACAGTACGATTGCAACAAAAGCTTAGTCATGCAACTGACACAACTGACAAGTGTTAATTGAATTCATGTCGCGAATAATCAACATTATCATAATCATGCCTTTTAGTAAATGAGTATATTAATATATGCCGTGCATATACACACATACCATTGTATTCTTATATCTACAGTATAAAAATATGAAATTTAAGTAATAATATGCATTTTGCAAAATAAATATAAAATATAACATTCAATCTTAAAAGGGTTGTTGTTGTTGTTGTTGTTGTTGTTGTTGTTGTTGTTGTTGTTGTTGTTGTTGTTGTTGTTGTTGTTGTTGTTGTTGTTGTTGTTGTGGTAGTGATTGTTTTTTGATGTTGTTATTGTTGTTGTTGCTTGTTGTTGTTGTTGTTGTTGTTGCTGTTGCTGCTGCTGCTGTTGTTGTTGTTGCCTTTTCGCTTCAGCTGATAACTATTATTTTGTGTTCACGCTGCTACTATGGGTATACGACGCTGATGATGTTGCTGATGACAGCAATTACAACGTATAAACTACAACAACCGAGTGCTTCTTCTGCCTTTTCGTTCCTTTCTTTTCTTCTTCTTCTTCTTCTTGTTATTTTTTGCTTCCATAAAATTGGCCTAGCATGGCCGTTGGCTGACGTCATCAATATAAATTACTCAATTAATGTCGAAATGACAGGTTGGACATAATATTAATAACAAAATACAGCTATTTAATAGACAGCTATAAGTACAACAACAGCAACAACAACAACAACAACAACAACAACAACAACAACAACAATAAAATCAGAATTCGCCGCTGTGTATATGTATCAAGCGCTACAAAAAGTAATAAACTCGTAGGCAGTAAGTTCGATATTGACTTGATTAATTTCAGAATGTGAAGTTCGCCATTTTGTGGTTGTCACGCAGCGCTGCAATGTTAAATGAGAGTGTGGAAAGTGCGAGGTTTTAGTTCATGAAATACTTTTTTATGCATATTACAACAATATATATGTACATAGTACGCTTACTATGTCTAAGAATAGTCCACAACGAATGTGATATAAGATCTTCCTAGCTATCAGCTCTGCTGGTTAGGGGTTAAGGAATTAAACTGCGTTAAGACATGCCTGTCGTAAGAGGAGACTCAAATCCGATAGTTCCTATAACTGTCGGGAAGATTTACAACGATTCCGTCAAGTAGCTAAATATAGGGTATTCCCATAAGATCGATATGATTTCTTAAAAAAAAACACATTAATTGTTAAGGAAATTCAAATGTTTTTCTTATTTATATGAAGTACAATCGATACAATTAAGTTCTGAATATAACATCATTCAAATGGCCTCCACGACTTCTTTTGCCTTCTTTTGCAGGAACGAATTCGATGAACCAAATTTTTGAGCACTTTTTCCACTAAATCAAGTCGTTCAATATTGACCTTTCCAGCTTGAAGAGAGTCTGGTTTATTGCCAAATACCAATGACTTCAAATAACCCCACAAGAAGAGTAGTCTAATGGTGTTAAATCACAACTTCTTTGAGGCCATTCAATGTCACAATTTCATGAAATAATCGAATCTCCAAACCATTCTCGCAATAATTCGGTTGTTGCACGTACTGTGGGACACGTAACCATGTCTTGTTGGAACCAGATGTTGTTAATATCAACTTCTTCCAATTGTGGCCATAAAAAGTTGGTTACCATCGATCTATACCGCTCTCTATTGACAGTATGGGTGCTACCAGCATGATTTCGAAAAAAAAGGCCGGACCGAAGATTCCACCAGACCAAAAACTACACCAAATTGCCAATTTAGGTGAATGTTATGGTTGTTTATGAATAATTTGTGGATTTTTTTCGCACCAGAATCGATAGTTTTGTTTATTTACTGCACCACTCAGACGAAAGTGGATCTCATCGGATATGATTTTCTTAAAAAAAAAAATCGTTATCGTTTTCAAGTTGTTTCAAGGCAAAATCAGCAAAGTTGTTGTTGCGTATATCTTGCCATAATGAAATTGAATACAATAAAAAAAAGACAGACATATTTAAAAATGGCCAAAAGGATACTTAGAAATCATATCATCCCTATTGGAAAACGCTTTATATGCATAAAGTCCCTAATTCATTTTGAATAAATTTTATATTAAAAAAAAAAAATAATAAATAAATAAAAATAAAATAAAAAATAATTTTTTATACTTCAAAAATCGATGTTTCTCTCAAAAAAAAATTTATTTTTAAATTTTCAAGTCTTCATTTCATATACATATGTATGTATAAGTGCTTTTAAAATAAATAATTTCTTGGCATAATTAACAAAAATAGCAAATAACAAAATCATTATAAGCTTAGTTGTACATATTTTTATCTCGAACAATCGCGTGAAAAAGAAACAAAACGAGCTGAGCATTACGAATTAAAAAAAAAATATATATATATATATGAAAAAAAATGAAAAAAAATACCAAAAAACTTATTTTTACTTCTTTTTTTTACATTTATATTGAAAAAAAAAATACACCTTAAGTATAACATAAATCCAACACATGCGCAACGAAATATGATAACTTAAGCGGCAACACGTGAATATTGAGTACTACATTGTAGTTGTAGCGAAAAATATCATTTAATTCGTAAATTATTTGAAGTTAAAATAAAATAAAAATAAGATTTTTTAGACTTAAGGGGAGATTTCTTGCAGTTACGGAAGTGCTTTGAATATTTCGAAAAAGTAATATTTTAAGAACATACTGTTAAAATTTTATAATGCTATCTACAGTATTTTCGGTCTACAGGTCTTTGAGCAGATAGCAGCCGACCGCTCGACCTCATAAACTTCAAACCTTAACCTCATTTTTCTCAGAACAGCTTTTTCCTGCACGGCGCAGGTAAAAAACAGTATTTTTCCAATGAGCTGAAATTTGAATATGTTATTCAGTACACTTGTAACTATATCCCGTAGCATACAAATTTTATTATCTTCATAGCTTCCTACTTTATTAGCTCAAAAACTGACACACAAAAAACCTCTTTCAGTTCTTGAAATTCAAAAATTCACTATTTCTTCAAAAAAAAAAAAATAATAATAATAATAATCTTGGTACCAGATTAATAATCTTCTTGGTTTTTCTGTTTAAGATAAAATTTATTGCGCCGCCCATATGCAGGTTTTGAGAAGATCAACTTCGGTATCAATTTTAAAATTTTTAGAATTATTATTTTTTAATTATCTAAATGTTTTTGTATTCAATATAAGTTGTAAAATATACCTAAAAATTTATATATTGTTGTTTATTATTATCACCTTAAAAAAAGTATTGAAAATGCCTGAAAATTGCGATCTCTAGACCACAGTCTCCCCTAAAATTAAAACACAACAAGTTGAATATTTCTTTTCAAGGCAAGTAAAATGTTGCCTACATTTAGGCACGCAGTTACGTAAGTTTTCCTGAAAAGGTGAACGGTTTGAATATATTATAATCTAAGCACGACAAAAAATGTAAGTTGTTAATAAAAAATTTCTCGTACATATAAAAAGAAAGTTCAAAATTTGTTTGCTATAAAGCAAAAGAGCTATCATAGGCACCTAAAGGTATGCTACAAAAACAATACACAAAATATGAATGCAAGTTGGAGGCGTTAGGTAACTGACGTGTGCACTTTTCTAAGAAATAAAAATTATTCTTTAAATTTTTCCCTTTTTAAATTTCCTTTTTAACTCTTATTTTATTTAATTAAACTTTTTATTTATTTTAAAATCTATTTTAAACGTATATATGTATGAGCTAATCAAATATACACACACTTCAAACTTCAAACAGCTCTAACTGCCAAAAAGCTTGTAGACCTGTTCATGCCATTCAAGCCATTGTCACTGCTAGCGTGGTGGAGCACTTCATACACATAACTTACATACATACTTACATACTTCTATATGTACATATATATAAATATATAAGTACGCAGTTGTAAGGCGTTCACAACTTGTTCATAGATACGCGCCGGATCGTAAGAGTTCAATTATTGTTTGTGATTAATTAGATGCGATTGAGAGAAACGGAATGGGTTTGGTTCGAACAACAACAATAATAACAACAACGAAAGTATACGCAGCTAAGAGTTGCATTGCCTACATACATACGAGTATACATAATGAACTCTTCGCATTGTTACCAACACTTTTTTATTGCCATCTCTGATTGTTGCTGTTATTGTTGTAACAACCCACGCCTAAACTGTTTTTTTTTCTTTAACATTTAACGATTATGATTGATTGTCGACCAAAGCGAAATGATAAAAATTTTCAATTGAGAAATTACTATTAACATGCTCTATAATTAAACTCTACTTTCTGGAGCGCAACTCATGCATACACATACTCACATACATACAATACATATTTGCAGGGCTCTTCGTGCGGAGTGTGGAAGCGTACGCAAGTAATATGTATGTAAGTGTAAGTTTGCAAGATTTTTAAATTAGATTTTTCCAATGTTGTCTTTAACTTTCTCTAAACTCTCTCTCTCTCACTCTGCATCTCTCTCCTCAGCTGTGTCGTGTGTTGAACTTTATGTGGGCTCATATGCCCTCTGCTAGTGCACAGTTTACTTTACAAGTGCTATGCATGTATATATGTGTGTATATATGCGTCTGCACATTACTTTTTACATATGTTCGCTTGCACAAATGCTTAACTCAATTTATTTGTAAGTCGATTAACGTGACAAGATATTTTCAATTATTTATTGCTGATATGTGATATATTGAACACGCAGAAAGGGCATAAGCGATAGTAGAGGAAATGCAAAATAAAAATAAAAAACAAAGTAAATGTAAAATAATAATAATAAAGAAAAAATAAAAAATAATAAAAAATAAATAAAAAATAAAATAAAATAAAATTATATAAAATAAAAATGAATAAATAAAATAAAAAATATATGAAAATATATGCCAAATAAATTTAAAACAATAATACAAATAATGAAATAAAACAAAATAAATTTAAATAAAAAATAACGTAAAAGAATTTTAAATAAGTTATAATTAATAATAATATTTATAATAATAATAAAATAAAATAAAATAAAAAAATAAAATAAAAAAATAAATTAAAAATATATTAAAATAAAATTAAATAAATTTAAATAAAAAATAAAATATACTACTCTAAATTAAAATTAAAAAATTAAAATAAGATAAAATAAAATAAATTAATTTAAGATAATAATAAAAATAATGAAAAAAAAATTAAATTAAATTAAAAGAAAACTTAATTAATTTGCATCAATAAAAAAATAATGAAAAAAATAAAATAAAATAAACTAAGACACAAAATAAAATAAAATGAAATAAAATAAAATAAATTTAAATAAAAAATTAAATTAAATTAAAAATTTTTAAACAGTAATAAATATAATAAAACAAATAAAAAATAACATAAAATAAAGTAAAATAAAATAAAATAGCATAAAATAAAAAAACATAAAAAAACAATTAAATTAAATAAATAAAATAAAATAAAATAAAATAAAATAAAATAAATTAAAATAAAATAAATTAATCAAAATGTAAATAAAAAATAAAAATGAAGTAAAAGGAAGTAAAATAAATACTATTAAATACAATTAAATTAAATTATGTAAATTGAAATAACATAAAAAGTAAATAAAATTAAACAAAACCAAATAAAATATAATAAAATAAATTCAAATAAATTTCTGAAAATACTATTTATAATACAAAACAATTTACAATAGTAAAAACTCTTGCTCCTTGCCTGTATGGACTTAGACAGAGCAGACTCAAGCTCTAAAAAGTGCCTCGGCTAAAAAAAGGTTAATGCCAGTGGAAACAACGTGAGTAAAGTGGTTAGGGTGGTACCCTAATCCAGTAAGATTGTGGAGATATTCGCGAAGGTAACAGCAAGTCTCTGCAAGGCTGAAAGAGCAGCTGCCCATCGGCACGGTCGCAAATATTTGATTTCCGCGATGACAAGAATCTCCCAAAATGGTCTGAAAGGATTAATGCAACAAGTGGCCGCACAAAACATTACCAACATATTAGGGCGATGGCAATTACACGCCACTGACTTGTAGATAAAGAGAAAGCACGAAAGACACTGTATAAAAGACAAAAATCGGCTCATTTTCCGAAAAATCCAAGGCCCACACAAAAAACAAGTTTATGAAATTCCCAGCACAAAGGAAGTGAATGCGAATTCCGAATTTAGCTGAAGGTTGTTGACTGAATTTGCAAGTGTAGAGGAGATCTAAACGAATGCAGTAAATGCTGCAAGAGTTGGTCATCAATGTCTATAGTGGTTATGCTCAGAACGGTTCTCGCTCAGACATAGAGGCAGCTGAGCACATTTTAAGTAGATAACCTAGGATTTGGAAGTGTTTTTCTGCGCTGTTGCTGGACAATATCGTCAGCTACCATACCACAGTCCGTGCTGTTCAGTGTTACCATAATAGTAGATATAAAACTCTTCCTCGAGGAGTGTGCCTTATGCCACTCGTATGAACACAGGATGTTTCATATACGACATAAATATAATACTCTAAGCATTTCGTTCCTTTCTCTGTGCAATTCTCAGATGAGTTTTGAGATAGGATACGTAAAGAGGCGATCAAGAGTGGGAGCTAAGACCTTTTAATTGCAAGAAGATTCCTGTATCACAGCGAGGTCTTTGCGTTTTGCGTTTGACCTGCTCTAAACTACGAAATTAATTGCTGAAAGAGATATTTCTACAGTCAGAGCCACCTCTTCTGCGATGTTATTATGAAATTAAGTCAAATTAAATAAAAATAAATAAAATGAAAATATAATTGAATACGAGTATATAGAAAAAAAGTAACAAATGTAGTTTCATATAAACCGGCAGCTTTCTCCAATTCCCTTTTTGTTCTTGATTACCATTTTCTTAAGACATAGTTACTCACTGTTCCTATTTATAATCAACCACCAGTGCTTATCATAATGAAGTAGGTCAGCGCCTACTTTCCTCTACCAAATCATATTTACAGAGAATTTAAACTATTGACATTGGTAAAAAGATTTAAAATTATGGATATATATATGTACCCATATCATCACAATGCACCACCTGACCCATTCCCGCACTCACTGCGGGCTTATAATAATTCTTCAGCACTTATTAGAAGATACCTGCTGCTTAACAATGCCAAGAGCTGATGGGAAAAATCTTCAAATGTTCTATGCACAAAGACACATCCTGCACAACACACGACAGGCACAATAGGCACAACAGACAATTTATTGCCAGAATAAACCATTCATTATGAATTATTAAAAATATGTCAACCATAATTTCCAATCAACGCGCCAAAGCTAATACATAGATTTGTGTAGCTAGTGAGGAGGAGAACTTTTGCCGTTACCAGGTGGTATATTAGGGTTGTACAAAAATAGAGAAAAGTTAGAAAATTTAGAAAATTTAAATTACGCTTTAAAAATTTTCCAACATAAATAGGAAAAATAAAATGAACAGAAAAAATTCATAGAATTAAAAAAAAATTAAAATAAAAAAATGAAATAAAAAATTATATAAAATAATATGGTCAGAAAATAAATAAATAAACAAAAAGAAATTATTAAACTAAATGAATAAAATAAATAATATTAAATTAAGTTTAGTAAGTAATTAATATAAAATTTATTCAAATTTAATAAAGAAAATAAATAAAATAAAATAAAGAAAAAGATTTAAAAATATAAAAAACTAGATTAAATAAAAAACAATAACAAAAGTATAATAAAAAATTATATAAAATAAAATTATACTATATAAAAAAATTTATAAGTTAAATTAAAATATATAAAATAAATTACAAAATAAAACTTAAACTAAATAAAATAAAATAAAGTAATAAAAGGAAATTAATATCATTGAAATAATTTAATACTAAATAAATTAAGATTATACAAAATAAAACAAAAAATTAAGAATAACAAACAAAGTTTAAAAAATAAAATATATTTGGATTAAGAAAATTTTTAATTTTAATTTAATAAATCTAATTAGTGAAATATAATATTAAAAACTGAAAAAGAATAAAAACAAAAAAAAGCAAAAAAAAAAAAAACGTTAACAAATCATTCATTCATCTTTATTACGAAAATTCACGTTCTGTAAAGAATGTGTTTCGCGCGCTTAGCTCAAATTATGGTCAGCATAATCGGCCTACTGAGTGTATTATTCACAATACCATCACCCATCTTGAGACTCAGCATTCATTATTGGATAATATTCAACCGAATAGACCACGTACAGAATGCAGTGAAGAAAAGATAGCGGCCGTAGCTGAGAGTGTACACGAAGACACTGGAGAGTTGATTCGGTGCCGTTCGCAGAAACTCAGATTGACGTATGGAACGACTTGGCGGAATTTACTTCGAGATCTTCCTTTGCGAAATCGTTTCGCACGAAGAGCAAACTGAAGAGATTCGTGAGCTGCCACTTCATCCAGAAAAAACAACGGTTTGGTGTGGTTTGTGCGCCGATAGAATCATCGGTCCCTATTTCTTCAAAAATAAGCAGGTGGTCTCCGCTACATTTGCTTTCAACAAGACGTCGCCACTTCCCACAAATCGCATCAATCAATGAATTTATTGAGAGAACACTTCGGCGAGCAGATAATTTCACGTTTTGGGAAGCTCGATTGGCAACCGTTAGATTTTTTCCTATGTAAGGCCTAGCGTATATGCGGACAATCCTGCTTCGATTCAGGCCTCGGAGCAATACATCACGCGTGTCGTTCGCCACCAGTCGAAAATGCTCGAACGAGTTGTCGGGAATTGGACTCAACGAATGGACCATCTGCAACGTAGCCGCGGCCAACATTTCATAGAGATAATCTTCAAAAAATAAATGCCAAAGAATGTTCTTTCAAATAATGATAAACATACCCCATTTAATTTAAATTTTCTGTGTTATTTTCTTTAAAAAAGTAGCGCACCTCAAAATGGATCACCCTTTGTAATAAAAATAATATAAATTTAATTTAAATAAACTTAAAAATAAACAATCTAATAAGTTTAAATAATAATGAAATAAAATAAAGTAAACTAAAATGAAAATAAAAAATAAAAATAAAAATAAAATAATTAAATAAAAAAATAAAAAAATAAAAACTTAATTTTAAAGGATTAAAAATAAATTAAATTAATACAAGTAAAATTAAATAAAGTAAAATAATATAAAATAAAAAATAAGGAAAATAAAATAAAATAAGATAAAACAAAAAAATAAAAATTAATTAAATTAAAATAAGGTAAAATGAAGTAATAAATAATAAAATTTGATTTTTTTTTCCAAATTTAAATTTTAAAGGTTTTGATTAATTAAAAGGTATCGAAATATGGAAAGTTTAAATTTTACTACGGCTAAAATTTGCTCTTTGACAGAGCATAACTTCAACTTTAAATGATTGAAAATTTTCCAAAGAAATATTTTAATTTTTAAAATATTTTTATATAAATTTTTGGGAATGTTAAGGATTCAAAGACATTTTGATGTAAAAAGATATTTGTGCATTTTTCTCTCTTTCAATAATCCGTATAATAAGCAAAAAAAAATCTTACTCCCACATATTTTCGAACCTCCCTAATTTACACCATTTAATGCCTGTCAAACACATGTGATGATCAACAATAAACTAAATAAAATTATTTATTTATATTCATACAAATGCAGACATACATGCATACATGCACATGCAGGCTTGCATTGGCTGTGAGACTCCCTTAGGTCACCACTATCCTCCACCACCATCACCTACCTGCTTCGCTCGATGATACACAGTTCCATCGTATCAACGAGTTAAGAAGCACTCACATTTCATAATAAAATTTATGGCCATCATTTAACTTCAGAATCTAGTAGCTTTCGTTTATATTCTTCTCTGCCACGCCACAGAGTGTGGCATTTTGCGCAATTTTCCGCAACTACTGTTTGACAGGCACTTTATTGAAGCGCAGAGGGAATACAAAAAACACAAAAACACAAAAGCAAAAATAAAAACAAAGCTGCAGGTAATTGAGTAAAGGAAGTAGGAAAAGAAAAGCGCCTTAGCTCCACAGCAGACGAGCAAACGAGGCGAGTTGTGCATAGTCAAGCTCATCCAGCAGTGCAGCAAACGCTAACGACCCATTGCCCTCTTTGCCATCTAACAGTTTTAATCCAAGCGACAGACTAACGAATGTCTTAGCATTAGCTTCAGAGCTCAGCTCAGCCTCAGTCAGAGACTCCAAGACTCAGGCTGTGGCTCACTCAGCGGCTTGATGCTTGCAAGCGTGTGGATTTGACTTCACTTGCCCAACACCTTGCTTGCCAGCACCAGCAGAAGTGAGTTGATGAGGTCGCTGGTGTAGTTGGTAAGTATGTTGTTGTTGCGAGTATAATTCTCTCTCGCGCTGCATAAATTCATTTAATTCAATAATATCTGGGGATTCACATGAACAGCATGAAACAATAAATAATGTTATTAATAAATAATAATATTGGCAATAAAAAAGAGTGTGGTTGCTGCCTCGGCTACCTGTTTTCCACCTCATGAATATCAGCGAAACCTGAAGGTGGAAGCTGCTTGGTGGTGTAGCATTCAAATTTGTATGAGTTGAGAGTAGTAGTGGCGGGATCAGCTTGCAGGATGAGCAATTTACAACTACTTACATATATTGACTATACAAGGAGGTAATAAGAGCTCTATTGAAGTATGGAGTCACAGTTTGATGGCACCGGTACTCAACCAAGCTACTTCTGTAAGCAAACTGGGTAAAGTTCAGCGCAAGGTCTCCAACTTCATTACTGGAACGCTGCCCACAAATCCTAAGACAGAGCTTGAAACTTTCCTCAGTCTACTTTCGAGCGAGCTATAATGTCGCAGCCCAACTCTGAAGAAACCGCAATTAAGGCCAGGCACATATACCAAACGCTTAACCTTTCTGGGAAGAGGTGGACTTCAAAATCTCAACTTACAGTTAAAAATCTCTGAGAGATATTATCTATCTGGGAAACTTTCCATATTTTTAAGCGGCTCAAAGCTCGACTTGGCAGGTCTGGGAAACACATCTCTTTTCCATCTAGAACGTACCAATATCAACATCGCAACCGGCGTATTAAGCTGACACAGTTTGATATGGGCTCACGGTAGGATAATGAGCTACTACCCCAACGACATTTGTCGCAGCTGCAGGTACATAAAGGGAAAGAAGTCGGTAAAGCACTTCATCGGACATCACTTCTTCGAAAAAATATATTTTGTCCACCTTGCAGAACTTACTTCAGCAAGTGTCAGCAATCTTGTATGTTCTATAAAATTCTGAGAGGAACCTTTTGCCTACCATTGGTATCACAACGAGCCAGTAGGTATAGTATAAGTGCGGTTTGTCAGGGTTCCGAAATCAAGCGCTCACTTATACCCTTTCTCTCTCTATAAGAGAGCACTCTTTTCTCTTCAAATATGTAGGCAATTTTGCACCTTCGCTCGTACAGAGATTACCGAGACGGATACATACCTTGATCTGAGTCACTGATCAGTCTTTGGAGAGGACAACCAAAACACTGAGCGAATTTGACTATCGTCAATGGCAAAATTCGATATTTGCTTACGAAACCTTCGAGCGGAGGGCACTCAAGCAGTATGTTAGATCTCTCTATGCTGGAATCTGGTGGAACAGACAATAATATTACGAATTTATTGACTAGTGAAAAAAAGAGCGCGGCTATTAAATTGACATTCCGGGGCACAAAGTAAGTCTCGTTCCTTTTACATCAAATCTTTCAAATTTTTGCTGCTTCCATCAGCGGGTACTTCATTGAACTGGATGACTTATGCTAGCCAGCATCACCATATGTCTACTTGCATCTTTTACATGCAAAAACATGCTTTTTCTCAAAAAAATAGCTTGCTGTTACTGTCTGCGCTTCTACACCGTAAAAAGAATGGGTGTAATGGGCAATTTTAAATTTACTTTGTTTACTGAGAGACAAAATAGACAAAATAGTATTCTAACAGTGAAGAGGATGTCCACATACGAGAGATCTGATGGTATGTTTGAAGGCAGCAGATATTTCGTCTTCTCTTCATTCAATACCAAACTCATGCCCTTCGCTTTCTTGTCTAGCCTGGTGAAGGCTGAACAGTACAGTTTTTGAAGCTGTGATCTCAAGCTGTTGTTTGCTCTTAAACAAACTTGTGCCTTCTCTATTTAGTTCTGATATTTTTTCAGCATTAACTACAAGAAATCCTACAAAAGAGTTTGAAACTTTGTTAAGTATCGAACGCTCCGGAGGGACAGTCAAAACCGAAGCTATTATTCATTCCAGCCTAATAAATATATCTGTATGCACTGGATAGAGGCCACCACCACACAGTTTCTATTAAGTGAGCTTGAATCGAAGGATCTACGGAGCTGACCAAATTGAAACCCGGTGAAGCGAAGTACACTTTTGATGAGAAGCTTTAGCGAAAGAAAAGCCAACAAGTGACGAATATTATTTTTAAAATAAGTTATACCAAAGGGTTATAGATTGTGTGGTTTCGAAAATGCAGGGCTGTATTTTGCTATCTGAAATGCAGGACTGTTTGCCATGAAAGATATTGTAAAGCCTTTGCATCACCGTCTGCCTTTTGCTACCATAAATATCACTGCTCTAAATGAAAGTGTAGCCGAAGACCCTAATGTATCTGTTTTATGACATTCTCAGGAGCATGGACGTTCTTGCGGCACATTAGGTTGCGTTTTGCATTTGGACTTACACCTACATCCATATAAAGTCCATATGACACAACAACTGAAGCCAGCTTAGCATTCAAAACGCCTTCGTTACGTCGTTTGAGTGACCTGTTGTTCAGGTAGTGATTTGCCCAAAAAAAAAAAAAAAAAAAAAAAAAAAATTTTCTTCAGCGTCGAGGTAATTTCTCACGTAATGGATACGTAAATAAGCAAAATTTTCGCATTTGAGGCTCCGAGAATCCTCAGATAATTGAAGAGAGGCCACTACACCCAAACTCGCTCTTACTGTCTGGTGCGCTCTTTGTTTCGGTGGTGTGATTGGGCCTTACTTCTTTGAAACGGATAACGGCGAGACTATCACTGTCAATTCGGAGCGTTATGGTCATATAGTACTGACATTTTTCGGCCTTCAAGTATACGACTTGGACAATATGTGCATCCAACTAGATGACGCCACATGCCTTACAACACAAGCGAATATGGCTTTATTGCGAATTTCCCGACCGCGTAAGATATCGTCTTGGCGATAACAATTGACCACCGAGATCTTGCTATTTGATGCCGTTGTACTTTTCTTTGTGAGCTTTCGCGAAAGACCGAGTTTATGCGGATAAACTTTTATCTCTTGAGCTGTTGAAAACCAACATTCTTCAAGTTGTGGCTGAGATACCGCCCAATATCTGGCAAAAAGTGATGGAATATTACATCAAACCGATCGAAGTTTGCAAAAATTCAGGAGGCGATCATTTGAATGACGTAGTGTTTCATATTATATTGCCAAGGTTCAAACTTTATAATAAAAACAAGAATATCATGAAAAAAAATTATTTTAAATTTATTTTATTTACGTTTATTTTGGAAACCACATAATAGATAACCCTGTATGTATGCATTCAAACGATGAGCAATAAATCGTGTTCACATATGCCACAAAATTGCTTGTATTGAATTGCGGAAATACGCTTTAAAAGCGGGTTCGCACATATTTTTTATGTAAAATATTGAAATTTTTTTCATTACAAAGTTATTAAATTCATAATTAATAATCCACTGATACCGCAGTGTGCGTGCCATCAATCATCATATCGCTGCAACATTGACAATGACAGCTTTAGTGGCAACATTGGTGATGAGTGTGAATCACAACTGCAGTAATAACTATGCAAGTGTCGTTTGTTTACTACAGAAATGGCATAACTCGAGAAGTTTGTAGTGCAAAAAAATTCTTTTGAAATTTTTTTTTATAATTCTAAATATTTTTTTCAATATTTTTGATTTTTGAATTATAAATTTCAACAAATAAACGAGTGATTTCAACACTAAATGATTGAAATTAATTGCAAGGAAATTACAAAGTGTTAATTTACTCACGTTCTTAGTAGTCATAAATGCATATGAAATGAGTTGTGTTTTTTTTATATTTTTTTTTCAATATTCTAGCATTTTTTATAAATATTTTTTTCTTTAATTAAAGCCACCACACGCAATTCCACTGACAACGACGACGACATTTGCTACTAATTAAGCCATCTGCAGCAGCGTGCATTGCTTGCCACAACTTCATTAATATTGCATTTGAGTACAACATACACATACATATATACATATGTACATATATATATATATATGAAGATTATACTCTTAAATAGTAGCAATTAAATACAACTGTTGCTGCTGCTGCTGCACTGTCAATTCAGCATTTCAACGCGCAATAAGACATATAAAGCAATCGCTGATGAATGAATGAATGACTGATGACTTACTAAGCCGCAGCAGCGGCAGCAGCATAATCAAGTGTGTTGCACTTGCGTGAATCAATGAAATATACATACATGCATACGAGTGTATGCCCAGCAGGTAAAAGTACTAGTTTCGAACTAGTATGCAGTAGGTATCTCACTTTGATCCAACAATTCCGCATATTAACTCTAAACTAGTATAGATATGACTAGTTAATTTATGTCATTTAAAATACTAGTATATTCATACCAGCTAAATACTAGCCCGTTTCATGCTAGTTACCTACTAATTCGTAACAAAGCAGCTGAGAAAAGCTCGTAAAAACCCAAAAACGCGCTAGAAAATTTTGTCTTGCTTAAAATATTTATGGACACTGGTATGCTCTTTTGTTGTAACTAGTTTATAACTAATAATTTTTGAGTATAATACCGAAACTATCGTTCAATAGCACTTCCAGTACTCCAGTTAAAATATTAGTTTGTTCATACCAGTTGAATACTAGATGTGTCTGCTACTCTCTGCTACTATTGCGTATTATGCCAGTTGAAACAAGTTTCCAATATACCTCAACGCAACCTTTGAAGTTTTATTATTCCTAACATGGAGAATGGAAGAATGTCATCTGTTCACACCTGCCTTAGCAATATACTATATTAATACTAGTACATGTGGTATGGTGAATTCAATAGCGGTGGTAAATCACTTCAAGATGAATTTCGTGCATTTCGCCCAAAAACGGTTATTGTTTCGGAAACAATTGATGCTGTGCGCAAACTGGTATCGAAAGGTCACCTGTAGTGAGATTGAGACGAAACTATAGGCGATGGTGGGACCAGCATAAATTCAGTATTGCTTGAAAATTTGATTGGAATAAATTTTGTTCACGTTGGATCGTATCAAATTTGTCAATTGTTCAAAAAAATACTCTGATCGTTTGGTCGAGGGAAATGTTATAAAGATATGCTAATGGTTCTCCGAAACACGTCTATGACATCGTTATAAGTGATGATGGGTGGACTTAGGTGTATGAGCCCGAAAGTAAGTAGCAATCGACTTTATGAGTGTTTCACGATGCGTCGAGTCCAAAAAAATTGTTCGCGCATGAAACTTTTCCCAGTAGATTTATTTCTGTTTTTTGGAAAACCAATATACCAACTCAGAACAGAATATTCTAGTGGTATACAACCATTTGTTGGCCAGTTGTCTTTCGAGAAATCAGGAAACCCAACGTCGAAGATAGATCTCTCATCACCACGACATTGCGAGCTCTCACACACCGACTGAAACAACTGCTTTTTTGAGCACTCAAAACATCGATTTGACGAGTCATCCACCGCATAATCCAGATTTGGCACCGAATGACTTCTCTTTATTCTCGTACGTAAAGAAAAAAATTAGAGGTCAACGTTTTTCGGCACCTGCGAAGGCGTTTGACGCGTTTAAAATGCATGTTTTGGAGATACCTCAAACAGAGTGCCAAAAGTGCTTAGAAAATTGGTTTAAAAGCTTTCAAAATTGTATAGATCTCAATGGAGAATATTTTGGAAAACAAATAAAGTAATTTTCGATGATTAATATTTATTTTTGTTCCCTAATCCCGAAATATATGAGACAAACCTTGTAGTTTATGATGAACTGGTGAGGACTAAGCTATATAGTACTAGTTCACCAATAACATTTTAGATATACTAGCTCAGTTTATCAATAAAAGTACTAAATCTATGCAAACTCATGCTTCAAATACTACTATTATAACAGTTTTAAACGAACTAGTATAAGTTCAACCAGCAAATACTTTGCTTCATACTAGTTTATGTTGAACTAGTATGCTTTCAACCTTTATGTATCACTTCGTGAACTAAACATTTTTCATACTAGTTCATCGCTTGCCTGCAAGTTACATGTGTTAATATAGTTGTAAATACAAATATACATACATACATATATATGGAATAAAAAAAACATTTAATCGTGTGATGGCGATGACACTTGCCATTGCACCGCCGCAGGTGGCATTTGGCGAGCACATGTGCTATAAATTGTGATAAATAAGTGCATACGAGTACTCGCATATTTGTTTTCATGAAGGTAGTCCTTTGCCTTGGAAAAAATTTTAAATATATTTATAAATGCTTACACCTATATATGTATATTGACACTTTCTACAGGGGTTTCGGAAGAGAAAACCAAGATGTCGAAGGAGATTTTTTCTCAATGAAGTGGGCTAGGAAATTGAGTTGGAAAATCTGTTAAGAAGGTTGAATAAATCATGGCAGGAAGCTAAGAACTAGTTAATTTCTTTTAAGGTCCGGCTTAATATCGTTATATGTAGCACAAGATTTTAGCACTAGAAATTCTATTTTTCATCTCAAAAAAAAAAAAAAAATAAAAAAAAAAAAATAAAAAAAAAAATAAAAAAAAGCGAAAGAACTCGCGGTTTAAGACCATTTTAAACCCTAAAAGATCTATTTTTATCCATATAATTTTTTAATTTTGCACAATATTTTCGTTTTAATTTTCGATTTTTTTTTTTAAAAAAATTTTTTTTTTTTTATTTATATATAGAGTTTGAGTATAAAAAAACTACTTTAACTCTTTCCATAATAAATGTAATCCTTTGGAGCACCCTGTATTTATTATGCTGATTTGAATTCGTGTTTAGTGTCAACTATTTGCAATTCAATGTCATTCAATGTCATGTTTAGCAACTATGTAAATGCTGATATTTACATTTTTTACTTTGTAGTCATTATTTCAAAATTATTCTGTAATAATTTCAATATTTTTTTACAAAAAGAACGAACAATTTTTAACGTTGGACAGGTGGTTGGCAAAACATCTTTACTGGTGTTTTTTTTTTTTTTTTTTTTGAAATTTATAATCGAGATATATGATCACCAGAAAACCTTTTCTAAAGATTTAAAAAAAAAATCTAAATTCCTTCATTAAAAACGAATTTCGTCTTCAATAATATCTTTGCGGATATTGATTACGGATTTCACAGCTTCCTCATGTGATTTTAAGAAAATTCTTTTTTTACATAACTGAATAAGGGTATTGTGAGCAGTGATTTGGGTCATCCCATATAACTTCCTTTTCAACTTAAAAAAAAAAAAAAAAACTATTTAACGATTGAGAAGGTGTCCAATATCCAATATCCTCTAAAATCAAGGCCATCATGAAAGGCTTACAAGTCAGATCATGAGCAAGTTAATGGGAGGTAAACATTCCGTCTGAGTCGAGGAGCAACCATAAAGTGGCAAAATATGTAAGATGTGCCTTGCTTGCTGGAGTTAAGAGGGCAGCTGAGATGGCTGGCTCTGTTTGAGTACTTGTACTTGTACTGCCTCTCAAAAAAAGTGTTCTCGGTGGATAAAAAGCTTAATTGTGACGCTCTTTGCTAAGAAAAAAGAAATGAATTTCCAATTTTAGCGCTTTTAAAAGGGATTCAAACTAACGCTCCATCGATGTAAAGCTGCAATTGGCCTCTCTTCACACTAATCAATTCGGCTAATATTTTTTCAAGCATAACTATTTGCCCTCGCCATATGAAAATTGTCTTTTAATTTTGCCTAAATGTAGGCAACATTTTCCACATTTTGATTTATGTAATGTATCATGTTGCCTACAATTAGGCACTGGCACTGGTTGAATTGCTAATTGAATTTATACAAAAAAAAATTGAAAATAAAATTTTTGCCACTTATTTTTAATATATTGTGTTATCTTTTTTCAATTTTAGGAATAAATTTTTTTTTTTTAATTTTTAAATCTGTTTTGTACCCACTTCGAACAAAAAATCTAAAAAAACTGAAGTAAAAAAATGGTTTTTTTAAAACAAAAATTTTTGGGTCGTCTTCCATCGGCTTTCGCTACCGACACTTTCGTTGTGCAGATGTTGAATTGTGATGCGTTGAACAATACAGATCCCTACGGAGAGCTGTACAGTTCGAGGTCCATCCAAATACGATAGTCAACCGCTATACAAACGGGTCTGAATATTTTGTGAAGTAATTTTTTTTCTCGAACACTCCAGGTCCGGCTGCGTCCATCTGCAAAGAATGGGTTATCTTCTGTGGCGAATATAAAGAGCACGAGCACGTCGTGTAAAGTATCAGTATTGACAATCGAATACACAAACACCTGTTGGCAGTGTGATACTTCGCTTAATCTCCTGACTTATATCATAGTGTTTACGACGGTCCTCTACAACATGGGATACTAAGAGTCGCACAACACTGGTCGTATGTAGTATGTCTTGTCTTTATTTATGAACAGATACAACTAAGACATTTCCTTTTCGATTGCAATAAATGCAGCTTACACCATCCAATGATGGTCATCCGAGAGGAACTGGGCATTTCTGCAATAAATCATGTCATTACGAAGTACCTCGAACGGTTTTAAAAGGTTCAGAGAAGCCCATTATTGCTTCGACAGAGCTGTTGGTGTTGTTCAAACATGGTGGTTATGCCTTTTCGGACTATCGGACGTAGCTATGCAATCGATAAAAAGCAGATTGATTTCGTTCTGTTTTAACGGTTTTTTCCAGGATTAGGTTAAGATTTGTTCGGTGGTCGACTTACCAAATCTAAATTCTCACAAATAGGGTCTAATCTATGAGTTTACAGCTACTAAACGGGACCATATATGCAAAATTTTGGTCGGGCCTGGACTCGAACTCTAGCCTAACGAATGGTAGTACGCACTGATAACCACTCGAAAAATAAAATGAGTGAAACTGAACACTGAAGAATGATTTTAGACAAAACCAAAAAATATCTTTCAAAATTTTTCAAAATATTTTTTGGTTATTTTCGAAATATTAAAAATTGTGAAGAAATATTTTCAATCCCTGAACATTTATTTTCTATATAAAACGATTATTGCAGGTATTTTTTTGAGCTCTTAACAGTAGTTTTCTAATATTCTACCTAAAGAATTTCTTTTTTTTTAGTTTTTTTCCTCAACCAATTCTGTGCTTCGCCCTCTGCTCTATGCGATTTTGACCATCAACAGAATTTAAATAAAACGTGACTCTAAAATAGTTCATATCTTGTCGTCAATGGACACTTGTAAGCGCACATGCATGCCTACATACATACATATATCGATTTACATATGTACATATGTAGATATTCACATACGTGTACAGCGTGTGCTTGGAAGCATAGGTGGGCATAAGGTGGCTGGCTACCTGAATAATTTTCGGCATGCAAAACTTCAATGTTTGTATGCATATGTAGATATGTTCACTCTACATATATACACATACTACATATGTCTGTTTGCTTAAATGTGTTGAAGAATTAAAAATAGGAACTTTAGATCGACCATCGGCAATTGCCAACCGCCAAACCCGCCAAACCCGCCAAAAACACCAACTGCTGCGCCTGTGACTTCCTGCTGTGCCTCGTAAGCCAGGTTGCTATTATTGAAAGACGCCGAGTGATGCTGCCAGCGGCTGATTTGATTCGCCATCGCCGCATATGCTTAGTCAATATACATGCATACATATACATATGTGTGTATGTATGTATGTATTTAAACCCATAAAATATTTCATCTAATGTTAGCAATCTGCACTTGTGCCATCGAACTCGCAGCCATGGAGCGAGCGCGCGCACACGTCATCGAGCATCGGTGCAGCTGTGCGCTGAGATTACCACTCAGCGATATCCTCTTCATTATTGCCGTACTGTAGTTGTGTACTCATAGTATGGCGACAAAATTATACATACATACATACATACACATACATATGTACATACATACTCATATATGAAGTTTGGAGTAAAACTAATGTTATGTGTGGGTTTTCCGTTATCGCTTTTGATTTAATTTTAAAGCTCCTGCCAATTCATTGCTACCAATTTCGAGTCGCCACCATTCGCCAAACGTTTTTCTATTTGAAGATTTTTTTATTCTTATTTTTTTTGCTCCCTGCTAAAGCCTTTATGTTGAACTTGACGTAGGCGTACCCAGTAGTAAGTAAATCTAACTATTACGAAAAAGTACTAGTTTACTACTAGTACGAAAAATATTAAACTGGTCCAAGTAAGAGCATAAAGCTTCAAAACTTTATTTTACTGCGCTAAATAACTTTTTTTATGGGGTTTTGAAGAGTTTGAAACTCTATCTCATTGTTATTAAGTAAAATATTTGAACTTTTTAATTCATTATTACATAATTCGAGGATTGAATTGAAGCAATGAGCTCAATAGTTTAAGTTCTTACATTGTAGTTATTGTAACCAATTTACCCTATCAGATTTTGAGCGAACGAGGCTCTGTGTTTTCAAAATTCAAAATTATTTTTAAAACAAAATTCAAAGGAAATAATTTTTTGATCCATTTTGAACTAGTATGACACCAGTACAAATTTCAATTTACTCTGAAACTTTAATTCCTCATAATTTTTAAATATATCAGAGCACTATATTGACTCAATGCTGAACAAATAATATTTTTGGCTCATTTGGAACCAATGTAAGACTAGTCAACTATAGTCTCACTTCTCTCATCTAAGCATAAAGCCATCCTCCAATTTCGGTTTTGTGCATAGAAATACTAACGGGTGATCCATTTCGAGGTTCCTTACTTTTTTCAAATAAAAAAAACACAGAAACTTCCAATTTAATGAGGAATATTTGTTATCATTCGAAAGAGCAATCTTTGGCATTTATTTTTTGAAGTTTATCTCTTTCAAATGTTGGCCGCGGCTATGTCTCAGATGGTCCATCCGTTGAGTTCAGTTCGATGACTGGTTCGAGCATTCCGAATGATAACTGGCGAATGACACGCGTGAAGTTATGCTCCAAGACCTGAATCGAAGCGAGATTGTACGCATAGGCTTTAGACTTTACAAATCCACACAGGAAAAAGTCTAACGGTGTGATATCGCACGATCGACCGGCCCCAAACGTGAAATTATCTGCTCATCGAAGTGTTCTCTCAATAAATCCATTGATTGATGCGATGTGTGGGTAGTGGCGCCATCTTGTTGAAATCAAATGTCGCTGAGATCATGAGCTACTATTTCATGAATCAAACAGTCGGTTATCATGGCGCGATAACGGTAGCCATTGACGGCTACGTTCGCACGGGAATCGTTTTTGAAGAAATATTGACCGATGATCCACCGGCCCACAAACCACACCAAAACGTTGTTTTTTCTGTATGAAATGACAGCTCTTGAATCTCTTCAGGTTGCTCTTCGTCCCAAATTTTTTTTGCTTACATACCCATTGAGCCAGAAATGTGCCTCACCGCTGAACAAAATTTGGCTCGAAAACGTCGGATCTTCTTGGAACGTTTCAAGAGCCCATAGAGCGAAGCGATGCCGCTTGGGAAGGTCGAGCGGCTTCAGTTCTTGCACAAGCTATATTTTGCATGCTTTCAATTTAAGATCTCGACGTAACATGCGCCAAGTCGTTCCAGTCCGAGTTGCTGCGAACTGCGCCGAATCGACTATCCACGGTCCTCGTGTACACTCTCAGCTTTATTTTCTTCATTGTGTGCTGCACGTGATCTATTCGGTCGAATATTATCCAATAAGGAATGCTGGGTCTCAAGATGGCTGATGGTGTTGCGAATAGTACGCTCAGTAGGGCGATTATGTTGACCATAAGTTGATCGAAGAGGGCGAAACACATTCTTTGCAGAACGTGAATTTTCGTAATAAAGTTGAATGATTTGTAAGCTTTGTTCAGGCGTAAGACGTCTTTCCATGATGAAATGCCAAACAATACTGAACAAAAATTGCATGATAGCGTGACACGACTCACGCGTGATCTGTCAAAAAAAGGCTATTGAAAAAAGTACCTCTACTTGGATCACCCTTTATTTTGGCTCAAAACAACGCAAATAATATTTTTTGGTCCTTTTTAAACTAGTATAGGACTAGTATAAAGCTTAGTAGCTAAGTCTACACAATTGTCATCTAAATGTAATTTTATCCCCTCCCATTTCATTTTATTACACAGAAAATATATTTTGGGCACAAAAACTGGTAAGAGACTGTTATATTTCTCAACTAAGGCTCACAGCTGTCATCTATACTTAATATTTTAGTCTCCAATCCCGATTTAATATATCGAAATAACTTTTTTAGTTCAAAAACTCAAAAATTATAATTTTTTGGTTCATTTTTAACTAGTGCGAGACTAGTTTATTTGTCAACTTACTGTCATAATTGTCATCTATGTATATTTTTAAAACCTTTGATGTTGGTCTACCGTGTGAAAACGCTATTTTGCATCGAAACTGAACTTATTATATCTGCGGTTTATTTTGAACTAGTAAAGACCAGTATATATTCACAATTTCCATTTGCATGCAATTTATAGCCTCTAATTTGGTTTAATACATAAATATTATATTTCTGTTAAAAAGCTGAGCAAAAAATAATTTCGGTCCATTTTGAACTAGTGACAGACCAGACTAGTTTCGTTGACCAAAATTTTACCACTGTTAACTGTTATAAATAATTAATTTTTGCTTGTTGAGAAAAGAGTTTGTTGTACTTGTTTTGAGTGTTACTTTCGAAGTAGTTCTGAATGGCTTCATTTCGCTGCTGGGTGTAAGTCTGGTACGCCCAGCTGCTGTTGCCCGTTACATATGTTGATGTGATCATGTAAATTAGTGCACGCTTCACAGTTTCCACTGTGAAAATTTCAAAATCTGCAATGCCAAAATGGCTTTCTTCTATTGCTGCATTCACTGCTTGTTCTTCTTCTTTCTCTTCTTCTTCTTCTTGCACTAACCGCCTCTTCTTAGACAGTTCTTATTTATGTAGTAATGTCTCTTGGCCAAGGTTTGAACTTTACTCTGCTAAAGAAATGCAAATTTTAGCAGGGAAATATACTCATACACATGCTTACATATGTATGTATATCTAAGCAGTCTAAGAATGTACATATGTATGTAATTATGTATTGCGATTGTGATATATATAGAGACATAGTAGGAAGGCAGTGCATGCCCAGTCAGCCTCCAGAAGATACTTTGCTATGATATTCTAAAGCGCCGTTTTGTAGTTAATAAAAACAAAGCGATTGCCATCACTGGCAGGCGGTGGTTTAGTGGTTTATGGTACTCATATGTATGTGTGTACGTATGTATGTATGTATGTATGTAACATAAGTGGCCATCACGCGATAAGGTCACCGTTAATAGAGGCAGGGAAATTCATTAGATGCAAATACGAAATCTGGTCCAGTAGTTTAGTAGTTTATGAGAAATTCGTTGTTGTTGTTGTTTTTGGTTTGCAAAGATTAGCAAACAAAAATCTTATGTAGTGATTTTTTGTTAACTAAATTAGCATTTTAGGGTAAAAACAGTTTTTTGCTGCACATGTGTGTATGAATGTGTCGTATAAGTCAAAATTTAATGCGGTCAACGCGCTTGTTTCTGGCTCACATTTAAGGAAAATTAAATTGAAATTTTTTCTCACTACTCAATAGTAGTGTAATCGGACAATAAGTAAAAATTTTCTTAAATTTGAATCAGCACCAGTGCAATTTTGCTGGCAAAACAGTATTTATCGCTTGGGAAATCACAAAAAATGCATTTACAGCTTCTGCTGCTGAGGATTTTCTTACATATTGCTCTCAAAAATTTACTAAAGGAAATCTGAATTTCAGGTATCTCACAAAGACAGAGCTAAACACGCAGTCCCAACAACTGTTCTCAAATAAATTTTCTCAAGCATATGACATTTTCTGCACTTCAATACCCACATTGTCGAAGTTTATCTATCCTATGTTTTTTTTTGCAAAAAGGTGGCATCTCAATTAATAATATTTTCTAGTAAAATTTCTCTTAAATTTCTTTCGCTAGATATTCATTTAGCATGGTTTTTTTTTTTGAAATTTGGATATTGTGGACATTAAACTTTTTAAAATAGGTGGCAACTCTACTCAAAAATGGTTTCCTCAACAAGTATGCTAAGTTCTCTTCAGTTTGATACCCATATTGAAATAATTAAATATTCAACTTATTATTTTCTATTCACGATTTTTAGAGTTTTTATACAGGTGGCAACTCCTCCTCAAAAAAAATTAACTAGTACATTGCGTTACACATATATAATTAAGTATTCTCATTATCATAGTGCTATATTTCATTGCGTTTATCGATTTCATCACTATAAATATTTAAAACAGATGGCAACTCCCATAAAAATTTGTTTGAACTGCAATTTGTAAGCCTTTGTAAATTTAATTAGCTTAATCATTTTTGATTTTTTTTTAGTTTTATATGCATAATTTAATATTTTGCTTCATTAACTATTTAATTTTATTTAAATTCTCAAACGGGTGGCATCTCTTCGATAAAATAAAGTTTTTCTACTCTCAGCTCTCCTATATCTCTTAAGTTTGATCACTAAACTGGTGTATTCAATTGGTTTTATTAAATATTTATTGATTAAAATTATCCCAACAGGTGGCAGTTCTATTGAAAAATTTATTTTCAATAGCGATTTTCACTTTTCTTTCGGCCTTTTTGAAAACCAATAGTTTCTTCGGCGGTGCATTTTAGGATGTTTGGAATGCCGCCCCACAGTTTCCTTATATCGAGTACCTGTTGAGTGTTCTCAGAGAGCAGGTGTGTGAGTCGTGTAGAAAACCCTTTGGGGCTATCTGTTGTAATTGCATCTTTTTGACCACTGACCTTCCTTGTGCTTGTTGACAGTAATTTATTGCTGCACAAAGATGGGAGCGAGTTTAAGCTACCACAAGAAAGTGGCCAGATGTCGAAGTTTGAAACTCGGAGCGTACGCACATCTTGAATAATGGAGATGTTACTACCTTCTAACAGAACATCGTTGAGTTTTTCGGAGCGGAGAAAGACAAATAGCTTTATGATTTGTCTTATACTGGTATCGAGTGCTTCAAAACATATTTCGGATTCTAGCGCAATCGGTCGTAGTCCATGCGGGTAGCTTTCGTCGCAGGTTCTGATTTTGCGACTTTTAAGCCAAAGAAATCTGTTTTGTCAGCGCTTATAGGTGCAATAGAGGCATGCATAGCAGACATCTTTGGTAGCAGTGCTCTTTGCTTTAGTCGGATCATGGGCCTAGATCAGAAATATGTCAAAAGAAATTTGCTTTAATATTTATTAAGACAATAAATTTGTTCAACGGGATGAATGATAGTACTAGTCGACGGAGTCTCTCTTCCCCCACAAATCAGGCACCCTTGTAATACATGATTCAAGGATCTACATCCACCAGTTCTTGTAACGTCTGTAGCATCTATTGGACGGCGATGATGTCAACCATAAGTATTACGAGGATATCAATCAGCAGCGACATCTTCCTAATTAAGGGATCGACTATTCTAGGGCATGTCCTCAAATCGTATTCCTTAGTGCATTTACCATTGCCGTCATCAAACTTGAAAGTTTCCTTCCGCGATGCTCGTTTTCTTTCCACTGGGCTAGATTTTTTATTTGACGGGTCTCAAACTCAACGAACAAACACGCTGGACGAGGGGTTATAAATTCAAAATACAAAAAAGAACTATCCCCCATTAAACCTCAAAAATTAGAAAGAAAAGAGAACGAAATTTCTAAAAAATGACCAAAATAAAATTTTCAAGCTCTAAGTATACTCCTGGCCATTTGTATAGATTAGTGCATATATATATGCACATATACTTATATATAGGTACAGTTTCGGTACCTTCATACAGGAAGGAGTTTTCCCAAGCATATGTAAAGCTGATGCTAATTCCAAAATTTTCGGATAGGACCTCGTCATTGGCCTTCCGTCTCTATTTATCGTTAATAAGGAATGTGTTGGAGCACATAATTTCGTCCGAGCTTCTCCTCCAAACGAGAAGAACGCAGCAGGTCTTGATGCTCTTACCAACAAATGGAGGGACCTATGGTTTATTCTAAGTCATCTCCGAACGGCCGTTGGATTTTTAAGAGCAGCATTTATTTCATGTCAGGAATGCACTCGGAGAGTTGACATTCCCTGTCGAGAAACTAGAATTTGAAAAATTATTTATCTGTAATTTTGGATGTTGCTCAAACTTGTGCTCGAACCCACGTCTTCCGAACTCGGCTATTTCGGTCGCCTTATTAGGAGCTGAGTCTAAAGTGGAGAAAATCCAGATCAGAGTTGGTTATTGCATTGTTGTGTCAAAACCAGGCGCTAAATATCTAGGCGGCATCATTGACCATCGTCTAAGCGTTCGTGACTACTACGAATGCGCTAATAATAAAGCCGCAGCAGCCTCTACTGAATTAGCTAAACTAATGGAAAACGTCACCGGACCGCGGAAGCAAAGCAGGCAGCTTCTCGGGGGAATATTTGTCCTTTATGGCTCTACAATTTGGTACTCGGTGCTGGAAACAGAATCTTACGTCTGCGGCATTAAGTATACTTACCGCCGGTGCGAATTTCGTGCTTGTGCTGCTTTCTGCACGGTATCGATACCGCATCACGGTAAGAAGCCGAGTCAAAGAAATTTAAACGAGAAGAACTAAGCATCAGTGTCAAGAACGCCGAAAGACATTTGTTCATAGGATTGATAGCGCTAAAGGAAGGTGGACTCACCTCTCTGTTACCTAATTTAGTGGTATGGCTAAGCAGAAATCATTGACAGGTGGACTTCTATTTCACGCAGGTCATGGTTGTTTTAAAAGCTATCTTCACCGCTTTGGCCATGAACTGCACATATCTGTCGCAGCTTTGTGGGACAACCACGAAGACTGAACCGAAAGAATGAGCCGAAATAATGTAGATGTAATGAGCAGCAGAGACGAAGACGCGATAGTAGCATACCATCGACGGGCATTCATACTGAGGTAACTTACGAACCAGGACGGTTAAAGAAAGCCAACGACGAACGATATAGATTCAGACTAGTGAGTAATTAGCCCAAATGCTTTCCAGACGAAATACTGAAAGGTAGTGCCAGGGGTTTCCGTACGGAGGGAGGTGATTTTACTACATTAGAGTCTCACACTGACGTGGTTAAGGCCTTCGCTGCTTTCTATCTCCATATTTCCTAGTACAAAACATCCGCCACTGCGTGCTTGATCTCAATCAATAATTTAAATTTGTATTTTTATGTCGATTTTAATTATTCGTTTAATATTATTAATTATTCATTGCTGTGTTACGCTCATTTGATATCTTATTGATAGAGTTCAAAGATAAAAAAATTAAAAAAAAAAAAAAAAAATACAACAGACCACACTGCCCACATACGTGAGAGTATGTATGTATGTACAATATGTAACTATAAACTATAAATAAATCGGCGCGCTTTATCTACATATATTATTTAACATTATTATTATTTTTATTGCTATTGCTATTGTTATTGTCATTGTTGTTGTTGTTGTTCTCCATATTGCTGCTGGCGTTGGTTAAATTGTTTATGGTTCAGCGTGACGATTTCTCGGTATTATGCTGATGAGCAGCGCTCATTCATTTCTCATGCGGCTAAATATTATATACATACACATTCACACAAACATACATACACACATACATACTCGCATGCATAAATTTATAACAAATTGTAGTAGTGAATCACATCATTCTGACTATTTAACGCGTAATCATGGTGGAATAATCAAAAATATCTTATGGTGCTGCTGAATCAGGGAAGAAAATAACAGGACAATGGAAAAGTCCACGGCCTAACACATAAATGACGCTACTGGCCCTAACCTTGAATTCGACAGCTGTCTGATCATTATTTTGTGAATTGCAGCATTTTGAGTGAGAAACCTTTGGTTATTGCGAAAAAAAATTGGATAAAAAGGAATTTCGCGTCTTGATAAAATATTGGCTTTTAGAGGGAAAAAACACAGTTGAAGCTAAAACTTCAAGATAAAAAGTTTTCGGACACTGCTCCAGGAAAATCAACCATCAAGGATTGGTATGCTAAGTTCAGAAATGGAGAAATGAGCACCGAAGACGGTGAACGCTGTGGACGCCCAAAAGAGGTTGTTACCGATGAAAGCAACAAAAAAAAATCCACAAAATGTTTTTGGGTGACTGTAAATTGAAATTGAATAAAATAGCTCTGAACACTCTGAAGATATCAACTGAACATGTCCATCTTATCATTCACGAGTATTTGGGTATAAGAAAGCTCTGTGTAAAGTAGGTGCTGCGCGAGCTCACTTTTGACCAAAAACAACGATGAGTTGATGATTCGGAGCAAAGTTTGGAGATGTTCAAGCCTAATAAACCCGAGTTTTCGCGTCGATGTATGACAATAGATGAATCATGGCTCGATCACTTCACTACAAAGTTCAATCGACAGTCATTCGCGTGGACTGCACACGATGAACCAGCTCCAAAGCATGAAAAACGTAACAGCCAGTTGGCAAGTTTATGGCGTCTGTATTTTTGGATGCGCATGGAACAATTTTCAGGAAGGACCATCAAAAGCGATTATTACATAGCGTTATTGGACCGTTTGAGGGACGAAATCGCCGAAAAACGACCGTATTTCAAGAAAAAAAAAAACTGTTGCTTCACCAAGGCAATGCACCGCATCATAAGTCAATGAAATCGATGGCAAAAATCTATGAATTGGGCTTCGAATTGCTTCCACATCCACTGCATTCACCATATCTGACCCTCAGCGACTGTTTCCTCTTCTCAGATCTCAAAAGAATGCTCGCTGGGAAGACATTTTCTTCGAATGCGGAGATGATCACCGAAACGGAGGCCTGTTTTGAAGCAAAGGACAAATCGTACTATAAAAATGGTATCGAAAAGTTGGAGTGCCGCTGTAATTAGTGTATCCCTCTTGAATGGAACTATGTTGAATAAAACAAATGAATTTTACCAAAAACCTGTGTTTTACTATGTTCGATCGGGGACTTTTCATTTGACCTGTCATGTGTGTATGTACAATATGTATGTATGCACGATTATAATTAATAACACATCACTCCATTTCATAAACATTTTACGTCACTTTGCAGCGCAACGCATCAGACATAAAGTCAACTCAACTCATTTTAACTCATCAAGCAAATGAGAGAAGCTTCTTCTTCTCTACTTCTTCTACTTCATCTCTTCACATATGTATCTTCTTCAACATCTTGTTGCTTCAGTTTCAATTTAAATAATAGTAAGTTTAAGACCGCGACAAATTAGTTGAAGTCTTTTAGAAATAAATTATGAAAGAAAAAAAGTAAAAAAAATAAAAATCCCAAAATTAGAGTGAAAAACATACCGACCGTGCTGTCCGTACGTCCGTCAGCCAACGTTCATCGTTCGTTTGTGGCTTAATTTATGCAACAAGATTTATCGCACCTTTGTATTAATTGCCGATAGCTACGCTTGTTGCTAGCATTGGTTTATGCTATCATGTTAAATCAGTTTTTTTATTTTTGAATTTATTTAATTTTTTTTGAAATTTTTTTTTAAATTTATTTTTTAAATTTTTTTTTTCTTCAATTTTAATTTTTATATTTTCTTCAAACTTTTTTCCTCACTCATTTTGAAGTTGTTGTTCAAATTAACAGTTTAGGTGTGACGAATTATTTGTTACATTCATTTAAAAAGCTATAAATGAGTTCGAAATTCTATTGAAATTGAAATTTTGGAAGAATTTATAGGCTCGTATGGATCAGTATACACGTATTTATGGTTTATATATACAGTAAAAAAGAGCTTAAAATTTTTTTAGAATTTTTTCTTAGCATTTTTTGGATTATTCCAAGAGAAATTTTAGTGAAAACTTGAAAGCGAAGAGTAGCCTCGAGCAAAATATGCTACTCTTCATTTTCATTGCGGTATCATCTTTCACGAGAGAATTATAAAAAACGGTAACGTCTTTGCGGAGATAAAACAATGCTTCAGAGTCACTTATCGATCCAATAATCGTAGTGCAGCGGAGTTGACGAAACAGACAAAGCTTCGATGCTACTGCTACCGCTCTTGAAAACCAGCCGAAAATGGATTCGTAGACCCTTGAATTATCACACCCACATCCTTCACTGTAAGCTGCCACGAATATTAACACCTTTCACATTTCTATCGTAGGAAATGGAAAATTTTCATAATTTTTGAGCCATTTATAACCTCAAGACGTGACAATCAAGGAGTTTTCCACTTTACGGAATTTAATTTGTGTGGTGCCTCAATGGTGAGTCAATCCAAAGGAACGAAACTCTTAGAACACTTGAAAACCTGCAAACCTTTTTAACTCTTCAAAAAGTGTTGAACGACTTCGTCGATTGTTTTCTGAGAAGCTTTCTTAGCCACCAATTCACTCCGAACCCTCTGGTAAAGAAGGCTAAAAGTATGCCAACCACCGTTCTACGCCCGAAACATAAAAATCTTAATAGCTAAACCAAAATCCAGCCATCCGCAATAGTTAAGGCCGTAGTGTCGATCAGAGCTCGTGCTCAGAGTAAATACAAGTAATGATGTAAAGATTTCAACCAAAAAGAAGCCCAAGTTACTGGGGTGTGAAATTCGAAGGCACAATCGAATCTTTAAAGACATCTGTTAGTCTTTTGTCAGTCTGCGTATAGCGCGATTTTCGATTTATGATATCCTGCAGTTTGACATCGGCGAATATCGCAGAGGATGGAACGATGAACTGTTCGATATATACGACGGCATAGTTGAGCTTGTTAAGAGACAACCGCTACGCCGGCTAGATCATGTCCAATAAAACCTTTCCACGCTTGTCGGTGAAGCAGAGGAAGAGCAATCTGAAGAGATTCAAGAGCTACCATTTCATCCAGAATAAACAACGGTTTGGTGTGGTTTGTGGGCCGGTGGAATCATCGGTTTATAATTCTTCAAAAATGATGCCAGTGAGAACGTAACCGTCAGTGGCGACCGTTATAGCGCCATGATAACCGACTATGTGATGCCTGAAATTGAAGCTCTGCAACATTTTGATTCCCACACATCGCATCAATCAATGGATTTATTGAGAGAACACTTCGGTGAGCAGACAATTTTACGTTTTGGGCCGTTGGCCGGTCGATTATCCACCAAGATCTTGTGGTATCACATCGTTAGACCTTTGCATGTGCGGATATGTATAGTGTGAGGTTTATGCGGACAATCCCGCTTAGATTCAGGTCTTGGAGCAAAACATCACTCGTGTCATTCGCCAGTTACCAGTCGTAATACTCGAACGAGACATCGAGAGTTGGACTCAACGGATGGGCTATCTGCGACGTCGGCACGGCCAACATTTGAAGAGATAATCTTCAGAGAATAAAACAATGCCAAAAAAAGTTGTTTCGAATGATACTAAGCATTTCCCATTAAATTTGAATTTTCTGTATTTTTTCTTTAAAAAGGTAGGGAACCTCGAAATGTCTCACATACATACATAGTACGGGTATTAAGCCTTCATTATTTCCACTTAATCAAGGGGGAGTCATAAAATCAAATGAACATCAAAATATAATTTGAGTGGCTGTTGATACAACAATGGTTTAAATGACTCTTAGCGGCAAGCGACAAGCGGCAAGCGGCAAAAGATATGTGCATATAGAAATGCATACATACATACATACATAAATATATTCATAAAAAAAATGTATACCAAAGCAGTAGCCGCACAGCAGCCGCAAGCACAAAAAAACAAAAAAAAAGTAGTCAGCGAGATGCCGGTGGCAAGTTCAACATCGTATTGGCACCAGCAGCATCACACGCACCGCCAACACCATGGGCAGCAGCGGCATACACAACAACATCTTTCTCATCCACAGCCAAGTCATCATCATCATCAACATCATCATCCACCACCTCTTTGCGCAGTTGGTAGTGACAATATTAATTTATTTAATTTATTTTTATTGTTATTGCTGCTGTTGGACCGTTTGAGATAAGCCGCCACAAAGCGTAGCGCGCCCAAACCTATTTATTTACATATATTTACATATTAATTTGTATTTAATATTTGTTTCTATAAATTATTGACTACCTAATCAGTTTGTTGCTCTATTAAATTAATTGACCATATTGTAATTCGTATGTATGTACGTACATATGTATGTATGTGCGTTTGGTGTGTTGGCCTGTGATAATTTGTTGAAATTATTAGTTTTTGTACATGCCTGAGGGGAAGGTGAACTGAACCCCAGAGCATTAACGATATGATTGTAACAACAAAGTGAAATGAACGAGAAAAGTTTAATTTAATTAAATATTAAAAAAAAAATTGATTAAAAGCAAATAAAATAAAACAATATAAATCCTTAATTAAACTTAAAAAAATTAAAAAACAATAAAATAAAAAAATACATAAAAAAAATTAAAATTAAATAAAAAAATCTGTGAGTGGTTATTAATCTCCCATTAGACGCGACCCCAGGCGGCGGATCGGGGAACGCTCGGAAAGTATACCTGGTAGCCGACTTCCACACCTGCTCTCTGAGAGCACTCATCAGCGACTCGATATAAGGGAGGTGTGGAACGAAATAGCAAATTCCTTGCGTACCGCTGTTTCGGAAACAATTTGTTTTCAACAAGTGTGAGGAAAACAGCTGATACGATGAGTAATGTCGAACTGCAGTGGAGAGAAAGCAAACTGCCTGCCTCGCAACTTTACGATCGTGCGGAATGGTATAGCTACCGAAAGCTGAAGAGGGAAGCGAGACGCATTTACAGACGAAAAAAGAAAGAGGCCGAAATGCGTGAGTATGAAGAGCTTGAGAAGCTGGCCGACAAGGGTATAGCTACCGAAAGCTGAAGAGGGAAGCGAGACGCATTTGCAGACGAAAAAAGAAAGAGGCCGAAATGCGTGAGTATGAAGAGCTTGAGAAGCTGGCCGACAAGGGTAATGCTCGAAAATTCTATGAGAAGATGCGGCGACTTATTTAGAAGGTTTCAAGACCAGAGCAGACTCGTGTAGGCACCATGGAGGTAATCTGGTGATAGATGTCCAGAGTATACTTAGTGTATGGAGAGAACACTTCTCCAACCTGCTCAATGGCAGTGAAAGTGAAAACCCTGGAGATGGCGAACCCGAAACCCCAATCGATGACGATGATATAGAAGTACCATCACCTGACTATGAAGAAGTTCGAATAGCGATTGCCCTCTTAAAAAATAACAAATCGGCGGCAGCCGATGGCTTACCGGCAGAACTATTCAAATACGGCGGCGCAGAGCTGAAAAGGAGCACGCATCAACTTCTTTGCAGAATATGGTCGGACGAAAGCATACCTGACGAATGGAACCTAAGTGTGCCCTGCCCAATCCAAAAAAAGGGAGAGCCCACCGTCTGCGCCAATTATCGTGGGATAAGTCTCCTTAATAACGCATACAAGGTCCTATATAGCGTATTGTGTGAAAGACTAAATCCCACCGTCAACAAACTGATCGGACCTTATCAGTGTGGTTTTAGACCTGGCAAATCCACCATTGATATTCACCATGCGCCAAACCTTAGAGAAGACTCGAGAGAAAAGAATCGATACTCACCACCTCTTTATCAATTGTAAAGCTGCCTTCGACAGCTTAATAAGGAACTGTCTCTACATTGCTATGTCTGAATTTGATATCCCACAAAACTCATACGGCCATGTAAACAGGCACTGGATAATACCAGCAGCGCAGTAAGAATTGGGAAGAACCTCTTCGAACCGTTCGATACCAAACGAGGTTTCAGACAAGGAGACTTTTTATCGTGTGATTTCTTCAATTTGATGCTGGAGCAAATAATAAGAGCTGCAGAGCTAAATAGACCAGGTACATTCTTCTACAAGAGTGAGCAATTGTTGGCGTATACCGTTGATATTGATATAATTGGTCACAACCGCACCGTAAGTTCTGCGTTCTCCAGATTGGACAGCGAAGCGGATGGGCCTAGTAGTGAACGATTGCAAGACGGAATATCTCCTGTCATCAAATAAACAGTCATCGCATTCGTGACTTGGCTCCCACGTCGTCAGTGTTGACAGTCATAACTTTGAAGTCGTAGATAATTTCGTCGATCTGGGAACCAGCATTAACAACACCAACAATTTCAGCATTGAAATCCATTGCAGAATCATTCTTGCCAGCAGGTGCTACTTTGGACTGATTAGGTAATAGGAAAGTAAATTCCTCTCTCGACGAACCAAAACCAAACTCTACAAGTCGCTCATCATTCCCGTCCTGACATATGATGCAGAAGCCTGGACGATGTCGACAGCCGATGAGTCGGCTTTAGGAGTTTTCGAGAGAAAAGTTTTGGGAAAGATTTATGGTCCTTTGCGCAGACGATGGAACGATGAACTGCACGAGCTATACGACGACATTGACATAGTTCAGCGAATCAAGAGACAGCGTCTACGCTGGCTAGGTCATGTTGTCCGAATAGATGAAAACGCTCCAGCTTTGAAAGTATTCGATGGAGTACCCGCTGGTGGAAGCAGAGGAAGAGGAAGACCTCCACTCCGTTGGAAGGATCAGGTGGAGAGCGACCTGGTATCACTTGGTATTTCCAACTTGCGTCAAACAGCAAAGAAAGGAAACGAGGCTAAAATGCGTAAGAAGTTTGAAAATAAAATACCATTCTCGGACCAAAACTATAAATCAAATCCGATCACGTCTGTCTCAGAGTGAGCGGCAATTCAGTCAACGTCTGTACTTGACATGAAAAGCGCTTGTATTAAAACCTGTCAGAAGGTATAAAATGAAACCATACACAAAAATGAGAAGACTAGATCAAGCCTCGGATAACTTAAACAATCATTACGATCGGGAATTATAGTACAAACTTTTTTCAGCCGGAGAATGCTTAACTAGCATCAAATGCAGCGACCAGCCCGACTGTGTTACCAAGACAGCGTAAAAAACGGACACCAGAAATTAGTGAATATTTACTACGCACTTACCTGCAAATCACCAGTTTAGAAACCCATAGAACCCTATTAGGAAAATGTTTATGTGAGAAGTTCATCGGAAACTATCCACAAATGGACGTTTCGGAGCAGAACTTTTCTGATCAAATACGTGCAATATGCAGGTAAGATTATATCACAAAAACTAGAAGTGTACAGATAAGAGAGGCGGTGGCGCGTGAACTAAATACGAATTCGAATGAAGTGGCTCTGCAAGAGCTTTACTTTACACTCCAGATTTGAAACGAAGATTTGACCAGAGGAGAGAAATATAGCCTTTCTTTAAACCGACGTAAACATAATCACTTGTTCGAAAACAATCAAGAACTGTTTTCAAGGAGGCTAAAATCGAACGCAAACAGAGCACCAATCGAGTGAAGCTTTAATAGCTTATACGTCGTCTATTTGGTCTCTCTTTGTCAGAAGCATAATTCGTCAGTAAGTTGGATATCAGACATGAGAGACAATTTTTCTAATGTGCCAGCCACCGATTTCTCACCCATCACCTCTCAGCAAATCAACAACGTTACAAGGAAGCTTCACAATGGGAAATGCGCGGAATATGACAAAATACAGGCGGACTGGTTCAAAACTCTTTCGTGTACTCATGCCAAAATCGCTGAGATCTTTACAAAGACAATCTCCGGCGAGGAAGAAAGAAGAGAGTTCCTAACGTTAGGTATGATGTACATGATACCGAAAAGTGATAATCAAGTGGAGCCATCAATGTTCAGGCCAATCTGTAAAAAATGTAGAACCAAATTAAAAAAAAATCTTCCGCAAAACTTTTCTCTCGAAAACTCCTAAAGCCGACTCATCGGCTGTCGACATCGTCCAGGCTTCTGCACAATATGTCAGAACGGGAATGATGAGCAACCTGTAGAGTTTGGTTTTGGTTCGTCGAGAGAGTAATTTACTTTACAATTATGTACTCAATCCAAAGTAGCATCTGTTCGGAAGATTGATTCTGCGTTGGATTTCAAGGCTGACATTGTTGGTGTTGTTAATGCTGGTTCCTAGATAGACGAAATTATCTACGACTTCGGAGTTATGACTCTGTCAACAGTGACGTGGTAGCCAAGTCGCGAATCCGATGACTGTTTATTTGATGACAGGAGCTAATTCATTTTGCCCTCGTGCACTACCAGACCCATTCGCTTCGCTTATTTGTCTAACCTGGAAAACGCAGACCTTACGATGCAATATCATCGACCATACTCCAACAATAGCTCACTCTTGTAAAATATTGTACCTGGTCTATTTGGCTCTGCAGCTCGTATTATTTTCTCCAGCATCAAATTGAAGAAATCACACGATAAAGAGCCTACTTGTCTGAAACCTCGTTTGGTGTCGAACGACTCGGAGAGATCCTTCTCAATTCTGACTGCGCTTCTGCTATTATCCAGGCTTAGTTTACGTAGCCATATGAGTTTCGTAGGGATATCAAATTCAGACATAGCGGCGTAGAGGCAGTTCCTTGTCAAAGGCAGCTTTAAAACCGATAAAAAAGTGATGTGTATCGATTCTTTTCTCTCGAATATTCTCCAAGATTTGGCGCCTGGTGAATATCTGGTCAATGGTGGATTTGCCAGGTGTAAAACTACACTGATAAGATCCGATCAGTTTGTTGATGGTGGTCTTTAGTCTTTCACACAATACAATAGAAAGGACCTCGTATTCGATATTAAGGAGACTTATCTCACGATAATTGGCGCAGACCGTGGGGTCTGCCTTTTTTTTGGGTTTTGCAGAGCACAATTAAGTTAACTTCCTCAGGTATGCTTTCGTCCGACCATATTCTGCAAAGAAGCTGCTGCATGCTCCTTGTCAGTTCTCCGGCACCGTATTTGAATAGTTATGCCGGTGAGTTTACGGCTCCCGCCCCTCGTCTTCGCCCATCGTCATCGTTTGAGGTTTCGGATTCGCCATTTCCGGGGTTTTCACTTTCACTGCCATTGAGCGGGTTGGAGAAGTCTTCTCTCCATACACTAAGTATGCTCTGGACATCTGTCATCAGATTACCTCCTTTGACCCATGTATCGACGAGTTTGCTCTGGTCTTGAATCCTTCTGTAAGTAGCCGCAAAAAAATAGAAAAAATAAAAATAAAATGAAATAACCAAAAAATAATGCTGAACATGGCTTTTACTAATGCCACTCACACACACTCTCATCTCATTGTTCGCGCGCTGCCACTATATTCTGTCTATCCTGTTACACAACGTCATTGGTTTGGTAGTTGTCACCTCGTTAGTGTTTGCCTTTGTTTATACTGCCCATGCATGGGCTGTCTTATTTCACCGAATAAAGTTGTCTCACTTGCTGTTGACTCCTACTTAATGTATATCAGTATGTAAGTGCGTAAGCTTTCAAATAGCGTAAAAATATATAAAGAAATAAAATAAATAAATATCTTCATTAAAACCCTTTACACCCATACCTTACACACACACACACACGAAGATCTCCCAAACAATTGTGTAGTAAATTTACTCGTTGCCTTGTAAACTTCACGCGAACGCGAATTTTTACACACCAAAAAAAATAAAAATAAAAAAAAACGGAGCCATCATTTAACTCATCCGATTGGTGTCTCATTAAATTTGAAAATATGGTCAACAATGTCATATAAATCTTGTTTCCATCAACGCGCCACAAACAAACCACACCGTCCGTAAGTCCGTAAGACTTATGTGTTCCCAGTTTGTTTTTGTTGTTTTTCTGTGAAAGAGCTGTCAATTTTCGGACGATTGGCAGAGGGCAACAAAATTGAAGTTTTGAAGTTGTGGAGTGCGCGTGACGACTGAAGGACTTGAATACCGCTAACTACGTGACTGAGAACTGCTGGGTACTATCAAAGCACCAGCCCAGAACAAGAATTTTCAGTGCGTCGTGTATGTAATGTAACTATGTGTATATGTGTGAGTATTACAAATTTTGATCCGCTCTCTCTCTCTCACTCTTTGATCAAATTTTTGATACTCAGAGGGGAACAACCGATGTCTGATGTGCTGTATGTGCTGATGTGCTGTATGTTGGTACTTGTATAGAAAAATTTATCATTTCAGCGGCAAAATTTCAAAAATATCTACTCTAGAGTTAGAAAGAATGCTCTCCTACCGATTTTTAGTGTTCACCTTTAATGTTGTTCACACAATCGAAGATCAAATGTAAGCTTCCTTCTAACGGCTGAATGAATGAATCGAACGTACGAAGGACGTCGAAGGTTTTTGAACTTGTCTGAACGCGAATCTAAGATCATTCGGCTCGTACAACGGCTACTCTGGTCTAGTATAGACAAAAGCACATCAAATTCCTCAAGTTTGCGATACTGATTGGTTAAATTTACGATCCTGCTTTGGAATATCTTAGTTTTCTTACATATTTGCTCAACAATCTTTGTTAGGTCGAGGCATGGGACTTCTGAAAAATGCTACGCCTCAATCGACTGAAAGCTCGTTACTGACAGGCACCAGTCTTACATTGTAACGAGCACGCATTTTATACTCCATTTTGAATATACTATATCTGGGCTTTGAAGGCAATATTTCAGGAACAAATGCCTCGTCAAAGCAGCAGGCTGAACTCTGTTTCTGAGTACTTTTCCATAGCAATTTTCGTTTTCGTTTTTCGTTTCGTAACAGCATGGACTGCAGTTGCGAGTGGTTAGCATTCGGAGGGATTAACTCAGCAATAATGTATCGATGATAACATACTAATAACGGACTAGTGACCATTACAATACAAATTTCGCGAAGGTCGTCCAAAGACAGTTGTTGTTTCGGAAATTATTTATTCTGTGCTCAAACTAATATTATTGCAAGATCGTCATGTGATCTATTGTGAGATTCAGACAATTATGGGTATTATTGGAATCGGCATATGTTCAATATTGCATAAGCAAAACAAAACAGGATCACGTTGGATCCCACACAATTTGTCAACCTCTAAAAAAAAGATGTGGATCACCCGTTCCAATTTGAGGTTCCCTACATTAAAAAAAAAAAAAAAACACACAGATAATTCGAATTTAATGGGAAGTGTTTATTACCATTAGAAAGAAAATTTTTCGACATTTATTTTTTTAAGATTATCTCATTCATATGCTTCAGAAGGTCCATCCGTTGAGTCCAATTTTCGATGACTCGTTCGAGCATTTCGACTGGTAACTGGCAAATGACATGCGTGATATTTTGCTCCAACACCTGAATCGAAGCGGGATTGTCGGCATAGACTTTAGAATTTACATATCCCCACAGTAAAAAGGTCTAACGGTGTGATATCTCGCGATCTTGGTGGCCAATCCACAGACCCAAAACGTGAAATTATCTGCTCACCGAAGTGTTTTCTTAATAAATCCATTGATTGATGCGATGTGTGGGTAGTGGCGCCATCTTGTTGAAATCAAATGTCGCTGAGATCATGAGCTTCAATTTCAGGCATCAAATAGTTGGTTATCATAGCGCGATAACGGTCGTCATTGACGGTTACGTTCTCACTGACATCATTTTTGAAGAAATATGGACCGCTGATTCCACCGCCCCACAAACCACACCAAACCGCAGTTTTTCTGGATGAAATGACAGCTTTTGAATCTCTTCAGGTTGCTCTTCGTCCCAAATGCGGCAAGTTTTCTTGTTTACATACCCATTGAGCCACAAAATTTGGCTCGAAGGCCGAGCGGCTTCAGTTCTTGTACAAGCTGTATTTCACACGCTTTCAATTTAAGATCTCGACGTAAAATGCGCCAAGTCGTTCAATACGTCAGTCTGACTGGCTGCGAACGGCACCGAATCGACTCTACACGGTCTTCGTGTACACTCTTAGCTACGGCCGCTATATTTTCTTCACTCCATGCTGGACGTAGTCTATTCGGTCGAATATTATTCAATAATGAATGCGCGATGTCAAGATGGATGATGGTGTTGCGAATAGTACGCTCGGTAGGCCGATTATGTTGACCATAAGTTGAGCAAAGCGCGCGAAACACACTCTTTACAGAACGTGGGAATTTTCGTAATAAAGTTGAATGATTTGTAAACGTTGTTCAGGCGTAAGTATTTCCATGATTTAATCCAAAAAAAAATACTGAACAAAAATAACATGACAGTTTGATACAACTCACGCGTGTTCTGTCAAAAGAAAAAAAGTCTATTGAAAAAGTACCTCTACTAGGATCACACTTTAGATCCCTTAATTTTTTGGTTAAACATCAATACGCAAAACCAAAAATTGGAGGTGAGCTCGGACGAAACTTTCTTCAGCAGTTACAAAGCGCATTACTAAGACTTTGGATTATATTCAAGTAGAGTACTACGAGGGTGATTATAAATAATTTTACCGCCCGATCAGTTCCAGGCAGGAACGTCAAATTCCCTTACCGCTGATTTGTAGGTTTATTTGTGATTATATGACACCTTCTTTCCGCTAGGGCTCTCTCGTCTGGGCAATTTTCCTGGAAGTTCAAATCTTCCGTTTACATAGAAACTTATGATGACTGTTGTTGTTGCTGTTGTTGTTGTTATTGTTATCATAAAAATATTACCCAAATTGGTTTCCGGGGAATGTTGCTAGCTCAATAAAAATGTTGTCCCTCACGGTATAAAGACTGTCGACTGTCGCATGAATATCCGGATTTTAGTCCCCGCTAACGACAGGCATGTTTTATACCGTCTAGGTTCTAGTACCCACAACTCACAAGGGGGCAACTTGGGAGGAATCTTTGTTAGCGTACTCCTCCCTCCGTCTCACTTCACTTCCATAGAGGTATCTTATTCAAATTCAAGTGAAATATACTCAGGAGACTAATAAAATATTTTTCCACCAGCATCTCTTCCTCTTCAGCCAGCACAGAGCGTAAGGTAGGGAGTACACTTTTTCAATATGTCAACAAAGAAGTTAGTATTTTTATGCTAACAAGCAACTAATGCATTACGGTTGTCACTTACAAGCTTTAACAAACATATCTACGCATACGAACACAGCGAGACAAACTCCATGGCTTGCCACCTGCCAGAGACGCAGATACAAGTAACTAACCAAAAATCAGAAACAATGTGTGCACACACACACAGTACCCGAAGCCCACAAAAGTAAGGTGGGGAGGAAAAAATGTAGAAAAGAAAAGCACTGACACAAAGGAGAGTGCAGAAGAACACAGAAGAATCTCAGTCTTAACGAAATGAAAGCACTCAGGGCAAAAAATAAAAAATAAAAAAACGGAAAAAATAGAAAATAAATTTCAAAAAAAAAAATAACGAAGAATAAATAGAATCCATATATGTATGTGTTTGCACTTGCTTGGCACGAAGAAGAGGAAGCTGAAGCAGCAGAAGCAGAAGAGTGAAACGACACTCTTGCCACATTGTGTCGCCACATTTTCAAGTGTCAAACGAGCAAATTGCATAGCATGTACTGCCGGTTGTTCGGTAACGATCACTGACTGAACTGCTCGATGCTGCTGCTATTGTTGTTGTTGCTGCTGCTTGGGTAACAGTTGCGGCGTTTCCACTCACCAGCCAAGTCGATTTACATGTACTTGTGGGCGTATTTTAGATAACTGAAATTCCACGCGCCAAACATAACTACACATACATACGACAAACATATAAACATAAAAACAGCATACACTTGGCGACAACAAAAACGTTGCAACAGCAATCAGTGTAAATGGCATGCGACAAATGGTAGGCGACGAACGCTTGCGCTGGCTGAAGGGACGACAGTCTTGATCGCGCTGTCGGTAGGTCGGTTGGTTGGTCGTTTGTTGCTTGGTATTAAAGTGACTCAGCTCAGACCTTCAGACTCAGGCCAGACAAGCGATCCGCGGTGGTGCGTTAGCAAATTCTCAGCCGCTATTGATGCTGCTGCCACTGCCGCCGGTGTATTGTTGCCTGCTACTCTCGCGCAATACTAGCTGCTGGTGCTGTTGTTGTTGCCGTCACTATTCACTAAAATAGCTTTGTACTGACTGACGGTGTTGTTGTTTTTGTTGTTGTGGGTTGCTTTGAAATATATACAGTGGTGGGACCGAAAATGATTTTTGTCTTTTCTGTTCACAGCCATCTCTCCGGCTTTACGTTCGTCTTCTGCGCTTTGTGACTGAGCTTCTCTTCTGATTTTCAAAATCTCACCAAATTTTTCATAGTAACAGTGATAGATACGAATCCACAGTTTGAAGCTGTCTTTAAACGATAGATCTGATTTTTGAAGAGACCTTTACCTCATGCGACGACTTCCGGCAGGTTTCAAATCCGGAACATACTCTTATAGGAGCTAAGGAGGGGATCTAGTGACTAAGACCCAGACTACACTGAATTTATGAAGTGAACACTTCTCCAGCCTGCTGAAAAGAAGTGAAAATGAAACATCAGAGATGGTGAATCCGACTACAAAGAAGGCCGATTAACAACAATTAGCACAATTAAAGTCTGGATATTGTAGTAGACTGAACTTCTACCTATCTATACTATAATGAATTCCTGCATGACACTAACCACCTCATTGCATGCCCACTCAATCCGACTCATCTAGCACCCCTTTCCCTCTGGTAAGAGCCCGTCGCAACAGCACGTTTCCTGAGCCTCTCGTTAGATATTAACTCGATGAATAAGACTGGACCCAACTGACCCTAGGCGGGGCTGGCAAACCACTTGGACAACAACAATAATGACAAAACTGATTAGCAATTGCCCACCTGGTTAACAAAAAAAGCAGCGGAAGCCGTTAATTTATCGGCTGAGCTATTCGAATATGGCAGCAAAAACCTGACAAGGTGCATGCATCAGCTATTTGGTGATCTGCTCTGGGCAGAATCCGAGATCATGTTCGCTCTGGTTTACAACCGAAATTCACTTGCACCACTATTACGGCCAATCGTCAGAACTAGTCATTAAGTAAAGGTTAGACCACAACACCCTGTGCTCTTCCTTTCAAAAAGGTAGTAAAAGTTCGTCTCTGACCAAATCTTTGAGGAACCGTAAATTTCAATGATACTATTTCGCCACATCACCTTACATAGCGGTTCATCCATCTTTGTTCCATTCCAAGTCAACTGCTAGAAACCTTTATTCACATTTCAAGCTTTTCTTTTCATTTCCATGCATTTTTCTTGCTTTGAGACTACCAGTAGACCACTAAAGCTTATAATATCCCTATTACTTGCAGTTAAATCCGCCCCTAGGAAAATCCTTCCGCACATAGTACATCTGTTCAGAATTCATCCAATAAATTCAAGCTTAAAAGCATAGTTTAAAACATTTAATAATATCGAGTTTGCAGAGCAATCTTCAAGAGCATGATTCGATTCTTCATGGATCAAAGTTGACCAAATAAATATTAAAGTCAGTAATTTTGAGTTGTGAGAGCTGGAAAGCCTGATTAGAGTTTTCATTTGTCCAAACGCGCACCAACTTAATTCCAGTTAAATACTAGTACATTTATGGCACGTTGATTCGCCACCACTGTATGAAACTTACTTTGCCCTTTTGCTTTTCTACTCTTTATAAGCAGCTCCTGCCTACTACTCCTACCAACGTCACAGCGTCTGTAGTGCAACTATTGGCTGTTACAAGCTGGAATTCGTAAAAATTGTCACCAAGATTTAAACATGCAACATCTAGCATACCGATCAAGTGTAGACGCGTTGTGCCTGTGGCAGGCGAAGTTATTGAACTTGGTTGAAGTGCAAAGTGCGCTGAGCTGAGACGCAAGTGTGTGGCATGCATTAAATTGGCTGGCAATGTTTAATGGAACTGAGGCAAATACACAAACATGCAAACATGCATAACACATACATATGTACATAACATACAGACAAACGTAACAAACACTTAATGCTTGTCACCCATTCTACGCATTGTAGTTGTTCAGAGTGATCATTGAATTGTTCCTTTTTACTTTTTTTTTTCTTAACGAAAATATTTATGAGTGCTTTTTGAAGGCGTCAGTTGACGCTGCGAGTCTGCGTGAAATATTTTCGAAGCGATTGAGCATAAAAGCATGCAGAAATAAAGAAAATAATATAAAATAAACTACAAGAAAAAAAAAATAAAATAAAATTAAAAAAAAAAATTTTAATAAATTTTAATAAGCAAAAAGAATAAAAAAATAAAAAATAAAAATAAAAACTTAAAAAAATATAAAAATTTAATAATATAAGAATATAAAACATTGATAAATAAATTTAAATTAAAAAAAATTTAAATAAAATAAAATAAAAAATAAAATAAAAAATGAAAAAGATCATAAGTAAAATAAATAATTAATAAATAAAAATAAATAAATAAAAATAAATAAATAAAAATAAAAAAATATAAAAATTTAGTAAAATAAAAATATCAAACTTTATAAAAAAATAAATAAATTTAAATTAAAAAAATTATATAATATAAATTAAAAAAAAAAAAAAAATTAAATTAGTTAAAATTAAAAAAAATTAATAAATAAATTAAAATTATATTACATTATGTGAAAATTAAAAAAAAAATATTTAAAAAAGTAAAATAAAATCCATTAATTAAAATTAAAAAAAAATAAAAAAAAATAAATTAATTAAAAAAAATTAACAAAAATAATAAAAGAAAAAACAAAAAATTAATTAAACAATAAATAAATTAATAAAATAATAATATAAACAATTATAAAAGAAAAAAATTAAATTAAAAACAACAAAAAATAAATAAATAAATAATATAACTTAATTCAAACTAAATTAAATTAGAAAAAAAAAATTGAACTAAAATAAAATTAAATTAAATTAAAATAAATTGAAATACTATAAAAAAATATAAAAATAAAGAAAAATAAAAAAATTAAATAAAATCAATTAAATAAAATTAAAAAAAAAAATTTAAAAATTAAATTTTAGAAAAAATAAATATATTTAAAACAAATTTAATAAAATAAAAATATAAACCATTGTTGCCAAGATAAGGTACGCGGTGCGGCAGTCTGCTAATGGCGTAGTGATTCACTTGGGTACACCTTGCAACCAGCACATCGCTCGTCGAATTCTGGTAGATTCACTGGTGATCACTTTAGATGTAAAATCACACCGCGTCCATAAAAGAAAAATATCATACCTTTTCGTGAAAGTTGTTAATTCCCATTTATCCAGGTCCAGAGTCACTATACCCTCACTTGTCCGTCCCCTAAAGCATTTGTCCGCCAGTCCGTTCGTCCGCCTTTTACCAACGCAACCGTTCCTTACTTTGTCCGGTCTAGCAGTTTGCCTCCATAGAATCGACATGTGTGACCCTTCCGTCCAATGCTGACTATAACCCGAATTAATCAGCCCCTAAACCGTAAAGGACGGTCCGTTCACCCTATTGTCCGTCCTGTTCACTTACCCCCACTTCACCATCGTAAGCTTCACTCATCACACACATATTTACCGTTTTAATAATTCATATTACTGTTTTTTTTACATACAATATTTCACATTATTCTCAGTTTGAATTACAAATATCATTTCTAATATCCGAATATAGTTTCAATCATATAAACGAGTAAAGACGTGACTGCAAAAGAGTGGTGAGGCACTAGGGCTGAAAGTGACAAACTACCTATGATCGTGTTTCCTAAGGCGCCTTGGAAACAAGGTCACAGTCAACGTGCGTTTATGCACTGCTTCGACAAACTATTCACCGTACCACCCTCCGATGCACTCAGCAATATTGAAAGTATGTCAATCACTTTCACTACTCTAAGTTCTAAATTCCTAAGCTAATATAACGATTACATTGTTGGACGTCTGAAATTTTATTTTCCACAGACGTCCAGAATCAGCCTAAACGTATTATCCTTGATTGTTGCTCACGCTAAGCAAGCCTGCTTCGTAGCCGCCAGAGTCGAGCGGAGCGCGAATAACATTAAGGGAAATTTAATACGCACCAAAGGTCAGAATTTCACATGTACCGTGTTATGGAGATTGTTCCTTATTGTCTGAGTTTCAATATCAAGAAGTTGGCGGACGACTGATACGACTTCCACCATGATGATTGACACACCAAAAGGCTTGTATGTTAGTGTTGTCGATATCTCAAGGAGGAACTTTAGAGCCCCACGAGTCTGTAGCCGCAAGTCTGTAGGTTAGCCGGGGTTTCTTCAACCTAATTTCAAAAGCGTAATTAGCTACGCAGGCTTCACTGTTCTCAACTTCCACTGGATTTTTGATGGTATTTTACTTAAATAATCTTTCCAGAGGAAGAAGGTATTCCACTTGTTAGCAATATTATAATATCCAACTCTGATTTTGCGATCTTACCTGGATTATGTCGGATACAATTTCCTTCCATTTTAATTTTACCAATTCTGAAAAACGAACTGTGACGAGACGTAAGCACTCTGCTGCGTTCCTTTGGCAAAAGAACGGACATTGCTATGTTGTGTTCGGTTTGCTAGCAGTAGGATTTGCTCGGAAAGCTCAAATAAAAAAACACGCACGGTTGTATTCTGTGCCTGAATAATAGTTTCAAACCATATTTTTGCAATATCGCAAGCGGGGGCGGGGGTTTTATATATATATATATATTATTTTATTTTTATTTTATTTTTTTCTCTTTAAAGTTCATCGATCGCAACACAATTATTAAAGAAAATAAAAAAATTTAATTTCCAAAAAATAAATATTATAAATTGAAAGATATAAAAAATAATATAAAATATTATATAAAAATATAAATAAAATAAAAACAAAATAAAATTAAAAACAAATTAGTTAAATTATATCAGATTAAATTTAACTAAAATAAAATAAAATAAAACTAAAAAAATAAAAAATTAAAATATTAAAAAAAAAAAAATCATAAAAAAATAAAAAAATAAAAAATAAATGAAAAAAATAAAAACAAATAATAAAAATCATAAAAAAATAAAAAATAAATGAAAAAGAATGAAAAAAAAAAAATTTAAAATAAATTAAAACTAAGAAAAATAAAAACAAAAAATTTAAAATTAAAATAAAATAATATAAAATAAATTAAATTAAAAAATCAAAATTAATTAAAATAAAATATTTAAATGAATTAAAAACAAAAATTACATTCAAGTTGAAGGCAACCTGATTTGCTGCGCGCACATGTAAACCCAGCTGTCACGCTGTGGACGTGTTGCCGCCTTGAGGCTTATCACATATCGCATATCCCCTGCGTCAACAAATATGTGTACAAATTTGTGATAGTGCACGCCAAAAACAACGACAACAACAACAGCACTCAATGACAGAGCTGAGTATATAGTGACCATGACAACAAATAAACTACCGCTTGACATTTGGCAGTGTTGGGAAATCAAAAACGTTCAATGGCCAACAATGCGATGCGATACACCGCTAGCGCAGCAGCACAACACTTGTGGCAAGAAGAATGAATGTCAGCGTTTGTGTGGTGAACACCACCTACAACAACGGAGCGCATAGTGAGGAGTTAGTGTTACATGTGCAAGTGGTACTGGCGTACGTGGCATAGCTGACACTCGCCATGATGGGCAGACACTTTATGGCGCTTTTTTACCACGCCAAACCAAACGAAACCAAACCAAGTCGAGCTGAGTACAAATGTTCTTCGATTTATATGATTTCTCATAACCGAGTTCCATCTCAAGCGCAAGGTACATCAACTTTGTTTAACTAACGGTAATATGGCTATCCCAGCTTTTCACTTCGGACTCCTGTACATGTTTTGCTTAATTTGGACTAACACTTCGAAATTTCTGTGGTCACTTTTCACTTTACTCTAGTCATCACAGCAAATAGTTTGAGATGGAAGCATTGAAAAGACTCCTCCTCATCTTCCTCCGGGCAAGACTTATAATAAGACTTCTTTGAGCCCGATAGAAGAAATTAGATCCGTTATAAATGTCATCTACACGTCTAACTAAGGGTAGATTGTACATGCTAGGAGCAGTTCCAATGACTCATTACGGATTCTCCGTCAATAGTGCATCTCCTCAGTAAGCTTATCAGTTTTCAAATTCTCAGTGATTTCAAAAGTAGTCCCCACCTCCTTAGCCTGTATGATACTGCAATGTAAAGATACATTTCCAGCGAAACTAGACGGTATAAAGATCTGGAAACTAGGACTTGGAATGTGAGAAGCTAGCATTTGACAACCCAATCCTCCGTTCTTTCAGCCGTATTGCGTAGACTAGACCCAACGTGCCCTCTTTGGGCCCCTAAAACCTAAATCGACATCAGACCAATTTAGTCAAGTTTTTTAGGGTCAAATCGTACATACCGCACCCCTACCTTAACTATGACAGCCCCGTGGCCTAATACAGCGCAAGGAAGAGAGAGAATTTCATCATTTTGCGGAACCCTAAGTAAGTCTTTACCCACGTACAATTGTCTAGGTCGAATATAAACAGTTTGTGGTCGAACCTTGGCAAAGCCAACAAAATTCTCTGGGAGCAGTAGGGATAAGGACTTCCTAAAGTACCACATATTCAGTTTCGTCCGAACTCAACTCCACCCTATTGGTTCTTTCTTATTTTTAATTTCTTTTTTGTGGTTCGTCTTGTACGCTATTCGTCCACCAGGTCACTCGTCCGTCCCGTCCCCGCTCAGCTCGCTACGCTTGTCACCACAAATGTATGTATTCATTTCCAAAGGGAATAACTTATGTACGCTTCGGGTACAATAAATTCTTTTGCAGAAAATGTCAATTAGGCGCGCGCAAGTCCACGAGATTAGCGCTGCAAACAAAAGAACAAAAACAACAAATACAACAAAATAACAAATCAGCAACAGCAACAACGAGCGCAGAGGTAAACAATCTAACCTTAACAAGTACAATGAGTGTTGTTGTTGTTGTTGTGGCCACAAAATCCCACAATCAATTCTTTCATTGAATTGCCATGGCATTGTTGTTGTTGCTGATCTTGTAACGTTGTTATTGTTGTTGTCGTTGTTGTTATTGTTGTTGTTGAAAGTGTCATGTGTTGTGTTGTAAATAAGTACGAAAAGAGTTGCTTATTGCTGCTGCTAATGCCACCATTACAACTTTGCCGGTTGCTTCTGCTTATTCCCTGTTGCCAGTTGCTCATGGCTGACATATGATAGTCGGTGTTTGTTGTTGTTGTTGTTATTATTGGTAGTGTTGTTTGAGGTATTGCTTTGCATTGCTTTTGGAAGTTCGTTCGATACTTCTATCTGTTGTTGTTGTTATTGTTGTTGTTGTTGCAACTTGTGGGTGCAATCGTTTGTGGGACTGCTCTTGCTGAAGATGAGCTTCCCAGAGAGGGAGAAATCAGCATTTTTGTCAACTGGGAATGTGATAGAAACAGCATATTCAATCAGCCGGTAGAGATCTTTTAGAACGTACACTGTCCTCAGAGTGGATCGGCTCAAAATCTTTCCTTACTTTGTGGCCGTCGGGCACACCGGTTCTTCGTATTTGGGAATTTAATTTGCATTGCGGTGAGGCAAGCTTTAAAAATGTGTTATCCATGAATCGCCGATCGATCCTGAAAACTTCGGTAAATTTCCCCATCTTCTCGTAGAATTTTTAAGCATTTTTATTTTCGCGCCACTTCCTCTTATACTTATCATACTCACACATTTACGCCTTTGGCTGGTTTGCAAGTGAAGCTACGAGTATTCTCTTTTTACCTGGACCTCATTCGAACCCATTAGAATCCGAGTGCCCTCAGAGATCACAAGTGTGAGTTGAACAAAGAACAGTTTATCTGCTTTGTGGTCCTTTTCGTCTCCATTCCGGGCTCGGCCGTGGGTTCTTACATATCTCGATAAATTTCCAGGGAGTATAATGAAAACCTGGCACACAAAGCCACGAAGTACAAAATTCCGAAATACAAAATTCAGAAATTATTTTTATTCGGCTCTGATACCAGCTTAATTGCTAAGTAGCTCTTCCATTGGGCCCTGGAAACATTTTTTCCTCTTCAGAATCATCCTTTTGCTTGATGGCTTGGTCTCTTCGACTACCCTTATTTCTTTGCAGCGACTGCTGGGTGCAAGTTTAAAGTTGGGTAGCAACGCATACGTACAATCGATTCCTAAGGCACTTTTGTGAGCTCCACATTCATTGGCAGCTTCAATTGTATTCTTCAAAATGGGTTGACAGCAGTGCACTCCTCCATATACCTTGCTATGCTAATTATGGTCCTCTGGCAGCAGTCCCTCCGGCAACTTCACCTTTGTCATTTCCTTTTCTGCTTTGCAGCCATACTTTGAGCACTTGACCTGGTTCTGTCTGCTGTGGACGATTTTAATGGATAAAAGCTTAGCTTATAGTCCTAGAGCTAGAATTTGCCTATGCACTCAGACCGAGCTGTGCATTGGTATTTGTGCAGGCCTCGTTGGTGTTATTGTGGTTGTTGTTGCAACCGCAGAGAAATTACCCAAATTGGGCTTCGGGTAATATTGCTGGAGTGATAAAAATTCGGGTCGTTCTGGTATAAAGACCCGATGGTTGCGGGAGCTATTGGAGTTTAGTCGGCTTTTATGACAGGCATGCTCTACAGTCTGTAAATTCTTGAACCCTTAACCCTCAGTGGACTCGTTGGAGCTCGTTGACCACGCTACTCTGTTTCGAAACTACTATTTCCTTTCGGCTTATTAGGAGGCCCTTCAGACACCTCTGGTTTTGGAGTGTTTGCCTTTGTTAGAACCCATGATGTATGGCTTCTTTGCTTAAGCAAGGCTACTCATTACTAGAGGCATCATATATCCTTAAACTCCGTTCAACATACTGGGATATTTTGGGGTGACCAGAAGAGATGATTTACGAGTGCGAGTCGCATGTCATCTTGTCCCAGTTCTTTTATGTACTTCCTACAATAGTAACACATCATTTGAAGATGCTGTGCAGTTGAGGAGCAACGAACTATGAAGTCTCACCTTAGCTAAATACCTACCAATTATAACGTGGACGAACTGTCGGCACAATATTACAATATTCAATTTAGCGTCGGAAAGTTCTAGAAACTGTTGCCAATAAATATCCCTGTTTCGGGACTTGGCATACTTGTTCCATCACAGCCTGTTTGAAGAGTTTTCGCTTTGTGCGGACCTCGAGCTTCGCTCCTATGCAACCGAAGATACCTTCTAACTAGGGAAGAAGTTCTTGGACAAGTCGTCTTTCATTGGTGTTTGGCTGTTAAACAGTTTCTGGCTCTGAGAAGATTGTTTTTAGATGTTGAATCACGGGAGAGAATGCCAATAGTCGCTGAAAGAGCCTAGTTCCACCAAAACCTCCATTTGAGTTGAGCTACAACAAGCATACAGTTAAAAACTGTTGTTGTTATGGTTTCTTTCTATTTTGTGATTATTTCTGAGCTGCAAGGTTTTCATTCTGAAGGGAAAGAAGCCCTGTTTGTCTTTGTTGGCTATCAATACTGTGAGTGAGTTTGTGTGTTTTCAGTTTGAGAGCTAGCGGTAAATATGAAAAAAATGAACAAAACAGATGATGAAAGAGGTGAGGGAAAAGTACACAGCATGGAAAAAGAAGCAAGCAGAAAAGGAGCTAGGGCTACCTGTTGCTGAAGCTGTGGTATAACATTGCGATGTGTTGTATTGTTTTCGGGACTAATTATGTATGGAAATCATAAAAGCGGGGGTCCGAATTGAGCAACTTTTCTTGGAAAAATATCCTTTAATGACAGGTCCTAGCAGGAGGTCCTCTTACTTAACTGAAGCGTCTTTTACCTTAAGGACTTTAGCAAAGTTCAGCTAAGCTAAATATATGCTTGGTCGCTCTCAAGTACTCAATTCATCCTCAATTCATCACTTCGTGACCACGTCAACGTAATACAGCTGGAAGTTGTTGTAAAATCAAGTAAAAAGTATAATGGTCACTCAGTCTCCGAGGATCCTTTTGTAGATCCTGTATCTTAGCTCACCCAGCTCATTTTACGTATTCTCAAAAGTTGTCCTCGAATATCACTGAGCACTAACTTTATTTGGGTACAGTTCATGGTGGCGTATGTTCATTACCGACGGACAAGCAATATTCGAGAGCTTGTTTTCCAGCCTCACATTAACCCTGCGAATCCTGAGCGATTACTTGTGCATGTGAGGATCCTAGCTATTTCTAGCCAAGAACGGATCACAGAAAGTCAGGAACTTTTTATGTCCTAACGGGTTTACATACAATTTACCCACAAGTCATGCTCATTCGAATTCTCACCGGGATGGGTATTAAGAATATTTATTTCTGCACAACTCGAATGACGACCCGAAAGTAGCTAACCTAATCTCTCTCCTTTGTTTGTGTAACTTAACCTCAAACCTTTTGAGTGCAGCGCTAGACTACCGACACAATAAGGCGGCAATGCTGTCAAAGCAAAGCAACCGAGTGGAGAACATTCTTTGGCGCGAAAGTGTTCGCCGCAACAGTAGCAAGCCGGTGGTGGTGTCGGCTGACTGGCGTGAAAGCTGGCTGTTAATGTTGTTGGTTGTAGCAAAGTAGGCTTAGAGTAAAGAACAGAAACTATTGTTGCTGTTGTTGTTGTTGTAGCAACCGCTAAAGATAACCGCTATCATTGTATGTACTTGAACCGTGGCAGGCTAGTCAAGCCAACTGTTGTTGCCACCCGCCTTTGCTTGGCGCGGCGGTTTGCAGCAATTGCCAAAGCAAGCATTTCTCTCCGCACGCCGCTCTCCCAGGTCACAGGCGTTCTGTAGTGGCTCTTTGCTAATATCATAGTCGACTCTTCGGCAGTTCTTTTTTAATGAACGTCGTTCCATTTTTCGCTGATCTTTCGCCACTAATAGCAAACCAACTGAACAACGCGACGTCACCCTCTTTCGCGCCGTCTTCAGGCTGTGGCCACAAAAGACGCTTACAAACTACGCTTAAGTGATTGTCAAGTTGGGCTTTTAATTTATCATCCATAGACAAGACAACGCTCTAAGTTGAAGACGTACTATGTAGACGTAGAAGAAAAAGAAGGAATAAAAAAGTCTGCTTCTCAGTATTCGCGCGTCACTTTAAACGAACGCAGCACCATCTGCCTCCCTCGCTGAGGTCGCCACAAGTGCTACACAGTTGCTTCAGCTACTGGCAATATGTTGCTGCCACACTTGCGGTTAGTGTTTGCTGCTGCCACCATTGCTATTCTACTCCATTGCAGTAGCCTTTGCGACAGTGCAGCCCGCTTGGGTGATCGCGTATATCGCCATAAAGTTCTGCATTCCGGCATAATTGATTTTGAGCTACAGTCGCTAATAAATCGTAACTTTATCGCGTTTTTCTCTTGTTCAAATCGTCGTTCTAAGCTCTTGCGTACTTTACTGCACTGCACTGCCAACTTGAGCTCATCTACCGCGCACCTCGCCTCTATCGCTCGGTCGCTAATCGCTTTGGCAGCGCTTTTTTTTGCTATTGATTTCAGCCTGTCTTCCATGCCATCCAAGTAACAACCAACCAACGACCTCGCATCGTTCGCAGTCAGCAGTCAGCAGTCAGTGCAGTGCGATGGCCTATAGCGGGTGGGCTAATGTCCGACGAACAGTAGCCGGTGTTCAACAAGTCAACAAGTGGCCTCCTATAAGCACTGATGGCCGTTGGTCGCACCATTACAACAATGAAAATTTGTTTTCTCTACTCACTAACCAACAACAAGCCAGCTTATCGTTTGTGTTGTATTTCAGCGAAGTTCATCGTGAAAATTAATGATTCTTTATTGTGGCGATAAAAAAAAATACTGGGAGAGGCTCTAATCTCATATGAATAACTTGAAAATAAATGTAATTATTAATTTTTTCAAGGCATATCTGAGAGTTACAAGAAGAAAAAGGCATATCTGAGAGGGGCAGGAAGGTAAAATGCATATCCGAGAAGGGCAGGTAAGAAGAGAGGTAGTTTGCGGGCATAGTCAGTACATTCTTTTTCAGACACTCCAACTTCTTTCCAGGCTTGAACTCTGTCGCTTCCACTACCCGAAATGTGAGAGCTCGACTTTTTGCCTTCCCTTTCTTATAGGTACCAGACTCTTTACCAAGCAACAAAAAGTACATTAGCTGTCAGTCAAAATTTCGTTCGATAGTCAGCCAAACTGTGCAATTTTCATACGACTTATGAGACAGCACGAACTAAAGCCTTTTACGATAGCATGTGGGCCAATGTTATGCCTGCAGAGCCTTTTGCTCACCAACATTTCTAATAAAAATTGCTGACTATGGTTAAGCTCCCAATATTCGTCCACTAAAACTCAACAGCCTTCAGCAATGACAATGAGGGTAATAAACTGTACTCTAGATAGCAGAATCGTGGTGAGTTTATGCTTGAGTTGAGATGCTTTAGCACTCCACTTCACGCGGTCTACCGCAGAAAAGATTTTAAGGAAAGTAGTGAAGCCTTAGTAACATGTAGCGAAGTAAGTAGAAAATATTGAGGATTCAAGGTCTAGTCCGACACGCTGAATATGTGGCGACACAGCGTTCCTCATCGTAGTTTCGAGCATTAATCCTGTCAGCCGGTTTCTTAGCTCTTCAGACCATTTTTTTCTTTTCTGGACTCGCTTAAGGTCGTATTAAGGTCGTTCGCAGGAAACCTGATATACAAAAATTATTGACTCTAATCTTTATTCTCTTCGTCCATTTCGGATGGAAGTACTGTGGTCACATCTTTCTCAATTTTATTGCAGACTTCTTATAGAAGAGTGTTTTATTTGTTAGCCAACCATGTTGTATTATCTGTAATTTCTAGAGGAAGTTTTCCTTGATCCTTAAACTTTTTTTATATGAAAATAGCTTTCCGTAACTATTTCAAAGCCGCCGTCTAAACTTGTCTTATCTCTTGAAGCATCCATGCTTGGTTTTCCCCTTCAATGATCGACAAACTTCCTAGATTAAACTAGGTTAAGCTAACTCTTAATAGGTCCGCCCCACATTCCTTTCTTTAATTCTAATCTCGGTCTCGGTCAGCGTCTTTGACTGTGACCAGTTGAGAGCAATAAATACAGTTCCACAGCTTACACATGTCGAGTTCTTAACTAATACTCTCTGCAGAAGTGTGCTGTGTGTGAGTCTGATAACAAATCGGCAATCTCATCGTTTCGTGCTTTTTATTTCAACGTTACTGAAGATTGACCATGTTTAGCAACAAACAGATCACGCGTGAGTCGTGTCACCATGGAAAGATATACGCCTGAACAACGTTTACAAATCATTCAACTTCACTTCACGTGAAAATTCACGTTCTGTGAAGAATGTGTTTCGTGCGCTTCGCTAAACTTATTTTCAATATAATCGACCTACTGAGCCTACTATTCGAAACGCCATCACCAAGAATGAGAGCCAGCATTGATTATTTGATAATATTATACCGAATAGACCACGTCCAGTATGCTGTAAAGAAAATATAGCTGCCGTAGATTGAGAGTGTAGACGAAGACCGTGGAGAGTCGATTCGTCGCCATTCGCAGTAACTCGGACTGAAGAATGGAACGACTCGGTGCATTTTTCGTAGAGATCTTAAATTGAAAGCGTGCGAAATACAACGTGTGCAAGAACTGCAGCCGCTCGACCTTCCAAAGTAACATCGCTATGCTGTATGGGCTCTTGAAAAGTTCCAAGACAATTTCGAGCCAAATATCGTTCAGCGATTCTGGCTCAATGGGTATATAAACGAGCAAAATTGGCGCATTTGGTACGAAGAGTAATCTAAAGAGATTCAGAAGCTGCCATTTCATCCAGGAAAAACAACGGTTTTTTGTGCTTTGTGGGTCGATGGAATCATCGGTCTATATTTCTTCAAAAATGATGCCGGTGAGAACGTAACCGTCAATTGCGACCATTATCGCGCCATGATTACCGACTATTTGATGCCTGAAATTGAAGCTCATGATCTCCGCAACATTTTGTTTCAATAAGTCGGTGCCACTTCCCACACATCGCATCAATCAATAAATTTATTGAGAGAACACTTCGCTAAGCGGATAATTTCATGTTTTGGGCCAGTCGATTGACCAACAAGATCGTGTGATATCACACCGTTAGATCTTTACCTGTGGGGATATGTAAAGTCCAAAGTCTATTCGAAATATCCCGCTTCGCTTCAGGCCTCGGAGTAAAACATACGTCGTGTAACTCGCCAGTTACCAATCGAAATGCTCGAACGAGTCATCGAAAATTGTACTCAAAGGATGGACCATCTGAGACATAGCTGCGGCCAACATTTGAAAGAGATAATCTGCAAAAAATAAATGCCAAAGAATGTTCTTTCGAATGATAACAAACATTCCCCGTTAAATTTGAATTTTCTTTGAATTTTTCCTTTAAAAAAGTAGGAAACCTCGAAATGGCTCACCATTTAGAACAATACCAACAAAGACATTTTAATCACAGTCACTTGGAATACTGCTACTCAGTATACCGGCTATTTTGAGAGTAGAGAAAATAGTATCAATTACAAGCATTGCTCTCTGCATTTTGAAAGAGAACTGTTCCACCGAAAGTTCGTTGTTAGAATATGTGAATTGTGTTCAAGCTCCTCTTACAATTTATGGTGGAAATCTCAATTTTTTTTTTTTGAACAAATGGAGAGATCCAAAGTTTTTTCTAAATTGCCTCCGAGCGGCCAGGCATTTCCAAATGCAACTTTTCGATTGTTAAAGCGGGAATATCAAACTTCTCAATAGCTTCGCAATTTTCAGCGTTACACTTCGGTAAATTGGTCTCAACTTAGGATTAATCACGAAATAACTTCGATTCAGGGAAACACCCATACAAAGCTTTGGAAACTTGATTGACACTGAACTTTTGAAGCTAGCAAGAGAGAATGAAATATAGAGAGAGACAGAGAGAGAGAGGAGTAACTGTAAATGAGACTCTTAGATATATAATTTTTTTTCCATTTATATAAATTTATCTTATGCTAGATCTCTTATTTAAACACTGCCTTTAAACTCTCCATCTTTCCACCAGCTTTCACTCCACCTCGCTCCGTTTATGAGTAATTTTCATTCATTTCATATTCACTCATACTTTTTTCACTGAATTATTGCCATGCATTTCCTGTGAATTTGTACGGAACACTGTTTAACATTTAATTTACTCCACCTCCTGCGCCGAAACGACCGCCGCCACACCACAACTCTTGCCTTGCCTTCATCAGCAGCCGCCGTGTAAGCTGTTCAGAGCTTGAGAAGGCTGAGATCTCTCTGTCCCCTGTTGCTGCTGGATTTATTTTTGTTAACTCTTAATCCGGCACTTAAGATTCAGGTTGAAGCTTTTGATTTAAGCCGCCGCCAACAACAAAGAAAAACCAACAACAATAACTAGTCAACGGTTGACCATCAGACATTACCCCACACAGCGTTGCGAGCGTTAAGTTGATTTTAAACCGAAACGAGCGTAAAATGTAGCAACTTTATTGGTTTAGAGGGCGTACATATTAAATTAATATCAATCGGCGCAGGTACGCGCCTTCAGCTGCTGCAGCTTCAGTTACAGTTTCAGTTTCAAGCATTCAGCATTCAGCATCAGCTGAAAACTCAAATTCACATTCAAATTCTCTATCTGTTTCTGTTTATGAATTTCAGGTGGTTATGGTGTATTTGTAATATTAGCGAACAGGAGGAGAGGGTTGGCGTGCAGGAAGTATTGTACCAAATACATAACAAATACGTTGACTGGTCACACGCTGTAGCGGCAGGCAGCGCCATGAAGTGAGCTCATAAATTTCTGTTGTTTTTTTTCTCTCTCCTGGTACTTCTCTTGGCGCTTTGTCTGAGTATATAATTAAGTGCGAGTGAATACTCGTACTTATGTGCAGGTGTGCGTATGCTTGCGCATTCGAAAAACTTTACGCCAACAATAAATACATTTGATTTATTTGCCTGAAATTATAATTCTAAAAAACAAAAAGTTTTTTCAATTCCGTTGTTGAATGCGATGCTGTGTCGGTGAGATTCTTTAAAATTTCGGTGAGCTCAAGTTAAGAGCTTTTGAAGAGTTTGTCACTGTTTATTTTAATTTTTTTTTAAAGATTCCTCAATTCTTGGCGATTAAATGCAATCCTGATGAAGAACTCTCTTCAAAATTTAGCAGAAAAGAAGTGACTTCATGGAACACGATATGATGGACAGAAAAGTTGTCTGCAATACTGTGATGTATGTACTCTCCGAGCTCATTTCGTTACAACTTAGTTACACGCCCGACAATGCACAGCTAAGATCACAGCTCAATTAGGAAATATTCGATAACGCAATGAAACGCTAAGCGTATGTCCACTCTACTTGAGTTTCTGCTCTCTGAGTGTACTCGTCAATAAGTTGATTTAGTTACATCAAGGAGCAGCATGACTAAGTGTTTACAGTCGCGAGAGAAACCAATTATGCCATTAAAAAAGTTTCAAGATTCTTTTTCTTCTTCTTTGGCGTAGGCACCGCTTACGTGATTATAGCCGCATCAACAATAGCGCGCCACTCTTCTCTTCTCTTTGCTGTTTGACGCCAGTTGGAAATATCAAGTGATACCACGTCGCTCTCCACCTGATCCTTCCAGGTCTTCTTCTTCCTTTGCTTCCGCTAGCGGGTACTCATCTGTCTCTCGATTCGCTGAACTATGTCAATTTCGTCGTATAGCTCGTACAGATCATCGCTCTATCGTCTGCGGTATTCGCCGTTGCCAACTCGCAAAGGACTGTAAATCTTCCGCAAAACGTTTCTCTCTAAAACTTCCAAAGCCGACTCATCGGCTGTCGACATCGTCCAGAATTTGAAGAGTTTGTAGTTGGTTCGCCGAAAGAGGAAATTACTTTTCAATTGCCTACTCAGTCCAAAGTAGCACCTCTTGGCAGTAGTGATTCTGCATTGGATTTCAAGGCTGGCATTGTTGGTGTTGTTAATGCTGGCTCCCAGATAGACGAAATTATCTACGACTTCAAAGTTATGACTGTCAACAGTGACGTGAGAGTCAAGTCGCGAGTGCGATGACTGTTTATTTGATGAAAGGAGTTATTTCGTCTTGCCTTCGTCCACTACCAGGCCCATTCGCTTCGCTTCTTTATATAACCGTGAGAACGCAGAGCTTACGGTGCGGTTGTTGTGACCAATTACATCAATATCATCGGCAGTTTCAAGTTTCACGACTAGAACACACTCATTTAGAACCATAAGGGCTACCTAATGCCCGTTCTCCATAGTAGACTGAGTTTATATAGGGAACACTTTGCCAGCCTGTTGAATGATAGTGAAACTGAAATACCCGGAGGTAGTGAGCTCGAATTCCCAATCGATGAGGATGGAACAGACGTTCTATTGCCCACCTATGACGAAATTTGAGTAAGAATTGCCTTATAAAGGTCTTATATGCGGAAATCTGCTGCCGAACAAAACCATATTTTAGGCTTCCGCAGAGTGCAAATATAGTTTTGCTAAAAAGTCTCTCTGAAGAAAATTTTCAAGTCTACCAGCTGTGATAATTTAAAAACCACAATGAAGTGACTAATAAAAAAATTATTATACAAATTATGGCAGAAATGAATAAATTAAAAAAATAAATAAATAAATAAACAAACAAAAAACTGTATTAAAAAATCTCAATAAAAACATTTAGAGCAACTTAACACATCTCACAGTTGTGGATTAAAAAAATATTCCCATGCTCCAACACAACGCGCTGGTGAAGTGATGAGCCATAACGGTGGCAAAAAAAAAAAACGGACCAGCGAAGCAGGTTATTAATATTCATAATTCGCGGAATAATTAGCTTAACTATAGGGAAAATGTTAAGTAGAATTCAAAATACAAACAAACAAAAAATATAAAGGGTGTTTTTTCAGACATGTGGTTTGCAAGAAGAAAAAAAGGATGTAATTTAATGTTATGGTCACAGATTTCGCTTTATCACAAAGATAAGGGTTTGCCTTAATTATTTTGAAATAATTTCGCGTAAGTGACCGCCGCAGCTGGCTCCAATAAATACCAAGCGAGGGGCCCAATCTTCGACCACTTTTTCCAGAAATTGGGACCGTATGTCATCAATAACGTCCTAATATTCTCTACCAGGGCATCAGGGACTTATGTGCATAGAAAAGACATTTCACATAACCGTACAAAATTTTGTGTAGCGCTGTTAAATCGCACGATCTTGGAAATCCACCACGCTGGATAATACGCTGACCAAAGGCTTCCTTCAATTAAGTGATTGTTTCGTTGTCTGTATAGCATTTAGCCTCATCTTATTGGAACCAAAGCTCCTTCATTTGAACATCCTACAATTCAGGCACGTAAACGTCATTAATCATGGCTCTATAGCGTTCCTTATGGACTGAAACCTCACGGTCCGCTAAATTTTTTGAAGAAATATCCAAATACCAATGATTCCCTCTGCCAATAGAGCACACCACACAGTGAATTTTGAAAATGTATCGGCGTCTCAACAATGGGTTAGGCCAAATATGTCGCTCGTGCGACACGCTTAATGATCGTTCAGCTTCAATTCTCACACGAGTTAGATTTTGTAAGCCCACAAAAAAGATCCTTCCGTAAAGACTTCCAAAAAGTGAATGAGCGCAGCTCCAATTATTGGTTGCGATTACGGATGACTTCGAAACTTACGCATTATCTGCACTAGAGTAAACGTGGTGGTTGCTAGAATTACCGACTCTGTTGAGCGATTATGTAAACCGAATATTGACTCACAGGACCCTTAATTTGGTAATAAATTTGAACGATTTGCAAGCGTTGTTCTGGAGTAAATCTCTTAAAGGGGTATTCTAGTCTAGAGTAATGAATTTTAGGGAATCTGTGAAGCTCCGTGAAAAGAAAGCAATCAATATTTTAACTATCCTTCTTTTTACAAGTTATTAATTGACTTGAGAAAAATACAAAAAAAAATTTAATTTTTTTTAATTCCACGAATTAACATCAGAAGAAGTGGGGGGTCCATACCCACGATTTCAGCTCTTCTATTAATCTGAAAAAAGAGATTATTAATCTAGAGGAATGTCGCAATGTCTGGAACTACGGAAAAGTCTCGAAATTTTTTTTTTCAAAAAAATTGCCAAAAAAAATTATTTAACCTTTTTTAGATTTTTCGAATTTTTTAAAAATACTAAAAATTTAAATTTTGCCGATGAGCTGATGAAGAGTTCCAGATATAGAGAAGTCTATAAAGATGGCTCTCCAAGAAAATAGTTTCGAGAAAAACGCGTTTAAAGTTCCGCGTAAGGGCCGAACCGGTTTGGTTGTCGCGTCAGAGAAATATTTGTATCTCCGAAAATAATTTGAATTTTGAAAAATCCTCTTACGGACATATTTTTAAATAGTTAAACTATAAAAATATGCAAAAAATATTGATTTTTTCCAAAATTCTAGACTGGAATACCCCCTTAATTATGAAATGACAAACCAAACTGAGTATAAATCAAGTAAAAGCTGTCAGAAGACTAACTTCGAAAGAGGGAATTTCCTCATTGAAATAACACATCCAAAAAAACACCCTTTATTTTTAAATAAATCATAAATTATAAAGTAATATCGATAACGCAATAAAAAGTATAACAAAATCAACAACAGCAACAAAAATAATAATAATAAACAGCGAAGAAAAAATCGCGTAGGACAAAGAGATATTAAAAACCAATAACAACAAAGACAAAGAAACAAAAAATAGCATTCAGAAATGAGAAGCAGAGGCAGAATCAATATCTCAAACCCATATTGTTGTTGTTGTTGTTGTTGTTGTTAAATTCATGTGTAAATTAGCTGCGGAGTGTACAATTTAAATGAGCTGCTAACCGCAAGATTTTTTCAATTTTTTTTAATATTCAATATTTTCGCTACTTTGTGCGCGTTCTTTTTTGATGCTCTCGAAAAGCACCACAAAAAAGCTACAAAAGAAGCTATCGAAAACATTGTACGCCGAAGTGTACAGAAAACTATACAACAATGAAGATCAGATAGTGATTTGTGTCCAACTGTTGTTAACAAGATCAACTGGTGAAATACCAACACATTCACACATATACATACATACGAGTATGAATTAAAAATTTCACATGAAAAGACAATACACTAACAAAAACAAATTACGAACTCCAGTCGATAATTTACACAGCATTAAAGGCGAGCAACACTCTCCTGAAGTTCATGAATAAAAGCAAAAAAGGATTTTTCAAAACTCATTGCGGTAGCTCATGGAATAACTGAAGTTAAATGAGACTGGGCAGCAGAAAAAGATATGCAAAAAAAAAAAAATTAACTGCAAAAAAATTCCCAAAAAAAATGTTTGCAGAAAAGATCAAACTTTGATGAAGAGCCCGTTGGCGGCGGCATCCCTTGATCTCTACTAAATCTAATGCACATATTTATTGTTGCTAATTTTATTAGCGTGTGTGTGTATGTGTTAGCTCGTCCACTGTATGAATATACAAGACCCTGAATCCTCAGCCCGTAGTAGCGGTATGACTTTGTTGCAGTGATATTTATTAATGTGTGACATTGCCTTGAACCCAATGAACCACAGATTTTATTATTGAATTGAATGAAGGTTTCTCCGGAACACTGGTTAGAACACTTTAAGTCTTCCGCTGGTGGCTGCCTAAGCTTTCGTGATGCTTCTGAATTTGAATTATGATTTTGTGGAATCTTCCTTGAGTTTATTTTGCCTCGATGTTACTAAATACTAGTGCAGTAACCTGCCTCCTTAGTTTGGAAAAAATTTGGTATTTTTCAGTATTTCAGTGTTCGTCCCTGCTTCTTGGTAAGGCAACTGAAGCAGCTTAGAAATACTCACCAAAAATCAGATTGAATAGAGCTTCCTACATCCAGTTAGTGGGTGCTTAACTGTTCGGCCCCGGAAGTAGCTTAAGAATTTCAATAAAGCCTGTAAGTACCAAAGTTAATGGCGCCCACGTTCGAATATCCTCACCCAGACGGTGGACTTATCATTTGATGTTTAAGAAATTACTCGCCATATGCATGTATTACGGGTAAAGTAAGAAGACTTCCTAATAAATACACAATCCAAGTTACAAGCAGAAGCAGGATTGAGCAGGACTCTGCTTAGAAACAACTAATCGCTCAACTAACCAACCAACAAAGCAATCAAACTCGATCAAAGAAGACCAAATAAAATTTTATCCGATCGCAGAGCAAGCAAACTCTGTTAACTCTCGTTTCGGTCATATTTATGCAAGTAGACGAGTACTCACCATGCTCTATTGAACTGCCCCAAAGCAGATATTTGGTGGACTAATTCAGTGTGGTTAAAGTTTCGGATTCATTCCAAATTATTATGCCCAATTTATAACACTAAAAAAAGTACTACGTACAAGCTGCGCTGTGAGGAGATCCGAGCTTAACATGAGTAGTATCCGGAAGAAGTCCCAACCATGCGTAAACAACTTAAAAGCGTTGGGGACTTCCATTCCTAATAGTGTGACATGCAGAAAGGCCAACACAGGTTAATTTTAAAAGCTGTTGCGATCACTTCAGACGATGTAACTGAGGCACGTAGGAAGTGGATATCATCTAGATCTGAAGCTAGACCCTTGAAGCTTGCTCAGCAGCAACCACTTCAGTGTTACACAAGCAACTCGTCATATCAGATCATATCGTCACATTGCAGTATATGAACATATACATGGCAAATAGGCGGGGTATTAGGATAGATTGAGGACTAATGACCCCTCTGTCAAGTCCACTGAAAGGTATCACTCGTTATTTTGGGTATTAGGACACGGGAAGGGTCTAATCTTTCTCCTATCGAGAAGATGTCACTCACTAAGAGACGATGAGCATATATTTTCTCTCTGGGAAGACCGCAAGTGAGGCACGTCTCTCCGTCTTTACGAACATAGAGGTTTTTAGGGACAGCTAAAATCTACTCTCACGCTCTTAGGGCCATATGGTGGTAATACTCCTTATTTTAGGAATAAACGATGGCGAGAATCTCTCTTCTCTTCTATATAAAACTGATCAGTCATTTATGTGAGCTACTCCCTCTATGGGAAGGCCGCGGTGAGGTTTAGGTTTATTTAGACTCAGCGAAGATCTCACAGCCTGTAGATTCTCGGTGGAGCATTTTTTGTAGCGGCGACCATCTATTCCCTTCTGGGAAGGTAGTAGCGTGAACCAACTCTTTACTTTTACGGATAGACGAGTGGAATCAATCAAAACGAACTTCATTTTTTTCAATTGTGAAAAACTTCAGCATCGGAAAAAGTAACCTCAGCGAGTACTGGACGATCGACATAACGAGGAACCAGAGGCTATTCGGTTGAGCAAAAAATCTGCGACTTTGATTGATTTCGCTTCGTATAACCTTTTGGTACCAATACGCCAAAGGAATATATTGATCATTGAGCTTTTGTCAGCTCTCACCGAACAGTCTGAATCCTTTCCTTTGCTAAGAATATAGATCTAAGTTATGACATTTTTAAGGCACAGTGATATCTAACTATGGAGTCGCACATATCCAGAAGATTATAAACTCCACTAAAGTCTAGAGTTAGAGGTAGAGCCTACATGAGTTTACTGCTGAAGCTGTAAAATCTGCAAGAGATCTATAGCGCTTAGCTGAAATCTGAAAATTACAATGAAAAATTTGCGGTTTCTTCATTTCCAAATCTCCAAATGACTTGGATCCTCACATAATCGTTTCAGAGTAGTTTCTCAGTATATAGAGCCAGGAAGATCAAGATTTTTCATACTTTTACTTCATCATAGCTGATACGCAGGTAGTCAGAACTTTGAGGGGAGAACTAGGAGTAGTTGGTGAGAGTCGAACTATGGATTGTTGAGTGTTCGATCCCATTTATGTTTCTGTTTAGTAAACAACGCTATGAACATCTTTCTCAGCAGAATGCTCGCCAGCTATAGCTACACTTTCACCAATCATTGAGACTACCCTCAGAAAATAGTTCTTTTCAGGTCTGCTTCCCAAGATTCTTTGGAGAGTTTAAGCGCTCTGGCACCCACCTTGCACAAGTAAAGTTCCACGCAACATGCGGGCTCCACTAATTGCTTCTCCCATGAGACAGTAGCGAATGCTTACTGGGTAAACAAACTTATCCACCGCTATAAACGCTGGTACGCACATGTGTGGGTGCCTTTAAGCGCAACCGTTAAAGTGAAAAAAAGTTACGCAAAAAACACAAAAACATTTTCACTTGAAATTTAAGCATTTCAAGGTTACCAACAGCACAACCGAAATCGAAAAACTGCGCCGCAACAGTAGCGACCACCGTCCGTAGCCACTGTCGACCTAATATGTGCAAGACCGCCCCAAATAAAAAACAATAATAACAAACAACAGGGAGTGGCTGGCCGAAAATTGATGAAAGAGTTGATGAAGAGGAGCTGATTGTCGGTCGGTCAGCATCGCATGGTATGGCACGGCGCGGCAGGCATTGTAGCGGTGACAGAAACAGGTTGTTTACTTGTTGTTTGAACATGTGCTTGTTGTTGCTACTATACGCTGTTTTTTTAAAGAAATTATCACCCAACAAGTGGCGTGCTCTAATGAGCTGCCACAAAAGACCGCAGGCTGCCACACAACACAGCCTAAAGCCGCTAAGGCCGCTGCTGGTGTTGTTGTCGTTGTTGGTGCCGCCAACGATGATGCTATCGGTCGCCACACTGATAATGCGTAACGAATTGTTACAAGCGTAAGTAAATTAGAGCGACTAGCCAGCAGCAACAACAACAACAAATAGGTAATACTCACTGTTTTCGGCTTTCAAGTTCCATGCAAAAGGTGTTGCTGATGATGTTGTTGCGATAGTTGGCCGGCAGACTCTGATGTGGAAGGTGTTGTTGTTCATTACATTACCGATGTTGTTGCTATTCGATTTTAGTTTTCTCACCTTGCTGTTGGTTGTTGTTGTTGTTGTTGTTGCCACCACTTGCACGCTCCTATTTACATTTGGTTAATGAGTTCATCGGCTTTAGGTTGCTGCCCGCCCGCCGGTTTCCCAGTTCGCCCAATTAATTTACTAACAACTCGTGCGCGATATTTCGTTCCCAGGCTGGCGAGTGTAACCAATTGGCGGAAAAATATCTGAGGAGATTACAAAAATCTCGTAAACATTTTTAGTTATTTTTTCCACATTTTTTGCTCTCCAATTAATTTCGTTCAGTTGGATAATTCTATTTGATTTTATTATATTTATTAATTGGTATAAGTTGAATAAGAAGAAGAATTTTGTTACTAAAAAGCATTGATTCATTTCTTATGCTCAATTAATTACTCTTAGAACTCCGAGTTTTTAAGGTAGTCAGCCCTTGAAGCCTTTCTGAAAGAATTTATCGCGTCTTAGGAGTGAGACAAATTAATAATTTTAGCAAAGAAAGTTGGAAGACATCCGATTATGTATTAAAACTCATATGGGACAGCGATTTAAAAGACACCAAAAGGTTTTAGACTTTACATATCCCCATACAGGAAAAAGTCTAACGGTGTGATATTACACGATCTTCGTGGCCAATCGACCGGTCACCGGCCCAAAACGTGAAATTACCTGCTCACTGATGTGTTCACTCAATGAATCCATTGAGTCATTACGGTTACGTCTCACCAGCATCGTTTTTGAAGAAATATGGACCGATGATTCCAACGGCCCACAAACCACACCAAACCGTTGTTTTTCTGAATGAATTTCTTCAGGTTGTTCTTCATCCCAAATGCAGCAATTTTGTTTGTTTACATATCCCTTGAGCCAGAAATGGGTCTTATCGCTGAACGAAATTTGGCACGAAAACGTCGGATCTTCTTGCAACTTTTCAAGAGCCCATAGAGCGAAGTGTTGTCGCTTGGGAAGGTCGAGCGCGTTTCAGTTCTTGCACAAGTTATATTTTGTATGCTTTCAATTTCATACGTCCGTCCGAGTTTCTGCGAACGGCGCCGAATCGACTCTCCACAGTCTTCGTGCACACTCTCAGCCACGGCCGCTATACTCTCTTCAATGCTGGGTCTCACAAGATGGGTGATGGTGTTGCGAATAGTAGGCTCAGTGGGCCGATTATGTTGACCATGAGTTGAGCGAAGCGCGCGAAACACATTCTTTACAGAAAGTGAATTTTCGTAATAAAGTTCAATGATTTTAATGAAGAAACTTACATTCTCGTAATCAGCCATCCCAGCTTTATACATTGACCATACTGATTCATTTGAGCATTTCTCTCCTTATAATGAGCAGTTATTTCTTCTTTTGAGGCATCTGAAGCTTGAATCTCAGACCGTTGAATCCTTACTGCGTTGCTCCTAACTTCGAGGGAATGTTGATTACCGTTGAACCTCCGTTTTGATCTGCTTGGACGATAGGTACTTTTTCTGCTACTTTTTTCATCCATATTACAAACACAAATAAAATATTCACTTGAAAATTAAAAGAGTTCAGAGAAAATTTCTCAATTGATTGTACGTCTTCACTGTTTCGAGGATAACATGTGACTAACTCAAACTAAAAGAAAATTGAATAAAGATTTTTGTATAATACGTTGCAATGACCTTCAAACGATTGATATAGTATACTGGAAGTACTATAGAAAGAAGGAGAGAGAGTTATTCTTACTCAGGTAGCCCGGGCCTCCAGTCACATATTGTTGCATTCGTCCGTTCAACCGGTCTAATTGCAACGACACTAAAACGGCTATAACTTCGGAAATAATTTGAATTTTGAGAAATCCTTTTAGAGAGATATTTTTGAATATCTAAACTATCGAATTATGAAAAACAACTTTCAACTTTTTCAAATTTCTGAACTAGAATATAGAGAGCGTAGTAGCTAGTGGGAGGTATTTAGTTGTAAATGGCACTATGTGTTTCCTGCTAAAAACAAATAACTGGCGCGAGTGTTGTGCAATTTCCCAACGCTTTCTCAAGCAAATCAATGAAATACTCGTAATCGATGGGAATTACTTTCTATCCAAGTAAGTGGTTTTGATGAGCACTTTGGGGAATTTGGCTCTTCTATTCCTAAAATTTGTTGAGCACCTACCGCTCTTCCCTCGTGCTTCCCTTTAAAAAGCTTTGTAATGGGAAAATGCTCGTCTACACTGGCGCTATGTGAGTTTGATGTGGTCGTAACTTTTGCAAAATATTTCTAGAAACTCTTGTGCTGTAAATTTTTTCAAAGATTACTTGTTTAATATTAGTTGAGTTCGGATAAAGTCTAAATTTCGAACTAACTGAGATAAACTGTTAAGCTTTGAAGAACGTGAGAGTTTATGTCTATCATCGTATTCAAAAGAGTATTTTTCAAATAAAGCAACAACAAAATTATATTTAATATTGTACCAAAACTAGCTTTTTCTTTAACTAAATGTATCCACTTGTGGTTCATGAAGGAACTGATTTTGTCTAAGCTGCGTGAAAGTATTTTGAATTTAACAAAAAAAGGTGAAATGATTGCTCAATTACAGTTAAAGGAATCCTTGTGTGTAATGCTAAGACGTTTTATGATTTCGCAGATTCTCTTGTTTCAGTCCGCCATGGCATACAAAAGTAATACATCAAGTGACTTTCATCATATCTACAATAGGTTTGTAGAATTTTTTAAGTCTACATAGCATTTTCATTTGCTCAATTAATACTCCAATTGTTTCGTAGATGTCAGTTACGGTCCTGACACGATTTCAAATTGATTTCTTAAATATTGTGCTAAGAGCTTGTACCGGGCTTTGAACAATCTCCTTAATGCATCCCTCAAACAAGCGACTTTCCATTTGATATGAAAATTGATAGAGTAAATCATGCAATACTTATTAAAAAACTAGATCTTCTTGGGTTACAACTAAGTCTCGCCAATGTATACCTTCCCACGGCTATAGCAGAACACAAAAAGTTTTATTTAACGATACCTTTCCTGACATAGTTGATGTATCATCTGGTGTACAGCAAGATAGCGACATGGAAGCGACATAAGTGGGGTTCTGTTCTTGTTTTTTATTAACGATTTGTCTGCAGTTATAAAATATTCAAATCACGAACGAATTAGCTCAGCAATAGTGCATCGGTGAACTTAATTCAATCTACGGCGATGAAACTCAATCAAGGACCAGTGTTTATCGATAGTATGGTGAATTCAATCGAGGTCGTAGATCACTCTTAGACGAATTTCGTGAAGGTCGTCCTGAAACAGTTGTTCTTCCGGATACTATAGATATTGTGCGCAAACGGATATTGTAAGATCGTCGTGTGACATATACTGAGATTGAGACAACTGCGGACATAAGTGGGGATGAACATTTGATTGTACTTTTTTTTCTATTAATACCAAAAAAAGTTGTTCCCATTGGATACCGTACAATTTGTAAATCACTCAGAAAAAGGCTTGGTTGGGAGAAATGTTTAAAAAATACGATAGCAATGCTTCGAAACACGTCTATGACATAGTGATAGGTGATGAATCGGGGATTTACGCGTAGGAGCATGAAATTAAAGAGCAGTCCATTGTATGGGTGTTTCAAGACGAACTGAATCCAACACGCACACATAATATTCCACTATAACCACGTAGCACAGTAAATTCTGAGTGCTCACAAAAATTTTCTTGCCTGTTGTCGTTCAAGAAATCAGGAAAACCAACCGAAGACGGATCACTCTTCAGCACGGATCATTGAAACGACTGTGTTTTTGAGCACTCAAAGAATCGAGAATAAACTCGTCAACGTTTTTCGGCACCTGAAGATGCGATTTATGCGTTCAGAAAGCGTATTTTGGTGATACCTCAATCAGAGTGGCAAAAGTGTTTCGACAATTGGTTCAAACGCTTGCAAAAGTGTACCCTCGTTTAAAAAAAAAGAAGATATTTCAGCCAATGAATTTGTTTTCTGTAGTTGAGCAGCGTTAAATCTCGACAAACGTTTGCTTTCATAAATCGACAAATTCCGAACGTAACATGGATGGCGCCTCTCGCGCCGATTGGGCGCGAGGACAATAATCTGTTGGGCCTCTTATTAAAATTGCACGTGAGCGCTCAAGAACACTTCGTGAATTGCTGAATAACTCGAAATTCATTTTGCGGATTCACTTAAAATTTAATTTGTTTTAATTTTTGCTTTTGAAAAGGGAAATATAATATTCCTAATTACTAGAAATAACACTTGCAAGAATAATAAATACAGTTTTGGCGCCATTTTTAACTAAAAATTATGAAAAAAAAAACATTTTCTTCAACTAATTAGTACAGCGATGAAGGCAAATAATAATAAATAAACTGAGTTGACCTGAAAAACCTGTTGCTAAATTATAAATTTAATTGCAAATGTTTTACGATACAAAATGGTTGGTTAATTAAAGTTAGAAAACAACAACAACAATTAAAAAAATTTCAACGCTTAATTGACAAAACTCAACAAATGCTACTTGATATAAAACTCAATTAAATATTCATGAAAAGTAATCAAAAAGTTTTTTTTATATAAAAATTTTATTAGTTAAATGCGCTTGTATCAACCCTACTTACATACTCACGTTTAAATAAACATAAATGTTTATAACTGTATCGAAGAATATATTTTTATGTAACATATTTATACAGATAAACATTTATATCGCTTAGTGCCGAATGCTAATTTCCTACACAAAACACATACACTTATATAAAGGGTGATCCAAGTAGAGGTACTTCTTTCAATAGCCTTCCTTCGACAGCTCACGCGCGAGTCGTGTCAAGCTGTCATGTTATTTTCGTTCAGTATTCTTTGGTATTTCATCATGGAGAGGCCTGAAGCCTGAACAACGTTAAAAAATCATTCAACTTTATTACGAAAATTCACGTTCCGCGTTTCGCTCAACTTATGGTCAACATAATCGGCCTACTGAGCGTACTACTCCCAACACCATCACCCATCTTGAGACCCAGCATTCATTATTGGATAATATTCGACCGAATAGACCACGTCCAGCACGCAGTGAAGAAAATATAGCGGCCGTAGCTGAGAGTGTACACGAAGACCGTGGAGAGTCGATTCGGCGCCGTTCGCAGCAACTCGAACTGACGTATGGAACGACTTGGCGCATTTTACGTTGAGATCTTAAATTGAAAGCGTACAAAATACAACTTGTGCAAGAACTGAAGCCGCTCGATCTTACCAAGTGACATCGCTTCGCGCTATTTGATCTTGAAAAGTTCCAAGAAGAACCGACGTTTTCGAACCAAATTTTGTTCAGCGATGAGGTGCATTTCTGGCTCAATTGGTATGCAAACAAGCAAAATTGCCACATTCGGGACGAATAGCAACCTGCAGAGATTCAAGAGCTGTCATTTCATTCAGAAAAACAACGGTTTGCTGTGGTTTGTGGGCCGGCGGAATCATCGGTCCATATTTCTTCAAAAATAATGCCGATGAGAACGTAACCATCAATGGCGACCGTTATTGCGCCATGATAACCGACTATTTGGTGCCTGAAAATGAAGCTCGTGATCTCCGCGACAATTGGTTTCAACAAAACCAACAAGACGGTACCACTACCCACACAACGCATTAATCAATGGATTTATTGAGACAACATTTCGGTGTGCAGATAATTTCACGTTTTGAGCCAGTCAATTGACCACCCAGATCGTGTGATATCATACCGTTATACTTTTTCCTGTAGAGATATGTAAAGTCTAAAGTCTATGCGGACAATCCCGCTTCGATTCTGGCCTTGAAGCAAAACGAGTCATCGAAAATTGGCCAACATTTGAAAGGGGTAATCTTCAAAAAATAAATGCAAATAATGTTCTTTCGAATGATTGTAAACATTCCCCATTTAATTTGAACTTTCTGTGTGTTTTTTTTTTTTTTTAAAGAGGTAGGAAACCTGGGAATGGATCACCCTCAACTCACATATATGTACAGTACATAAGCATAATTTGATTTTTATTATAGGCGCACGTTTATAATACTTTACAAATGAACTAATTTTATTTGTCGTTTAGTTTTGTTTAATATACATAACATACATACATATATACTTGTATACATATATATGTATATATGTATTCATTATAATAATGTTCGTTTCTCTGGCTTCACTTAATTTTTTTTCCCGTAAATTTTTTTTTGCGCCATAAATATGTAAGTTCGTGCTACTGTGAAATGCCGCCCTCACGTTTTTTTTTGTGATTTTATTTTTTGTTTTTTTATTTTTTTACTTATTTTTATTTTTCGTTCTTTACTGACTTAGAATATGCTAATTATTCGAGTCAAAAATTTTTTTGTTCGAAATTATTGCAATAAAATTTGAAATTTATGTAGTAGCGAAGCATTTAAAAAACATTTTTTGAGGTTAAAGCACATAATGACATTATAATTATTAAATAATTAATTCACGCACCACCAAATGCCATCACCAACTCCAACAACACTTCCAATGGGAGTCGCCATTTCTGTGGACTGGCATTCAAAGCTAATTGTTAGTGCTTGAAGTGCTTATAAATACGTTATTTGCTTACACAACTACATATATACAACTGTTAACATTCGAAAAAAACCGCCTGCTTTTGCCAAGCAACAACAAAAAAGTGCCATTTTGTTTTCAAGCAAAAAAAAAAATGCGCGACGCACAAAACTCATTAGCCAACAAACGACGCAGCAAATGGCATAGAAAAACTGTAAAACTGGCGAATAAAAAAAGCAAACAACAACAAAAAACACAACAACTCAAACACTCACGAAAGCCATTACCTTGAGACGTTCGAAAAATCAAAGCGACAAAAGGAAAAAAAAACACAATAAAAAATGTAAAAAATAGAAAGAAAAAAAAATTAAATTAAATAAAAGCGTCGCTGAAGACGACACAACCCATTGCTAACCAGTGATAATCGGCACTTTTTCTGCGCTTCGCCGGCTAAAAACTCGCCTGTGCCACCCTCCATCACCTGCCTGCCGCGACTGGCGGCACATCATACCGCGTGCGTCCATCGTCGCTTGAGCTTAACTCATATTTGCTTTCGCATCACGTTCACCATTTGCTTGCCCCTTTTTTTTACCAATGACATAATGTCTAAAACAGCAACAAAGCGCACGGCTATGGACGCTCAACGAATCAGGTGTTGACAATTTGTTGTTGTTGTTATTGTTGTTATTGTTGGTAGATAGTTTTTTTCTCTTCATTTTTAAGCCATTTCATTAGCTTGCGTGCTTGCAGATATGTGTCTATGCATGTAGATATACATATATGGAGGTATGTATGTGTATATGTATGTATGCATGTATGTATGTATGCATGTATGCATGTGTGTGTGTTGTTGTTAGCCACTTTTTCACATTTGCTTCGCTTGTATTTGTTATTAGTCGCGCTATTAAAGCCAAAGTTGTGCCAACAGAAATTGGCTAGAAAAAAGCGTTGATGATTGGTTTGCCACACTCTGCGACGTCTCTTCTCCTCTCTACTCTCTACCGCACACTCACTCTCCTCATTGTTTGATATCTTATCGTTATTGTGTGTAATGGTGGTTTTAAGATAAGCTTTGATTGTGTATGTAAGTAGTGATGTGTGAGGTGTGAGCAGAAAAGTGTGCCTAAAATATCGATTTAATGGGAATTATGTAGGGGGAATATGTATATATTCGGTGGTAAGATTTGATGACGACAATATTTCAGCGGAGTAAAACTCATGGAAATATGTTTGGATAATTTTTAGAAGAAAAAAAATGAAAATAAAATTTTTTTCTTCACATATTTAGTCCAGCATATTTCCAATTCCTTCCAAATAATAGTTTTTTCGCAAGGCCTTCAAAATAGACTTTTGTTGCTGTGATGATCTAATTTTCCTCTTGGAACAGCACTTTTTTTACGGCAAATGCGGTCGTTTCTGCTTCAAAACAATATCGAATCTGTGTAAAAGCTCTGAATTATATTTTCCAGTGATCGTTTTACACTTTTCAAGGCAATCGTGCATCCGCGAAAACTGTGGTCATCATGACCTTGTTAACCTATAGACCCTTCTTCTTGGTCTTTTTTGGTGCACGTTTACTCTTAGAAACCCATTAATTTCCACTGTTCTTTTGTGTCTGGTGTGATGTGCTGGATTCACGTTTCGTCTACGGTTACGAAACGGCGCAAAAATTCGTTTGGATTTCAACATCGTTAAACACTCATTTGAAGTAGTTACATGGTCGGGCTTATTAAACTCTATTGGACGACTACAACAGAACTCAGTCAACAACTTCTTAACCATTGAAAGTTTTTCCTTGGCTTCAGTAATATTTTTTTTAAGCAAAAAATAATGCTTAACCAGCTCAAAAATTATCTGGTGAATTTCTGCTAGAACCTCCAGGCATAGATCAGTAAGTAAGGGAATGGTGTACAAGATATCACTATGCCTTATCTGAGAAAAAAGGGTCAGGCAATCGATAAAGATAATGGGAAGATTGTAAAACAATACTTCCATAAATTTTTCTGAGAATTTTTCACTTCAACCGTCAAACGAACACACTACATGATTTGAGCATTTATTTAGATGAGAGAGAGCTTTCAGAGGTCAATAGACCTTACTTCAGCTCAGTGATCAGCAGATTTGAATATTTAATAAATCTCCGCGCCACTTGCAAGAAATATTAATAGCTCCATGTGTTACCCCTCGGAGGCGTCTTAAAATAATTGGTTAAGGTGACCTTAGGAAAAATTTCGATACACAAATCGGAGGTGAAGCTCGATTGAAAGTCACTTAAGCGTTTACAAAAGTGTCAATTATATCTGTATATATAACGCTCCTGTAGTAGTATGTTTGGAATGTGCTTGTGTATTATTGCATGCGCCGTCAAGAGCTGTGGCATCTTAATGAACCCAGAATGCGTCACATAGCTGCCATTTACAAATGATGAAGGCTGCCGCCGGTGCAAAATGCACCAACGCGTCAGCCTGATAGCGGCAGGCAAGAGTACTCTTGCAAATGAATGAAATTCGTATGTTTGTGTGTATGTACATTTGTATGTTGCAAATATGTGGACAGTTGCTCACATGCCACATCAAATTGCATGTGCAACATTCAACAGTTTCAGCTGCAGGCTGCAAACACTGACACGTGCTGCTAAGGTAGTGCAACACTTGAGAGAAGAGATATGCGCCGAGGAGACAATATGTGACGCATGCGGCATGCAACATGTGTAACAGTACACCTGACTGGCTGTTGTATGCTCACTGAATGTGCCTTGTTCTTGTTGATCCCTTTGTCACATTTTGGGCTTTGCTGATATGTTGTTGTTGTTGTTGTTGTTGTTGTTGTTGTTGTTGTTGTTGTTGTTGTTGTTGTTGTTGTTGTTGTTGTTGTTGTTGTTGTTGTTGTTGTTGTTGTTGTTGTTGTTGTTGTTGTTGTTGTTGTTGCGACAAAACAATTTTTTGTCACATTTTTCGCAACCTCAATGTGCATGCGAACATAAAAAAAACCCAAAATAAAAGCAACAACACCAGCAATAACAATCAAAACTGGAGCTTACATTCATGTGGCATCCACCGCAGCAGTCACATCCACATCGGTGTGGCACGAATGTCACCACCGCAAGTGCGCAAGCACAGGCATTTATGCAATGCTGATTGCATGCTGCATGTTGCACTTGTGGCATGTGGCATGTGGCATGCGGCGCACTATTTGGCTTAAAAGCGCACTCTTCTTCTTCCTCTTCATCTACTTCTTCCTCTTCATGCTGCTATGTGTTTTTATGATAAAGTTATTGCCACTTTGGCGACATTTAATAAATGACCAAAACATTAGCTTCACTCATGTGCCCCACTCATTTGCCACAGCGACCGACGGATGTGTGTGGTTGCATGTGCAATGCAATCTGCCAAGCGAAAGGCGCTCCTTAGTGTCGCTGCAAGAGTAGCAGTGATGTGGCATGCAAATATAGATATACATATTCCTGCGGAAGTGTTGAGAAAAATGTGTTTTTGCGAGTGTGTCGTAAGAGGCGGAAGAAAGTTGTTGTTGCAATTTTTTTTCGTTGGTGATTGTCCAATTTTGGGTGTGACGTAACGATATTTGAGTAAACAATTTATGTTAAGTTGATTGTTTGCGTCACTTACATAAATACTTTCATGATTAGTTCAGAGTTAGAAAGGCAGACGAGCCGAGCTCTGTCGGCGGAGAGGCTAAAATAGGTAGGAAGATAATTAGGTTCATCGTCAATCAGCCGAACGCTTGCTTGTGGGTTGGATTTTAGAGTACCAGGAATTCAGGTGCTCCTCTCTACATATTTCTGACTCTTAAGACTCGGAGTTGTGGCTCTTACTCCAACCAAGAACTCCGCACTCTGTCCTCAGACTGAAGACACTTAGACAAATTTTTCAAGTACTCCAATCATATTCGAGAGCTCACTCGATAATGGTTGGTGCAATCATGACACGTGAGCATACCTCGGAACTCAGCGGCTGAAGAAATTAGCTCATTCAACGCCGAAGGAGTATAAAATTAGTTTCACTCAGAGGTCCCATTCCTAAACAGATCCTAAAATTGATTTCATGCATCCTGTTCGGACTAAGGTTAGCCAAGACCAACAACTTGGACTAGACCAGCGACCTTGGGAATGTAAGAGAGCTCTTCATCCTATAGATGCTGACAAAAAAGGTCTGTACAGCTATCATATGGAAGGGTTCATAACGGGTTCACTTTAAAACTGTATAACAGCTTAGAGCATACGCCAATTGTTAGAGAGACTTACAGTCGTTCGCAGTTCATAAGCATTGAAGCGGAATGATCCCTCAGATATACCTAGATACATCGGCATTAATTATATGATGTTAGTTAGTTAGTTATTGAGGTTACCCGATCCTGGTCATGCGTACCTGGAGCCTGCGAAAAGTGATTCGACTCACATTCTGAGATGCTCAAACCATTTAGTGCGTTTTAGGAAATCCACAAAATTGCTCATACTTTACGAATCAATTTATACAAGGTAGTCGAAGTAAAAATATCGAGGAAGACGGTAGTAGAGATAATGCTCTGCCGATACTGATTCTTTCCCGTTTATGTTTCCATAGCTGCGACTGAAGCTGTTAAGGAACCAGTCAGTTTTTCTACCCTGGATTCCATTAGACAGTATCTGCCTATTACGCCTATTGTTATGCTCATGGAGGTCCTTTTCAGAAGGAATCGAGATTTATTCCTCTTCTTTTCGTTCAAGAGTCAGATCACAATGCATATGTTTTCACTCTGTCCTCTGCTATCTGACTTACAGATCTTATGAGATACTTTGCGAATGGAAATAGACATGTTCGCGTCGTGTGCAGAGTTTACCGTGGTTATTATTGTTCCCCTTCCAGCCAGCTAGTCGATCTCGCAATTCCCAGGGATATTCCTGTCCTATCATCTGTATCCAAATATCCAAACCACGGATATTTCGTATACAGAGGGGAGTTTGTTTAAGGCTCCACCATTTTGCCACCTTTGAGGTGGAGTGATTGTGACTGATTGATTGAGACTAAATTGCAGATTGACTGTCAGAATAAAGTGTGTAAAGTTGAGAAACCGGTTTCCATTATTGTAGTTAGTTCCGCTTGAAAGACGCTGCAACGTGCAAAAGTATTTTGCTCAGGTCAATAGTGAGTGGTTCTGATCCAAAATTACCGTCGAGTTTTGAGCCGTTGGTGGAGATGGGATTAGTATCCATTCAAAATTATTGTATTTTCCCATTCATCGCTTACGTGATACCCAGATGAGATTAAGCTCGAAGATACAAAGAGAGAGTTAAGAAAAAGGGAGAGTTGGAGGAGAGATAGAGGGAAAAGAGAGAATAGCATTAAACGAGAGAAAGGAGAGAGAAAACAAAGAGAAAGGAGAGGTCATAGAAACACTTGAACCGTTATCTCTGAATAAAGTACATTAAACTTTGAGTGAGACTACTAGATCTCAAAAGTAAGGTGCATTTTATGGCTTCACAAAGATCTCTCTTCAGTCATACAGAAAAAAACAGAGCGTTCACATAATTGGAGAAATAGGGAACATAAGAATGACATGCTTTTAGAAAATCCAAATTTAAAATAAAATCCAGTTTAAATTCTAAATTAATGTCGCTTCTTCCAGAACTTGTTGTCCTAGATCATTATCGGAAGAGTATTCTTTAGATCACTTAATTTCCATTCAAAGGTAACGCAATTCTTCGCAATGGTTTAGTGATTCGGCTAATTGGGCTTAAATTATATATAGCCACACTTATTCAGGCGAAGCATGAGGGATGCAGTTCATTGAGAGACTCATATAGTCGATCGTTCCCTGAAAACTCTTAGACGCGGAAAAATTTTGCTTTAGAAGTTCGGGCCGAGGTTTTATGAAAGATTGTCCAGGGACTTAGAATCTATTATATAACGTGTGCACACGCTGCCAAAATGGTCTCTGCAATCGAGTAAACCGCTTTGGTTGTCTATTTTGCAGCTAAAAAACTCCCACCTTCTAGCTTGACATGCTAGTGAGCTTCTTGTTCTATCCCAGTATCAATTGCAGAGTTATAGACTTAGTTGCGGGCGATATTTATCGTCTTCTCATACGCTGAGCTCCGGTCACCAGGCCTGAAGGCCTCACTTTATATACGAAAGATCCAAACTTTCTTTTTGAAATTAATATTTGTTCAGGACATAATACACGCTGACCTTCATTTACTGATAATTTCGACTCTAGCTTCTAAAACCAATATTTTATATTGAAGAGAAGTCACAATTTTCGTCCAACATCACCTCCTCCGCCAGCTCCAACATGTTTACGTGTAAATCTTCTACTTCCGAGCTCACAACTGACACTACATTGCGACACTCGTTTATTGGTCAATGTCGCACGTCGTACCAACACGAAGCCAACCATGCCGGATTGTCATATAAGAGCTGCAACATGTACCACATGACTCGTACCAACAAACAAGCAGACAAACAGACAAACAAACAGATGTATGAGGGAAGAAACCTAAGTGCGAGGCGCACTTTATTGTATCACAATCGCCATATTTTCTCATTACGAGCGGACATGAAGCCTGGAATGTTGGAGACACGCAATGCGATGCAGCAGAAATGCGGCGCAATGGCATAACATGGAACAAGCAACAGTAAAAATGAGTCAAATATGGCAATACACACAGGGCGAGAGAGAGCGGGCGGTCAAGGAGATTGGAAAGACGAAAGCAATCGGCCATGGACAGCGTGAAGCTGAGGCCGAGATTCATGCGCCTTGGCTGTCTGTCGCCAATTGTGATCGCAAATAATGCGGAATTAAGTTTGTTGCGGCAACAACAACAACAACTAAACTAGCAACAACAACAACAACAGTAAGCGGATCAGCAGCAGTGAGCTGACACACGAAATACACGAAGACAACAAACAACAAACAAAAAATTGAAATAATTAAATCAGTCAAGTGTTGGCGGGTGGAAAACTGAACTGCTGCTGTTGGTGGAGGCCAACAGCGAAGGGGACGCAGAACGGAACCGAAAGGTGGCGCAATCGCCACCACAATCAAGTGGCACGCAAACGCCTCTGCCGTCGCATCGCCCCCCCCATCCATGCGGTTGGTACAAGTATATTTGTGATCGCAAAGCGAATTTGTTTTTTGTCAGGTTTTAAATTGCGAACTCGCATCGCTCGCATTTGGTTTATTTACATGGCAGCAGCATAAAGCAAGCGCGTGTGAAGTGCGCGGGTTTCAGCAGGGCAGCGGATATCCAATGCCTATGGCATTCCATACTCTCACTCAGCGGACAGTTGGCCAGCAGCAGCAGCTAAGCAAGTGGTACTTGTTGGGGATCTGTGTGGTAGGGGATACCCGAGATGCGCTTGGCATGCTCTACTCTCCTTTTGGCCTGGCCGCAAGTGTCGGTCCGTTCGTGTGTATGTCAATTCGTTCGTCGCTTCTTGGCCTTTTGTGGCGGCGAATTTATGCGTATGTAAGTAAAGTTTATTTGGCACCTGAAGATGATAATCGCTTACAAATTAATTGCACAAAGCATACATTGACATTGTGACACTTCGCGCAATGCGATGCCGCAAATCTTGACAGCCGTGCACTTAGTTGTTGTTGTTGTTGTTATGTTGTTCTCCTTTCATTTTTGCTTAAACAACGTTGTTGCTGCTGTTGTTGTGTTATTCCCTTTGGATTGAGTCCGGGCTGTGATGACTATTTTATTGATATTGATTGGCGGTGTTCGCATTCCGTTTCCAATTGACTATTGCGTCTGAAGTATTCAGAGGAAAAAAGTCGGAAAAAGAAGACTGAATGAACGGAGTAGCCGAGCGAATAGAAACGGCAGCTATGTGATGAAGGCTTCAGGCTCAAGTCGTTACCTGAACAAACTCTTAAAAATTTTTCTGGTAATGTGGTCCCTTTGGCGAGAAATGGAAAAACCTTCGACTGTTTAGAAAGCTAATTGTAGATGCCAAGGAAAGCCGGGTTCATTGGCGTCTGTTCTTTCTAACGGAGTGGGGGTATTTCTATTCCTTTCCCTCCACCGGCGGGTATTGCATCTTCAGTATCTTCAAGGCTGGAATCTTTTATCCATCTAGATGACGTAACCTAGCCAGCATAGTCGCTGCCTCTTAATTGCTGCCAGGGTTCGATTCCTGATCCGACCAATATCTAAAATTATAGAAATTTAATTCTTATTATTGCAGTCGTCCCTCGGCAAGGAAGCCCTCCGAGTGTATTTCTGGCATACAATGAAAGCTCCTCATAAAATCCAAATCCATCTGCCGTTCGAAGGCGTATTAGAATCAACTGGACGTCCCTCTATTAGTTGGTGAATAATCAGGATGCTCACCGGATAATGGAAGACGGACTCGGTCTCAAAGCGAGGAATACATACATATATATTTCAATATCTTCGTGTTTCTTTTAAAGCTCATCGTTCCCACGTTTACAGTATTAATCATCGCTCAATCGCAAAGGACCATGAATTGTCCCAAAAACATTTCTCTCCGCACACCTCTGCATCATAAAGCAGGATGAGAAGGACGAGCGACATGATGGTTCGGTTTTTCTTCGTCGAGAGAAGACTAGCAGCTGATAAACCATCGATTCCCGCCGATTCGTTGTTCTTCAGACAGTTCATGGAACATATCTTTCATGGATCCGTCGCCATTTCCGGATATTTCACATTCACTGCTATTCAGCAGGCTAGAGAAGTGTTCCCTTCATAAGCTCCGTATATTATGGGCACCGGTTACCGTATCACCTTATAGAGTACTGCATGAGTATGCTGTGGTTTTGAAAACTCCTGTAAGCCTTCGTATTTTCTCAATGAATTATTTTATGCCGAAATCTGAGACAGATGACTATATTTCGAGCACCGGTGAAGTGGATCCGTCTCAGCCTGTTTGAGAATGTTTTGTCATAAATACTGAATCTTCGGATTTCTGGGCCGAATATAATTTTTTTACGCACCCTGACGTTGAAATCGCCAAGTATAATTTTGATATTGTTGCCTTGGAACACTCGTGGTTATTCAAGGCTATCATAGAAGGTATCTTGCGTCACATCGTCCTTCTCTCCCATCGGGCTGCCGGTACAAATTTATAATTTGTTAAAAAATCGTGCTTTAATGCAGTTTGTGGTAAAACGTGGGTCCACTTCGGTGAATAAAATTACTTTCCGGAAGAGTTTTTCTTCCTTGTGGTCCTTTGCGCTCCTTTTTATGGCCACTGTACAATCTGTATGTCACAAAGTTCTACTCGTTTTAGTCCTTATTTCGTGCATCGCTCTTCTTGGGCGGTGGCGATATCAGCCTATAGTTTTACGAGGACATCAGTCAGCTGAATAGGGGCACCTTCCCAATTTAGATGCGTGCCCTCAAATTGTAATCCGTTGTACGTTTGCCGTGGGTGTCATCAAAAGGAGGGTCTCTCATCTGCGGCTGTTTTCTCTCCTTCACCGGGGTGACTTAAGTGAATACCTAAATAATGCTGCACACAATGGATAAGAGGGTAATCTCGGAAGCGCAGCATGCCTGCACATAGAGCCTAAGCACTAAGTACCTGGGCATTGTATTGAATTGTCGTGGACGCTTAATGTGGAGGAGGCAGTGAAGAGGACATCGGCGGATCTTCGTAGCGATCGTGAAACCAATACTTTTCTACGGAGCTATAGTATTGTGGAAAACTATAGAAAAAAAAAAACCTGGAAGAGCTGGAAGAGCCTTCAGATTTTCATCTGCAACATCCGCAGCGCTTTATGCGATTTTGAATATATCACCCGCAAGTCTAGTAGATAAAAACAGTTAAATCATAACTGTCACGAAGCTACATGCTTTAAATCAGCGGAATGTCAGTATATATGGACACAGATGTAAAGATTGATCTTCGAGAAACCTCTACGGCTGCAATAGAGGCATTTGGATGGAGCAAAGTTCTTAACTGTGCTCTACACACCAAAGGAAAATACACACAATGAAATAAATGACGAACTCACAAAAGAGTACTCTCTTGATTGATGGAAGTCCGATTTGTTGTCGGATCTTCAGCCCTCAGCTGTTAAAGGCCCGAAACGATTGCTTCAAGAGAACGGACATGATTTTTTTTCATTATAACCTTATGTACAAAATACAGCTTGTGCAAGAACTGAAGCCGCTCGACCTTCCTACGCGACATTGCTTCATTCTATAGGCTCTTGTAAAGTTCCAAGAAGATCCGAAGTTTTCGAGCCAAATTTGGTTCAGCGATGAGGCCCACTTCTGGCTCAATGGGTATGTAAACAAGCCAAATTGCCGAATTTGGGACGAAGAGCCACCTGAAAAGATTCCAGAGCTGCAATTTCATCAGGAAAAAACACCGCTTTGGTGTGGTGGTTTGTGGGCCGGTTTAATATCGGTCCATATTTCTTCAAAAATGATGCCGGCGAGAACGTAACCGTCAAAGGCGACCGATATCGCGCCATGATAACCGACTATTTGATGCATGAAATTGAAGCTCGTGATCTTCGCAACATTTGGTTTCAACAAGGCGACGCCACTTCCCACACATTGCATCAATCAACGAATTTATTGAGAGAACACTTCGTCGAGCAGATAATTTCATGTTTTGGGCCGGTCGATTGGCCACCAAGATCGTGTGATATCACACCGCTGGACTTTTTCCTGTATTTATATGTAAAGTCTAGACGATTCCGTTTCGATTTAGGCCTTGGAGCAAAACATCAGGCGTGTTATTCGCCAGTTACCAGTCGGAATACTCGAACGAGTCATCGAAAATTGGACTCAACAGATGGACCGTCTGAGACGTAGAGTCGCGGCCAACATTTAAAAGAGATAATCTTCAAAAAATAAATGCCAGGGAATGTTGATAATAAATTTTCTTCATTAAATTTGAATTTTCTGTGTTTTTTCTTTAAAAAAGTAGGAAACCTCGAAAAGGATCAGCCGTTATATAAATTTTTTGTAAATAATAATTTTCTACAAAAAATTTTGTACTCAAAAACTTTTTTCGACATGTTTTTACATAATGTTTTACCTAATATATGTGAAGATCTTTAGCAAGTTCTTGAGTAAAATTGTATTTTCACTGAGTGAAAAATTCTCGAACTCCATTACAACACTCTTTATGCTTCCTCTCCAGGCCACTGAAACGAAATCGATTAAAAATGCGTGTCGAAATCCCAAGCGAGCCATTTGGTGCGTAATTTACTCGGAAGCCATCGTGGCTCAGCCCACGAAACGTGCCATTCCTAACAACATATGCATATTTACATGTGTAGTTGTATGGATGTGCATATGCGTGTGTATGTATATTACGAAGCACGAAGCGCGAAACTCATCAACATAATATTTTCATATTGAATTATTGTCACAAACAACCAAAATCGTTTATTATTAATTTTAATGGCTTTCGCCATATCGATTGAGGGAGTAACGTGGACAATATGTACTCGTACATATATACATACATACATATTTACTTAAGCGAGTATATATCTTATGGCAGCGATGATGATTGAGGACATGCAGTGTTGCATGACGTGACCAATGAGGTCGTGATCGTACGTATAATAGATTGAAATGACAAATAGGTCAGAGAAAGATTAAAAATCCAACTAGTCCCAAAAAAATCAATCTTGGGTCAATTACAAAATATAAACTTTTTAGTTTTTTTATATTAATATAAAAAATACAATTTTGTACGTAAAACCGTGGTATTTTATTTTGGGTCCATATCGGACTAGTACGAGACTAGTATATATCTGACCGAAATTTAAAAATTCTTTTTTTGAGTTAGAACACTAATTTTTTGCTTCTTAAACTAAAACGTTTAATTCCGAACTAGTTATTTTTTGGGCTATTTTGAATTAGTACGAGACTGGTCCATATCTGTTGGAGTTCTGGATATTAACATAACCGTTCAAAATAATAGTTGTTTGTAAAAGCTAAGGAAATTTGGCTTACTATTTGTAGTGGCTTAACTTCGAAGTAGTTACCAACTAGTCCACTTGACTGTAAGGTGTGTCTCTTTGAGTTATACTTTTTGCATTTTTGTGTTGTCGAAAGCGGCAAATTAGTTGAGGAAAAGTGTAGTCAAAGCTTCGGCGTCCAAACCACTGCGTATCGCTTCAAAGTCACGTTGCAACAGGGACTTGTGGCACGCGATACAAACTACCACGTGACTCACACCTACGCCCAACAGACGGCGGCTGACGACGACGACGACCCTTTAGGTACTTTTTTATGCCATACTATGCATTCTAATAAGCAAATGTAAGTATACGGGTGCCTATGTGTGTTTGTGTGCCTAGTTAAAAGTGGCGTGTGTGCAGTAGTAGCGCGTGGGTGCGTGCAGCAGCAAGAACTCCGCCCGACACATTTAACCCTAAAACACATTGTTGCTTTAGCTTAATTTAATAACTGTTTTTTGTTGTTGTTCTTCTTCTGCTTCTTCTTCTTCTTCTTCCTTATTTGACTGCTTATTTTACTGCATACTTGTTGTTGTTGCTGTTGTTGACGCTCCATACGCTCATTAATTATAATTTTTCGGTTTTTTCATTGTCGGCAAAAGTTGCAAGCCAAAGTTTGTTTGTTTGTTTGTTTGTTTGTTTGTCTGTCTGTCTGTCTGTCGGACCAGGACAAACCGAGCCGAGCCTGTTTGACATTGAATTATATTGTTGCATGAACAAATTCTAATTCCGTTTCAGCGCAGTGTAGTGAGGGTTGTCTGCTAAGCAATAAAGTTTTGTTTGGCTTTCGCTTTCGCTTTCGTTTGTCGGCTAGGGTTTGTCGGCAATTCAATTCAATTCAATAAAATATGGTACTTGAAAATATGGCGGCAGCATGTGGCAACGAACAGGTATTGCACCACCAATGGCACCCCAATGAAATTGCGCCCACACACACACACACATACACCTTCGTTCGTCCACTTACCAGTTAACGCGTTTGAACTTCACCAGCTGACGCCAAACATGCAAACGTCATTCACCACGCGCCTCATCACTGATATCACTGAATACTCATCGTATTGAAGTGTTTTTTGCTTGGCTTGTGGTGTGGCGTAACAAGGCGGAAAAGGCTGACATTAAACAATACCGCAACAATCAACTGTCAATGGAACAACAAAAACATTTTGCATACATACATATGTTTTTGTTTTTGTTTTTGTAATAAATGTGCTTCCTTTGTTGGCTCACTCATTGTCCAGTAGGTAGTGAGGGTGCTGCACGCACAGTGTGCCGTTGATGTGGAAGTGAATTACAAAAGTAGTAATAATAATGAAAGGCGATTCCTAAGGCCAAGCTATATAAAGGGTGATCCAAATAGAGATACCTTTTTTCAATAGCCTTTCTTTTAACAGATCACGCGTGAGTCGTGTCAAGCTGTCACATTATTTTTGTTCAGTATTGTTTGACATTTCATCATGAAAAGACTTACGCCTGAACAGCGTTTACAAATCATTCAAATATATTACGAAAATTCGTGTTCTGTAAAGAATGTGTTTCGCGCGCTTCGCTCAACTTATGGTCAACATAATCGGGGCCTCTGAGCGTACTATTCGCAACACCATCACCCATCTTGATACCCACCATTCATAACTGGATAATATTCGACCGAATAGAACACTTCCAGCACGCAATGAAGAAAATATAGCGGCCGTAGCTGAGAGTGTACACGAAGACCATGGAGAGTCGATTCGGCGCCGTTCGCAGCAACTCGGATTGACGTATGGAACGACTTGGCGCATTTTACGTTGAGATCTTAAATTGCAAGCGTACAAAATACAGCTTGTGCAAGAACTGAAGTCGCTCGGCCTTCCCAAGAGGCATCGCTTCGCTCTATGGGCTCTTGAAAAGTTGCAAGAAGATCCGACGTTTTCGAGCCCAATTTTGTTTAGTGATCAGGCCCATTTCTGGCTCAATAGGTATGTAAATAAGAAAAACTGCCGCATTTGAGACAGAGAGAAACCTGAAGAGATTCAAGAGTTGCCATTTCATCCACAAAAAACAAATGTTTGATGTGGTTTGTGGCCGGTGGAGCCATCGGTCCATATTTCTTCAAAAATGAAATCGGTGAGAACGTAACCGTCAATGGCGACCGTTATCGCGCTATAATAACTGACTATTTGATACCAGAAATTGAAGCTCGTGATCTCCGCGACATTTGGTTTCAACAAGACGGACAAGACGGCGCCGCTTCCCACACATCGCTTCAATCAATGGATTTATTGAGAGAACACTTCGCTGAGCAGATATTTTTCACGTTTTGGGGCGTTCAATTGGCTACCAAGATCGTGTGATATCACACCGTTAGACTTTTTCCTGTATTGATATGTAAAGTCTAAAGCCTATGCGGATGATCTCGCTTCGATTTAGGCCTTGGAGCAAAACATCGCGCATGTCATTCGCCAGTTACCATTCGAAATGCTCGAATGAGTTATCGAAAATGGGACTCAACGGATGGACCATCTGAGACGTAGCTGCGGCCAGCATTTGAAAGAGATAATCTTCAAAAAATAAATGCCAAAGAATGTTCTTTCGGATGATAATAAATATTCCTCCATTAAATTCGAATTTTCTGTGTTTTTTATTCTTTAAAAATGGAAGGAATCTTGAAATGTATCACCCTTTATTTCCTGCGTGGCAAAGTCGTGGCAACACGAATAGAGCGTTCGGAGGCTTGGAGAGTACTTTACGCATCTAATCCAACAATTGCGCCTAAGAAAGTGCAGTTCAAAAGTCGATAATCATAACATTTTTGATCTAGACATGGCTGGCCTAAATGCAGCGGGTGAAAATGCAGTAAATGCTAACAACGCGGGTAGGGAAGGAAGAGAACGCAGCATCAATGAATGCTAAGCGTTCTCCAAATTAATCAACAATGATGTAACGATTTTCGTAGTTAACCTCGAAGATTTCCCAAATCCTTTGCGTTCGATCACTGGATTGGTAAATAAAAGTTTCAGATTTGTTTGGCTTCTAATTACTAGGAATTTACTCCTCTATAAATTACAACTCTCTTCAGTATTTACAACCGCTTACCCTACAGTTTTCTGTTATTACACATTCTATTCTCCTCCACACATTTTATTCTCTTTCAAATACCCAGTTTGCTCTTATGTTAACGTTACTGCGTTTCCTCATTTGCCGCCGTAGCTGTTGCCTCTCTTTTTATACCTGACGATGATCCAAACATTCAGTTCACGTGCCCTAGGACAGGCTATTTACGTGTCACTCTCTTCGACTCTGTCATCTGTTACTATATATGTTATACTTATCATCGTATCACTATGGTAAGCCGCGTTAGCCGTGTGCTTAGCCCTGTATACTATCATGCGGAATGTCATGCGCTTGATTCCTGGCTAGAAAATCAATGAAAATTAATTTTTGTAAAATAATTGCGCTCGCCCTCGGCGGGGAATGTCCTAAAATACCTTAATAAAAATCTATCAGTCGTTCGGGGGCGGTTTTACAATATTGAACACAACACAGAGGCAGCTAGGAAAGAGAGACTGCTACTCAGAGAGATTTAATACCCGAAAGCGGACAACGTGATTCATACGAAGGAATCGGTTCAGACAAATGTAAGGAGCGTAAAATTTTCTGGACTCGTTCTATGTGGCTAATATATGAACAATGGTAGGGTCTCCAGATGAATGAAGCATAGTGGAGCCTTGTTCTTACCAGAGAAACGTAAAGAATCTTTAGTGTGTAGGGATCTGAAAATGGAGTACTATTCCGGCGAATAAAGGCTAACATTGCATAAGATTTTGAAACAGTATAATTAATGTGGTTAGAAAAACTCAATTTTGTATCGAAATAAACACCGAAATCCTTAATTTCAGAAACCGAATCGAGAAGTAACCCAGAAATATGATAACAAGTGGGGAAACATGAAGCTTTCATGTATAAGTGGAATGTGAACTCTTTTTAATCCTCAACAATAGGTGATTCCGGATGCACCAAGATTGGAGTTTGTGAAGGCACACTCGAAGCCTAACGGAATAACTACGGCTTTAGCATAAAAAAGAAATTTAGATTCCAAAAAAAAAAAAAAAAATTTAACATCATTGATGACTACCTACTCACTTACATCTACATATATAAAGTCCACATAAAGTCTAGATCACAGAAAAACTGTAGTTACGTCGATTGAGTGCTTGAACAACAAGCAGTGGACCGAGATTTTTTCTACAAAAATTTCTTCAGCAACGAGGCACGTTTCTCACTCGGAGGATACGCAAATAACCAAAGTTGTCACATTTTGGGGCTCCAAGAATTTTCAAATAATTGGAGAGAGGACATTACACCCGAAAACGCTTACTATCTCTTTGGTTCGGTGGTGTGCTTGGATCTTGCTTTTTGAAAACGATCACGGCGAGACTGTCACTGTCATTTCAGAGCATTATGGTGGCCTGCAATTGAAAAATACGACTTGAACCAAATGAGGTTCCAACAAGATGACACACAACACGAGCGAATATGGCTCGGCAGAGGGCTCTAATTAGTCATTGACTTCAATTAAATTCAGTTCAATATACTTTGAATTATATTATAATTGATTATTCATTAATTTTAGTTTATTTAATTAGGCTTTTTTTAAACTTATTTTCGCTCCACAACAACACACTGTGCATGCACTCGCACTCACTCTTTTCGTTAATTTGACTAACAACCAACAATTCTGCCATGAACTTAACATTCAATTTAGTTAGTTACACTGAATGACGCTTCGCGGGTAATGGCCTAGGAGTATTTGAGAAAAAATGACTCATCTTTTTGTGGCAATTCGTTGGTGGCTGATGTAATTAAAATGAGGGTGCATCCTGTGGCAACACCTACAATGCATAACAACTGGCAGCAATGTACGAGGGCGATCTGAAAGTGTAATTTTTGAAAGATCCTTAAAGAAGTCAAATGGAAAATAAACTGAATTTATGCAGAAAATCAAAAAAACTGCCGTAATAAAAATTTCTTTTAATTATTTTTAACGAAATGTGAATTGCCTTTGAAGACCTGAGCTTTGGTTAATCAATGAGTTATAAATTTCTTGTGAGAAGATGGACTTAACTACCTCTACCAGGTAAACAATGAAATATTTAAAAATAAACTTACGGTAGAGGATCATTATATGATAAGTTAGCTATGAAGAAGCCAGTTTAGGAAAGCACAGCGTTGAGACGTATCAAAATAAATATTTGGATCGTGTGCGGATACGCCCGCTCACAGCTTAGAATCGATTTTCACCGACGAGAACTTAAGGACTCATCACTTTAAGCCTCGAAATGAAAAAAGTGTATCAACTCTAAATAAGCTCAAAGTATTGAAGAAAATTGCTCTCCTAAGACAATACGCTAGTTTGCAAGGGGAATCCATAAAGGTTCCTTTGAAGGACTATGGCTTTCAGTAATGGTATCGTACACAGCCTGGACGTGATTTTCATATGTTTTTTAAAAAAAGAAGCTAGATTAGATTAAGCCGGCCACCCCTCGAAGAAGTCTGTTCTTAGATAACTGTGTTCATACCTTACAAAAATTTGTGGAGCATTTGTTCCTTTGGAGTACCTATCGGACTACTTCTCTGTAGTATGGCGTTGGACAAATTCATATCTCACTACCAGCTTGTTGTTAGCTGAACCTAGAAAGTAGGTTCGGGTTTAGTTTTTCAGAGGTACTGCTTAAAGTAGTCAGCTGTACTCTGTTGTTATGCAGGGGTCCAGCATGTGATCTTGATTTCTTACATCTCTTTGTTCATTTCTGATTTAAAGCGCTCCAGTTAAGGCCCTCTCTCGGACACTCACATATTTGGTTCCCTGCATTCGTTGCATTTATTCCACTTTTTTTGTCTGCCGCCAGACTTACTTTGAATGTAAGAGTTTCTAAGAGGTAATGCCCCGTAAAGCAGCCCCATCAACAGCCTGTTCTCCGATCGGAAATGTCATCACATAAACTTTTAGTGCTCTGTGGCCCTTAGTTCACTCGTATAGTATGTTAAGGAGTATTTGTTGTACATTCTTCACTTTGCTAAGAGGTAACTGGTATGAAAGATTACGCATCCGGGAAATTTCTCTCGCAATAAAGCGTGGTGGTACCATCTTATTGGAAGCACATATATTCCGAGTCGTGTTCTTCAAGTGCAGGCCAAAAAGGTGGGTTATCATACAACCATTACGTTTTGAATAGACAGTGGCAATCTCGCTGTTATCGTTTTCAAAGAAATACAATTATTTTATCAGGTTCTTAAAGGATTTTCTCCTTAGCCAGTTCCTTGATTATTTAGTTCTCTGCAATTCTCTTTTATCGTAAGGCAAAATTAACTGTTTCCATTTCTGTTAGCTTCCAGACTGATCGTTTCTTTACTTGCTATGACCTCTGCCGACATGGTGTTTCGTGAAAGTGTGGTCTTTTAGGTCGCATGACTACTTATAATATTTATTTGCTTCCCATATCAGTCAATTCCCAGTAGTAGCTCTGTTGTCATGTTTGCAGCGACTATTTTAGTTTTAGGTTGATTTGGCAGCATTTTATAAGACAAACCGATCACTGTTGATCTTGATCCTCTGTCTATCCAACCAAGGAGCGCGTCTTATGAATTAACGGAAATCTGTTCGATCGAAAACTAGTATCAATCTGGACTGTCTTGAACCCGACTTCGATAGAGGAAGACTCATCAACTTGGATTAAAAATAGCTATGAAGTATACGCTGATTGGTAAACCGTTAACATTCTTATCTCTTTGGACACCTTAGCAAGATATACATAAACATATTCGGCCCCGGAAGGCGATGTAACACCCTATTGATATTGGAACTTCTTTGAAAGGTAAGAAATGCTCCCTAACTATGGCCAGCGATGTTCTGCAGTGAGTTCATGTACATACAAATACCTAAAATTATTGAAAATTAATATAAAAAAATTCATATATAAAAAACCAAATCCGTAGGGAAGGTCAACACTTCCTAGTGTAAATCTGACAGAAAATGAAAAGCTCCTGATAAAAATGCACCATCAGCTCGAAGGCGGCGTAGAATAAACTTTAGATACCTCCGTTTGTTGGGAAAATATCAAGACGCAAAACTATAAATCGGAAGAAAAGCCCGACTGAGAAATCACTTTAGCGCCACTTATAAATAAAAAATAAAAGAAGCACAGAAAAGTTAGGTTAGATCAGTGAGCCTCACACAGACGATACGAAATTCTTAGAGTTACCATACGACCAAACCTCTGTATTGCTACTCTTTCTTGTATTTCTGCAGTTTGAAAAACATTTTTGTTTTCTTAGGGAATTGATGTAGGATCCATTTGTCCATTAGCGACCGCAGATTCAGCAGCTTTTTCTCACAAAGTATGATCAGCCACTGTCTGTCGATCGCCGGACACTCACAGATTATCCGCTGTGCTCTAATGTCTGCGATCATTTATTGTCATCAAGTAGACCTAATTTGAAGGCACAGGACACAAACTGATATATTAATAATACTCCTAGCAGCCTGAAATCTGATCTCTTTGTCTCTGATCTCTTTGTCGCTGGTAAGAACTGAGTTTGCCCTCATAAATGCATGTTTTGCACACAACTTTTGCAATTTTATATCTCCCTATAATTTTCCAAAGTCCATTAGTTTGTCGACACGAGAGCGTTTCTCGTTTAAAAGTTTGCTTCTCTGAGAGTTTCGCTTTAATCTGATTTATGAGAGTTTAGAGAAAATATTCTGTGTTGACAATGAGTTTTTGGAGGAAATTTTCGGTCATTTTGTAAGGGAATTAATAAAAAAATTAAAAAATTTTGAAATTAATTTAATGATTTAAGATAAGGAAATAAATTTAAAAAATGATTTGGATTAATCGATATTTTTTTGAACAGGAAAAACTGTTATTTTTTTGTAAATTTCGGAAATATTACGAACATTTGTAGCTGCCCTCGTATGCTAATAATAGTGAATGTGCAATTTGGTAGTACAGAAGCACAGAAAGTGATCTAAAAAACATACCGTCTGTTAAGCAACTACTAAATATTACAAAAAATTATACATATAAATATATATATATATATATATACAATATGCTCTACTTGCCGCCACTGCACTGTCTGCCACTGCATGCGCGTGATGGATGCGCAAAAGCGCTTAATCATGGTTGTTGGTACGCTAAATTAATCAAAGATGATGCAATGAAATGAGCCAAACCAGAGGTTAGAGGGGGGAGGTGGCTCTAATTCACTCTTGAAGTGTGGTAGCCATGAACAAGTTGTTAATACACACATACAAACAAACCTGAATGGATATCTACCATCTACCATTTAGTTACATATACTTGCATCAGCAGCACCTTCTGACTACATGTTACTCCTCTGCTGGTGCATGCAGCATGCAATGTGGCAATATTTCAATTTTATCTGCCACGAGTATACACATACATACATACATATGTAAGGCTATCAAATGCAAGTGTATGTACATATGTATGGATTGTGTGTGTGCTGTTGCTAGGAATGAGTGAGTGAGTGCATGATGAGGTGGCAGTTGAAGGCGTATCCTTTCGTTGTTTTTAATTCGTGGCTCATGGAAAATTCATTTTAATGACTTGAGCAGCGGCGCAGCATATGGCACCAGACATCCTGATACAGCAACAACAACTACAACAACAAAGTTTGGGTGCATAAAATTAACCAAAAATGAAAATTCTTTCCATGTAGCAAATTACATACAGACAAAACAATAAAGACAAAACTAAAATTTATCAAAATTGCATAGCGGTACTGGGTGTATGCATGCAAGTATGTGTGTATGTACGTATGTAAGTATATAATTTTAATAAACGCACAGGCAATTTTCGAATTTTCACAATTAATGAAAACTTTATGGAAATCAAATGAGTGAAAAAAGAAAAAAATAATTATACAACGAGCAACGAGCATACACATTTACATACATAAATATTTATCTATAAATAATAAATATGTATATGCCACTCCAGCTTACAGCATGTCATATGGCATGAGGTCGTCAGTCGCATGAGAACGCCTCTCGTCCCTCTCGCTTTGAATACTCAACTAAATTATGAAAATTTTCAATTTCAATTTTTTTTTAATTCGTATTTTTTTTTTGGTTAATACCAAAATACATACATACAAACACTTCTACATATTACATTCGCTGGCAGTTCATACCGCTTCGCGTTTCGAAATGATTAATTGCGTTCATCTGTTAGGCGATTTGGCTCTTTAGACGCTTCTTCGTGCTTCAAACTCATTTGCTGGTTTTCTCCCTTAGCGTTGTCCTTTTGTATTTTCTATTACCTGCTTATCCTTTGGCGCTCCTTGCGCATTTGTTCGCTGCGATTTAATACGCGTGACACCATAATTTTTAATTCCACTGTCAGTGTGGTTTTGTTGTTTGAGTTTTTGAAAAGTGTTTTAATCTGAAATACTCTTTATTCGAACAGTTGCGATGATTTTTATTTTCATACGCTTTTAATTCGTCTTTAATTTAATATCACTCATTGGGAAATTTAATTTAAGCGCCATTTGGTGGGTAACAGGTTTTGGTCTTACAATGCGATGTAGGCGAAAAAATAATTTTATAGATTAAAAAAAAATATTTTATGTTCAAACGACTAAACATGAATTAGATGGCATGATGACATACGAGGTGTGTTCAAAGGAAGGTTTATCCCTTAAAAGTAATCCCCATCGGATATAGTACACTTGTACCAACGCTTTTTCCAATCCTCGAAGCACTTCTGAAATGCGCTTTTCGGTATGGCCGGTATCAGCGCTTTCTTCGATTCTGACTTGATCTCATCAATTGGGACAAAACGCTTTCCTTTCATTGGTTTCTTTAGCTTTAGGAATAGAAAAATAGCAGGGAACAAAGTCTGGTGTATACGGTGGTTGAAGCATGATTATGGTTTTGTTTTTAGCCAAAACAATCCAGAATAAGCATTGACGTGTGAGCCGGTGCATTATCGTGATGCTGATACAGGCTTCGTTTTTCCACAGTTCCTATCATTTGAGCGGTATTGCTTCACGCAAAGGTTGCAAAACTTCCTTGTAGTATTCCCTATTAACTGTACGACCTATTGCCTTTTGGCAGGAACTCATGATGCACCACACCGTTGTAATCAAAGAAAACAGTGAGCAAAACCTTAACTCTTGATCGTGTTTGGCGTGACTTTTTCGATCTTGGCTCATCTGGCAGCTTCCATTGGGATGATTGGGCCTTGATTTGGACGTCATAACCATATACCCACGTTTTGTTACCAGTTATGACCCGTTTGAGCAAACCCTGATCGTTGTGACGTCATTCAACAACTCCTGAGCGATACTAATGCGACATTGCTTTTGCTCAAAATTTAGCAATTTCGGTTCAAACTTCGTTGCTACACGTTTCATGCCCAAAGTATTCGCGAAAATTGAATGGCATTAGCCGATTGATATGCCAACATCCTCTGCAACTTCCCTAATAGTGATTCGACGATTTTCAAGAATAAATTTTCTCAATGGTTCGATGTTTTCTTCGCTCGTTAACGTGGTCGCACCTCCAGGACGCTCATCGTCATCAACAGCTTCTCGACCTTTGGTAAAGCGCTTGTACCACTTATTAAAACTTTTTTGAGATAAAGTGGACTCACCGAATGCCGCAGTTAACATTTCAGGTGTCTTGGAGCACTTTATTCCATTTTTAACACAACATTTAATACATATTCTTTGATCAATTTCCTTTAAAAGTCAAAAATCGAAGGGCACAGAAAAACGTAACTACACTCTTCTGTTGTCAAAAACAAACTACTAATCAAGCAAGCAAGCACATGATAAACATATGTGTCCGATTATATCAAAACAAAAAAAAATATATATATCAATAACAGAATATAACAGTTCGCGAAAAATCAAAATTCACCTTTTCCTTTGAACATATCTCCTGCTTTTCATATGTATATGATTGCTTTATTATGTTTGTATGACAGTTCGTAAAAAGCGTATGATCAGCCATCCGTTCATGGATGCCAACGTACAAAATTATGTGACGAGTTGAACGTTCACGGAACAGACGATTCGTCCTCTGGTTTTCCCTAAAATCAATGTACTCATTCTTTCTATTCTTCAAACAAATTTTTTCGTATTCCACAGTAAGTCTGATATATTTGGAAATATCAAATATGTCTTTAAAATTAAAATCGTAAAATTTTAGTAAAAAACTTTTTATAGAAATATATTTATATACCTTTTGGTACCTTTCATGAACATGAAATTGTATATTAACTTTGGTTCAAAGTATGTAGGTACCACACGGAGAAGAGGAAAGACCATAAAAATTGTTGAAAATCATCGAAATTGGAAGCCTATTTCCCATAATCTCCTGGCAACCATTTTTAAGATACGAGAATTTATATTTAATTCTAAAATGCAACGCAGTAAATTTTACAATTTGATGAAATATATATAAAATATATTTGATTCTTATTTATTACAAAATAATGAAAGCCACACTGCCGGATACTAATGATATTGATATTTTTGATCCCAACAGTAGCGCTATTTTCCTCCATATTGGTCAAAGAAGTGAAGCGAATGGGTCTGGCAGCGAACGAGAGCAAGACGAAATATCTCCTGCCATCAAACAACCAGTCAGGGCTCCCAAGTCTCTTTTGACAGTCATAACTTTGATGTTAAATATAATTTCGTCTGACTTGGAACTAGCATTAACACCAACAAGAATGCGAGATTTGAAAATCCAACAGGTGCTACTTTGGACTTAACGACCCACGAAGAAAGAGAACCAAACTCTACGAGCCGATCATCATTCCCATTCTACTTTGTGATGCTAGGACTTGGACGATGAATCAATGAGTCGGTATAAGGAACTTTCGTCGGAGAACAAACTGCACCATTTAGTTTATGTTTCACAGCCATTGAAAGCAGACTGAAATGAAAAATTGAATTTTGTGTGCTGATTAAACTCTATTTTTTGCGTAAAGAAATCAGTGAAACCAAAAAAAGACATAATAAATACTATGGGGTATCTGCGCCATCAATTTCAATAGTTAAGAACTGGTTTACAGAGTTCCGTTGTGGTCGTATCAGTACAAGCGGCGCCGAACGATCAGATTACACAGAAGATATCGTCTTGCAAGAAATCGTCGATTAAATGCATGAAATGATATTGGAGGATCAAAGAAAAAAAATACGTGAGATGGCTGAGGCTATAGGCACCTCAACTGAGTGGGTACATCACATGCCGCGATTGCTCACACACTACTATAAAAGCAACCGCGTAACCACTTCGAAGAAGTTTTTGGCAATACTCAACTGCAATCCAAGCGAATTTTTCCATCGTTTCGCTTTCGTAGAAAAACATGGATCCAACACACCGGACCAGAGACCAAAGAATAATCAGGGCAGTAGATTCCTCCTGTTGAACGTGCACCAAAGAAGGCCACGGTGGTCTGCGGGCCAACAAGGTCATGACCAAGGTTGGGATGTGCGTGTTGTAATTTCATCGATTACTTTGAAAAGGGTAGACCGTTCACTAACGGCTATTATTCAGAGCTTTTTTTTGGACATATTTGATATTGATTCGAAGCAGGAATGACCGCATTTAGCGAAAAAAGCTGTTACAGCCGGACAATGCACGGTTGCATACCGTGTAGTCACCATGAAAAAAATTCATAAATTAAGTTTCGAACTGCTACCTCATCCCGCATATTCTCCACATTTAGACCCCTGCGAATATTTTTTCTTTCCAAAACTCAGAAAATGGCTGGGCGGTAAGAGATTCATTTCGAATGAAGAAGTATTCATTTCAAATGAAGAAACAATTCCCATTTTGAGGGTCTTGGAAGGAATACAAAAATTGGGAAAACGCTGGACAAACAATATATTTATTTATTCAGAAAGTCACTTATCATACCTTCCACATTATGGAAATAATTTCAAGTAAATCGAACCACAAATACATTTTTTTTTCGAATGAGTCGGACCATGGCTCACTGCACGATATAAAAAATAAATTTTGACCGATTCTCAGACCTACCCGATATGCACACGAAATTTCACAAAGACCAGTCCAACCGTTTCGGAACAGTTTGGTAACAAAAAACGTGAGAAGAGAATTTGTAGATATATTATATATCATTGATGAACTTCAACCCTGTAACGAATGTTGAGAAAGGATATTCGATACAGAGGCTATTCGGGCATGGTGTTATCTTAAGCCTACAGCTCTCGCTCTCCTTTCATTTACCAAGCTCAGCATCTTTTCTAGTGAAAGTATCTACCGAACATTGAAAACTTCTACAGAACATATAATCAAGATATGAATGAAAGGCTCAGAAGCAGATTTGAACTAAATTAGACCTCAAACATAAACAAAGGACTAATTAAATAGTTCAAAGAAAATCGCACATAGCCTTAAAGCCACAATAATGGACCGTTAGTTATTTGGGAAGCACATACAAAATGGGTCTGACCAAGACCTAGCCGAAGCTACTGGAAGTAACATTGAGGGACGGAGCAAATAAATAACGACTTTGTTTCCTTAAGTACCTCCATATGGTCTGCTATGGCCAACTCGGGAATAGTCACATAAATGGTGCCTACGAAAACTAAAAAGAAGAAAATTGGAAGATTTATCAATCGAATAATTCCTTTTTCAAGCCAATATGAACGACTAACGTCTTTCAATTAATCAATTTTAATATTCATTATAAATGCATGTATATTCAATGACCACCAGACCGCCCTGTGACATAAAAAATCTTAGTGCTTCTTAGAGGAGTTACAACACCAACTCTACCACATGTCATTTGGTTTAAAAATTACAAACGAACAAAATCTAAAAATTCTTAAATTATACACTTGCCTTTTACCAGCAACAGACCTCCGCGTCCACTCTCTGCCCGATCTCCTTCCCGATCTGACATTTAATGTCCGCTTCACTCGCAAATTTTTTACAACCTCTGCTCATTGCTATAAACATTTCAATTTCCCTCACTGTGATCACTCTAAAAGCTGTCAAAATATTTTGCATATAAGCGACCACCACCATCACCACCATCCTCCATACACACATACAAACATAAATACATACATACATACCTACCTACTTATGTCACTATCAACGAGTTGACCATTATTATTACGAGATATGAAGACAAGTAGATGATATGGCTTTGAATTGATCAGCAACTACACACACATATAACAACATACAGACTGATGGCAGTTGTTAAGTGTGAGTACCCAGCAGTAAAATTAGCCAGTTGAAAACTAGTTCAGAAGTGGAAGTGGTATAATGGCAAGTAGAACTGGTGTGTCAGCCGCCTTTTTTTCATATAATCAATTACCAAAATTATTTAAAAAACGGACTTCCTTCTGGAGGAATGGTTGTAAAATTTCGCATACAAATATACCAGCCTTATACTAGTTCGAAATGGTCAATAAATTGACAAAAATACTAATTTTGTATTAAATTCAATTGAAAAAGGAGAACATCATAAAAAATGATTACTTTCCGCTTTTAATCTGATCTTATTCTAGTTCAAAACGGACTAGCTTAATTTGGATACAAAATTAAGGGTTAAAAAATAAATCAAAAATCATCAAAATAATAAATACATAAGATTTGTTATATCCCGGACTGGAGTATATTACCCTCAGATCAGTTGAAACTATACTACGCAGCTGGACTAAAACTGCACAAGTTAAATTTTCCAACAAAAATACTCAAACATCTAAAAAATAAATTTAGAAAAAGGAAACTTATAATAGTCTTCAGGTTTCACTCAGCTATTTACTGATCTCATGCTCGTTTCAAAGGGACTAGTGCAATTTTGAAACAATATTTAGGGTTTGATATTTTAAAATCAAATCGAAAGCCATCAAAAACATATCTAGACGATAATTTTGAAGCACGAAGACCGTAGAGAGTCGATTCGGCGCCGTTCGTAGCAACTTGGACTGACATATGGAACGACCTGGCGCATATTAGATCGAGATCTTAAATTGAAAGTGTACAAAATACAGCTTGTGCAAGAACTGAAGCCGCTCGAACTTCCGAAGCGATATCGCTCCGCTCCATGGGCTCTGGAAAAGTTCCAAGAAGATCCGATGCTTTTCTGGCTCAATGGGTACGTAAACAAGCGAAATTGACGCATACGGGACGAAGAGCAACCGGAAGAAATTCAAGACTGCCATGTCATCCAGAAAAAATAACGGTTTGGTGTGGTTTCTGGACCGGTGAAATCATCGCTTCATATTTCTTCAAAAATGATGCCGGCGGAAAAGTAACCATCAGTGGCGACCGTTATCGCGCCATAATAACCGATTATTTGATGTCTGAAATTGGATCCCGTGATCTCCGCCACATTTGATTTCAACAAGACGGCGCTACCTCCCACACAACGCAACAATCAATGGATTTATTGAGAGAACACTTCGATGAGCAGATAATTTCACGTTTTGCGCCTTTTTTCTGTGGGGTTATGTGAAGTCTAAAGTCTATGCCGAGAATTCCGCTTCGATTCAGGACTTGGAGCAAAACATCACGCGTGTCAGTCGCCAGTTACCAGTCGAAATGTTCGAACGAGTCACGGTAAATTGGACTCAACGAACTCAACAATATAATTTTTGAAATTTTTAAAATGGTTTCGGAAACAGTTTCAGAAAATATATAACTGGTACATTTTCATACCAGTTTGGCAATGCACTGCAGGACATGTCTAAGTACCTGTCAGTATGTATGTGTGTGTGTATCTAATATTTATGCCCCCACAATTCTACTTAACTTCAGCGTGAATGCGTGTAATAAAAATTATTTTATGGTCTTCTGCACCTAACTAAACCAAAAAAAAAAAAAAAAAAAAAAAAACAAGCGCACAGACAGACAGGAGGAGAAATAGACAGTACTAGAGACATACTTGTAAGCAGATAAGGACCACCTTGTTGCCGTGTTGTGGCATGCAGCTGAGTGGTCATTGTGCAATGTTATATTGTCGCATTGTTGCATTGACATGACATCGATGTCTTTATAATACTAAAAAGTAATGCAATACAAAAGACCCGCTAGGCGAGCGAGGGGAATGGTGGGGCATACAACCTCAGTTTGTGGCGTTGTTGCATGCTGTTTTGGGCTGTTGCTGCATTGTTGTTGCTGCAATTGTTTAAAGTTGGTCGTCGTCGTCGAACGTTGAGCGGCGACTAGAAGATCATCAATTAATATTACAAACAAACGCCCATACGCACAAACACACACACACATAGACATGCATTGACTCATAGGCAAAATGCATGGCAAGACATGGCATGGCTTGGCATGGCATGACAAGTGCCACTTTTTATACGCATTCATAGGCCAGCACTTGTGCTTCTCTTTCTTCGTCTACTTATGCGTCACACGCGCATTCTTACTTGCATCTTCTTCTTCTTGCTCTTCTGCGTGTTGCTTGCTGTTGCAAGTGTGTGTGCGGTCTTTTTGGTCTTTTTTTCGTCTATTGCGGGGCATTACGTATGCATGGGATCCGCTGCTTTTGGTTCGTTTATTGTTGTGTCACATTTGGGTGTTAATAATGTCATGGTCACTGCCGCCACTTGTTGTCAGCTTAACGCGCAGCGGCGGTGGTCAACCAAACCACCAAACCACCAACCACGGCCTGGGTTTGCTTAGTTCCATCATCATTTACATTCATTTGTTATTGTTGTGTCGTTATGTTTTGATTGTTATGTTAATGAGTGGTGCGAGTGTGTGTGCTTGTTTGTTTATATTTGGATTCTAATTTTCAAATTTTTCAACATTTTTCTCAACCATCTAGAGCCACCATTAATATAGACGTTCGGCTAACAAGAAACACTTTGGTTATTCAAAAAAAAAAAAAAAAAAAAAAAAAAAATTGAAAAAACAATAAACATTAAATAAACAAATAAATAATCAAATTAGTTGGTCTAACGCTATTGCTGACGTTTTGGTCATAGTTAAAGGGGTACAACAGGTTCAAGCGGCTCTCGAGTCTCCTTATAAGGTTGCTGGTGGTCCAGCGCTGTATTCGTTTTTGTCTGCTCATATGTATGTATGTACAATATTCTAGCCATTCGAAACTGGTCATACATTGTTTGTAAATGTATACATAAAATCAATTGAGTATGAGTATTTATTTATTTATTTGTTATTCTTGTGGTCTCGCTCAAGTGCTGGACCTTCGCAATTGGAACGTCAACTTTTTGAATAATTTTTTTATTTTAATATTTTTATTCAATTCATTTACGAGTATTACTGAATCTACTGTTTCGAGCCTAACAGTAAGTGTATAAATCTTGAAACTAAATTAAAAGCGTTTTAGAACGTGTTAACCCTGAGCTCCTTTCGTACCATGGCGCTCTCCGTAGAAGACGGGAACATCTCGTCGTTGTAGTCGAAAATTCCTTGATGAGTTTCATAAAGCGTTAGCTGACGGATGAGCATTATTTCTTAGCCTTATGGAACAATTCGTTCTGCTTCTTTCAAGTTCAGACATAACCAGGAGGTCTTTAAAATGTTTACGTCATGAATGTAGAATAGTGCGCTCGCCAGTCCCCTTATGATTTTGAATTCGCCACGCATTACTATATATAAATACAACTCTACTCGCGTCAACTGTTATCGATTAATAGACTGCTGTCAAATTTTTAGCAACCTGTGTTTGACAGTCAATGAAGGCGAGGAATTCGGGAATTTTGAGGAAAATGAAAAAAAAAAAATTAATTCCGTGTGCTGATTAAGCATTATTTTTTTGGGTAAAAAAAAACTAACACCGAAACGAAGGAAAGAATTGAGAGATTCTGCGCCATCGATTTCAATAGTTAAGTAGTGGTTAAATGAGTTCCGTTGTGTACCTACCAGTACAGATGACGTCAGACGTCCAGGTCATCCAAAAGAGGTCGTAACGCTAGAAATCGTCGATGAAATCCATGGAATAATTTGAAGGATCGAAGAAAACAAAATGCGTGAGGTGGATGATAAAAAACTGTCCGCGTGATGGGTGCGGCGATTGCTCACACACGACCATAAGCGCAATTGTGTAACCATTTCAAAGGAGTATTTGGCGATGCTTAACCGAAATCCCAACGAGTTTTTGTGCCCTTTCATTACCGTATATGAAAGATAGATCTACCACACCATACCAGATACCAAAAAATAAGCCGGGTGAACGTGCACCAAAGAAGACCAAGGTGGGTCTGTAGGTTAACAAGGTCATAACCACAATTCTGGGGGATGCATGATTACCTTGAGAGCGGTAAAATGATCACCGGCGAATATTATTCAGAGCTTTTGGACAGATTCAATATTGATTTGGGCGATAAACGACCGCATTTGGCACACTTCTGTAGTCATTATGGCAAAAATTCATAAACTGGGCTTCGAACTGCTACCCCTTACAACATATTATTTAGACTTAGCCCACGGCGATTATTTCTTGTTTCCAAACATAAAGAAATGGCTGGGTGGTATGAGATCCGGGTCGCATAAAGAAGTCATCACAGAAACAAACGGCCATTTCAGGACCTTAACGAAACCCTTTTTTTTTTGGAAGGAATACAAAATTGGAAAAAATATAAGTTCATTGGTAATTCGATGGATTTGTTCAAGAGAAACACTTCTTCACGAAAACAAAGTTGGTGTTCTGTTATCACTTTGTTACGATAGAGAAAAGGAGTTATCTTTGAAAGCAGAATTATCTCAAATAATTTGCAAAGAGAGGGTAGTAGACTTATTGGTCTGTGAGAGAACGCCTGTGTGTCTTTACGTGGTGTGGTTATCATTATCATATGCAACTTCTATCACGAGCTTGTTCAGAGAACAGTGCTATTGCAGCTCCTGTTTTTTCCAACGGATTGGAGGTTATCCTCTTCATCTGCCTCGATGACATGACCTCGTCAGTATAGCAACTGTCTCTTAATTTGATGAACTATATCAAAGTGGTCGTATATATTATATATATCATCATTCAATCGGCTACGGTATTTGTCATGGCTAATGTTTTAAGATCCATAAGTTGTTCTCAAAACTTTCACTTGAGAACTCATAGCTCATAGCGTCATCAAGGTCCAATCAGGAGCCGACTCATAACGTTTCTCGAAAGAGAAGTTCAATTTTCAATTGCCTATTTAGTCCAGAGTAATACGTGATTCTACATTGGATTTCAAAGTTGACATTATTGTTGGTTCAATATAAACAAAATTCTCTACAACTATAAAGTTTTGACTGTTAACCTTGACGTTGGAGTCAAGACGCAAATGCTCTTAATATAAGGCCCAGTCAATTCATTTACGATGGGCTTTAGACTTCCACACTCTCGATAAGACTATATTGATGATAATTGACTCAAACTGTGGGATTTAATTTCTTATGGATTTATAAAAGCGGAGGTTGCAATCGTCTTCGCATGCTTTCGACCGATCGTAGTCCCCAAAGAAGCCTTCTCATTCGCCTTGTCCTCCCCACCATAACTGAATAGCTAAGCTGGGTGATGGAACGTCATCGTCATCGGTTTGGGATTTTGTTTCGCTTTCTTGAAATGTTTTCTTTATTACTGCAATGAAGTTGCCTGGAATAGTATTCTCTCCATGAAGGCAAAATGTTTTGAAATAATAATCACTGGATTATCTCCGTGGCACCCACTTGAATAACGCCCTGATTGGCCATCTCCTTTCTTCGTGTTGTTTGCTTGTGTGTGTACCTGCGCATTCGATGAGTCTTGGACAATTCGGACAAGTCTCATCGTGAATTTTGAATCTCCAGGCCAAAGGTGTCTTCTTTGCTCACACTCGTCAAAGGCCATTTCCGTCGCGAATACTGCTCAAATCTAATGAAATGTTGTATAACCGAGCTCTAATTTGAATATCATCGCGAGGTTTGTCCACCGAACGATTGTACTTAACTACAGAGTTCTTTAATATGTCCAGTACAGAACAGGATCAGAGTCTTTGAAGCATCTGATTTCAGCGGGAATATTTTAAAGATTATGATACGGTAATCGAGGTAAATCGAGGATCGTGGCCCTGGCCCTTAAGTCGCACTTAAGTCACTAGAGCTCACACCTGACCATTTCAAGTGAAGTTCATGGGTACTAAGGACACCAATTTCTGTACAGCTTTGGATCTAACCTATGTCGTCTCTATTCTTTCAGCTGAAAAAATTCACAAAATTTTATTTTATTTATTTTTTAATTATTTCTCCTTTTTTATGATCGCATCCAGCACACTTTTATAAACACACACACGCACTACCAAACATATAAATATGCACGAGTATGTCCAATACTTTAATTATATTTCCTCTGTACTTGCGTAGGCTTTCCTGAAAGTACCTGTTGCATGTTGCATGTGTTGCATACCACGCGAGCACATGAGCACGAGCCAAAAAAATTTTAATTTCACCCCACTTACAATGGGCGCATGTCAGCCGTGGTGTTGTCAACACATTAATTTCATTTGCATTTCCGCTTGAAATGGGCCATAGAAAGCAACAACAACAACAACAAAAGGAAAATATACAAAATTGGTGCGCGAGTTGCAAGGCAAATAAACCTGCCACACATCAAATGGACCAAGAAATGCGACATAAAGTAAGTCAGCGATCAACCAACCAACCAGCCAGCCAGTCAGCAGTGAGCAGGCACCATGCAACATGTGGCAAGCAGCAAGCAAGGCGTACAAGTGTTAAACAGCTTGTAAGAAACGGTTGTTTTCCGTTGTCGTTGTTGTTGTTGTTGCTGCTGTTGCCGCGATTTGCTTTTGTATCTTACGCATGTGCGCTGCCTTCGCCGAGGTATTTGATTACACCAACTGCAAATGTATGTTTGTATGTTATGTATACATATGTATGCCGCATTACCCGCATGGCAAATTTCCAGCAATTCGCTGACACCGCGTTGTTTGCTGCTTTTTACGATGGCGTTTGCGCCACCACCGAAGCAAAGCTTTGCCTTGCGTACCACGACGCATGCTTGCCGTTTGTCCGTCTGTCACTGACAAATTTCTGTGCGTCGCACAGCCATATATACATAGGAGTACATATGTATGTACATGCATATGTACATGATAATTATGCGCGTGAGCATGAAAACCCCCAAGATCTCCTCTCTCCTCTCTTCCTCTCCACTCAAACCCTACCATTAGCATCGATTGTAGTGAAAAATTTCCGTATTTGCATTTAAATTTGAAATTTTTGCAATTGCAAACAGATTTCCCATGCAGAAATGGTATTATGGTTGCACTTGAAGTGCTTACATACATACATACATATGTACATATGCACATGCGTATGCAATATTAATAGCCATGTAAGTGATGGCAAATACTCGTTAAATCTGGCGTAATTAAGTCGTTAAGTGCTTAATGCGTTATTTATGCTTTTGCGTAGCGAGATTTTTTTTTTATTTTGGTTGCAAAAAAAAAATTAGTCAAATTTACATGCACTGATACATATGTACATATGTGTATTGCATACCCAGTATAAAATTTGTTGTTGCTTCTATTAGTAGTTCAAAGCTTTTTCCTGAATGCCAAAACCACACACTCTCTCTCTACCTTCCTCTCTCTCTCTAAGTTTTTCTCGGAAAGCAATGAAAAATGTATGAAATATCCATCCGCTTATCTGATTCATTGCTTTAGAAGGTGGAAAAGAATTTTTATAATATTCTTTCTTTTGCAGTAATCACTCCCGTGGAAGGCTTATTGAAATATATATCTATATATATATAAAATATGTTTCATGAACCATACTCACTCCCATAGAAGTTGGAAAGGAATGCGATAAGTAACACTCCACTTACATGATTCATTGCCTTAGTAGTTGCAAAAGTCCCTTCATTCAATACCCTGCAGGATGGGGGTTCAAGAATTTACCCGCTGTAAGGCATGTCTGTCATAAGAGGCGACTAAAACACAGTAGCTACCGCGACATTCAGGTATTTATACCAAAAGCAAAGGACTATAATTCCCACAATATTCCCCGAAGCCCAATTTTGGGAAGTAGAAGGAAATTTTTAAAATCTTACCCTATTACCTAGCTCACCATTATCAAAACTCATCTAAAATAACAAATTACTTACATCAATCATTCCCTGAGAAAGCAGACTTGATTCATTCCATTTCGAGGTTCCCTATCTTTTTAAAGAAAAAAAATACAGAATATTCAAATTTAATGGGAATTGTTTATTATCATTCGAAAGAACATTCTTTGGCATATATTTTTTGAAGATTTTCTCTTTCAAATGTTGACCGCGGCTACGTCTCGGATGGTCCATCCGTTGAGTCCAATTTTCGATGACTCGTTCGAGCATTTCGACTGATAACTAGCGAATGACACGCGTGATGATTTGCTCCAAGGCCTGAATCAAAGCGGGATTTTCCGTATAGACTTTAGACTTTACATATGCCCTCAGGAAAAAGTCTAACGGTGTGATATCACATGATCTTGGTGGCCACTCGAACGGCTCAAAACGTGAAATTATCTTCTCACCGAAGTATTCTTTCAATAAATCCATTGATTGATGCAGTATGTGGGTCGAGGAGATCACAAGTTTCAATTGCAGGCATCAAATAGTCGGTTCTCATGGCGCGGTAACGGTCGCCATTGACGGTTACGTTCTCACCGGCACTATTTTTGAATAAATATGGACGGATGATTCCATCGGTCCACAAACCACACCAAACCGTTGTTTTTTATGAATGAAATGGCAGCTTTTGAATCTCTTCAGGTTACTCTTCGTCCCAACTCGTGCAATTTTATTTACATACCCATTGAGCCAGAAATGGGCATCATCGCTGAACAAAATTCGTCTCGAAATCGTCGGATCTTCTTAGAACCTTTTCAAGAGCCCATGGAACGAAGCGATGGCGCTTGGGAAGGCCGAGCGGCTTCAGTTCTTGCACAAACTGTATTTTGTATGCTTTCAATTTAAGATCTCGACGTAAAATGCGCCAAGTCATTATGCATACCCAGCATAAAATTTGTTGTTGCTTTTTCCTGGATGGCAAAACACTCTCTCTTTCTCTCACTCTCTCTAATTTTTTCTCGGAAAACAATAAAAAATGTCTAAAATGTTCATCCGCTTATCTGATTTATTGCTTTAGTAGTAATTATTTTACTTATTTTAAACAAAAACTACAGGACGTAAATTTTTAATATGTTATTTAATAATAAGTATTTCTCTAATAAACAAAGAAAAAATACTTAAAACTTCATATTTTCAACAATAGATAACAGGTCGGCTAACAAATCAAATTGTTCACAATTACGAAAAGGTAACACATGGCGTAAGAGATACCTTTGTTTCGAATAACTAAAGGGTAACAGATCGGGTAACAGGTAAATTTTTCCCCCCATAACTAAAGGGTAACAGGTCGGGTAGCCATAATATCCAAAAATTGGAAGACACGAATATGTCTATGAATATAAAGTGCGTGAGTGAAAAAAGAGAATCACACGTACGTGGAAAACGGAATGGAAATTGGTCTCTTTTTTCACACGGTTAGAACAAAAGTAACAAATTGAATAACATATGCATAAATGAAGTGTAACAGAAAGCTAACACGTTCGGCAAAAGTTACCCGTCTTGCAGGGCATTCATAAAGTATTCTCTTTTACCTTAATCATTCCCTAGGGAGGCTTATTGAAATGTCTACAATATAAATCCACTTACCTGATTGATTCCCTAAGAAGTTGGTAATTCGAGAGTTATGTCCAAAATACTACTTTACTAAAACAATTCATTCTCTTGGCAGCTAAAAAGTAATGTGTTAAATATTCGTTCACATACTTCATTCATTATCATAGAAGGGGGAAAATAATGATTAAAATATCATTCCACTTACTTAATTGGTTATCTTTAAGGGTGAAAAAGAACGCTTGAAAGAAATCTTCAATTGCTAGATAAATTCTCAGAGAAGGTAGAAGGGAATGTATAAAATACTCACCGATTTGCCCTACTTAATATTTTCGCAGGTAGAAAATATCGTTTGAAATATAATACTAATTTTTATATAAAGTGGAAAATAATGTGGAAAATATCAAACTACTTACCTCCATCATTCCCTGAGAAAGCAGAAGGTAATGTGTTACCAAACCTATTCCACCAGTAGGTATACCCTGATGTAATGTCTAAAAATATGATTCAATTACCTGAAATTTAAAATATTCCTTCGCTTACCATCTCATTCCTTTAGGTGAGAAGTCACAATTAAAAAGCCCTTTCACTTACCTGATTACCTGATCCATTCCCTGAGAAGGTATTAAGGAACACTTCTTTTACACTTAAACTTACGTAATTCATTCTTTTGGAAGGTAAGGAGTAACTAGTTTTGAATGATTAAAGAGGCGGAAGGCTGTTTTCAGCGATCTGGCGAGCCAGTCGGTTAAATTTATCATCCACTCTCATTATAAGCACTTGCAAAGTTTTTTACTGGGCACAAATATACACATATGTACACATGTTAAACTCCACTGCCAAATCAAAGTTTGAATTTTTTGTTTCAATTATTTAAATGTGTGTATTTTTGAAATTTTGTTTGTTTGTTAACATTTCAAATGAAACGTAAATTTGGCTAATTTTAGCTGGTTAGCAAAGTGCAGGCAGCAAAATTAATTGCCCACCAAATGCATGTTGCAGCTGTTGCCTGCCACAACAAGCTAAGAATTGTGCGTCTTAATTCGTTGGCAAAGCTACGGACGTACGTTGCATACATTACATACACCAGTGAGTAAGCATAGACCAGCTGTGCTGTGGTTGGCGGCTGGGTTGGTTTAGGCGATCGTGAAGAATTAATTACTTTAAACAGACTATTCATAGATAAAGTTATAATTAAAAAAATTGTGAGCTACTTTGAGAGAGACGGAAATGAGCTCAAAAGAGGTAAGAAATTGTCTGGTTTTAATACTGAATTGCCGCAAGATCATCTCGAAAAGAGTACGCAGTTCTTTGTTATACCAAGTCTAGCAAGAAAACTTAGGTACCCGTATAAATAAATATGAAAGACTACCAAAGGGAAGACAGAGATATGATTATTTCATCCTATTTTCTAGGTGGAAAAAATTTTCGGGGGAGTCTACCCACAGATGTTGGGCTTTTTCTACCAGAGAATTGAAATTATTTCAGGCGAAGTTATGAAGTAAATACAAAAGTTACTGCAAACTCCCCGTTCAGCGGTTCGCAGTTATCCTCACCACAGAAGCTCTACCATAGACTCCCTCAAAAGTCCTTGAAACTTTCCTCAATTTGTTTCCTCTAAACCTGCATCGCAAACCATAGTCAAAGTGTAACGAAATTAGATTGAATGCAACTCACCCTTGGAGGAATCGCAGTATACTCGTATGACACGCCAATATATTACCTCTCGCACATTAGCCGGAGGAGCTGGATTACACCATTTCAATTATATTCTATGACAACCTAATTTCCACAAGAATTTTAGATGTCATCGAATGGGGGGGGGGCTCAAAATTCGACGCCAAAATAGGCTGTGGAGTCCGCCCTCCTATGATATAAATTAATACGATTTTTATAGTAGTAGCACGCCATCCAAGCAGAGATTATTGCACCCATGGAAACCGCCGAAAAGCTACTCAAATCCACAGTAGACAGCAGAGACGCGAAGTTGGTGGTTCTCTCAGGAAATATTGTAAAAACTGCAAGAACCAGGAAGACGAAAAAACGTTCGCTCATCTTTAATAGAACTGCCCTGCGTTGGGCTGGAACAGCTTTCCTCGACGATTTGTCTAAGATAGCAGATATCAGGGTAAATTATTTAATGCAATTTATGAGGTAATCAAAGTGGATGGATAGTAACGCTTGGTGATGGGGTATAATCGTGGTATCACAATGTGTATTGGTGTCCACATCAATAGCCACTCCAACCTAATCTTATCTCTATTATGTAGACAAAAGGATCTTTATTTATAGGTGATCCAAGTAGACTTGGTGCATATTACGTCGAGATCTTAAATTGAAAGCGTACAAAATACAACTTGTGCAAGACCTGAAGCCGCTCGACCTTCCCAAGCGACATCGCCGCGCTCTATGGGCTCCTGAAAAGTCCCACGAAGATTCGACGTTCTCGAGCCAAATTTTGTTCAGCAATGAGGCCCATTCTGCCGCGTTCGGGACGAAGAGCAACCCGAAGAGACTCAAGACAACGGTTTGGTGTGGTGGTTTGTGGGCCGGTGGAATCATCGTTCCATATTTCGTTGAATAATGATGCCGGTTCGAACGTAACCGTCAATGGCGACCGTTATCGCGCCATGATAACCGACTATTTGATGACTGAAATTGAAGCTCGTGATATCCGCGACATTTGGTTTCAACAAGGCGTCGCCACTTCTCACACTCCGCATCAATCAATGGATTTATTGAGAGAACACTTCGGTGAGCAGATTATTTTACGTTTTGGGTCGGTCGGTTGGCCACCAAGATTGTATGACATCACACCGCTGGACTATTTTCTGTGGGAATATGTAAAGTCCAAAGGCTATACGGACAATGCCGCTTCGATTCAGGCCTTGGCGCAAACCATCGCGTGTGTCATTCGCCAACGGATGGATCATCTGAAGCGTAGTCGCGGCCAATGTTTAAAAGAGATAATCTTCAAAAAATAAATGCAAAAGAATGTGCTTTCGAATGATAATAAAAAATCACCATTAAATATGAATTTCTGTGTTATTTTTTTTAAATAGGGAATCTCAAAATGGCTAACCTATTATAAAACCCTATAAGTGTGTCATTGAAATTAATAAAATTCTGAGTTTTGGATAGAAATTAACAGTTACATAAATAGTAAGACTTCTAAAGGCAAAGCGGGTAAGACCAGCTCAGCTGCAGTTTCTACGCAACACTTTAACGCCCTTTTGCGCGTAATGCCCCAATGCACTTGCATACCCTCATAATAGCTTTTAACAACTTTACTATCTGGAAATGGATATATCTTTATAGACTTGCAAGCAAATTGGCATGGCATTTTTCTGTAGTACAACGCCCCTGCTAATTTAATAACTTCTTTTTTTTTGCTTTTGTTGTTGTTGTTTTTTTTCCATCCAGAGCGCGGGATAAACACTTAATGAGCTGTTTTCGATTTTTCCATACCCCCTTTGGTGTAATAAAGTGTCTAAAAATAAATATAATTTTTATGTATTTACTATGAATATCTGTATGTATGTATGTATGTATGTATGTATGTGTGTGTACGTATGTGTGTATACTCCTTAAAGCCACAGGTAAAAATCACCTGTACCCGCATAAGATAATGAACCTGCTGCGGGCAAAATATTATGACCAACATTAAATATCAAAAAGGCCAAAGAAAAATGAACTCAGCGAGAAGCGAAGCGAAGAAAAAAGAGAAAGAAGAAAAAAAAGTGCTCCACACATTTATATTCTCTAAACAAAGTGGTGAATGTGAGAAATGTTGAGTGGCAGCGCAAATATACAAACAAACATACGCAACTACATACATACATATTTATATTGAGTAGAATAAAAAAACGCTTGGCAGAATAAATTTGAAGAAAAAGCAAAAAATCGAAATAAATGAAATAGAAATGAAATCAACAACAAGATCAGCACGATCAGCCAGCAGCCAGCAGCTAAATGCGCCGACGCAACAGTCAACAGTAAAGGCTTAAGCGTTGCGAGTATATACACTCGTATATATGTGAGGCATGAAAGGTTAAAAGAAGAAGAAGAAGAAGAAGAAGAAGCAGCAGCAGCAGAATGCCAGCAAATAGCAATAACAATGTAGCGATTGAAATAGACGCTGAGTAAAGTGTACGCAGCAGCAGGAGCAGCAGTGGCCGTAATGATCACGGCAGATGTAGTAACAGGTACATGAACCCCACACCACATTGAGAACGCTGATTCACATAGCTCAATCGAGCCAAGTTAAGCCAAGCCAAGCCAATAATCCACGCATCAGCCATACGCGCACATAGAAACTTAGAGAAACACAGGTATGTAAGGCCTTAGGGATGTTCTGAAGATGAGTGTATTGGAACCGAAGCCGGAATCGTAGTTGATCAAGTATGTAAACCTACCGAGATGAACGTGAGTTTATCGGAATTTCAGTCACAGTCGAAGTTTCTAATTTCATATTAAGAAGGCTGGGGAGAGAAGCGGGCCCAGCGGTAGGAATTTAAAACTTTCAAATGTGCTAAGTAGATCTCTTGGCAGGTCTCTGGAGTGATAGTCGATGTCGGATCGGGCAAGCAATCCTTTGAAACGATGTGAAGGTGAATTTGTAGGATCCAGAAGGGACAGTGGAAGTCTCGAAACTAATTTGGAGGAAGCTTGAGTGAGGAATTTAGTAAGATATAAAATTTCTAAGCTCTTAGACGTGCTTCTCTTTGGCAGGACACATCTAACTGGAACCGAGATACTAATTTTTGATTTAGATTTACCGGCAGCAAAGTGAACTCTATAAAGGGAGTCAAACCGGTGGCTCAATCCATTGAGTAATACGCACTGTGAAACTGCATGTGGGAACCCTACCAGATGTTGAGTCACGGCGACTTTTTTTGATTGTACCTTCCATAAATTGGATTTTGAGCCATAAATGAGCTTGCCGAATGTATTTGAAATCTACGTTTTTAACACAAGGCCGAAGTGGAAATCGATGAGCAGAATTTTCCGTAAGCCGTGCAGAGACTAAGCTTTTATATGCCTAATTAGAGGTTCCAAATATTTTGCCAAGGGTGTCGCTTAACAGTTTCGGCCCCCATTAGTGTGCGAAATGGAAACCTATCCGCGTCCCATTTGTAATGGCGCTGCATAAACCAAAGCATAAGCGTGGTGAAGCTGCAGAGGCGAGTCTACCGAGATAACGGAGCCGGTACAAAACTTTTTGCTTTCTTTATTAAAAGTTCAAAAAAGGGTCAAGGGGCTCCACTTTTCAGAGACCTGGTCATTTGCTTTCCACCATGAAGTAAGAACACCGTTACTTGCATTCACACATATGTTACCCTCTTCGAAGAGTAAGAGTTCAGCAGATGAGCTAACAAGAACCGTTAGAAGAAGAGCTGGAGTCATAGGTATGTTCGAGGAGCAGCTACACAGGTAGGTTCAGTAAGAGAACAACAAACGAGTAATACCCGGAAAAATATTTGTGGACATCCCGGTCACACATAACAAGAACCGGAGCCTCGATCATGCTTGAGAGGCGCAATAGAAATGGAGCTTCCGTACCAAAACGAGTCAAGGATGGATATATTTTATATGCGGCACTCCCGGCAATACATGGAGTTCTGTGCAATTGCCGATACCGCGTGTAGTCACTGCAATTGAAATTGCTCTTCTCGCACACGAATCTGGAAACCCGAATCCCATATCCGCTTCATCTTTAGCAAGTACTGTGCGCACACAATCGTTTCATCGCCAATAATTCCAATACACCACACCAACACACACATACACACACACACACACTCATCACAGCATCAAGCCAGTCAAAGCGTTGCTTTAGAACATTCGACATTGACCCGAAGCGGCTGCGCAACGAATGGGGCAAACAAACGTGCGGGTGAATACTCATGCGCGCCGCGCTGCGTCGGCTGTTGCTGAATCAAGAGTTGGAGGACCTGGGAACATTGTGTGTCAGACCGCAGCGTGTTTAGCTCCAAGGGCAAACTCAACCGGCCGAGTGGTGGTACAAACTGAGAACGGTGGGTAGGCAGCAGACAAGCGTTTCCCGCGAAATGGAATTATAAAAGAATTCCATTCCACTTGCCGGGCGAACGGACGGACAGACACACGATTTTTAACGAGTTGCGCCAAAGGGAAGAAGGAAAACGAAAAAAAAAATGGAAGAAATAAAAAGGAGAAAACCGAAGACGAGTGAATAGAATCATTCTTATGGATAGTAGAGTGTACAAAGAGCGTTGCTTCATGGAACACTAAACGAAATAAGAACAAGAAGAAGAAGATGATGTTGTTGATGAAACAAAAATCGCGTAGTGTAAGAAAAACAAAAGACGTAGCCGTAAAGAGAATAAAAAGAAAACGAAATGTTATTATAAATAAAAGAAATGAGAACAAAAGCGCGTTCAAGAGGGCACTACACACATACACACAACAACAACAACAACAACAAATGTGAGCCATATCAACGGACGCGCTACACATGCACGTCCATGTTTTGACCACAATGAGCCGTGGCAGCAGCTGCCGCAAATGAATGCGTGTCCAACTGAAAGGCGCGCAACACACAATGAGTCGACCGCTCCAACCGAATCACCGACCGATCGTCCGATCGACGCCCTCTCACCATAACAAAACACAGTGTTGGGTCCATATTGCGGCAAATAAACGAACTTAAATAAATATAAAAAGTTTTGGGAGGGCAAAAAAAAACAGAAGACGGGCGACCGCAAAGCCGCTGCAACAAGTGTACAAGTGGCGATCATTGATCGCGGCAATCGATCGCGCATGTCGACAGACAAACACACACACACAATAGCGTGAGCTCCGAAGAGGTTAGCCGGGGCTGTGTGGCGGCACACCAACGCTGAGAAGAATGAGCCCCCATTTAGAATTGTTTTGTATAGCTGTTGCGGTACGCGATCAGTTTTGTGTGTTGTTGGCGTTTGCTTAGTCGGCGTTGTGTTGATTACTGGTCTCTCGGTCGGTCAGCGTGCTGGTATCATCATCCTTAGCTAAGCTCAGTTGCTAAGCACACTCATTGCTACACTTGCCAATGAAGTTGCCCCAAAGAAGATGCGTTGAAGTGATCTGCTGCGGTTGAGTTGTGGCATTCAATGGACGAGTAGATTGATGATTGTTTCTTGCATTCATTTACTGCTCTCAGCAATAATAACTGCTCGTACATATAATATCAACAACACTCTACAGCGACTTTGAAGAAAACTTTGTGAAGGTGGAGTGGAAATTGCGTATTTTAATGGGCGAGTAGTGGCATGGGTTTGTATGAGTGTGGACAATGAGCAATTTGCTACAAGGCCACGGAGAATTAAAACTGAAAAGAGCCATTGCGAACTCTCGGAGGAGTTATGATTTTAAATGTAAAGTTGAGTTCTACAATACTGTCTGGACCATTTTGCTATCGGTTTTCTTCCATGGAAATAAAATTTGAAATTCTAAAATCTATTGTCTTCAACCGGCAATGCCAAATCAAAAATTTTCATTAAGAAACTTGTTACGCCGTTTCTCGTGAGCATTTCCAGAGAGCGATTGACCTATTTATAAGAAAATTCTAATCTGAATACATATTCTGGGCACAACATGCCTACCGCAAATCTAGGTCGAAAGCCATCGCCTGTCCTACTGCTCAAAGGTAGTAATGAGAAGCGGAGCCAATAAATACATCTTGAGGTGAGTTTGAGGTGAAGTTTAACTATGACGGAGAAGTGTTTGCTTTGCGCTGAAGAAGAAATCAAGATCCGTTCGCAGGGAGGAAGAAAGAGAGCTGGAGTAACTGTCCAGAAAAAATACAAGAAAATTCTACGAAGAGAGTTGGCGACTTGTCCGTCACTACGGCATATTACTGTAAGATTGACAGAAGTGCTCGGGTCTCTCACCTAATATAATGAATTGGGTAATCTGACATTTCTAGTGGTGTTTTGTTGCTGTAGAAGTTAGCTGGAGAAAACAACACTAGCTAAGTGGAGATTATTTTCGAACCATTTCATCACAGGCACTTAGGATATATACAGAAGCAGAAGTACTTTTTAACATAAATGGAGTTATGTGACCGCTGACAGTCATGCGACTTGATGAATTTTCTTGGAAATCCGCCTCATATCCAAACGATTTTCGTCATAGAGACTGAATTTTCCGACTGTTGTTCCGAGGACACATCTTTTGCCAACCCTGGCATTGAAATGGCCAAACAAAATTTTGACATCGTTTCATGGGCAATACTCTTAGGTGCATTCAAGGCGATCACAGAAGGTATCTTTAGTTACAGCGTCCTTCTGTATAGTCGGAGCGTTGGCGCAAATCAGCGATGTGTGGAAGAACTTTTATGACGTCTAGTCATAATCCTCATCGACTTATCGGAATGCCCGAACTCGGTGACGAACTCTCTCTTCTAACACAAATCAAACGCTCGTTTACAGTGCCGCTATAGTAGATTTAATAAAGAACCCACCTCCTTCTATCCTTGTCCCTTAGACGACGGTGTAAGTTAGCTCTTTGGCGTACGAGGACATCAAAATCATGATCCTTAAGGCGTTTACAGGAGTCGTCGCCTGAACTGGGTCTCTCATCTGAGGCTTTTTTGTATGATTTTTCATTGAAGTAGATTTTTTCTGTGGGGGTTACCAAACTATACGCACGAACACGGGAATTTCGCTTTCTCACTAGCTCCCTGAAGTTACCTTGTCAAACTGATAGCAAAAGAATAGTTTCTGGCTACTCCTAGGTGAATGTCAGTTAGGAAGTTTTCTTTATTTACGTGAATATGATGCAAACCTTCAACACTACAACAAATATTCCATCAAAATTGTGATGAATCCAACGAACCATTCAGTACTAAGAGAGTTCTCAGATGTAAGGACTTTATCGTGTTCTCTTTGGAGTTTTGTATGTAGAAGCTCATTGGACAAAGCAAATCTAGCCAAGTGGGAGTTTACCTCGAGCCACTTAGGCAGGCCACCGTATGTTGTGTTGAACATACGGCAGATTGAAATTTCTTTCAGTAAGATTGAAAGATGATAGATTTCGATCATTTCGAGATATAGACAATAGTTCAACTCAGTTTTATTTTTGATCATACCAATCGATGCACTTGAAAACGATACTAAAACCAGCTGCTCAAGTCAAAACCAAGTTTAGTGAAAAGTGTAAGCTCACAGCTCGCTGCTAGGGTGTGATTATTGGCGGAACTTCCCTAAGGTAAGAGCTGATGAAGCAACTGCAATGGAAGAAATCTTGAGCAAACTCTTCAGATCAGACGCAACTTGTTGCCATTTTCTTGGAACTTGACGAACGAAGGCATACTTTGATGTGATAAAGCTTTGTTTTCATGCGATAAACATAGCCAAAGATTTGTCAACAATTACGAATCTGTGAAGTTAAATTTGTGTTGTAACTGAATGGTGAGAAACCACCTCTCCTAACCGCATTTTTGACCACGCTCACAGAGCTTCCATATCAAGCAACTTCTTCCGTTTCGATTGCTTTCCAACTTATTTTTTCCTCAACACTGTTCGTCACCAACCCTAAACCTCAGAGCATCCTGTAGTTAACTGCGCGGGCGTTCATTAACAAAGACCTGCAACGCATAGCATGTGCCATTGTTGCAAATTCACAAAAAAAAAAAAAAGACGAAGAATTAAAATAATAAAAATAGCGCTACATTAAGCCAGCGAGCGAAAAGAATTAAATTCGAGGAATAAATAACGCGAAATGTAAAACAAAAATCTGAGTTGAAACGAAACGCACAGCGACAGCTGAGACACACACACAGTTTCTAAACTCCTTTTTTTTTCTTCTCTTGCCAGAGCCGCACCAAGTGACAGCACTTAAAATCCCAGCCCTAAAGCGACGCGTCTCGCTCGCCTACTCATGACTGCGGCCATAACGCTAGGTAGCGTAGAATTAATCAGCCCGTCGGCTACAAAAGAGACACACCACTGTGATGTGGTAAAGTTCGTTCATTCAAGCCAGAGACTGGGCAAGGGGTAAAGAATGAGAATAAACGAAAAGCTGGGTAATAAAGTGAATTGCCAAGAATTGGCGAAGACTGCGTCATTTTTTTTTAAATTTTTTTTCAAAATCTTTACAGCCTCCACAGCCCGCTCTCTGCGCTCGTACCCTTTCAAACTTATATACATACATAACAATTCTTTTGCTGATCATTTATTGGCTTTGTCATTGCACTTCCTCCCTGCCTACCTGCCGGCCGGCCTGCTTGAATGGCTGTGGCGTGTCTGTGGTGGCTTGAATTGTGTTGCTTGTCGTGCGCAACGACAAAATACCCACATCAGGTGTCAGCGCTTGGCGCGACAACGCACTTGTTACAATGCCCAAAAATGGCCAGCACACGAGCACACAAACACTCGTCGCCGCCGTCGTCGTCGTCGTCCACACATGATCACTGATCGCTGATCACTGATCAATTTATGTATGCAATGACACATGCTTCAGTGCGCGATGGCTTTTTTCTTCGTTTCTGATTTCTTATTTTATTTTGCTGCTGTGCCTTCTACTCGTATTTAATTCGTCGTCAGAATACAAGTTTTGTCTTGCGTTTTGTTGGCAAGTGTCAGAAGGCAGCAGCAGCTTAAGCTAACCGAGCGTTCGAAGCGTTCGCAGTAACAGCTCGACGGGGATTTAACTGTCAAAACTTTCATTGCAGCCATTGTCTTCGCTCAGCTACCTGTCGTTTGTTGTGCCGTAAAGACTGAAAAAACTGTAAAGACTGCGATTTTAATGCGGCCGGAAGTGTTGCATTGAATGGTGGTTAATTAACGGTCAATGGGCTGGCGGAGAAAAGGAAAAAATCTACACAAGAACAGGGGCGACAGACCTTTGCGAATCTCCTCTGCGCACAGTTCAAGCTCAATGTCAGAGTGCGCTCGTTACAGCGCGCGGTCCTCTTGTCATATAATATTTAGTAAAAAACTAGTGTTGTTGTACACATTTTGTGGTTATTCTGTGAGTCAGCTGTGTATGCGTATTTAATGATCCGTTTTGTGAGCTCATTAAACAAAATGACACACCTTTTCATATATTTTCCTCTTTTCCTCGTTCCTCTTCTTCTGCACGTTGTAGTATATCCTTGCGCATGGCGTCGCCGATCGCTTGGCCTATTGTATTTTATGGTTTTTTTTTTTTGCTCTCCTCCTCCTACGACAGAAATTATTATAAATATCAGCAGCCACACCTCAATCGCTGTACGCAATGTTATCAGGTAGAGTTGTATGGAATTTCCTTACTGAGCTCATCCCAAACAGCCGAAAGTGTTGCAAAGAGTGTAAACTCAAAGACGTAGAGCAGCTCCGTTGGTTTTGCTAAAACCAGATTAATAATAAAACTATAATAATAGGCGCTTTATAACCGTTGAAGCGATTTCCGGGTGAGATGAAGCACTACAAATTATGCGGTGGGTCTTGATGTTTGTTCTAACAAATGGTTGGGCCTGTTGAGAAGTTTTTTATTCTTCTTCATCTCCGAAATACACCCAGAGGGGTTAGAGCATAATTTTGCATCTTGGTCCGACCATGGTTAGAACGCATGAGCCTTCGCAAGCCAGTACGCATTGCTGACCACTCGGTTAATGCGGCCAGGTAGAGTTATAGTCGCAAGAATATAATCCTAACCGCACATCTTCGAATGTAGCAAATGAGAGAGAGTCTTAGTGGAGCTATCCCGGGGTTAACTAGAGTTTTATTGTAGCGTTTGTGACCAGACGCGAGTGGACGAAATCAAGCAGCTCGCTTTACAAATATTTTCTTTTCGCTTTTACTCTACGATTTTAAGGTATGTGGCAGGTAATTTTGGTTGTGTCTCTGTCTACCTGGTTTATGTCGTCGTTAAAATTGTCACTGAAATCTCGGCAGGACGTGACGGACGGGACAAGAATCGAAGAGAGTAAGTCCTTAGGACGTTTTCTACGGCAGCCTTATTAAGGAGCGTAAATTTATTGTTGGATTTCTGGTAGGAGATATATCATGTTGCTGAGTAATAACGTTAATCCCGGTTTAGTGTACGAAAATCTTACCATAATTCACATTAAAACCAGATGTTTCCTTTTAAATTGCACTTCTTATTGTTGTTATTGTAGCGATTCACTTGCCCCAGCTAGGGTCAATTAAGATTAGCCCAAGTCATCGAGGTCATGTAACGAGAGGCCCAGGAAACTTGTAGTTTCGGCGCGTTCGGACTAAAGGGAGGAGTATTAGTAGAGTCGGTTTGAGTGTATGTAGGACATAAGTTGGGTATTGCGGGATCAAGTCTGGATAGGTAGGAATTAAGTTGTATTACTCGAGTTTCTCGGGCAGCTTCAGCTGTTGTTCTGCAATAGGTGGCACCCGTAAAAGAGAAGGACGATAAAGCGAAATAGTAATCAAAGGGAAGAATACAAACGAATTTCTGTTTTACTAAATGATTTCTGCTGATCTTTCATTTTGCTTTACTTCAAAACGCACAAACTCGTCTAATCACTCCAGCAATTAATAAAATTTTAAAGAAATTTGAAGAGACTAGACCGGTCGCAGATATTCTAAGGCCTCTGCATCATCGTTTTGCTCGTTCTACCGCAAATATCGGTGCACTAAGTGAAAGTGTAGCCGAAGACCCGAATGTGTCTATTTCTCGATGTTCTCAAAAGCTGGGACTTACTTACACAACAACTGAAGCCAACTGACCATTCACAGGTCCGTAGCTACGTCGATTGGGTGTTTGAACAACAAGGACTGGACCGTGACTTTTCCAACAAAATTTTCTTCAGCGACAAGGCACATTTCTCACTCCGCAGATATACAAATGTCGCATTTGGAACTCCAATAATACTCAAATAATTGAAGGGGGCCTAATACACCCAACAAAATTTGCTGTTTAGTGCGCTCTTTGGGGTGGAGGTGTGATTGTATCTTACTTTTTTGAAAATCTTGACGGCGATCCTGTCAATTCGTAGCATTAAAGTCGTATTAGAACCGACTCTTTTTAGGCTCCAATTGAGGAGCACGACTTGAACAACATACGGTTCCAACAAGATGGTATCACATGCCTCGCGAGACGAGTCAATATGGCTCGAGAGAAATTTTCCGGACACGTAATCTCTTGTCTTGTGGTATACTGATTGTCCACCGTGGTCGTGCTATTCGACACTGTTCGACTTTTTTTTGTGGGGCTACGCGAAAGACCATGTTTATGCGGATAAACCTTTAACTCCTGAGTACTGGAAAACCAACACTCGTCAAGGTATGACTGAGATACCGCCCAATAGGTGCCAAAAAGCGGTCGAAAATTGCCTCAAACGGCTCAAAGTTTCTAAAAATTCACAAGTCAGTCATCTGAAGGCTGTAGTGTTTGGCATATAATGCCAAGGATCAAATATTATAATGAACAAGGAATTTCATGAAAAAAAAATAATTTAATGAACTTTAATTACGTTCATTTTAGAAACCGCCAAATCGCTAACCCATATACATATACACATAGACCATAAAGTCTGCGTTCACCAAACACATTCCTTAAAGTAAAGCAAAAACACAACTGAAATAGTTAATACAATTAAAAAATTTTACAAGAATTTATTCATTATATTTCTCAATTCAAAATGCAAAAACAAAAACCTAAATTCCTATTTTCATTTTCGAGATAACGGTATCTTAGTGCAGCAACAAGTAAACATAGGCACCACAAAGTCTGCGTTCAGTTTGCTTGATTTGAGAATACCGTTACTTTTCATGAAGATGTTTCTTCTTTTTGAATATTTTCTATTATCTTCTATTATAATTAATAATTTAAAGAGTTGTGACGAGTTTTTATATTAGTTAAAAAAAAAAACCGAAAGCAAAGGGAGTGTAATTAGTGTGTCAGAAAGAAAAATAATTATTTAACTGTGGAAAGGTGGCGAAAGTTTCTGAAAAATTGGACAAACTATTGAAAGGACGCATCCCTCTGTCCAGCGCGTAGTAAATAATTTGAAGCAAACCGGTATTTTAACGTCGAAACCCCGATCTGACCATCCAAAACTGTTACCACGTACGAGAAAAACGCAAAATAATAAATCCAAAACGTAAATAAAAAGTTAAAAAAAAAAAAAACAATTAATAGAAAAATTTTACGTAAAGCTGGATATCACGGTAGAGTCGCTAGAAACAAACTTTATATCTCACTTGTAAACAGACGAAATCGCATTGAATTTGCTCTTAATTATATAAATAAAACTCCGGAATTCTGGAAACAAGTCTTTTTTCGGATGAGAGAAAATTTTGTATATTCGGCATTAAAAGGTCGTCAAATTGTGTGTCGCAGATCAGGAAAGACAAAATTTTGTTAGTACAGTGAAACATAGTGGTGATGGAATTATGGTGTAGGGGTGCATGGCGGCTATTGGTGTGGGTCAGCTTGAATTTATCGAATCGACAATGGATAAATGGGAATATTTAAACATTTTAAAAAAGAACTTAAATCAAAGTGCAGAGAATTTAGGCTTATCTTCGACATTTTGATTTCAACAGAATATCGATCCGAAGCATATTGCTCAAATAGTCAGACTTTGGTTCTTGTACAATGCCCCTAGACAGCTTGAAACGCCTTTTCAGTCACCTGATCTCAATCCTATAGAGATCATTTGGGATATATTACGAAAAAGAATTCGTCAGCATAAAATAACAAGTAAAGAGGTCTTGCGAAGAGTTATACTGAGAGAAAGGTACTGAATTACAGCTGAGGAAACAGACAAGTTGGTAAATTCAATGCCAAACCGATTGAGTGAGTTAGTAAAACAACGTGGTTATCCAACAAAATATTAAATTTAATTTTTCCTTATAATTTTTAATACTTTTTTAAATAATTATTAACCTTAATGCAGACTTTGTGGTGCCTACGTTTACTTGTTATAACGAAAATGAAAATGGAAATATAAATTTTTGCTTTTGCATTTTAAACTTAAAAATATAATAAATAAATTCATGTAAAATTTTTTAACTGAATTAACCATTTCAGTTGTGTTTTTACTTTACTTAAAAAAATGTGCAGCTTGAACGCAGACTTCATGGTCTATGTGTACATGTGCCTAGTAACTGATTTAACTCAAGCCTGACGTTTATTCAATAAAAATTCTTTAGATGTCGCTAAGCTGGTGTTTTTTTTATATTTATAATCAAAAGACATTTGGATTTTACTTTAAAGAAGTCTAGAAAATACTTTTTCACTAACAACTACATATATTAATCGCACACAATTCTCTAACTTTGTACTTCCGCCAACAATTTCAATTTGAAATTAAATATTTTTTATCTGCCATTAAGACTCTCCACTACTGTCATTGCATTTATATTTATTTTAGTTTTCCGTAAAAGAAAATTAATTGTAATAAGTTTTGTGGCTGTTCTTGTTGTCGTCGTCATCAAACGAGTGTATCTAACGACATTGCCATTTATGTATGTATGCGCCACCACCACCACCACCACCACCACCAATCAATCGCGTCACCACTTTTGTCGCGTCACTTTATGGTCAATTAATGATTTTTTATTTGTCCACTTTGGGTGGCGATACTCGTATCAACGACTTATGCTTTGGTGGCGTCAATGCTTTTCATATAAAAGCAAAAATGCAATGTTTACACGTACACATACAGACGACTACCCGACCCGTATGTGTGTGGCTTTACGTTGTTGTCATCTGTTCTTAACAAGTATTAGTGCTGTTGTGGTGGTTGTTGTTGTTGTTGTTATTGTTGCTGATCATTTCAGCTCAGATTGCACTTAAGCGACATTTTACGATCATTTAATGTGCTTTACGCCAACTTTTATGCCTCCATTGAGTGTAAATACACTCTGCATGTGCATGTGTGTGTGTACTGTGTGCTTGGAAAGTGTAATTAATTGTAAATTTATTTTATATATATGTCTGTGCATACCATATCTATGTATTAACGCTCGCTTGTGTTGTAAATTTTGTCGGCTTAAAGCCTTAAGAGTGACATTGACAAGCCGGAAGAGAGAAACAGAATTCCGCAGGAGTAGTTGTGATGAAATTTGTGTGTGTAAAGTGTAGGTTAATCATTATTTGAAAACATAAAATGAAAAGTCTACGGAGTTCTTAAATGATTTTCTTGAATTTTTCAACAGAACCTTTTTTTATGTCTCCTAAAGAGCAGATCCTACCGTCGAACAATTCGCTCGGAATAACTATGATTTAGTATCTTCGATGGATGGACGGTTGTTCCTATCTAGAATCCTCTAAATCAATAAATCCATGCGATTTTGTCATTAAAACTAAGATCTAGCACCTTCCCATTCCGCTGTAGACATATGAAACAGCCTCCGCCGATTTGACGTTCACTTGATCTTGGCAAGCAGTCTGAGAATTTCTTCTTTCTTTCTGAGAAAGAACATTTTTGGCATTTATTTTTTGAAGATTTTCTCTTTTAAATTATGGCCGCGACTACGTCTCAGATGATTCATCCGTTGAGTCTAATTTTCGATGACTTTAGCATTACGACTGGTTACTGGCGAATGGCGTGACCGGCCCAAAACCAAAACGTGAAATTGTCTGCTCACCGAATTGTTCTCCCAATAAATCCATTGTTTGCTGCGATGTGTGCGAAGTGGCGCTGTGCTGCTTTAATTTCAGACATCATAGAGTCGCTTATCATGGCGTGATACCGATCGTCATTGACGGTTACATTCTCACCGGCATCATTTCGGAGAAATATAGACCGATGATTCCATCACACCAAAACCGTTGTTTTCTCTGGATGAAATGGCAGATTTTGAATTTCTTCAGTCTACTCTTCGTCCCAAATGCGGCAATTTGGCTTGTCTACATACCCATTGAGCCAGAAATGGGCCACATCGGTGAACAAAATTTGGCTCGAAAACGTCGGATCTTCTTGGAACTGTTCAAGAGCCGTTAAAATGAAGCGATGTCGCTTGGGAAGTCGAGTTCTTGCTCAAGCTGTATTTCGATCTCGGCATTATAGCCGCCAAGTCGTTCCATACGTCAGTCTGAGTTGCTGCGAACGGCACGGAATCGACTCTCCACGCTCTTCGTGTTCTATTCGGTCGAATATTATCCAATAATGTATGCTTGGTCTCAAGATGGGTGATGGTGTTGCGAATAGCATGCTCAGTAAGCCGATTATGTTGACCATAAGTTGAGCAAAGTGCGCGAAATACATTCTATAAAGAACGTGAACTTTCGTAATAAAGTTGAATGATTTGTAAACGCTGTTCAGACGTAAGTCTTTCCATAATGAAATGCCAAATAATACTGAACAAAAATAACACGACAGCTTAACGCGACTCACGCGTGATCTGTCAAAAAAATGTTATTGAAAAAAGTGAAACGTCTTCGGCCGAGCTACTCCTCCAATTTGTGGTTCTGCATCTGGATATCTCTACCAACAAATGGACCCAGGTTACTGTAAACCGCATCCGAACGGCTGATGAATTTTTATGGGGAGTTTTTATTTTAGGTCAGAAATATTCTCGGAGTGCTTGACATTCCCTGCCGAGTGGCGACCGCACTTAGAAAAATAATTTTCTATAATTTCGGATGTTGCTCGAGCCTGGACTCAAACCCAGTCCTTCCGAATTGTATTATGCAATGCTAACCACTAGGCTATTGTGGCCGCCACCTCCACCTCTATTCCTTACCATTCAATAGTAGAGCGCGGAGCATATATGGTACACTGAGGAGAGTCTTTAACTCCGACATAAAAACAAAACAGTCTTTAACCCTGCCTTGAGGTCTGATTAGAATGTTCTTTCAGTTTATACTCTATACCAACTATATTTCATAATCCTCTTCGACATCTGTCATGTTATTCTGACACATTTAGCTCAGATGTATCACAAAATGTGGTTGCTCTAACAAAGCATCAGTTTCTTTCAATACTATCTTTAGCTGACGCTCGGTACCACATCGCGCTTATTATGTATTCCGTTTCCTTGAACCACAAAGATCGATCTTAGTTTTTCTCCTCTAACGAGTGCTGGAGCCTCAAGTTTTATGGATGACTTTTGCTCACCATTTAAATGATCACCTGAATTTTTGAGCTGCAGATGCTTCGTCTCACCGAATTTCTCTTCGCCTTCTGAGAAAGGATTTTTAGTGTGAGTCTTGATGTTATTCCAACAAATGGAGAGACTTATAGTTTATTCTAATCCGCTGATGGGTATCTATTAATACCCTTTTCTGAAGTCAGAAACACACTCGAATGGCTTGATATTGAAAGGCAAGGAACGACCACAATTAGAAAAAATTATTTTTAAAATAATTTTTAGAATTTTAAATGATATAGAAATGCTTTGACTGTGTGACTGACATGACCCGAGCTTGTTCGCTGATTCATGCAAAAGCACCCCTCTATGGGTTGTTCAACTTCTCACTTAAGCTTCTCTCCAATGTGTTATTTGTAGACTTTTAACAGGGTTTTTGGTTTAAACAGTCAGGAAGTCGTGTGAACTATGAGCACAAGCATCTTTTCTTGCTAAGTATTCTCAGGTGAATGGTAGTTATGAAGGTTTCCCCTGGACACCACCTCCTACAAACTCTCTTCCACATGCTTTTAATAAACTTCATTCATTAACACTTTAATAAACAATAATAACCGATATCATGACACGTCATTTTATGCAAATTTTTCTGTAGCACAAAGAGTCCAGCAACCAAGCTCGATAGGCGATCGCGTGTATCCATACGTCTGCTCCAAACAGACTTGATAGCTACAATCTGTACTATTTAAATATATACTTTTTATACACACATATATGTATGTATATGGACTAAGGAATTTCAATTATTTCACGCCCCAATCCAACATGCAAGCGATGAATGCGCATATTTTACATGAATAAGTGTCTTCGCCTGAGAGCACTCGCTCACCTGTCCATCTGCTGGAGCTGTCTATATATGCAATGTATTTTTTTTTCTTCACTTTTAAGTGTTTCCGTTTTGATGATTTGATGTGTTGCGTTGTAACGTTGACAGACGCAGCTCGCGGCGGCGGTTAAACAACGTAATAGCTCCTAAGTGGTTGCCACCTACCGGGCATTAGAATGCCAAATACGAATGAGCGAGCGACCTGTGCGACCGAACGAACGTACGAGCTCATGTGCGACGAGTGCTTGAATGTACATACATACATATATGTGTTTGACACTTTGCGTGATTTAATCAACCACATGCGAGTCGGTGTACTAATCGTTTGGCTGACGGGTAAATTACCAGTTAGTCTAACCATTAGAACTATTATGGGGAGTACGCGTGCTTGGCCATTAGATTCTGATACCTGTCGAAGGTGTTTCTGTTTGTGCATTCGCTTTAGAATGACTTCAGATTTTCTTTTCACGCTCAGAGCTTGCCTTGTAGCTCGCATGAGTAGTCATTTTTATTTGGTCGGAGATAATGTGCAGTACTCAAAAGTACTAAAATTATGACTTGAATTTGATGTGTGCGCGCGCTTTTAACGCAACAATTTATGCTGATGACTGTCATGGTCCGGCAAGTGTATGCAAATGGCTGTGTATAATGTGCGGGTTTCTGTGCAGACTTGACACCTTTAATGCCAGTGAAGTAGTTCCATTGTGAACCCGCAGCATTCTCATAACAAACACTATTATATGATCTCAAAGTAATTATTCCGTTTTGCAGTTTCTTTCTATATCACTTTCACCAGAGATCCAGATGAGCAAAATTCAATATCTCAGAACTCGGCTTCACTTTTTCTGCAACTCTTACGATGCCGGAAATCTCAGCTTTGAGGAGAGAGAAGTAATCAGGTACTTAAAGGAGAGTTCATGTGTAGATCTTCTGAGAAGACCGAAGAGTAAATATAATAATTTTACCCAAGATTCAGTCAGTTCCTTGGATTCTGTTCTCTTTTCATGCCTCTCTCTTCGCTTCCTCCAGATATTATACACTTTCGTAGGTAGAGTATCATTGCTCCAGTTAGGACAAGCTGGTGAACCAGTATGCGAATGGTTATGACACAAAAGTTAAGGTTGTCGCACAAGCTGCGTATCAAAACCGAGTCAGCCCTATTAACAATTATAAACATGTCTGACAAAGGAGGTTCTGTCCCAGAGAACCAGATCAGTCGACACCACTTAACTGGTTGAGCAGTGTGAGCGCAACAAAGCCTAAGCTGAGAAAGCTTCGTAATCTGTAATGAGTAACCGGACCATATTTCACTTCAAACAATCTATTTGAGACCGGTATACCATTGCATAAGAGACAAAGAGAACAACAATTCTTCGCTTGCGGATGCTTCGTGGTAGGGCACACTTTGTGAGAAGACAGTCTATCCGAGTAGTGACAGTTTAGAAAGATAGAGTGGTACCAATAAGATCCAAGATTCTATTTGAAGGCTCTCTGGGTATGTGGCTCATGAATCGAGAGCAGGGCAGGGAAGTGAAGTGAAATGAAGGAAAGGATTGGAAAGGAAGGGAAGGGAAGGAAAGGAAAGGGAAGGGAAGCGAAGAGAAGGGAAGGGAAGGGAAGGGAAGGGAAGGGAACGGATCAGAAGGGAAGGGAGGTAAGGAAAGGAAAGGAAAGAGAAGGGAGGGAAGGGAAGGAAATGGAAGGGAAGGGAAGGGAAGGGAACGGAGCAGAAGGGAACGGATGGGAAGGGAGGCAAAAGAAAGGGAAGGGAAGCGAAGGAAAGGAAGGGAAGGATTGAAAAGGGAAGGGAATGGAAGGGGGCGGAAAGGAAGGCTTAGAAAAGCAGGCATGGGAAGGAAAGAGAGCGAAAGTGAAGAAAAAGAAAAGGAAAGGAAGCCAGGGAATATAGGGTTCTTCTTATGCCCATACAACCCTTAGAACCTCTAGCCTCTTGAGTGCAGCCACTTAAACGTGGAGATACCTTACAAAGAACCGATCATAATTAACAGAGGCCCAGGACCTAAACAAACTCCTTTTAGCTTTGTCATCATTCTCCAATCCCCATTGTCCCTTTTAACCCGCCAGTTGTACATAAAAAACCCCTCATGTCCAAGTATAATTTAATCAATTTCAAATATTATAATAATATCTCGTTGCTCTACTGTGCTACTTCCACCAATACATATGTGCATTCGTACGAATTTCCATTGCCCGCTCGACCTCACTGTCATCAGCCTCTGATTGATTCGCTTGATGAATTGCCTCCAGCGCATTTGCCGCCTAAGCAAGTTAGTAAGTGTCAGCTTTGAAAATATATTCATACATGGTATGTGTGTTCTTTTGTTCGTTAGCTGGCAACCAAGTCGACACAAGTTGCCACATTCGCCCCAGACGCGGGAGATTACGATCGCTATTTAACGCAGCAAAAAATGTACGCGAATCCACAGGTTTCGTATGGCTGAGAAGTAAGACAGAGTCATTCACACACACCTCAAAACATATGTATATAAGTATATGTGTATGCTGCCGAGGTGTGAGAATTTCAATTGAAATAACAACAACCGAGAGGCAACAAGTTCAGAAACATGAAGTCGCCTCATTGACCAATCAAGCGATTGCATATTTGACGAGCTCAGCTCGCTGTGAAAAGAAAAAAAGGTTGTGTTGTTGTTGTTGTACTTACCATTTACACCTTAGCTAAGGTAGAACTCACTGCAGCAGCATCATTGTTGGGAGTCTGTGTAAACAACCCAGCCAACCAATGCAGTCCGAATGGTGCTCTTGGTGCTCAACGTCATGCTCTTGCAGGGTAGAGTTCCACTCCATACTAGGACTCCATTTCCCTGCTTTGAAGCTTGTTTGCTATGCCTAGCATCGATTTTGGATCATTGAAGCTTTTTATCCGAAAGTGCCTGCTCGCTAAAGTCTTGTGGAATCGCTAAGATCTTCTTAACCGTGCTTCTGCTTGACCTCAGCTTCGTGAAACCTGTATAGAGCTCAACATTCGGCTCACTAGGAGTTTCGATGAGCGTGTGTATGCGTATCAACATAGTATTTGAGTTACTGTGTATCTCCAATTGTAGCAGGTACATATTTCTCACCTTCCTATGGCAAGCGGCTCAAGTGTTCGTATCTGTCCGTGTTGTCTCGTCTAGTTGACCACCGACGCTGCGGCCACTGTCACAGTTTAGTCGCCACGCGTTTTTTTTTTTTTTTTGCTGACCAACTTAATATCATCTCGCCTCACATCTCACACCTCAGCCCTCACGTACTGGTCGGTACAACGTGCCACATGTTATATGTATGTTCATGCATTCATTCTCGCGTTGCCACTTTAATGATCTTGTCTGTGGCAGTTAACAAATACCAAAAATGAAATCAAACAAAAACAATGCTGGTTGACGCTTTCGCAGACGCTGACCGCCATGACCACCAACGGCGCTTTTATTGGACATGGGCCATGCCTATTAAGTCATAGCCGATCATTATGGACCATTTCACGGCTGTGGAAATTTTTATACGCTTTGTTGTTCTTGTTGTTGCTGATGCAGCAGCTTGTTGTTGTAGTTGTTGTTTCGTTTCAAGTATGTAGCCACGTCAGTTGTTGCTGTTTTTGTGCCTGATTTGAATTACAATTTTCAAAAATTTCCATATTTTTTGTTGAACCAAAGTGTCTGCGTGATTGTTGTTGTTTTTGTTGGTGTTACGGAAATTTTAATTTTAACATAACAACACAATTTTTGGCTTTTTTTTTTGATTTTGTAACCCTCACTGTTGTTAACACTGCTACTCAGTGCTATTGATGCTTCTTTTTCTTCCCCCACCAAAGACTTCGCGCCAGCGCTCATTAGGAGATTTTTTTATTGCTTTTTATTTATGAATAATTAGCTTTTACAAATGCGTTAATAGATTATGTTGTAAATTTACAACAACAACAAAAAAAAACAAAAAAAAAATTACAACTAAATTCAATCAAAACAAAAGTGATAACAACAACAACATTATTAGTTCAAACTATGCACTCCAAAACAAGGTGAACTTATAGCCAAAACTACTACTGTATGAGTATTATGAGTGTGAGCGAGGTAGGAGCAGGGTTAATTACTCGAGAGTCAAAAGGCTTTTAGTGTTGATCAAATCAGTTACAAGTATATGTTTGTACTTGTTGTGCTGGATAAATATATGTAAATCCGTGAATTAATGTTCAATAAAAAATCAACCAATCGAGAAATGTTTTCAGCCATGTAAATGAAATATTGCCCACCCCAGATTAGTTATTGTTCCTTAAAGACTTTTTATACTTTTCATGTACATGAAATGGTATATTAACTTTGGTCCGACGTATGTAAGTACCAGAAAGAGATGGGATAGACCCAACGAAACTTATACCGATCATATGAGAATCACGAGCTGAATTGATTAAGTCATGTCCGTCTGCCCGTCTGTATGTTTGAACGCAAACTAGTCACTTGATTTTTAAATTTTTAAATAGGTGAAATTTGGTATACTAAAAACACATAATAGTTTGCATACTGGTAGTGAAAATCATTAAAATCGGCCTACTAAAGGGTGTTTTTATAGAGGTATAGAACTTTAAGTTGCAATAAAACAACGATGGATTATTCGATTGACATGAATTTCATTTATCCGAAAGATAATCTTGTGGCATTACATTTTAAATATGATTTCTGGCATATGACCGCCATATGACGGCTGGCGCGGATGTAGTCCAATCTGGACGTCCAATTTTCGATGACTTTTTCCAACATTTGTGGCCGTATATCGGCAATAACAAGGCGAATGTTGTCTTCCAAATGGTCAAGCGTTTGTGGCTTATCCGCATAGACCAATGACTTTACATAGCCCCACAGAAAGTAGTCTAGCGGTGTTAAATCACAAGATCTTGGAGGCCAATTCACAGGTCCAAAACGTGAAATTAGGCGGTCACCAAACGTGTCTTTCAATAAATCTATTGTGGCACGAGCTGTGTGACATGTTGCGCCATCTTGTTGAAACCACATCTCCTGGACATCATGGTCATTCAATTCAGGAATGTAAAAGTTAGTAATCATGGCTCTATACCGATCACCATTGACTGTAACGTTCTGGCCACCATCGTTTTTGAAAAAAGTACGGACCAATGATTCCACCAGCCCATAAAGCGCGCCAAACAGTCAGTTTTTCTGGATGTAACGGTGTTTCAACATACATTTGAGAATTACCTTCACTCCAAATGCGGCAGTTCTGTTTGTTGAACCAGAAGTGCGCTTCATTTTGTTGGCGATAAAATGGACGTAGTGCGCTATACGTTTTCCGCACAGAACCATTATTTTCGAAATAAAATTGCTCTATTTGCCAGCGTTGTTCAGGCGTGAGTCTATTCATGATGAATTGCCAAACCAAACTGAGAATAAATCACTTGACAGCTGTTAAATCGGTCGCCATCTTGAAAAGTAATGCCAACTTAAAGTTCTATACCTCTGTAATCAACACCCTTTATATCATATAGCCATCATACGCATGCGACCCGTCTCCTTCATAATCGCTTCAATAGTGACAACTGAAAAGAACTAATCCAAAGAAAGAAAGAAGCAACTTATTTCCTTGGGGATAAGATTAGGGCTGTTTCTGTAAGACAGTCAATCGGCTTTTACAAAACTAGGTTCACTTGCGGTGAGCAGCAAACTAGCGAAGTCGACTTATTTAAGAAGAAATGTCATATGTGAATTATATGAACGAAGCGGAAATATAAATTCCTCTATCGACATGCGGTATGCTTCTAGGCATCTAAGCGCTTGTATCAACACAGCTCTGCGCTCTGCTAGCATCTATGTAAATGGTGATCCAAGTAGAGGTACTTTTTTCATTCAACTTTATTACGAAACTTCAAGTTCTGTAAAGAATGTGTTTCGTTATGGTCAACATAATCGGCTTATTGAGCGTACTATTCGCAGCACCATCGCCCATCCTGAGACCCACCATGCATTTTTGGATAAAATTCGACCGAGTAGACGACGTCCAGCACGTAGTGAAGAAAATATAGAGGCCGTAGCTGAGAGTGTACATGATGACCGTGGAGAGTCGATTCCACGTCGTTCGCAGCAACTCGTACCGACGTATGGAACGACGTCGAGATGTTAAATTGAAAGCATACAAAATACAGCGCGTGCAAGAATTGAAGCCGCTCGACCTTCCCAAGCGACATCCCTACGCTCTTTGGGCTCTTGAAAAGTTCCAAGAAGATCCGACGTTTTCGAACCAAATTTTGTTCAGCGATGAGGCTCATTTCTATCTTAATGGGTATGTAAGCAAACAAAATTGCCGCATTCGGGACGAAGAGCAACCTGAAGAGATTTAAGAGCTGCCATTTTATCCAGAAAAAAACAACGGTTTGGTATGGTTTGTGGGCCGGTGGGATCATCCGTCCATATTTCCTCAAAAATGATGCCGGTAAGTACCTAATCGTCAATGCCGACTGTTATCGCGCCATTATATCCGACTATTTGATGCCTGAAGTTGAAGCTCGTGATCTCGCGACATTTGGTTTCCTACACATCGCATCAATCAATGGATTAATTCAGAGAACACTTCGGTGAGCAGATAATTTCACGTTTTAAGTTGGTCGATTGGCCACCAAGATCGTGTAATATCACACCGTTAGACTTTTTCCTGTGGGGATATGTAAAGTCTAAAGTCTATGCGGACAATCCCACTTCGATTCAGGCCTTGGTCGAAATGCTCGAACGAGTCATCGAAAATTGGACTCAACGGATGGACCATCTGAGACGTAGCCGCGGCCAATAATTGAAAGAGATAATCTACGAAAAATAAATGCCAAAGAATATTCTTTCGAATGATAATAAACACTCCCCTTTAATTTTGAATTTTCTCTGTTTTTTTCTTTAAAAAGTAGTGAACCTCGAAACGGATCATTCTTTATAGGCGTTTGGGAGAGCATTTTTGCTTAGTATGGTCTGCGATAATTTTTTTTTTTTTTTTTAGCTGAAGACGACCCAAAATCGAATATTTGATCGCCACTGTTATGGGATGATGCATTTTTTCAATCCACATTAGTCATTAGTTAACATTTTCTGCTCCTTGAGGCTGATTTATTCTTTATAAACCATTTCTTACATTCCTGTGTCGACTCAAAGTTTTTCAAATGCTTGCGCATGCTGTTTTTTTTTTCTAAAAAGTTGATAGACTTCTGAGTACCCATTATGTTCTGACTTTTCTTATACTCAATTGATTATGTTAAGATTTCTAAACTCGTAAAATCTGGTATTTCAGTAATAATTTTTTTCGGGTCTGGTAGCATTATTTTAAAAGGCAGACAACATTTAAAGTAAAATAATATCTTTGAACGACAACTTTATGATTCTAGCATTTCATAGAACATTTTGGGACAAGAAAATTTTCTTATTGTGAAAAAAAATGGTTATTAAGGAATTTTGCGTATTAGTAAAATATTACCTTTTGAAAGGAAGCTAAAACTTGGCTTGATGTCGAATTTCCGAAAACTTCCGCAGGAAAATCCACCATTAAGGATTGGTATAGTAACTTTAGACGTGGTGAAATGAGCACCGAAGGCAAGGAAATTAGAGAACGCCCAAAAGAGGTTTTTACCGAGGAAAACATCAACAACAAAAATAAGCAAAAGGATTTTAAATGACCGCAAATTGAAACTGAATGAAATAGCAGGCACTCCAAAGATATCAACTGAGCATGTACATCATATCATTCACGAATATATGGGTACGCTAAAGCTCTGTGCAAACTGGGTGCCTCGCGAGCTCGCTTTTGACCGAAAATAACGACGAGTTGATGATTCGGAGCAAAGTTTGGAGATATTCAAGCACAATAAAACCGAGCTTTTGCGTTGATATATGACAATGCATAAAAAATTGCTCCATAATTTCACTTCCTAAGTGCGATCGACAGTCACCCGAGTGGACCATACACGATGAACCCGCTCAAAAGCGTGGAGAAACAGAGCAGTCGGCTGCCAAGTTTATGGCGTCTGTATTTTGGGATGCGCATTTTCTTTGAATACCTTGGAAGAGGAAAGACCATCAACAGCGACTATTAAGTTACGTTATTCTACCGTTTTAAAGACGAAATCGCTGATAAATGGCCATAGAAAATGGCTGAAGAAAAAAATTGCTGTTCCACCAAGAAAGTTGCTGTTTCACTGTGCCACAAGTCAGTGAAATCGATGGCAAAAATCCATGAATTGTTCTTCGAATTGCTACCGCATCTACTGTATTTTCCAGATCTGGCCCCCAGCGACTATTTTCTGTTCTCAAATCTCAAAAGAACGCTCGCTTAGAAGAAATTTTCGTCGAATGAAGAGGTTATCACCGAAACTGAGTCCAATTTTGAAGTAAAGACCAAATTGTACTATAAAAATACTATTTCAAAGTTCTAGTGCCACTATAATCAGTGTATCACCCTTGAAGGGAACTATGTTGAATAAAAAAATGAATTTTGCCAAAAAATGTGTCTTACTATGATGGGCCGAGGACTTTTCAATTGACCTGCTAATCTAACCGAAATACAATCGGAGGGCGTTCTAAAGCAGAGCTTCCCCAAGAAATAAAAGGTTTTCAAAGATTCCATAGTGACGGACGTAAAAAAGCTAGAAATCCTGAAGGTCTTTTGATGTTTACTACAGATGTCACTTTAAGGTGGAAACTAGTTATGAATTTTCAAGCATTAGCTGCCTGATTGCCTCACATCTTCCACGAAGCACTTGAAAACCTATTTAACCCTTTTGCGTGAAAAAAAAATTATGGTTACTTTTAATGCGGCCTGTAATTGTTTTTGGTTATAAGTAAATGAGCTGTATTCAAAGGCCTATTTTTTATGGCTCAGTTGGTAGAGCACTCGCCTGTGATGCCAGAATCCGTAGGTTCGATTCCTGGCAAAAGGAGTCTGATGAGGAGATGTGGTGATATCCGAAACAGCTGTCACTGCTACCATTTTTTCTTTGTTGTATAGCACAATATTCAATGAAAAAATAATGTTTCTAATAAAAATAGGCCTTTGAATACAGCTCATTTACTTATAACCAAAAAAAAAAAAAAATTATTTTAAATATTTCAAATGTGGCCACAATAAATCATAATTTTTCTTAATACATAATAATATAACAGTAAAGCGCCTTTTCTAGCCATTCCACTGTTGATTTTTTTTTTTTTTTTTTTTGTAGATCTTCAAATGTGTAATTCTTCAATCAGCAACGCAAGCGTAACCAAAACACTTACCGCTCAATTGTTTATTGCCCCACAACATCGCTGTGGTGTATACACCATTTGGTGCACAGGTGAAATCAACTAGTTTCAATGAAATCAATTAAAAAATATTTACAATTAATTTTCCTTTTATTGGAAACTCAAATGGAATTTCGCAATCTCTGCGGATTTTTATAGACTACACTTGCCTCACTGCGTGAATGCAGGCTTCTCTCTCGCCTTAATGTGCGTATCATTGCATAACTTTATTTTATGTGGAATTGATTGATGTGAAGCTTCAGGTGTGAAATTGGCTTCTTTTTTGCTTTATTATAGTGAAAATTATTAGGCGAAATATTTTTATTATTTTTTTTTTGTAGCTAAAGCAGAGCATAGGTTGAGAACTATTTATATGAGGTGTGTTCAAAAAGAAAAGGTGCATTTTGAATTTTTCGGAAATTACTTATTTATTCATCAATATCTATTTTGCCCCCTCCAAAGCAATCCCCCTCAGATATAATACTCTTGTGCTAATGCTTTTTCCAATCCTCGAAGCACTTCTGAAATGCCCTTTTCTGTATGGCCGGTATCAGCTCTTTCTTCGATTCTGACTTGATCTCATCAATTGTGGCAAAACACTTTCCTTTCATTGGTTTCTTTAGTTTTGGGAATAGGAAAAAGTTGCAGGGAGCCAAATCTGTTAAATACGGTGGCTGAGTCATGATTACGGTTTTGTTTTTGGCCAAAAAATCACGAATAGGCATTCTTCCAATTCTTCCATTTCGGCATATCTGTGCAGTAGCTGAAGTCATCTTCAGTCCTTATCAGGCTTTAAAACTCACAAGGAGTGCACCACACTTCACGTGGCCCCATGCTGCCAGCGTTCAACTGCACTCAAATCTTCTACGGCTGCCCCTTCGGTATCATTACCCACTTTGGGTAACCATCAATAGATCTCGACGGTCGAACGAAGCTTCTCGCAGCATAATTCCCAACTGTCTTTTACATCCTAATCCATATCCGATGGCTGCGCGATTTTTGCTTCGGGTTAGGATATTCATAACCCTTGTTTAAAGTTAAACTGACATCTTTCCCGGGAAGATCGGACTGCATGTCAACAACAAATACAACCAGTGAAACCATCGGCTACCCTGGACGAAGGAGTACCGACTCGAACTGATTAAGAAAAACGATGGCGACAAAATTTCAACAATAATCAACCATTTTGCGGAGTCACATTCGTAAGCTTACACTTCTTCACTTCGAATACGAAAATGAGAAAATTCCCAAGTCATTAATCGACAGCATCTGGAGGGAGGTCAAAGAAACGTAACTTAAAAGGCAATCGGCTGGTTGCTCATTAATTACGCCACAATGATTTTTACACGGGGGAATTGCGAGCTGTAGATGAGGGAGATAGAAGCCCGTCCTACCAGATCAAACTCGACCTCGAAAAAGCTCGTCTCCTGGAGCCCGACAAAATAGCCAACTCCTACAACGGGTTCAGCAAACTGCTACCACAACAATACTAACAAAGTTTCATGAAGCCCTTAATATATTTAGTTCTTCGACCCGGCTTGGTGTATTCTAAGGTGCCGGAGATTTTGTGCATTATAATGATGCAGACTCCACGATTTGTTTTTCCAAAATCCCGATCGTTTGTGCCGTATTGCTGCACGCAAACTTTGCATAGTTTCCCTGTAGTATTCCTTATTAACTCTGACGACCTTTTGGCGGGAACTCATGATGCACCATACCATTGTAATCAAAGATAAACAATGAGCAAAACCTTCACCTTTTCCTTTGAACAGACCTCGTAGTAAGTGTGGAAAAGGTGTTATTTAAGGTTGCTGGGAATTGATAGAAATTTTCTAGAAAATATAAAAAATCCTGAGATTCTGTGAAAAGACTCTGTACTGTCGTTATTCAGCCTTCCAACTTGCTCATTATTGTATGACTAACTCAGACAATGAAAGCAAAAAAATTCTGTTAAAGACTTCAGAAGAACGCTAAGCTTTCTGGCTGGATAGCATTTCTTGGTTCTCCATATAGTAATCGTTCAGCGAGAGCGGATATGATTATTTTTTTGGTGAATCTTAAATGAGCAACTTCTTGCAGAGCAATCACAAGATCACTCTCCTGAAAAAAAAATGGAGAAAATTACGTTTTACAGAAAGACTTCCCCGTCCAACCAAGCAAAATGAGTTCAGATAAAGCGCCGTAAGGACAAATTATCAAGTAAAAAACAAAACAAAAATAACAACAACAAGTTGTTTGAGACTTTGGTCCAAGTAGAAAGCTTCGTCAGCCGAATTTTGGAAATATCTTGGTTTAGGATCTCATAATTTACTGATATTTTTTTTTATCAGGTTATCTCACCTCTACTATCAATGACCAGTTTTGCTTCTGGCTTCTTTTCCATGGCGGCAATTATAACATTATATCTTGCGAACAGCAAGCGGCACTTGTGGCATTACAATTTGATACACTTTAGCCGCTTTTGAAATACTTTTCTTTGATTTTTTTTGCTCCTATTCCACTCCAACTACTCAGCGCGCATACAATTTACAGCCAATAAATTAATAAATTATCGTATTAAAATAAATTGCATCTAAACGTTCTTAGTTGCACATTAATTAAGTAGATTGAATGATTTATTGGCGGATCAAGTGTCGAGAGAGCGCGCGCGCGCACACATGCCTAGACCAACCGAACAACCGACCGATCGTTGGTCCACAGCCAAGCACTGGTCAGACAATCAGACAAACGCACAAGTGCACCAATGCGCATGTATGTAAGTGAGTACAAGTGCAGCGCGGACGGACAGGCGAAATGTGCGAACATATGGCGAGTCAAGAAACGGCTTAAATTGATAGGAAAGTCAAAGAAGTGGCAAATAGAAAAATAGTAAACAGAAAAACTGCGAATAGTTAGAGAAGCGAGTCGCAACAACTTGTTAGGCTTCCACTGACTGCTATCCACTGTCGACACTTGCGTCCTTTCGTTCGGTGGGGTGGTGAGGCGGTGGTTGTGCCGAGTGTGTGACTAGTGATGAGTTGTGCTTACTAGCAAAAGAAAACAAAACCAAAAAAAAAATATAAATAAAAAAATAATGATGTGCAAATACACAGCCAGCGTTGAGTGACAAACTTGGCGTCCGTCCACTCGTCTGTGGAAGTGTCAGCGATGGTGATGTTGTGCGAAAAAAGTTGTTTGTGGCACATTAAGTGGCGCTCCAATGCTACTGGCCATCACAAGTGCCACAACACATTGTGCGCTTTTACTGATTGTTATCGGCAAATATGTGATATGAAGTGATGATGAGGCTGCTGTGGCCGCTGTGGCTGTTGCTGCTGTTGATTTTGTCGTTGTTGTTGCCTGCCACATTCGTTGCTACGCATAAAGTATCGCTTCACACTGCCTACAAACAGGATGGCTGGAATCTCATCCACTTGTTTGCTTCAGTTGTGGCATAATCATGGAAAGAAAGCAGTAAAACAAACATCAGGTTGTTATCTGTGAGTTCTTCAGGCCAAAAAGAGGCAACGTGTTTGACGTGCAAGACAATGTCGTTAAAAGATCAGCATTTCAATTTTAAAATATTTTTATTTTTTTTTAATTTTATATTTTATTTTTTGTTACCGCTTTCAGTTTGTTCCTGTGCGTGTGTTGCAAGTTGCATTTTTTTATATCCAACACAGAGCTTGTTGATAAAGGTAATTCGAATTTGGTGAAAATTTTTTTAATTCCTTTTTTTCATTTTACTTTACTTTATTTTATTATTTTTATTTTTATTTATCTTATTTTTTTAATGTGATTTTATTTAATTTAATTTTTTTCCTCCTCTATATATTAAGTATCGGTCGTTTTCAACAAAATACTTAATACATTGTTATAAGTTACAAATTATATACTAAGCATTGGTTATGCATTGGTTATGAGTAACAATAAGTATATGTTTGAAGGATACAAGAATCTGATGACAAGCATTTTTTTTAATTAAGAAGTAGTGGATAATATAATAGTCTTCTGTATCAGGTGTCGCTTTTCAGTCATTTTCAATTTATCTAGACTCGTGTTTAAATTTTTCGGAATAACTCCCGTAGATGATATGATAATTGGAATTATATCGATGTCATCTAGTCTCCACATTTCCTGAACTTCATGCGCTAAATTGTGGTATTTTCTACACTTTTTTGTATAGGATTCTTGCAGGTTGTGCGTGTTAGGCACTCCTATGTCTATTAGTCGGGCCGTTTTTTCATGTTTCTCGATTACATTTATGTCAGGTCTGTTGTGTGGCGTGGGATGATCCGACAATATTGATCGATCACAGTATAACTTTGTTGAACTGTTTTTTAAATTGTGTGGGGGTTGTATTTAAAATACCGACATTCCTCCGTAATTAATCGATATCTGAGTGCTAAATATTGATGCATAATTTTTGCGACGGGTTTGCGCCTTGTCAGATATTCGGTGGCTGCTAATGGAGCACATGCACCTGTAATGTGGTGTGTAGTTTCAGGCTGTCTTTGGCATCGTCGACATAAATCATTTTCAATGGCCGCGCGGATGATATATTTTTAATAGTTTTTAGTTGCAATCACTTGGTCCTGTATAGCCTGTAGAAAACCTTCAGCAAAGATTCCTGGTCTGTTTAGCCAGTTGTTGGATGCAGTGGAGTCTATTTCCGGTTGATCGATTGCATGTGGATATTTTTCATTGTAAAGTTAATGACTGGACATGCTGAACATCAGTTGGGACACCTCTCGTTGAGGGGGTCACTTCAAATTAGCGGGATGTATTTCGCTTCTTGGCTTTGTTGCTTCTGAAAAACCAGCTTGAGGTTGTATACACACTTATGGTGTAGATGTTTGATGTCTGCCATTCCTCGCCCTCCTTGTCTTCGTGGTAAGTAGACACGTTCGACGGCTGATTTTGGGTGATGTATTCCCCGAATTTTGTAAGTAATACCCTGGTCGTCCTTATGATCTGTGTCAGACCATTTCGTCGGTCCAAACGTGTAGCAAATGTGTTGATAACTTTGCACTCGCCTTTGATAACTCGCCTTACGTATTCCTCCGTTGTTGCTCGTACGATTTCAGAATGATGCATTCTTTTTGCTTGAGTCAAGCCAAGGTATTTGTATGTATTATTCTCTGACATGGCATTAATCTTTTCATAGTTTGATAACTCAAAATCTCGCATAATAAGTCTACGGCATTTTTATGTACCAAATGGCATTTTAATATCATTGGAGAAGTCTTCGGTCAGTTCCAGTAATGTTTTCAGCTGACGCTCCTTTGACGCATATAACTTAATCTCATCTATATTTAATAAGTAAGAAAGCTTATGTTGAGATGAACGTGGTTCTTTTATGTTGAAATCGTAATTTGTTTCATTTAATATAGATGAAGGTGGGTTTAATGCAAGGGAAAACCATAAAGGGCGCAGGGCATCTCCTTGAAATATACCTCGTTTAATTGGTATTGGAGCTGTACTTATGAGGCCTTCGACCGAATCTATTACAAGCTGTTGTTTGTAACCTTTGCTTTTTTATGAACCCTTTTTTGGTCAATACCTGCAACGTTGTGTCTGTTGATAAATTCATATATTTTGGATCCTACACAAAATGTCAATAGTTTATACAGGGTGCATAGACATGTAATAGGACGATACTTTGAGGGATCTTTGGTATTTTCTACTTCCTTCGGTAGAAGGTGAGTTTGTCCCTTCATCACAAATGCGGGTACTTGAGCTTCCTTTTGAAGGATTGATGTAAAGTAATGAGCTATCAAAGCCTAAGCGATCGTGAGCTTTTTTAACCAAAAATTGTGGATACCATCCGGGCCTGGGGAATTTTGAGTATTTTTTACTGCTTGTTTGATATCTTCTTCGTCGACATCATCCATCATGGTAATACTTTCCAGTATATGTATATGTGTATTCATATCTGAAATCCAATGTGAGTTCATACTGTGTGTTGTGCTGGAAGACCAGTTCAATTTGGAAGAAGAGTTCAATTTGCTCACTGCTAGGTATTTCTACTAGGTGGTTTTTTATTTTCCTATTCTATTTTGTTTAATTTAATTTAATTTAATTTTTTATTTTTTATTTTTAATTTTTTTTTATTTTTTATTTTTTATTTTTTATTATTATTATTTTTTTTGATACCGCATTAACTCTGCCTTACTTTATAGCCTGCTAATATTACATTTATTTAAAGAAAAACCCCATCTTCCAGCGCACAGTGCAAGTGACCAAGTGAATGACGCCTTGCCGCAGCATCATCAACCCATCAGTGGCGAAATATTGAGGTGGTAGTAGTGGTTGTTGTTCTTGTTGTTGCTTACCTTACTACATAATATGGCGTTTTGCTTTATTCGTGCCAATTACGACGCTGGACATGCATACCATAATCTGTATATATATATATATATATATATATATATACAAGTATGTTTGCACCTCTCATGTTGCATGCATCATTTCGCCACTCTGCCGATAGTTAGTTCGTTCGCTTGCAGTAGCTTGAGGCAGCTTTGTTGTCCGTCCATTACTGTGCAGCGCCCAATGTCTTAATAATAATTACGTGCAGCCTTTTGAGGCTTTTATTTAGTGAAATTGTTGTCATGATGGTAAGTTCTGGTGTTGTTGTTGTACTTATTATTATGTGGCAAGGAAGTGTGTATGATTAAATTGAGTCATTATGAAAGTGTTTATTACTTGTTCTCACATACATACAGACATATACATATATGTACATGGTATGAGACATGATTGTTCATGTGTGGTTGTTGTTGTTGTTGTTGTTGTTGTTACTTTGTTTACTCAATTGTGTGTGATAAGTGGAAAATTAGCATTTCATTGCTTGCCATTTCGGTGTTGGGTAGTTAAGACCGTTTTTTTTTGTTGTTGCAGAAGCATAACCATCGCTCTGTATTGATTGGTATATACATATGTACATATGTATATGGGATGATATATGCTTATGATGGCATACTAACAGGTATTTTTTGTTGGTAAAATATTTTTAAGGAATTTATTTCACCATTTTCACCATTCACCATTTTCAACTAAGCAGAAAGTAATTTCCTCCGTTCCGATATATGAAGATATCGATAGAGCGGAAGTTTTTCCAGTTGGGTAGATCAACCAAGGACCTTTTGGACCCTACGTTGAATTTTCCGCTTCCTTAGAAACACACAAAATCCACTACTTTGGGTCTTGTTCTACACTAATCGGCTTATGCAACCAGTGGTCACCGATTTTAGTCTTTCTTTGACCGACGCTTATTTTCAAAAGAAAAAATTCCACAATATTTTCACTTTCAAGCCTTTCATTTACAATATTTTTATGAACAAACTGCATTTACCACCTTGAGTCGCAAAATCTGCACACTTTTATGTCACTTTCATCACAACTGACTCACACAAAACAAGTGATTATCACCTCGGCGCACTCCAAATGTTGCCACCATAGCAAAAATGTGTTAAAAAATTAGTTCAAAGCCTGCTTGTCAACACTCCGAACATATAAATCAAGGTGGGGGAAAAAAGAAACGAGCGCAACTCGCGCTGACATGACCAGGCAGGATCAGGCGGTGGTGTCTGTGACTGCGTAAAGGATGAAGGCATTTTAAAAGCGGTGATAGTGCAATGTGCACGTCAATTAAGATACGAAAGACGTTAGATGAGCGACAGCCAGTAAGACAGACAGTCACCGAGTCTAACAACCAGCCAACCAGCCAACCAAGCATTGGGCTAGAGTTAACTGGCTGTCGTTTTGTTTAAATGTGTTGTAGAAAAAGAAATAGAAATGTCACTTGTACTCGTCGTAAGGTGGGTTTTTCTGTTAATTTGGTAGTCAGACGTACTATTACGTAACGCACTCGCCGCAGCAGCGCACGCAGTAGCAACATAAAACACTGATGGACCATTAAGTGGCACTAACTGTGGCTGCAACAGTAACAACAAGAAGCGGATAGATATGCCTATTGGCGAAGAGATCATAAGAACGAGCATGCGAAGTGGAAAGTGATCTCTATAGATATTTAATCTTATTAGTTTTTCACGTAAGAGTTAAGATTATTGCAATGTCTTGAAGGAGAAGTAAGATTTTCACTTTCTAATATCGTTTTTATTAGCTTAAGGGTAACCTTGGCAGCCCATCGCATATCACCGCTCACACTCCAGAGTTGACACCACTGGGAAACTGCTTAAGAATGACTTAACCTAGGGTAGAAGCACCTATAATTAGTGCGAATAGCCTATGAGGACAGCTTTTTAGCTTGGTCAGAGGTAAAATTTCAATATTCCCACGGACCTTGGCTTAAAGGTGTGGAGCTGCCTAAAAAACAGAGTTATCATATATAAGACCACAGGCACCACTGAAGCCCAAGCACGTCGGATACAGCACTTAGTTATCGGCCCCGAACTCTGGAATGTCGATTAAAACGAAAACTGAATCTCAAGATGCCGAACTGTTACTGTTAAGTATGACGCACATCACACTAAAAATACGCATAAAGACTATATTCGAAAACAGTATTACAAACTGCTTGGGCGTAAGATTGGATCCCAGGCTAATTTTTTTGGACACAAATGAAATACGCGGTGGAAAAGGCCTCTCGCATAACATCTCAACTAAACAAGCTGAGGTCAGCTATATAATAATCTTCGTAAGAAAAGGTAAAACTGCTGACTTTAGCAACTATTAATATTCTTCTATAAGGAGTACAATTATAGGGCGACAAATTAAAGAGAGATAAGCGGCACCAATTTATAGCCAAAATATATCGTACAACAGCATAAAGGGAATCGCCAGCATACTGTAAAGCTGTGAAGCTTTTCTTGTGGTATACGGAGGCTTTAAAACACCTGGCACTCGAAGTGAAGAAAATTTGGAAACTAAAGACTCAAGAAATATATGTAAAAAACAATAAGAGAAAATTAAAAAAAAAAATCCCAAATTGGAAGGCGAAACCGGGGGGAACGAGGAAATTATGGCATATGGTCAACCAGACTAATTATGGCTGAACATTCGACGAAGTCAATTCTATGTCACCTAGGTGCTTCCTGGGCATGAATAGAAGTTCATGTATACTGGCATGCATACACAGCTGCTTGTTCATGCATCTTACATCGATGTTGTATGCATGCAGTTTCTGCTGGGAGTCGTCATTGCCATTGTGTATGCAGTGACGATTTCAAAAGTTTTGGTTGATCTCAAAAGCTATTACCTACTTCATTGGAAATAGTGGTGAACAATATTTACAGGCAGATAGGTCATGCAGATAAAGACAAAGAGCGCCCTGTCATGCAAAGGTCAAAAAATACCTGGAAGCATTGAATAATGATATATTAAACTACCCGCCGTATTGTTCAGACGTTGCTCTAACAGCTTTTTCGACGGATGCAAACTAATTTGGCGAGTAACCGGTTGAGGTATTCTGAGGAACTCGAATAACGGAGGACTAATTTTTTAAAGATGGTATTCGAAAGTTACCAGAGAGATGGGGAAAACTAGTCAATACTTTGTATGATGCTTTTTTTTATTTATTTTTTATTTTTTGAATAAAGAGGTTTTTTGAGTATAAAAATGGGTCGAATTAATTTATACATAATTTTTTTTTTAATTTTTATTAAAATTTGTATTATTTTTCTTTGCTAAATGGGCACAAACATTGCCCTTTTTCTTTATGCATGCTTGCAATATAGGCCGGGTATTCTGTCCCGGTGTTCTGTCTCTTTATTATTTTGATAGATTTAGATATTTTAATAAGATTGGACGTGTAAAATTAGCTCGCAACCATAACGTTGTAACCGAAACTCGAAACTCAAAACAGACTTTAATAGCATGACGCAGCGATCTATGAATTATCTATGTTTCTATCGGAATCAAGATTATTTTCGTTGATCTGTTGTGAACTACGAATGTACTAAATTTGATACACAACGTATTTACTTACTAATGGATATCTTCGCACAAATATTCAATACAACATTCATAAGATCGGTTCTGGACCACTTTCTGACAAAAAAAAAAAAATTAATTTCAAGTAATATGTACCATAAGCTTTTTTTATTGATACTTCCCGGAAGAAACATTGTTACCTCTGTAAATTTTGGCAGAAAGCTATTTGGTTCAATTTTCCAGGAAAAAACCATCACAAGAAGACTCTCCGGGTTCAAACTGTCGTTTTGGCCATTTTTAATATGTCATGATCTGTCATTTTTTTCATTGTATTCAGTAATGTTTACAATTTCATCATTGACCAACCATAAGCGTCGTGAATTTGCTGATTTTGCCTTGGAACAACTTGAAAACGATAACGATTTTTTTAAGAAAATCATCCTCTCCGAAGAGACTCACTTTCATCTGCGTGGTGCGGTAAATAAACAAAAGTGTCGCTTCTGGTGCGAAGGAAATCCACAAATTATTTATGAACAACCCTTACATTCACCTAAATTGACAGTTTGGTGTGGTTTTTGGTCTGGTGAAATCATCGGTCCGTACTTAATTCGAAATGAAGCTGGTAGCAACGTTACTGTCCATGGAAGCGGTATAGATCCGTGATAACCAACTTTTTATGGCCATAATTGGAAGAAGTTGATCTTAAAAACATCTGGTTCCAACAAGACGGGGCTAAGTGTCACACAGCACATGCAACAACCGAATTATTGCGAGAAAAGTTTGCAGATTCGATTATTTCAAGAAATTGTGACATTGAATGGCCTCCAAGAAGTTGTGATTTAACACAATTAGACTTGAGTTCTTGTGGGGTTACTTTAAGGCATTAGTCTTTAGCAATAAACCAGTCTCTCTTCAAACTTTAAAGTCAATATTGAGTTTGCTATTCATGACAAATGACTTGATTTAGTGGAAAAAGTGCTCAAAAATTCGTTATTGCAAAAGAAGGCAAAAGAAGTCGTGGAGGACATTTAAATGATGTTATATTCAGAACTTCATTGTGTCGATTGTACTTCACATTAAATAAAAACATTTGAATTTCCTTAACAATTAGTGTGTTTTTTTTTTAAAGAAATCATATCACTCTTATTGGAAAACCCTATACATATATATATTTATATAAACCGGCTAACCGGCTAACCGGCTGCTCGTTTAATTCTGATTGCTTTGGTTTGTATGTAGTGTATTTTGGCTTTTGCTGTCTGGCTGGCTGGCGTATGAGTCACAGTTAATCTGAATGTGCTTACATTTCAGTTTTTCAATTTTTTTTTTTTTAAATTATTCTCTTTATATAGATTTTTGTGCAGTTGCGGCTTTCGTTTTTTTTTTACTCATATACAAATATACATATATTCTTTGGATTTTTATTTTTTGCTTTTAATTTAAACTAATTTATTTGGTTTGGTTTTTGCTTTATGCTGATAATATTATTTATTTTTTTATTATTATTTTAATGCGCTTTTCACTTCTGTTTTCTATCTTTTCAACAATTTGCTTTGCACGTTTTTCTTGCCTTTTTTAGTTGTTTATGATTATCTTAGTTTAAATACTTAAAATGTATTTTTCTTTGCGCAGGTGACATACATATATTATTCCCCTTCGCCAAGCGTTGCGAGCCGTCAGTCTGCAGTTTTATTCACTAGTTTTCAACTTTATTTAGTTTTTTTTTTTAAATGCACCACCGCCATGTATTGGCTTTTAAGTTTGGTTTTTTCTATATTTTTTTCTATTTTTTATTTCCACCCAAGTCTGTGCCACGTTGCATCAGCACTTGCATTTAGCCTTAATGTTCTGTCAATTAAACAACAAATTGCCATACAAATTGTTGCTGCTTTTTCACAAATGTTCTTAATTAAATTAATTTTTCAGCGCTTTAATGGAATTTTCGTTTACGCCAATTTGTATGGTCATTTGCGTGGTAATTTATTTAAATAACTTGTTGTTGCGGTGTTTCTCTCAAAGGTTTTGAATTGGCTGTAGTATGCGTTGCGGAAAATCTAGAAAAAATTATTTTATATGGAATTTTGAACATAATTTTGTTTCTAGAGATACCAAAAAGAAATATCTCTGTGCTTGAGTTAGTATCTATCGGTATTTTAACTGATTTTTATGGACTCCAGAGCTAGGTGATCTGAATATACAAAAAAATTTTGGAAAAAAATTAGCCAAATTCGGCTTAGAATTAGTTTTAGCTTTAAATGTGGAAATTAAAATACATTTTTTTAGTTTCTGTTGCTTTAATATTCCAGAAAATAAAGGGTGATCCAAGTAGAGGTGCTTTTTCAACAGCTGCTATGTTACATTTGTTTAGTATTGTTTTTTCATTTCGTCATGGAAAGCTTCACGCCTGCACAACGTTTACAAATCATTAAATTTTATTAGGGAAATTCACGTGCTTCGTGCACTTTGCTCAATTTATGGTCAACATAATCGGCCTACTGAGCGTACTACTCGCAACACCATGACCCATTTCGAGATCCAGCATTCATTATTTTACAATATTCGACGGAACAGACCACGTGGCACGTAGTGAAGAAAATAAAGCGGCCGTAGCTGAGAGTGTACACGAAGACCGTGAACAGTGGATTCGTCGCCATTTGCAGCAGCTCGGACTGACGCATGGCACGACTTAAGGCAATTTACGACGAGATCTTAAATTGAAAGTGCACAAAATACAAGTGCAAGAACAGAAGCCGCTTGCCCTTCCCAAGCGACATCGCTTCGCTCTATGGCTATGGGCTCTTGAAAAGTTCCAAGAAGATCCGACGTTTTCGAGCCAAATTTTTTTTTAGCGATGAGGCCCATTTCCGGCTCAATGGGTATGTAAGCAAGCAAAATTGCCGCATATGGACCGAAGAGAAACCTGAATAGATTCAAGAGCTGCTATTTCATCCAGAAAAACAAGGGTTTGGTGTGGTTCGATGATTCCACCGGCCCATATTTCTTCAAAAATGATGCCGATGAGAATGTAACCGTCAATGTCGACCGTTACTGCGTCATGATAACCGACTATTTGATGCCTGAAATTGAAGATCGTGATCTCCGCGACATTTGGTTTCATCAGACGAGCCACTTCTCGCACATCGCATCAATCAATGGATTTATTGAAAGAGCACTTCGGTGAGCAGATAATTTCAGGTTGGTCCGGTCGTTTAGCCACCAAGATCGCATGATATCACACCGTTAGACTTTTTCCTGTGGAGATATGTAAAGTCCAAAGCCTATGCGGACAATCCCCCTTCGATTAAGACTTTGGAGTAAAACATCACGCGTGTCATTCGTCAGTTACCTGTCGAAATGCTCGAACAAATCATCGAAAATTGGGCTCAACGGATGGACCATGTGAGAAAGAGAGAATCTTCAAAAAATAAATGCCAAAAAATGTTCTTTGGAATGATAAAAAAAATCATTACCCTTTAGGTTGGAACTTTCTGCATCTTTTCTTTAAAAAGGTAGAGAACCTCGAAATGGATCACCTGTTATCTACTTTAAATCAGTGGGTTAATTTAGAAATTATGTTAGATGAATACATATTATCATATAATTTTCAATACTAAAAGCACAGGATATTAAATTTTAAGAAATTTAGAAAAAGTTTTTTTTTAATTTTTTAAAAATATTTTAAATACTTAAATAAAGTAAAAAATATTTTGTTTTTCATAGCTTAACAAATGTCTAAAAGTGCAATAAAGCATTTAATTCAAATAACAACATTCCTACAACAACAACTACAACAAAAGCAAACAACAACAAAAACATGCGATACGAAAATAACACAACTTCCTCAGGTTGCTAAACAAATATTCGTGATACCTGATAAGAATCAATACGAAACAAACACAACAGCTGAAAAGCATTGCCAAAGAGGGTGGAGAGCAGTATTGAGAGTGTCTTAAGCTAAGCTAAGCACAGAAAGGTGATCAAAAACGCGTTACAAGCAGCCAAAAAAGGAAATGAGAAAAAAGTGCAAAAGAACACAATTGAAATGAGACAAATGTAGAAAAGCCGTAGAGAAAACACCAAAAAAGCAGACAAAAAAGAAACACAAAAAAATTCGCGCTCGAAAAGTAAATAAATAAGCAATTGACATGCAGAATTTCGAGTTGAAAAAAAAACCGCATTACGCCTCTAATACCAAAGCCAAGTTCATTACTATTTTGCATGTAAATGATTTTTTTTGTATTTTTTTTTCTAGGTTTATTTTATGTTTTCAAGACATTGTGACAATTAATCGCAAAAAAAAGTCATCGCCCCCGCCACCGTGGCGCAGCACCTGACAACCTCTATAGAGCGGCTTGCTCAAGTGAACTTTTAATACAAACACACAGCGAAATATAATGAAATATGTATATGCATTTTGCAGAAGGGTGTATAAATTGAATTATAAGCAATTAAAAAAATTACCAAATAAAAAGATTTGAATTTCCTGTGAGTAAGTTGGTGGACGGACTATTTTGTTTGATCCAAATTTTTTTTTTTAATGATTTTATTCTATTCTAATATATTTTTTTGGTTTAATTTTTATTTTTTGTATTTTTTTATTTTCTCTAAGCCGCTTGTTGTTTGTGCAGTCAGTCGGTGCGAATTATAATCATTTGGTATTTAATTGCATTTGCTGTTGTTTGACAAGTTCGTGTCTTAAGTCTTTTATTTGCGCTAAAAGTGAGCAGGTCACAGTGGCTCGAGTGGCTTCTATGCTGCGGGTGGCACTTGACTGCTGCAATATTGTGTTTGTGTTGCGAATTACCGTTAAGCGATGTGAATATTTAATTAAAAAAATTGAATAGTTAAATTTTTTTTTGATTAATTACTATAAAAAATTATTTCTATGATACAAATCGAAATTACAGAGATAAAAAAATATAACAAAATAAATTAAATTTTTTTTTTTAAATTAAATAATATAACAAAATAATATAAAATAAGAAAATTAAAGTAATTTTAAAAACAAATAAAATAAAATAAAAACTTCTTCTTTCACTTTGGTGTAGGCACCAATTACAGGATTATGGCCGCATCAACAAAGCGCCACTCGTTCCATCGCTGTCTGGTGCCAGTTGGAAATACAAAGTGAAACCACCTGATATTTCCAACGGAGTGGAGGTCTTGCTCTTCCTCTACATTCCATCGAATACTTTCAAAGCTGGAGCGATTTCATCCATTCGAACGACATGATCCAGCCAGCGTAGCCGTTGTCTCTTTATTCGCTAAGCTATGTCAATGTCGACGTATACCTCGTACAGCTCATCGTTCCATCATCGTCTGCGGTATTCGCCGTTGCCAGCGCGTAAAGGACCATAAATCTTCCGCAATATTTTCTCTCGAAAATTCCTTAACATGACTCATCGGACGTTGACAGCATCCAAGCTTCTGTAGCATATATTTTAGAACGGGAATGATAAGCGACTTGCTGAGTTTGGTTTTGATGAGTCAAGAGAAGACATTACTTTTCAATTGCCTACTCAGTCCAAAGTAGCACCTCTTGACCAGAGTGATTCTGTGTTGGATTTCAAGGCTAACATTGTTGGTGTTGTTAATGATGGTTCCCAGATACACGAAATTAGCTACGACTTCGAAGTTGTGACTGTCAACAGTGACGTGGGCGCCAAGTCGCGTATGCGATGACTGTTTATTTGATGACAGGAGATATTTTGTCTTACCCTCATTCACTACCAGACCCATTCGTTTCTCTTCTTTGTCTAACCTGGAGAATGCAGAACTTAAGGTTCGGTTGTTTTGACCAAATTATATCATTAACATCGGCATACGACAACATTTCCACACTCTTGTAGAAGAGTGTACCTGGTCTATTTAGCTCTGCAGCTCGTATTATTTTCTCCAGCATCAAATTGAAGAGATCACACGATAAAGAGTCACCTTATTTGTAATCACCTTTGGTGTCGAACGACTCGCAGAGATCCTTCCCTACTATGAGTGCGATTCTGGTGTTATCCAGGGTCAGTTTACGTAGCCGTATGAGTTTTGTGGGGATGATGTTTCTCGATTATTTTCTCTCGGATCTTCTCCAAGACTTATCACATGGTGAATATCTGGTCAATAGTGGATTTAAAAGCCATATATATAAGGTCCAATTAGTTTGTTGACGGAGGGCTTTGGTCTTTCACACAAAACGCTAGATAGGACCTTATATGCGATATTAAGGTGGCTTATTCCACGGTAATTAGTACAAACCATGAGGTCCCTCTTTTTGGATTGGGCAGAGTACACTGTGGTTCCAATCATCGGGCATGCTTTCGTGCGACCATATTCTGCAAAGAAGTTGATGCATGTAGTTTTTCAGTTTTTATTTCGTTACACAGCTCCCTTATAGCGCTGATGAGCTGATGAGTGCTTCCAGAGATCAGGTGTGCAAGCCGAGTAAAAAATCTGCTGGCTGTCTGCTGCGATTGCAGATTTTCGACGAAAAATCTTCCTTGCGTTTGTTGATGGGCATTCTTTGCCGCATAGAGGCGGATGCGTATTTTTGCTGCTACAAGAACGAGATCCAGGTCGACATTTGATCCTCGGAACATACGCACGTCTAGAACACTGCGTACATGTCTTCCGCCTATCATAACATAATCGATTTGGTGGCGTGTTTTACGATCTGGCGACAGCCATGTAGCTTGATTAAGTATCGTATGGTGGAATCTGGTACTACAGACAATCATATTTCGGGCCCCTGCAAAGTCACTAATCCTTAGCCCGATTTCACCAGCACCCAGTTTCTTCCGTCCTTGTACCGTTTTTCGCACTTCTTGGACGGTACAAGGACGGAGGACACCAAACAGCTGGGTGGCAGGCGGCGCACTTCCAATCAAGGAAACGGACAGGACAAGCTGAATAAAAGAGAATTAAAGAAAATAAAATAAATTAGATTAAACAAAAATTATTATAAAATGTTTTTCTGGCAGTGTTAGCGTCGATATTAGAGCAAAGTCGCTGTCGTCCTTACGTATTCTCAACTTGAGTTCTCGGTTATCTGTGCTGGTTTCGTACAAAGAGTCAAATTAGTTTACGAAATAAAATTTTTTTTTTTTTGAGAAAAAATCCTTGTTTTTTTTTAATTTTTACCAAAAAAAAGCCTTTAATTTATTATGTCCAACAAAATATTACCGCTAATTTACTTCCAGCCACAATTTGGTGTCTGCGCGACACTTATCGCAATGCTATTAACCTAAATCAGTTGAAAATCCCTTATACTTTAGAAATTGCCATTTACACGCAGTGATACACATACAAACATGCATAGAAGTGCATACAATTTACCGCCGATTCCTATCACTGAACTTACTTACATAAGTACTTTTGTGTCGACGAATCAGCTCAGCCGGCAAATTACGTACGTCTATATATATATATATTTCTAGCATTTCGGTGAATTATTATATACAAAATTATCTACATCATAATTACCAACCAACATTACGTTTGACCACAAACTGATTCAACAGCAAAGACACCAACAGCCAACAAAAGCCCAAACAAGTGATTCATAAATGAATTTATTATTATTTATGTTGTTTATGCACTCGCACAATAGTTTTGGTTTGTGACAAAATATCGCGTGCAGTTAGGAAAAATCGCATGCGATTTATTGGCGTAATAAATCTGAAAATGCAAAATGCAAATCACCGTCGAGAATTTTTTGGGGGAAAAACAAAATTATGAAAAAAATGAAATGAAAATTAGCTGCTGTTGGTCACTACAAAAATTTTCAAAATCATTTATTCCTCCAAATTCATACACACACACACACATACAATATATAGAGATATTTTTTTGTAATGCTCAACGATTGGCATAATTTCTATGTAAGTTCACAGCTGCCCACGCGCCAACACTTGGTGGTGGTGTTGTGGTGACGGCGGTGATTTTCTGTTTAGCTTTATTGTTTCAATGACTGTTGACACCGGCGGCACGTTCGGCGTTTGAATTGCTGGCGCCGTGCGGCACATGCTTTGTTCCGCAGACGTGGCGTGGCTCATTTATGAGTACTTTTGTGCGAGTAGTAGCCGCATGAGCAATTCAATGGCTACTATGAGTGTGAATGCGATCCGAATTATGCATTAAATACAATTAATATTAATTTTTCATAAATACATGCGACATTATGTCGATTTTAAACGGAAATAAATATTGGAGATTTCTCAATTCAGAATTCTTTAAACTGAATTAAAATAAATAAAACTATAAAAATATAACAAAAACAAAGTTAATAAAAAAAAAATGAAATTAAATAATAATAAAAAATATTTTATTTATCCATGGTATATTCGCCTGTCCTGGAACCGCTTGCGCATGACAGAATGACAACGAATCTTCGACATTCCCAATTGTTTCATCTGGTTGTTATAAAGGGAGATCCAAGTAGAGGTAATTTTTTCAATAGTCTTTTTTTAAGAGATCACGCGTGAGTCGTTTCAAGCTTTCAGGTTACTTTTGTTCAGTATTCTTTGGCATTTCATCATGGAAAGACTTACGCCTGAACAACGTTTACAAATCATTCAATTTTATAACGAAAATTCATGTTCTGTAAAGAATCTGCTTCGCGCGCTTCGCTCAAATTGTAGTCAACTTAGTCGGCCTACTGAGCATATACTATTCGCAACACCATCACCCATCATGAGACCCAGCATTCATTATTGGATAATATTCGACCGAATACATTACGTCCAGCACGTAGTGCAGAAAATATAGCAGGCGTAGCTGAGAGTGTACACGAAGACGTGGAAAGTCGATTCGGCGCCGTTCGCAGCAACCGAACTGACGTATGGAACGAATTGGCACATTTTACGTCGAGATCTTAAATTGAAAGGGTACAAAAGACAGCTCGTTTAATAACTGAAGCCGCTCGACCTTTCCAAGCGAAATCGCTTCGCTCTATGGGCTCTCGAAAAGTTCCAAGAAGATCCGATGTTTTCGAGCCGAATTTTGTTCAGCGATAATACCCATTTCTGGCTTAATGGATATGTAAAATTGCCGCATATGGAACGAAAAGCAACCTGAAGGAATTCAAGAGCTGCCAATTTATCCAGAAAAAAAACGGTGCGGTGTGGTTTGTGGGCCGGTAGAATCATCGGTCCATACTTCTTTAAAAATGATGCTGGTGAGAGCGTAACCATTATCACGCCATGATAACCGACTATTTGATAACTGAAATTGAAGCTCGTGATCTTCGCGACATTTGGTTTCAACAAGACGGACAAGACGCCGCCACTTACCACACATCGCATCAGTCAATGTATTTATTGAGAGAACACTCCGGTGAGCAGATAATTTCACGTTTTGGGCCAGTCGATTGGCCATCAAGATCTTGTGATATCACACCGGTAAACTTTTTCCAGTGGGGATATGTCAAGTCTAAAGCCTATGCGGACAATCCCGCTTCGATCCAGGCTTTGGAGCTAAACATCACGCGAACGACACGCGTCAGTCAGTTACCAGTAGAGAGGCTCGAAGGAATCATCCAAAATTGGACTCAACGGATGGACCATCTGAGACGTCGCCGCGGCCAACATTTGAAAGTGATAGTCTTCAAAAAATAAATGCTAAAGAAAGTTCTTTCGAATGATAATGAAAATTCCGCATTAAACTTGAATTTTCTGTATTTTTTTCTTAACAAAGGTAGGAAGGCTCGATATGGATCACCCTTTATATACAATATACTAAATTTTATTGTGAATTGGAGTCCGTGAACTTAGCTTTTGACTTCTTATTTTCTAACACTCACACTGTCAAAAAAACACAAATGTCATAGATTTTCTACGTCGCTACACTTGAAAGATTTTCCTATTTTTTATACCCTTCATGAAATTTGGTTCAAAACAATTATGCCGAACGTATAAGAATGGCGAGCGGAGTTGATTTAGACATGTCCGTCTGTTCGTTCGTTTGTTTGAAAGCAAAATATTCCCTCAGTTTTTGAGATATTTGAAAGAATATTTGTATACACGTGTGTTTCTAGAATGTATAGATCGTTTGTCGGAACCGGCCGAATCGGTCGACTATATCATATAGTTCCCATACAACAGATTGGTTCAGATATGTGGTATTGGGTCGAAAATCCGTTGAAAAAGCAACAAATTTTGGTATCCCACACGCTTAAACTCAACCGAATATTGACACTGAAAACCATCAATGTCGAATTTCGCATTTTTCAATAAATTTGAGAGATTCATGAAAGGTATAAAGACCGCGGCAGGTCCGAAGACACTACTGCCTTCTTGTTCATTTTCATTTCTACTATTTTCCGAAACACTTTTACAACAAAATTACAACAAAACTACCTGTTCACGCCAAATGCCGTCCCAATTAGACCGTTTTGCACCAGCACCAGTGTCACTATCAACGCAATAGCATCATCGTGTAGGATCATTAGTGCCAACAACAGTGGCAGTAGCAAATGATATGAGTACTCGTACTTGCCACATACGCTGAAGTTGCACTGCACTGGTGTTGCCAGCAGCCAGCAGAAACAAACAAATAAAACATTTTATTACTTGCAACACCCCAACACAGCAGCGACACTGCTGCTGCCACCAGTTTATGGCTTTACGCTATTGTTACTGTGCGGCCGCAACCAACGCGCGACGCGCAAGCAGCCATGAAGCATGCGCCGCAGTCATCAGCACCGCGGAAGCGTGCTGTGGTGACAATTATGCGACCATAAAAACTATGTAATTCTTAACGTTTATGGATTTTTAATAATTGCACTAATTGGCCGCCAGGTGCAGGAGCCCTAATGGGTTGCGCGTCTGTGCCAAGCAGCTCGTAGTTATTATTGTTGCTTTGGGATTTTTTTTTTAACTTTTTCATTTTTATTTAGATGAAATTTTTCCTCTATTTCCTTTTTCTTTCCTTTTTCATTCCATTTTTGCTCCATATTTGTACGCTCGCAGTGGATTACTCAGGCGCGCGCCCAGTCAGCATGCACAGATAAATAAATTTTATACCAAATACCATTGGATTTTTTACATTTTTTATTTTTTATTTATTTTTCTAATGGATTCTATGGCTGTCTGCGCGTAATTTGCGATTCCTAAGCACGTTTTATTATAATTTTGGTGCAGTTTTAAGCGCATTTCAATTTCATATGACTGCCTATGGCGTGAACTACCAGTCGCTGCTGCATCTGCCGGCAGTGCTTAGTATGGTTTGGTTGGTGGTGGTGTTGCCGGCTTGCTCCCGCTCGTGATTTACCCGTTGACCTCTTGTGCTACCGTATTGCCGAAGATGTCGCCCCAAAATGCCAACGCCAATTGGTTGGCTACTGTTGCTTGGAATTAAAGGCGCTGCGGCTGCAAATCATAAAAAATTCTCTAATTTCCTGTTATTGAAGGAATTTTTTTTTAATTAAATTTTTTTTTAAATATTTTTTTTTAGTTTTTTTTTTTACCTAACATTTGCTGTGCGAAAACGTGTCTACTCAATGTGGAAGCGTGCAGGTACTTAATAAGTATTCAATTACTAGCAAATTTTTGCAGACACGTGAGGAGACAAGGAGTGAAATTTCTTCTCTCGAAAATTTTATTAACAGATAGTAATTATGTATATAGCTGGTATGATGAGGAATGTCGAACTGTAGTGGGGATGAAAGCAAACTGCCTACCTCGCAACTTTGCGATCGACTACAACACGTGTGGGGTGCGATAGATACCGAGAGCTGAAGAGGGAAGCGAGACGCAATTGCAGACGGAAAAAAATGAAAGAGGCCGTAATGCGTGAATATGAAGAGCTTGAGAAACTGGCCGACAAGGGTAATGCTCGGTAATTCTATGAGAAGCTGCAGCGACTTACTTAGAAGGTTTCAAGACCGGCGCAAACTCGTGTAGGGACCATGGAGGTAATCTGGTGACAGATGTCCAAAGTATACTTAGTGTATGGAGTGAACACTTCTCCAACCTGCTCAATGGCAGTGATAGTGAAAACCTCGAAGACGGCGAACCCGAAACCCCAATCGATGACGATGGTATAGAAGTGGCATTACCCGACTATGAAGAAGTTCGAATAGCGATTGCCTTCTCAAAAAATAACGAAGCGGCGGGAGTCGATGGCTTACCGGCAGAACTATTCAAATACGGTGGCGAAGAGCTGACAAGGAGCATGCATCAGCTTCTTTGCAGAATATGGTCGGACGAAAGCATGTCTAACGAATGGAACCGCAGTGTACTCTGCCAAATCCAAAAAGAGGGACCTCACGGTTTGTACTAATTACCGTGCAATAATAAGCCTCCTTAATATCGAATATAAGGTCCTATCTAGCGTTTTGTGTGAAAGACCAAAGTCCTCCGTCAACAAACTGATCGGACTTTATCTATATGGCTTCTGGCCTGGTAAATCCACCATTGACCAGATATTCACCATGTGATAAGCCTTGGAGAAGACACGAGAGAAAATAATAGATACACACCACGTTTTTATCGATTTTGAAGCTGCCTTCGACAGCAGGATAAGGAAATGCCTCTACGCCGCTATGTCTGAATTTGATAACCCTACGAAACTCACGCGGCTTTGTAAACTGATCCTGGATAATACCAGAAGCGCGGTCAGAATTGTAAAGGACCTCTCCAAGCCGTTCGATACCAAACGAGGATTCAGACAAGGAGAGTCTTTATCGTGTGATTTCTTCAATTTGATGCTGGAGAAAGTAATACGAGCTGCAGAGCTAAATAGACCAGGTACAATCTTCTATAAGAGTGTGCACTTGTTGTCGTATGCCGATGATATTGATATAATTGGTCGTAACAACGGCACTGTAAGTTCTGCGTTCCTCAGATTAGACAAAGAAGCGAAGCGAATGGGTCTGGTAGTGAGCGAGGGCAAGACAAAATATCTCCTGTCATCAAATAAAGAGTCATCACACTCGCGACTTGGCTCCCACGTCCCTGTTGACAGTCACAACTTGGAAGCGGTAGATAATTTCGTCTATCCTCGAAGCAGCACCAACAACACCAACAATCTCAGCATTGAAATCCAACGCAGAATCACTCTTGCCAACAGGTGCTACTTTGGCCTGAGTACACAATTGAAAAGTAAATTTCTCTCTCGACGAACCAAAACCAAACTCTACAAGTCGCTCATCATTCCCGTTCTGCCATATTTTGCAGAAGCCTGGACGATGTCTACAGCCGATGAGTCGGCTTTAAGAGTATTCAAGAAAAAAGTTTTGCGGAAGAGTTATGGTCCTTTGCGCGTTGGCAACGGCGAATACCGCAGACGATGATGGAACGATGGGCTGTACGAGCTATACGACGACATTGACATAGTTCAGCGAATTTAGAGACAGCGGCTACGCTGGCTAGGTCATGTAGTCCAAATGGCTGAAAGCGCTCCAGCTTTGAAAGTATTCGATGGAGTACCCGCTGGCGGAAGCAGAGGAAGAGGAAGGCATCCACTCTGTTAAGAGGATCAGGTGGAGAGCGACCTGGTATCACTTGGTATTTCTAACTACAATTAAGTTCTGACTTTTTTGCAGGAACGAAGTTTCACGACTTCTTTTGCAGGAACGAATTCGATGAACCCAATTTTTTTAAGAAAATCATTTTCTGCGATGAGGCTCACTTTCATCTGGGTGGTGCGGAAAATATCCAAAACTATCGATTCTGGTGCAAAGAAAATCCACAAATTATTCATGAAGAACCATTACATTCACCTAAATCGACAGTTTGGTGTGGTTTTTGGTCTGGTGGAATCATCGGTTCGTACTTCTTTTGAAATGAAGCTAGTAGCACCGTTACTATCAATAGAGAGTGGTACAGATCGATGATAACCAACTTTTAATGGCTATAATTGGAAGAAGTTAATCCTAACAACATCTGGTTCCAACAAGACAGGGCTGCGTGTCACACAGCACGTGAAACAACCGAATTATTGCGAGAAAGATTTGGAGATTCGATTATTTCAAGAAATTGCGACATTAAATGTCCTCCAAGAAGTTGTGATTTAACACAATTAGACTTGAGTTCTTGTGGTGTTATTTGAAGTCACTGGTCTTTAGCAATAATCCAGACTCGCTTCAAGCTTTAAAAGTCAATATTGAACGTGCTGTTCATGACAAATGACTTGATTTAGTGGAAAAAGTGCTCAAAAATTGAATGATTTTATGTTCGGAAATTAGTTGTATCGAAATTTACGACCACTTTTTGCCACATACTCAGCCATAACTTGACGAATGTTGGTTTTCAAGTGCTCAAGAGGTAAAGGTTTATCCACGTAATTACGATCTTTCGCGTAACCCCACAAAAACAGAGTCCAACGGCGTCATATCGCACGGTGGTGGCCAGCGTAAAGACGAGAGATTACGCAGGCGGGATATTTCTCTCGCAATAAAGACATATTCGCTTGTGTTGTGTGTTATGTGGCACGATCTTACTGGAGCCACACATTGTCCAATTTGCGCTCTCCAATTGCAGTTTAGTAAGGTCTTATCATATGATAACAACGCTTCGAATTGATAGTGACAGTCTCACCGTTATCGTTTACAAAGGACTAAAGTCCAACCACACCTTCGGAGCAAAGAGCGCACCTGACAGTGGGTGTAATGGCCTTTTTTCAACTATTCGAGCGTTATCGGAGTCCCAATTTTGCTTATTTACGTATCCACCAAGTGCAAAATGTGTCTCGTCGCTGAAAAATATTTCGTTGGAAAAATCACGGTCCAAGTACAAAATAAGTTATATGTACCGTAAGAAAGTAGCTCTTCAAAACGTCTAGAAATAGATACATTAGGGTCTTCGTCGGCTGCACTTTTAGTTACATCAGCGATATTTGAGATGAAACGAGCAGAACTATGATGCACAGGTCTTACTTGCAATATCTATAACCGATCCAGTCTCTTCAAATTTTTTTAAAATTTTACCAATTTCTTATACGTACCATAATCTCCTCTCAAAACACGAAACTTGGCCATGTTTGAATCACAATTTTTGAAATAAATTAACTTCATGTCTTAACAAATCGATTATATGGGAACTATGTGATATAGTCGTCCAATCGTGATGATTATTAGTACAACTACTTGGTTACTTATATGAGCTTAGAAGACCTATTTGCATATTCTTGGATGTTTTATTGAAGTACTTAGCACCCAAAATCCGGCCTCTACTGACAAATCATCAATGAACACTTAGAGCAGACAAAATCAACTTAGCTTAGCATTGTGATATGATCGTTATACTGCTCTTGCTGGTACTTATATATTTCGAACCATTTCATGTACAAGAAAAATATAATCATTGTTACGATGGTAGAGGAAGCGGTGAAGGATAAAAAATATTATTCATTAAAAACACTAAGAAATTAAATTAATTAATTAAAAAATTTCAAAATAACTATAAATACACTGTTTATCCGCTCCTATGAACATACAAATGTCTGAATGTGCGCTTCAAAGCTGGTCTGACTTCATTAGAAAAATTTCAATTTCTGTTTAAAAACTCAAAATTATAACATTATTCACATTACAATGAACTCATACAATTATGAATTAAGTTTATTTAATTTTTTTCGAACATTTCTTATCACAAGCGGCAGTCAACTTCCCAAGAAATTAGCTTCGCAAAATATTTTTGTGAAATGAGAACCAAAAATTTTATTTCATTAAGGCTTATCGGAGTGTAGCAGCACAGCGCGAATACCCAAAAAAAAAAAAAACTATACAACAACAATAATATCAGTTTAGATAAGTAGTCGTAGCACATATATATCTTAAGTTATTACACTTTATATTAATTATATGCCTATACAGTTCTATATATATGCATGTACATTAGGGTGAGAGAATTTTTGTTTAGGAATAAACATTTTTGCGCTCTAAAAACAATTTGCTTATCATTTCAGCATGCCAAAAGGGTGAGGGTGAAAATTTTGCTTGTAGCTTACAGTCTTCAAATAACAAATTTATAAATTTTACATACCAATTCTTCCAAGAATAGGGTTTCATTCAATCCTCATCATACGCTAGAAAGAGTTCTCAAGCAAAACACTCTCTCTAACTTTTATTCAAAAGAAAAATAAATAAAAAATATCCTTATTTACATTTTTTTCCCCTAACAATCCATTCGAACTTTTTCTTAGACCATTGAAAAGAAAAGCCTTCACCCGACGAACTAAACTCTAAAAGTCGCTCATCAAACTCATCTGTTTTGTGGCTCGTTCAAAGGTGTGCGCAATGACGACATCTACTCAGTCAGCGTTTCGAGTTTTCTAGAGAAAAGTTTAGCGAATGCTTTACGCCGACGATGAAGCGATGAGCTGTATGAGATATTAGAAGGCATACACATAGTTCAGCGAGTTAAGTTACATCAGCTACTTTGGCTACGTAAGTTTGGCAATACTCTAGCTTTGAAAGTATTCAACCGAGTAGCCGTCGGAACGGGAAGACCTCCAATCCATTAGAAAGGTCAAGTGGATATGATCTCTGGCATTACTTATATAGCAACTTAATGTGAAGAATTATATTTTATTTTATCGCATTTTATTTTAGTTTATTTATTTAAATTAATTTAATTTAATTTAATTTTAATTTTACTGATTTTATTATTTATTTTTTTTATTCAATTTAAGTTAATTTAATTTTTTTATCTTGTTTTATTTTATTTATTTTTTCTCCTTTATTTTTTTTAAATTTTATTTTATATAATTTTTTTTCTTTTCTTTTTCTTTCTTTTTTATTAAAATTATTTTATTTTATTTTTTTATTTTTATTTTTTATTTTTTTTTTATTTTTATTTTATTTTTTTATTTTACTTAATTCTTATCTTTTTATTTTTTATTTATTTGATTTGATTTTATTTTTTTACTTTATTTTATTTAATTTAAATTTTTCACTTTATTTTTTTATTTTATTTTATTTTATTTTATTTATTTTTATATTATTTTATTTTATTTTTTGTTTTATTTATTTATTTTTTATTTTATTTTTTTATTTTTTTTATTTTAGTTTTTTTATTTATATTATTTTATTTTTTATTAATCTTATTTTATTTTAATTTTTTTTTTTAATATCATATATATTTATTTTTTATTTTTTATTTTTTTACTTTATTTTATTATATTTTTTTATTTATTTATTTTTATTTTTTTTTTTTTTTTTTTTATATTATTTAATTTTTAAAAAATTTAATTTTTTTTAATTTTTTTAATTTTTTTTTACTATTATTTTTATTTATTTTTTATTTTTATTTATTGTTGTTTTTTATGTAAATTTAATTTAAATTTTTTTATTAATATTTTTTAATTTTTTTTATATATTCTATTACTTTTACTAAATATTTCCGTATCCACATGACGATCTGTAAAAATTTTAATTTTAACAAGCAGCATACGTGAATTCCAGCAGAAGTGCTGATATACTCATGCTCGTTCTGTTTATAATATTTTTCAAGTGCAAGTGTTGAAGTTTTGTAATGAGTGAGTATGTTATCACTTTAGCGAACCGAGAAAAGGCCGAAATTCGGAGAAGAAAAAAGCAAACGAACATTTTGCAATTCTCAGTAAATGCTGAATGAAATGTGTAGACGAATTTGAAGCCCGCATTTTGTATTCAGACCTTAATCGCGCAATACGCGAATTTTCTTTCCTTTTTGGAAACATAAGAAAATGTTGTGCCTCCCGCGTAAAAGTGCAGCGGCACTCCTTCTGTGTGCACTAACAGTGTGGTGTCAAACGGTTAATAGTGAATTTACTATCGAAGATTGCAAGCAGCTAAATAGTACCGTTAATATTACTTGCACCTCTGAGGATGCATATTCCTTCACTATAAATTTCCAAAATGTCGCTCAATTCGAGATCTTTATCAGCGTAGACAATAATCAACGTTTAAATGAAATTACCATTAGGTGTTCTGGCACGGAAGAGGATATATTGCAAATCAGCACGAATCTGACGCAATTCTCCTTGGAGCACCATGATTTCGGCAGCATCACTGTGGATGGTTGTATACCCTTTGCGGATATCTTAACAAGATTTCATATAAAAATACCCAACGAGTTGAAGTTCCGACGCGGCGACTCCAGCACGCCACTCAAGCCGGAACATCTACAGAGCCTGGAGATGTTACCCAATATGGCGCTAAATGGCTACGGGCAACTCGATGAGCATATTTTTGCCAGTATGAAGAGTTTGCAGAAATTGGAACTAACTGGTTTAGAGGCGCCACTGCCTGGCGGCCTACTGTCGACGATCGGTGAGCATTTGTTGGAATTAAATATGCGTGGTAATGAAATAAATGAACTGCCGCAGGGGTTCTTCACGTCACTCAGCCGACTCGAGTCGCTCTTTTTGAGCTACAACAAATTCAAGACAATTCACAGCGACACCTTTGATCAGCTTCACAATCTTACCACATTGGATCTGAGTAATAATGAAATTGAACGACTGCCAGCTACTGTCTTCAAATCGCTTCAACATCTCACACATCTCTACCTTTCGGATAATCGCCTAAAACGGCTGGAACTCGGCACTTTTGTTGCGCTCAATAACTTGCAACATCTCAATATAGAAAACAATGCGTTAGAGATTGCATCCTCTGAGGCCTGCAAGATTTTCGACGGTCTTTCCAAACTGGAATATCTGCAACTGAGTAAAAATTCATTGACCGTTTATTGTTTACCCAACAATATGAGTTCAGTGTACGTGAATTTGGAGCAGAATCAAATTGGTGAGTTGTTGGTGCCGTCAGACGTTGGTCAGGAGCATCCACTGGCGAATTTGAATGTTCGTTACAACAGACTCGAACATTTGAGCGATGCCGTGCTACTCTATTTACATGAGTCCTTGCCGATACTCGAAATGGCACAGAACCCATGGCAATGTGATTGGGCTTCCGCAATGTGGTTGGATTATATCAAATTTAATAAAAAAACTATTTTGGATTTGGAAGAGCTTCAGTGCAGTGTGGGCAATACCATAAAGTCAGTAAACACAATCAAGTCCAGTGATGTAGGCAAACCTCCCGATTCGTCAATGTATTATATAATAGCGCTTGTGGTAGTTGGAGTACTGGCAGCCTTAGCCGTGCTGATGGCTTTTCTTTACAGACGTAAAGCGCTACGTAATAACGGCAAATGGAGTTGTGGCTCGGACGGTGACGTTCTCTAATGAATTGTTCATAGGCGGTCCAATTAATTATTTTCGATGGTGTTTTATCAGTAAAAGCATTTTTGTTAAAAAAAAAAAAAAGAAATAAAATATTTTTAATAAAAATATATATAACGGGTGATCCACTTCGAGGTTCCCTACTTTTTTAAAGAAAAAAAAAAACAGAAAATTCAAATTTAATGGGGAATGTTTTTTTTATCATTCGAATCAGCATTCTTTGGCATTTTTTTTTGAAGATTATCTCATTCAAATGTTGGTTGCGGCTACGTAACAGATGGTCCATCTCTTGAGTGCAATTTTCGATGACTCCTTCGAGCATTACGACTGGTAACTGGCGAATGACAAGCGTGATGTTTTGCCCTAAGGCCTGAATCGAAGCGGGATTTTCTACATAGACTTTAGACTTTATATATCCTCACCGGAAAAAGTCTAACGCTGTGATATCACACGATCTTGGTGGCCAATCGACCTTCCCAAAACGTGAAATTATCTGCTTACTGAAGTGTTCTCTCAATAAATCCATTGAATGGTGCGAAGTGTGGGAAGTGGCACCGTCTTGCTCGTCTTGTTGAAACCAAACGCCGCGGAGATCACGAGCTCCAATTTCAGGCATCAAATAGTTATCTTAGCGCGAAAACGGTCGCCATGGACGGCTACGTGAGATCATATTTGAAAAATATGTACCGATAATTTCACCGGCCCTCAAACTACCACACCAAACCGCTCTTGAATCTTTTCAGGTTGCTCTTCGTTCCAAATGCGAAATATTGCTTGTTCACATACCCGTTGAGCTAGAAATGGGCCTCATCGCTGAACAAAATTTGGCTCGAAAACGTCGGATCTTCTTGGAACTTCAGTTCTTGCACAAGGTGATGTTAATATTGATGAAATTGAAAGGGTAGATCGATAGAAACAGCGCTAAATCGAGATTCTTTGCATATTTAGAGCGCACCTGTAGTCAGGTATTTCTTCGCTGTCTTGCTTTTAAGTCGAACCTCGCGTAAGTTTTCTTATACACCAATTGCCTGCATGCAGATTCGCAAGGTATGGTCGGCTCTTAGGCATGACAGTAGAGGAACCCGACAAGATGAAGTACTTGCGCCTCATCTATCTGTCTTGTTAATAAACCGAAGGCTGAGGGAAATCTAGGAGAAGAACGGCTACAAAATCATAGTGTACGCCGACGAGCTGTCGTTTATAGGACGGTGAGGGTGTATAGAGAATTGTGCCAATGACATGGGCTTAGGAATTAACCCATAAAGGAGCATCAATTGCTCTCTATACTTGCAATTGAACGGTGATGGGACATGCTACCTAAAATTGTTTTAGCTGTAAATTCCATTAAATACAGGGGTTAGTGATCGTTTGTAGGCAGACAGCATTGCGAACTTCACCTGCTGATGCTAGGTATTTCCTCTTAGATCAACTCATCGCTGATATTAATGGGAATGGAAGGTGACACATGTGAGCTCACTACCTGAGCGTTCCATCAAACTGTTTCTGCAGGAAATATAGACCAGAAGAAAAACTTAAAACCTTAAGGTGCTTCCTTTGCAATTTCTCCGAACCGTGGGGGAGTAGGTTGAATTCTCTAGAGGCGACAATCTTTTTAAGACTTAAGCCAAATATCTGGTACAAGGATATGCCAGTTGTTATGTATTTTTTTTAACTCCACATATTGGTTTGACTATATAGTGGGCGATAATGTACCCTCAGCGGTATTACAATGAGCCACTTTGATGATCTAAGTGAACTGATGCTCGGTAACCACTTCAGCGGAACTTAATCTACCGGCCGTTAAAGCGATTTTTGGTCGAGCTCCTCTTCCAATTTGTGGCTTTGCGTCTTGATGTTTTCTTTTCAGCAAAATGGATAAACCTTTAGTCTATCTTTAGGCGCCTCCGAACGGCTGATGATTTTTTATGAGAAGCATTCAGTTCTATGCCATAAATACATTCGGAGGGGTTGACATACCCTGCCGACGCGCGATTGTAATTTAAAAAAACATATTATTTATTAATTAAATAATTTTTAAACTAATTTCTTACAATTCGAAAAGGGGGGATTTCGTGGGCTCATTAAGCATTATCTTTTACATGAAAAACCAGCACCGAAGCCAAGGACAGATTTGATAAATGGGGACTCTGCGCCATCAATTTCAATAGTTAAGTAGTGGTTAACTGAGTCCCGTTATGGTCGTACCACTACAAGTGGCGCCGAACGTTCAGGGCGCCCAAAAGAGGTCGTCACGCAATAAATCGTCGATAAGTAAGGCTGAGGCTGTAGGAATCTCAGCTAGGGGGTAGATAAAATTTTTCATGAATGTTTTGATATGAAAACTAATATCCGCGCCATGGGTGCTCAAACTCGAGAATAACCACTGCAAAAGAGTGCTTAGAGATTACCTAAACGGGGTTAGGTCGACGAAAAGCTGACAGCCCTTGGCCGGATAAAATTCGGGTCAACTCCGCTACGTAGAACTGATTCAATACCCATTAGCGGAATAAGTGGGAACAGCACTTAAAGTCCTGCAAGATCTGGGCTACAGTCAAATCGCTGTCTAATCCTTCGAGATGAGATGATCGGGTGGAAATTTCATTCGGTGATCACGCCTCGTCGGATGCGAAGAAGTGCGCGAGCTATTTTAGCCGGTTATTTACACTGCATCCTTCGGTTGACAAAAAGAAAATAAGAGTAACCCACCGTCTGCACAAACTGCCAGCGCGACGCTTGGTTCCTCCAAGGAAGAGGTTCAGGGGGTTATCGGGAAGGCGAAAGGCCCCAAATCAATCGGCCCCGATGGAATAATCAAGCTGATGGTAAAACATTTGGGTCCAGCGGGAGTAGATTATCTCACCAAGGTTCTCAATTTGTCTTTGACCACTCTCATTATATCCGATATGTATAAACTGGGTAGAGTGGTACAGCTACTAAAACCGGGGAAACCCCTAAATAAAAGAAAGTCTTATCGGCCGATATCTCTCCTTTACTTAGCAGCAAATACAATTGAGGCTTTGCTGCTCCCGTCTCTTATACACCATCTGAGCCCAGCTACACATCAGCAAGGCTTCCGGAAAGTGCACAGCACCACAACTACACGTAACGCCATAAATACTCAGATAATTCATGGCCTTAACCAAAAGCGACCCTGTGCGCGAACTGTTCTAGTAGCACTGGATCTGTCGAATGCTTTCGACACGGTTAATCACGCAGTGCTACTATCGGACATTGAGGATTCCTCATTACCGCCTAGGTTGAAGAAGTGGACCATGAATTGCCTGAGGGGTCGACAATCATTGATTGACTTTCGAGGTCAAACCTTAAAACTACGGAAAATTACATAGGGGGTTCCGCAGGGTATAATTTTAACATTTCAAGGCTTCCTCCGCAACTAGAGGGCGTTTATTTCATCTCATACTCCGATGACTGCTCGATATTGGCGTCTGGCCAGGATATTGATAAATTCAGCTACGAACTGCTACCCCATCCAGCATATTTTCCAGATTTAGCCCTCTAGTGACTATTTCATGTTTCCAAAGCTGAACAAATGGTTGAGGGAAAAGAGATTTGGTTCGAATGACGAGGTCATCACAGAGACAATAATCGTTTTGAGGGCTTTGAAGAACCTATTATTAGGAAAAACTTTGGACTAAACGTATGAAAAGGAGAATATTTTGAGAAATAAAACGCTTATTTACCGAAAAAAAATTATTATAATCAAAAAGTCAATGACTTATCAAATCACCCTCGTGGTCATATCAACTTTTTTTCGAAACTCTTATGATACAAACAACGAAAAGTATAAAATTCTAAGCTTATTGAACCATTTAAGACCGGAAGAACATATGGAAAACCACATTGATCTTTCTTAAAAGATTTCGAGCATATTGCCGACATATCGCTTACGGCTGTGACTCAACCATTTTCCAAGTTCTCAACCATAAAATTTGATAAAGGTGGCAATGAGACTAAAAAAAAAATTTTCTTCGAAAAACAAAAACAAAAAAAAATGAATTTAATCACATTAACGAAGAATAACACGCTAAATTCACCACAAACAACATGCAATCGAAAAGAGTTCCCATGAAAATACAATAAAAAAAGGCGCAGAAAGGCGCATATAAGCACACACACACACAAACACACAGTGAATACAGTTAAGCGCACTTGAGCACAAATTACATACAACATTTATCGACTATAAATGAAAATAATTGAAATAAAAGAGCGAACAATATGCTTTTGAGTATCAATTTGTACAACAACAAAGCAGTTAATGCACACACACACACACACACACACACACACACACATATGTTCTTGCATGTCCTTTTCCCAACAGTTGCCCAAATGAAGAATTATGAGCTGCGGATAATTGAGTAACCAGTCGAAATGTGAATTTACGCATAATAAAATACAAAACAATATTGAACACTTCACGTACGACAGCGGCGCTGACACGAGCACGAGCGCGCTACCAACGAAGGGATGGATGCAAGGACAATAGAAATATTGTTGCGTTTGGGCGTGTGAGAGAGGGAGTGTGTGTGAAGGTGTGCAGTGAAGTTCACTAAAATAGCAAATAATGTTGGTAACAGTAACGTTTATAATATTGCTTAATGCATACATACATACAAACATATATATTCCAACTGCAATAAAAGCCCGCCTCCCGGGGATGATCCTTAATGCTAAACGCAAATAAAAAACCTAAGCAAAAGTACATAAAATAACACAAATAATTGAGAATAAATCGAGAAACGCACAAAAAACAGCATGCACACACACGCACGCACATATGTATATATATGTAAATCCCTTGCAGGGCGCACACCCCGCTCTTCATGGTCGTGATGCACAATTAATAACTACGCCATGCAGTGGGCATGAGACACTCAAGGCTCAGTGCGCAGAAAGAGGGTGTTTGCCACAAAATGTTGCAGGTTTCAAGTGCTGCTGCTGCCTGCAACCCTCCTGATAAGTGTGTGTTTCATTGATGAGCCATGTCGAAAGCATGAACGCCGCTACTACCTCGAGGCTACTTTTCTTTAGCGACATAAGCAACACTTACCAAAACGACTCAGGCGCATAACGTGGGAAAGTTTCAGGCAGTGGTCGCAGTGATCAGCAGCTAACATCGAGCACCCGAAAAAATTGCAGTGTGTTGATTTGGCCGCGCGAGTCGAGTGTACGCGGTCTACGTACGTCCGTGCGAAGTGCTCATATGCTTGCTGGTTGGCGAGAGAATGCGCGCGTGAAGTCACTAATGCGGCAACATAAGTAGATACTAGGAAGCCGCAGTCACCAATGCTCAGACATCAGCCACCAGCGCTCAGCCACGAACCGACTGCGCTCGGCTATCAGCAAAACAGCCAACAACACAATGTTTAACCTCAAGAAGCAGAGCCCATCAATATGTTACATACATTCAAAAGCGGTTTGATCATTCCAGCGGTTGCGTCAAGAGTTTTGGTGTAGTTTTTCCTCTATTCGAGTGCGTACCCATTGTAACGGTTTAATTTTTTAATGTCCTTTCCTTATCCTTGTGTTATCCCTGCCACTTATCTGGCATTGTGGTGTGTGATACGCTTGCCAAGCTTATCGGAAAGCAGGCGGAGTGTTTATTGCGTCACCACAAGTAAGAGCGATGGCTAAACCGAGCTTGGGTGTGGGAATATTTCCGTACCGTGAAGTGCAGCGTGCGCCCAGCATATGCTTTTCCGGCCATTTTTCACTCTCCCTTCGGCTGCTGTTTGTTGTTTGCATTTAATGGTTTTAACAGTTTTATGCTTCTTCTTCTTATTCCCCAACAGTCATTTATGAGACATTCTCTGACCACCGCTGTGTGGCAAAAAAAAAAAAACTCCGAACCGAACCGAACGTGTGCACTAACAATTCTTTATTTTTATGATTTTTCCCCCGCTGCCTTCGTGCAGCATCACTTTGGACGAAGCTCAAGCTCTTCATTTGCATCGGTCTCTCGGTGTGAGTGTGTGTCTCTGATGCACGTGTCGTACTGCCAACACCCACCCCGAGGCCAGTGAATCTGTGTACCTTCAGCGTATGCTACCTGTCACATCCACACATTCGGCACTTTGCGCAGACCCCGCAGAGGTCGTCGTTGAGAAGAATTGCAAATACAATAAATTAATATTTTCTTTATTCCACATCGCTTTTATTTATTCTTTGTTGTTGTTGTTGCTGGCGTTTGTTGTGTGCAATTGGCGAATGGCACGCATTAAAGTTTATGATGAGATTGTTAAGCGACAGGAAGTGATAAGATGCGTGCAAGGTGAGTGCGCCGGCTCGTTCTCCTAAAACCTACACATGGAGAAATTGATTCGAATTTATACTTAAGCCGGAGTTGCGACGAGCTGATGTGGAGTCCAGCTGTTGATGAATGGGCAGAGTTTACACTTCCTTTACTACTTCCGCTGGGATATGGTAAAAGAGCCTGAAATGTGGCATGTTATTCAGTGTGGAGCCCCAAACTTCATTTTTCCATTACGTTTTGATTTTATACTAAACCCGGGGACACATTCTTCCTTGTTCCTAGTAAGGTGGTGTGAATTACGCGGACAGTGTCCGAGCTTCGAGCAGCTTAAATACTCGTCTTAAGAAATGCGAACATCATCAACTCATAAGAAATCTGAAATATTACAGATCTCAATGCTATAAACATAACTGAGCTTGAACTCTCATCTCTAGCCTTTCCAATCTTTTAATCGGCAAGTTGAAAAGCTAATAGGTCTAAAGTCCCAAGAAGAAACAAACCGGCTTCTTCGGATCTTCGCGATGTATACGCTGACTCGTCTCTAAGAGTCAGTTTAATTAGCCACATTTTTGATAACTTCACAGCACTTTGCAATCCAAGTTTAGTTTTGCATGGGAAAATTCCCCACAATAGGGACGACGGACTCCTTTAGAGAGAAACAAGTGATTCTCCACGACATGCTCTACGCTTTCGTACTGTAAGCTATTTAAAGGCTTTTTTTATCTCTTAGTATTTACCTGCAGTCGGTTCTCTAGAATTTTTCCAGGATGAAGTCCTGCTACCGAATTTTCACTAAAAGCACTGCAATGTTCCTCTTACTGTAGACACCACAGGAAGTTTGACCGTACAGAGTCTATGTAGTGTTTCTGGTAACAACATGGACGTGATATCGTCTATGTGGGACTTCTCAAGTGATCAACTAGTCCAACTTAACCTAACCTACTCATGACTCGATAGTAGTAAGACACGGATGGGATCTTCCTGAAAGGAGTGTCCTTTAAGAGAGTACTGAGTTATTGTTTTGGGTGATTCGCTCGACTTTCTTCGGTAATCAAGGACAACAGTCACTAGTCCTCTTGCAAGAAAGGATTGGTCGGGCACTAGCAGAGCCGGTATGAAAGCCAATTGAATCGGTAATCGGAGCCGACTGACTTTTAGTCAGATCACCTTATGACATCTCAAGATTCTTCCACCAGTGCATCTCGACATCTTGGCGGAGGGTGGAGCTAATGCGAATATTCTTACATATTGTGAAGTGAGTAGCGAAACCCAAAGGATTTTGGAACCATTTTCTCATATCAGGAGTTATGAGGTGCCTGTCTTTTTTTATAATTGTACAGGATAACTCCAATAAGGAAGCCTTCATTCAATTTTCTTAAGATTTTTCCCTTAAAATCCTATACTACGACAAGTCGAGGTTAACTTAAGGAAGATTTCACCAAAAATTTCCCTAAAATTCAACTCACATTTTCTCTCACTGTAGCACCGCCCCACCCACCCATTAACGCTGCACCAACCACTGCGACAATCATAAATCTTTTATACAAACTAAACCGCACACACTTGCCGCAGGATACTGACTGCCGCTGACAGGATGCACTGCACTTTAGCTTCGCCTCAAACAAACTAGTCGTGACCGTGCGCCTCTAATGCACGCTGACACGTGTCGACACAACGACAAATCTCTGTCAAAGACCTTGCAAAGCAAACCAATAGAGACAGAAGATTTGCAATTAAATTTTGCTATTTGTTAAATGTAACGCTTTTGCGAGGACCAGAAAAGCCTACAACGAAAAGCATCCCTTCGTGTCCACCAGACGCTTTTGCAAATAAATCCTCCATTGAGGTGATTGTGCGTTGAATTTATTTACTCTAATTTATTTGGACACTGTGAAGAAGGCCACTTTGTATGATGAGAGACACAACGGTAATCATTGGAAATTAAGCCACAATTGATTTGTGCTTTTTTGTGGCAGATCTTTTGATGTCCACACTGGGTGCGTGCGTTAAGGTTAGTGTAACAAAAGGAAAAAGCATCTGCTTTTGATAGAAATAAAGCGTGGAGAAGCATGAGTGGGTGGTTTCTGATGATGGATTTAGAAGAACGATTGTGTTGACAAAATGACAAAATGGTGGTTCGAGATTTGTGACGAAGTGACGTCATGCTAATTGTAGTTAATTAGAGAGACCGTCTAAGCCACTGAAAATTCTTTGTGAAGTATTATCAGTGTCGAGGTGGGTTCCAAAACCTTTGGCTGCCTCACATCTCCACTTCCGTCGTTACTTCCGCTTTAGTAAGTGGGAGTTAGAGAGCGCAGGCGAACTAAGCTATATATTCTCTTCGTTATATTTCGTGAGAAAAAATTTGAAAGAAAAAAGCTCCCAAAAAGCTTAGAAAGTGCGCTGAATGTTGAAGGACTTGCTTGAGTGTCTGAATTATAAATTTAAATGCCGCATACACACACATTACAATAACAACAACAAGTGAGAGAGAGAAATAATTTTAAAATTTTACTCCAGACCCTCTCCTAGTCATCTGGTCCTTACATGGCGCATTTTTTAAATTATAAGTTTACGAGAGCAGCGAATTTCTTACTAAGTAGTCGTCCAGCTGTTGCAAGCTTTCTAGAACGGCGCGTAAAGCCATCTAGTTGAAAGAACCGTCAATATTTAACGTAATGAAAAACATTTTGTCCGGCTGCCCTCGATAGTTCAGTTGTTTCCATCAGTTAACAGTTTTCCGGAGCCGAATTACCTATAAATGAAGGTGGAAACCAAACCAATAATTGAGCTTCTTCGGGACAAGCTCTGCAAGCATGGAATCTTGGGACTATCTTCGAGCGTATGCGTAACTCCGTCAGAGATACAACTTTTTGTTTTGAAAAATTCGAAAGGGAAAGTCATCAGCCGCTAGGATCGATACTAAAAGGAAAGCAAAGATTTTCAAAACGATTGTGCTTCAGTCGCGTTAGGATCCTATAAAGAAAACTTTCGAGGTTCACAATAAAACAAACGTGTTTTGATCGTCCAATAGGAGTACAGAAGCTGACAACTGCCTATTCTATTGTTTTCTTTTTATTACAGCTGGTTTCTTGGTGGCGAATCCCTTGGTAGCCGCACAAGCTATGAAAGCTATGACATATTTATACAGTGAGCTGTTTTCCTCGAGAGCTAGGACAGTTCTAGGCCGCTCCTCTTGTAAACGGGCGCGGCAATAAGAACCTTTACGCCAAACATTTGAGTGACTCCTTTAAGGATATTGCTATTTAGCCATGATCCAAGGATACACACGACTTGGAGTAGAAATTGGAGAAAGTCTTAAAACTGTAACTGTATACCATGATGCAGTATTACATCCCATTAGACCTCAGAGAAAGTACAGCCTCTATAAGTATAAGAGCGTACAACCTCTGATGCATTCCTGTCCTCAAATAAACACTCTGGCATTTGCGTCTTTGCCCCCACTCACTTTGACAATCATAACTTTGAAATAGTAGATAATTTTGTCTACCCAAGAATTAGGAGCAACACCAAAATGACAGCTTTGATTGATGATTGAAATTCAACGCAGAATCACTCCTACCAACAGGTGCTACTCGATTATTGTAGATTTAATAACAGCGAGCCAGATTCTGTTCCTTCCGCCATTTGGTGTCAATTGTAGATACAAGGTGTAGCCAGGTTCAACCTAATCTTTCGAGCGGAGTAAATGTGTTTCTCTTCTCTGCTTCCAAAGGCGGGTACATCCATCCGTATGGCCTAACCGAGATAACGTAGGCTCTGAAGTATGTCCATGTCACCGTATATCTTGTAACAAATCATCATTCCTTTGCCACCGGTGTTTGCCGTTGCCCATGCGCAAAGGATCACACATTCCATAAATCGTTCTCAAATACTTTCCTTCGAAAATACCTAACTCCGCCTCATCAGATGTTATCATATTTCCAGGCTTCCACACCATCTAAAGGGTGATCCAAGTAGAGCTACTTTTTTCAATAGCCTTTCTTTGACAGATCGCGCGTGAGTCGTGTCAAGTTGTTATATTATTATTGTACAGTATTGTTTGACGTCTCATCATTACGCCTGAACAACGTTTCAAATTCATTCAACTTTATAACGAAAATTCATGTTCTGTAAAGAATGTGTTTCTCGCTCTTCGCTCAACTTATGGTCAACATAATCGTCCTACTGAGCGTACTATCCGCAACACCATCACCCATCTTGAGACCCAGCATACATTATTGGATAATATTCGACCGAATAGACCACGACCGTCTGGCACGCAGTGAAGAATATGTAGCGATCGTAGCTGAGATTGTACACGAAGACCGTGGAGAGTCGATTCGGCGCCGTTCACGGACTGACGTGTGACGAATAGAACGATATGGCGCATTTTACGTCGAGATCTTAAATCGAAAGCATACAAAATAAAACTTGTGCAAGAACTGACTCCGCGACATCGCTTCGCTCTATGGGTTCTTGGAAAGTTCCAAGAAGATCCGACGTTTCGAGCCAAATTTTGATCAGCGATGGGGCCCATTTTTGAATAAATGGGTATGTAAACAAGAAGAGTTGCAGAATTTTGGATGAAGGGCAACCAGAAGAAATTCAAGACCTGTCATTTCATTCAAACAAAACGGTTTGGTGTGGTTTGTGGGCCGGTGGAATCACCGGTCCATATTCCTTCAAAAATGATGCCGGTGAGAACGTAAGCGTCAATGGCGACCGTTATCGTGCCATTATAACCAACTATTTGATGCCTGAAATTGAAGCTCGTGATCTCCACGGCATTTGGTTCCAACAAGACGAACAAGACGAAGTCACTTCCCACACATCGCACCAATCAATGGATTTATTGAGAGAACACTTCGGTGAGCAGTTAATTTCACGTGTAGGGCCGGTCGATTGCCTACCGAGAACGTGTGATATCACACCGTTAGACTTTTTTCTGTGGGACGTGTAAAGTCTCAAGTCTATACGAACAATCCCACAATTTAGGCTTTGGAGCACAACATCACTCGTGACATTCGCCAGTTACTAGCTGAAATGCTCGAACGAGTCATCGAAAATTGGACACAACGGATGGACCATCTGAGACGTAGCCGCTGACAACATTTGGAAGAGATAATGATCAAAAGATAAATGCCAAAGAATGTTCTATCGAATAAAATTTTAATTTTCTGGGGTTTTTGTCTTTAAAAAAACCTGTATATATGTACGTTGTATATATTTCAAAATTCAGATATGATAAAGTAAAAATATTAATTCGACTAGCCTCACCACTACAAATCAGGCCGTAAAGTGAAGCAATGTGAGAGAGTTGCGTGCAGCCGCAACGCCATTTTTAATCACGAAAAATAAATTAGAATCCAGGAAATTCGTGAAACAATAATAAGTGCATGTGTAGAGACACACACAAACACATACATAGACACAAAGGAAAACAGACGTTATTTATAACATTCATTTTTAGCGCTTTTTTATGATTTTTTTTTTTTTTTTGCATGAATGAAGTGAGAGAAAAGGAAATTTGCATGCAAAGCAGACGCAATAAATTTTCCTAATTTCCCATAAATTTTCTGAATCAAAAAAGTGAAAAATGAAAAGAAAGAAAACAAAAAAAAAATAAAAAACGGAATAAAACATAAAAACTTCAACAAAAGATCATGCAAATTTCAATGGGCTAAATGTGAATAAACAACAATAGCAATATAAATACAAAAGTAACAACAAAAACAAACAAAAACCATCCACCCGCGCTAATTTGGCAGCGCCTGCAACACAGCGGCCGGCTGTCATTCAATATGCTAGCGGCGACGAAGATAGAAAACTGGAGTACTGGCGACTGTGTATGCACTGTACTGTGCATATGACAGAAAGGAGCTTTGAACGCTATATCCCCAGCCCAAGTGAGTGGGTGAGAGTGGGCGCTAAGCAAAGCAGCGTGACAGCGTCCCAGCAACGTGGACGTACCGAGGTCTTGGCTTGCGCAAATGGCCCATGTTTACGCAGTTAGACGCAACACAGCTTGGGCACTCAAGCGTCCATACGCAACAGCGTGTCGATGAGTTCCAGCGCAAGTGTGGACGGACATGGACGTGGCGCACTTCAAAGCGTTTGTGGCGCCACAGTCCGTGGCAACAATGAATAATGAGTGGTTCACAGTGCAAGAAAAACTTGTAGGCCACTAAATGCTATGGCAAAGAAAACAACAAAAACAATAATGTCAAATAAGATATGCAAAGCAGCACTTTATGACTCTGACACCAATCAACTTTATGTCGCCAAAACATTGCTGAGTCTGCTGGGCTTAGTTTTTAACTTGACTTGCGATGGAGCATTTGTGTGACGTGCAACGCGACTACCGTTCTTTTTTTGGGACATTAATCAGCAACCGAAATGTATTCTTATGGTTTTGTTTAAGGAAAATATGCAAATCTTTGGGAGAACCATGAAATGCCTTTAAGTTTTGAAACCTCTGGAAAGACTGCGTGAAACCAAGTGTTTGGCAGACAGGCTGCAGGTACAGTTGCTAGTTCCTTAATTCAATGGCGGAGAGGAGGAGTAACTCCTTCTAGAAGTAAGAAGTTCGGAGGTAAATATATTTGAGTAGACGTAAAATTTTAAATGCTGCCTCAGTGACCACAATTTCCTAAGGAAGGCAAGGAAACAAAATACCCTAGAATCTATAGATTCAGATCTCTCTGATCATAGTTCCATTCAAATCCAGTTAATTTGGGCTAAATCAGAGACTGTTAGTTGGTTGAGAGAGGGGATTTAAGTACCTAACCGTGAGCTGACACATCTAAGCCATTGAGTAGGACCTTTAAAATCCAATACGCACCTCCGAAATGCTAGAGCTGAGAGCATACTATCTAAGTCGGCTAAAGTCAACTACTCCCAATGATATTGCTGTATCGTTTCTCGCATGCTAAGTGCAAATAACATTTTCGTCTACCCACAATCCAGGCTGCTCCACCTTCATTTAGTGATGTGACCTACGTTGGAAGTGTTCCAGAAACTGAAACAGAATTTACTATCTTTGGAAACCTTAGATATGCAATTGGTACTAAATATTCAGTCATAAAAATTGAAACAATCAATAGATTTGAAATGATGTCTTAGTACGTAAGTCCAGGTCCAGCCGGATACTTCATCTAATATTTTCCAAGCTGGAGTGTTTTCATCCATCCCAACGACGTGATCTAGTCAGCGTAGTTGCTGAATTTCAATATCGTCGTATAACTCGTACAGCTCACCGTTCTGTTCCATCAATTTTTCTCGAAACATTTCTCCCGAAAACTATCTTCGGCGATTCATCGGATGTCGATATAGTCCAAGCTTCTGCATATATCGAATGGGAATGTAGAGTTCGGCTTTGATTAGTCAAAAGAAGACTTTACATTTGAATTGCCTACTCAATCCAAAGCAGCACCTGTTGACAAGATTGATTCTGCGTTGGATTTCAAGGCTGGCATTGTTAGTGTTGTTAATGCTAATTCCTAAATAGACAAAATTATCTACGCGTTCAAAATTGTAACCGTCAACAGTTACATGGGAGCCAATACTAGAATACGCTGACTCGTTCACTACCAGACCCATTTGTTTGCTGCTTCTTTATCCGGCCTGGAATCGAATGCAGTTTTCAAACCGATAAAAAGCTGGTGTGCATCAACTCTTTTGCCTCGGGTCTTCTCCAATATTTGTCGTATGGTGAATATCTGGTCAATGGTGGGTTTAACACATCTAAAGCAACACTGATAAGGTCCAATCAGCTTGTTGATGGTGTGCTTTAATCTTGTGAGGTACCCCTTTCTATGGATTAGGCAGGGTACACTTAGGTTCGAATGGTCGGAAGTATTTTCTTCCGACCACATTCTGGAAAGAAGCTGGTACATGTACTTTGTCAATTCTTCGCCACCATATTTGAATAGCTCAGCCAGTTAAGCCAACTGTCGTTATCTGAAATGGGGGATTCGGGTTCACCACTGCTGTGTGGTACACTTTTACTTCAATTCAGGAAGTAGGAGCACTGTTGGATATCGAAGGCCAGTTCACCTTCTTGGCTCCTACATGAGAATATTGTGCCACATCTCTGTCTTTTTTTCCGTTTGTAGGTGCGTCTCGCTTGCTTTTTCATTTCTCAGTGTCTATCACACCTCGCACGTATTGTGGTCGATCGCAACGTTTCGAGGTAAGCGGTCTGCTTTCTCTCCAATACGGCACGACAATGCTCATCGTAGGGGAACTTTCTTTAGGCTTGCAACAGCGGTACGTAGAGAGCTCGAGATGCCGTTTGAGGATGTTTCGTCATCGATTCTGAATTTTCTGACTAAAAGTTTTCTTCTGAAAGATACTCTTTACTCATCCTAGCGTCGAAATCGACAAGCACAAATGAGCGATATGTCAAAGAACTTTGCTTTAATTTGAATTGTAGCTAGACGTTCAGCCGGCGGTGTGAATTCCGGAACTCCGCGACGACACTTCTTTATATAGCAGCTGAAGTGTTTTATCGGACCCACCTTCTTTCGCCCATGTACGGTTCATTCTAGGTAACATACATGCCTTCAAACCGTGAGAGGTCATCATAAAAAAGAGGTCTCTCACTCGAGCCATATTTTGGTTATTTAATTTTTTTTTGTGGTGGATGTTTTTTGGTTACCCCACTAAACTAAAGAAGACGCCATCTTTTTTCAATTTTGGATATGTTCCGAAGGCATTTCAACATGGAACGCATGAGTCTGATGCCAACGAACCAACTTTCCCTTATTATCTACCTTGTTGCTGTTATCTACCTTAACCAAAGTTGTAGAATCGTTCCGGAATTGTGATCCTTAGTAGCAGCCACCAGTCAATACCGCAAGTGATGCAAAACGTCAACTATAGAAGATAATAACGGACTTTCAACTACGAAAATCTAAACTAACCTAAAAATTTGTGAATATAATTCAAATCTTTCCTTTGAAGTATCACTGAGCTAAAATTCCTTGATGCTACTTTCCTCTACTGAAATCGTCGAAGCAAGGTAGAGTCTTCCGTTTGCCTTTACTCCAACGAGCGGGTAACTTATCGAAATCTATGCTGCGCCAATTTCGATTCCTTCCTCGAAGGTAAGGCCGAACTTGTGCCTGTATTCACTCATTCTTATGTACATATAAATCATTACAGCGGATTGAGTAAATCTCTTCCGCCCCAAAGCATGTATAATTTCAAAAAATCTGTGCCAAAAAAAGAAGAAAAAAAATTAAAAAAGAAATTATTTCATCACAAACATGTTTATCACTTTGAAATTAATAACAGGAAATTATTTTTAACAAACCATAATATGCCATGAGTGAGGCTATCAGGCACATAGTGGACATAAGTGTCTGTGTAAAGCAAACAAGAAGAAGAGTGAAAAAGGATGGAACATAAATTTTCTGCCTTAAGACATTTGCCCCACAGCAACAAACATATTATTAGAGCAAAGTGCAGAAGGACGTACATGCTGTAAATTCGCTAACAGAATATTAAGACAAGTGTATCGGAGGAAATTCTCGTTCATATGTATGAGGTGTGTTCAAAGGAAGAGGTTCATCAATATCTATTTTGTTACCCTCGGATATAATACACTTGTGCAAACGCTTTTTCCAATCTTCGAAGCAATTCTGAAAAGCGCTTTTCGGTATGGCCCCATCAGCTCTTTCTTCAATTCTGACTTGATCTCATCAATTGTGGCAAAATGCTTTCCTTTCATTGGTTTCTTTAGTTTTAGGAATTGGGAAAAGTTGCAGGGAGCCAAATATGGTGAATACGGTGGTTGAGGCATGATTATAGTTTATTTTTGGCTAAAAAATCACGAATCAGCCATGATGTGTGAACTGGTGCATTATCGTGATGCGGAATCCATGATTTGTTTTTCAACAATTCCGGTCGTTGGAGCCTAATTGCTTCACGCAAAGGTTGCGTAACTTCTTTGTAGTATTTCTTATTAACTGTATGACCTTTTGGAAGGATCTCATGATGCACCAAACCATTGTAATGAAAGAAAATAGTGAGCAAAACCTCAACAGCAAAACCTAGGCCTTGGCTCATCTGGCAGCTTCCATTGGGATAATTGGTTTCGAAGTCATAACCATATACCCACGTTTGTCACCAGTTATGGCCTGTTTGAGCAAAGCCGGATCGTTGTTGACGTCATGCAACAACTCCTGAGCGATACTAATTTATGCGACAATGCTTTTGTTCAAAATTTAGCAATTTCGGAACCAACTTCGCTGCCACACGTTTCATGCCCAAACCATTCGAGAAAATTGAACGCCATAAGCCGATTGATATGCCAACATCCTCTGCAACTTCCCTAATAGAGATCGACGATTTTCAAGAACAATTTTTTTCACCGTTACAATTGACGTGGTCGCACCTCTAGGACGGTAATCGTCATCAACATCTTCTGGGCCTTCTGTAAAGCGTTTGTACCACTTATAAACACTTTTTTGAGATAAAGTGGACTCGCCGAATGCCACAGTCAACATTGTAATTTCATTGAAATATCTAGTTTGAGTTCAAACAGACGGACGGTCTTGGAGCACTTTATTCCATTTCAACGCAAAATTTAATAAAAATTCTCTGATCCATTTCTTTCAAAAGTCAAAAATCGAAGAGCACACAAAAAAGTCGAAATTGGCTCCTGATGCAAGCACATGATAAACATATGTGTCCGATTATAACAAAAACAAAATATCGATAAACGAATGTACCCAGCCCGCGAAAAATCAATATTCACCTTTTCCTTTGGACATACCTCGTACATTTATACTACATATTTATCTGACACTCACATGAACACTGAAATTATTAAGTTTTAAGCCAGACTTTATACTGTCAGCACTCTCTCAACAAATTTTCATTCTCACAACACAATTTCGTTAACTAATTTATTTGAGCTGTTAATAAATCTTTGATGGGCAAAAAGTTTGGCAATGAAAATAAATCAAAATCGAAATATACAAACATAGTAATTCCAAAAATGATATCGATAAATCCATTGACAGATAAGGATGTTCGGAGAGTAAGAGCGGCTGCGTCTATAAGCATCAAAACTGAGCATATGATAAAATTGAACAAGAAAGAAGGGCTATCTGCGGCCATGCAGAAGTCTGAGTGACTTTCATGTCATTTTCAAAGTTGCTGCAAATTTCGAAATTCGATTTCGATGATTTTCAGTGTCAATATGATATGAATATGATGAATATGAATTTACATGTGTGGGATACAAATTTCCACGCTCCTAGATACTTTTTGACGAATTTTTGAGCCAAAATCGCATATCTGAACAAATCGGTGATTTCACGCTGTTTTGTACAAAATTTCAAATCTGAAAAATCGGTCGTATATATGATATAGTGGTCCGATCTGGCTCCGACAAATATGCCTCTGCCTGCCAAGTTAGTTAAAATATCTCAAAAACTGAGGTACTAGGTTGAGTTCGAACAGACGGACGGACAGATGACCGGACAGAATATTTGTAAATCAATTTAGCTCGTCATTCTGATACGATTGGTATAAAGTTTGGTGGGTCTGTCTTTTCTCCATCTGACCTAAGTTAATATACCATTTCATGTACATGAAAGCTTTAAAAAACTAGCATCATGAATGGCTTCACCCTTCCTCACACTCTGTACTTAATGGGAGTATGTGATGATGATCGACATATAAACATGTGTCGAGTGTTCCCACATGACATATTTTAAAGAAAAACTCAACCCTTTTTATTGAGCCGCTTATTCGAAACTGATTTCCGCTTCTACTTTTACCAGACTTCAGTTCGGAGTATGTAGAGTGTACTACAGTTAGGTTTGCTCCATAATAAGCAAAACATCAAATCAAATCAACATCAATTAGGAGGGTTGCCTTATTTATATCGGTTTTTGACAATCTTGGAGTAGCAATCTGGCAACTGACGACTTTATCGTAAAGTTTACATTTGTGATGTTCAGCATACTCAGAACATTTTGACATATGAGCGAAATTTCTGTTGCTTACAGTAAATTTAAATATTCATCTCGGTCAAGAAATGGAATTAAACCGAGAACATTTTCGCGCGTTTTTCTTTTTAAACTTTCGATCTGGACTAACTTAGCAGCAGTGCATCGATTAATTTAATTAAATTTTTGGAGATGAAGGTCCACCAAGGACTAATGTTCATCGATGATATGATAAACTCAATCCCGGTCATAAATCACTCCAAGATGGATTTCGTGAAGGTCGTCCAAAACAGTTGTTGTTTCGGAAATTGTTGATTCTGTGCTCAAACTGATATTATTGCCAGATCGTTATGTGACCCATTGTGAGATTCAGACAAATATAGGTATTATTGGGATCTACATACGTTCAATTCGGCAAGAGCAAAAAAAAAAAAAACAAAACACGTTCACTTTGGATCTCACAAAATTTGTCAATCTCTAAAAAAAGAGTTGTGATCCATTTCGAGGTATCCTAATTTAAAACAAAAAACATAGAAGATTCAAATTTATTGGGGAATGTTTATTATCATTCGGAAGAACATCCTTTGGCATTCTCAGATGGTCCATTCCCTGAGTTCAATTTTCGATGATACGTTCGAGCATTTCGACTAGTAACTGGCGAATGACTCGCGTGATGTTTTGCTCCAAGGCCTTAATCGAAGCGGGATTGTCCGCTTAGACTTAAAACTTTACATATCCCCACAGGGAAAAGTCTAGCGATGTGATATCACACGATCTTGGTTGCCAATCAACGGGCCCGAAACCAAAACGTGAAATTATCTGCTCACCGAAGTGTTCTCTCAATAAAACCATTGATTGATGCAATGTGTGGGAAGTGCCCATGGTCGCCATTGACGGTTACGCTCTCACCGGCATCATTTTTGAAGAAATATGGACCTAGGATTCCACCGGCCCACATACCCCCACACCAAATAGTTTTTTTCTGTTCGAAATGGCAGCTCTTGAATCTCTTCAGGTTACTTTTCGTCCCAAATGCGGCAATTTTGCCTGTTACCCATACATACCCATTAAGCCGGAAATGGGCCCCATCGCTGAACAAAATTTCGCTCGAAAACGTCGGATCGTCTTCAAACTTTTCAAGATCCCATAGAGTGAAGCGAAGTCGCTTGGGAAGGTCGACCGGCTTCAGTTCTTGCACAAGTTGTATTTTGAACGTTTTCAATTTAAGATCTCGACGTAAAATGCGCCAAGTCGGAGTTGCTGAAACGGCGTCGAATCGAGAATTTTCGTAATAAAGTTGAATGATTTGTAAACGTTGCTCAGGCTTAAGTCTTTCCATTATGAAATGCCAAACAATACGGAACAAAAGTAACATGAAAGGTATAAATAGTGGATTGAGCCCGAAAGTATACAGTATGGGTGTTTCAAGATGAATTATTTGCCAGTAGTCTTTCAAGAAATAAGGAAAACTAACCGTCGGAGGCGGATCACTCTTCATCCCAGCAATGTGAGCTCTCTCTCACACATCGACTGAAAGAACTGTATTTTTGAGCACGCAAAACGTTGATTTGATGCGTCATCCACCGTATAGTTCTGACTTGACACCGAATGAATTCTTTGTATTTCCGTAAGGAAACAAGATAAGCTGAGAGGTCAACGTTTTTTGACACCCGCAGATACAGTTGATGCGTTCAGAACGGAAGTTTTTGAGATACCTCAGTCATAGTAGCAAAAGTGATTCGAAGTGCGCACACAACAAACCCAAAGTGCAGTTTGACATTAATCTAATGAACCGCCACTGCCCCACTTAAGTCATATGTAATATTTTTCATTTGGGTGTTTTTTGGTTCGAAAATCCTTATCACCAAAAAACCTGATTAATTTCTTCAAAATGAGCTCTCAAAATAAAACAAAAAAATCTGGAGTGACCAACCAACCCACAAAAACAAATTTTGACAAATTAAAAAATATAGTTTAAACTCCACTCCTACCACACACACACACACACACACACGCGCGCTTGCCACTTGCCTTTCCTGTTGGCTTGCCGGCTGTACATTTTAATTTAGTGAATAGTGGAAATACCCATGCTCACCATTAATATCCAGCAGTCAGATGTAGTAATTTTTGAAAGTCGACCAAATGAAAACGAAAAAGAAAATGAAACCCGAACACACCCACCCGCAGCGCAATTAACACCTCAAGTCCATTTCAAATGTCGGTCGGGCAGTGGTGGGAGGAGGCGGGGAGGAGGGGAGGGATCGCGGTGTTGGCGATGGTGTTGCAAGTGGCATAATAAGCCAACATATGCACTTGTTGTATTTGTATTGGTTTTCCACACTAAAACAAACCGAAAATCTGGCAAAACAATTTGCGTTAAGTCAAAATTTATAGAGCAACCATATATCAGCCGAAAAGAAAATTGAAAGACATAAAAATGAAAAATGCTCATATGGATGTGGATGTGTGTGTGTATGTCGCCGGGTAAAAATGAAAAACTGTACGCCAAAGGATATGTGACACCTCACTTAAACGGAGTTTGTCATAAGTGATTTCATATGACCAGATGTCTTTATGTTATTATTTATATTTATGATTGTTGTTACTGTTGTTGTTGTTTTCCTTTTAACATTATTTTTGTAGACCGTTGGGTACTCTTTTCGTGGTTTCAATGCGGTACATTGCACAACTTGGTTCCTCTGAAAAATCGTGTCCCAAGTAAGATACCAAGTAAAGTCAAGCCTTAGGATATATATAAAAGCCAGTACATAGCGGGTTTCCTCTTATTCCGCTTCCACTGGCGATAGGTGCAGTATTTTCTTTCATTCGTACAACCCGACCTCGCCAGCGTAACCGCGGCCTCTTAATTCGCTGAACTATACAACGACGTCGTACCTCTCACTCAGCTCATCGTTCAATTATGTACGGTATTCGCCGTCGGTGGTGTACCTAATATACATAAGACTAATCCAAGGCATTGACATTTCATCATGGAAAGACTTACGCCTGAACAACGTTTACAAATCATTCAACTTTATTACGAAAAATCACGTTCTGTAGAGAACGTGTATCGCGCGCTTCGCTCAACTTATGGTCAACATAATCGTCCTACTGAGCGTTCTATTCGCAACACCCATCTTGAGATCCAGCATTCATTATTGGACAATATTCGACCAAATAGACCACGTCCAGCATGCAGTGCAGAAAATATAGCGGCAGTAGCTGAAAGTGTACACGAAGACCGTGGAGAGTCGATTCGGCGACGTTCGAAGCAACTCGGATCTTAAATTGAAAGCGCACAAAATACAGCTTGAAGCCGCTCAATCTTCCCAAAGGACATAGCTTCGCTCTATGGGCTCTTGAAAAGTTCCAAAAGGAGCTGACGTTTTCGAGCCAAATTTTGTTCAGCGATGAGGCCCTTTCTGGCCCAATGGGTATGTAATAAGCAAAATTGCTTGGGGCGAAGAGCAACCTGAAGACACTCAAGAGCTGCTATGTCATTCAGAAAAATTTGGTGTGGTTTGTGGAATCGGTCCATATTTCTTCAAAAATGATGCTGGTGAAAACGCAACCGTCAATGGCGAACGTTATCGCGCCATGATAACCGACTATTTGATACCTGATATTGAAGCTCGTGATCTCCGCGACATTTGGTTTCAACAAGACAGCGCCACTTTCCACACATCACCTCAATCAATGGATTTATTGAGAGAAAATTTCGATGAGCAGATAATTTCACGTATTGTGCCGGTCGATTGGCCACCAAAATCGTGTAATTTCACACCGTTAGACTTTTTCCTGTAGGGATATGTAAAGTGTAAAATCTCTGCGGACAATCCCGCTTCGATTTAGGCATTGGAGCACTATCAGTTACCAGCCAGTTACCAGTCGAAATACTCGAACGAGTAATCGAAAATTAGACTCAACGGATGGACCACCTGAGACGTAGCCGCGTCCAATAATTGAAAGAGATAATCTTGAAAAAATAAATGCCAAAGAATGTTCTTTCGAATGATAATAAACGATCCCCATTAAATTTGAATTTTTTGCCTTTTTTTCCTTTAAATAAGTAGGGAAGCTTGAAAGGGAAGCTTTAGTTCTGGATTATCATGATTTACTCCATTTAACTTGAAAAATTCTTGCATGTGTTGGGTTCAAGGTTCAAGTCCTGGTCCAATCAACATTCAAAATTAATTTTTCTAAGTGTGGTCGCCACGCGGCAAGGTTTGTCAAGCCCTCCGAGCGTATTTCTGACATAAAATAAAAACTCCTCGTAAAAACCCATTATTCGTTCAGAGGCGGCCTGGCATAAACTGTACGTCGCTCCATTTGTTGGTAAAAACATCGTGACGCGAACCACAAAGTGGAGGAGGAGCTCGACTGAAAATCCATACGCTGATTACAAAGCGTCAATTGTAAAGGTTTATCCATTTAGTGGTTTCCAAAGTGCTGGGCTGTATTTGGACATCTGTCAAACTTAACTGTCAAGCCAAATAGCTTTTATTTTCGTTAAAAGTCAGGAATTTATGAAAATGGATCGCTTAACGCCGTTAAAATTGGTGACATCTACTAGAAAAATTACGATTGAAATGTGGTTTCGCGCTTTAAAAGGAGGCTATGGTGCGCATAATGGTCTAGCTACTCAAGCAATTTGTAAAATACTAAAAGACTTGATCGGTTACAGATAGTGTAAGACCTTTGCGTCATCGTTTTGCCCATTCCACCTTAAATATCTCTACTGTATGTGAAAGTGTAGCCGAACATCGTTTTAGGATGATAATATGGCTCAAATCCCATATCAACACACCCGTTTTAAATATATATACTATTTTCAAGCTTAGTTGATCATTAAAATATATTTCAATGGAATTTTGTTTACATTTAATTCAAAATCTTTTCCGCAATTCTATTCGAATTTTTTATTCGCTGTGATTGAAACTTCATTTTGTCATTTTTTTTAAGACAATCATTTTAGCGGAGAATATATTCTTTGCTTTCCTCGTGTAACACTTTTTCTAATCAATTCACAGACAATTTGCTCTCAATTATTTTCAATTAGGTGTTTGATTGCCTAAAATTGCTCAATTAGCTAATTGAGCGCCTGTGTGAACAGCGATTCAGCGTGTATACTGCTTGACTGAATGCAGCAAAATTTATGTGCGAGTGAAAGAGAGGGAGAGAAAGAGAGAGAGAGAGAGAAAGAGAGAGAGAGAGAGGAAGAAGAAAAAATTTCCAAAAACACTTTTTTCTCATAAATTGAGTTAAATGTGAAGCACCCTCGGTTCCTTATGAAGAAAAAGTTCAAATACAAAGTTTTTAATATTTATTATAATTTTTTGTTCTTAAAAAATTTCCTCGAATTTTTAGATTATGTACAGAATTATTCATATATTTCTATGCTCATATTATTCTACAGAGTTTCTACAAAAATTTAATTAAGCGTGTCCAAGTCCAGCTCTTAAGCATCACATATATGTATGTATGCTAAGGAAGCATCGCCAAATATATACAAAAGAATTTTAATCCTTTAATTCCAGAGCGTTAAAATTGTTCCAGTCTTTACCATAAATGATGAAATGAATTTTAATACTTTTGCACTATGCACGGTCACGTTCCCGATGCCAAGGTATGCCAAGGAAACACATACTGAACCACACTAACCTATACATACATACATAAAATGGCAGTGAGGGCAGCGATTATGAAAATAAAGAAAAGGAAAATTCAAAAATACAAAAACCTAAGCGACGAGCATCCTGCGCTTAAAAATCATGCCAAAAGCGCCTGCGAGCAAAAATCAAATTAAAACAGACCCAGACCAAGATGGAATAAAAATCGGGGGGGAAAAAATCACAAAAACAACAATTTACCCAAAAGGTGTGTAACGAAGCACAACAACAACAGCAACAGCAACAACAATGCAAATAAATAAGCTGCCAAAACCAAAAATGGTAAAGTCTAAAACCAACAACAACCACAACAAAAAGCCCGGCAAACCCATGCAAACGCAGAGCACACCAACCAACGAACGGCGACTGCGTCAACAACAATAACAGCAATAACAACCACAGTGAGCATAAGCCAGCAACTGAGCTGAAACAAAGTGCGTGGGCGCAGACGCAGGTGATTTTAATCGGTTGCCAGGAATCTGACGCAAACAGGTGAATAACCAACTGAGGCTGACTGCTCGAGCTCGAGCACAACAAAGGCACAGGCATTGTTGAACAACACACACAACCTTCGCGGTACAATAATAACAATGATAATGAAGCTGCGCAGCACAAAATTAAATCAAGTAACGAACGATGAAGAGCCTTCGAGGCTACCAAAAACTGCGCCACACCAAGTACAGCATGAAAGAGATGAGCCATAGCGAGACTAAAAGGAAAAAAAGTACAAAAAATCGAAAAAATCGAAAAAATACAATACTAAAAATAATAACGAACAAAGTGCAGAATCACGAATTTCGCTGCGAGATATGCAAAAAAGCACAACAACGGCAGCAAATTGAATTTGTGGCAAGCAAAAATTGCGTTGAAATAACAGCCAAGCCGAAGCCAGGCGCGGGTACACAGGTATGCTGTGGATAAGGATGAGCTTGCTTGTTAAATATAGTAGCCACACATACATACCCATATATATAGATATAGATGTTTGTATGTTTGTATATTTGAATGTATGCAGCCAGCGTGCTCCAGTAAAGCAGTGGTGGTGCTTCGTTCTAAGTGCAGAAACGAGCGAGAGAAGAATTTCGCATTTTCTGCTGCGCATAAATTTCATGAATTTTGAACCTGTCGTTGCGGCAATGGCGATACGCTGACCGTATGGTGGGTATTTTTGCGGCGTTGAAACTCGTGCGAAGCGCTTAATCTGCATATACAAGCCATAAAACAATTTCCATATGCGCATGCGCTCAAGCGTAGTAGTAACGCGCGTAACACAACACGTCGGCGTACAGGCGTTTAACAAGCGCGCAATGCTAAAGCAGCTCAATGTGAATGTGGAAAAATTACATAGTTAATATTCTAGCAGAGTTTGCACTCAGATTTCGAAAAAAAATTGAACGAAAGAGCCGATTATGGATCGCTTGTGAATTAACATTCGTATTCGCATTCGCGTGTTCTCGTTGCAGATCTTTAACCGTATGCATTGCTTGCATACCTATTTTCATTATTATTCATTTACTTATACTGCCTTAATGTCCTCCCTAAACATATTCCTGTTCCTATCCATAGACATAACCATAACCATAATCATTAACATAACCATAAATGTAAACATATCCGTACACATAATCGCATAAATGCATATCCCCTTCCATTTGATATTCTTACCCTCATTGTTATATTTGTACAGTACCCACATTCAAATCCATATTTATATCGATATTAATATTCTTTTGCATTACCCCTATCCATATTATCATCTTTAGTTTTTACTAACCTTACTCTTATACGACTTCTAGATCCTTAGCCATATTTGTATCCATAACCATATCCTTATTCATATCCATATCCCTACCTGCATAGATACCCATATCAAGATTGCCATCTATATCCACATATATATCCATATCCCTATCCATCTCCCTACCTGCATAGATGTCCATATCAATATCTTCATCTATAACCATATAAATATCCATATCCATATCTAAATTCCTACCCATATCCACATAGATATCCATATCCATATCCATATCCCTGCCTGCATAGATATCCATATCAATATCTTTATCTATATCCATATAAATATCCATAACCATATCTAAATTCCTACCCATATCCACATAGATATCAATATCCATATACTTTTTCATATCCATATCCCTACCTGCATAGATATCCATATCAAGTTTGTCATCTATATCCATGTAAATATCCATATCCATATCTAAATTCATATCCACATCCTCATAGATATCCATATCCATATCCATATCTCTACCTGCATAGATATCCATATCAAGATTGTCATCTGTACCCATATCCATATCCTCATTCATATCCATATCCACGTGGACATCCATATCTTTATCCACAATATCCATATTCATATTCGTAAAATTGTTCCCGAACGCACAGCTACATCGACCTCAATATATTATCCATACACATATCTATAACTATATCCTTATCCACATCTGTGCCCACATTTATTTCCATCCAAATCTATACCTATATTCATTACGAATCCATATCCGTATCTTTATCCATATCCTTATCCTTAACCTCATTCTCATCCATTTTCACATTCTGTAGTCCCTACCGCGCACGCGTGTTCGTCTGCCTCCTTTACATTCGTCACATCACTAGCCGCCACGTTCTCCTGCTACGAATTCCGGCAGCCTACAACCTAAACAAATTCACCATTTAGCCACCGCCAATATGCACCACAACCGTGGCCACCACCACTACCACTTCCCTCGGTTAGACAATGAGGCGGCAGCGGCGGCGGCTCAACTCCCGTCAACTACTAAGTAACCACGCAGTAACCTTGATCCTTGTCAAGTGCAACGAAAACATAATAAGTTCGCTTAAGCCTCGCTGGAGCATTTTTTTTTTTTTGCGTTTCGGCTTTGTTGCCACAGCTTGCAGCGTTCGCTGCGCGTCATTTATCCAGCTCTCAGTCTGCGCATTTTTTGGCTTTGATTTTTCCATAAACATTTCTCAACTGCTTCTGCTGGCTGTTGGGACCATCACTGGTTGCTGGTTGTGTTAGCGCTGTTGCTTAGTCTTCGCTGCTGCTCCGTCTGCTCTGGTTAAGCTAGTGATTGTGTTGGTTCTGATTCTAAACTTAGTTTTCGCGAATCGGCCATTCAAATCATCTTTGCGCTGCGTATGCAGAGCTACGCATTATTTATATGCAAATTTTCAATTTAAGATTTTTTCTTTTTCGCTTTGTCTGCTGGTTTGGTATCAGTGGAGCTCATTAAAACAGGCATTTTTGGAAAACAAGTGTTTCTACGTTGAGTTCAGTCATTGTTCGACGAGATAGATAATGAGAGAATAGGTAGAGGAATCTTGCAGTAAAATCGCTTTTAATTAAAAATATTTAAAATAAAATAAATTGAGTCATTGTCAGGAGGTGGAACTAGCTCAAAGCCCCGGTTAGCCAATTTTACCACTTGTCCTTTGTGATGCTAGAAAACTCTGATAGCAAAACAAATTAAATACTTTTTTGAAAGACTTATTTTTCTCTACTATTACCAGCATATACTACATCGAAGTCTTTCCAAACTGGAATGTTGGCATCCATCTAGACGACATGAACGAACCAATGTAGTCGCTGAGTTGGATGGACTGATGGACTGGAATTCATCGTAGATGTCGTTCATCATTTCATCGACTGCAGTATACACCGATATATAAATCCTTCGTAAACCCAACGCCAAGCTTCTATGTCTATTTTGGAGACAGCAGAGCGCGGCGGTTGTCGAGGCCAATGTCTCAATATCATCGCCGTACTCCAACATTATTGATAATTTCTCCGGTAACAAGCTGAAAATTCCACGATAGAGGGTGACCTTGCCTGAAACCTAATTTTGTATCGAACGGCTCGGATAGGTCCCTCCTAATTTTGACTCGGATTCTGGTATTGTTCCGACATGCCACATTCAGGCATAATGGTATAGAGGCGTTCGTTCTATTGAAGGCTGCTTTAAAATCGACGAAGAGCTGATGTATATCGATTATTTTCTCACGGGTTTCTTTCCAAGATTTGACGCATGGTAAATATCTGATAAATAGAAGATTTGAAAACTGGTGCTCAGGTGGGTTCCAATCGTTGGGCAGATTATCGTCCAACCATATTGTATAAAGAAGCTAATATATGCAACATTTTAGTTCTTCAGCTGGCTGGAGAAGTGCTCCCCTCATTAACTCAATATGCTCTGAACCTTAACTGATCACCACTTTGGGTCCTGAAAGAATGCGCTCCGGTTTTGTAATCTCCTGTAAGCCACTGCATGTTTTTATAGAATTTTCGAGCTTTACGCCTATCGGCCAGCTTCACAAGCTCCTCTTATTCACGTAAGCTCTTTTCGGCCTCTCGCTTTCTCATCCTTCTCGCTACACTTTTCAATTCTCGGTAGCTTTCACACACAACGCGCGATGCGGTTGATCGCAACGTTACGAGTTAGGCAGTCTTGTTTCTTTCTCTCTTCAACCTTTTCGAAACTGTAACTATTGGATGCTGTTCATAAGACGCTTGAAATGCCATCCCACAGCTTCCTTATACCGATTTGTAGGTAAGTACTCTCAGTGAGCAGGAGTGCAAGACAGTCGAAAATCAGTTGGTTGTTCACTGTGGTTGCAGCTTTTCGATTTCAAATTTCCAGTTTTTCTTTTCGTGTTCCTTGCTTCTCTGGGGAAGTTGCGCATCTTCGCTGCTACAAGATAGTGTTCCGATTCGATATTCGGACCTCGGAGCGTCGGCACGTCTGGAACACTGTAGATGTATGTTCCATCTAACACAACTTGTCTGGTGATAAAATTTGATGAATTTTTTGTGTGGGAATCTGGTGCTACTGATAATCATATTTTGGGCCCTGGCGAAGTTTACCAGTCTCAGCTTGCTTGTGGATGTTTCGTTATGGAGCCCGAATTCTGCCTGTTATTAAAGTCAACTAACACAATTTTGACATCGCTGTGGGTTCACTTGTATGTTCAAGGCGCTCTAAGAGACAAATTGCAGCAAAACGTTCGTCTAGCGGTCAGAAGGATAGTAGTCTCTGGTGAAGTCTCGCTCCCACCACATATCTGGTAGTATGTGCTCGCCTGGTCGGTGGTGACGCCAGCTTTATTATACACGAGAAAATCAGCCAGCCGTTCAGCGATAGCTCTCAATAAAGGGATCCGAAAATCTAGTTGTTTCTCAGCGGAGGCATTATTATTTACTTTGGAGCTGATTCTAGCTCGTCCTAAGTCCAGCTCACAAATAACGGTATATCGCAAGCTTGCACTCGGCGAATCACACTATATCGCTCAGTGCACTCATTCTGCAGAAAGATTTGCTTCAGTTAAACTCATAAAAAGCCTCTATAAGAAACTCCGATGCTCAACACTTAAGAGAGTAGAACTTACACATATAAAGGATGATCCAAGTAGAGGTAATTTTTTCCATAGACCTTTTTTTGACAGATTTCCCGTGAGGCGTGTCAAGCTGTCATGTTATTTTCGTTCAGTATTGTTTGGCATTTCATCATGGAAAGACGTCTTACGCCTGAACAAAGTTTACAAATCATGCAACTTTATTATGAAAATTTACGTTCTGTAAAGAATGTGTTTCGCGCGCTTCGCTCAATTTAAGGTCAACATAATCGGCCTACTGAGCGTACTATTCGCTTTCCAGAAGATCCGACGCTTTTGAGCCAAATTTTGTTCAGCAATGGGTATGTAAGCAAAATTTCCGCATTTGTGACGAAGAGCTTCCTGAATAGAATCAAGAGCTGCCATTTCATCCAGAAAACCCAACGGCTTAGTGTGGTGGTTTGTGGGTCGGTGGAATCAGCAATGATGCCGGGGAGAACGTAACCGTTAATGGCGACCGTTATCGCGCCATGATAACCGACTATTTGATCCCTGAAATTGAAGCTCGTGATCTCCGCGACTTTTGACTTCAACAAGACGGCGCCACTTCCCACACATCGCATCAATCAATAGATTTATTGAGATAAATTTTCGTACAGCAGATAATTTCACGTTTAGGGCTGGTCGATTTGCCACCAAGATCGTGTGATATCACACCGTTAGACTTTTTCCTGTGGGGATGTATAAAGTCTAAGGTCGGGGGGGACAATCGCGCTTCGATTCAGGAATTGGAGCAAAACATCACGAGTTTCATTCGCCAGTTACCAGTCGAAATGCTCGTACGAGTCATCGACAATCGAACTCAACGGATGGACCATCTGAGACGTAGCCGAGGCCAATATTTGAAAGAGAAAATCTTCAAAAAATAAATGCCAAAGAATGTTCTTCGAACGATAATAATCATACCACAATAAATTTGAATTTTCTCTGTTTCTTTTCTTTAAAAAAGTAGGGAACCTCGAAATGGACCACCCTTTATAAGAAGTACCGTTAGTCGTACATATTTACAAAATTTTTAAAAGCGATAATTAAAATATGAAACTTTTAAATACTCGTACATGTACATACATATGTATATTTCGGCGGACAAAATTTTCAAAGAAATTAACAAAATTAAATCAAAAAATGAGAAATAAAAAATTCTGAAAATCCCACAAAAACTCCAAGCGGTGGACAGCGGCAACATGTCAAATTTACTCATTTCTACAGAAAACAATAAACTGACCGCCAGGCTGATATGGCCACACTCGCTCATACATACAACCCAACATGCATGCGAACGATGTGCTTTTATTCATGCGTAACGAAAACAAAAATAAAAACAACAACCAAAAGAATTATAGCCATTGGCAGCAATTCAGTACGGCTGAAGGGAGGTAGGGCGGGACGGCAAATGGGGGGTAGGCACTGCAGATATGCCAATGTGGCGATGTGCTGCATTATGCATGCGTGTCAGCTACACGCATGCGCGCATGTAACAAGTCACGCCTTTTATTGTTTCAACGGAAAGCCAAAATCATACCACCAACACGGTGCACGGTGTGGCGATGGCAACAACAGCAGCGAGAACAGCAAGATTCACTTATGAAAAAGAACAAGCTAATAAGAAGAAGCTTACATACATACAACGCAGAAGACTGCCGAAAAATATGCTGCTCCTCCGCAGCAATTGCCCATGCAGCCAACCGCCCACATCGTCTACCCCGCTGGCGCAAAAGCTCAACCCAAAACGACGTCATTGTGTCCTTTGTTACGCATATTTCGCTGCTCTTCCCTTTAGTTGCTGCCATGTGGAGACTAAGGAGGCGTATTGTCTTGTCGAATTTGCCAGTGCGTTTGTGTGTGTGTGTGTGTGTGTGCGTTTGTGTGTCGCTTGCGCAGAGAAAATGTTGTTAAAATGCAAATTAAATTATACGCGTTCGCGAAGAATGCAAAAATGCCAAAAACCCACAATGGACAGACAAGCACAGACAGCTAGCGAGAGCAAACACACAAGAGGGATCCAGCCTTAGCCTCGCAGCTTCGCAGCCTCTGCCAAAGCGATGAGTAAGAACGCGCATAACTCCAGCCGACATTGAACGGACAGTTCGTGTGCGTTGAGGAGAAAGAATAAGAAAAGTAGTGCCCACAGTGCACATGGCTGGCAGGTAGATTGTTAGTTCAAACCTCAACAACACCAACAACAACAAGTAGTGCTGTTAACTTAACGCTTATTTGCCCGCGTCTGTGCGTCTGTGGCCGGTGAAATCACCAAATTTGGTGCAGCTGATAAATCAGTGCAACAAAATGCTTGCACCAAATTGAAACGCCAAACAAAAGAGTTTATTGTTGTTATTGGCGGGGGCAGGGGAGAATACATACGTACATACATACATACATACAAACATTTCGATTTTAAATCACCAAAATCTCAGGCTGCAAAACTAACTGCTTTGCAGTTTTTGTTGTTGTTTCTGTTTGGTTGGTGACTTATCAGTTGCAAATTTGCATGTTACAAAGTACAGACAACAACAACAACAATAATACAACAACAAAATCCATAAGCAACAATGCCAATTTAGAAATCAACTTGTTGTACGTGAGAGCGCTGAGAATTGCTGCTGACCGAGCTTTTTTGGCGCTGACAGCACCAAAGCAGCGCAAAAATCATATATTTATATAAATGTAAATATATGTATGTATATATGTATGTATGTATGTATGCATGTATGTGTGTAAATGAATATATTCCCGTTATATTTACCCCTTAATTTACATGCATTTGTAGCTCTGTAGTATGTACACTCGCTGAATTTTGTTGTTGTTGTTGTTGTTGTTGTCGTTGTTGTTGTCGTTGTTGTTATTGGTGTACCACCTGCAAAGCGTTTATAAAAATTCAATTAATTGACGACAACATGCTTCGCAAATGCTCAACGCTCGCCATGAAAACGATTTTTCGGCAAAAGTTTGCGCACGCGCGCGCACGCTTGGTCGGTAAATCTGAAATGGTAACGCTAAGCTGAAGTAGAAAAAGTCGAAAATTAGAGATGGAAATATGATCAGAAAAATATTTTTTAATGTAAACTTTTCAAATTTGTTTAATTTTTTTACTTAAAAGACACGATGCTCTCGATTATTCCGACTTAATGGTCAACAGTTTGATTTGGTGCCAAGAACCTGTGGTATTGGCGTTGCATCCTCCAGCAGTATTCAGTCATCACTGATGCTGATCGGCCCCTTTTCAATAGTTTTTAGACTGAGGAGATAATGCACTTTGATGGAGACTTGAAGGCAGTTTGATAAGTCAGTGTAGTGCAGCTACCGTAAATGCAACACTGCTGCCGTCAACTGTTATCGATTAATAGATTGCTGTAAAATTGTGTTAGACAGCTATTGAAAGCAGACGACCTCGTGAATTTTAAGGAAAATTGGAATAAAAGGGAATTTCGAGAGATCGTCCCGCCATAAATCATCGATAAAATCCTTGGAATGATATCGGACGATCGAAGAATAAAAGTTAGTGAAGTGGCTGAGGCTGCAGGCATCTCAACTGAGTGGGTACAACATCTTTTACATGAATATTTGGACATGAAAAAGCTATCCATGCGATGGGTGCACGACCATAAGCGCAACCGTATAACCACTGCAAAAGAGTGTTTGGCGATGCTCAACGGCAATCGAAACGAATTTTTGCGTTGTTTTCTTACCAAGAGGCGAAACATGATTCCACCACACCACAAAAGAGGCCAAAGAACATTCAAGACAGTGGGGTTCTTAGGGTGAACGTGCATCAAGGAAGGCCAAGGTACGCTTGTCGTCCAACAAGGACATGGCCACAGTTTTTTGGTATGCTCGAGATGTCATGCACATCGATTACCTTAAAGAGGATAAAATGATCACCGCGAAATATTATTCAGACCTTTTGGACAGATTCTATACTGATTTGAGCAAAAATTAATTATTAATCATTATGGCAAAAATTCATAAATTGGATTATGAGTTGCTACCAGATTTAACACCTCCAGATTTAACACCTCAGCGACTATTTCTTGTTTCCAAACCTGAACAAATGTTTCGCTAAGGGATTCGGGTCGAATAAAGAAGTTATTACAAAAACAAAAGGCGATTTAGAGGGCTTGAAAAAAACTTGTTATTAGGAAGGAATACAAAAATTGAAAACACCCTGGACTAAATGTATAGAGCTAAAAGGAGACGATGTTGAGAAATAAAAAGCTTATTTACCGGAAAAAAATATTTCATTCAAAAAGTCACTGACTCATCAAACCACCCTCTTATATCGAATTATAGTTGAATTTCACCAGAAATTTGTTTGTTTGGCATAAGTCGGTATCAAATCCATTTCCCGCATTAGTTTAGACAAACGTCTATCTATGTACCGAGATTTGAATGAAACCGGACCAAAAATACGATTTTTTTTAATAGATCGGTCCGTAATCCACCACGTGGATTCTGCTTTCGTAATTTTCTTGTTTGTCCGAAGAAAAATCCGAGTTGGAGCAAATCATCGAAATCGGGCCAGGCATTCTCGAGTTGTAAGCATAGTAGATATGAAAAGTTTTTGAGATTTACTTCGTTGTCTCTAAGATCACCAAACCCAGGCTGTACTAAGATTGCTTTGCTTCATCAAGAGATATAGCTGATAGTTCGAATACCTAAAACTAAAAGTGCTTCTTTCATAGAGTTCCGATATAATAATTGCCGATGTACTTTCTGATTGATATTCGCGGCTGGCGAGGTTTTGTGAGAAAAAACCTCTAATAAGCTCGGCATTTTCAGTTTTCCGATGTCACCGAATCCTCTATGTAAAAAGCAGCAGATGACTACCTATCATCAGTCTTTTCTTCCCGTTCAGAGTTTGTCCAGATATACAAAAATCTTTGAACTCAGCTAACTAGACATCATTTAGTGCTACTGGATTTACGAAAAAGTAGAAGAAAGAGCTCGTAACCACATAGAGAAGTAATATTTTTAAAGTTGTGATAAATGATTTTTTTAGCAAAAATTTCTAAGGAGAGGACAGACCAAAGTTAACTTTTACTTCTAACAAATTTTTTTCCTGGTAATTATGAAAGAATTTTAGAGTTTTCTGGTTAATGGGAGAATTTTGATACTCAAGAAGGCATTAAAAAAAGCAATATAAATAAAATGTCCAAGGAGGATTGGTAGTTTTTGGACAATTTTTTTTGTTTTTTTTTTTTTGAAAAATAAAATTTTTATATTTTTTCTGATTCGAAATTTTTTAAATAAATATTAAAGGGATATCAAAAAAAAAAAAAATATGGCAAATATTTGGAAATTTTAGTATTCATATTTCCATGAGAATGATCAAAATTGGTTAGAAAGGAATATTTTTCCAAAATTCGTGATTTTTTTTAAATATTTTTGGTTCTTTCAAATTATTGCCTGCGTATTGTATAGTCGATACGCAGGCGATAATTTTATCATCACCCATCACTAATGACTCCAAGAAATATCGTTGTACAGAATTATAATAATAACGGTATCATTGTAACGGTGTCTTATGTGCAGCTCAATGGCAGTCAAATGAAATCGAAACGAGCAGTTGGTTGTTCAAAGCAATTTGCAAGCGAGCAACAACTGAGCACTTGCATATGCAAATAGTTATACATATACATATACGTGAACATATGTACATACATACATACAACTGAGCACTTGCATATGCAAATAGTTATACATATACTTATACGTGAACATATGTACATACATACATATGTATAAGCTTGCTAACTTGAATTGTGTTTAACCAATATATGAGCTTGTTTGTACCCATGCCGTTTGTCTAATCAACAAAACTCAGTCAATAAATCGTAATTAATTAACGATTTCGACGCTCGCTGCGATTTCAATTTGTTTTTTATTTTTTTGAGTCTCGAATTTAGCATTCATCCATTTTTTTCTATTACTACACTTTAAATTTAAACTTTTTAATTTTATTTTTATTTTTTATTTATTTTTCCAAGTTGTCAGTGAAAAGTTGTGAAACATTTTGAATGGAAATGTTGTAAATAAAATCATATCACACTGTGTTTGCGCCAACAAAAAAAAAAAAAAAAAAAAAATACGAACGTAACTGTTAACATTTGGCGTGTGACTAGCTTATATACATATCGACGATACTACTCATATATATATACAAATACGATTCCAAAGCATTACGGTTGTTTGTAGGTTAGTGCCAAGCCTCCAAAAAATCTGCACACACAACAACATGCTGAGTGATATATATTTGCTAAAATCAAATACATATCTACATACACATATTTATATATAAAAATTATATTTTTGAATTTAAACTTACCGGCGCTTGCACAAATCCTTTTACACAAGCTGCCTAAATGCAGTGCTCAACTCTTTGATATAAATTAATCACAAGTCACAGCGGAGTGTCAATAACTTTTGGTGATATTTTTGTTGTTGTTTTTTTTTCTTCAAATCGATCCATTGACAAAGCATTTATTTAAAATAAGCAGTGTAATGTGGATAACGGTGAAGCTATATGATTAGCGGTTTTTTTAAAGCTTTTATAATTTGATTTTATAACGAGTGATCCCTTTCGAGGTTCGCTAATTTTTTAAAGAAAAAAGCACAGAAAATTCAATTCGAAAGAACATTGGGAAGTGGCGCCGTTTTGTTGAAACCAAATGTCGCTGGAATACGAGCTCCAGGGATCACGAGCGAACGTTGGATCTTCTTGGAACTTTTCAAAAGCCCATAAAGGGAAACGATGTCGCTTGGAAGGTCGAGCTGCTTCAGTTATTGCATCAGCTGTGGGCTCAATTTGAGACCTCGACTTAAAATGCGCCACGTCGTTCCATACGTCAGTCCGAGTTGCTGCGAACGGCTCTCCACGGTCTTCGTGTACACTCTACTCCTGCGGCCGCTATATTTTCTTCACTGCGTACTGGACATGGTCTATTCGGTCTAATATTATCCAATAATGTATGCCTGCGGCTCAAGAAGGGTGATGGTGTTGCGAGTAGAATGCTCAATAGGTAGATTGTGTTGACAATAAGTTGAGCGAAGCGCGCGAAACACATTCTTTACAGAACGATAACTTTCGTTATAAAGTTGAATGATTTGTAAACGTTGTTCCTTACGCCTGAACAACATCTTTCCATGATGAAATGCCAAAGAATACTGAACAAGAATAACATGACTCACGGGAGATCTGTCAAAAATAGTCCGAAGTATGTAAGTACCAAAAGTGAAAGAAATAGGCCCACCGAAATGTATACCGATCGTATCAGAATCACGAGCTGAGTTGAGTTAGCCATGTCCGTCTTTCCGTCTGTTTGAATGCAAACTAGTATTTCAGCTTTTGGGATATTTCAATCAAGCTTAGTAGGCAGAGGCAGATGCTCTGGTACATTTATACGTACATGTTTGGGAACCGGCCAGATCGAACTAAATATATACGAACGCTTTTCAAAATTTACAACTTTGTGCCATAAATCCGTCAAAAGAGCATTTAAGAGCGTGAAATTTGGTAATCTACAGGGATGAGTTCAATTAAAGATTAACACTGAAAATTCTTGAAATTGAATTTAAGAAATTGCACTATAACTGTGATATTTACATGAGAGGTGTTAAGACTTCGGCATGCCCGAAGACAGCCCTTTTTTCTATTTTTTTATTATGTAAGATTACTCATAACTTTTAACAGAGTGCTCAGGTTTCGATAATTCTTTTCATTTTATTTTTATTTAAGTATATAGCGTGAAATTGTTCCTTTTGACGTTTGAGAGGAAAATGTTCAACCAGAGTGGCAGGCAAGGGGGATGTTTCTTTGATTCAGCGTATATTTCCGATTTTGATAATTATTTTTGTTTTGGAAAGGGCATACTCTGAAGTTGGTCTCTTAGGACTTGTCTTACTTTGAATGCTCGTATGATCAAATGAGCGCTTCAACTTGTAAAAATATTGGCAAAAGCGGTAACTGAAGCAAATAGAACACAGATCTATTAGAAACTTTTGCAGGGGTTAAAGCAAATTTGCTTTTATTTGAATATACTCGTATATTAATTTAATATTATTTTATCTCCTTTTTTAATTTATTCTATTTTATTTTATTTTATTTTATTTTATTTTATTATACTAAATTTAATTTAATTTAATTCATTTTAGTTTAAGTTATTTTATTTTATTTCATTTTATTTTTTATTAATTTAATTTATTTTAATTTTTTTAGTTTCATTTAATTTTATTTTATTTTAATTTATTTGCATTTTTATTGATTTTTTTTAATTTTGTTTTATTTCAGTTTATTTTATTTTATTTTATTTATTTTTTTTATATTTTATTTTTTGATACTCCATTTAATTTAATTTAATTTTATTTTATTTTACTTTTTTTATTTTTTATTCATTTTATTTTATTATATTTAGATTAATTTAATTAAATTTTATTTAATTTAATCTAAATTAATTTAATTCATTTTTATTTTATATTATTTAATTTTATTTTATTTACTTTCATTTTGTGTTAATTTAATTTAATTTTATTTCAATTTTATTTTTTATTTATTTCTTACTTTGTTTCATTTCGCTTATCTTTTTTACCTGGGTTATGTTTATTGCATGTAATTAATATTAATAATTTTTTGTATTTTATTTTTATTTTTTTAAGTGTTTTTCTACGAGATAACAATTAGCCCAACAACGTGTTTGTGAATGAGAATTATTCTGTATTAATTTGAGGCAATAAATAAAACGCTTCCAACTCATAACCACCTAATTTAGGCCAATCAATCAAGCAAAGCTTGAAAAGTAGCCGATTATCAAAATAAATAGTTAAACAACAATAAACAATTACAATCTGGGGTTATATGCAAATAAGGTAAGAAATATTTATGATTTGCACAATTTTGGCTTATGAAGAATAATGAAAAAGGTCAAATCAAGTGAATTAACGTGCTCAGGTAGCGGTGCATTAGAAGCTCAATACACTATGCAACACAAACAAAAATAAATAAATAAAAAAAATAAATAAAAAAAGTTTTTTACTTCGGTGAACGAGTTCTGCTAGAGGAGCGTTCAATCTTTTCAGAAATTAAAGTTTCATTAAAAAAAAAAAGTGGAAGTTATTCGAAGGAATTTATACTCGTTTATGCAAATGCCAAGCTTTCCAGTGGGATGTGAGAATGTAGACAAATCTCAACTATCAGAATTCTATCCTGCATTCCGATACCCTTCCATGAGCTTTAATTTGTTGCAGAGTGTAGTTTTTAGCATATAAAATTAAAAAATATATATATTTTGATTTCGAAATGACTATAATGATGTGTAGTTTTGATAATAATTGGCAGAGAATGCTTAGATCCAACCGAGTGGCAACACAAAACATTTTATTTTGAATATTCTTGGAAGTGCAAAGACTGCCAGCCAGACACAAAAACCAAACTAATAAGAGGAAGTGCTAACAGACAAACAACATACACATACATGTACACACATATAGAAACTTTATATAAAAAAAAATAAAAAATAAAAATTGAAGAAAAAGTCAAAATCGGCGAACAATAAATGAAATTTGCCAAAGCGCACATAAATCACAGCTATTGCATGAATCGGGCAGTCAGCGCATTGTTTCAAGAAGATTTCTTGGTATTTCGGTACGAGCAAAAAATTAAAAAATAAAAATCAGCAAAAAGCAACAAAAATCCAACATTTAGCTCCAGCAGCCCAAGGCGCGCAATATTTAAACTTTGCCAATCGTCGGCGATACCTCCGTCAATACTCTTATATAATGCTACGAATATTCAACAGATTGCCTCTACACATATGTACTATATATGTTTATATGTGCGAATTAATATCACCGCAAGTGTTGCTCCGCAACAGAAGCGCACGTTGTTGCTGCTGCTGCTGCTGCTGCTGCTGCTGCTGCTGGTGCTGGTGCTGATTATCGCCAACCAAAGGGCTTTGTGAAGGTGGAACAAGTGTTCGGCGTTTATATCATTGTTGTTGTTTGTGTGTTTTTGTTTATTCTGTTATTTTTTAATATTTTTTTCACTGAATTGTTTTTAGCGAAGGCTTCACTTGCCGCAAAATTGTCACTTGAAGGTTGGTTGTGGTAGGAGCTACTGATTCGTTCAGAGTTGGTTGCATAAATTGGCAAATACCAATTTCCGTATATATGTACATCTGTTAACTGCTTACTTTTCAGTCCAGAGCATCTGCATCGCTATTCAAAAAATAAAAATAAAAAAAATACAAAAAGTATTTAATAAAATATTTTTTCGTGGTACCTTCGTGGTAAATATTATTTATTGATCAATGTGTGTTCATGTACCATATATGTATATATATATGCGAGTATAAAAATACGAATATTTACAAAGATAAGTAAATGTACTATTCAATATGCTATGTGTTATGAAAATATTTGGTACTTTCAATTAGTTTGCATACAATGTAGTTACGAGCCACATTACTGAAAATATCCAAACAAAAAAAAAAACTAAAAAAAAATAAAAAAAAATAAATGAAACAAAAAAAATTAAATTATATAAAATAAGAAAAAAAATAAAAATAAAATAAAGTAATACAAAAAATAAATTAAATAAAACTAATTAAAATAAAATAAAATAAAATTAAAAAAATTAAATAATACAAATTAAAAAAAAAAAAAAAAAAAAAATAAAAAAGATAAATAAACTAAAATAAAATCAAATTAAAATAAAATAAAATAAATAAAAAAAATAAAATAATTTAAACATATATAAAATACAACAAAATAAAATAAGAAAATTAAAAAATAAAATAATATTAAATAAAATTGGAAAAAAACAAATGAATAAACTAAATCAAAATAAAATAAATTAAGTGAAATAAGAAAAAATTTAGTAAAATAGAAATAAAAAAATAAAAAAATATATAAATAAAAATAAAAATTATGATAATTATAAAAATAAAATAAAATAAAATAAATAAATTTTAATAAAATAAAATTATAAAAAATAAAATAATTAAAAATATAAAAACATATGAATTTAAATTTAAAAAAAATTAAAATAAAATAAAGTAATACTAAATGAAATAAAAAAATAAAAAATAATATTAATATAAAATAAATTAATATAAGATAAAAATTTTGAAAAATAATTATAAAATAAACAAAATAAAAAAATATAAATAATAAGAAAAAAATACAATAAAATAAAAATAAAATAAAGTAAAATTTAAAAAAAATTGAAGTAGAATAAAATAAAATAATAAAAATTTAAAAAATAAATATATAATAAAATAAAATAAATATATAAAAATAATGTAATAAAATAAATTAAATTAAATAAGTTAAAAATAAATTAAAATAAAATAAAAACCAAAAATAAAGTAAATCAAAATAAAATAAAAGAAAATAAATTGAAATAATATAAACTAAAATAAAAAATTTAATAATTAAATTTAATTAAAAAGTAAAATAAAATGAAACAAAAGAAAATCAAACAATATAAAATAAAAAAATTAATATAAAATAAAATAAAACATTAAAAAAAAATTAGACACAAAATAAAATTAAATTAAATTAAATTAAATAAAAAAATAATTAAAAAAAAATAAAATAAATTAAAAAAATTAAGTAGAAAAAAAAATTAAATTAATTAAGTTATATTAAAAATTTATTTATAAAGGGTTTTCCAATAGGGATGATATGATTTCCATGTGTAATTTTAGCCATTTTTAATATGTCACGATCTGTCTTTTTTGCTCATTGTATTCAGTAATGCTTACAATTTCATCATTGGACCACCATAAACGTCGTGAATTTGCTGATTTTGCCTTGGAACAACTTGAAAGCAATGAAGATTTTTTTAAGAAAATCATCTTCTGCCATGAGGCTCACTTTTATCTGCGTGGTGCGGTAAATAAACAAAAGTGTCGCTTCTGGTGTGAAGAAAATCCACAAATTATTCATGAACAACCATTACATTCATCTAAATTGACAGTTTGGTGTGATTTTTGGTCTGGTGGAATCATTGGCCCATATTTCTTTCGAACTGAAGCTGGTAGCAGCACCGTTACTGTCAATGGAGAGCGATATAGATCGATGATAACCAACTTTTTATGGCCACAATTGAAAGAAGTTGATCTTAAAAACATCTGGTTCCAACAAGACGTTGCTACGTGTCACACAGCACGTGCACCAACCGAATTGTTGCGAGAAAGGTTTGGAGATTCGATAATTTCAAGAAATTGCGATATTGAATGGCCTCCAAGAAGTTGTGATTTAACACCAATAGACTTGAGTTCTTGTTGAATTATTTGAAGTCAATGGTCTTTAGCAATAAACTAGACTCTCTTCAAGCTTTAAAAGTCAATATTGAACGTGCTAATCATTATAAACGACTCTTATTGGAAAATCCTATATATATTTTACTTTCACATTTCAGTCATTACCTGTGCTTTCAATATGTGTATTTATAACGGTTTATTTACACATGATTTATTCGGAAGATTTATATTTTTTGGTGTTGGAGACTCTTCAATTTGACATGCATTCGCATTGCTGCAAGGGCATTTTAAAAACTCTGACAACGTTTTGAACATGAATACTTTATAATGAACATTTTCTAAATTTTTTTACAGTTAGTCAATAAACATTTTCTGTTTACTACAGTAAACCAAATGCCACATGAAAATAACAGTACTCCCTTAACGGAATCAGAATAGCGTACGAGATGAAGTCTCAAAATGACAGCTGGAAGGTTTTTTCACCGACTCCGTCTAGTCGAGTGCTCTAGGCGCTGCACAGCCTTAATGACTCTATTGCTCTTTTTAGTTTTGGTAACGCGGGTGGTAGAGTTATGTGTTTCTACTTCAGGTCTAAAAATCAATAAGAAGTATTTAAGCAGTCTGTGACAGTAATGTTGTATTTACGCATGCAGTTTTTGGCCTTCAGCTAATTTACTGTGGGAAAATTAGGAAATTCATTCATTAGCTACTGCAACATGTTGTTGAAATAACTTTTTTCAGATATGCATTTGTACTTAAGAAAAATATTTTGAAAAATAGTGGAAATTATATTTTGGTTGGTCATTAACGAATATGAGTAAAGATGAGTAGACTGGTAAGAAAATTCATACTTTTTCTGACCTAGTGTGAATTTGTATTATTCTAAATTGAATTTCACTTACTGCAGCCTCACTACCGCGGCGGTGAGCAACGAATACCAAGATTGCATACATTTAATAACGCCGAGAGCAAGCAATTCTCCAACGTGCAACATATGTTCAGCACTTGCTCACGAGTAGCACACCAATACAGTAATGTGTGTATGTATTTATGTGTGAAACAACACTTGCGCGTTTGCGTTAGAATGCCCCTATGTTAAATGCGATGCATCGATATGCTCATATTTATGAATGTATGTATGTATATTGCATACATTATAATCGGCTATTATCATGATTGCTGCATTGAACTGTAAACATTGTTGCAAAATATCACATTTTTAGTGTTGTTGTTGCACTTTGCAACAGTTGATATTATTAAAGGGTGTTTTTTATAGAGGTATAGAACTTTAAGTTGGCATTACTTTTCAAGATGGCGACCGATTTAACAGCTGTCAAGTGATTTATTCTCAGTTTGGTTTGGCAATTCATCATGAATAGACTCAAGTAAGGCGTAGATTCGTCGAATGGGCCCAAAACGAGATTACCGTTGTTCCCGATTTTCATGAGCGAATTTTGTTTAGCGATGAAGCGCACTTCTGGTTGAATGGCTACGTCAACAAACAAAACTGCCGCATTTGGAGTGAAGGTAATCCTCATGTGTATGTTGAAACACCGTTACATCCAGAAAAACTGACTGTTTGGTGCGCTTTATGGGCTGGTGGAATCATTGGTCCGTACTTTTTCAAAACCGATGGTGGCCAGAACGTTACAGTCAATGGTGATCGGTATAGAGCCAGGATTACTAACTTTTTCATTCCTGAATTGAATAACCACGATGTCCAGGAGATGTGGTTTCAATAAGACGGCGCAACATGTCACACAGCTCGTGCCACAATAGATTTATTGAAAGACACGTTTGGTGACCGCCTAACTTCACGTTTTGGACCTGTGAATTGGCCTCCAAGATCTTGTGATTTAACACCGCTAGACTGCTTTCTGTGGGGCTATGTAAAGTCATTGGTCTATGCGGATAAGCTACAAACGCTTGACCATTTGGAAGACAACATTCGCCGTGTTATTGCCGATATACGGCCACAAATGTTGGAAAAAGTCATCGAAAATTGGACGTCCAGATTGGACTACATCCGCGCCAGCCGTGGCGGTCATATGCCAGAAATCATATTTAAAATTTAATGCCACAAGATTATCTTTCGGATAAATAAAATTCATGTCAATCGAATAATCCATCGTTGTTTTATTGCAACTTAAAGTTCAATACCTCTATAAAAAAACATCCAAGTAAAATCCAGCTCACACAACAACTGAAGCCAGTTGACCGTTCGCAACGCCGTAGTTACTTCCCATGTTTGAACAACAAGCAGTTAGGGGACGCGATTTTTCCAACAAAATTTTCTTCAGCGAGTAGGCACATTTCTCACTCGACGGATATGCAAATATTGTTCCATTTGGTGCTCCGAGAATCCTCAAATAATTGAACAGAGGCTAACAAACTTACCGTCTATTGCGCCTTTGCGCCGAAGGTGTGATTGAACCTTACTTCGTTGAAAACGATAACAGCGAGACTGTTACTATCTAAGATTACCTGATGACCAAAACGGGGCTAGGTCGCCGAAAGGGTGAAAGCTGAACCACCACCTAGGCGCATTAGGAAGGAAACACTTGACTACCTGGACGCCGTACAGCAATACAGACAAGACCCGCTGGACAGGACGGCGTACAGACAGGCCATAAACACCATTCACCGAGTATCGGTTAACACCTTTGTGAACTCTCTTCCCGTGAATGGTTTTCTCGGAGTACAATCCCCAGAGAGCAAGAATGTGGAAGCCAAAAGAGTGAGCATCTCTGTAACCATAACGCTCTTCGCTCAACGAAGCCAAAATAAGAGCAGACAAACCTACAATCTAAGAATCTATACATGGTAGAGTAGCCCAGCCGCAAGAAAGGGCTAAAGCCGAATATTTACTGGCAGTCAGTTTTTATGCCGGAACAACTTTCATATGTTTTTCCGCACCACAGTAGAAGGAAAAAGTTCTGTTTATTTCGTAACTTTGATCGGCCGCATGCCTCGTCGGGCGTTAAAGGTATCGAGAGTTCAAGAGTGAATTGATGCATTTTTGCAGAGAGAACAAGACGGCTAAGCAGAAGGCGGCTAGTCGACATGAGAAATGATAAAATATTTTTCAAAGCGTTGCGTGAACCTTCTGAAAGTTTCAAAATTGGAGCTCTTAAATGACTGGCAGTCGGAATATACCTACAAATGTACCGTTAGTTTTGTTTTTCTTAGACCAAAAAGGCGGAGCTACACCGAATCCAAATTGGTAGTGAAAGGTAAAAAGAAAAAATATCTCTTGGCTTCCTCGTCACTGGATGGACTAGCAAGTCCCAACCCTTGAAATCCAAAGCAGAATTGCTCGTGCCATATGGAGCTGGTTTCGGTAATTGAAAAGTAAAGTCCTCCCTCGACGAGCATAGAACAAACTGCATATGTAGCCCATCAAACTCATCTTACTATTCAGCACAATACCCGAGGACCCCTCGTGATAAAGCTTTTGCTTAAGATGTATGCTCTGTTCGAAATTAGTAAAAGCAAAGCCCGCACACTATGGAACGAAGAGTTCTATGAGATTTAAGGCATCCCCAAATTGTAGTTCATCCAGTTAAAGGGACGTCTCTAGCTCGTATAGGCCGTATGAAGTCAAATACTTTAGTTCTGATATTTCACGAAAATCCCAACCAACGTCATTCCCGAGAACTCACCTCAAGAGACTCACCATCAGGAAATAAATCGAATTGAAGGAAATTTAATATGAAAACTGGTGAGGAGCATCAGGAGAAGGAGTGATGCATGCCTCAAAAGCAGATGCTCACCAAGCAAATTGCAAACGAAATATGCAACGCATACCAAAGTCGAGTGCGGAATAATAATGAAGTGACGGACAGCCGGAATATGCCAATGCCCAAGTGTATGGTGGATCGAATGAATTGACTGAATGTGGCAACAATTGGTCAAATGTGGAGGCGAGACGTGTCGAGACGTGACGAGACGTGCTGAGTCGAAGAGAATACGAGGGCAGTGAAGAGCAGCACTTTGTGCACAGCGAAGTTGTCAGTTTTGGCCCGAAAAGGCGGTGATGGCGGTGGATGCGAGCACTTAAGTGATGCCGCAAGTGTAGTTAACAGCAATAGTAACAACAAGAACGACAACAACAACAACAACAACAGTTTAGGAACAATAAGAAGAAGAAACTGAAGAATTAACAACAACAAACCACAACAATGCGCAGCAAATGCGCAGTCAATCAGCGGCAATTCAATGCAATTGTGGCAGGTTGTTGCAGCGGCGGCGATGGCGGCGACGACTGCAGCGACAAGTGATTGCGAGTGAGGAAATTTGTGTTTTTTCGCGCTTGTGATCATCGCATGCCATTGATGCTGTTCTTGGTGTTGTTATTATTGCTATTGGCATTGGTGTAGCATAATGCACAAAAGCGCGAAATAACAACAACAACAACAACAACAACAGCAAGCAGCAGTTGTTGTGCAAATGCACGCAACACTCACTCATGCTCACGCCAATCAATCAGTCACTCAATTTAACGCGTGAGCAAATCCATACATATACTCGTACATGTATTTGTGTGTATGTGTGTGTTTGTATGTGCTCGTGTGTGCTCGTGTGTGCATGCCGACTGCATGTTGCAGGTACTTACAATGCAGTGTTGTTTCAGCAACTCAGCAATCTTTGGCAGCAACATGGGAATTTCTCGCAGATATGTTGGCATTGTTGGCATTGTTGTTGTTGTTGTTGTTGTTATTGTTGTTGTTGTTGTTGTTGTTGTTGTTGTTGTTGTTGTTGTTATTTGTGTTATTGCTATTTGCTACTTTTGAAGATGGTCAAGTGTAATGGTTTTTTCATGATACAACACTTAAGTGCTGGGCAATAACAATCGCTACAATAACAACAATAACACATTAAATAACTAACAACAAAGATAACAATAACAATAACAACAACAACAAGAAAACAACAAGAAAGACTTAGTATAGAAATAAACAACAATATAATCATTGGTGGCGTAGTCGGTCGAGCAATTGAGCCGCGGGTGAAATTACAAAAGCGGGGGCGGGGTGGGATGTGAGACAGCGACGTTGCAACAAGTTGCGTAGGTTTCCATTTAATTGTTGAGATGGACAGCAAAAAAAGTAGTAAGAAAGAGCCAGAATCGTTTGAGACCAATTGCTAAGCAGACTCAGCCTCTTAAAAGTACCCTCTCCGCAGTATATTAGCTTCAGTAACCGCGGGACCTGCTGGAAAAAGGACATGTGTTACCGCGTACTTCAAGAGAAGGCTTTGACTTAAGAATTTAAAATCAATAATGGGCATTTACAGAGAGTCCGTCAGTACGTTTGTTAACTTTCTTGTCTTATTGAGGGTGTGCTCGGAATCCAAACAGATGAAGACCTCAAGCTGTCTCGTGAGATCTACATAATAATGGCTAAGTAAGCTCAACTTCTACTTATCCAAACATGCCTACTACAATCAACTCATCTAATATTCGTATCGTCCGCACCCGTTCAAATAACTCGTTTCGTGGGCTTCTCGTTAGATGAACGCGACGACGAGGATTAACTTTGTCTGCTCTTAGTCGGTGTGGAACAAGCGACTACAACAACAACGATAGCATTGACCCCTGCGGGTAGGGGCTCATGAATTTATCCACGGTAGGCATGCCTGTCATAGGAGGCGACCAAAATCTGATAGTTCTCGCGACAGTCAGGTCTTTATACCGGAACGACCCGGATTTTCATCCGGCCAAGGACTGTCACTCCCGCAATATTCCCCGAAGACCAATTTGGGGGATCCTTCTAAGGTTACAACAAGAACAGCAACAAAAACGACAAAATGAATTCGTTCAACTTTACCTTTGGCTCCTTACACAGGGGGTCATACGGGCTCAATGGATCCACAGTTAGCCATCAAGGGCAAGCGGTTGTATGCGTGAAGAATCTTCCGAACTTAGTTTGCGAGATCAGCATGTCGAATGTCTGTTTCATTCGGAATCGCAGAAGGAAGAACCTCAAAAGCTAAAGCTGAGAAATGTATTCATGAAGGAGGCTAAACATATCTTTTAAAAAAACTTTGAAGTCCAAATTCCAATTCCCGTGGTCCATAGTGTAATATGTTCTATTCTCCATTGCTTGAAAAATGATCACATGCGGAGTTGAATCCCAAGTAATTTATGTTCCTCTACTCTCCCTAGTGTTGGTGTTTCCTCGCCTATGGGTCAGCTAGTAAAACCTACTTTAGCAGAAGTCAGATGTTAACTTCTGCCCTTTACAAATACGGGACTAAAATAAAATTAAAAAATAGTTCTCGGGCCGTGGCTCACCTGGAGTCTGAAAATGCTTTCGACAAATGGATTTTATGGTCATCCATCTAACCCTTTGAGTCAACACCAAATCATGAGCTAATTTAAAATGAAACAAACATAAAGAACCCTACTCGAGGAATCATTCCACAAAAGAACCGCGAATGCATGGTCTGAACACTTCACCCTTTCGCTTCTCCAACTATGTTAGCTTCCCCAAAGGTGCAACAGTCAATTTCAATAATGCGCAGACATGCGATCAAACAACTGCCCAGTCGACCGACCGACCGATCAACCGACCGACCAACTTCGCTAGTTCGCTTGGTCAGCTGGTCAATATGCAGTGGGGGCATTGCTGGTGTGGTGGTGGTGTACTGGTCAGCCCACTAAAGGCTGTCAGCCAGCATTCAATAGGCATTCCAAGATTTCACTAATAAAAGCAATTAAGCGAATTGTTAGCATTCTTCAATGCCTATTACATTGCACGCGTTGTTGCACCAGCTTCAGCTTCAGCTTCAACTACAGCGTGAGCTTCAATTTCAACTACAGTTGACCGGTATTGTTAGTGCATTGTAAGCTGGTGCTGCTGCTGCTTCTCCTCACATTTCTCGCTGCAAGTTCGTTGCTTAAGTCTTTCGTTAGCTGCTTAGGCAATGCCGCAGCACATAATACCATCGCTGCAATTAAGGGCAACAAAACGTGAGTGAAGTTTCCATACAAAAAAAAAATGAAAAACTGAAAAACTGAAACAAAAAATAATGAAAAATTCAGAATTACATAAAAGAAGCAAAATTGCTTTGAAAACAATAGAATTTTTTTCCTATATTTTTTATGGCAATTTGAGTGGAATTCGTTGCGGCTTGAATTCGTGAGAAATTATGTCATTCGAAATTAGCTGAAATCAGTTTCAAATATTGTATTTAATTTAGGAGAGCCGCGGAAATGTATTAAATGTGCATAATTAAAATATAATGAATTTAAAGTGAAAAATATATTTCATTGGCGTTTCTAGAAATTTTCTGCTCAGAATCCCAAGCACATTTGGGGAGAAGCTGCTATGAGGTCAATCACATCAAATTCAATTTCTCTAAACCATGGAAAGAACGCTGACTCTACTTAAGATCCATTTCGAGGTTCCCTTCTTTTTTAAAGAAAAAAAAAAACGCCGAAAATTTGACCTTAATGAGGAATGTTCATTATCACTCGAACGAACAATCTTTGGCATTTATTTTTAATATCTCTTTCAAATGTTGGCCGTGGCTGCGTCTCAGATGGGCCATCCATTGAGTTCAATTTTCGATGACTCGTTTGAGCATTTCGACTGGTAACTGGCGATTGATCCGCTGATGATTTGCTCTAAGGCCTGAATCGAAGGAATTGTCCGCATATACTTTACACTTTACATATCCCCAGAAGAAACAGTCTAACGGTGTGATATCACACGATCTTGATAGAAAGTCGACCGGAACGAAATGTGAAATTTTCTGCTCACCGAAGTATTCGCTCAATAAATCCATTGATTGATGCGATGTGTGAGAAGCGGCGCCGTCTTGCTCGTCTTGATGAAACCAAATGTCGCGGAGATAACGAGCTTCAATTTCAGGCATCAAATACTCAGTTGGTGCTCACCGGCATCAGTTTTGAAGAAATATGACCGATAGGAGAAGGAATAGGACCGATGATTTCACCTGCCTACAAACTACACCAAACCGTGGTTTTTTTCTAGATGAATTGTCAGCTCTTGAATCTCTTCAGGTTTCTCTTCGTCTCAAATGCGGTAATTCTGCTTGTTTACATACCAATTGAGACAGAAATCGGTCTCATCGCTGAACAAAATTTGGCTTGAAACTTTGGATCTTCTTGGAAAATCCATAGAGCGAAGCAATGTCGCTTGGGAAGGTCGAGCGGCTTCAGTTCTTGCACAAGCTGTATTTTGTATGCTTTCAATTTAAGGTCTCGACGTAATATGCGCCCAATCGTTCCATACGTCGGTCCGAGTTACTGCGAACAGCGCCGTATCGGCTCTCCACGGTCTTATGGTCTATTTGGTCGAATAGTAGCCAATAATGAATGCTGGGTCTCAAGATGGGTGATGGTGTTGCGAATAGTACGCTCAGTTGGTTGTTGGTGTTTTTGCTGCTTCCGGGATAGCTGATATTATCGACGACTGAAAAGCTTATGACGTTGACCGCTTGCTGACAGGCAATTTTTTGTTTTGCCGTTGTTCATTACGAGATTCAGTCGTTTTGTTTCTTCATGAAGTGTGAAGAGAGCAGAACTAAGTACGCAGTTGGCAAATGATAAAGAGTCGCATTTTCTGAAACTTAATTAAGCATCGAAAGACTCGAGGATGTCGTTCTAGGTGCTATCCCAAATTTTAGTGTAGTTCAGCGTCAGCTACCACAGTCACATACGTTTTGTGGAAATATAAATAAGATCAAGAGATCATTTGTGTTGATGCATTTCTCACGGGTCTTTTCTAAGATTTGGCTCAAAGCCAATAACTGGTGAATTATGAATTTTCCAGGCCGTAAGCCGTACTGATAAGGTCCAATCGGTGGGCTTTTATCACTCACGCATTGGATAGGGATAGAGCACACTTAGACTCCAATTACCGGACATGCTTTCATCTGACCACATTCTACAAAGAAGCTGAAGCGTGCATCTTGTCACTTCTCCTCCACAATGCTTGACTAGATCAGAAGAAGGGACATCGACTCCTGCCGCTTCAGACAGTTTTCGAGCATTATTTCTGTCAATCAGCTTCTCAACTCGCGGTATCTCTCCCGCGATTTCTTACATTGAGTTGCTGATAAGTGCTCTCAGAGGGCAGGTGTGCAATTCGAGTAGAAAACCGTTAGTTGTGATTGTAGCTTTTCGATGTCGAACCCTTCCTGTGTTCGTTGACCGGCGTTCTTTTCTACACAGAGGCGGATGCTTATCTTCGCTGCTACAAGACAGTGGTCCGCGTGGATGTTTGGATCTCGGAGCGTAGAACACGTTGCTCATGTCGTCCGTTTATCACAACTTGATCGATCTGCTTGAGAATTTTTCCATCCGGAGATAGTTAAGTATCTTGATGAATTTTTTTATGTTGAAATCTAATACTTCAGATAATTATATTTTGGACCGGCTGAAGTTGATTAGCCTCTATCCATTTGGAGATGTTTCGCCATTGGGGCTAAAATTACCAAATCTTTTGCAGAAGATACCCACACTAGCTTAAAATTTTCAAACAAGATTTTGAGATCGTGTGGGAGGCGTGGGCGCAGATCTTCTCTTTGATGCGGGTTGTGGCGAGACGTTCATCCATTGGGGTGAATTTTAGTATTAATCGACTGAGTTTTGTCTACCACCGAGAACCCTTCACCAAATTTGCCGTAATTTATATGCCACTATTGTCTTGCCACAAGGACCTACTCGTCTTCTTTCTTGTCCCGTCCAACGCAATTCCTGAACGTTGGTGTCAGCTTTTAGTCTGACGAGGACATCAACCAGCTGGGCAGTGGCACCTTTCCAATTTAGAGACCGGACATTCCTGGAGCATGTCCTCAAATCGTGGTGCTTAGTACGTTTGCAGGGGTCGTCGGCAGAAGGCGATCTCTGTAGTCTTTCTTTTAATTGGAGTCAGCTTATATGTGACGGGTCCGAATCCCAGCGCACAATATCGCTAAGTGAAGAGATTTACGTTTTAGGCTTGCCTCAAGACCAACCCTCGCTTCACGCCGCGCTTCTGGTGAACAAATCATAAAAAAATTCTCAATGAACCCTTAAACCGAATATATCAAGGCTCCTGTCTTTTAGTCGTGGCCTAAATGGAGCGGGTTGGTTATCGCATTTCGGATAAGGCTTGCTCAGGTTTCCTAGATGTGATACGAGATTATAAGAGTGGGGACTGAGTAAAGTCTTACAACTGTAACTGCTTACCCAGAAGCTAGGCTACACATCATTACGGCGGTGATAAAAATTATGGGTAATAAGTATTCTTTTACGGTTTATTAAAGTAAAATCAACAAAATTGCTGAATATAAGCAAGCAAAGAGTTCTCAAGAAGAACCTTTCAATTTTCATTTTTATTTTTTATTTTTTTTTTATTGAAAAAAATTTTCGACTTGTTATCACATCCAAAGCTAAATGCGGTCATATAAAAGTCGAAAAAATGTCAAATATCCGCAGTTTGCGCATTTTTCAACGCGATGACAATCTTTTGTTTTCACTTCTTGTGAATTTTCGAACGAAAACGAATCCACCCCACCAAGTTGGCCAAGCCACGACAGCAGCAGCACCGGCAGTGGCAGCGGCAGCAGCAATAAACAAATGAAAGAAATCATATGCAGTAAACGTAAGCAAAAACAAAGGTAAATGAATGCACAAAATGAATTAAATAGCAACAACAAAAACAACAACAACAGACAGACAGCGCTGAAATTGGTCGATATATTTAACGTTAAGTGCTTGCAACAGCAACAACAACAACGAACCATTGTGTGTCACTGTGGCAGTATTTTTGCGCTACTATGCGCTAGTGTTGTTGTTGTTGTTGTTTTTGCTGTTGTTGTTATTATTATTATATCCATAGCCGCTGCTGCACATTTTGGCTTAAACAACAAGTGCACAGCAGGAAGCCTTTCATTGTTTCATTGTGCCACATTAAATACATTTGTTGTATGCCACTGGCTTGTTGCCACAGTTGCGCATAGTCGTACGTATGTACATACATACATACATACGAGTGCATTCAGGTTGCAGCGCTGAAAACGCACAGCCTTTGATAATTTATATTTTTTCGTTATTCATACGCCCCTGAACAGACTCCTTTGTTAGTATGTATGTACTCATACTCATATGTGTGTGTTGTTGTTGTTGTTGTGTTTGTGCGCTCACGTTCGCTTATCTCCGTACGCTTGCGCTTTCGTCCATTATCAGATCGGGGTAGCCGCTCGACGACATGTCCGACATATTAATACAAACTCATATAAATTCCGTAGATTTTGACGCTTTATTGCTTTGCGCTGCTGGCATTGAATACGAAAAAACTGCAGCAACAATAATAACAACAAAAATAATAAAATTTGCATATTGTTTTTTTTTTTTTTAATTTTCTTCAAATGCTACGCATCGTTTCGAAAGGGCTTATGGCAAGAAGTGCTTTACTAGTGCAGTGGTTGCTGAAGAAGATTATCGGCGTTGGAATTGAGGTTTATGTATTGTCAAAAGAGAAAAATCAAAAAAAAAAATGCGAAAAACTTAAACGTGACTTTGTTCAGCTACTTTTCAATTTTACCAGTCAAAATAAAAATTTTGTATTAATTTATATACGACGCAGTGAAGCCTATATTATGAAGTAAACCCTTTGAGAGCTCCTATAATGGCAGTCTTCCTCATGGCGGCATGTCTTTTTTTTAAACTTATCAGAGGATGAGTCGAAGCTCGTCAGGAAGATTCTTGTGAACTACCAACTATGACACGGATCCGACGCCAGACCACTATATCACTTATCACGTGGTTAGCACGACCATTAGCTCTCTTTGCAAAAAATTCCATATTGTCAAATTCTTATACTTTTTATGAACATTAAATGTGATATTTTAGCATTGGTCCGAAGTATGTAAGTACCAGAAGGAGAAGATGTAGACCCATTAAAATTTATACCGATCGCTTCAGAATGGCGAGCTGAGTCTCACCACCTGTTCGTAGTCTCTCGGTTTTCGAGATATTTGAACGAAACTTTTCATGCCGGTGTATTTTTACATCAAATTTTTTTGAATATTTGGGAACCGACATGATCCGTCGATAATATCATATAGCTCCCATACGACCGATGTGCTCATATAAGTTATTTTGGGCGATAAATACTTCACTAACGCATCTGAGAACAGAGAATTCGTTTGTATACACACATGTTATAATGAAGAAAAATTTTCGAAATCGGATGACTATACTATATAGCTTCTAAGCAACCGGCTCGTTAGATTCTCATCTCATCTCATTTCATTTCATCTCATCTCTTCTCATCTCGACTCATCCCATCACCTCATCTCATCTCTTTTGTTTTCATCTCATCTTATCTCATCTCATCTCATTTCCTTTCATTTCATCTCGTCCCTTCTATTCTCATCTCCTTTCATTTCATCTCGCCCATTCCCTTCTCATCTCATCGCATCTCATCTCAACTCACCTCATATAATCTCTTCAAATCTCATATCTTCTCACCTCATCCCACCAGATCCCATCTTATCTCATTCCCTGTCATTTTATCTCATACAATCTCATCACAACTCTTCTTATCTTATCTCATTTCAACTCATCTCTTCTCATCTCATCTCAAATCTCATCTTACCTCACCTCATCTCATTGCATCTCATTTCATTTCATCTCATCTCTTCTATCACCCATCTTGAGACCCAGCATTCATTATTGGATAATATTCGACCGAATAGATCATGGCCAGCACGCAGTGAATAAAATATAGTGGCCGTAGCTGAGTGAGTACACGAAGACCGTATGGAGAGTCGATTCGGCGCCGTTCGCAGCAAATCGAATTGACGTATGGAACGAATTGGCGCATTTTACGTCGAGATCTTAAATTGGAAGAGTACAAAATACAATTTACGTAAGAACTGAAGCCGCTCGACCTTTCCAAGTGGCATCACTTCGCTTTATGGGCTCTTGAAGAGTTCAAAGAAGAGCCGACGTTTTCGAGGCAAATTTAACTCAGCGATGAGGCTCATTTCTGGCTCAATGGGTATCGAAACAAGCAAAATTACAGCATTTGGGACGAAGAGCAACCTGAAGAGATTCAAGAGCTGACATTTCATACAGAAAAACAACGGTTTAGTGTGGTTTGTGGGCCGGTGGAATCATCGGTACATATTTCTTCGAAAATGAAGACGGTGAGAACTTAACCGTCAATGGCGACCTTTATTGAGTCACGATAACCGTCTATTTTATGCCTGAAATTGAAGCTCGTGATCTCCGCGACATTTGGTTTCAACAAGACGACGCCAGTCCCCACACATCGCATCAATCAATGGATTTATTGCGAGAACACTTCGGAGAGCAGATAATTTCGTCTTTTGGGTCGGTCGATTGACCGCTGAAATTGTGTGATATCACACCGTTAGACTTTTTCCTGTGGGGATATGTAAAGTCTAAGTCTATGCGGACGATCCCGCTCCGATCCAGGCCTTGGAGCAAAACATCACGCTTGTCATACGCCAGTCACCAGTCGAAATGCTCGAACGAATCATCGAAAATTGGGCTCAATGGATGGACCAACCATCTGAGACATAGCTACGGCCAACATTTGAAAGAGATAATCTTCAAAAAATAAATGCCAAAGAATGTTCTTTCGAATGATAATAAAGATTCCACAATAAATTTGAATTTTCTGCGTATTTTTCTTAAAAAAAGAAGGAAACCTCGAAAAGTCCTCGTAGCTAAAAAAAAATTCTATCGAATGCCTAGAATACATCTCCTTTAAAGATTTCGCAATGTTCCGAACATTTCTCAAATCTCAGATTCTCTGAGCCAAAAGCTTGAATATTTTTATGGAATGAACTACCAAGAAAAAGAGAAGGAAACGGTCTGAGGAAAGCTTTTTTTTTGCAAGTACTAAATATAATGCATCACTACCTTACAATGAATAGATAGTGGGGAACCTTCTCAACTATCGAGAGGTTGTCACGACCTTCAGCACATAACCGCCAGCCGGAAGAGCATAACTGTTGCCTTATATTTTTTGGGAATTATAGTAAGTTAAGCAAACGAAAATGCTTTTCCAACCAATCTGTCACTCATATTCGGTGTGGCAGAGAGAGAGAGAGCTAAAGGCATACCCAGCCATTTCTCGGCATTCGTTAGTACGATATCTGCAGCAAATTGTGGCATTGAACGGAAGATTTATGGTGAATATGATAAGCCGCGTACAATTAACTGGGTCAATGCGACAAACAAGTGTGCATACATACATACGTATATACAAAAGCAATCTCTATATATGTACATATGTATATGCAATGCAACAAAACTCTATTTAATATTACATTTGTTGCAAGTATTTTGCATAAATACATTTTTATTGCTGCCATCGCCCGAACAATAATCGCTGCTTCACAATCAAATGAACGCAAGCAGGCATTTTTTTTTCTTGTAAATTATTTGTATTATTTTTTAATTTTTAATTTTTTTTTTTGTATTATTTTTTTGTCATGCCACAAAAGTGCCTTGGCGTGGTGGCACTTCTTTCACTCGGCGTCGGCGTAGCATTTGAGCTGAGCTGCTCGGCGGCGGCGGCGGCGGCGGCGGCGGCAATCATTTGTTGGCATCATTTCAATGCATTCTTGGCATTTTTATGATTTTATTAAAAGACGCGAGTACTTTCATTGTTGCACGTACACATGCGCGCACTCGCACACACACACACATACTCGTACAATACAAGCATGTGCGCATGCCCAATCAACTAACTATGCTAAGCGACAACGCTCCGCGCTCGTCGTTGTAATCAGAAGTAAAGTCGCCTTTGTATTTACATACATACACACACACATATATATATATACCAGAATGTTATTTTGGTTTTGTTATTGCCTCAGCCCATTGCTAGCATTTTTATGTTGTTGTATATTGTAAATAGCTTTCTTGCAGCCAATTCGAAAGCAGTGAGGCCCCAAATAATCGTTTTGTTGTTGTTGTTGTTGCTATGCTTATTTTCTCCATCGTTTTTTTGATTGATTGATTATAATTTTCTCTATGCAGGCAACGAGCTCATATGACTCTGCTCCACACTTACATACATTTATTACTGTTGTTGTTGTTGTTGTTGTTGTTGTTGTTGTTGTTGTTATTATTATTATTATTGTTATTGTTATTGTTGTTGTTGTTGCTGCTGTCAAAAATATTACACTGGCAGTGCGGGCGCGCTTTACAGACTGGTTGCTGAGAGGAGGAGGGTCTGCGATCAAAATTGGTTTTCCAAAACAAATACATAAAAGGAATTTATGCACTTTATTAACGGTAAACGTATCAGCACAGTATTGAGTAAAATATTTGCAATCGCAGGAGAAAGCCGAGGTTGACAAACTGATCCAAGTGCAGGCAAATCTGTGAAAAGACCCTCAGAATATTTCCCCCTCCTCCAGTTTATGGTGTGACAAAATGGAGGGAACTACAGTTTATACTAATCCGCCTCCGAACGGCCGATGAATTTTTATGAGGAATCTTTATTTCATGTCAGAAGTCCACTCGGTGTATTTAATTATTTTTATAAGGGCACCGACTTGAGCCCATGGTAGTACACACTGCCTACCACACGATTATTGCCGAATACCTAAGGGATCATCAAATTGTGAAGGTACAGAGGAAGCAAATAAACAACTTACTGACACCTTAATTGGTGTCTTTGTGATGTGGTGAAATCTTAGAATGCAAATGAGAGAGAATGTTTCAAGTTAGCGAAGATAGCAGAATCAAAAATATCAGGTTGGAACACAAAGACTAACTAATCTTTTATAAAAAGGCTATAAGGAAAATCAAGGAAGCTCCTGGCAGAATTTCTGCTGCGGAATAGAAAGCTCCAGGGAGTCGACAAGATTAAGGAAAATGCCGTCAATGAAAATTACAGTAAAGGTTGCCAGGCCAATACTGACCGTCTCTAACTGTATGGTATGGATGGTATTTTTACAGCCCTGCTAGTGAAAGCCGGGTATAGCACTATAAAGTTCCTTGACAAATTATTTGACGGTTGTAAAAATTAAAGTTTTATTCCTGCGTTCAAAGAACTACCCGTACAATCAGTTTGATATCATTTCTCCGGAAAACATTGGAGCGCTCAGTGGATGTTCACACCAAACAAATAGTTAATGAGAATCTACTCTCGGAAGCACAACATGCCTACTCAAAAGATAGATCAGTAGACACAACGCTACACAATGTGGTGAGGAAGGTGGACTCGGCATTAGAGAATAGGGAATACACCCAGAAATCTTGTTTGACATATCCGGAGCTTTAATCCATCATACCATCCTGGGCAGCGTATAACGATTGCCCGTTTAAAAAATATCAAAGCGGCAGGAGCCGATGGTTTACCGGCTGAGCTATTCAAAAACGGCCTCGAAGAACTGACAAGGTTCATGCATCAATCTGCACAATCCGTAAAAAGGGTCTGTGCCAATACCGTAGGATAAGCCTCCACAATATCGCATATAAGATTCTACCGAGCGTATTGTGTGAGAGATTACACCCGCCGTCAACGACTAATTGGACATAATCAGTGTGGCACTAGACCTGGTAAATCTACCATTGGTCAGTTATTAACTATGCGCCAAATCTTGCAAAAGACAACAGAAAAAAATTACCACTTTTTCATCGATTATAAACTCTCTTCGATAGCATCAAAGGGAATTTCCTCTACGCCGCTAATTCTAAATTTGGTATCCTGGATAATACCACAAGCGCAGTCAGAATTGGGAAGAATCTGTCCGAGCCGTTCGATATTAAACGATGTTTCAGAGAGGGTGACTCTTCTCCATCATAACTTTCAAGTAGTAACTAAACCAAAAAAGGCTTGAAATCCAACGCAGAATCCCTCTGGCTTAGAGATGCTACCTTATACTGAGTGGGCAATTGAAAAGTAAGTTCTCATTGATGACCCAATACTAAACTTGCAAGTCATGAACTTTGAAATGAAATTATTTCTTACCGGACTTTGGTGAAAATATTTTTATTTATTTTTTTACTTCAAAGTATTTTTTTAGTTCAATTTTTATTTCATTTTCCTAAATCTATTTCATTTGATTTATTTCGTTTTATTTAATTTTTGTCTTGTTTATTTTTTTAAATTTTATTTTAATTTTATTTTAATATGTTGTATTCAATTAATTTGATTTATTTTAATTTATTTTATATAAATTAAATTTATTTATTTATGTATTTCTTTATCAATTAATATTTCTTAGTACTTTTATTTTTCTCCACACTGTACACACATATTTCCAATAATTTCTTCTAAGCAATAAAACACACTGCGCAGCTGCACCACACAAATACGCTCCACATCGATGCTGCACCATACTCTGCTGCTCGTCTGTGTTCGAGTATCAAATTGCTTCTAGTTTAATAATTTTTTTTTGGATTTTATTGTAAGCGTAAAGCTTTCACAGTTTGACAATCCGCATTTTTAGAAAGCAATTACTTGCTGCTGCGCCGCAGACGTTTGCCAACCCTTGAATGATTTGGATGAGCCCACATATGTATGTACTTAAGTGGATCATAAAAATAAATATTTAACAGTGTAATGAGATTTGAAAAATTACTTACTGCAGCAAAGCTAATCAGTGGGTATAGACCCATTAGATTCATTAGAGTGTTTGGGAATGCTTTGATTGTTTATTAAACATTAATTAATTACTTGATGATTAATTGCTTTGAACTATTTATTAAAACTGGAGCTACATGTGGAAACTTAGGGCTGCTCTTGCTTAATCAATATTGGAAAATACAAAAAAAAAATCACCTATTCGCAACAAAAAATACTCCTGATACGAACACTTCTACACTGCGCAGATTTCTGGTTGATTTTTTGACTCACTAGTAACTAGTCCTTAATCTCTCAGAGCCACAATGAGCCAACGTGAACACCTGAGCGTGAATATGTATTTCGTAATTTCACAATATGCTCTTAAAGCATATCCATCAGTGATTAGTTAAAATAAACTAAAAACCCAAAACAACAACAACAATTGAAAGCCAACAAATATACGCTTGCACTGGCCTACTCGTATTAATCACCCACCAATTAGTGTCAGTGCAGTTTAATGAGCATTCATAAAGGCAGCAAAAAATATGTAAAATAAATTATTTAAAATAAATTGCATGCGAGCTTAAGCTTTTAAATGTTTTTTTTTTTTGTATATTTACCAAAAGCAAAGTATTAAAATATCAAAATATTTCCTACGGAAAAAAAGTCAACAGAAACAAAAAAAATCAGAAAACAAAAAACCTGCAATTTGGGATGAAAGCGATCGGACGGTCAGAATGGTGAAAAAATTCAACAGTGTAATCAATCAAAATGCCAAAAACAAATCATTCCACTCCCCAAATGCTGCCGCTGTACACCATACATTACAAAGTCACGACTTGACGTCGCTAAGCAACAACGGCACTGCTCATACACCATACATTGCATGTCCAAATATTTGTATGCGAGAGCAATGAGTAAGTGTTACAATGTGGAATAGTGTAGAGTCAAGTGAGTAGCTAATGACAGTTATGCAGAGTGTTGCCAGAATTATTTTTAAATATTAATTAATGCATTCCTTTATTTAAAAAGTAAGAAAAAAGACTTCAGCAAAGCAGTATACTAAAGATTAACTAAAATAATAAATAATAAAGTGTAGACTCTAAACTCTCTAAATTTTTTTATATTGAATTTTTATAAAGGGTGATCCACTTCGAGATTCCATACTTTTTTAAACAAAAAACACAGAAAATTCAAACTTGATAGGAAAGAACATTCTTTGGCATTTATTTTTTGAAGATTATCTCTTTCAAATGTTAGTGGCTACGTCTCAGATGGTCCATCCGTTGATTCCAATTTTCGATGACTTGTTCGAGCATCTCGACTGGTAACTGGCGAATGACACCAAACTCCAAGGTCTGAATTGAATCGGGATTGTCCGCATAGGCTTAAGACTTTACATATCCCCACAGAAAAAAACTAACGGTGTGATATAATACGATCTTGGTGGGCAATCGACGGGCCACCAGTCCAAAACGTGAAATTATCTGCTCACCGAAGTGTTCTCTCAATAAATCCATTGATTGATGCGATGTATGGGAAGTAGCGCTGTTTTGAAACCAAATGTCGCGGAGATCACGAGCTTCAATTTCAGGCATCAAATAGTCGATAGTCGGTTATCCTGGCGCGATAACGGTCACCACTGACGGTTACGTTCTCACCGGTATCACTTCTGAAGAAATATGGACCGATGATTCCACCGGCCCACAAACCACACCACACCGTTGGCTTTTCTGGATGAAATGGCAGCTCTTGAATGTCTTCAGGTTACTCTTCGTCCCGAATGCGGCATATTTGCATGTTTACATATCCATTGAACCAGAAATGGGCCTCATCGCTGAACAAAATTTGGCTCGGTGACGTCGAATCTTCTTGGAACATTTCAAGAGCCCATCGAGCGAAGCGATGTCGCTTGGGAAGGTCGAGCGGCTTCAGTTCTTGCACAAGCTGTATTTTGTACGATTTCAACTTAAGATATCGACGTAATATGTGCCAAGTCGTTCCATATGTCAGTCCGCGTTGCTGCGAACGGCGCCGAATCGACTCTCCACGGTATTCGTGTACACTCTCAGCTACAGCCGTTATATTGACGCAGTCTATTCGGTCGAATATTATCCAATAATGAATGCTGGGTCTCAAGATGCGTGATTTTGTTGCGAATAGTACGCTCAGTAGGCCGATTATTTTGACCATAAGTTGAGCGAAGCGCGCGAAACACATTCTTACAATTGCCAAACAATACTGAGCAAAGGTGTCATGACAGCGTGACACGACTCACGCGTGATCTGTCAAAAAAAGGCTATTGAAAGATGTCCTTTACTTGCCATCAAAGAGAATATGAGCATAAACATTCTAGCCAGACTCGGCATAGACTCTTTCGTGTGAACCACATATAGTTAAAAAATTATGATCTACACTCAAATTCGTCCACACTACGGCTTGGAAATGTATTGAGTTGATGCAAATGCTAATTACGCGATCAGCGCAGTTAGGCCTGTAGGCTCATTGTGGTAACGCTAAAGAGATCTCAGAACTTTCTCAAATTCGCGAGTCATGAAACCATCTCAACGAGGCAACCAAAGAAGTCTTTCTCAAAGAACTTATATCTCCTGGTGATGAAGAGCTGGAAATCAACAGATGTAGTATTTGGCAGACTCTCATTTTTGCTCGTCTCTGCAGCTGGGTCAAATATTTTTAGAGTAATAACCAATTGTCTCTACGTGAAGTGCCATTAAGCAGTGTCTTTTTAACATACCAGTCGTTATATTGATGCAGAACCGGTGCAAAAGGCTTAAATGCCCTAATCCTATTATCCAACGCTGTCCTTATCAGTCTGGTCACATTGGGACAGAGGTATACCCGCAACGTGTGCATAGTTTATTGTGAATAAAATAGTTCCTTCTCTCGCTGGCTCGTTTGCCACGAGATTCCCTGAGATTTTCTGTAACTAGTTACCTAAATTAAGACTATTTTTTAAGTATATTCAGAGTTCTTCTGTAATTTATAACTATTTTTGATGTGGTCTAGTTTCTTGGGAGAGATCTAACCGCTCTATGAAAGTATATAGTAACTGATTCATTTGTGACCGTAGATTTGAGCAATCATCGAGTTTTGAGCCGCCTGTGAAGATAGATCCAAAACGTTTTTGATTTCCATTCGTTCCTATCCGGGATTCTAGTGGAATTTAGCGTAGTTCTGTTCTTCCGGGAATCGTATAAGAAGTTATATTTGGGCATAGGTGATGAAGTTTTTCATCTGGGTCTTAGTAATGTTAAATCTAATTGAAATCTAAAAGAAAAATGAGGGGAGTTTCCAGGGATGATGGTATAGTTTCTGTTATGATTTGCTCATAAAAGTGTTTTTGCTGATAAGCGGCCACCAGATGGTGAAATTTTAAAATCGGCTGAGCCTAACTAACGCTGCACAGTCCACTATTCCTGCACAGCGAATAATATTCCAATTTAGACCACATTTCCTACATACGGACGTAAAACAATACGAGTATATGGTCTCAAGGTAGAAAAAAAGAATAGAAAATTAATCATTAAATGTTCGATTTTGATCTTGTCGGTGTTTGAATTTCAACCCAGCCACGGCTCTAGAAAAAAGTAAAACTAATTTTAAAAGTTTGGTCTCAATACAAATAATATGGCAACACTGCGTGTGAGTGTCAATGAACTGAGATATTGAGCGTTAAATGGGAAGTGCAATTGTGATTGGGTCGGACCATGCAAAACATTAATAAATGCATACATTTACAACAAAAGTTCATTAAAAAAATTACAACAACAACAACAAGCATATAAGCATTGTCTTAAAAGTCCGGTAGTCAAGCAGGCAACTGTCATTGACACACGAGTGTCGAGTGTCATTTGGCGAGTGCGGCTGTAGCGCACGCCGCCGACTGCTTTAGCAGACACCTGTGTCGATCATGAAAAGCGACAAGGCGCTGGAGTGAATGTAAAAAATAGAATTTTTATTTAAAAATTTAGCATTTATACAAGGAACAAAGAGACTAAATTCATTAAAAAAAATGTAAAAATCAAAAATTTAAATGCCGCAAAAGCGTGGCGGGCTCACACTGCCAGGCTACGAGTACCAAACTCTGTTATAAATAGACCAACGAACGACCTGCCTTGCCCGATGGCAAAGGCCACAAGCACGGTGGACCCAAAGAGTTGAATACACCTATATAACTATATATATATGTGTGAATATCACAGCTGCAAAGCCAGGGGCGCCTATGAACTTTGCAGTCGAACCGAACTGATTTGGTGCCTTACCGGTGCGCAGTGTCACGCTGCAAAGCTTGCAGAATTATGCCAATTATTGGTTAGATAACAAATTCAAATGCAGAGGCGACGATGGTGTGTGCATGGCAACTCACGTGAGTATTAAGAACATTCATTAAAGAACCATCTATAGACGGAAGCTTGATGAGGTGAATGTTCCCATTACAAAATTTTTGTCCTAAAAGTCCTTGCTTTAGTCTCAGTACACATTCACCGAGGAAGATTTTGTCACAAACTGGGCTTGTTCGACCTTGGATTGCACGCAGGAAAACAGTGGGTCATCCAAAAAGGATATCAGTATATATTTCATTAGACCTCGTGGCATGAAATGGTTTTTGAAACCGGACTTTCAGTTAAATAAACATCGATTGTGAAGTAGTTGCAGAGACTAGTTCCCTTGCGTGACACTTAGCGTCCCTTTCCGCCTCTGGTAAATAAATGCGTTCCACTCATCCTTATATACGAGTATGTAGGTCCGTCACAAGGGAAGGTAAGAGATTTAGCTTCCTTGGGGTTTTTACTATCATCAGTAGCTCATACTCAGCAGGTTTCTCAGTTTTGAAATTATCCCTAAACAGTTCGGGCTTGCGTGGTGTGATGAGCGTAGTCCTGCTGGTGGGTTGTCAGTTACAGTGGAAAGACTAAACTCAAATACCTGACTTTGCGTCCTCGTCGCTCACCCAGAAAAAGTGAGCAACCTTCGTGTGAGATATATTAACGGATCCATGTTTGACCTTGGCTCACGGCTAAAAGGGAGATGGCTTTAGTGGAACTAATCTGACATGCGCGGTCTACAGAAACAGCGTTGGTTCGTCAGAGCTCGCCAATTAAATGCGTTTGTCGCATACTGTAGACGATCAAACGATGAGCTGTACGAGATATACGACTACATTGAAGTAGCTCTGCAAATTAAGAGACAACGTTCAGGCTGTCAGGTCATGCCTTCTTGAAAGTATTCCATGCAGTGCCTGCAGCTGAAAGGAATACATTCCTTCTGTTGGAAGGATCTAGTGAAGAACGACTTGGCGTCGAACGAAGGAAATGAGAAGCAGCACAACGTGCTACTACAAACTTGGCTATAATCGCGTAAGTGGTGCCTGTATGAATATAGAAAAAAGTAATTCCGGGTCTCAGCAGCTGCTGTGCGTCCAACAGATACAATGTTTTCACAACTTTGGTCAGGATTTTCTTCGTCTAAAGCTTAATAGGGATTCCGGAGCCTAGAACTAGTGCAATTGCCACAGTCCCTTGCTGCTTTTCGAAGGTGAGTTTTATTTTGGTTTTACCAACCAAAGGAGTGGTTTTGTGGAGAACATTGTTCACTTAATCCTTCCGCTTCGCGAGGCACTAACCAAAATTCTATCTCCGCGTCCGAGCGCACACCTTCTTTTGAAATAATATTTTCGTATTGGCTTTTGTGGTATTTTTATAGGTTTATATACATATACTTACCCACATATTTACCCAGCTACTTACCTACGTAACATACACAAGTATATCGCCAGCTCCGGTAACCTGCAAAATTTCGCAATAATCGCGAAACTTCCCGCACCCGCAAATTGCATGCCATCGTTATTGCACTTGTTCTTGCTGCTGTTATTGTTGTTGTTGTTCGTGCTGCTTGCTGCCAGACTGCTGCGCCGATAATGCAGCAGCTAACGAATGGGCAACAGGTAAACAGTCAGGTAGGCAAGCAGTTAGTCGCATGCCGCACCTTTAACCTTTTGTTGGCCAACAGTCTAATTGACTGACTGCCACTGTCTTAACAAACAAGGCAGCCAGTGACGCAGTCACGGAGATTAGAGGCGGCTGTGACCGAGCTGGCGACACGGGCAGCAGCAGCAGCAGCGACAGAGAGACAGTCGCAGACTCCGGCTCCAACTCAGGTGTGGCAGTGTGCGCGGAAGTATTGTGTGTAGTAGCAAGGTGGATGGATAGTTCTGCTATTGACTAGCACCTATGTACATATATATATATATATATTTATATGTATTTCGCTGTTTTGCAGGGCGTTGCTTAGCGTAAAACCTTCAGTGAAATTTTTTTTATTAAAAAAAAAACAGTTGACAACCACTGTGCGTCTACTCACATACATAAATCTAGAGTTTTATAGAAAAAAAAATTCCTTTTTTCTTTTTTGCCCCCGCCTTGCTAATTGCCTGTTCATGAAAATTGCAACAACTACACCAAAGTGCAATACAACAATATCTAATAATTTGCCTATAAAACTACTGTTTCCATTTCATCTACGGCAACTACGGCGTACCGCAGCGCACAAATGAATGTCATTAATTTGACAACTGTAAACCGTTAAATCACAGCAAAATCAAGGCGAAACCGTACAGCAAACGCCGAGGCCGCAGCAATGTTGCATTGGTGACATTTTCCAGCTGACTGTGGGGTAGGAGGCGAGTCGGTATCATTTGGTGAGGGTTGCGGAGGGAATTTTTGTGCCAAGAATGATGTATACCAGATAGCGCCTTTAATTTTTGTTCTTGTTGTTTGTGTATACAACCAAATTTCGTAAGAAAATGTGAAAAAACAATTTTCGCGGGGTCTAAGGTCATAAAAACAGGTTAATTTACAGTTTTCAGTAAAAGAACAATCCATAAATATACATATAAATCATACGTTCGCTTGCAAAGAACCGCATATATCAAAAAGTTATGGATCGATTGAGTTGAAATTTTCCAGATGGTTTCGTTGAAGCCCAGAGAGTTTTTCGGGAGGTGGACCTGGAACCGATCTATTCAATAAAACTTATTTATGTTTTGATTTTCTCTAAATTTGGTACAGAGACAGCTTTTTGCCTAAATTTTTTCCACTATAAGTGAACCAAACAAAGATTTTTATGTGTCCGTTTTGTTGAATTTTTTGTGCGCAGTTGTCTGTTTTTCTAGAAGAAGCAAGTTCGAGTTGCATGAACTTTAGTGCGTTGGTAGGTTTTTGTCTAGATTAACATATAAAGGGTGATCCATTTCGAGGTGCACTACTTTTTTTAAGAAAAAAACACAGTAAATTCAAATTCAATGGGGAATTATCATTCGAAAGAACATTCTTTGGCACTTATTTTTTGAAGATTATCTCTTTCACATGTTGGCCGCGGCTACGTCTCGGATGGTACATCCGTTGAGCCCAATTTTCTATGATTCGTTCGAGCATTTCGACTGGTAACTGGCGAATGACAGACGTGATGTTTTGCTCCAAGACCTAATCGAAGTGGGATTTTACGCATAGACTTTAGACTTTACATATCCCTACAGGAAAAAGTCTAACGGTGTGATATCACACGATCTTGGTAGCCAACTGGCGGGCCCATGAAATTAAATGCTCACCAAAGTGTTCTCTCAATAAATCCATTGATTAATGCGATGCCATTGACGGATACGTTCTCACCGGCATCATTTTTGAGGAAATATGGACCGATGTTTCCACCGGCCCACAAACCATACCAAACCGTTGTTTTTTTTCTCTTTTAAATCTTCTTGGAAGTTTTCAAGAGCCCATAGAGCGAAGCGATGTCACTTGGAAAGATCGAGCGGCTTTAGTTCTTGCATAATCTGTATTTTGCCTTTGAATTTAAGATCTCGACACAAAATGCGCCAAGTCGTTCAATACGCCAGTCACAGTTGCTGCGAACGGCGCCGAATCGACTCTCCACGGCCTTCGTGTACACTCTCAGCCACGACCGCTATATTTTCTTCACTGCGTGCTGGACGTGGTCTATTCGGTAGAATATTATCCAATAATGATTGTTGGGTCTCCAGTTGGGTGATGGTGTTGCGAATAGTACACTCAGTATGCCGTTAATGTTGACCATAAGTTGAGCGAAGCGCGCGAAACACATTCTTTTCAGAACGTGAATTTTCATAATAAAGTTGAATGATTTGTAAACGTTGTTCCGGTGTAAGTCTTTCCATGATGAAGTGCCAGACTTAACAGGACGAGCTACATTCAGGCGTTAATGCCATTCTGCGAGGAATGGCCATCATTATCTCTCTTCCCGTGGTTGGCGTTATCTGAATCCAATCACCACACATAGCAGTCGAGTTGCTCGAACTGTCTCGTGAGACCCGATATAAAAGCTGCAACACGAATTAGGGGGAGCTGAAATGCTTTAACGGCCTGCAAAACCGCCAAAACCCTGTGCACGGGCGCAGATAATCTCAAATAAACTGCCAGGTGGCTGTAGGATTAAGGGCAGGCAATAAACTTGTGACGTCACTTGCAAATAGGCAGCCATGACTGAGACGCCAGTGAACCTGCTGTGCATCTGCTCGGCTTAACGAGTATAGGACTTAAGCGTCTATGGGCTTTGCATTTCAGAGAATTTAAAACTAGATGTTAGGACGCCTTTGAACTTCGCAAAAATAATAAGCATAATTCTCAGCAGTTTCTAAAGACGAATATTATAAAGTCTGTAGGAGACCATTATGGGGATTCGTGGGGCGACTTTTTCAACTACTCCTAGTTACTTAAAGTACTACTGCCACTTCGGTTTTCCTTGTTCTTTTTGCCTCACACCCTCCTCGTGGATTCATGTCTGTAAACATTCCGAACACCACGTAAAAACACTTTTATTCACATATTTTTCCAATGAACCAAGTTTCTCCGGAAACAGCACGGTCTGCTTCGAACTCGGCTCGAAGTTCGACATTGATATTTTTTAAACTCTGAGATGTCTTGAGAAGGCATGAACTTCAGCTTAATTTTGGTTGAAATCCATGAGGGGCACTTTACCACATCCACAATCGCTTCGCTGCCACAGTCACTGACACTTGACTCATCACCACAGCCGTAGCGGCACTGACCGCTCCAATCGTTTAGCTTTCTTTCATTGAAATGAAAAGCATATTTGCTCCGCAAGTGTCCAGCTGCTGCCACCCGCATAACAACATGACAGCCTAAAAAAAGCCATCGATCAAGTGTGTGGTGAAGAAAGCTTCAAAAACAGAAACAAAAATACAAAAAAAAAAAAAAAAAAACCAGAGAAAATACAAACAATCAAGAGGAATGTACGGACAACAATAACAATAACAATACTAATAATAATAATAAGAAATTTGAAACAAAAATTGAAATAATAATACGAGTATGCGGCGCAAAGAAACAGCGGGCAGTTTTGAATGCTCTCGAATTGATTTTGGAAAGTCAAAGAGCGGCGGCAGGAGGGAAAATGAAGTTGGGAGGGCTGTGATGCTTTATTTTTAATTTTTTGGTTTGTTTTATTTTTTCTTTCAGGCTCGCCTGTCACTGAAACGCTCAGACTTTGAGTCAATTAGTCAGATGGGCCGTCACTCAGCCAGTCAATCAGTACGTCTGTCAGTTGAACATTCAAACAGCGTCAAAGTTCTTTAACCTCTCAACAATAAGTCAACGGCAATTCGAGGCATTTCGGTGAACTCTGCGTTCTTTTTTTTGCTCTCTAAATTACTTATTGTTTTTTTTTTATTAAGTGGCATATGAGCGTAAGAGTAACGTGTGAAGACATATACATACATACACAACATACATCTCAAGCAAGCCACTTGCAGAGTAAGACAATTGAAATGGGAACTCCCAGAAATTAACACCAGACATAATCAGTCAGCTGATGAAGTGAAGTTTGGCAGTCGGCGGCTGACTGACTCTGTTCGTCGGGTTGTCGGGCCGTCGCTTCGGCACGTCGGCGCGTCGGCGCGTCAGCTGATAGATCAGTCAGTGGAGCACGACCACCAACTGTGCGCTTAATGTTGTTTGCACTTATGGCCAAAGCGGCAATTTAAAGGTGTTCACCTTAAAACAAAACAAACAAACAAAAATATTTAAATTTAAAAAAAATGTATATTACAAAAATTTCGAATACAAAATACTTTATTAATTACAGTTAGTGAATTTGAAGCACGAAAAATAGGCTTTTAATTTGGACTTGGCATAATTTTCATAATTGTTTTACCAAATTTCGTTTTTTTAAATTGTAACTTAAAGGTCAACATTCTCAACTGAAGCAATAACAAAAAGTGAAATGTTTTTGGTTTTTCAAAAATTAGGCAATTTTTCTTATTAATTTTTTTTGTATTTCCAAATTTTTTTACATCATTTTTCTCGCTAAATCTTTGATTGCAACAAAAAACCGAAAATTAATTTTAGTATATAATTCAAGAAAATGTATTTGTGCACAATAATTGCCACATTTGAACGTCACAGGTGTTAGCTGTGGCCATGACCTCTAAGCTCAATGCGAGAAAGAAAACTTTTGTTGTCTATTGACTAAATTATTATTTACAATTTTCAGGTCAGTCATTTAAATTTTTTTATATCACTGTTTTTATTGTATTATATTTTGTTTTGTTTCTTAAATTTTTAAATTCACTATTTTAGTTTCAATTATTTTATTTTTTTTTAATTTTTATTTTTATTTTTTTTATTAAATTTTTTTTTAAATTTATTTTATATTATTATTTTTTAATTTACATTTATATTTTTTATTTTATTTTTATTTATATATTTATTTATTTATTTATTTATTTATTTGTTAAAATTTTTTTAAATTTAATTTAATTTTTTTAATTTAATTTAATTTAATTTAATTTTATTGAGTTTTATTTTTTTTTTAATTTTATTTCATTTAATTTTATGTTATTTTATATTACTTTATTTTACTTTATTTTTTATTTATTTTTTTTATTTTTTTTATTTTTTTTTTTCATTTCATTCAATTTAATTTAATTGTGTTTCATTTTATTTATTTATTTATTTTTTAATTTTATTTTTCTCTCTCTCTATATAAAGGGACACATCAAGTATCGGCCGTTTTACAGCAAAATACTTAACACTATTGTTATCAGGTGGAGCTTTAAATTTTTCGGAATAACTCCCGTAGATGATCCTTAACTTCATGCGCTAAATTGTGGTATTTTCTATACATTTGTGTGTAGCATTCTTGCAGGTTATGCGTGTTCGGCACTCCTATATCTATTAGCTGGTCCCTTCTTTCGTATTTCTCGACTACAGTTATGTTACGTCTGTTGTGTGGCGTGGGATGATCCGACAATATTGATCGATCCCAGTATAGCTTTGTTGAACTGTTTTCTTAAATTGTTCGGGGATTTTATTTAAAATACGGTCATTCCTCCGTAATTAATCCATATCTGAGTGCTAACCATTGATGCACAATTTTTGCGACGTTGTTGTTTCTTGTCAGATATTCGGTGGTTGCTAATGGAGCAAATGCACCTGTAATGTGGCGAATAGTTTCAGATTGTCTTTGGCATCATCGACATAAACCATTTTCAATGGCCGCGCGGATGATATATTTTTAATAATTTTTAGTTGCAATCACTTGGTCCTGTATAGCCTGTATAAAACCTTCAGCAAAGATTCCTGGTATGTTTAGCCAGTCGTTGGATGCAGTTGAGTCTATTTCCGGTTGATCGGTTGCATGTGGATATTTTCCGTGGACTAACTTCATTTTCCATTGCAAAATTAATGACTGAAAATGCTGAACGTCTGCTGGGATATCACTCGTTGAGGGGGTCACTTAAATTTAACGGGGTGTATTTCGCATCTGACTGGCATACTAAAGGGTGTTTTTTTATAGAGGTATTGAACTTTAAGTTGCAATAAAACAACGATGGATTATTCGATTGACATGAATTTTATTTATCCGAAAGATAATCTTGTGGCATTACATTTTAAATATGATTTCTGGCATATGACCGCCACTGCTGGCGCTGATGTAGTCCAATCTGGACGTCCAATTTTCGATGACTTTTTCCAACATTTGTGGCCGTATATCGGCAATAACACGGCGAATGTTGTCTTCCAAATGGTCAAGCGTTTGTGGCTTATCCGCATAGACCAATGACTTTACATAGCCCCACAGAAAGTAGTCTAGCGGTGTCAAATCACAAGATCTTGGAGGCCGATTCACAGGTCCAAAACGTGAAATTAGGCGGTCCCCAAACGTGTCTTTCAATAAATCTATTGTGGCACGAGCTGTGTGACATGTTGCGCCGTCTTGTTGAAACCACATCTCCTGGACATCATGGTTATTCAATTCAAGAATGAAAAAGTTAGTAATCATAGCTCTATACCGATCACCATTGACTGTAACGTTCTGGCCACCATCGTTTTTGAAAAAGTACGGACCAATGATTCCACCAGCCCATAAAGCGCACCAAACAGTCAGTTTTTCTGGATGTAACGGTGTTTCAACATACACTTGAGGATTACCTTCACTCCAAATGCAAATTTACAAGCATTGTTCAGGCGTGAGTATATTCATGATCAATTGCCAAACCAATCTGAGAATAAATCACTTGACAGCTGCTAAATCGGTCGCCATCTTGAAAAGTAATGCCAACTTAAAGTTCTGTACCTCTATAAAAAACACCCTTTACTTTATGCAATTGGCTTTGTTGCTTAAGAAAAAACAGCCTGAGGTTGTAGATGTCCGCCATTCCTCGCCCTCCTTGTCTTCGTGGTAAGTAGACACGTTTAGCGGCTGATTTCGGATGATGTATTCCGAATTTTGTGAGTAATACCCTGTTCGTCCTTCTGGTGTTTTCTAGGCCTGTGTCAGACCATTTCGTCATTCCAAAACGTGTATGTTAAAACTGGGATAGCAAATGTGTTGATAGCTTTGAATAGTTTAAAACTATTAAGCAAGCTTTTCACTCTTACTTCTTTATTCTTTTTTATTTATTAATTTGTTTTGTTTTTTATTTAAGTTTATAAATTTTATTATAATACCATTAATATAATTTTTTTTATAGACGACTTTCAGACCAAACTAAACTGTATTGACGACGCGGCTCAAAGTACGGAAGGGTATGTAATAATTTCGAAGTATCTAAGTTCTACCGGGCGACTGAATCGACCAGTAGACAAAGAAACTACACCAGACGAAGCGCTTGGCAGGCACAGTAGAGAACTGGGAAGTGCTGGAGGATTACACTGGCATGTTCGATCTGCTCAAAAGTGTAAACAGAGCGCTGTCCGTAAATGGAATGTTTCAAAGCTAAAATCAGTGGTCTTCTCTGCGAAATGACTACTGTGGATGGCTATATATCATCCGAGTGTATAATCCGGAAAATGCTACGAAAATAGTAAGAAACAGCACGCTAGTAATAGTATCTCGAGCTTGTAATAAGAATATGTCACAAATATGAAACAAAAACATGCCGTGCATTGGTGTAGAGAGAGAATAACCTACAATCGAGAACGTATGTTCACCTTCGACGGATTTATACAAGAAATAGAAGAAGAGCAAATAGCAACCAAAGAAATTTAACATCTCAATATCGTGAAGAAGGAACATAAACCAGCCATAGAAATTAGCAAAACCAAAAATGGGAGAAGCTGCGTAACGACCTAAACATGAATCCTTGGGGCAAAAGTATAGAGCAGTAAGGAAAAAACCCGGCTCTGTGACACCAACTTCAGAACTCAGCGGGCTTTAAATGGACCTGATTGTTACAGAACAAGAAGTTCCTGTCATCTTCCCTATAGAAATATATTTTTTTTACCAAACCAACCACCAAACAAAAATTAGCCCAAAAATCACCAGGACCGGAAAACATGCCCGATAGAGTGCTGGAATTCCATGGCTTAAAACGATCTCATAATTTTACAATTTAAACAATCGGGAACGTAGTAAGAGGCATCGAAGAGGCTCAACAAGATTATTCACCTGTCAGCTTAGGATAAAAGAAAGCTTCTAATGGCGACTATATCTTGCTTTAAGGAGCCAAGTTGTTGGCTTACACAAGACAAATAACAGGCGGAAGATATATAGTAGAGTAGTGTCGGCATACCGCACAGTATCATGTGAAGCTATTGCTGTATAATAAAGGGAGGTTTTACCATCGACCTCTTGGTTGGCGAGAGGAATAGATAGTGGACACTAAAAAAAGGCGAACGAAATAGAAGACGAAGAAGAAGAAGAAGAAGAAAAAGCAACCAACATAAGAAAGGAAACCCTGAACATATATTCTTTAAATGCAGTCGCTGGTAAGCTGAGCAAATCAGTATTGAAAGCAAGGAAAAAGAGTAAAACAGAATGACCGGGTGGCACTTAGACAGGGATGAATCTCATAATAAGAAAAAATGGAACGCTGAAGTAATGCGAAAGCGGTTGCAGGTCGACAATTCCTTAGAGTAGAAGTTTTTAGTGACCTACAAGAGGCGCATAACATTGGTTTGACGAGGAATTGCCGATGCGGTAGGCTTTTTTCTTCTCCTTACCCACAAAAAATAATTATTTTTAATTTAATTTTTTTTTTTTTTTTTTTACTTTTTTTTTTTTTGCTTTAACGTACATATGAGTTTTTGGCACATCATTAACAGTAGAATTCACACTGTACTCGTATGCTGTGTGTACACGAAACCAATCGGAATGACTTTGCAAGAAATGCTATTGGAGAAATGTCAGAATAATAATTTGCCAATTTCATGCAAACTCTTTTATTTCGTTTTGGTTGAGGACCACCAACAGGTACGCGGAAATAATTCACACAAATGATCTGGAATATTAATTGCTAAGAAGAAAATATTTCCATCAAGCATAGAAAAGAACAAAAATTCGAAGCTAAAAATTCGAAGATAAAAATTCGAAAACGCGTTGAACGATTTTTAATGAAGAAAATTATTTTTATTGGATTTTTTTCATAAAAATAAAGAATTTTTTGTTTAACACTTGAACTCTAAATATCTTGAATCATCTCCTTGCACCTCTTGAACCGCGTAATATGGTTTCAATTTGCCTAATTGACCAGTTTAGCTGCTTTGAAGGCCAAGTAATACATGCTTCAAAGGTTTACAGCTGCCTAAATCTAAGACACTTGCCCACCTTATATCCCCGTAGTCAGTCTTAACCGGCACAGTCTCTTCATTAGAACCTACCAACCAACTGACATGCGTGATTGCATGCGAGCTTACCATGCCATGTTAGCCATATTGTTGAGCTTCAATTGCTTGCAACAACCTGATGCTGCGCAAGTCATTTAATCTACTGTAAACCATACGACGATGACCACAACTGAGATCATATCCAAGCCTGTGCATCGCTGCTAACTCGGATTCGCATGTAATCTGAATGCTCATATCAAAAACGCATGTTTACGACGTACAACAACGTATGCGAAGCGCATTAAAAACGCCAAATATGCACGCAAATGCGAACATGTCAATAAATGAGTAGAAGAAGGGGAATAAGAAGAAGAAGAAGAAGAAGCAACGAAGCGCCAAGGCTTACAAATGGAAGGATAACCTTTTTTTTCTTTTTTTTCCCTTCAATTTTTAGCATAAATAAATATTGAAATACAAGAAAGGGAAAGAGTTTGGCAGGACGGGAAAGGCAATACGAGCTTGCCACAAGTGCAACGATTTTATTATGGTTTTTTTTTAAGCGGCAGAAAAATGTTGTTGCAAGTAAATTAAGCGGCAGTAACTCAATATATTGGCCACTTACACGTTAATTTAAGCACAAATTGAATTAATAAACCATGTTTAACATAGCCGAGTGTGCGGTCCGTTGTTGCAAGTTAGTTGTCTGTCCAACAAGCGTCCGGACGATCTGGCGGTTGACTGAAAACGGGGAAACGCGCTTGTTTTTTATACTAATTTATGCACGAATCGCCTGTCGAATGCCGACAAATACAAAACGGTGTCTTTGGAGTTTGGTTTATTTGCGGTACAAGTGTTGCCAGATCGATGAAAGCACAAAATGGAGGAAATAAAATAGAATTTTGTTAATTTCCGCTCTGAATAAGGGACACAAAATGAGCTTTCTTTGGGTAATATTCTTCCGAAATAGTCCAGAAGCATATTCACACAGCGAACCTCCTTGCAATTAGAGCTTTAGCCGTTTTCAATCGCTAGTATCTCCGCTTGGAGGAGCAAGGTTGTAAAGATCGCGAAGATGGTGACCACATTTTGCCGTCGTTTCATGAAGACATCTATATCATGTAGTGGTTCGGGTCTTAAGAAGTCTTGTCAAGCCCAAGGCTGTGCTGGTTTTAATAAATGACCATCGAATACACCGACCTATTCAATAAGAACATTTTTTTCCCAAAGTAGTATGCAGATGATGTCTTGCTTTTCAAAGAAGTCTTCCTGGGTTTCTCTGGAGCTGCTGATATGTGAAATAAAGTTTATGGATCTCAAAAATGTTCAATTTGAAAATCAATTTTCCTTGAATCATTCATAAGCAGACCATCTGGCAACCTCTAGTGCCAAGAAAAACAACACAACAACACAGCGGGAGCGGGAGGACACTCTTACATCAGTCGCTCCATACAAAGTAACTCCGCACAGACACACACACACACACACATATTCCGCTACCTCCTCACCACCTGTGCCAGATGACCAGATGCAAATTTGAATTTACAAGCAAGAAATGCGAAAATCTGCGCAACAACAACAACTACATCAACCCAACAGCTCAAAGCCAATACAATTTTACAGCTCGCCCTACATATTGTCGGCGGGAGTTTTGTTGCAAGTAAACTTTCGTGTTGTTGTTGTGCTAGTAATTAATGTTACCACCACTCTCCTCTTCGCTTACCCTACTTACCTTTCTTTGTTGTTTTCTACCATCGCTGCGAGCGTGTGTGAGGCGAAAATTGTGCGTTGTGTGTGCGAAAATGACGTGATTGAGTTGAATGAATTTTGGCGGCGGCGGCAACATCAGTGCTTTGGTCAAAATCAAACACGCCTAACATGTGGCAGGGCATGGGATGTGGCATATACGTGTATGTAAGTGCCAGTGGCATATAGGGAGTGCGGCAGATAAGCAAAAAAAAAAAATAAATAAAAAAAAAATAAAAAAACTTTATGAACAATGAAAAATTAGAACATGTTCAATGTGGTGGACAAAATTTACATGAACATGCCGCTTTGGACGGACAGCAACTGTGTTGCGTTGACCAACTGGATCAAATGGGCACTGGGCTCAGTTTGACTGGATGATAACAACAAAATATCAGTATGTTTGTTGGTATTTAGGTGACGTTAGTTCGTTACACGGAAGTTACGTAAGCTGGAGAGCTAAAAATCCATATGAGTACTTTTATAAAGCTTGAAATATCGCGTTTTTTCGTTTTAATTTATTTTATTTTATTGGTATTTTTAATGCGGCCTGTAATTGTTTTTGGTTATAAGTAAATGAGCTGTATTCAAAGGCCTATTTTTGTTAGAAACATTATTTTTTCATTGAATATTTTGTTATATAACAAAGAAAAAATGGTAGAAGTGACAGTTGCTTCGGAGATCACCAAATCTCCTCATCAGACTACTTTTGCCAGGAATCGAACCGACGGATTTTTATTTTGTTTTTTATTTTATTTATATTTGTTTTATATTATTTTATTTAGTTTTTTTTTTTCAATTTTATTGATTTTATTTTATTTCATTTAATTTAATTTTTTTATTTTATTTTTCTTTATTTAATTTTTTTATTTATATATTTTTATATTATTTTATTTTATTTTATTTATTTTTATTTTTGATATTATTTTATTTTTATTTTTATTTTTATTTTTTAAATTTTTATATTTTATTTTATTTCATTTTATTTTATTTATTTTGTTTTTATTTTATTTTATTTATTTAAATTTATTTAATTTTATTTTAATTTTTCTATTTTTTATTTTTTGTTTTATTTTATTTCATTTTATTTATTTTGTTTTTATTTATTTTGTTTTATTATATTTCATTTTATTTATTTTGTTTTTATTTTATTTTATTTATTTAAACTTATTTAATTTTATTTTAATGTTTTTATTTTTTATTTTTTGATATTATTTTATTTTATTTCATTTTGTTTTATTTTATTTATTTTATTTTATTTTACTTTATTTTATTTCTTTATTTTTATTTTTTTATACTATTTCATTTTAATTTTTTTGTTTTAATTTTTGCTACTTTATTTCGTTTTATTTCATGTTATTTATTTTTTTTATTTTTTTCTTATTATTATTATTATTTTTTTTTTGATATTATTTTATTTTATTTTTGTTTTATTTAATTTTTATTTTTTATTTTAGTTTTTTATATTTCATTTTATTTTATTTTATTTTATTTATTTTTATTGTTTTAATTTAATTTATTTGAGTTTATTTAATTTTATTTTAATTTTTTTATTTGATTTTTGTATTATTTTATTTTATTGATTTTTATTTTATTTTTAAATAAATTTTTTTATTTTATTAATTTTATTTTATTTTACTTAATTTTTTTTTGATATTACTTTATTTTATTTTTTTATTTTATTTTTTTTGTTTAATTTTAATTTTTTTATTTTGATTTTTGATATTATATTTTATTTTATTTATTTATTTTTTTTAAGTTTATTTAATATTATTTTATTTTTTTTTTTTGATATTATTATACTTTATTTTATTTTATTTAATTTATTTTATTTATTTTTATTTGATTTTATGTTATTTATACTTTATTTTATTTTATTTTACTTTATTTTATTTATTTATTTTAATTTTTTGATATTATTTTTCTTTTTTTTATATTATTTTATTTCATTTTATTTTATTTTAATTTTTTTTTTTAGATTTTCTTATTTTTTTTTGTTGATATTATTTTATTTTATCTTATTTTATTTTATTTTATTTTTATTTCTTTTTATAAATTTCTATTTTATTTTTAATATTAATTTTTTTTATACGATCGTAAAATTTTTTTATATCATTTTATCAAAATTTTCTTTGAATTTACTACAAATTATTTAATTTTTTATACACAATTCACTAAACAATTATGCGTGGTCGCATAAAAATAAAAGATCGTAGAAAACGACAACAACAACAACAATTTGCAACTACACAATTTCAAATGTCATTTATTGCTTGCAACAAATGTAATTGACGTTTAGCAGCGATACCCTATCGACCTGCATTAGCCTAACTAAATGCCACACTAATGTATACAGTAAAACAAAAACAACAAAACACTACTAAAAACAGCAACAAATAATGTAGTTAAAACCAAAGTTTATAAACATAAATGGGCCATTTTCCCCGACCTGGAAAAAGGAAAAAGGCAAAGGAAAACTTCGACGACCAAGCGGCACGAAAAATTCAACTTTTGCTCAATGCGTCATGGAAAAGTGTTTGTTTGTTGTTGTAAGTACAAAGAAGAAAAAAAGAAAAAAATGCAAAAAAAAACAAGCAACAAAATCGCTGCCACAAATCGCCACAACAAACTACAAATTGTGGCAGTGGCAGTGGACGCTGTGCACATTTATTTACGTTTATGTGTGTGTGTGTGTGTGTTATTGTTGTTGTTCGCCTAGTTGCATGCAACGCACAATTTAAACATATTAAATGCATGTTAAGATAATTTTTTGTGCTTTGCAACAAACAAAAACAAAGAGAGCAACAACAAAAAATAGTAGTTAAAGCCAAGCTGTGCGTTGCAACAACCAACAACAAATGCGCCTTGTGCGCCTCTGTTCGTATCGTGCGTGAGTCAATAGCGCCGTTTGTATGCTTCGTAAGCTTGCTTGTTTGCTCTACTAACTAGACGCGCTCGAGGCGCAGCAAAATTATTTTAACTAATAGTTACTTGTATGCATGTACATACATACATGCCATACAGTAAATATGGTTGCATGCAACAAATTCAATTTATTCACAAATTTTAATATATTTTTTATCGTAATTTTCTTGATTTTCCAATATTGATTTTCATATCAGAGCGCAGTTTATTCCAGATGGTACTTAAACTCTGTTCGTCGAACGGTTCCTTTCGTGTGTGTGTGTCGATCGTATTTGATCTCGCCAATGCTTGACGACATAACTCTTTGTTAATGCTCATGACGGCTCATTGTTAATGTTGTTAAAGAGGTGCGGTAACCTGGTTTAGAAACCAGCAAAATTAATCATCCAGTCATCTAATAGAAGATCCAAGAGAGGAACTGCTTCGGTGGTAAGTTTTTGACAAAGAAGAGGTTAGAGTTCTGCGAGACCTCATACATACGTCAGCGTTCTTCGGCTCTTAGCACGCACTGCTACTCACCCGGCTACCGCGACCTTATATTTATAAACCGAAAAAGATTAGAGGACCGAAATGAAATTTTCTCAAGACAACTCCACTGTCACTCTGCTTATTCCACTCTCAGCTACGACGAAAAAATTCAAGCTCGGCACTGGTTCTAAGATTAACGAATTATTATTTACATTTTTATTACCTAGCGCTGCACAAGAACTCAAGCGGTGCTCAGGTAAATATCTCGGTTTTATCAAACGCTCAAAAGTCATACTTTTTCTTCAACTAAGGGTTCCTTATTGACGAAGCTTGTGGGAGCTCCATCGAAGCCTTTCAGCAAAGGAATTTTTTTGTTCATTCAATCAAGTAGACCAACATAGATAGGTTAGAAGCTTGTCTCTAACTCGATGGATCATTGTGCAGAGATCTCGATCCGCCCTACAACTTCGACGGTACTCGCCGTCGTTAACACAAAAAACGTACAAGACCTGCCGCCGAATCTTTCTCTTTAGGATTTACAAGTATTTCTACAACAATTCAGGAACGAGGGACTCTTTATTCTTTGACAGAAGCATTTTTGGCCACAATAGCGAAGTGGTTAGCATTGCGTACTACCATTCGGAGGGCCTGGGTTAGAGTCCAAGTTCGAGCAACATCTAAAATTATAGAAAATTAATTTTACAAATTGCGGCCGACCAGGGCCGAGCAGGGAATGCCAAGCCCTTCGAGTGTATATCTGACATGAAATAAAAGTTTCTCACAAAAATTCATCAGCTGTTCGAAAGCGGCTTACAATAAACTGTAGATTCCTCCAATTTGTTAGTAAAAAATGTCAATACGCAAAACCGCAAGAGAAAAAGGAGAAGCGGCTCGGCCGAAAATCGCTTCAGCTGTTGCAAAGTTTTGAACAAAAGCTGTTTATTTCTTAGTTCGGGGGTAACTTGTTATTTTCGTACTGATTGAAGCGACGATCTTCCCTCTCCCCAGCGTCCTGCAACAGGTAAAGCACCGAGAAAGCAGTATTTGAGTTCAATCGGGTGAGGAGCTATTTCTCTTGAGTACGCCCATCGGACTTGTCATCGTTCACACTACCGCTGCCTATATTGTGACATGCATTGTGGCGGCTTGAAGAGTTTGGTCTTTGTAAGTCTAGAAAGTAATTTACACTTTTAATATCTTCGCTCAGCACCTAGTGAAAAAAGAGATTCCGCATTGGATTTCAGGGCTAATATTATTGCTGGTGTTAACGTTATTACGTGGATACAAATGCTCGAAGTCCGCAAAAAATTTTTTTGAGGTTACGAGACATTTCGTCTTATCCTGAGGAGAGTGGAACAAAAAATGCCGTCACCAACCAACTCCTACCATCCGTAGGCTCCTGTGCAGCCCAATTTTTCTGCCTGAAAACTTAATAGACTTTGAATAGTTCAGGGAGATCAATTCTAAAACCGATAGAACTATTCGTAAATTCAGCACCAACTCAGCGGTACAAGGATTCGTGAGATACCATAAACAGAAAAGCGTAAATGCAGCTTCGTCCGGTGAGGCGTGAGACTAAAATTTTTGTCGAATGTGTTCAATTTTAAGCATCTGATTGTCATATGGTAGACTAAGGATCAAGGAATTTTGAATAACGATCGAAGCGATGACGACGAGGCAAATTTTTTTAAAGTTTTTTTAAGACGCCCCGGAAGTTGGTCTGGTCAGCATTCGAATCCATAACCCAGCGCATAGTACCACGTACTGCTGGTCTAATTTCTTCCAATCCGCTATGCTCTTACCAAAAATAACAATTTTATCTATTCTCCCCCACCTGAAGTTGACACTTCCCTACTTTACTCTACTCTATGTTTGGTTGAGGCAACAACAAGTTTTATCCACAATTCGCTGTTGCCATTTTAATAAAAAATTAACTGAAAAATTTGTCACAATTTATGTCATAACGATTGCGTGTCCATAATAATAGTTCAAAAGAGTGCGGACATGGCGGCCGAAAAACTCGACGAAGGCGATAAATTATAAAATTGATCATGTCAGTAACAACAAGAGCAAACAGGACAAGCGTCGAGCGCACATACAAACACACAGGCATATGTAGATCGTTGCAGACGCAGGCGCAGGTGCGGGGCTTAGCATAGTCGCACGTATATAAGTACATAAATAAAAGACGGCATCAAACAGAGCCAGCTCAAGCAGGCAGCCAGGCAGGCCGGCAGGCTGGACGGCTGGACGGCAGTCAGCAGTGGCAGCTAGAATTTGTTTTTATTGATTGTGGCGCTGATTTGCTGCTGGCGGCGGCATGGCACGCACATGTTGCAAGGATTTCAAATGCATGTAGACGACGGTTCCAAAAAAAATTGATATTTCACACACACACACGCAGCGCGCGCGTACACAAATTCATAACTAAAATTCAATTAGCCGCAGCCTAAGCCTTTTCACACGTCGCACACTTCGCACACATACATTTGCCTCTAATATTCAAGTGCGTCACATTTTCAGTCAGTCATTGGCGCTTATCGCACCTCGGCGCACTGTCTCGCGTCACGCGTCCCGCAGACACATTGCGCTAAGCGTGTAGCGAGCAGGTAAGCCGCCGGTCAGCGCGCAGGCAACAGGCAAACGGATAAATAACGCTCACATCGGAATGTGAAAAGGTTCGAATGAGGATTATTGCCGCCTGACGCGCTGATAGCGCTCGTAACGCACAGGATTAGTGGGCGTAACGAGGGAAAAGCGCAAGCTTTGATGTGCTCATTATTTGTTTATGCATTATGGTTTGCTGTTGTTGTTGTTGTTCAATTTGCCTTCTTCCATGGCTGGTTGGGGCCAACCATAAGCTCTACCTGCATCTGTTTGAATTTCATTGGCGCATTGCCTGCCATTGGTGGTGGTGGTGAGCTCTTAATTAACGAAAAGTGGAAACACTTGCGAATATTTGAGTGGGACAAATAGAGGCGAGTGCAATCAGGGACACACACATACACACATGCACGCACACCTACATGGTGACTGAATTAGCATTCACAACGCAACGCAGCGCACAAATGACATGATAAGCTCCGCTTGATGGGGCTTAAAAGTGCCATGAAAGCCTTTTTTTTGGGTTATTAGCATTTAAATGGTTTTCACTTTTGCCCCTTTTTTGACGCTTCTACCAGACGCTTTTTACATTACATGTGTTTGGGTATAGGCATATATTTGTACCTACCGTTATTGCCTCATATGCTTTCAATACGTTAAGGATTTTCTTTAAAAGCTTTTAATTATAGAATAAATAAAATTCAGGTTAATTACGGTGGCTGAGCTACGAAGATGTGATAAAAATTATTAAAATAAATGAGTTTATTAACGCCAACAGCGTGAAGGCAGGAATATTTTCGAAACTGGCTGGATGATAGAAGGGAAACATACCCGCTGATTGCGAGTTTTGGTTTTTGATTGTCTCAATCTTTTAGTGCTAACCTTATCCACCAGCTTCGAACGCTACGCCACATGGAAGTCAGTATGTTTTCTCTGCTTCGCCACTACAGTTCGACATACCTCTTTCGCACCAGCTCTTCTTTATAAAACCAATTACTTCTCCAGCGGAAAGTAAAGAGCTTCAAATGCAGTTCTATATTTCTCTTATTGCGATTTGCTGATGAGTGCTCTCAGAAAGCAGGAGCTTAAGTCCAGTAGAAAAGTGGCTCACTGTCTGCTCTGATTGCAACTTCTCGTCGTCATAACTTCCTTGTTCTTGTTGACGTGCTTTCTTTGTTGTTCAGAGGCGGATTCGTATCTTCGTGGTGACAAGTTAGTGATCCAAGTCGATGTTAGATCCTCGGTATTTTCACACAGCTAGAATACTAGAGACATGTCTTCCGCCTTTTACAACATTATCGGTCTGTTTGCCCAATTTTCGACCCAGTGCAAGCTATTTAGCTTGATGCATGTACTTACGCCTGAAAATGATCCTACAGAGCACCAGATTTTTGGCCCAGATGAAGTCGTTCGTGGGATTGTGCTGAAAATATCTTCTTTGCCTCTCTAGAAGTTAAAACCGCAAGACACGATTTTAATTTTGATTTTATTAGAGGGACAGCGCACATAGAAAGCATTTTTGATCACATCGACCTTGTCTTCTGTCTGGGCGTGGCCGCAAATCCACGATATTTTAAAGAACTCCGCTTTCAAGCGAATTGTATCGAGACATTAATCCACCGATTTTTTGCCAAGACTCGGTGGCGGAGTCTTTTCTTTTACAATACAAATCCACATCGCACTTCTACGACGGCAGTGATGCCAGCCCTTACTAGGACATCAGCCAACTGGGTAGCCGGACCGGACATTCCAGGTATATACATATAGTTGGCGCTTTGTAACCGCTGAACCGATTTTCAACCGAGCTTCTCCTCCAATTTGTGGTTTTGTGTCATGATATTTTTACCAATAAAAGGAGAGATCCGCAATTTATTCTAAGCCGCCTCCGAACGACCAAGGGGTGACAGCAATTAGAAAAATCAATTTTCTATAATTTTTGATGTGGCTTGAACCTGGACTCGAACCCAGTTCTTACGAATTATTGTACACAATGCTAACCACACCGCAATTGCGGAGGTCATTCCAGGACATTCCAGGTGCCTGCCTTTAAATCGTGAGACCACGACTGCGCTGTTTAAATCATGTCGTTCGAGTGGATAAAGCACCCCAATGAAGAAGAAGAAGAATGCTATTTCATTTCATTTTGTAGGTGGGTTTTTTTAAATGTTGAGGTGAGTTCAGTCGATCCAGAGCCGAGCGATGGCGGCTTTACAACTAGTGATATTGCGGATAGGGATTGCTATTGCAGAGGGATCGTATTGGGAGCGGATAACGGAGGGCAGCCAGTAACATAAGCCTCGCTCATGTAGTTGCACACTACATTCGTAGAATCTGGAATGCAAGCGGTTGGAGCAACCGACTAGTTGTATCCAGAAGCACAGAACGTCGTATTCCACCAGCTTAACGTCTGATTTGACCAACTATTCGAGCTAATTAGAAAAATTAAATTTCTGTATTTTTGGATGTTGATTTTAGTATGTTTTATATTATTAATTTTTTTTTTATTTTAGTTTTTGTTTTGTGTATTTTATTTTTATTATTTCTTTATATTAACTCTTTTATAGCATTTTATTTAAATTAATTTTATTTTATTTTATTTTATATTATTTTATTTATATCGTTTTATTTTATTTTATTTTATTTGATGTTTTTATTTTAATTTTTTTTTTTATATTTTTATTCTATTTTATGTTATTTTATTTTATTTGAATTTATTTTATTTTTTTATTTTTATTTTTATTTTTTGTATTTGAATTTATTTTATTTTATTTTATTTTTATTATATTTTTTAATTAATTTTTTTTAAATTTAATTTTTTATATTCCTTTTTAAATTTAATTTAATTTTTTTTTGTTTTTTTTTTTGTTTAACTTAATTCTATTTTATTTTATTTTTTTTTCATATTACTTGATATATTCTATTTAGTTTTTTTTTTTTTGATTTTTAATATTAATTTTTTTTTTAACTTTGTTAAATTTTTTTTATGTTAATTAATTTTATTTATTTTTATTTTTATTTTTTTTTATTATATTTTTATTTATTTATTTTATATTTTATTAAATTTTTATTTTTTATTTTATATTTTTTAATTTTATTTTTTTTTCTTTATTTTTTTTTAATTTCCTAACATTTTTTTCTGTTCAGCAAAACAATTTGTGCCCATTGTCTCTGTATACTCTTACAGCACACTCACACAATCCAATTGATTTATTTTACAGCTTTAGTTATGCAAAATTATAAAACAATTGCTACTGTTTACCTATTTCCTAACACTTCAGCAAAAATATAAAACAATTCAAGACTGATTTACGAGGCAGCAGGTTGCCAGTGTTGCTAGGAATGCAACGATGCTTACGGCGGGCGATGGATAACTTAGTGGATTGTGGAGAAAAAGAGAATACACAGGGTCAGAAAAAATTAGAATTTAATGAAATTTTCTCTCCAAGCATTGTAGTGAAACCCAGCATCGTATGGTGCAGCCCTCGTACATGCATTGGAACTCTTAGCTAAATAGCTGTGTATGAGCTGCAACGCTATATATTTATAAATATATATGTACACGTATTTATGTATGTATGTATGTAGGTTATGTAAAGGTACTCGATCTATTGAAATTCTCACTGGCAGTGGCAAGTTCAACCGGCAAACTGGTCAAGAGGCACGGTTTATTGACCACCACCGAAATGTGGCATACCACTGGAATGAATCACGGCAAAGCGAATGTATAAGTGCATGAAGTGCGTGTGTGTGTCTGTTAAAAAAATTTGCATATACGAAATAATTTTGTAAAGCATTGATGTCTTTTTTATTTTTTTATTTTTTTTATTTTTTTTATTTTTTATTTTTTGTCAAGAATATAACACTTGGGGCTGTTGCGTGTTATTTGGCTCGATCGACATTTGCGCGCAAGTGTTTTGGAACATATTTGCCTTTTCAATATGTTGCAGCAGCATTGACATTTTTTGTTTCTTTAATTTTTTTTTTCAACTTTTTCTGCTTTTTTAATCACATTAACGTGTTTAAATTTTTATGATTATTAGTCATAATTTTTTGCTCTGCGAAAACCAGTCGTCGAGGCGAGAATTTTTCGTAAGGCAGTTATGTTGAGATTTTTATGGCATGATTCTACATGCTTACATATAAAACGGGAGGAACATTTCGGGGTTACCTAATTTTTTAAAAGAAAAATTCACAGAAAATTCAAATTTAATTGGGAATTTTTGTTATCATTCGAAAGATTATCTTTTTCAAATGTTGGCCGCGACTACGTCTCAGATGGTCCATCCGTTGAGTCTAATTCTCTATGACCCGTTCGAGCATTTTGACTTGGAACTAGCGAATGACAAGCGTGATGTTTTGCTCCAAGGCCTGAATCAAAGCGGGACTGTCCGCATACATATCCCCATTGGAAAAGTTTAACGGTGTGATATTACACCATCTTGATGGCCAATCGACCGTCCTAAAGATTATCTGCTCACCGAAGTGTTCTCTCGATAAATCCATTGATTGATGTGATGTGTGGGAAGTGGTGCCGTCTTGTTGAAACCAAATGTCGCGGAGATCACGGGCTTCAATTTCAGGCATCAAACAGTCGGTTATCATGGCGCGATAATGGTCGTCATTGACGGTTACGTTCTCACCGGTATCATTTTTGAATAAATATGGACCAATGATTCCACCGACTCACAAACCACACCAAACCGATGTTTTTTCTGGATGAAATGGCAGCTCTTGAATCTCTTCAGGTTGGTCTTCGCCCAAAATGCGGCAATTTTGCTTGTATACATACCCATAGAGACCTTATCGCTGAAAAAAATTTGGCTCGAAAACGTCGGATCTACTTGAAACTTTTCAAGAGCCCATAGAGCGAAGCAATGACACTTGGGAAAGTCGAGTGGCTTCAGTTTTTGCACAAGTTTTTTGATTTGCTTTCAATTTAAGATCTGGAGGTAAAATGCGCCAAGTCGTTCCATACGACAGTTCGAGTTTCTGCGAACGGCGGCGAATCGACTCTCCAGGATATTAGGCACTCTAAGCTACGGCCGCCATATTTTCTTCACTGCGTTCTGGATGTGGTCTATTCGGTAGAATATTGTCCGATAATGAATGCTGCGTCTCAGGATGGGTGAAAGTGTTGCGAATAGTACGCTCAGCAGGCCGATGATGTTGATCATAAATTGAGCGAAGCGCGCGAAACACATTCTTTACAGAACATGAAATTTCGTAACGAAAGTTGAATGATTTGTAAACGTTGTTAAAGTTTAAGTCTTTCCATGATGAAATGCCAAACAATACTGAACAAAGATGGCATGACAGCTGGACACGTTATCACGCGTTATTTTCAAAATCAAATGAAAAAAGTACCTCTACTTGGATCACCCTTTACATAATTTGAAAATAAACACTTTTTTTGCGCTGAAATGCATTAGTGGATTCTTAAAGTTAGCTGCCACGAAATCTTTATTTATTATTAATTATTTTAATATTTTTTTTATATTAATTTTTAATAATTGAAAAACGATATAACCCAAATTTATGATTTCATTTTCGATACAATTGTTTTTATGTTTTTTTTTTCAAAGCATCTCTTAATGAATTTGGAGTGTGGTTATAAAAATAACATTGGATAGTGATTTATGTTGCCGTCATAAAATTATGAAAAAAAAAAAAATATCAAAAATTCAAACTTAAAAAAAAAATAAAAATACAAAATTTTTATATTTTTTTATTTATAATTTTCATAATTTTTGTTTTTCTTCTAGTATTTTAAGCAAATACAAATTCGAAAAAATAAAATTTAATCAAGAGAAATCGCTTTTAATGGACTTGTCAGTGCAACAGCGGTTCATTAATTATTTTTAATCCCATTTATGTAGACCGAATTCCGAGAAATACAATTACATGCACACACACACATACTAACAACTCAGTTATGATTACATACAAAAGCAAAAAGCAAAGGAATAATACAAATCTTCTAAAGAATTTCAGAACATTTGACAACACTGACACTTCAGCCAATTGATTGGCCGACAGTGAGCGAGCTTTCAAGCATTAACCTGTTGCGTCTCTTGGTCTGAGACAGCATTACATACTCATATGGCCATTTAAGTTTATTTACTATGGTTAGGTGTATATATTCATTTAAGTTTTCTCAAGTGGCCAGTACGGCCAGTAACATCACAATTTTTTGTTTGCCCATCCACGTTTTCGGTGTTTATTTTTATTTTATATACACAAATAAAAACAAATAAATCAAAGAAAAATATTGAAAAAACAAAAAAAAAATTATTTAGAAATATAAATCCTCTTTGAGTTGCGTGTCGAAAACTTTTGATGTGGGAAATGTCAAAATATTCGGCAAGTGTTCGACAAAACAACATCACTAATTGTACGCAGCTAGCAGCGAAGACATTTCAGTGCACACTGATTCATAGCAAAGACACACCTATACACATCTACAGTATAGTAGAATCGATATTTCGGCAACCCAGTAGACTGTGAATTATTTTTGTGGAACCGCTGGCAGGCCTTTGGTTATTACCCTAGACCGCTTTAAATTCAAGCAGCCCTGAGAAGCTCTCTTTCGAAGTACTAAAACTGATATTTTTGAAAAAACAATTTTTTTTTTGATATTTTTCAAGACCCAAATTTTTAAAGAATAATTTCACTTTGGTAGCAAAATTTATAAAACTGTTTGTTTTGAATTGAATATTTTGTTATACAACAACAAAAAAATGGTAGAAGTGACAGCTACTTCGGAGATCACCACATCTGCTCATCAGACTTCTTACGGCAGCGATCGAACCAACGGATCCTCACTTCACAAGCGAGTGCTCCACCACTGCGCTAACATCAGTTATGTAAGCTGAAAAAAAATGCATCTGAAATCCTTATCCCGCAGGATTCTCAAGCCATATAATTGTTTTTTTTTTTTTTTTTTTTTTTTTTTTTTGTAGAAAGGTAGATCGGGAACCTCACCGCGAGCGACTCCACCTAAGCCAATGAGTAGGCTATTTATGTTCACCTGTATATCCCAACTATGGACTTGTGAACAGTTCGCTCTTCTCTTCGCTCAGTTTAAGTTCCTTCCACCCAAGCGTACTCATTTCGGTAAGGCTTCAATTGAGAGAGAGTACTTTTAAAGGTAGATCTCTTCCCAGCATGTTCTGTACTAAGTCGATTACACCTTACCTAGCTTGTGGAGATTAAATCTCAGTGGGCTCATTTTTGCTTAGAGTTCGTAACATGTTGAACAGCTTGGAAGTTTTAGAAGACCTTAAATGATCCCTTATGAGGTCTGCGCTCTTGCGGCGTTAGCGCTAACGATAGTCATACACGTTTCATTTACTTCCACGTCGGTGTTACGAGGAAACTAAGTGATGCTTTTTCTGATTCTTTTACAAATTTTTTTCGACTTTTTTTGTCTCCACAAAAAAAAAACTTAAAGATTTCTCTATGGGAGCAGTTACAGGATTAATTACTGGAAGGCAGAGTTACGGTTCTCTTTCACCTTACTCGGTATGGTCCACTTGTGCTACAAATCGTTCTGGTTGCGATCAATAAAACGACCCCTTCATCCTGGGTATATAGAAGATAATATCCACCTGGGCCCAAAAGTCGATTTTAGGTATAACTCCTTGTGGTAAAGCAGGAACTAGCAAGTATTGAAAGAGAATAACTGGATTGGCGGTAAAAACGAACTTAACACGGCAATGTGAATTCCATCGCCCTCAAAAAATTCCACTCAATTTTTTTCCAAACTAACGGCTCTATCATTATGGTGTGGTCGCACTACAATCCTACAAAATCCAAAAACAGCAGAACTTTAAATTCAACTATAAGCGCACGTCGTGACTATCCGTCACCAACAAAAATGCCAACTTACGGCCGGTTGTCCATCACCCGTTTCCCGAACTATTGCTTGTTCTATTGTCCGACCTGACTATCTTATCAGTCGACCTGGGCTCCATTTTGCAACCATCGAAGTAGTTTTTTTCCACTTCTATACCCAGTAGGTAAGTTCATTTTAGAGATTTAATTTCGTTTCTTCATTGGTGTGGGCAACCATATAAGTGCTCTATATGTTAGTATGGATCTTTAGACACTTGCGCAAAGTCAGTGCTGGATTTAGGGAAAGAGATCTCTCAAAAATCATCATACACTCTTAGCGTCTATGCTCGTGCTTAAAAAATACGAGGTTTGTTCAAAGAAAAAGGTGACTTCTGAATTATTATTTTTTTTTGGAAAGTACTAATTCATCAATATCTATTTTGTCCCCTTCAAAGTAATCTCCCTCGGATATAATATACTTCTGCCAATGCTTTTTCCAATCCTCTAAGCACCTCTGAAATGCGCTTTTCGGTATGGCCACATCAGCTCTTTCTTCGATTCTGAATTGATCTCATCAATTGTGGCAAAACGCTTTCCTTTCATTGGTTTCTTCAGTTTTGGGAATATGAAAAAATCGCAGAGAGCCAAATCTGGTGAATACGGTGGTCGAGGCATGATTACGGTAAAAAAAAAAATCACGAATCAGCCTTGATGTGTGAACTGATGCATTATCGTGATGCGGAATCCACGATTTGTTTTTCAACAATTCCGATCGTTTGAGCCTAACTGCTTCAAGCAAACGTTGCATAACTTCCTTGTAGTATTCCATATTAACTGTACAGACTTTTGGCAGGAACTCATGAGGCACCACACCATTGTAATCAAAAAAAACAGTGAGCAAAACCTTCAAATTTGATCCAACTTGGAGTTCTTTTCTCGGCCTTGGCTCATCTGGCAGCTTCCTTTGGGGTGATTGGGCCTTGGTTTCGACGTCATAACCATATACCCACGTTTGCCACCAGTTATTACCTGTTTGAGCAAACCCGGATCGTTGTTGACGTCATTCAACAACTCCTGAGCGATACTAATGCAACACTGCTTTTGCTCAAAATTTAGCAATTTCGGTTCAAACTTCGTTGCCACACGTTTCATGCCCAAAATATTCGCGAAAATTGAATGGCATAAGCCGATTGATATGCCAACATTCTCTGCAACTTCTTTAATAGTGATTCGATGATTTTCAAGAAAATTTTTTTTCATTGTTTCGATGTTTTCTTTACTTGTTGACGTGGTCGCACCTCCGAACGCTCATCGTCATCAACATCTTCTCGGCCTTCTGTAAAATGCTTACACCACTTATAAACATTTTTTTGAGACAAAGTGGACCCACCGAATGCCGCAGTTAACATTGCAGGTGTCTTGGAGCACTTTATTCCATTTTTAACGCAAAATTTAATACATACATATTCTTCGATCCATTTCTTTTTTCTGTTTTCAAAAACAAACTACTAACCGAAATTCGATAATCGAATGTGCACAGCCCGCGATAATCAATTTCACCTTTTCCTTTGAATATATTTATTACATCCAGCTGAAGAAATCTAATCTTAGACTATGAATAAGTATTTGATGTTCGAAAATATTTTCGATATCTACTGGGCTATTCTTTTCTCCCACATTTTTTTTTCAAATTTTCCCAAGGTAAACTTTAATTTACTTCAAACGTTCCGACGTAGGATTAGCCTCAAAGAAAAATAAGAAATAAAATATAACAAAAAAGTAAAATTAAGTTAAAAAAGCAGCAAAATAGTAAAAAAAATAAAAAATAAAATAAAATACAAAAAGATTCCAAAGCTTTGCGCTAAGTTTTATTAGATTTTAATCCTTTTACAGATTTTTTTTGACATTTGAGAGATTTTTTTGGGGCCACATGTCCAATTACTCTTCTCAGCACCGGCCACTCTTATATTTTAAGCTTTACATTGAATGGAGCTTATTAAATTTCATAAACTTTATAACTTGATAGTGATTTGTACTTCATACGAGATTTTCATGCTCTATTTATTACTTCGTCTCCTCTTTCTTTTATTGTGACTTTATTGACCTGCCATTTGTTATTAATTGGCGGTGACATGTGTAAAAATTTGTTGTATTGTCTCTTTGACATAATCGTTTGTTTTTATTTACATTTTTATTTAATTTAATTTTTCCATTTTTTTATTTTTTTTATTTTTTATTTTTTTTGAATTCATCTATTTATCAATCATAGAGAGATTGTTGCTCATGGAATTGAGATGAAAAAAAAGCTGTCGCTTGTCTTCAAAGTGAGGGATTATAGCCGATTTAACAAAAAAAAAAAAAAAAAAAAAAATTGTAAGACTCTCTTTCTAACTTTAAAAACTTAGGCCAAGGCAGGTAAACATTTTTCAAAATTCGGCTTAAAAGCCAAAAAGTTGATCGCTAATAGAAAAACGGTGAATGTGTAGCTGAGTCTTCAAATTCTTTATGTGGCACCCATACTGTTTGTTTTTATTTTTATCATTCTTTTTATTGAGAAGATTATGAGAGACGCTTATATTTTGTATCGTCTGTCAGGTGATTAGGATAAATATTTCAATTTTTTTTTTTTTATCAACATTGAAACTTCATGTGCCGTAAATCTCGCTTTCCAAGCTTTAATCCAAATGTCAACGCAGTTTTCGTGATAATTTTATTTTACGAGTATTTTCAAAATCTACTTAATTCAATTCACATTCACTTTAATGAACTTCAATATAACCTCACATTTTTTCCTTACACAATTTATCCCCTTTTCTGTTATAACAAAAAATTTATTGTCATTTTTTGCTTTCATATTTTGAGGAGGGATTTAAAAATGTTTCGTAAGCTTAAATAAGTTTTGTAGTTACCGATTAAAGGCGATGACATGAAAGTTAAGTCGGTGGGTATATTTTTTATTAATTTATAAATATTTTTAATGACACTGAAAGTTAAACAAAAAAAATCTATTAGTTTTTGTGGATAGTTTTAAATGAGCTTTTAACTTTCCTTCATCAAAAAGCTAAGCCAAAAGCTCTTTTGTTGTTCCTAAAGCATAATGAAAGCTCTGTGATGCCATATGATGTGCAATTAACATAACCAATCTTTCTGAAAGCTGTCTCAAGCGAATGTCTTTCGCCTTGGATTAAGCTTGGACAAGAGAGAATTTTAGTAAAGTCTCTCGGAAACATTCGGTTGAGGTAGAAACCCCTCTAGCATCGAAACTGATATTACCTCTATACAACGAATGCAAACGATCGTAAAAATGAGCATAGGAGAGAGACTCTGCGACCGGTCGGGTGTTTGCCATCAACTCCTTCGCTGGCAAAGTAGTATGGATGACAAGGTTACGAGTAATAGTAAAGGCATTTATATCTGAACTTTTGGATCCAAATTCGGAAACACAGTGAGCAACAACGTGCTAACAAAAAGACAGACGAACTAGCTCACACTGGTGACGCCGCTGCGGCTGTGACTCTGACATTTCGGTATATATCAATTTTTTCTAAAGTAAACCACACTAGACCAAACTGCTACTAGCACTAAACAAAAGCAAACTTAGTATTCTTGTCCACACCTACACTTGCATCTATTTCAGAGATGGCGTTTTCAAAAATTAGTTAAAATTGAAACAACTGAGCGCAAAGCATACACAGAAGAGCACGAAACCCTGGAGCACTATTTTTTCGAGAGCCCGGCCTTCATCTGATTGCGGCGTCCCATATCCGCTATGCTCCAAGCTACAGTCCAACAGAACTGGGCAAGCAAGTAGAGAAAAAATATAACAAATATTAAATCGAGGGAATTGATCTATAACAAATAGTTGGGTTAAGCCAAGAAGTCTACTCAATAGCATAAGTGCTACCGCGAGCAATCAGATCCTCCACCTACCATTTTCAACCGACAAACCTACCGAAATGAACGCAGGATAATCGACTTTTCTGCGCTCGACATGCTCTATTCTAGTAAGGGAAATCTATCAAGTTACTTGCCCCTCAACGAATCGAAAACCCAGAAAACTGAGTGAGCACGTTGCGATGAACGTAAGATCTGTTTTCAGTATAATAGATAAGCGTAATCTCCGTCATCGAGACATCGAGTATTTCCATACGACTTACTCCACAGTTCTCTCCGAGCACTCTTCAACAAAAGTATTTGAGTTAATAGTGAGCAAATTCTCTGAGCGCTGTCGAAATCTGCCGTTCGGCAGAAGAGAGCACAGGAAAAGGCATAAAGCAACGATGTGGTTGGGCATAACTGATGACTTATGATGGCAGTATCCCGTGTTGAAGAAGGAAATATGCGCAGAGAAAGAAACGACACTTTAAATTGTGAAGTACAAAGACCGTAAAGTATGACGGATGAAAGAATTATATGAAATTTTGTAAGAAGATTTGGGGTTGGAAGTTCAAAGGCTGAACCATATTGCGGAAGGTATTAGTTAGATTTATTGCGTCCAAACTAGACTCTGATGAGGCAAAAATAAATGTAAATAAAAAACATTTGAAATAATTTTTTTCATGAAATTCCTATTTTATTATAAAGCTTGAGCCTGGGTATTATATGTGAAACACTACATATTCAAGTGACCTCCTCGTGAATTTTTGCAAACTTCGATCCGTTTGATATAAAATTAAATCATTTTTTTTGGTGTATATTGGGAGGTATAACGGCCTTTTTCCTGTCTCTATTTCAAGGACGCATAACTCCATGAAAATTTTTTATTAATTTTTTAAATTAATTTTGTGTATTCTTGAAATATAAATAAAAAATTATAAAAAAAGGTTAATAAAAATTTCAAATGCTTTTTTTATCAATTGCCAAAAAACCCTCGAAATTCGTGCCTTTAGCCCAACAAAAAAATGAGTCCAACGGTGTCAAATCGCATGATCTCGTTGATCAATTGACATCGCGAAAACCGCCGAGCAATTTCTCTCGCAATAAAACCATATTCGCCCGCGTTGTGGGGCTAAGCCCAAGGTTGGGGCATGTAACACCATCCTGATGGAAGTGCATATAGTAAAAAGCACACCGTAACACTCCGAATTGACAGTGGCAGTCTCGCCGCTATCGTTTTCGAAGAAGTAAGGTCCAATCTCAAATTCGGTCCAAAGAGCCCACCAGACAATAAGTTGTTTTGGGTTTAATGATCTCTCTTCAATTATTCGAGGATTCCCGGAGCTCCAAATGCGACAATTTTGCTTATTTACGTATGCACAGAGTGAGAAATGTGCTTCGCCGTTGAAGAAGAAAATTTTGTTGGAAAACTCGCGGTCCACTGCTTCTTGTTCCAGCACCCAGTCGACGTAACTATGGCGTTGTGAATGGTCAAATGGTGTCAGTTGTTATATGAGATGGACCATATATGGCCGTGGGTGTAAGTTAAAGTCCAACATATGCCATAATGTGCCGTAAGAAGGTCGCAGCTCTTGAGAACGTCGAGAAATAGACACATTAGGCTCTTCGTTCACACTTTCGGCCCTGCACCTTCGAAACTACTAATCAGATAACCCTTAACAACGACAGAAGTGTTACTATCATAGCACTGATCTTAAAAACTAATAAGCAGAAGATTGGTTACAGAGAGATTGATAACCATTTAGAATACTCTACACTCGAATTTGTATAGGTGAATCTAATGTCTCGACTTAAAGAGCTTCCAATCAAAAATATTATAATTTGAGGAGATGCATTTTTCAAGTACGTACTTTTTTATTAAGATGGCTAACGTACAGCTCGAGAACACTTTCATTCAGTGAGGGTAGTAAGCCGGAATCTGAGAAAGAGCTTCCAAAGAAAACTGCTTCAGGCAAAAGCAATTTTGTTTGGGTATCTAAAAAGAGGTGCTAAACAAAGCCAGCATTCCTAATACTATAATACAATAATGAGTGGATTTTTCATTAGAAAATCTAACAGGGAATTAAAAAAATATAACAAAAATATTTAGCAGTGCTTTTTGGCTGTAAAGCACCCACAACCTTCTTAGAAAACGGACAGGTTGGCAGACAAATGAAATTCGAATAAAATGGTATAAAAGAGTAAATAATTCTAAGGAGCCTTCGCTTCTTAGTTTTTATTTTTATTTTTTTATTTTGTCAAGATGACGGAATTTTGGGATTAATTTTTTTTATTTTAATTTATATTTTTTTCCTTTAAATTTAATTTCTTTTCCTTCTTTTGTCATTGTCTCTCTACCACTCGCAATTCGCTTGATTTATTGTCATTTCAAAATCAAGAATTTACCGGTAGAGTAATAAATATTGTTTGTTGTTATTGTTTATTTTTTTTTTATTGTTTTAATATTCAGGCATCACTTTTTCCATTCTACTCTTTCATTGTTTTACCTGTAAAGTGCGGAAAAGAAAAAAAATTCAAAAATTTTTTGCGCGCACAATGCTGCTTATGAAATCAAATACAGAAAAAAAGAGGTTGGTAAAAAGCAGTTTTTGTCCTCCATTTCGTTTTCTTCTTCTTTTTTTTAATCATTCCTGCGCTTACTTAAGGATTTTTGGAGATTTAGATTTTTATAAACAAACACACAAACATCAGACACACATACAAACCCACACACCAGCACAGCGCCATGTAATCGCACAAAAGTTGAAAGGTTAAAATGTGGGAGTCACGATTTCCCACACATTTTACACCACACACCCCTCCGCCTACTGCCACAGCAGCTACCACAGTTGTGGTCTTCAGCTTGCTTTAAATGAAGTTAACAAATAAAATTAAAATGTTTGTACGTATGTTTGCATGTCTGCGCCATTTCTTCGTATTTTTTATTTATTTATTTTTTTTTTGATATTTTTCTTTGCAAGGAAATATTTAATATTTTACTCTGTTGGCCGCAGACATTGCTGGCTTTGTGCCATCACTAGCAGGCTGCTCTCAGCTTGTCAGCGTCCAACTCTTATGTTGCACTGGTCAACCTGAGACTCAGTGTCCACTGGCAGCGCATCAATGAAATGCAACTCTTTAAGCGGCAAGTGGTGAGTCTCTACCTGCCTGCTGTCGTCGTTGACTGCGCACATTTGTTGGTGATTTCGCTACACCAGCTGCTCATTGCAATCGCTTTATTGACTAAATAATTTAGTCATTACTTAAGCAATATTATTATTATATTATGATGATGATGATGATTATTATTATTCCATTAACTGAAAAAATTTCTCTGTAAATATTACATTATACTACACCGGTAGACAGCAAATCGAGCAGAAGGCGCTACTTGAGTTGGTTAAGTTTTGTATTTAATATTATGTGTTCGTTGTGCTATCAGCCATAGAGGACACCTCACAATTTCAAGCTCCATTCATTAGCTCCATCAGTCGCGAGGCACATCATTTGATGGGGTATGTTAGGCCATAATGGGTGGAAGCTACTGCCCGACATAGATCTGTTGGTCATTTGTAGTGACAGATGGAGGTTCCATTTAATTTGACGCAAATTATAACTTGACTTGTTCTAAAGTGCGATCCATTTTGAGGTTCGTGACTTTTAAAGAAAAAAAACACAGAAAATTCAAATTAAATGGAAAATATTTATTATCATGCGAAAAAAAATTTTGGCATTATTTTTTGAAGAATATCTTTTTCAAATATTGGCCGCGGCTACGTTTCAGATGGTCCATCCGTTGAGGCCAATTTTAGATGACTCAAAATTCAAATTTAATTTGAATAAATAGTATGGAGCGGTGCTTTCACCGGCCCACAAACCACACCAAACTGTTTTTTTTTCTGGATGAAATGGCAGCTTTTGACTCTCCTCAGTTTGCCATTCCTTCCAAATGCGGCAATTTTGCTTGTTCACATAACCATTGCGCCAGAAATTGGTCTCATCGCTGAACAAAATTTAGCTCGAATACGTCGAATCTTCTTGGAACTTTTCAAAAGCCCATAGAGCGAAGCGTTGTCGCTTGAGAAGTTCGAGTGGCTTCAGTTCTTGTACAAACTGTATTTTGTACGCTTTGTAAGCAATACGTTCCATAGGTCAGTCCGAGTTGCTGCGAAGGGCGTCGAAATGACTCTCCACGGTCTTCGACAATTTTACCGCGTTGTGTGTTTGTTAAGGGGGGAGGGGTTTTAAATTTTTTTTTTCATTTTTTTTTTTTTTTTTTTTTTTTGAATGAACAATATGTCGAGAATATTATGTACAAATTTTAAGTCAATCCGAATAAAACTAACGAAGTTACAGCGTTTCAAACAACCGGCTGTGCTACCTGATTTTCACGTATGAAAAACTTTAAATCGATTTTCCCGAAAACGTCTTTTTTGAAGTTCGTGAACATCAGAACTCAAAATCTACTGAACCGATCCCTTTGAAAATTTGAACATTACTTCTTCACATAAATCAACAGGTAATCAGCAAGAGTTTTTTTCCGGTAACGAGTTATAATGTACACCGCAAAACCACCTTTTTTCAAGGTACCTCTGGAGATTCACCGTCACCAGTTTATTTATTAATATTTTTCTTCGAAAATTTTTTGTGACATACTTCAAAAGTTGTACAATAATATGTAATAAAACTTAATAAAATTATATTATTGATGTCGCCGAAAAATAATCATAAAAATATGCGTTTTTCTCGCCTTTAAAACCCTTCCCCCCCTTAAGCGGTCCATTTTCATAAATGCCTGACTTTAAACTAAAACAAAACATGTTTGGTTTGACAGTTAAGTTTGACAGATGTCAAAATACAGCCCTGTACTCTCGAAACCGGTACATTTTCTCACCTTTCTGCGGTTCGGCTATACCCATCATATCAGCTTCTTTTTTCTTCTAAACCTAGGCACCGGCTGAAATGAAAAAGTTCATAAAGAAATCGAGTTTGAATCTCAGTATTACCAATTTTTTTATTCTTTTTTGGTTATGGCTTTCTCACTCCCGTAAATCCCAGCTGGAATCAAATGGAAATATCTGAACAAATCCAATATGATTCTGTTTCCTGTTTTAATCACAGCTAATTAAAATACCCATTAAAATTAATCGAAGTTGAGTGTGTGTGTGTGTTTGTCTGGCTGTATGTATGCACATGAGCATTCGTATTGTACGTGTATTCACCTTCACAACCTAAAAATAATTCACTGTCAAGGCAATTTGTAGTGTTAAATTGGCAAAGTTTAGCGGCGACTAAGACTTGCGCCGCCGCGCATGTGCAGTTAGATGACTTAACGTTTTTTTGTCATCCTTTTTTTAATGTTTATTTGTCTTTTTTTTCCCCTCTTCCACAAAGCAACTAAGTAATTTCCACTCTGTTTACTTTAATGCGCGTTTGTTTTTGTTGTTGTTGTTATTTGTTTGTTTGGCTTCGTTTTTATTATATTTTTGGTGATTAGGTGAACAAGATAAACGCTTGAAACGAAGCCGACATCACGACCAAAACCCAATGCGGCCAGACAAGCATGCAACACTTGCCACTTGATGGTGTTGGCCAATGAGAGGATGAGCAACAGCAGCAGCCGGCAGCAGCAGAAGCAGCAGAAACGAGGCTACTGATTGCCATTTAGCTGGCAGTTGTTGCTGTCCATGATAATGATGATGATGATGACGCTGTACGCTGGACGCTGGTGCTGCCATCATTACTTACTATGCAGTGCCCAACTCAGTGTGTATGTCGCTTGCCGCCAGTAGCTGGCAACGGCAGTCAACTCTAACAAATCGCACATTTATTACTTACAACTCACTTAAAAAGTGGCCGAGGCGACACGAAGGATATTGTTGCCGCATTTCCCCTTCTCCCTCTCATCCTCTACTTCTCTCTCTCTCTCTCGCTCTCTGCGCTTGCCTCACCAAAGCGGCTGCAAGATTTATGAGCAACCAACACATACTGCCCCTATGTTGGGTATTAGACCTGGTTTTTTTCGCGCGCTTTTACTAAATTACTTGCATGGAAAATTAGCGAATAAAAAAATAGAAAGCAAAGAAAATAAATAAGCGAAAATTAAAATTGTTTAAATACAAAAGGCAGCAGCAGCAGCCGAAATACTTTATCGATCTTCATTCTTCTTGGCTGCATGCAATTTAAGTCAAGAAGCTCCGCTGGGGTTTCGGTATATCGCATGCTGCAACCAATGTGTGGCTATAACGAAGTTCAGCCGAAGCCGAATTGTTGAACTGGCGTACACTGCCGTCGCGTCGCCTTTGTGCTGATTCTTCCTCTTCTTCTTGTTCTTCTTCTTCTAAATCCACCTCCACAACTTTGAAGTAAGCGCAGTGCGCGCGCAGTCTGATACTGATGCTGACTTGAAGATTCGCTGCTGCTCCATTGACATTGTGATCGTACTGCGAGTATTCTGCTGGCGCATCGCATGCACTTTGCTACCTGCATTTGGACTTTCTTTTGATAATAAATAAATTTTGATACTTTTTTCACTCCAAGTGCTATCTAAGTAGGTTAAGTAGTTGAGAACGCAATGTGATTGGTTGCGTGGTTCAACTGGTCGCTCGGAAAACAAAATATTGTTTTTAATGGATTGTTTAAATGGTGTATTAGTCTTCAATTTAAATAGAATGATTTTATACCTTCCATGAACATGAAATGGTAAATTGACTTTAGTCCGAAGTATGTAAGTACCAGAAGTAGAAGAGATAGACTCACCAAAATGTATACCGATCGTATGAGAAGGACGAGCTGAGTTGATTTAGCCGTATTCGCCTGTAAATATCTCCATCTTTCCGTTCGTCTGGTTGAACGAAAGCTAGTCTCCCAGTTTGTTTGATGATAGAAGATATTTCTTCTTCTCCCCGTTCACCATGAGACCCATTCGCTTCGCTTCTTTCTCTAACCTTCAGAAAACGGAACAAACAGTGAGATTGCTGTAGCCAATTATATCAACATCATCGGCATGCGCCAGCAAATTAAACACTTTTGTAAAAGATTGTAACTGACCTAGTTAGGCCTGCCGCTCTTATTTTTTTCAGCATCAGATAGAATTGACAGAAATCACATGATAGAGATTTACCCTGTCTGAAACCTCATGTGGTACCGTAGTGCTCGGAGAGGTTCTTCCCAATTCTGACTGCGCTTATGCTTTTGTGCAACGTCAAACTTATAGTTCTCATGCAAAACCGTGGGGTTCGTATTTTCGTTTTAGCTCGTCACCAGTGTATAGTCGCTCTGAGACCAGAAGCCTTGAGCTGCTTGCGTGATATGTAAAAAAAAATCTTTTCTGGCCACTCTCAGGTAAATGACCGTGACAAACTTTTCTCATTTTGATAGCACGAAAGAATTTTCAAACCACACTCAAGAAAATCGATGATGCAGGAACGTGCTACCTGACAGCGTAACTTAACACATCCAAACAGACGGATAAAAAATTTCCAATGTGCTAAGGTAGAACTCAGACAACCATTCGAACTGCCGGATATTATTATTCAATCCAGGCGGCAATTAAAACAATATTCTACTATTCAATCACGCGTGAGTCGTGTTAGGCTGTCATGTTATTTTCGTTCAATATTGTTTGGCATTTCATCATGGAAAGACTTACGCCTGAACAACTTCCTTCAACTTATGGTCACCATAATCAGCCTACTGAGAGTACTATTCGCAACACCATCACCCATCTTGAGACCCAGCATTCATCATTAGATAATATTCGACCGAATAGACCAATTCCAGTACGCAGTGAAGAAAATATAACGGTCTTAGCTGGCAGTGTACACGAAGACCGTGAGAGTCGATTCGGCGCCGTTCGCATTTTGCGTAGAGATCTTCCCAAGCGACATCGGTTCGCTCAATGGGCGCTTGAAAAGTTCCAAGAAGATCCAACGTTTTCGAGCCAAATTTTGTTCAGCGATGAGACCAATTTCTGGCTCAATAGGTATGTAAACAAGTAAAAATTGCCGCATTTGAGACGAAGAGCAACCTGAAGGGATCCAAGAGCTGCAATTTCATGCAGGAAATACAAAGATTTGTTGTGATTTTTGGCCGGTGCAATCATGGATATATATTTATTCAAAAATGATTCCGGTGAGAACGCAACCGTCAATGGCGACCATTATCGCGACATGATAACCGATTTTTTGATGCCTGGAATAGAAGCTCGTGATCTCCGCGACATTTGGTTTTAAGAGGACGGCATCAGTTCGCACACATCGCTTCAATCAATAGATTTATTTAGAGAACACTTCGTCGAGCTGATAATTTCGGACAATCTCGCTTCGATTCAGACCTTGGAGCAAAACATTACGCGTGATATTTGCCAGTTATCAGTCGAAATGCTCGAACGAGTCATCGAAAATTGAACTCCACGGATGGACCATCTGAGAGGCAGCCGCGGTCACCATTTGAAAGAGGTAATCTTCAAAAAATTAATGCCAAAGAATGTTAGTTCAGATCTTAATAAACATTCCCCATTAAATTTGAATTTTCCGTGTTTTTTTTTCTTTAAAAAGTAGGGAACCTCGAAATGGATCATCGAAGGTTCAAACTTTGTATTATAAAAGAAATTTCATGAAAAAATTACTTTTATTTATTATTATTTATTTTGGAAACAACAAAATGGACAACCCTGTATAATGAAACGATTTTCCTTACTTCAAACTCTCTTTTAATTCCCATGGGTATTTCCATTTGCTTAATAAAATATTTTCCGAATCGTTTACCGACATATATTTGTATGTTTGAGCATCAAAATACCAACTGGAGTAAATAATTTTGAAAATTTAAATATTTTTTCACTTACATACATACAGACATATATACGCGGTGTAATCATAGTAGATAGTAGACTGCCATTGTCAGGGTTAACTACTGGAAATCTGACGAAAATTGCCCTCGCACGACATGATTATCATTTTTGATTGGTACGTGAACCAAGCGTCTTGGCTGGCTGCATGTAAGCGAGGTGAACAAATATATATACAAGTACACATACATGCATATATGAACTTAAAATGGGCATATGTATTCCTTGGTGTTGATGTGGGATCCTAGCTACAAGCAGACACATATACATATGTGTATGTCTGTATGCATGCAACGCGCCAAATGTGACGCTGAATGGAGTAAACAGAGCAGAAATCCCTATTGTTGTTGTTATTGTTGTTGTTGTTGTTGCTTTGTTTGTCAAACATTGCCTGAACAATAGTGTTAAAAGCTCATTGACTGAACGCTGTGAGCAGTGAACATGACATTGACAATCAGCAACAAAAGATTTCTTCATTTTTTTTTTGCCTCTTCCACTGGGCTACCTACCACCAAATGTGGCATTAACGCGAGCAATATGACGGCAACTGCAGCTAACTACCTACCTACTGCCACTGCAAGTGGCATGGAATAGAAAAAGCCAAAAAATGCAACAACAAAAAAAGAGTCAATAAATAAGTATAGAAAACTGTGAAAATATATTTTGGAAAACAACAACAACAAAATTCCATTCGATTTTTCGGCAGCGATAAAATGCAAACAGCAAACGATGGGAAACTGTATTTGCATAGCGCGAGCGTTTCAGCGTTGACGTGCAACAACCGTATTGACAGCATTATAACGGTTAAAGGCAGGGAGAGGGGAGCAGATGTGCCCAGGGCATTGGCGAGATATCTGTTGACAGGCCGTCCACTTTATATGGAAATGAGCCTGCGAATGTGGCAGCCAACCAGGCCGGGTAGTCGTCGACAAGTGTCAAGCTTGAGAAAATCGTTAGCGCGAACTCAGCAGGATAAGCAGCGTGCAAAATGCTTCAAATACATACATACATACCAACAACAATGTTGCATGTGAGGGATTTTGAGGCGAAATTCAGCGCAAGCGGTTTATTGATTTTGTTCGCTTGAGAGTTTTTGGGCGAAACTCTCTATTAAAATAAAAATTTTTTTGGCAGAAAAAAAAATTAAAATTACCTGAGCCAGCATATAGCGGTTTCAAACCATTCTCGATCAAAAATACTAAAGATGGGCAATGGAAAAGGCGAGATTTGGCGAAGTATTTCCCGTGCAGGGCGACAATAACGCTTGATTTTAGAGCGAGTTTGGCCTGGAGACGTGACGATGTTCGACTTTGTCTGAATTGTCTACCAACAGCCACTCTCCAACCGCATTTCTTCCAGAGGACGCGAGCTCTAAGGGAGAACAGTACTAACCTTCTTCACAGGTGAACCGAGGACAAGCGGAAGGGTAGTAAGTCCAAGTTTTATGCAGAGAGCATAGTCTCTGTGAGGTCTTTTCAAGGCAGCTTACAAGAATGGGCGCACTTGTTAAAGGTCACCCGACGAAAAGCGAGCGGGACCGCCCTGCTTTGTGTATTTGGACTTTTAGACGAGCTCCCACTATAATTTGTTGTGTCCTCCGAACAGATGACGGAGTTTCCTGAAGAGCTAAGCTTGGCCGGAAATCGCTTCAGTGGTTAGAAAGCGCCAATTAATATTATTATTTTGATTTAATGTCAGAGTTACACTCGGATATACTGACATTCTGTGCTGGAAAGCGACCGCGTTTAGAAAACGTATCGAAGTACTACTAGTATATTCCTTGGAATATTATGTTCAAGTCAGCCGACGGTCGCTGGTTGCAGACTCCTTTTGGCATAGTCCGAACTTGCTGGAGGAGAGGCTCTTTTTGGACTTTCGAAGGCATTATTTTCACCTCTGGTAGTAGCCCATGGCTCAGAAATTAACCAGCCCACACTAACAGCTTCAGTACCTTATTGGGTAAAGCTACAAGCCGCAGCTTGGCTGATATTCAATCCGGCAATTACTGATTGCAGGGTGCTACTCTCATGATGCTGACTGTACTGTCAAAGACACTGCGAGTTGGTGCCGATGGTCAAGGATTCTATCAGTTCTCTTAGGATATTACAGCATCCGATTGGATAACAATGCGTACTACAACCTGGAGATGGGAAATGACAGATTTAGCTCACATTAGCTCGGTGTTTGCTGGTTGCAGGCTTCAATGCTTGCTAAGAGCAGGAAGGAGGACAGTCGCTAGGTGAAGGTTTCTTTTGACGCGATGTCGAATGTGAGGAGGTTACCTTCTTGCACTATCGAGGTGCGTCCTATCGGTGGGAGGGTGGTTCGTGGTTTCTAGCTCTGGCCAGACGCATATCTAAGAAACTGCCATTAAATCCCGTCACTCCTCGATATGCAAACCCTCCGAGTTCATTTCCGAAATTTGCTGAAATATCGTGCTGAAAACTTAATACCGGCCGCATTCGAAAGTGGTTCCATCTTACAATTTTTTTTCAGCCCAAAATTTTATACTTTTGAGGCGCTCTTGAAGATCATGTTAAGTTGTCAGCTTGGCGTCGCGACATGACCTCTGCGCTTTTCATACTCAAACCAAAAAAAAATTTCCAAAAATAGCAACTAAAGTTAGGCATTCAAATGCACAGTTAGTTTTATGCTTTTCAGCCAAACACAAAGCTTTTATCCTCCCAGTGCCAACCATGCCTTCATCCATCTGGTTGACTTATGCATTCCATTAGCGTAAAATCGTGTCCTAACGCTTAGTAAATATTCATCTTTCGTTCATGCAACAACATAACTGCAATGCGTATGTGTGTAGGTGTGTGTGTGTGTGTGTGTGTTGAGATGTCGGTGTGCGCATGCAACAACTTAAACGAAATGTTGCACGTTTGAAAAATGCCGTTTACACGCTGTTTATTGCATGTTTTCCGCTTGTAAATGTCCTTTGCCATGTTACAACAACAACAACAACAACAACCACTTAACTTCCCCACCCACGTACCACAATCGTTTACACTCTTCATTTCCACTGTTTTGTCACCTTTCATTCATTTCTCTTTTTTGGCTGTTTTTTTCCAACTGCTTGACAAAGTCACACATTAACGCGGTTCTGTGGCAAGTTGCAAGTTGCATGTAGTTAGGCATTGGCAGCAAACGCAACTTTTTCGTATTATGACATAAGTTGCACGTTTTTCGGCCTGCCGCATTTTGCATGACACTTTGTTGCCACAGCTAAAACATATCAACACTTTGACAGCGCGTGAACAGACCGTGAAATGGCCAATATTATGAGTTGTTAAGAGCTGAGAAAAAAAAAGTAAATTTTTTTAAAAGTTTAATGCGATTGATACTTAATGCCTGCAATGAGTTGTCACCGCACAGTGGTCACTTTTTTAATAGAAATAAGTCAAAATTAAATTTTTTCCATTTTTTTTTCAATTTAGAAATCTTGTTAAAGTTCAAACTTTGGCATCTTAGAGTACTCGTTTAGAAGTGATCGAGTTAGTCGCCAGGAAATTTATTAATAATTAAGGATTTCGTGCTACATGGCGTATGAGCGACTTTTAGAGGATAATTTTTAAAGCGCCTCAAAAAAAAACTCTATTACCACAAAGAAAACGTGCCACGTAGAAAACAGCTTCAATAAAAAAAGAAAAGAAAAGAGAGCCTTGGATAATTCTGATGCCGACTTTGGCATTAGGATACGCTTCTCGAATGTACGGATCCTTAATTGAGAAGGTGTAACTAATCACTGGTTGATGTCTTCGGCTAAAGGCTCTCATCAGCGCCTGCCAAGAATTACTATGCATGGTATAAGTACGAAACGAGTAAGTCCTTAAGACTTGAACCACAGCGGCCATATAAAGGAGCGTTTTGGTGTCGGAATCGTGCTGTTGCCAAGTCCTGCCAATAGCATTGGCGGATGAACGTCTGGCTACCATCCGCATCAAAATGTAGTTATTAATCATATCCCTGATTAGCGCATACGCTCTTACGAAATTGTAAAGGGGGATCCAAGTAGAGGTCATTTTTTTAAAAGCCTTTTTTTTGCCTATCACACTTGAGTCGTGTCAAGCTATCATGTTTTTTTTTTGTTCAGTATTGTTTGGCATTTCATCATGGGTCAAATAATCGGCCTACTGAGCATACTATTCGTGCGTGAGCGTGGAGAGTCGATTCGGTGCCGTTCGCAGTAACTCGGACTGACGCATGGAACGACTTGGCGCATTTTAAGTCGAGATCTTAAATTGAAAATATACAAACTGCAAGAACTGAAGCCGCTCGACCCTCCCAAGCGACATTGCTTCGTTCTATGGGCTCTTGAAAAGTTCCAAAAAGAACCAAATTTTGTTCAGCGAGGAGGCCCATTTCTGGCTCAACGGGTATGTAAACAAGCACAATTGCCACATTTGGGACGATGAGCAGAGGTTTGGTGGGTTTGTGGGACGGTGAAATCATCGATTCATATTTCTTCAAAATTGATGCCGGTGAGAACGTAACCGTCAACGGCGACCATTCTCGTGCCATGATAACCGACTCTTTGATGCCTGAAATTGAAGATCGTGATCTCGGCGACATTAGGTTTCAACACGACGAACCAGACGGCGCCACTTCCCACACATCACATCAATCAATGGATTTATTGAGAGACAACTGCGGTGAGCAGATAATTTCACGTTTTGGGTCGGTGGCCGGTCAATTGGCCATCAAGATCGTGTGATTTCACACCGTTAGACGTTTTCCCGTGGGGATATGTAAAGTCTAAAGTCTATGCGGACAATCCCGCTTCGATTCAGGGCTTGGAGCAAAACATCACGCGTGTCATTAACCAATTACCAGTCGAAATGTTCGAACGAGTCATCGGAAATCGGATCCAACAGATGGACCATCTGAGACGTAGCCGCAGCCAAAATTTGAATGAGATAATCTTCAAAAAATAAATGCCGAAGAATGTTCCTTCGAATGATAATAAACAATCCCCAATAAATTTGAATTTTCTGCTTTTCTTTCTTTAAAAATGTAGGGAGCCTCGAAGAAATTGATCACCCTATGATGTCTTCCCAAATTATGGTTGACGCCTTGGAACGGCATGGTAGACTAAAAAGGTATTTTCAACGCAACTCTCAGAAAATTCAGCTTCCACTGATTGTCTGCAAAATTAGAAAATGAATCAACCCAGTTGGCTGTCTCTGAATCGAAAAACCACATACTGGATTTATTGTGCTGCTCTAGATGGAGGAAAGCCCTTCAGTGTTCTAGACGTGCTTACGTTTCGAGGGCTTAAATCCACTTGGTCCACTATTTTGACATTTGAAGGAACTGTGGACAGAATTGCAAGCTCCAAACTATTCGTATTCAACAAAGTCAAGAGAAGAGTTGGCACGATGAAGGCATAGAGTCAGCACCATTTCTTGCTACTGAGGTCTGCTTTAAATCCACGAACAGGTGTTGTTTGTCGATCATTATCTAACAGGTCTTTCCCAAGATTGGACGCATGATGATATGTGGTCAGTGATAGCTATGTTGGATCTTAAAGCTCACTGATCGGAATCAGAATTAAATATTTATTTCTAGAGTATTTTTCTAGAAAAAATAACCAACTATTGTATTCGATGTGTGAAGAAATTTTGATGTGAGCATTCTATTGGCAACTTACCGAAGTTTCGGTCATGAAAATGTCGAATTAACAACGCCAAACTCTTCCTTCAGTCCATCAATACACTCCATCTTCACTATGCAGGCTCCATCTCCACTAGCCTGTACTATTCTCCCTTCAAACTCGGCAGATGAAATCGAGACACTGTAACACAACATCGCTTCAACGTCGCCATCGTGACTTAGCCACTTGAAAACTGAGCTGCGCTGTGTCGCTCAGCAGCTGAGGTGCAATGAAGAGGCGACACAATGGCTGTGTTTACACAGTTCGTAACTAAATGCGTTGCTGCAAAGCGATTGTTGTAGCTATTAATATATATTCTCTGCCAATTTTTTTTGCACTCAACCTCAATAGCACCCACTATTGCACTGTTAAGTGTTGTTGTTGTTGTGAACGCATCCCTGCTGTTCCAAAAGCCGTTGGTTGCTGGCACGTTGCGCATGCGCACAGGACAACAGTGTCGCGACGATCATCGTCGTCGTTAGCAAAACGACAAAAGAAGAAGAAAGAAGAAGAAAGCAGAAAGATGAGTATTGCATGCGGATTTTGAGGCTTAAAAAAATTGTTAAAATATCAAAAAAGTATCAAAAAAAAAAAGTTCAAATCAAAATTTAAAATAAAAAATTAAAATAAATTAAAAATAATTTTTTTACTCTAAAGGAAGTTTTGTATACAAAACTCATAATAAAAATTTATATATTTTGCACAAATGCAAATATATGTAGATTCTCGGCTTGTTTTGGTTTATTTTAGGATTTTTACTTTTCTTCTACTCTTTTTGTATTTTTTTAATATTTTTAATATTTTTATTTTTAATTTTTTTTTTTGATTCTTTATAGCGAACGTTTTCGTAAATCGTGTAAAGTCAGTGTTAATATTGAAATTCGTTTTGGCATTTATTGTTTATGGTGCTCGTTTTTTGTTGTTGTTGCCTTAGTTTTTTACTATAACCGTTGTTTTCCGTTTATTTTTAAATTTTTTTTCAATCTTTTTTCTTTTTGGAAATTTTTTTTACGTGCTCTGCAATGTAGCTGATTTATTTTATTTATTTTTTTTGTACTTGAATTTTCTTTTCTTTTCTTTTCCTTTTTTCCACCACATTGAATGCTCAATCTGAACCTCGTAATGCTCGCAATGAAATAATATCTCGTTCAATTGCTCATTCATTCGATTCATTTTCGATTTGTTTTATTGTCTCTGCGTGTCGTGGTGAAAGTGCACGTTTTCCTTGTTAAACTCATCGACCCGTCTACGGTCTGAGCGCGATCAAGCCAAGCGTGCGCCGGCTGCCGTCTCATGATGTACTCGCGTCGTACTCGCAGCAGCAAAATTGTCCGATCGTCAAAACGTAACGTAAAACAACCTGTTAATCTAAATATCTCACTCAACATAAATGTGTTTGTATGTACGAATGTAATAATTTGAAAAAATATTTCACCTTAACTATGGCTTCAATGATTCCAACTCTTGCTCAAATGTCAGCATAGAGAAAGAAAATAGAAAAACTCGCTCGATATCGACAGTAGTGTAATGCATGAGCGAGTAGATGAGCACGAAGCGTGATCGGCAATATTGACATTAAAAACAAAAATTTTAACGAGTACACAAGAAAACGATATCTGTAACAAATTGCAATGATTCGACAATTGTAATTGGGCAAATAATAATAATAATCCAGTGGAGCTGTTCGTTGTTGGTTTAGTGATCCCTCCGCAAGTACGCTGTTGTTGTATGAAGGTTAGAGATTTTCTAAAAATCGATTTTGTATATTTTGAAATAGCAAAAACTTCTGACTTCGCGTTGAACTATAAAAGACCATCGGGTACTTTAGTTCCTGGTCACAGAGTGAAGACTCCAAAGCGGATGTCCCTACCGTGTTATATAAGACTAAGCAGATGGCTCCAAATAATGAGCCCGTGGAAACTGCTACTAAAGGTATTTACATATGACGAGGCTGCTTAACGGTGGGGTGACAACTTAGTTTCGTTTAGTATAGGTTATATAAAGGGTGATTCGAGGTTCAATACTTGTTTAAAGAAAAAAAAAACACAGAAAAATCAAATTTAATGGGGATCGTCTTTTATCAGAACATTAAAGAACATTCTTTGGCATTAATTTTTTGAAGGTTATTTCATTCAAATTTTGACCGCGACTAACTCTCAGATGGTTTGCTCCAAGGCCTGAATCGGTGCGGAATTGTCCGTATAGACTTTAGACTTTACATATCCCCGCAGTAAAAAGTCTAATGGTGTGATATCAAATGATCTTGGTTGCCAATCGACCGGCTCAAAACAAGAAATTATCTTTTCACAGAAGTTTTCTTTCAATAAATCCATTGATTGATGCGATGTGTGGGAAGTGGCGCCGTCTGGTTGAAGCCAAATGTCGCGGAGATCACGAGCTTCAATTTCAGGCATCAAATAGTCGGTAATCATTGCGCGGTAATGGTCGCCATTGACGGTTACGTTTTCACCGGCATCATTTTTGAAGAAATATGGATCGATGATTCCACCGGCCCGCAAACCACACCAAACTGATGTTTTTTCTAGATAAAATGGCAGTTCTTGAATCTATTTTGGTTGCTCTTCGTACCAAATTCGACAATTTTGCTGGATTACATACCCATTATGTCAGAAATGGGCCTAATCGCTGAAATTTGGCTCGAAAACGTCGGATCTTCTTGGAACTATTCAAGAGCCCATAGAGCCAAGTGAGGTCGCGTGGGAAGTTCGAGCGGCTTCAGTTTTTGTACAAGCCGTATTTTGTACGCTTTCAATTTAAGATCTCGACGTAAAATGCAACAGGTATTTCCATACGTCAGTCCGAGTTGCTGCGAACGGTGCCGAATCGACTCCCACGGTCTTCGTGTACACTCTCAGCTACGGCCGATATATGTTCTTCACTGCGTATTGGACATGGTCTATTCGGTTGGATATTGTCCAGGAATGAATGCTATTTCTCAATATGGGTGGTGGTGCTGCGAATAGTACGCTCAGTAGGCCGATTATGTTGACCATAAATTGAGCGAAGCGCGCGAAACACATTCTTTAGAGAACGTGAATTTTTGTAATAAACTTGAACGATTTGTAAACGTTGTTCGAGCTTAAGTATTTCCACGATGAAATGCCACACAATACTGAACAAAAATAACATAACAGCTTGACACGACTGACGCCTGATCTGTCAAAAAAAAAGGCTATTGGAAAAAGTAGCTTCAGGGAATTTGAATTCTCAGTCTCCCAAACGCGGTACAGTCCATCAAAAAGTGAATAGATAAATCCATCTATCCTAAAGCTCCAGCTTAGGCTACTTTAGGTAGATGTCACGTTGTTGTTTCAATCAGACCAGAGTAGACAAAGTAGATATCACAATCTTGCCCAAATTATTCCGCTCCACTGCCCACACACTTCGATTCTCATACAAATTTTATTAGCCTTGACATCAACTATCTTATATAATATATATTATTAAAGAAAAGAGCTACTAGATATCAGAGCCGAGGCAGGGCAGTTACAAAAAAGGAAGATCGTTTCTTACTCCTACTACTCATAATCCTTAGATATTTTTCAAAAAAGAACTTCTAGCTTATTTGCGTGTCGTCATACCATGCAAGCATCTCTCAGCACTCCTACTCTCTTTGAGATGCCTCCTAAGCGAGTAAATGTATTGGTCCTCGAATTGGCTGAACTTCGATCTGCAGTCTCCGTAAAGAGGTCTATGTTGTTAGAGATGAAAGTGTACCTTTTAAAAAAATTTAGGAGTACAAATCGTAGATTACACCGCTTATTTACCTCTCTTAGCCAAAAGAACATTGGGTCACTTTACTGATCGAATTTTGAGGATCTGCATCACGATAATGCACCAGCTCATACATCCATGCTTATTCGTGATTCGTGCCTCAATCCCAGATTTTGCTCTCTGCGACTTTTTCCTATTCCCAAAACTAAAAAACCAATGAAAGGAAAGCGTTTTGCCACAATTGATGAGATCAACTCAGAACCGAAGAAAGAGCTGGAAAAAGCGTTGGCACAAGTGTACTACTCGTATATACGAGGGGGATTACTTTGAAGTGGACGAACCAGATATTAATGAATAATCGTGTGCTTTTCAAAAAAATTCAAATTCATATTTGCCTTTGAACACACCTCGTATGCAATTAAACCTAGTTGGTATTGGATGATTAAATATGCGACTTTTGGCCAACAATTCTTCCCCACGAAATGCAGTAAGATGCTTTTTTTTAAACTAGATGAGCGGGCCCCTGAGTCAAAGTGATCTATCGGCACCTAGTTTTTTTTTATTAACAAGTAAAGAGCACAAGATATTTCTCTTAAGAAACGCTATTCCTGAAGCTAAATATTTGATGTCTCCTGATATCCTTTGCCACGTTTAGGACATCCGATTTGGTTGGATAAAATATTCATTATGACAGTGACAAGGATATGTCTATATTTTAATCCATCAGATGGCGCAGTAGTAAATATGTGCAAAAAATGGCGCTTATACTTGGACATAAATACTGTTACAACATTAAGCACACGCATTTCAATAGAAGAATTGAGCATACCACATAATTCCCATTTGATTTATAAAATATAAACTGTAAAGCGTTAGTCTGTATCGGGAATTCTAAAATTGTGTGAGTTTTCAACATGGAATGGTCAGATAATGAAAACCGTATCGCTGTCATAGCGCTTTTTAAGTGTGAAATGAAAAAAGGTGATATTTTCAAAACACTCTGTCGCCCGGCATTAGTCGCATGTTCGTCTACCGGTGCATAAAACTGTATGAGGAGACTGGGGATGTTAAAGACCGCCACCGGCCGGGCCGTCCACGCACAGTTCGAACGCGGCAAGTCATCAAAGCTGTCAAATCAAGAATTCCGCGAAATCCGCTCCGAAAACAGAAAATCATGGCCCGGGAGATGAATGTTTCGCAAAAGTCCATGAGTCGAATTATTAAAAAAGACTGGGGCTTTCAAACGCCGTACCGGACATTTGTTGACTGCAGCTTTGAAAAAAAATAGGTTGGTAAAATGCAAACGTCTTTTGCTGAAGCACGCTGATAACTTGCACAGAAAAATCTTGTTTACCGATGGAAAAATTTTTACCGTGGAGGAAAAATTTAATTAAAAAAATTATAGGGTGTATGCACGGTCATCTGAGGCAGCATCTGAACTGATTTCACGGGTCGAAAAAGGTCATCACCCAGCTTCAGTCATGGTTTGGTGGGGTGTCTCTTATGGTGGGGTAACTGACTTACATTTTTGCGAACAAGGGGTCAACACACCGGCCAAAGTTTACCAAGAAACCGTTTTGGAAGCTGTTGTAAGACCACTTAACCATTTCATGTTCCAAAACCAATCATGGACTCTGCGCCGGCCCATAAAGCTAAAACGGCCCAAATCTGGCTCCAAAACAATTTACCAGCATTCATTTCCTCTGAAGAGTGGCCCTGATCTGAACCCACTGGATTACAAATTGTGGAGAGTCTTAGAGGACATGGTTTGCCACAAAAGATACCCCAACATTGATTCTCTTAAGACAGCTTTGATTCGTGCTGTGACCAATTTCCCAATGGAGGAGGTGCGTCGGACTTAAGGCGTGTGTGAAGGTCAAAGGCGGCCATTTCAAATAAATACTGCTTTTTTGTATATAATATATAAGTATATCAATAAATATGTAAAAAAAAATTGGTCCAGAAACATTCATTATTATTTATTTTATAGCACAAAATGTGTGTAACAGTATTTTTGTCCCTACTAAGTAATTTGATTTTGGTAAAAATGGAGAATTATAAATTGGTTTCGGTGCTACTAACTCCAACAAATCATTGATCCGTTAGAAAAATATCTATCTCTTAAAAAGTTTTGTAAAAATTTTTTTAAATCATGTAATGTGCATGGTGCACGCTGCCACCGATGGATTATGAAAACAGTCAAATCAAAGTTGAAAAAACGTTTCTAAAACAGTCACACATCGGTGGGTGTAGGAGAATCAATTCTGAGCTTTGGACGGAAAATAAATATTTTCATAAAAATTCCTCTCTCATCCAAAGGCTGCTTATAAATGTCATCCATAAGAAAAAATAAAAAAGAAAATCACAAAAAAAGGGTCAGCGGCCAGTTTGTAATATGTTGTGCCTTATTTGAAAATCTGAAAAGCTTCACATTTATGAAATCAAGTTCAATTTCGCTTCATTTAAGTAATTAAAATTTGTAAAAAATTTTAAAGAGTCTCACAATAAGATATTTCATAGAAATTATGGATTTTTTTTATTAAAAAACTAATAAACTTCTCAAAAAGTGTGCCACAACTATTTATTTACTTAAAAAATTGGACTATTTAAGAAAAATAACATGAGAAACTACAAGCCAAAAAATGGAAGAAAACCAAAAAAAAAAAAAGCTACATAAACAATGCGCTCATCATATGTAGATACTTAAAGTGAAAAATAATGGTAATCTGATGCCAATAAAATGATTTTTAAGCTACATTAAGTACACACACACTTAAAGTGCTACAGATGGGGAGGAGGCAAAAAGCGAACGAGGAACGGACTGCGCTGCTGCCACCCGCATTTGAGTGAAAAGCGGCAAGCACACTGAAACTTGGTGCGCACTGCCTTAGACACATGTGTAGGTATGTTTGCATGCAGATGAATGCCAGCTGCCGCCAGCAGGCAAATGCTCCAATTTAGAAATAAAAATTTAAGCAAAAAAAAAAAAAAAATCTCATGAAAGAAATCGAGGAAAAAATCCACTCACACATAATAAACAAACACTCCAAGCTGATTTCTCCATTAAACCTGCTCGCCGATAGTTAATAGCCTTCTATTGCGGCGAGAGGGCGGGCGGGAGATTATGTTTGTTCGGCATTTCATGGCGCAGCTCCGACATTTGCGGTTTTGAATAAAGCGGCAGCTATGGCAGCCGCAAACTGCCCATAGATCACAATTATGACTTCAATTACGCTGACAGTAGCAGTGATCTTCATCTTCATTAGAGCGATTTCGATTATTTTGAATACTCGTATATCCCATTGAAGAGACGGCTAAAGTGTTTGCTGCGCTCGATGGCTGATATGGACGATTTGTGACGATGGTGGCTTTCTGGAGTTGGATGGACTGCTGCACGTTCCTCCACCGGCTGTGACGGCAGACTGAGTGGTTGTTGCTTGTTAAATGTTATTGGAACAGCAGCAGCAGCACCTGCATTTAGCATTCAAGTACACCGCCAAGTACTTTTTACGAATGTTGGTTGTTGGTACAACAACTCTGGTTTGTTGTTGTTGTTGTTGTTGTTGTTGTTGTTTGTCGATATGACATGACAATAATTGGTGAATTGGCTGTTTGTGTAAAGTGAAATGCTCGCATTTTGGTAGCATTTCTTCTCGTTTAAACGGTGCGCGAACGTGCCGGCCGGACAAGCAGCCGAGTCAGACGGCCGTCAATTTCGGCTGGCGAACACCTTTGGAACCTATTTCTTTTTTTTTTTCTACATTTTTCCGTTATTTATTTTTCGTTTTTTTTTCTCGTCATTATTATTATTCTAATTTAGAAATGATAGTCCAGTCGAGAAGTAAGTCGAGAAACTGAAATGAGTTCATTTCAGGTGAATTGTTGTTGTTGGTAGTGAGTGTGTATAAATAATAAAAATTGTAATAAAGTAAAAGTTGTTTGGCAAATAAAAGAAATTCCTTTCGTTCGTGGTCTATATAGAAAAATCGTAGTGAAACTATTTACCATTGACAGGTACAAATCGCTTTTCGGTATGTGAGTATTGGCAATAGCTTGAATTTGGCTTGGGGAAGGCAATTTCGCGGTATATATGTATGTATGTATATGTGTAAAAGAAATATATAGAGCAAATTAACTCGGAAAAGCAAAAAATGTTTGGCATTGATTGCTATTTTCAGAATAGAATGCTCGATTTGCCAATCTCGCCAAAAGTCGGTAGATCTAGAAGATCATTCGAAGACTCATAAGCAATGATATGGAGATTGTTGGCGGAATATACAATTAAAAGATAATGCTATACATCGATTGGTACTTTGTTGAGTTCTCTATAATTGGGGTTCGTTGTAAAAAAGTTATGAAAAAAATTTGAACTGCTTCACAACTAGTAACATATGGTGCCAATTCAGAAAAAGACTTTAAAATGTTCAATTATTGCAAAAGTGCAAAATATAGAATTCGTAGCAAAAAAATATTTTCGAAATAATTCTGAACTGGTCTCAAACTGGTTACCTCTGGTTATAAATTGCAACGAATTGCAAAACTGTATTAAAGAGATTCAATAATGCAAGCACAAAAGAATTGGCGTCAAGAAAAATATTTCCAAAAAAATTCTGTACTGTGCTTGGAGTATTTCCATGTAGTTACAAGCTATTTCCAGTTGCAAAACTGGCTAAACCAAGTTTTATAATACAAATTCATACCAAGAGAGCGGATAAAGATCTAAATAAAATCATAACGAAGTGATCGCTTACTGGTGCTGAATAAGCACCGTTTGGTAACAGACTGTATGAAAATCCAAAATTGAGTAGGAAAAATTCTACAAAACAAATTTGTTTCACATTTGCATGCAATTTTACTGGTTTTATAACAAAATCGTTTTAAAGCGCTTGTAAAATGCTCCTGGAACTAGTCTTATATGGTATGAAACCCTATCTCATTCCAATATTGGTTCGAAATAAATTCTATAATCCGAACTTGTTTACAAAAGGACTAGAAATAGGATTGCTTATATGAACACACAAATATCACGAAACGGTTCTGAACTAATCTCATATGGTATCATATGATGCTGAGCTCTATTTAGTACAATGCTGATTCGATCAAATTGTGCATGCAATTCAATTTCGAAATAGTTTCGAAATGATTCAGAACCGTACTGGTCTCAATTGGCCGTACGCAGTATTTACTCCGAGAAGTGTTTCACAAGAATTCATTAAATAAAACTTCTTTTAAACGGTTTAAGAAAAAATAGTTATAAAATGAATCTGACCTATCTGGAACTAGTTTCATATGGTCAGAAGCTGTGTCTCATTCCAGATGTGAATGAAAAGTTCTTATAAAGCAAAATTTGTTTAAGTAGGCTCAGAATGTTGTTGATAAAACAGCAAAAAATGTTGTTGAGGTGATTTTTAGCTGAGCCCAAACTGGTGGTTCCAAATTTTGATTCCGAATTGTCTAGTGCCAAAACTGATACGTAAGAACACCATCGAAACCGGCAATTTTGTTTCTAACATATCCAAATGGCTTTAAACAGAATCTGAACTGGTTTCTTTGACGCAATGTTTTCTAGTTCCAAAACTGTTTCGAAAACAATCTATAATTCAAATTCATCTGTAACAAATGGCAACAAATGGTATTAGTAGATCAACAAAATCATTACTACATGATAAAAAAAACTGTTCTCGAACGTGACCTATTTTATGCTAAATATTTTCTAGCTTCGAAGTGGTCTGGAAATATATATTTTAAGGCGGTTTTGAAATGCCAGAACCATTGTCTCTCAAAATTTTCTCAAAACCTATCAGAATAGTGTTATAATCAAAAGTAATAGCAACTGTGCCAAATTAAACTCAAATTGGTCTTAAATTGGACCTAAGGATGTACGTATAAAATGTAATGACTATGTCCATGGCTTAAATGGTTTCAAAATTGACCCAAATAAGTATTGAATTACACCCAAAATAATCTCAAAATAGTTCCGAAATATTGAACGAGGGGTTTAGTCCTAAAAAATTACGATCTGCCTCACAAAAGTTCCCAAATTGCTTCTAAAATGCTTCAGAAGTGGTAACGAACCAACTGAATTCAGTTAAGCTGACCTCATTGCTTATGTCACCCAAACGAAATGAAATTCTTTTCTGCCGAAATTCTTTCAAAAAAGTACCAATTAATTTTGAAATCCTCGGCGCCGCCTTGTTGAAACCAAATGTCGCTGAGATCACGAGCTTCAATTTCAGGCATGAAATAGTTGGTTATCACGGCGCGATAACGGTCGCCATTGACGGTTACGTTCTCACCGGCATCATTTTTGAAGAGATATGCACCGATGATTCCACTGGCCCACAAATTACACAAAATTTTTCTGAATGAAATGGCAACTCTTGAATCTCTTCAGGTTGCTCTCCGTCCCAAATGCAGCAATTTTTATTGTTTACATACCCATTGAGCCAGAAACGAGCCTCATCGCTGAACATAATTTGACTCGGAAACGTCGGATATTCTTGGAACTTTTCAACAGCCCATAGAGCGAAGCAATGTCGCATAAGAAGGTCGAGCGGCTTCAGTTCTTGCACAAGCTGTATTTTGATCTCGATTCAATTTAAGATCTCGACGTGAAATGCGCCAAGTCGTTCCACACTTCAGTCCGAGTTGCTGCGAAGGGCGCCGTATCGACTCTGCACGGTCTTCGTGTACACTCTCAGCTACGGCCGCTATATTTTCTTCACTGCGTGCTGGACGTGATCTACTCGGTCGAATATTATCCAATAATGAATGTTGAACCTCAAGATGGGTGATGCTGAACGAATAGTACGCTCAGTAGGCCGATTATTTTGACCATAAGTTGAGCGAAGCGCGTGAAACACATTCTTTACAGTACGTAAATTTATCGTAATAAAGTTTAATGATTTGTAAACGGTGTTCAGGCGTAAGTCTTTCCATGATAAAATGCCAAACAATACTGAAAAAAAAAAAAACAGACATGACAGCTTGGTTCACGCGTCATCTGCCAAAAAAGTCTATTGAAAAATGTACCTCTACTTCGATCACTTTTTGTATCAAAATATAACACTATTTAAAATGGATCCAAACTAGCCTTAGGTGGATCACAAAAGTAATCTATTATATAATTTTATTGAATAAACCTATCCCAATCGTAATTATTCCAAAAATGTATAACGTGACATTAAAGCGATCTCAAAACCATATCGAAATGGTCAAAAAGTGATATTGTTTAGACATAATTTTGGTTGGAGCTAGTTTCCTACCAGTATCAAAGTAGCCTTAGCTAGATGTGAAGTTTTTCTGAAATATTTTCTAGCTGGTTTTGGAGTATTAAGTAATTGCAAAGTGTTGCGAGACGACTGGAATACATTCCGATAGCGAGAATTTTTATTTTAAAAAATTCGATTGAATTCCACAATGCATTTGCTCTTTTTTTTTTTTAAACATGTAGACTAATATCGAAACATAGATAAATAATTAATTTTTATTTAGCTTTTGTTTTCATCTGGATATTTTATTTTTTACTTTTTTTCTCATGTGTTCAGCAGGTAATCTAATCCGGCGCCATGTTATGCTTCAAAATAATGCTAATAGAAAATATGGCAAAAAGAAATTAAAAAAAGTTTTTTTTTTTTCAAAAAAATTTAGCTCCCAAAGACGAAGTGAAGAGTGTAGTTTATTGGTGAAAATAAAATAGTTGATTTTGCTACATATATATACACAGATATACAAGTACATACATAGTTGTATGCTTACCTATGTGGACGCTGGTGCGTGTTTTGCACAAAATCACAGGTAATAAATGTGAAACTGTTATGCAAAAGTCACAACTAATGAGGAGACATATAGCGATAGACTCAATGTGACGCACAAAATACAATAAAATAGACAAACACACGCACACGCACATACGGAGTATGACGATTGAGAAAGAGAGCGGAGTTGTGGAGAAGGTGGCAGGATGTAAGGCTTGGCGTTTGGTGGCAGAAAGTGTGCAAGAAGCAACAAATACATATAGATATATATATACATGTATTGTGATACTTAGCACTGTGTTATATGTGGTATTTGTATTGTATTTATGAAGGTTTGAATGTGTGAAGATGCGTAGCAGCGGGTATTGGTGCTTTATGGATTTTGCTCTTATTGCCATGGTCACTTATATGTCGACATTTTTTTTTTCATTTCAATGTTATTTGTGGCTAATATACTCGTATGGCTACGTATGTATATGAGCGGTGAAAGTTGCAAAAATATTGATATTGTTGATATTGGAATATGCTTAATATATAATATATAGTATTTGGATAGCAGTAAGAGGGAACAAATGCGGTCATTGGCGCAGACGCCATCGCTCATACCACGCAGTATGGGGAAGTGGAGATACCTATGAGAGGAGTGAGTCTTAACTTAGTTTTATTAATAAGAAATTTAGCTCCATATGGCTAACCAAGGTGGGGATACAACATATATTGGATCTAACTCGAAAAACTTTCTGGAGGTCACACTCCATACTACCAAAATAATCGGAATTGAAAACTGGAAGTGCTTCGTGCATCCATGTTTTCTGACCATAGGCTTTGTTAAGAAATTTCTTAAGTATGACCGTCAGTTCCACCAGTTCAGAGTGTGAGTCACATGTCTGATGTCTGCTGAAATTCCTAATTATCTACTTTTTGTGCAAAGCCCGGTTCATGCTCGCATGTGGCATGTGAAATTTCAAGTAAAATTCTTAGCCTTCAAAGTAAATTTTATTTGCAGAAATCCTAAAAATGTGAACCGGGATATGCACAAAAAGTAGATAATTAGGAGTTTAACCAAACATCAGACATGTAACTTACCCCCTGAACTGGTGGAACTGACAGCCACACTTAAGAAATTTCTTAACAAAGCGTTTCGCATTGCGTGTCACCCCCCACTACATGCAAAAAGTTGTTCGAAGCCTGCTTCATGGAACAACGAGCTCTGATTACTGAAACGAAGTGTTAAAGAACTCTTCAAATTGGTCAAGAGAGCTGTTAAAGAGCTCTGCGGAGGGAGTATCAAGATGTACTTAAGGTATATAAACAAGAAAAGAAGGAATAAAGAATAAAAGCACTGCAAGATCTCGTCAATACATATTCCTCAGGGTGTACAGGTATAGATTTCCAACCTTTAGGACATAGCGTAGAGTACATACGCTTCAGCCGATATCTTAACGAAGTACAAAATACTTTGGGCACAAATCGATGGCTTCGAACCATTTACATCCCAGGTGCAGACAGTACTTATTCAGCAATGTTGCCTGTGATAAAAGCTTTACTGAGCTTGACGAAAATTAACGCGGAATGTAACGCAGCAATAGAGCTCATAATAGCACGTAAAGAAACTCCTCATAGTGGCGTCCTCTCATCACTTCTGTGGTAACTCGTAACAAAAAACGCAATTAGTAACGTGATGGAGAACGCTCTAAGAGTCATACACCGTTGGGTAACATCGGCCAACTTAGAGGTGAATGTCGGTAAAATGGACGCGGGACGAAAAGCCCCGAACTAATCTGGAAGCGACATTTATGTCGAATGGAGATTGAAAAAGGCCAGTAGTGCCCTCCACACATGTCAGCTTTTATTTGGCTCCCATCTCCTAGTTTCATGCATAAATCTCATACAAAAAAAAAAAAAGGACGCGAAATCATTTGAGGAAACGGTGGACAAAATATACGACATAACCCACTCTAAATCGGCGAAAGAAGATTTCAAACCACATTTGAAGAGGTCGAGCGGCGCAAGAGCATTGGTACGGCCAGCCGAACTCGCAAAACCTAATTGGGCGGATATAAAATGGTTAATGGAGTGGTCAACGTAAGCCATTGCGCTGAGCTAGGATATATTTTCCACCTGGTGGCTTGGGTCTATAACCCATTTCATCCAAAAGGAACGCACCGGTTAGGTGGCCAAAAATAAATCGATCCAATTTTTGATACCCTGTGCTGATGTGAGACATACGCAGGTGAGACCGTTCGACATCTACATGAACAAATAGTAGCCAGAAGGGGCAAAGTCTGGGCTGTAAGACGATTGAGGCAGAATTTACCAAATGCTGGTATTAAAATATGGACCTGAGCGCTGTCATGATGGAAATTTATTGCCTCGTGTGGTGTGTGGTGAAGAGTTGTCCGTAGTGTTCCCCATTAATTTTTGACAACAATCGTCCTCGAATAACGCTTCCAGCTCCCCATTTCTGACACGTTCGCTCAGCTGGAGCATATGCACCAGAAACTTTCACCAAAATACGATTACTTTTGATAGCTATTTTCTTCACATTAAAGTAATGAAGAAGAATTCTTCGCAAAAAACACTTTTTCAGGCACAAAGTTCGAAATATTTGAGTGAAAAAAAATTATTGTTGTTTACACTTCGAATGAATGACTTTCCAAAGCAAATGCTGGAATATTGGAATAATGGAATAATAATCAAATTATGTCATCACTTAGCAAATCGCACGAATTCAGTTATGGACGCAAAATTTTATCAGAAAATCTGCTTAGAACCGAGGAGGCTGTAGACAAGTTGAGTACAGGAAAACAGCTATATTGGGTTCAAGGCCAGAGAACAGTGCAACCGGTGAAACTAAAAAGAACGCCTTATGCTAGATATTTCTTTAAAGTATTTAAATTGATCACTTATTCTCAATTATATTAATTTTTAGCCAAATCTCCATTTCCAACAGCCACTGATGATTTCATAGGAGAATGGGTCATGCTTAAGTCCATACAACTTTCTTCTCTACTTCCACTAGCATAATATGCAAATTTTGCAACAACAAAAAAATGGTAAAATTATTGTTATGGATAAGCTCCCTCCCTCAATTTCTTTCGAAATTTCTCAAATTAATTGAAAATTAATCATTAAATATGAATAAGTTCAAAGAAGAAAAGAGCGAAAAGTAGTTCATTCATGGGGTTTTTAGCATTTTACGCTATTCAAATTTAATTATTTGCAGAGATTTGCATACATGTACTTCTCATACACACATACATACATACATACGTACCAGGTTGCAGTCACACACTTGCAAAATTTTTTTTTTGGTTAAAAAATTGCGCTTCTTCAAAGAAATTATGGCAAATCCTAAAACACTTTACGAATTTCATATAAAATACTATGTTTGTGTGTTTGTGTGTCTCTCTCGCTTTGAACACGCCATGCAAATGCTGATTTATGATTTAGCAATTTTTATAGAAATTGTCCGCAGCTTCGCTTTTGTTCCCACCTTTTATTTCAATAACAACTTTTTTTTGGCGAATATTTTTTTTTTTCAATTTTTTTTTTTTGCAAAATATTTTCCCATTGCTAATTTTATGATTGAGAGTGTGCAATAATAGCGCATATCATTAAATGAAGCTTTATTTTTTAATTTTTTTTTTTTTAATTTTTTTAATATTAAAATTTCAAATCTGGGTATTCATTCTTCAAAGCACTTTGCTGTTGTGAATTTGCAAATTTTCTTCAATTTTTTTTTCTATTTTTGTTTCAACACAAACTTTGCAAATTTCTTTTATGCACTAAAGACATTTTTTAGCTTTGTTATTGTTGCTGTTGTTATTCTCTGCTTTGTCGCTTGACGCCTGTGACCTATTCACCCACAATCGAGCCAGCGCACAATGTGCTATCACTTCATTCCACCTTATTGTTACCACCTTATTGTTATTGTTGTGTGTGTTATTGCCATTTAGTGTTCTTTGTTATTATTGTTGTTGTTGTTGTTGTTGCTTTGATTTTACCTTTCAATGATATGTTAGTTAGTGTATTAGTGTGTGTGCGTGTGTGTGTTGTGCCTTTATTTAGGCAACGAGCAAGTGAATAAGGAAATACTTTGCCGCCGCAAATGGACATTCGTCGACATTTCCTTAAATGCCAATTGAAATTTGCCTGTATTGAAAGCCAAAGGCTGGCTGCCGCATCAAAGCTTCAAACGGTGCGCGGGATGTGTAGACACGTGTACACATACATCCATGTAGACTCGCCTGTTATTGTGGGTGAATATGGGGTAAGGCCCAGCTGTTGTTTGCGCTGGGATGTACCCAAGGAGGCGCTGGACACACACACGCCTCATTTGGTTAGCAAAAGGTGTGCATTTGGCTGTGTATGTGTGTATATATGGGTAATGCACAGATTTTCAATTGGCAGTGACTTTTTTCTTGTGCCTCTTCTTTGCATGTCATAAGCAAATTTCGAGGGTGTGGTGCGTTTTGTAATGATTTTGTAATAAAAAAAAACATATTTATTTGAATAAAAAGTAATTCCCTGTGAATTTAGCTAAAGATGAAAAAAAGAATAAAGTTTATCTCTTTCGAATGTTGGCCGTGGCTACATCTCAGATAGTCGGTCCATCCGTTGAGTCCAATTTTCGATGACTCGTTTGAGCATTTCGACTGATAACTAGCGAATAACACGCGTGATGTTTTGCTCCAAAGTCCGAATCGAAGCGTGATTGACCACCAAGACTTTGGATATTACATATCCCCACAGGAAAAAGGTGTTCTCTCAATAAATCCATTGATTGATGCGATATGTGGAAAGTGGTGCCGTCTTGTTCAAACCAAATGTCGCGGAGATCACGAGCTTCCAATTCAGGCGTCAAATAGTCGGTTATCAATACGCTATAACGGTCGCCATTGACAGTTACAGTAAAAGAAATATGGACCGATGATGCCACCAAACCATTGTTTTTTCTTGATGAAATGGCAGCTCTTGAATCCATTCAGATTGCATTTCGTCCCAAATGCGGCAATTTTGCTTTTTTACATACCCATTGAGCCAGAAATGGGTCTCATCGTTCAACAAAATTTGGCTCGAAAACGTTGGATCTTCTTAGAACTTTTCAAGAGCCCATAGGGCGAAGCGATGTCGCTTGGGAAGGCCAAATGCGCTACAGTTCTTGCGCAAGCTGTATTTTGTACGCTTTTAATTTAAGATCTCAATGTAAAATGTGCCAAGTCGTGTCATACGTTAGTCCGAGTTGCTGAGAACGGCGCCGAATCGACTCTCCACGGTATTACGGTCGTCGTGAACGCTCTCAACTACGGCCGCTATATTCTCTTCACTGCGAAATGGATATAGTCTATTCGGTCGAGTATTATCCAATAATGAATGCTGGGTCTCAAGATGGGTGATGTTGTTGCGAATAGTACGCTCAGTAGGCCGATTATATTGACTATAAGCTGAGCGTAATGCGCGAAACACATTCTTTTCAGAACATGAATTTTCGTAGTAAAGTTGAATGATTTATAAACGTTGTTCAGGCGTAAGTCTTTCCATAATGAAATGCCAAACAACACTGAACAAAAATAACATAGCAACTTGACGCGACTCACGCATGATCTGTCAAAAAAAGGCTTTTGAAAAAAGGATCTATACTTGGATCGCCCTTTAGAACTGACGAGCAAGCTTAAATACTTCATGCAATTGTTTATGAGGCTAGCTAAGGTCAGCTATGCCGCTTGACACTCCGATTATATGCTTGCTTTCTGTGTCTTCCCCTAGCTATGCATTAGTACTCTACAGTTCTTTTTCTAGGAACAGCCAAGTTGGGTAGATGCAAAGGATTATAGTTTTAAGATCATTTTAGTGTTGTCGAAGTGGCTTGGGTTGCTATCTTACTCCAATAATGTACCACTGATCCATGTAGATCTAAGGGTTATTCTCACCTTGTGACCATTAAAGCCTGATTTATTTAAATGAGCTCCTTCAATGCATTGATATGTCCAAATCTCTTTTGTTCTAACATTCCAAACCCATAATTCTGCTCTAGTGTTCCACTTAAGTTCCCAATAATATATTATCCAGTAGTAAGATTTATAACGTAATTTGTACGATTCGCCAAGAGATGTCGCAACTTGATTATTATTCCATCATATGCGTTGGAAAGCTATTGTCATTCTGCATTTTTTTCTGTGTATTCATTCGAAGCGTAAACAAAAATAATTTCTTTTTTTCTCTCAAACACGTCGAACTTTATGCCTGAAAAAGTATTTTTGCTAAGAGTTCTTCTGCATTATTTATGATTATATGAAGAAAACAGCTGACAAAGTCTTCGCACTTTAATGGAAGTTCCTGGTGAAAACACTCTCGTTGATCGAGCATGTCAAAAATGGCCTGCACTATTTAAATGAGTTGATTTTGGCTTGAAAATTGAAGAAAATTTTAGGCAGCCAAAAAAGATAGCTAAAGAAACTGGAAGTATTATTCAATGAGGCTTGTTGTCAAACAACAATGTGGAACACCGCCGGCAGCAATTCATCAAACTGAAACGAGTGATTGCCGAAAAACGCCCGAAATCTGCGAACACATACGAGACAATAATTTTCCATCACGATAACGCTCTACCTCATGTTGCAATACCGCTTAAAAATTATTCGGAAAACAGCGGCTGGAAAGTTTTGCCTCACACGTCTTACAGCCCAGACCCTATCCCATCTGGCTACCATTGGTTCAGGTCGATGTCGAACACTCTCACTGGCATACAGCTCACATCAGAACAGGTTCCCAAAAATTGGCTCGATCCATACTTGGTCGCCAAGTCGGTGTAGTTTTTTAGGATGAAATTCACAAATTGCCAGAAAGTTTGGAAACTGTTAGAGCAAAGTATTACTTTCATTAAGAAAAAGAGCACTTAAAGAACTTGAGATATCAACTCCACAAACTAGGCAAAGTGAAAACGGCTGTATGCAGCGCTGGAACACTACCTTATTTGAATGTCCGGTTTTTAGTGGGTTGAGACGTCGTATCTTTCACGGTGCCTCCAGCTTCAGTCTCACAGATGCGGGTACATATTGGGTTGGAGGAAATAAAAACAGTTTACCAAATCATAGTTGGGATAATATCCTCAATCTCCCCTTTCAACTAACCGACCAATTCTACAGCAGAGAAATCTCGAAGGCAATCGCGCTCATAATTTTCCACACCAATTGTAAAAACAGTTATTGATTTCGGTATCCAAAAACACAAATACAAAAATGTAATCAAAAACGAAAATTGTTCAACACAAAGCACCTTACATGAGTCGCATGAGTCAACCGTTAGCTATGCACTTCATGCCAGCCATCCATCACATACGCCTGCCCCTTTTGTCCATGCATTCCAGTCATATGAATGTGTCCAAAACAAATTTGTCCATTGAACTATTCAAAACTCAACTCAATTAAGGGAAAATGTAAATGATGAATGTAAAGGGAAGGAAAACGACTTTCTTTATGAAATTTCATTTTTATTTTTCTTTTGAAAAAGTGTTTCTAGTGCCAATTAAAAGGGGACCAAAAAGAACGAATAACAAACGAAACAATCAAAATTAAACGAAACGAAATCAAATACGCTACGAGAATTCAAAGTGAAATGTGCGTTAAAATCGTGAATTGATCATCATCATCACAGCAATAACAATAAAAACAACTAGTTACAACAGCCAGAGCTAAAAGACCCTGCAACGAACAACGAACGTCATTGACACTTTTAATGAAAATGGAAAAAAAATTTTGAACGAAATGAGCCAAATCGAATTGTCGACAAAAACAACAACAACAGTAACAGTGATTTCATTAGATCAGCTGCTTTCGAAAACTCAAATGAAATAATAGTAAAAAATAGTCCAAGGAAGCACAAAGTACAACAACAACATGAAAGACTTTTAAACGAACGCACTTTGCGGGTCTTTCGTTACGCTTGTTCCCATTTCCCATTTCGTTGTTACTCCACTTTTGGTTACTTACTTTCATACATACATACATATTTAATCGATTTATATACTTGTACATAGGATATATACAATACGCGTGTGTTCGAAATTCGACATTCGGAATGTTCTTAATTGTTCGGGGAGTGCGCGGCGTTAAATGAGCCGTAGGCTTAACACCAGCTAACAACAACAACAAAAGCAATCAACAAATTACATTCCATAAGCATACACCATAGATATGTATATTGAAATATGTCTATATATATACTTTTAATTAGTAATGTATATGAATGTATTGTGGTGTATCTATTGTAGCTGCTCTGCGCATGCGCTTGCCTTTTGAAGGAATTTCTGTGGAATGCGAAAGCAGCAGCAGCAGGTTCACTTGCAAAGTGAATGTAGAAAATGATCTCATTTTTTGTTGCTATTATACTTTATTGATTATTATCTCAAGCACAAGAGAGCTTTTTTCATGATAACATGACAGAAGGTCGAAAAGTTAGGTGAAATATAGGTGTTTCCAAAACACACACTAATTGTTAAGGAAATTCAAATGTTTTATATTCATTGAAGTACAATCGATGCAATTAAGTTCTGAATATAACATCATTTAAATGGCCTCCACGACTGCTCTTGCAGAAACGAATACGATGAACACAATTTTTGAGCACTTCTCCACTAAATCAAGTCGAATGTCATGAATGGCGCGTTCAATATTGACTTGAAGAGAGTCTGGTTTATTGCCAAATACCAATGACTTCAAATAACTCCACAAGAAGTAGTCTAATGGTGTTAAATCACAACTTCTTGGAGGCCATTCAATGTCGCAATTTCTTGAAATTATCGAATCTCCAAACCTTTCTCTCAATAACTCGGTTGTTGCACTTGCTGTGTGACACGTAGCCCTGTCTTATCTTGGAACCAGATGTTGTTAAGATCAACTTCTTTCAATTGTGGCCATAAAAAGTTGGTTATCATCGATCTATACCGCTCTCCATTGGCAGTAACGGTGCGACCAGCTTCATTTCAAAAGAAGTACGGACCGATGATTCCACCAGACCAAAAACCATACCAAACTGTCAATTTAGGTGAATGTAATGGTTGCTCATGAAATATCGGAGAAGATGATTTTCTTAAAATATCGTTATCGTTTTCAAGTTGTTCCAATGCAAAATCAGCAAATTCACGACGTTTATGTTGGTCCAATGGCTTCAGTTCTTGAGTGAGAACAATTTTATATGGATGCGAGCCGAAACCCTTTCTCAAAATCCGCCAGGTTGTGGTTTGAGACAGTTCCAATTCTGGGGAACTTCTTGGAATCGACAAATTGCAGTCTTCAGCAACACTTGCTTGAACGGCAGCTATATTTTCATTACTTCGATTGGTTCTTTGTCTTATTGGCACTTGAACATTATGTAAAGAAAACGTACGCTCGAAATTTTCAAAAATTCAACGAATATTACGACCATAATATTGAATAATTTTTAAACGTTGTTCTTGCGTATAACTTTCCATGATGAAATTGTAAACACTACTGAAATAAAAATGAAAAAAATGCATATTAAAGATGGCCAAAAAGACACTTGGACTTCCACTTCATCCCTATTGGAAAACCCTTTATATAAAATCTTCAAATGCATAACCACATATATAAAGCATTATTTCTCATTTTGTTGAATATTTTCTCGGTATAAAAATAAATATAAATAAATTTCCGAAAAAAAAAATTTCAAATTTAAATTAATATCAAAATTTGATCTGACACAAGTGTTTTATAAATGCACTACATATACGAGGGTTGCCTAATATCATATATATAGAGATTTAGCAACTCTATTTGTTGCAATCTGAGAGATTGCAGAGCACTCCAAAACGAATTTCAGGAAGTTCGTCCAAAAACAATTGTTGTTCCGGAAACTACGCTGCGCGCAAACTCATATTGCAAGATCGTCATGTGACATATCGCGAGAATGAGACAGCTATAGGTATTAGTGAGACCAGCATATGTTCAAACTTGAATGATCATTTGATTGCAAAAAAACATGTTCACGGACCCCATAAATTTGTAAATCGCTCAAAAAAAGCTCGTATCGATTGGTCGATGGAAATATTAAAAAATGCGATAGCGGTGCTTCGAAACACATTTATGTTACGACATCGTGATAGGTGATGAATCGTGCATTTACGCGTAGGAGCTCGAAAGTAAATATCAGTTTCAAAATGAGCAGAATTCAACAAAAGTTGTTCGCCGACGAAACACTTCTAAGCAAATAACTGTCTGTTTTTTTTTTTTTTTTTTTTTTTGTATAAACTGAACACATCGCAATCATACCATTAAACTGACCTAGAGCAGAAAATTCCGAGTAGTAAACAATCATTTGTTTGTCAGTTTCCTTTCAAGAAATCAGGAAATCCAACCGACGAAGACGGGTCACTTTTCCCAACCAAATTGCGAGCTCTCAGACATCGACTGAAAGAACTGTATTTTTGAACACTGAAAACATCGATGAGTCATCCACTGTATAGTCCTGACTTGGCACTGAATGAATTATTTTTATTTCCGTAAGGAAACAAGATAAACTAAGAGTTCAACGTTTTTCGACACCTGAAGAAGAGGTTGCTGCGTTCAGAATAGAAGTTTTGGTGTATAGATCTTAATGGAGAATATTTGGAAAACATTAAGGCGCTTTTCGATTATTGATATTTGTTTTTGAACCCATGATTATGGTATCATAGCAATCCAGCTCATCCTCCAATCCAGATCCAAAATATATCTAGAGGCAGATTCAGTAGAGCTCATAATTTTTGCTTAGAAGGCAGAGGTGTGATCATTGAGATAGAAGCTGAGCTCAAATTTCAAGGATATTTAGTCGATTAACTGCTAATGCTGCTTCCTACGACACTTGGATGTTAAAAGTCCTGATTTCATGTACGACTTCCATTGATTTATTGAGGTAGTCCTCATCTCACATGCTATTCCCAGTATACAGATACGTGGTAAGCATTTTCAGCGGTTAAATGCGGCATTTCTTTTTAACGTTGTCTACATTCTGTTGCTCCATATTTTCGTATGTGTCTTTCGACATTTTTGGTTGGCTACTCTTGAAGTGGCAGAAAGATGTTAAATTTTTTCCCAGGTAACAAACGTTTATGGATAGAGCAAAAGTTCTCCCAAGTGAGGAAACATTTTGACGGCCATTCATCTGAGAGTGGTCAGAAACGAGGAAGATTTGCGTGGATGCATCTGGATAGCCCGGTCCCTTAATTGGGAAGGTGCCGCTGCACAGCCGGTTCATATTCTTGTATGAGTAAAAGCTGGCATGACCACCGTCCAAGAGGTGCGCTGGATGGGACAAGGACGGAAGAAGGTGGATCCTTGCGAAATTTACTACAGCGGCGATATAAAAGAGCGTAAATTTGGTGTTGAATTTGTGGTGGTAGAGAGACTCCATTACCGAGTTCTGGCATTCACCCCTGCGGATGAATTTTTCCGTGTCAAACAAAGTTCTTGGAATCAATCCGTGTCAAAACGAAGTTCCTCGACATATTGCTGATTTGCAACCACACCTCGACGGAAGGGCAGGACGATGTGACCTAAAATGTTTTCTATGAATACTTAGAACGTGAGAGCCCCAACACGATGTCAAATTCCTGCTTGGTGAGGTCAACGACAGGGTAGATAAAGAAAGTATCTTTGATACAACAGTATAAAAATTCAGCCTCCATGGCGAAACACAACCATACGGGCTAAGTCTGATCAACTTCGCCGGGGTCCGGAATCTGGTTGTCTGTAGTACCAAATTACGGGACAAGAAAATGCACCGAGCTACATGGTTGTCTCCGGATGGAAAAACACGCAACCTAATCGATCATGTTGTAATAGACTCGGATCATTATCTTGTAGCAGCAAAAATACGCACCCGCCTCTGTGCGGCAAAGAACGCCCGTCAACAAACACAAGGAAGGTATGACGTTTAAAAGATGCTATCACAACAGAAGATTTTCTACTCGGCTTGCACACCTGCTTTCTGAGAACACTGATCAACATCCTTATCTAGGGGAACTGTCACAGAACGGCTCCATACGCACCGCCACTGCAGAAACAATTGGATTTCGGTAAGGCGAAAGACAAAGCTGGTACGATGAGGATTGGTGAGGTGCAGTGAAGAGAAAGCAGACTGCCTACCTCATTACTTTGCGATGCACCTCAACACATGCGCGGCGGGATAGATATCGAGAGCTAAAGAGGGAAAAGAGACGCATTTGCAGACATAAAAAGAAAGAGTCCGAAATGCGTGAGTATTAAGAGCTACAGAGCTGGCCTTTGTCGGCTGCTCGAAAATTTTATGAAAAGATACAGAAGGTTTCAAGACCGGAGTATACTCCTGTAGGGACCAAGGCAGCTGTACAGAGCATACTGTATGTAGGGAACACTTGCGACAACCGGAGATGGGAATCCGGGATCTCCAATTGAAGATGATGGAATAGATATTCCAATAATAATGTGGCGACAATGAACTGGCAAAGTGGATGCATCAGCTTCTTAGCTTCTTTGCAGAAGTTGGTCAGACGAACGCTATCCGGACAATTGGAATCTCAGGGTGCTCAGCCCAATCAATAAAAAGGGGAACCCTACGGTCTGTGCTAATTATCGTGAGATAGGGCTACTCAATATCGCATAAAAGGTCCTACCCACCGTACTAAGTTAGAGATTAAAGCTCACCGTCAGTAGCGAACGGTTTTGACCTTATCAGTGTGGTTTCAGGCCTGGTAAATCCAAGTTTGAAGTTGAGCATGTAAACTTTCTTATGTTCGGACATTAAGGAAACTTATTAAGCACAGTTCGATCCCGGACGAACAAAATGATAGGAACACTCAGGTAGGGACAAGAACGTGGTACTTTTATGAATCGCTTGTGATCGAGCTCCAGCCGATAAATTGATGTTCTAAGAGTGAGAAATATACTTTATACCCGGATGAGGAAATACCGTAAAGCATCGTTTCAGAGTAAGAATTGGACTAAGTAAATCCAGACTTTCTTTGGGTACCATCACGCAGAAATGCTAATTGTACGCCTTCTTTCAACAAACCGGCAGCAAGAAAGGCAAGCAACCAATGCCGAAGTCATAAAAAGAATAAGAAATAGAAAATCAACATAAAGTGATGAATATAAACGACCTCATCAAATCATCAACATAATAAAATTTATCACCCACTCAATGCATATTTCATAGCCAAATCAATAATGTTGCAACAAACGATCGACATGAGTGCACATGAGTTCACACACACACACTGCTACATATATGGACGCAATGCCTATTGGCGTAGCAATTTCAAGAACAATCACCCCAAACATGTACCTGCCACAACGGCAACACAAATACAATAAATCTGCGAGTGAATGCGAATGAATTGCACAGCGATCGATGCTTGATGCTTTTGAGCTTGATGCCAGCAAATCGGCCATAGCAACAAAGCTAAAAACAAAGGAAACCAAAAAAAACTCACTCGCCAAAGAAATTCCAGCGTCAGAACATAAATATGCCGCGCAGTTCTGTAGGGGCGCTCCGAAGCGAACTGCATAAAATCGATTGCGCCACCAAACGAACGAATGATCAAACGACCGAATAAACGAACCACCGATCAGTTAGATCTCGCCAATAATGTGAATGAAGTGGAGTGGTGCGGAGTTCACGTTTCACTTCGACCTGGTGGAGTCAAGTTGAGTGTGCAAATAAGTATCGACGGACGTACTTCAACTTCGACTTCAATTTGAGCGCTAAGGCGCAACAACAACAACAACTTGACTTTGTCTTACGGCGGTAGTGGAGTCCATCAAAATATGAACTGTCTAAATGGCAAACATATGGACTTTGTCTTAGTTGGTCTGAGCGGGCTGAGCTCAGTGTCGGCGGAAAGCACACAAATTTCACCACATGCGTACTCGTATGTTGCCTGCTGGCGGGGAGAGTGAATCTTTAGCGGAGGCGAGGAGTTGTGTTCCTCTTCTCTAAACATAATAATTCTTTTGATTCAGGCTGCATGTGTGTGCATATGTGTGTGTGTGCCTCTCTTATAGATTTTGTAATAATTTAACGATTATGTTGCAAATGCAAATTTGTTTTGGCAACAGCAAGCGAATTGTTGATCTATGGCTAAGTGTGCGTCGGCGCGTTCGAGTGCGTTCTTGCAGTGTGTGTGTACAAGGAAGTGACGCACAGTGATCTATTTCGCCAATTTGGTGTAGTGAAAAATTAAGTAATAGAGCACTAACTTCCAGTGGAGCCGAAGTGGAGCTGTGTCGGACGGAAGACGGCACGTGATTGGTATATATTTTTAGTTCAGATAACTTCTTTATCGATTCGCTTTATTATGGGTTTTGTTTTTCTTCCTCTTCTCTTCTCTTCTCCTGCCAAAAATCTCTGTCTCTTTGGGAGCCTAATAAACCACGCTTTTTGTGTCCTTTTTTTAGTAGCAAATTACCTTCCTATAACTCGTCTTTTAGAAGGATATGTGCAATACAAACTATCGAGAAGAGGATCTAGCACAAGGCAAAATGATTATTAAGTAGAGGAGTAGACTTCTGATCTGAAATGAGGATATGCAACTCTCAAAAAACACACAAAAATCATGTCTCTATAAACGAGATCAGATAGAGAGAGCAGACCTCGAAAGCTAATACTTAGAAAATCAGTGAAAGTAACAATATTTTCGCAATTTCTTCAACTTTCACTCAAATAAGTATTTCGTAGAAGTATTAAAATTAGTCGGAGCCATGATGATCAATTGCTTTCCACTTTTCCTGAATTGTTGAGCGGCTTGCTCTTAGACGATATTGCAAACAATTGTTTAGTCATGACCAGACTTTCGCAGAATAATGGCAGAATTTCTTTCGGCGAAACATTCGAAGCATATTGTACTCGCCTAACAGGGAAGTACCGCTTTATATTCATTGGAAAGTCGACTCCTCAGTTGTAGAGGTGATAAAATACATGGTAGATTACGAGTATTTCGCAACCAAAAAGTACGTTATACAAAAAGTGATCTCTAACTACGTTTTAGCTCTGAAATTCACAAGGCACAATGCAAACAACTAATTTTGAGTAGGGTATAAAAGCCGGACAGCACCACTATTAAATTCGACATTTTCTAAAACTTACTTTGGAAAAGACAGCATGCGCTCACTAGCCTGTCTTTGAACAACCCCTTGTCCTCCAAGGAATGAACACACACCAAACCCTTGCTTTTTCTGGATGAAAAGGCAGCTCTTCAATCTTTTTCGGTTGCTCTTCGTCTTAAATGCGGGAATTTTGCTTGTTTACATACCCATTGAGCCCGAAATTAGTCTCATCGCTGAACAAAATTTGGCTCGAAAAAGTCGGATCTTCTTGGAACTTTTCAAGAGCCTATAGAACGAAGTGAAGTCGCTTGGGAAGGTCGGACGGCTTGAGTTCTTGCACTAGCTGAATTTGGTACGCTTTCAATTTAAGATCTCGACGTAAAATGCGCCAAGTCGTTCCATACGTCAGACCTAGTTGCTGCAAACGGCGCCGAATCGACTCTCCACGGTTTTCGTTTGCACTCTCAGCTACGACCGCTATATTTACTTCACTGCATGCTAGACGTGGTCTATTCGGTCAAATATTATGTCTAAATGATATGTAAACGTTGTTCAGGAGTAAGTCTTTCCATGATGAAATGCCAAACAATACTGAACAAAAATAACATGACAGCTTGACACGACTCACGCGTGATCTGTCAAAAAAGGATATTGGAAAAAGTACCTCTACTTGGATCACCCTTTATATCATACATGCAGCAGGGTAGTCCGAACCCTGCTATGCCGATACATGAAGCAGGTGACACACCATATCTATCTTTCAGAACTACGATCTATCACATTAGGGCGAACTCGTCAAGTCTCTTGATGTAAAAAATATTTGATTTACTCGAAGGAGTGATCCTCGCAATGGATTTTTGACCGTGAACGGTTTTTGACTCATTCCAATCAACGCTCAGTAAGAGGGTTTCTCTTCTAACAGCCCATGGCTGAAAAAACGTGTCCTCAGAGCCGGTCGGAAGGGACTCCAATATGGTTCTCCAAGTTTCAGACGCTGAACTTATGCAACGGAGAAGCCCATTTGAAGAGACTCGGAATATTTTTCTTTACAAATTTTTCAGCAACGAGACCCACAGTGCAGCCAAATTTATTGAGATCCACAGAAACAGTGCGTTTGGTGTTTTGTTAAGTCAATATAAACAAATGGACTCAACATATCGTATGTGCGAAGCTCGGGAAGGAAACAATGTTTTGCTTTCTTTACAGTACACAGCAAAGTAAACAAAAGGCGTTTGAAGTAGTAGAAGAGCAAGAAGTAGAAGAAGACAAAAGGAACACAGGGCAGTCTCTAATCAAAATTAAAAAAGTGTTGGTCTCAGCTTTTGAGGTATTTATGTATTGTGCGGGTATTTATGTGTGAACAACTCACCACTACATTTGCTTTTCATGGCATTAGAGCCACTTGATATATGAAGCTGTGCACCAAAAAAGGCTAAGAACAACAACTTGTTGCGTCTAAAAGTAAAAAAAGAAAAAAATATTGAAAATAAAACTTATTCCGCAATAAATTTGTTGTTATTGCATATTTGAAAAATTATTATTGAAATGAAATTTGCACAGAGCGCTAAGAGAAATTATGCATTGCATTATCAGGCAATAGATATATGTATATACATACGAGTGTATGTAGCATTTTGTGTGCCGTACATCGACTGAGATTTATGAATGTAGCTCTCCGCAACGCGTGGGCGCAGTCCGGCTAGCGGTGGAGGTACGCAGTGCGGCGGTGGCGTAGCAAAGAAAGCTTCGACAGACAGACATATGGGCGAGCAAATGAATAAATAAATATATTTATATAAATATATATATATATATACTTGTATATGTGAGGTGTGTGTGTGTGTGTTTGTCGTTGCTGTCGATTTTGGCTGTTATAGTTTTCCGCACTCCAACGTTTCTTACCTTGTTACTTTGACTTGGGCGAAAGGATCAAAAATTGGCGTTGAAATTCCCATAATTCACGGCGCAAACTACAACAACAACAACAACAACAGCAAGTGAGACAACAAGTTGGCCATTATTGTTGATGATTCGCCTTCACATTGGCCGTTATTTATTATTTGTTGCTGCGAGTACATTTCGACAAATGTACACTATAAAAATTTATGCACATTGGGGTGGTGCACATTTTTTTAAAGTAATTTTTTTTCTAATTCGTTCATGATTGCTGGCGGATACTGCATGCAGTTCCAAAAAATCTAAAATAAAAATAAAATAAAAAAGTTAACTTTCATTTTGTTATATTTTGTTCTTAAATTTGACCAAAAAATTTTAAAAAATTAGTGACAACCATTACAAAGTTTTCGTACTCTTGAATTAATTTTTATATCTTCTAAATACAAGTAAATTTCATTGAATTTGCAGGTTTACTGAATTATTTTTCCAAGGTGGCAACCCTTATTTATATTTTCCTCCCTTAACCCCCTCATATTTCTCCAGATTCCCGATAGTAGTGCAGCTCTAATATATACAGAATCAAATATGTGGCAACCCCATCGAAAAATATTTTTCTACTCTAAGCTTTACTAACTCTTCAGTTTCATGTCGATAGCGCAAGTTTTACATACGAAGACAGAATTGTGCACTTTATTAAACAGATGGCAACCTGGCTTAAACATATTTTCCTCTTTAAAATTTCGTTTAAAATTTCAAATAATTCTTGAGTTTTGAGCCCATGGCTTTAAGCTTTAATGTAGTTTTTATTTTATTCACAGCTTTTTCGGATCTAAAAAATATTTTGACCTCATTAATTTTTTTACTTCTTTAGTTTCATTTTAATAAAATATTTATTTATTATTACATATTTTTAATTTCTTTTATTTTTTATATCTACTGAACAGATGGCAACCTTTTCGAGATTTTTTTTTGCTGTTTTAAACTTCTTTTCGAATTTTTTGGTTTTTGGAATGACATCCGTGATGTTTTGCTCCAAGGGCTGAATCGAAGCAGGATTGTCCGCATAGACTTTGGACTTTACATAACTCTACAGAAAAATGTCTAACGGTGTGACATCACATGATCTTGGTGGCCCAACCGACCGGCTCAAAACGTGAAATTATCTGCTCTCCGAAGTGTTCTCTCAGTAAATCCATTGTTTGATGCGACGTGCGGGAAGTGGCGCCATCCTGTTGAAACCAAATGTCACGGAGATCTCGAGCTTCAATTTCCGGCATCAAATAGTCGGTTATCATGGTGCAATAACGCCATTAACGGTTACGTTCTCACTGGCATCATTTTTGAAGAAATATGGACCGATGATTTCACCGGCCCACAAACCACACTAAACCGTTGTTTTTTCTTGATGATGTGGCAACTCTTGAATCTCTGCAGGTTGCTATTCGTACCAAATGCGGTAATTTTGCTTGTTTACATACCCATTGAGCCAGAAATGGGCCTCAGCGCTGAACAAAATTTGGCTCGGAAACGTCGGATGTCCTTAAACTTTTAAGAGCCCATAGAGCGAAGCGATGTCGCTTGGGAAGGTCGAGCGGCTTCAGTTCTTGCACAAGCTGTATTTTGTACGCTTTGAATTTAAGATCGCGACGTAATATGCGCCAAGTCGTTCCATACGTCAGTCCGGGTTGCTGCGAACAGCGCCGAATCGACTATCCACAGTCTTCGTGTACCCTCTCAGCTACGGACGGTATATTTTCTGATCTATTCGGTCAAATGTTATCCGATAATGAATGATGGGGCTCAATATGAACGTGGATTTTCATAATAAAGTTGAATGCCAAACTTAACAGAACGAGCTACCTTCAGACCTTAAGTGCCATTCTGAGAGGATCTGCCAACGCCATCATTATCTCTCTTACCGTGGATGGCGTAATCTGAATCCAATCACCACACATGGCAGACCAGTTGCTCAGCTGTCCTGTGAAATCCGATATAAAATCTGCAACACGCATTAGGGGGAGCTAAAATGCTTTAACGGCCTGCAAAACCGCCAAAACCCTGTTCGAGGCCGCAGATAATCTCAAATAAACTACCAGGTGGTTGTAGGATTAAGGACAGGCAATAAAGTTGTGACGTCACTTGCAAATAGGCAGCCATGAGTGAGACGCCAGTGAACCTGCTGTGCATCTGCTCGGCTTAACGAGTATAGGACTTAAGCGTCTATGGGCTTTGCATTTCAGAGAATTTAAAACTAGATGTTAGGACGCCTTTGAACTTCGCAAAAATAATAAGCGTTCACTGAGACGACTACCATACCTAGAAATCGATTGGAGCGCCATCTGGTAGTTCAAAGGAAAAAAAGGTCTATATAAAGCGCAGCAGCTACTTTCATACCATCGAATCGACTTCCTATGCATAATTCTCAGTAGTTACTAAAGAAGAATATTATAAAGTCTCTAGGATACCATTATGGGGTTTCGTGGGGCGACTTTTTCTACTACTCCTAGTCACTTAAAGTACTCCTGCTACTTCGGTTTTCCTTGTTCTTTTCGCCTCACACCCTCCTCGTGGATTCAAGTCTGTAAACATTCCGAACACCACGTAAAAACACTTTTATTCACATACGGTCTGCTTCGCACTCGGCTCGAAGTTCGACATTGATATATTTTAAACCCTGCGATGTCTTTAGAAGGCAAAAAGAAGGCATGAACTTCAGCTTAATTTTGGTTGAAATCCACGAGGGGCACTTTACCACATCCACAATCGCTTCGCTGCCACAGTCACTGACACTTGACTCATCACCACAGCCGTAGCGGCACTGACCGCTCCAATCGTTTAGTTTTCTTTCATTGAAATGAAAAGCATATTTGCTCCGCAAGTGTCCAGCTGTTCGGTCAAGTATTATCCTATAATGAATGCTGAGTCCCACGATGGGTGATGGTGTTGCGAATAGTGCGCTCAGTAGGCCGATTATGTTGACCATAAGCAGAGCGAAGCGCGCGAAACACATTCTTTACGGAACGAGAATTTTCGTAATAAAGTTGAATGATTTGTAAACGTTATTCAGACGTAGGTCTTTCCGTGAATGAATGCCAAACAATACTGAACAAAAGTAACATGAGTGCTTGACGTGACTCACGCCTGATCTGTTAAAAAAAGGGTATTGAAAAAAATTTCTCTGCTTGGATCACTCTTTAGTTCATTCCGATATTGCACTGAATAATCTGTAAGAAAATTTTTCAGGTTAGTTTAGCCAGCTTAGTAAGCTTTTTAAGGCGGTATTATTACATCAAAAATTTGGTTAAATTAAGTTCTTGTTACAGTTGGCAACCTTTCACAAAAAAAGTTTTCAACTGTAATCATCTTTTAAAGCAGATTAATTTCTTAAGCAACTTAAATTGATGCTCATAGTTTAATGATCATTTGTTAAATTTTCTGAATAGGATGGCAACCTTGCTCAATTTTATCTTCTACAAAAATCTAAAATTGTTAAATTTGATGTCTATATGCCTATATTTGATTTATTTTTATTAGTTCAGTAAAAAAAAAACTTAAAATTTGGCAATCCTATAAATTTTCAATCCAAGCAATTTGAGTTTAAAAATGTCTTTATTTTCTTTTATTTAAATTTTTTAATTTAGCGTTGCATAAAATGTATACCAACAAAAGCGAGTAAATTCCACATTTTTCATTAAAAATTTATTTAAAGTTTAAAACTTCCAAAGAAATGAATTACCAAAAAAGTTTGATCCACCCTAAAGTACTATGCACTTATCCATTCAACCATTTGTTTGCGAATTTTTGTATTAAAATTTCTTTTTTCCGTTTTTTTCTTGCACTAAATATTTCTATATTTTTTAGTGAATGGCCTTTTCTTGCAGCATTGCTGTTGTTGCACTATTTATTGCGCTTGCTTGCATATATTTGCCAGTATTGGGTGTTGAAACTATTTGTAGAGCAAAATATTGTTAATATTTTTTATATTTTTTTTTTTTTTGTAAATTTTGATAGATGGTTAGAGGTTGCTCATAATTCATTGCCATTGACGTTTTTTTTTTTTTTTTGGACTATTCCACCAACCCCAGCCATCAATTGCAATCATAAACAACAATGATAACACAACAGCGCACTTGCAACATGTCCGAGCTGAGTGTTTTTTTTTTTTCTTTTTTTTTCCATTCATCTCTTGGCAGTATGAACTTGTTGTGTGATGAACTTTTGTGGCCGGAAAAAATTTGAAAGTCAAATTTGAATGCATTAAATTAATTTTATTAGAATGTTTGCTTCGTTTTGGTCTCAGGTTCGATGGTGGGTTCGATTTAACTCTAGTTTTGAGTTTTCTGAGCGAAGCGATTTAGCTACCAATTGTGATGTTTAGAGCTAATGGAACTTCATAGTTACACTACGGAGAGTCATTAGCCAAGTATTTCTTGAAGAAATGTCCTAAGAATTTTGCAAAATTCTGAAATTTCTTTTTGTGGTTATACCCAATACTATGTTGTCTCACAAAGATACTTACTTTAGGGTCAGTAAAAAAATACTACCCAGTTTTTCATTGTCCAGTCTTCAATCGACGTTTCTCATCCTCATAGAGCAACGTTCTCTGAGACATAAAATTATATATATATATATATATTTGGCGCTTTGTAACCGCCGAAGCGATTTTCGGCCGAGCTCCTCCTCCAATTTGTGGTTTTGCGTCTTACAGTTTATTCTAAGCCGCCTCCGAACGGCTGATGGATTTTTATGAGGAGCTTTATTTCATGCCAGAAATACACTCGGAGGGCTTGACATTCCCTGCCGAGGGGCGACCGCAATTAGAAAAAAAATTTTCTATCATTTTGGATGTTGCTCGAACCTGGGCTCGAACCCAGGCCTTCCGAATGTCAGTACGCAATGCTAACCACTCGGCTATCGCGGCCGCCATAAAATTACTACCATTAAAAACCAATTATCGGCGAAGATCTTTGTGTCACTGTCCAACTAAGTTGAAACGTATTTTTCTTAACTGTTCTTAGCCTCCTTCCTTCTCATTGCGCTCATCACTCATCTCGTATTATTATTCGTATTACTACCAACACTTCAATGAAAAGAAGAGGAGGATTTCTGAGTAGTATGAGTGTACTCCAAAGCCTTCTATCGCCACAATTTATATGTTCCGACGTCTGAAAGAGCGAAGAAGGTATTCTTAACTCTTCTAATGGACAATTTAGAATTCGTTACGAAGTCTTCTCAAAGAGACTGAATTATTTTGATTCCCATAACCTAACATTCTCAAAGTTGAAGATCAAACGTGTATACTAACCGATTACACATTTGAAAATCGGTTAAAATTTAATTATTTTTCTAAATATTTTTCTATTGCTCTATGAGTAGCATCCATAAAAAAATCGTTATTTGGATTTGTCCTATGCATATTTATGATACCACCACTATTTTCAAATACTTCGATCAATATCAAGATGAGATTTTGGGAGTTAGTTATGCTTTGAAGTGTCGACAAACCTAGCAGGCTGATTGAAATGGACGAAATCTGTCCGTGGTAAAAAAGGAGCCGAGAAGAAGTAAGGATCACACAATTGAACCCAGCCGCTAAATTCATTTCTCTTAATTCTCAATTTCTTGTATATTATATTACAGTAAAAAATAAATAAAGTGCCCTTATACGGCTCCATACAATATGTCTTGAGTCGATTGAGTAGGACTAGATTTCAAAAAAATATGTAGGAGATCACAAGGCTAGTACTTTGAGCAGTTATAAATTAGGTTTCAACGGAATAATATGGCTCCAAGCAAGACATACAGAATCCAAAATCCGTAAAGGTAGAAACCTCGAGAGTGTAAGAAGATTACATTTAGATTTAGTACAAAAAACATTTTTGAATTCTTCCAAATAATAGTTTTTTCAGTGCCCTCAAAATAGGCTTTTCTGTGATAACTTCTTCATTTGAACCGAATCCCTTACCGCCGAACCATGTCTTCAGGCTTGAAAGAAAATAATGGTCTCAGGGGACTAAATGTGGTGAATATGCTGCATGGGGTATATTAGTTCGTTGGCCAGTTTATGTGTTTTTGCCATGGTGACTACACTCGTGTGTACATGTGCTTTGCTGATGGATCAGCACTTTTTCACCAAACGCGGTCGTTTCTACTTCAAATAAATATCGAATTTTTTAAAAGCTATTCGCCATGAATGACAGACCGTGCGTAAGGAATCCTGTGGCTATGACCTTGTTGGCCGATAGACTCACCTTGGTCTTCTTTGGTCAACGTTAATCCGGAGAAATTCGCTGCTTTAAATGTTCTTTGATCTCTGGTGTTGTGTGATGGATCCGTGTTTCGTCTACGGTAAATAAACGGCCCGAAAATTTCTTTGGTTTGCGGTTAAATACCGCCGAAATCTCCTTTGAAGTGATTATACGATTGCGCTTATGGTTGTGATCAATCGCGGCACCCACCGCGCGGATATCTTTCTTATATTTATGTAAAATGTGATGTTCCCGCTCATTTCAGATGCGTATAGCCTCAGCCATCTCACGCACTTTTATTCTTCAATCTTTCAATATCATTTCATAGATTAACGACGGTTTCTGGCGTGACGACCTTTTTGGGCGACCTGAGCGTTTGGCGTCACTTGTACTAGTACGAACACAGCTGAACTCAACAGACAACCATTAACCATTAGAATTGATGGTGCAGAGTTCCCATAGTGATTATCAAATCTATCCTTGATTTCGGTGATGGGTTTCTTACGCAAAAAATAATGCTTAAACGGCACATGAAATTCACTTTTTTATATTTTCGTTCAAATATACGAGGTGGTCTGCAAAGTGAACCTTTAGCGCACCTTTAGCAAAAGTCTATTAATCGCTGACAGTAGACTGGAGCAGTGTTTTATTTACAGTAACTGAGCGGCAAACTCAAAAAGTCACTGAATTATTAAAGATCCCTCATATATAACAAGTCAATTGAAATGTCTCCGGCCAACAACAATAAAACAGTTTTTTGCAAAATTATTTTTTTTTTATTTCCTTCAAGGATAATACACTGATTATAGCGGCCCCCCAACTTTTCGAAACCATTTTTATAGTACGATTTGTCTTTGGCTTCAAAAAAGACTTCAGTTTCGGCGATCACTTCTTCATTCGACGAAAATTTCTTCCCGGTATTAAAGTGAAAGCTTTATTTAGGTAAAGAGTTTTTTGAAAGCTTCTCAAAATTAGTTGTTGAGGTATTTTTTGTCAACCAATCAGTTAAGATTTCTAGGAATTTATTATATTATTCATAAGTTCGCCTAATTGTAGGTAACGTTTTACAATTTTCTACGGTCTGGCATAGTATATAAAAACCCTTGCCTACATTTAGGGGTACATTGAAATAGCTGTAAAATACAAATATTTTCATAAATACAAAAAAAACCATAGATTTTCGAAATGAAGAAACAAAAAAAGCAAATTGTACTCCAAAAACGTACAGTTAAAAAGATTTTCGCCAGAGTCTTTCGAACAGGATGTTTTTTTTTTTTAACTCAACGTCCATCGCATCATGCCGCAGACACTTGCTTTTTTGTGAGGAAACTTTTGGATTTAAATTGGCCTGTGTGACATTGGGAAGTAGCATTCCTGTTTTTTTTTTCTTTGCAGAACGAGTGTTTGGTAGTGCTTTAGTTGGTCGCATTTACTATACTTAAAGCTGTTCAACGCAAAAGAGAGAAACTATAGCCAGGAGAGGAGGTAAAGTCTCGCCAGTACTATGAAGGCTTTAAATGATTCATCGAAACGAAAATATTCCATAAATGTAAATGTATTTAGAATTTTAGGTCATACCTGTTACAGTTCTCTAGTCTACTTTCAGCCTTTCTTAAGTACTGTGTATTGTAGTATTTTTTCTTCTTAAGCTTTAACAATAAGCCACAAATATTTATGGTAATAATTTATTATAAATTTTTGCAATTTATTTGCCATTGAGGTCGCCGGTGAGAAAAACACTTGGGGAAAAAACATCAAAAAAATAATAAAAAATTGAAAAAAAAGATCACTTGCCGTATTATTTTAATCTTTTTCTCTTTCATAATAGTAGAAACCTTTTCAGGCGAGCTTCTCTTCCTCAGGCATTTTTTGCAGAAACAATCGACAGGTATTTACACGCGGCGAGTACTTGTGGATATTAGCGAAATATTTGCTTTCAATTGCCAAAAAAAAAAATATTTTTTGCTTACACTCTCATTTCCTCCCTCCCCTTCCTTCTCTTTATCGCTGTGCCCTTCCGATTTACGCTAATAAATTTATAATTTTTTTCTCTTTAAGTGGCATACAACAAATGATTTAGGCACAAATGAATAAACGTGTGAAATTTGCAATGTAAGAAAGAAAGTCCAACACGCAACACACACACATTCAAACATATATACATACAAATACACACACATTCATACAAATGCGGAATGTAAACATTTTACTTGCCTCTTAAGCTTTTTGCTGAAGTTGCGGATCATAATTATAGAGACATTTATATTTGTCTAAATCTGTATGTGTGCCTATATATGTATATATATATATATATATATATATGTGTGTGTGTATGTAGTTGGGTGTGCGGCTGTTTTTTGTGTTGTGGAAAAAAATAATAATTTCTTTTCCAAAAACGTGCGTAACTGCGGTTGTTGATGATCGTTATAAATGAAGCCACTTAACTCATTGTTCATTAACTCGAGAGTTGATTTTTGAAAAGCGAAGCTGAGCGAAGAAACTCTCTTTTGATTGCACGAATTATGTAAACACAAGGCGACGGCGAATGTTGATGGTAATTAAATGAGCATCAAGATGTAATTCAAAAAACCATATGTATGTATATTACGCTTGGCTGTAGAGATAGGTCAGTGGAGACAATGGTTTGATTAGCAATCGTTGGATAGCACAAAAGATAGATCTCTTCACTTGTCGATGAGATTTGCTAAAGGCTGCTTTTGTAGAGTCAAGCTTTTGCGATCACAAGTGCTGAGTTCTTCGGTTGGTTAAAGACAAGTAGTTGAAGGGTGTTTTTTTTTTCAAATGACAAATTGTGGGAAGGTAGATATAGAGGTGTCTCCTCCTATATGACAAGATTACACATTTAGACCGAGTAAGGTAGACTGTGACCCTACGTTCAAAGTATTATTATTACTTGCTTTCAAACAAGATTTCACACGGAATCTTTGATATCATTTGGTCTCCTTTTCATCATGACTCTTATAGCTACAGCTATAAAAATAAATAAATAAATAAAATACCTCGGCTTTCGGCATGCCTTTCATCTACTTTATCTTATTCTCCCAGGATGGCTTTCACTAAGAACTCAAATGAGCGCAATTCCATAAGTGATCTGCAGCAGTCCAAATTTAAGAGTGATTTCAGAACGTATGCTGCTATTAATCTAACTCTGGTATTACTACCAACATCTCGGGTTGACTATTCGGGGCTTCATTTTTGCTTCGGAAGGATATCGAATAAAATGTGGAGAGATTCGTTTGCTGTGCCTCATTCGTTTAAGCGCCTGTTTGGAAATCTTATATTGCTTGCCATGATAATGTGGACTATTTTAATCGTTGCTAAAATAATATCCAGGATTTCTATGCCCTAGCGCGGGCGATAAGTTCCACTTTGTCAGTTCCGCTAAAGAAGGAGTTAAAAGAATATCTAGAGAATAGGCCAGAGCGAGTCAACTCGAAATGTTTGCCTGCTGACAAATCTGGGAACCAGTGAATGTTCTGATACCGATTTATTTGACTTTTGAAGTCCATCCGGGGAGCGTTCATCTTTAGAGGCTAAACGCACGAGGGGGATTTTTCCAGATTTCTATAGGATTTTATTAAAGGCACCTTCTATTTGTTAGGAGTCAAAGTAACAAAAGTTCTTAGAGAGAAAACTCTCTTGATAGAAATTGCAAACTCAACTGGACTGTTTTTCTATAGTCTCTGAAAGCATACCTTCTACCATCAATTTATACCTAGAAAAATATATATAACATAGAAAGTAGGCATAACTTCCTCAAAAACTTGAAACTGATTTCATAAATCCTGAACCGATTACCATGGATATTTCCAGGTCATTGAATCGGGTATTGGCTTGGCTCCAAAAGCACAGAACATTGTTCTAACTCTATTATTAGTTAAGGCAAAGCGACCCGCTTTTAAAAAATCCTCTCAGCCATTACCATAGTAGTGGTAGGATGGTATCATATTATACCCTCTGTGTGGAATTCAGCACCTTAGACAGCTGTTTTTACGTGATGTTGACTGGAGTGAGTTCTCTCTACAAATGGGTCAATATTTTTTCCAGCTCAAAATGTAAATAACAAAAATAATACGTTGTATTGACCTCGACTTTCAGGAAGAGCTTAGTAGCTACTTTATATACAGCCAAATGGAGCAAAGGATATAAGGATATAAGTTTGCGCACAAAGCTTTGCATACCTCTACTGATGATTCTAAAGTGAACGACTGAGTGGCTGCGCCCAACTGGAGATTCGGGCTGCCAAAGCCACAGCAGTATCATTCAAGCTGAAATATTTGTTATGCAAATGTTGTCAGAGCCACTGCAGGTAACAGTGGTCATTAAGGTCTTACTTTCATATAAATGAGATAGTAGCGGTCAAAAGTCTAGTGATGAAGAGGAAAAATAAGCTTTATTGGGTGCCAGATAATATGGTCATCAAAAGCTCTGAGAACTAAAGAACTGAGAATAGATGAAGTTCTTTCAGAAGAGGCCTAAATTGGACTAGCAAGTAAATGTCCCAATCAGAGAGGTCAACATCAATATAATAGACTTTGGAATTGAAGAAGGGCATGCAGAAGAGGGAAAATTATGTAGAAAGCATATGACATGAAGAATAATGCCGATCTTACCAACGACCAGAGGGTCAGACTCCGGGCTGCTAGCAGCAGTATTAAAGAGGCATAGCCCGTTGGACTCCCAAATCCTTACACGTACCGCACAATATACACCATATAAATACAAGGAGTGTTTGCCAGATAGATTTTGAACTTACTTGGTGAGGAAATGCTGATGGGTCTTCAGTCAGCAATGGACTACTTCAATTTGCTTAGAGAACAATAACAAAAACTACAGCAGTACAGCTTTGGTCGTAGTGCATCTGGTAACACTATGAACGTGGTTTCTTTCGCCTATGTGAGACTCACGAAGTAATCAACCAAATCAACCTAATCTAACTTAATTTAACTTTACCTTCTAAGTAATCTCGAGAGAATATGATCTTGATTCTATCACTTCTTCATGGTTTTTTCCTTCAAACTCTCACCTTTAAAGAATTTTTTTTTTGCGAATACCCAATAATTCTAACCTATAAAAAGTGAAGTTGCTCCATTTGTCCAAAAAAAAATAAATTTCATATTTCAATATTCTCATTTCAATTTCAATAGTTTCGCAAAGTCACTCCTTAAGCGAACTGCCAATTAAGCAAATTTAAATGCCATATTTACTTACGCACCAGCTGTTGTTGGTGGTGCTGCTGCTGCTGCGCATGCGTCTCTGCGCGTATTTTTGCCGCCTTAATAATGCCCTACTCATTCATGCACTCAAGCACTAGCATGCGTACATAGTGTACGCATATGTATTCGTATTCATTCACTCACCCACCCATTGAAGCATTGAAGTGCGCAAACTCCTTTGCCCCCTACCTCTCTCTCACTCTCTGCCTGTTTTGTGCGGTTTAACTAAAGCCTCATTTGACAACAAAATTGCTACGGTAGTTTGCTAGGCCTCTCTCGCCACTCCCTGCCACCACTGCCTGCGCCTGCCTGTCACTGAGTGAGTGGGTAAATATTTCGATTGTCAAACAGTCAGCGCTGCGCAGCGCCATCGCTTTTCAATTGGATGGACGGACGGACGGACGGACGGACCACTTAGCATTTTTCATAAATACAAACGCATAAATAAATGGAATCTATGACTGAGAAACTGGAAGTAAATTGATACCCTGGGGTATTGTGAGGAGGCATTATTCAAACGATAGAAGTTAAAGTTATATCAATAACAACAACAACAGCAACTACAATGGCAATAGTATACTACAAAATCAAATCAAATGAACAGAGAAAAAATGCACAAGCAACAACAAGCTCACTTAGTATGAACCACAAACGACAACAACCACTTCATCTACAACAACAAAAACACCAAAACACCAAAACAACAACAACAGCAACAACAACAACAACAACAACAACAACAACAACAACAACAACAACAACAACAACAACAACAACAACAACAACAACAACAACAACAACAACAACAACAACAAAAGCAGTAGTAGTAGTAGTAGTAGTAGTAGTAGTAGTAGTAGTAGTAGTAGCCGCGACAACAACAACAACAATAATAATAACAACAACAACAACAACAATAACAACAACAAGAAAAAAACTACAACAACAACAACAATAACAATAACAAACTGTTTATTGCACAAGAAAGTTATAGCATCAGCAATACAGTAGCTAAGAAAAGCAAACGTTTCATTTTGCTCTAAAGTTTCTTGAGCAAATAACAGTAACAACAACAACAACAAGGGCAACAATAACTGGCAATCAAAACGAAAAAATATACAGCAAGTACTTCTCTTCTCGGGATTGTCAAAAATTATTCCATTAAAAGACGTACATTGTTGCAATAAATATGATGTTGTTGTTGTTATTGTTGCTGGTTTGTATGTTTGGATTTTGAGCTGGTAAATTTGAAAAAAAAATTGTTATGATCCATAAATGTCAACATGCTGTTACGCTCGACGTATGTTGTTGTTGTTATTGTTGAGATATTACCAAATTCATTTCAATTTTTTTCTTTCCTTCGAGTCCACATTGTATTTACTGTTATTGCTCTATGCATACATACATACGCACATTCGTTTGCTTTGCTGAGTATGCAATTTTCATATAATTGTTGCCATATTTGAATTTAATTTGGTGAATTTTTTATTTTTGCTAGCAAATCATCATGAGGGCGAATGAATTCGGTGGATGTGAGAGGGAGGCAGGAGGCTGGAGATAGAAATTGTATATTTTACAATTTTTAATATCTGAATACATGTGTATATGCAAATGGAGGAATTTATTTCCTCCAAATGCTTAACAGTTCAACGAAGAGAGACAGTATGGGCAGTCTGTAATGGCACAATTCTTTGGGGAATTCAGTTTTTATTTACACCACACATTCTCGAAACAGCGACCTAAGTGATGTTGAAGGGGATACAATTTGCAAAAATGTCTACAAATCGTAGGATCTTTCTTCTCAGTAATTGACAGATTTGATAACACAGTTTCGTTGTAGTTCTTGGCTGATGAAATTTTTATTTAAAGTTATAATTATAGTAGGCCGCAGTAGTCGAGTAGCACTATATGCAGTTCTGTGCAAGATCCTGACCAGACCAAAAAAAAAAAAAAATATCAAGCCACATACCATAAATAGAATTAGAAATTCGTTCGAGAATTGGAGGAGCTACTGTTGGTCTAATTCCTGACCTACGAGATGTGGGGTACACTACAAAAAACCCGACAGCTCTTAGTTTGATATGGAGTTGATCAAAGAGCGGTTCGAGTAAGCAAAAACCGCTTACGCGATTATAGCCGAGCAAAAAAATCCCTGACACTCGTTCCCTTTCTTGGTAGCTCATCGTCAATTAGAAATTTCAAGTGAACCCAAGTCCAATCGTCACATAATCCTTTCAAATGGAATTCGATATTTTCTTCTTTCTCTTTTTCTGCTTTCACTTTCGGTTATCGTAGCGAAAAATTTCAAAACTGAGGTGTTCTTGTCAATCCGGGCGAGATGACCTGACAGATCATCAACTGAATTCGTCATGACTAGTACGCAGAGATCCAAAAAATCATTCGCAAAACCTTTCTGTTGACTTGATTCATCGGATGCTGTCATTGTTCACGTTTGTCCGATATTTGAGCGACCTCTATATGCTTGATCTTTCTTCATCGAAAGAGAACTTTACCTTTCAATTTCTTACTCAGTCCTGTTGACAAAAGTGATTCTATGTTGAATTTTGAGGTTGATAATATTTTGGGCTTAACAGAATTTTCTTTGTTCTTAAGGTACAACCACAGCTCCTGTTTTTGTTGTTCTAAATTTCATAAAAATTCCAAAATTTGTTTTTGCGAAAGCGGGCGTCAGTAGCTACACCGTTTGTACTGTCCTGTACTGTCCAATAGAACCTAATTCTGCGTTCACTGGTTGACTAAGGTTGATATTTAGGTAGTACTTACTAACAAGGTTTGATAGGTTGTACTGCACCCAAGCATATGTCTTAATATTGTCTCTCTTACGAAACTCTTGACTAAGTTGACTGCAGGAGTTATCCTGGTTTTGTCTCTATGGCATATTCTAAGAGATTTCTGTCCTATTCATACGAGTATACCACTTATTATTAAACATGAGGGTCGTGATCGCCTGGTTTCCTTCGTTTTACAAACTTGTTTTCATTTTCCTGGCTTCACTCCAGGGTTTTAACATATTTTTGAGGTAATGAACCCTATTAACTTTACCATTGTTACTCGGAGTGAAGATCTGCAGGCTATCAGACCACATACTATGAATATTTGGGTAACTCACGACTGCAATTCTAACCTCACCGACATGAACAAAGAGTTTATACAAATAAGCTAAAGAACATATGCTTTTTCGCCCAGATTGTCTCCGATTTTATTTTTTTTTTTTTTTTTTTTTTGAAGCGAAGAGATCCCAATATTGAAGCGCCAAGTCATTGAAGGTGCAATCTTTTCATTTGTAGGCAAATCCTCAATGCCTTTTGTCGGAAAAATATTCAGGTTGTTGCCGTATAGAGACAAGGTAGATCTGTTCGAATATAGTCCCTTCTGACGACATCCATGCCTTACCATGATTAAATTTTTAAGCCCCATACCCAAAATAGAGAGTAGAGAGCAAATCAGTGTTTCATGAATTTCAAAACATATGTTATTGACTACTGTAGATGAACCGTAGATGTACTGTAGCCAATAGGTGTTACTCTGCATTCACTCAACTGACTATCCCGCCGAACGAAAGGCGAAGTTCTTCAAATTTGTCATTACTGCCGTTCTGTCCCATGATTTAGAGGCTTGAACGATGAGTCGGTGCTAGGTAGTTTTCGCAAGAAATGATTTGCATAAGACAGCGAAAAAGAGATAGCACCTGCATAGACTAGATCATGCTACGCCAGCACGCCAGCTTTCAAAGTTCTCGATAAAGTACCCGCTCATGAAAGCAGATGAAGATCTCACTTCTTTGGGTGTCTTCGATAGGCGCCGAAATGAACGATTATTAGATTTAATCGAGCAGAGAACAAGATTTAATAGTAAAAGCGATCCTCACGTAAAACCCTGTTTCTTAATTGGTACCGTAGAGACCAAATAATTTCTTTCCCCCTAAGCTAAGCTTGGCAATAACATCTATGAAATTCCCACATGATCCAATTCATATGGATCCTCTTGCCACCCACGCCCTTTCAAAAATTCATTTATTTAAATACTAGAAGCCTGGGAAATCAAAGTGGAAACATAACAAATTAATAATTTAAATCTAAACAAAACTCTGATCAATAGCCACAACATACATACATATGTATAATGGACACAACACAACACCGCTCCCACACAGCATCAATTGAGAAATGTAACACAATACCACAGGATCAACAACTAATGACGTCTAATATTCATGAATTATGAATTAACATAAATAAATATCAAAACTACGAGATTAAAATTATTACACACAGAAATGAGCGCGGAAATTTATAATGAAAATCACCCTTAAGCGACAGCATGATCAACAAGATCGCGCGATCACCGTCAACAAATAAATATCCTTCTCGCCACGGCGGCGTATGACGAGCGACAAGGTGTGCTACATACATCAACTGCTGTTAAGGGTAGCTGGAAGACAGCATGCTGAATGCTCCCACAGAAATTCAAATTAGATGAAGATCGGCAGCTTGACAGGCATCAAAGCAACGAGAAGAAGAATTGTGTTGAAATAGCGGTCGCGTTATTAACCTTAACAATTAGAGCACACAACGATGGCGAAGAGATATCCTGTGACGCGCTACGTAATATTGCAACACGTAGATTTGTAGACATGTGAACACTTCCGATCTTGCGGGAGATGATGATGATGATGAGATCAGTAGTCGTATACACATAGATATGAATATTTGTTTATTATAATTCTTTTTTGTCGTTTTCAATAAAATTCAAATTACATTTCCCCTTAATCACTAGCACTGGCTTCTCATGTGACGATCTAAAATATGTGTGAAGGTGTGTCCAAAATAGAGCAAGAACGTCTGTTAGTTAATGTCAGCCGCCAATGTGAGTAGGAAGTGATCTTGTTCACATAATGAGAAGGTGAAGAGAAAAGAGGAGGAAAAAAATTGATGAAAGCAGCAGCAGCAGCGGCAGCACCTGTGGGAATTTTCTACTCTTGACTCACATATGCGCACATACACAGTACGTGTGATCAGTGTTCAGTGCAGCCGTTGTTGCTGACGCGGGAGCAACAATTGATGTGATCCTGTCAAAGCAAAACTATGAGAACGTGTATAAGCAAATGGAGAGCATTGAATATTGAAAAAACCAGGAAGATAAAAAAAATTGAATAGAAATATGTGCACTGCATATTCCACGCTTGCCTTCATACCAACAGCAATAGTTGATGCGAACAGGTTCATTTTGAGGAAATACGAGCTCACATACTCGTCTGCGTCTGGCGTGAGAATAAGTGTGGGAATTAAAAAAAAAACTGACAAGGAAAAGGTGAGCGCTGTGTGTGTAAGGTGAATGTCCTTTTGGGGTTTACTAAACCAAATCCGTGTTCATTAGCATTAGAATCGTCGCCGAGAGTAGAAAAAAGAATTCAAAATAAAATTAAAATAAATGAAAATTAAATAGTAAAAAATGCTGAGAATCTTGTAAAACGTGCGTGCAAATGTATGGCCTTACTTACGTCGTTGCACTTTGTACACTCAAAGAAAATTCTAAAATTAATGTCACTAATTCTGTATTTCCGTATTGCCAGCACACAGTGGTCATTTAGATATTATTGTATACCCCACACGACAGTGACAGTGAGGATGACACTCAATTGGTGAGTAAATAATTAAAAAAAAAATACTCAATTGCGGCAATAAATCACAAAAATTTATTTTATTCCAAAAATATTCTGGTCCTCACTAATATCTGCATTTAAAACCCAAATGCGTTGGTTAGCAATTTTTACTTTTTTACTTTTAATGTGACACAAATCAGTTAAGAATTCAATAAATTTCTTAGTTTATTGTATGACTCGCCTGAAGGTAGGCAATGTTTTACCATTATTCGACACTTACTTACAAATAACATTGCCTACATCTAGGAGTACTTTGGAAAAAAACTGATTATACAGTAATCATATAAAAAAAGGAATGCTAGAATCCCATCATCAAAAAAAAAAACTAAATTTAAAAAAGCTTTAGTGGAGCCTCTCCGATATATTTGGTTTAAGGGTCCGCCAAAGTCTAATTACAGTGACTGTGTGCGTCTGCAAGCAGGCATTGAACTTGAAGCGAACGGTTGACGATATTACGAGCACCACTAACGTATTAGGGAATATGCTCTGAAGAGATATACAGAAATGCCCGCTCTCGTAGTAGGAAAGACGAGGCTAAACAGCTGGTTGATGGCTTCGTAAAAATAAAGGTTGATATCACCACCGCACAGAACTGCAAGTGACGATACAAGTACGAAAAAGAGCATTAATGGCGAATTCCTGATGAAAGAGAGGACCAATAGTCGAGTCTTGTCATGCACTTCGGTGGACGAACGTCTAATCACAATCCACAACAAAGCGAGGTTCTTCATCACACATCGCTGATTTGCGCCCATGCCACGACGGAAAGCAAGGACGATGTGACAAAGAATGTTTTTATGACCGCATGGAGCGTACTTAGGAATGCTTCTCCAGCCACGGTGTCAAAATCGTGCTTGTTTACCATGAAGGTATCTTCGGCGAAACGGACGGAAAATTTATCCTCTATGACGAAGCATCACCAAACGGGTTTAGGCTGATTGATTTAACTAGATACCGAAGTGCGGTTGTTTGCAAAACCAGATTCCTGCAAAATAAATTCCATTAAGTTACTAGGGCTGTCTCCAGACTGAAGGACTTGTAACCAAATCGACCATGTTGCGATAGACGGACGTCAGATTCAGAGAGACCACTGTACTGTTACAGCCCATATACGCAGCGGCCTTTGCGCAGGAAAAGAATGCTCTTAACGAACACAGGGATGGTTCGACGTCGAAAAGCTGCAATTATAACAGACAGCCAAGCATTTTCCTACTTGCCTTACCTCTCCTAACCTCTGAAAACACTAATAAGCGAACCTTGAGAGGGAATTTTAAGCTCCTCACATTACGCAGCTTTTGCAATGAGGAATGTCAAAGTGCAGTGATGAGAAAATAGACTGTATAGATCACGAGAGCTGAAGAGAGAAACTAGACACATTCGCAGACAGAAAAGAGGAAGACGAAATTCATGAGTGCAAAGAGCACGACAAGTTAGTTGGCAGAGGCAGTGATCGATAAGTTTCTGAGAAAATTTCAAGCTCATGTAGTAAGAATGAGGTTATGGGTGGAACACTGCTCCACCCTGAGCGCTTTTTCCAAATAAGAAGAAGAATAAGTAAAGATGCAGTTTAGAGGGACTAATTTATGGAGCTATCGATGATTCTTAAAGTAAATGAATTCACTATACTTTAGACCAAATCAAAAAAAGAGCTCCTAAGCTCCAATCTAAATCTTTTTTATCACACTAAAAGTGGCCTTTTAAGATTTTCCTCCATACCCTTGCTACTTTTAGTTTGATTTCACTGAAAGTATGAATTTGATTGAATTTAGCGCCACCTATTGGTCCATTTATTCAACCGAATAATTCTCCATCTCAGTTCGCAGTTGAAATTCGAAAAACTTCTGTTCGTGGGTATAAGAAGAATATCTCTCTCTGCCTGCCTTTGCTCATTCTTTCTGCCACTAATTGTGGTTGTTCAAATGTCGTTTGTGCAAATTGTTGTTGCTTGCTATACAGCAAGTCGTGTTGGTACGCACTTTTCCAACGCTAATTCAATCGAAACAACTAACCAACCAACCACCCACACTAACGGTTTTATCAGCGCATGTGCATCGGGCGCAAAGGAAAAAGCAAAGGAAAAAAGCAAAGAGAAAAAAAAAACACCGTAAACAATGTTTTTCCCAAATATAAGGAAAATCATGAAGAGATAAAGAAAGAAAAATATATTAAATGAAAAATGAAAGATCGCATGCGATTTTTTTCACTTTATTTTAGGCTTGAATGATTTTTTTTCTTTCTTTTCTTTCTTTTCTTCGGTTTTTTCTCTGTCGTTTTTTCTTCACACAAAGCGTGCAAATAATAACACCATCTTTGTTAATGATCTACGCCATGTTTGTGCGCGCATTACCAGCGTAGTTAGTTGTTAGTTGTTAGTAGTTAGCTTTGGTATCACAACAACAACAACAACAACAACAACAACGACAGTAATAAAGGCAAGAATAACAATTTAAGTGCAACAACACTTAAAGTTTACATTCCGCTAATAGTAATGGTAATCGCCAATTTTTTCGCTATTATTGTTGTTGTTGTTGTTGTTTTTGTTGTTGTTATGTGCGTTGTTGACATCAAATGCAACAAGCGACCGAACCGAGCACACCACAGCTGCCCATATTGTGCGCACTCAGCAACTAATTGGCGAAACAATTTTCTCAAACGCAGCAGTAAAATGCAACAGGAGCTCCGTGGCTCCGCAGCCACCATCCCAGCCACCATCAGCAGCACCCACTGCAAGTGCACGCGCGCATCTGAAATTGGCATTGGCGATGGATGCGCTCGAACAGTTAGCAGCCGCGGCAAGTCATTATGTGCACGCTCACACAATTTCTTAAATGCATATATATGTATGTTTGTATGTATGTGTGTGTGTGTATGTGTGTGTGCGCGCGCATGTTTGCTGATGCTATCTACGCTTTTATGGTAGCTTCAGTTTATTGCCCACTCGTAGTGGGGTTTTTAGTGATGCGTCGCGCTTAAAGCCAACGCCGCCAGCTCACCACTGTACTCTGCTACTGGCTGGCTGGCTGGCTGGCTGGCTGACAGTTTTGCATGCTTTAATGCCCGGAGTTTGGAGTTTGGAGTTTGGAGTTACGGCTCAGTTCGCTGACTCGTTTCGCACTTTCATTGCTGCGCTAACTGCTTTGACATTGCACGCATGCGCTCACTTGTCATGCACAACAACAACAGCAACAAGAACAACAAAAAGAAGAAAAAGACAAAGAAACAAAAACAAAAACAAAAAATTACAACAACATCTACAACAACAATAGCGGCAAATAGCCATCTGTTCGTTTCCTCTTCGATGCCTAGCGCAACGCTGTGTTGCATTGCATTCGTTGCGCCGTTGGTTCGCTTGCTCGCTCGCAAATTAGCGAATTGTCATTTCGGCAAATAAAACTTTTCAGGCGATTAAATGCGTGCGCAAACATCTTTTAACAAAATTGTTGAAATAAAAGCGTAAGATCTCGTGGGGTTTTTTTCCATTTCTAAATGCATTTCAAACAAAAATTTTCCTCATTTGTGTTGACAGCGAAAGCTTTCAATGGCTGGGGTACACTGTGAGAAAACGTGGCGAAGAAGACTTTAAGGAATATGACTCCACGAGGCTTCCAGGTTTTTTCAATCCTCTCAATTGGGAGTGAGATCCATCAGATTGTGAGCAGAACTCTCGTTCTCGCAACATTCAAGAAGTTTACACAGAAGAAGTAAACTTCGGTCTTTTATAAGGACTTCACATTCACTTGCACCCTAGAAGTCGGTCTGACCCTCGATATGCCTTAGACAGACATTTTCTCGATCATTAGTCTGGTATAGCTCGGAACCGCACAGTATACTCCAAGCACCGCAGGTTGAGCCCGGAGATGCAGTGTATAGGCGGCACTGCTTTCTAGGAATTTTCTGCTAGGTTCATAGTAAATAGACCCCACTGTTGTGAGATCTATCGGCCTTAAGCTACTACTATGATAAGCATGCCTCATCGATAAAATTTTTTAAATATCTCACCTGCAGGGAGCGGCCGCTATAATCTAAAGTATATATATAAATCTATCAGTCGTTCGGAGGCCTTCCGCTGGCGACACATCTGGTGAATGCGACCTGCACCAACTCCACGAGAGCTGGGGAAGCACCTTCACGTTTGAGATAAGTTATTATTCTGCCAAGATACCAACTCTCCCAAACTGGGAAAGTTCTTAGTGGGCTTTGTTCGATTGGTATATGCACAGTGAGGCTTTCGACCATGCCGAACGATAACTACTGTCGGAGTCACTTGGAAGACAAGAAAGAATCATCTTTCTTATAGACTGTACCGTACTTGCGACGCAGGAAAACACTCAGTATATAGTCGAATAAGGAGGGACATAGATATGGATATACCTCAAATTGTCGACGAAGACCTTTACGTGCAGCTAACTCAGTCTGAACTAACCTTATCTAGATTCCACAAAAGAACTTATTCCTCTGAGGTCATTAAGTACACTAGGCTACCCAGCTCTAATAAAGTGACTGGGGTTAAACTCAGACGACTGACCTCGTTTAGAAACAGTCGTGGCCGACATTAACGTCCTTCTTTGAAGATCGCTGGTAGGTCATTGAGGACGACTCCACCTAGAAAATGCTCTAATTTGATCAGCCCAAACGGAGGTTTTTGCAGAAATTTGAAACTGTGAGAGCAAAACATTTCTTAAGCACTCACACGTCATTTCCTCTTCCTATAAACAGATATCTACCAAGCTCGCTCTCGGGTTTCCACGAAATATACTATTGACTGTCTCAAGACAGCATCTCGAGCCAATTAAGTTTGCTTGGGAACCACCCACATCAGCGAAAAGAAAACGAGACTGGAAGTAAAATTAAGTGGGAGCCTCTTCATCTTCCTCCTACTCTCCATTGAAGCATGAACTAATACCAATTTATGTCGATAATGGAAATAAATTCGATATCTTCGCCAGCGGTAGCTTGAGGGAAACGCATATTTCGAGTTCATAAAACTTTAATATGAAATCCAGGTGAATTGGAGCGCACAGGTCCATGTTAATGAAGAAAGTCGCTACGCACAAGCTATTTTATGACAACAACATGTAGCCACAATGACAACATCACAGCAACATTGCAAACAAACGCTGACAACGATGACAATGTGCCAAGTTCAATAATAACCTATCGAGTGATCAAGAAAACGACGCCAAGTCGCTGCACTTTTCTACAAACGCTCCTCAACAATCTTGCCACTTAAGCCGAGCCGATTGCTGACGGAGCTACTGTTGCTGCCAAAGACGACTTGTTGCTGCTCAAAGAAAGATGCCACAAACATATAGACGCGCGCGCAGCTTATTAGCTTTGAGTGCAGCGCAAGTGCGTAATAAAGTGTATGAAGAAGAAGAAGAGGAGAAGAAGAAAGAAGAAACTAATAGAAGGCTCAGCTGCCGTTTGAAGCCACAAGCAACAGATGAACCACAAAAACCCTACACGCCGCGGTGTTGGATTACAGAAAAATAGCGCAGCTTAAACGGAGCGCTCTCTAAACGGCCCAGCTTGTGACCACGCAAACGCTCCATAGCTGTTTATCTCGGGCAAACCAACCACAAAAGAAATGACAGCCATAAGTGGGGTACTTAAAGAGGTGCCCACACAGTGAAGCCAGTGAAGCCACAAATGATGCTAATGCCAAGTAAGCAGAATAAGTAAGTATGGGAGTGAGTGAGGCGGTAGCTATGTGATAAGTAAGTCAAGCGGAGTTACGGAAGAGGCGGAGGTGCCAGGCGGCAGTGAGTAGCGGTTAAGCTTTTCTTTATGACTTTTCTTCGTTTACTTTAGGTTTCTTTTTTTTACCTTACACATTTGCTGCGTGCACTCGCAATGAGTCCAAAAAGAAATTGTGCCACAATCAGCTGCCGACGATCATTGCCAGCGAGAAGCAAACAAAAGCGTTGACGGCTGCCGTAGCATTTGTTGCATGAAATTCAAAACGTTATTGCGCCTAATGCAGCGCGAGAGCTCATTCACTCACTCATTATAAATTGTTCGTTTCGTTTTGCTCATATTTATTCAAGTAAACATCGTACGGGCCCTTGCTGCATACCCCAAGCCGCATGTCGCACGTTGCACGTTGCATGATACATTTCACGTCTTTTCTCGCTTGTAATTGTGTTGGTAGTTAGTGAAATTAGTGCGCGTGATGATGGTGTTTAGATATTTTGTTGCATTACGCAAAAATTGACAGAAAGCACAAACGCGCGGTGTGAGTGTGGGGCTTAGGGATCCTACACTGGGGGAAAAATCGGTTGACCTAAGAGTTGAAGCGCACTCACGGAGGGTCAGCAAAGCTTGTGTAGCACACTCCAAATAAAATCCCCTAGTTAAAGTCTATTCGAAGTTATTTTGCGAGAAGTCGTTAGGCCTAAATCTTACAAGTTATATTGTTTCATTTCTTTGGAGAAACCACACGTTGGTATGGTTGGCTGACGCTTACCTTCTAAGAGTAAAGGGTAGTTTCTGTTCTTTACCTCCCTTAGTTGAGCCCCGCTTCAACATCTGCTCATCGGTTGCTGCCATCTGGTCCATAACTGAACAGTTCTTGTCAAAATATTGAAATATGAATAAGTTTAAAATATAAAAATAAACTCCTGAATGTATGCAACATAATCTAAAAGCTGCATACTTTTAGGCGCTACCCAAAGGAAATTGGAAATGTACATAATTGCAAATAATCCAAAAAAAAAAACACTAAGAAAATATGTGTATGGTGAGTATTCCCCTAGATGTGAATGGAGAAAACGTTTAGTAGGTGAGGAGAACTTGGTTTAAGGTGGGCCTGAGTCTTTTTGCAGCGTCTGTTCAACAGTGGTGCGATTGCGAGCGACCGTCGGTCTTAGCGGTTCGTTATATAAATGTGTCTAAAATTCGTATCAACGCGCGTAGCGAGGTAGTGTACTTGGTATGGGACTCACCAAGTAGAAATCCAATAAAAAGGAAAACAATACCTCGGATGTGAGACGCCACTTTGTAATACGACTACTGCAGACGTTTTAACGAACACGATTTAAGGGTTTAAGGGCTGTAACACATAAAATGTTGAGTCCCTTAATTGGAGAGCGGCCAAAACCCAACTGCTTGAAGTTTTCTTAAGAATAAGGGATATTTCTTGGCGAACTCCTTACCAATTTGTGGATTTTAAGTCTTGATGTTTTTGCCAACAAATGGAGGGACCTACAGTTTATTCTCCGTACGGGCGATGCATTTTTATGAGGAGCTTTTATTTCATGTCAGAAATACACTCGGAGGGCTTGACATTCCCTGCCGAAAAAATTATTTTCTATAATTTTGGATGCTGGTCGAATCTGGAATCGAACCCCGGTCTTCCGAATGGCAGTACGCAATGCTAACCACTCGGCTATTGCAGCCGCCGAATAGAAACGATTAGATACTACTATAAGGCTTAGGCTGATCGACACTTTTCAAGGCAATCAATGTGAAGGCACCTCGTGCATCCAAAAAAAAAAAAAAAAAATAGATGTCCTTCTGTGATGCACATTCACCCAGAAACCTCTACTGTCTCCATTGTTCTAAGATCTCTGGAGTAGTGTGATGAATTTATGTTTCGTTTATGGTAACGAAACAGGGGTTGGATTGGCTGATCGACTTCGCTGTGACCCGAAATATAATGGTCTGTCACACCAGATGCCAACTCCTTACGTACCGACGCGTTAGAAACGAATGCTTTTCATCCATGTCGGAAAAAAGTGGCACGATGAGGATAGTCGCACCGAAGTGGATAGACAATAGATACTGAGAGCTGAAGAGGAAAACAAGACGCATTTGAAGAAGAGATTGAAAATCAGTCCGATTAGGTAGCTCTCGAAATGTTTATGGAAAGATGCAGCATCTCACAGAAGTTTTTAAGACCGTAACATACTCGTGTAGGAGGAGGTAATCTGATGACCAGAGTATACTGAGTATATGAAGGAAACATTTCTCCAGCGAAATGCAATACCCGGAGATGACGAACCTCAACTCCCAATCGATGACGATGTGATAGATTTTCCCTCACCCGTCTACGAAAACGTTCGAATTCAGAACATCGGAGCGTCGGGAACCAAGCAGGAAAAGAAGTAGTTGTGTCATCGCAATTAAGACGACGGGTCTGTTATATATCTTAGAAGCAATTTTTGGTTACCTTGATCATAAGCGCCATTAAACAAAGTCTTTAGGGTTTTCTTTTGATATCAGCAGAACAAAGGAACTTGATGTAGAGCACCAGATGCGGCAAAATTACGTTAACGACCTACCTTACTGTCTGTTGCTTGCGCTAAGGTTGCTTAATATTGGCAACTTTAAACATTTCAATCTGCTTTTCCCCAGTTTCGAACTGCTTTGGAAATTCGCCGCAATTTATTTCAGACTTTCTTGCGCAAAAATAAAATTTTTTAATTTTAATTTTATTTACTCCGATTAGATTTTGTGCATGCTGTTTTGCCATTACTACACCAACGCAATGGAGTGAAAAACTTTCCAAAAGCCCATTGCAGAGAGATCAGCTGGTGATGATAAAGTCAGTGAAAAAAATAAATAAAAACAACAAAAACAACAAGCATAATAAGAACGTCAGTCAGCGTGTTGGCTGGCGCAAGTGAACGCGATCGTTCGCACACAATTCATGCTGACATACCTTACATACATAGTATTTCGTCACGAAAAAGTTTCTTAAGTTTCAAAAACGAGAATTAAAAAAAAATTATAACAAAAAAATTTTAAATTATCAAAAAAAAAAAAAGAAAAGAAATTGAAAATACTAAACTACAAACTAAAAACCAAAAGTTGAAATAAACAAATAAACTTTGCCGCGCTCACTTCACCAGCTCAAAACATAGATGGACGACGCTTGCAGCGCCAACTTAAACTGACTTCAGTAGGTATATCTGTGCTATGCCAGCGCTGCCAAATTACGAGCAAATCGCGCTTGTTTGCGCAAGCAGCCCGTAAGCGATAGCAAGCGATGCGTGCATTTTAATGGCGCCGTGGCCCATTTGAAACGTCGCCTCCTCCTGCTCCTGCTGCTGCTCCAGCTGCTGCTCACGGCTTGCTGCCGACTATCTCTACACTATTCCACTCCACTCCACTCAACTCAACTCTGTTACTGATGTGTCGTCAACACGTGAATTTTGCATTATTTGTTTTGATTTCCATCCAGCCTTTTTCGGTATTGATGATCTAATTTGGCAACAATTGTCGTCGTGGCTAGCAGCAGCACCCCTCCGCGGTTGCTAGCAACGAGCTTAACTCCACCTAACCTCAGTGGTTTGTATGTGTATGTATGTGCGCGTGTAATCTCTGTTGATCTTCCCTCCAATAATGTGTTTTGTGTGATCTGAAACACATGTGCGGATTTTTTATGAGCTGAAAGTTTTTAGCTGTCGCATTTGAAACCTGGATTTGGGCTTAAAAATATTTTTTATTTTTATTGTTCTTTAATTTAGTTTAATTTTTTTGTTTGTATTTTTTTGTTTGTTTGTTAATTTTTTATATTTTATATTTTTCATGTATTTTATTTGTAATATATTCAGCGCATAAGATTTGGTAATGAGTTCAGCACACCCCTTTTTTCGGTATATATAAGCATTTCGAGTTATTTTTATTGCTAATCTGCATATGAGCAGTGTTCAATAGAGCATGGTATACCGTTAGAAATTTAATTTATATTTTCTTTATTGGTTTTTGTGTGTAAAATGAGTTGCTTCCCAAAAAACTACTAACTTCAAAAGTTTTCTCCTGAATGTAGGCAACAAAAACTAAATGTTGCCTACATTTAGGCGTAGGTATTTCAAATCTAGTTTCTCTAAACCAGAGATACAGGACGGGTAGAGTTGCTAAAATATGCTCGATAACGAAATACTTTAAATTTTTATATTTTAGTATTTTGCACCACAAAATGTTGGCAAGAAATACAAAGGTGATTTGTTAAGTCAGCGGCCTTTTGAATAAAATATATTATTTTCGGCAAATAAGTATTTTATTTCTCAACAAAGTCTCCTTTTAGTTATATACATTGAGTCCAGTGTTTTTTCAACGTTTGCATTCCTTCCAAATGATAGAGGTTTTAGGTTTTCAAGTCCCCCAAAAAAGCATTTGTTTCTCTGATGACCTCTTCATTTGACCTGAATTCTTACCGACCAGCCTTTTTTCAGGTTTGGAAACAAGAAACAATCGCAGGGTCGCTAATCATCCAGCATAAGTGAACTGCTAGTAGCCCTATTTATGAATTTTTGTCTCATGGTAACTACACAGATGTGCATCCGTGCATTGTGCTGATGGAATAGCACTCTTTTCCGAAAAATGCGGTCGTTTCTCCCTCAAATCAATATAGAATCTGTTCAAAAGCTCTGAATAGTATTCATCGGTGATCGTTTTACACTTTTCAGGGTAATCGATATTAATGACACTTTGAGCATCCCAAAAAACAGTTGCCATGCCCTTTTTGTCATGCTGTAGTGCACGTTTACCAGGAAGAACCTACTGTCTGTATTGTTCTTAGATCTCTGGTGTAGAGTGGCGTAACCATGTTTCGCCTACGGTAACGAAATGGCGCGGAAATTCGTTTAAATTGCGGTTGAACATCGCCAAATACTCCTTTGAAGTTTGTACACGGTTGGGCTTATGATCGTGTGTGAGCAGTCTCGGCACTCAACGCCGGTTAGCATTTTCATGTCCACATATTCATGTAAAATGGCGCGACGACCTCTTTGGGCGACCTACACGTACGGATTGGTTTGAACACCAACTTCCCATCGAATCGGATGGTAAAGGTGAACGATTTTATCAAGTAACCTTGACCATGAAAATTCGATATACAGGAAAGAAGCTCGGTTTCATGATAGGAGCTTTGTGTTGGTAGCTAAATAGAGTCCATGATGAAGAGAACACCAATGATGAATAAGAATCTGAAAAATACAAAGAAACAGAGCCACATGAGAGAATGAATGCTCAGAGTGACACTGACAGTAGTAACGATGGAAATTTGCAGGTTCCAAAAGACCAATACTGTCACCATATCATTGTATTACATAAAGTATAGCCTTAGTATTACATTAAAACATACACAAAAGATGAATATCTCAACCTTAAAAACAGCACCGACACTAATTTTGAATGAAGCATAAAAAAAATAACAGAAAATGTATGTAAGTGACACCTATCGTGAGAGTTAAATATGAATAAACAAAAAAATTCGATTTTTCGACCCAAAAAAGGGTAGAATACTATAAATTTCCAGAAAAAATCCACAATTTGAAGGTTTTTTTTCAGAGTTTTCCCATATACAGGGTGCATAAACTTTAAATTCGTATGAAAAAACCAGGTCTATAGGGCGAAAATCCGTTGCGGAGGCTTTTAGGGAGGTTTAAACCCCTATTTGCATTTGTTTTTATCACATATGTAGAAACTTTTCGCACTGTGATATTAAATGTTGTCTACATTAATGCGTGTTTTTAAGTTTCTTTTTGTTTAACTAAATTAAAAATTTTCGGTCAAGCTCCTTCTTCAATTATACTCCAAATTGGTTTCTTGTTGTTTTTTCAACAAACGTAGAGACCTTCAGTTTATTCGGCCGCCGAACGACTAACTGACTTTTACGAGGAGCTTTTTATTTCATGTCAGAAATGCACTTAGATGACTTGTCATTCCTTTCCGATACCCGACCACAATTAGAAAAATAAATTTTCTGCATTTTTGGGTGTTGGGCGAACCAGAACTCGAATCCTGGCCTCCTTTCGATAGGCTAACCATTCAGTTATTGCAGCCACCAAATATGAAGAACACAAATTAAATGATGCCTACATTTAGGCGCTACTTATTAAAAGAAAATTTAAGAACTGCCTAACATAAGAGGAGACAGTCGAAAAACTAAAAACCCAAATTTTATGAAATGTTCAATAAAAGTGGTAAGTTTTCTGATTAAAGGATATTTATGGGAATTAAAGGATATTTTTTTGCTATTTAAAATTAAATCACTTTCAATTATAATTAAATTACTTTTAATTAAAATATTTTTTACTGTTTTAAATTTTTTTACGCAGTGTTTTCAAATAAATTTTTTTTCTGTATTTTACAAAATTTGTTCTGAGTTTATACCAAATATAACAAACGCCATGCGATGCCTACATTCAGGCGCTACTTCGAAACAAGAATAATTCGACCTTCCTGCTATAAATTACCTTAACAAAAAATTCGTAGAAAATTAAACAAGGGCATAATGAACTGAGATTCTTTTTACAGTAATTCAAAAAAAAAAAAAAAATAGATATTAAACGTAAAGAGTAATCAGTAAACGATGCCTACATTTAGGCGCAACTTGAAGAAAATAACATTTAAGCATTTTCTGCTATTTCTAAAAATATGAGTTATATTAAAGAAAAATTTACAACAAATGTAGCTATTTCTTTACAACAACAACAGTGTTTTTTGAAGACACTATTCATTTTTCAATTTAAAAAATATGGCTCAGATCTAGTTATTATTTTCTATATAATATTACTATTTATTTCAATTAATATTTAACTTTATAAATATATTTTTGTATCTATACAGACATTTACATGCATTTAAAATAATATTTTCTCACTTTCCTCTACGCTTTTGTCAATAAATACATATAAGTATGCATGTAGAAACAATAAGCCTCACAGTCGGTGCCTTATGTTTCCCTCTATTCACTCTTGACTGATCGCAGCGGTTGTCACGCATCATCAAGCTTCTAATCGGAGCTCAATTTTTTTCGCTAGTTGTAAATAGAAATGAAATCGAAGAAATTTATAAATTGTTTTTTTAGTTTTTCAACGTCTAAGTGTATTGAACCATAATTATGTTAATTTGCATAACGGTGTAAATACACATATAATACTCATAATGTGCATATGTATATATAAACACGCATGTATTTCATAAATGTAATTATAATGATAAATAATTAAAATATTTGAGCATTAATTTTTATTTATTTTCTTTTTACGAATTATTAACGTTTGATTTGATGTACAAAAAGTGTCCATGAATTCCAGACGCATGCGCCAGAGCTAAATAAAATGTCGTGGCGAGTACCAAGTGTATACAAATGTATAACTATATGATTGAATGTAGTATTATTAAGCTTATTATTTAAGTATATTCCATGAAAGGATTGCAGAAAAATGGATTAAGAAATAATATCTACCCTCCTCAGCCTGAAAGGCCGGTATACATGAGCAACAACTTAGCTATTGAAGATATCAAGAGCAGGAGAAATGTGCAGATAAACATTTTTGAAAATACATAGTTACAACTCGTCAGATAATTTCAACATATTTTTGTATTTTTGCCAACAATAAATAAAACATTTTCCAATCTATTCACAATAATTGGTTTCTTGGACCATTGTATTCAAGGCCTTAAAAGGTAAATCATTTCAGTTGGACTAGTTTTGTTATAAATTTCATATCAAACATATTTAAATGTAAATGTATAAAATATGTTAAGGCCATTAAAATCATTTCATAAAAATTTACGACTTTTCAGTTTTCCTGCATAAGTTCTACGATTTAAAAAAAAAAGAGCCAACAAATTTTTTAAACTTTTCATAAAAAATTGAAAGAATTTCAAAACAGGGACATTTGATACGAAAACTCAAACAATACAATACAATTGACTGTGATTTTTCTATTTTTATGGCTCATAAAAACTTTTATTTTCAATGGTTTTCCCACTAAAGACTTTATTACGAAAATTCATGTTCTGTAAAGCATGTGTTTCGAGCGCTTCGAGCTACCGAGCATACTATTCGCAACATCATCGCCCATCTTGAGACTCAGAATTCATTATTGGATAATATTCGACCGAATAGACCATGTCCAGTACACAGTGAAGAAAACAATGTTTTCGAGCCAAATTTTGTTTAGCGATGAGGCTCATTTCTGGCTCAATAAGTACGTAAACAAGCGAAATTGCCAAATTTAGGACGAAGAGCAACCTGAGGAGATTCAAGAGCTACCAATTCATCCAGAAAAGCCAACGGTTTGGTGTGGTTTGTGGGCCGGTGGAATCATCGGTCCATATTTATTCAAAAATGATGCCGGTGAGAACATAACCGTCAATGGCGACCATGATAACCGACTATTTAATGCCGGAAATCGAAGCTTGTGATCTCCGCGACATTTGGTGTCAACAAGACGAAGAAGGCGGCGCCTCTTCTCACAAATGCTAATACTTTTAACTGCGCTTGTATACAATGTGATTGAACAAAGAAAAATAATTCGCAACCAAATGGATGTAACCGAATCGTAAACTCAAAACAGACCATATACTAACTACTATTACGCAGCGATATACGAGCGATCTATATATTGATCCGAATCTAGGAAATTTTCGTCGATCTCTTGATCTGTGATTGCCTTCCTGGAAAGGAAATATTGTTTATGTTATTCTACACGAAAACATAAGAATTTGAACCAAATTGAACTTACCCCCTTTGCCTATTTCTGGCAGTTATTTGTCTAGATAAAAATATACCAACGCAAGAAAATGGGTTCACTTCCCGTATGAAAAAGTGGTCCTCATATATTGTCTTTGGCAAAAAGTTACCTGTGTATCATGTTTCAAGTAAATCGAACAATAATAAGATTTTATTGGAAAAATTGTTTCCTATTACTACTCGCCTGCTTCTTGGAATAAAGGTAATATTTTTTGTTAAAAGAATCTTCTCTGACAATAACAAGCACAAGAAAAAACGAATTTGCGGGATTGGTTCAGCTCGTGATGCAGTGACCAAGAGAAATACCAATAAACTTTTGTAGGAAATATATAGAATTTGAAAAGTTTGACTATAAATAGGATTTTTTGAATAGATAGGTCTCTCAGTTCCACCTCCCGCAACAAAAAGTAGTGTTCGTTTAAAGGTCGGTCCCTTATCCACTCTTCGGAGACCAAATTGGTGTGAGTTATCGAAATTGTTCAAGGCTTTCTTGAATCTTGAAATATCTACCCAAAAATCAATCTAAAAACAGCGAACATTCAGGCCCCCCCTATAAAGTATGTTTTAAGTTGGCTAATAGTTAACCGACTTAAAAAAAGTGGGTTATAAGTCTGTAACATAAAATTTAAAAACTTTCATAGAAAATATTTTTTTTTTTTAAGAATTTGTTTTCTTTATTCATAAAATATGTTTCATATTGGCAATTTTTTTTTTTTACCGAAAAGTATTCTAAGGAAAAACTGATAAATTACCTTTAAATTGAATATTTTTCTGAGATGTCTCAAAAGGTTGAGAAGTTCTGAACATTTGAACTTACACTACTAGTATGTAGAAATTGAAATTGCTTTTTATCTGCCCATAGCCAATGGTTAGAAATTACCTGGAAACTGGCTTATGTGATTTTTCCCAAAATAACCCGATTAGGTGATTTAATTTGTGGCTTCCTGATATATTATAACTTTACAAGTAATATTGGGTCAGGAATCCTACAATAAATAGCAAAGTGCAAGAAATATTGTTAATTGGTCTTCTGCTTACACAGTTTGAGCAAAAAAAAAAAATATTTTTTTTTTCTAATTAAAAATTTTACCATGTGAGTAAACCTTTTAAGATCTAAGAGCTTCAATTCATGGAAGATTTAATAGAAGGGTTCTGAACTTTGTATTAAAGTTGATATTTAAAGCATAAAAGCCAAATACTATCACACATCTTCTACTTAGTCTCATATAATATCTATAAATATGAATATTAATAATATAGTACACGCTCCAGTTGCCAGCGCACTAAAACCGAATATTCATTTAATTTTAAGAATATAAAAAAAAATTAAGATATTCTGCAATTGGTACCATTGTGGCCAATACTGATGAATTTTTACATAACTAAAATTTTATTTAAAAATTTTAAACAATATCGTCTTCTTGGCTATTTGTCAAATGTAGTAATGACTAAGCTACAATAACTTGATGTACTGATGGCAATTGGACACTCACTTTTGTTGTGATGCACTCAAGCTGACTGATGAAAAAGATTTATGTGATATATATATTATATTTTCATTTAATAGATAAACTCAAACAATCCTAACTTCTTGACCTTTGGATCAAAAATAATGGAGAAAAAATTATTTATTTTAAACAGAATTCAGTTCATTTTTTTTTGGTTACATATTGTTTGATTAAAAACAGAATGGGTTATACAACTTATCTTATCTTTAAAAATATATTTTATATGACATTTTTTAAATTTTATGCAACAGGCATATAGCTCAAAGCAGTCGCTTGCCCCCATTAACAAATTTTCTGAATTCGATTAACCACTAACCAACTTTATGGCTTATTTTATAGGACCACCTCCATGAGTCTCAGTTTTTGGCACGCCAATAACTTCTAGGGAAAAATATTTTGAATATGTTTCAGGTCAATTTTTGTCAGTTTTTTAAGATAAATTAAGCATATCGAAAAATAACCATATAATAGTTATAGGCAAAAGAATTAAATAAAGAGAATAAAATTGAAATTAACGTATTTTTTTTTTAATGAAAAAAAACGATAACAAACACTTATTTGTCAGATATTAAAATATACTTTTTTTTAATTAAAATTATTTTATGGCCTCATCGAGCCAACAATTCTCAGATACTTACCACATTTCCTTACCTTTTTGGACAAATTCTTATCCATAAGAGTCTCGCTAATAATATGGCTGAAATAATTTTTGTCTGTTGCATTTTTTTTTTTTTTTTGTGGTAAACAAAATTAAAAAAAATTGCTCATTTTAAGAAAATCTAGTAATAGTAGAGCTCCAGATTTTGCTCAAATATTTTCGAGCAGTGCGTGAATTTGAGCAACGAGCACTCGCACAGCTGTTCACTGCTCATTACTCGAAAATTTATCGAGAAGAGCATGATCATTTCGAGTATTTTGAATAAAACTTTGATTTTTTTCCAAATTTTTTTTTATTAATTTTAAATTTATTTATGCAAAATGTTAAAATCATTGAAACGCCAAAGAAATTTTGACAAACAAAATTAAAAATTGTTTGTTCCGCTGAGCAGTTAAGCAATGAGCGAGTAGCGAGCGAGAATCGAACAGCTCGCAGTGCTCGATACCCGGGTATCTGGAGCTCTAATTAATGCAAATTTTTTGTTATAAATTCTGAAAAGTAGTATTAAAATTAAAAAAAAAAAAAAAAACTATAAGCATTTAAAGCACAAAATTAATTTTTATTTTTTGCAAAAAAAAAATTATAATAATTGAAATAAAAAATAGGAGTTAAAAGTTCGTTGGTAATGGTCATTACTTCTGAGCCAAAAATATTAGGTAAAGGATAGATATTATATTTAAACGAAAAAATTATATGTAAGGAAAATTTTCAGAAATTAATAGTTATTATTTTTCCATTTTTTTTTATATTAAGGATAATACCAAAAAAATATTTTTTTTTTCAAATTCATTTAAAAAATATTAAATTCTCTATAAAAATTTCTTAAGCCTAATATTGGGCCGATGCTAGACTAGAAATTAGCACCTTGCGGAGCCTGAAGTAGTAATGAAACTATTTTTGTGAAAAAAATAATTTTTTTTGCGTCCATTTTTAATACACTTGTTGTTCTTGTTGTTATTTGAGAGCGCAGGCGTTGCCAAACGTCTGCTGTAAAAAAATATCTAAACAGAAAATATTGGAAAAATCGAATTTCCATATCAAAAGCAATTTGAATAAAAACGCGTTTTTTTTTTTTTTTTGTAAAAATATTTGTATGTGTATTTTTTTTTCAATATTTGCATATTTTGCTTCAACCCATCATCAATAAATAATTTGTTTTCATTGCGTCAATTTTTACAATTAAATATGTAACTAAAAATATTTTTTCTTATAAAAATTAATTATTGCTTAAATGCAATTAATGGCTAAAATTCAAATGTACTTATGTATGTATATGTATATGTATATATTTATATATATATAAAAGTGTAGGTAATTATGTATACAAGTAGTGAAAATAGTTTGATAAAATTTTACAAAAACAGTTTTTTTTTTCATACAGTTATTTTATTCATGTATGTATGTATGTAAATATGTATATAAAAATATTTATTTCTACAAAATGCTGCCCATTTGTGAGAATTTGTATTTACAATTCCATTTAAACTTAACTAATAATTAGCTAAAAGTACTATTAACAAAAATTATTTCACAAAATTTGTGTTTTTCATATAAAATATACAAAATTTACAAATAACCACTTATGTGATATTTACAATAAATTTCATTCTTTGAGGCTTTCGAAATTGAGCTTAATTGTAGTTGGTTAAAATAGTTGTAAAATTGTTTTGAGTTTAGATTTGTGGTAAATGCAAGGCCTGTTTACAATAGTTTGTTGTTGTTGTTGTTGCGTTAACTGTTAATAGGATTTTTTTTTCGATAGAAATATATGATTTTTGAACTGACTAGGTATTGAAATGTGATGATTTTTGTGCTTAAGTTTCCTTTTCTTTTCTTTTTAATTTTATTTTTTTTATTTTTTGAGTGGAAATCAGCGCGCATACTGGGTCTCAGCTCGAAGGTACTCATTTGGAATAAAGAATTTGTGAGATATGCGGCGCGCTGAAGATCAGAAGATGCTATTTGCTTTTCAACCGCTTGCTGATGGCTGGTGGGTTTCGAACTAGGAACTAATATTTGGTGGTACATGGCAAACACGGCTTGGCCGCGCTGAGCCTTTCCTCTCACATCCTTTACACATCGCATCGCCTTCTAGTGTTCCACGAACACCGGATAGTTGTGCAGTTCGTGCGCAGACGCAACCGAATCAGCCGCTACCGCGCTGGCACAACTGTTAGCACCGCTATTACTACTGTTGGCGCCCGGACAGCCACCTTCTGAATGTTTCGTTAGTAGCGACATGCGCGAGAAGGTCTTCGAACAGTTACCACAGGAGTACTTCTTGATGTCGGAGTGTGTTTGCAGATGTGCGCGCAAATTGGAGCGATCGGCAAAGGCGCGATGGCAATGCTGGCAGCTGAAGGGCTTCTCACCCGTATGCGTGCGTATGTGACCCTGCAACAGCCAGGGGCGGGAGAAAGCTTTACCGCAGATATTACACTTGCAGGGCAACGTATGTGTGCGTATGTGCATTTTGAGCGCGCCCAATGAGACGTAGGTTTTGTCGCAATCTTTGCAGCTAAACGATTTCTTCACTTGATTCCCCTCAGCGGCAGGGCAGTGGAATTGCTGGTGTTTGGTCAGGCCGGAGAAGGTGGAGTAGGACTTTTGGCAGTCGGGACATTGATAGCGTGGCGGCGCCGTTTTGTCCTTTTTCGTTGTGGGTGTGCTCGGTGCCGAGTTACTTTGACTGCCACACAACTCGCGCTTCTCGCCAATCAATGTGGACGACGTCTTCTGTGGCGTTTTCTGCAGCGTGCTGTGTTTGAGTGACAAGTCCTCGGGCAGCGATGAGCAATGTGGTTCAGGTGTGAGTGAACGCATCGAGTAGTATGAGGACTCGGAGTAGGTAGGTGAAATGGGCGCATGCGAATGATGATGATAGCTGAGTGCGGCTTGATAGGCAGGCGGCGCTGGATGTGTTACATGCGCTGCAGCATGGTAGGCAGCTGGTAGCGGGTATGGCATGAAGCGGTGTGTATGCTGCGAAGGCGATTGCGGCATATGGCAAACACCAATTGGCCGACGTATGAGCTCGGAGCGTACGGGCGGTGATACGGAATTGGCACGGCCATGCAGGTAATGTGGCGGTGGCGATAATGAACCCAGCGAATCTGCAGAGGGTGAACTGGGTGAGAGCAAATCACCACGCAGCGGTGAGATCTGTTGTGACAAATGTGGATGATTGATTGTGCGATAGAACTCTGCGGTGTATGGTGACATATGGAAATTCCAAGGCTGCAGACCGTACTTAGCGTACGTGGGTTTAGGCACAACAACAGAGGCAGCAGCCACCGCTGCAGCCGCAGCTAAAGCAGCTGCTTGTGTGGTGTTCGCAGTCGCATCACTTTGCTCTTCAATCTCAACACAATCGATGATCTCCTCCTCATCATCATCATCATCCAACATATCCATGGATGCATCGTCATCGGTGTGATCGACATCAACGCCCTCATCCTCGCAGCTATCGCTTACATTGATCAACTCATCATCGGCGTGTGTGTTGGCGTTGCTCTTGTTGGGCACAAAATTATCTCGTTCGTCGTAGGCGCGTTTCTTAAGACTTAAGTTTTCTGGCTGTTCGAGATGTGGCTCGTCATCATCCGACTGTATGGCGTTACTGCACATTTTCACATCCTCCACCACATCCGTTGAACTGTCCTCCTCGAACTGATAGTTGATGGGTCGCTTTTTCAAAGGACATTTGCTGTAGTTCTTCTCGCCCATCATATCCTCGACTGTATGCATTTTGTTGGATTTTATTTTAATATTTTTTTTTTTGTTCTTTAAATTTTTTAACTTCACTTGAGTTCTGCACTTTTCAGTATTTGTCTTTCAAAATTTCAGTTTTTTCAGATTTTTTTTTCAATATTCACATATCTTGTGGAAATTTGTTTTTCACTCTTTTCTTTCACACCGCGCTTACGCGTCTTCACTGCTATACACGCTGTGTACGTTGCGATCGTTTACCGAACGCCGACTGATTTCGGTTATTTTCAGAGTTTTTTTTTCTACTTCGATCACTTCTTTATTTTTTCAATTTCAAAAAATGTCAAAACGTAGCGCGTTCAATGGAACACAAACAAACTCTAGCAGCCGCAACGAAGAACTGTGCTGAGCCGCTACGTATCCTCGTTTTTATACTTTCCATGCTCAAACCACTCTCAAACCAAACCAGACGACCAGCAACCAATAGTGGTGGCTGCGTAAGCGCTCTCCAACTCGAGCTCGGTTTCATGCTCAAACAGCTGGTTGAGAGCGGATTTATATGCGCGCTCATCAGGGTTGCGGTGAGCAGGCTGCGCTGTCTGTTTGCACCGAGAGCGCGTCTATATTGCTTGGGAATAGCTGAGATGTGAGACTCTCGCAGAAACTGTATTTACAACGCACACCATAACCACCACCACCACCACCAGCAGCAGCAGCACCAGCACCAGCAATAACAACAATAATAATCACCGTAGTAAATACGCCACCAGCAGTAGTCAACCAGCCAGCTGAAAGCAACAAAAACTGACCCAAGAGTCGCGCAACCACCAATCGTCGCCACTTCTAAAGCCGTTATGTGTAAACCTGTTTTTTAACCAGCCGCATGCCGGAGCCACTGAAGCGAAGTTGGTTATGTTTGCATGCTTGTTTGTTTGCTTGTTCGCTGGCTGGCTAACTGGCTTGGGTGGCTCAGTTGCTGGCTCTGACTTGGTCTGTGGCCGCGTGCCGTTTATGGTCAGATTACAACAAAACAACAACGCAACTGTTCCACTGCTGGTTTGTAGCGCATGAACGTATTTGTGTGTGTAAGTATGTGTGCGCATGTGTGCGCATGTGTGTGTGTGTGAGTGTGTATGTGCTGTTGCGCCAATCAGATTGTTAGACAATACATTAAAATTCATTTGATGCTTATGTGTTGTTGTTGCTGTTGCAACTAGTTTGTATATAAACTCATTGTTGGCATATAAAGCAGAAGCGCGCACACTGAGTCTCTTCTCAGTTGCTCTTAACACCAGCGTGCTCCGTTGCAGCAGTAAAGTGTGTTGTCTGGCGCTCTTCCACCATATGAATTACGCCGGCGAACGTCAACCCTCGGCCTCGTTAATGCTCTAATTTACATACATATGTACTTTATCGAGCTCCTCACCGTTGTTGTTGTTGTTGTTTTTTCTGTTGCTTTTTCTCCGCTTCAGTGGTTCACTGTGTTCTCGTAGGTGCTCATCGAAAGGATCTGTTGCGGTGCGCTCAACAGCAAGCTGAGCAACAAGCAACTCGCGCATATAGCTGGCGCGCTGGCTGCCTACTCTTGCGCTCTGCATAGGCACCTGGTTGGATGGTGGCGTATGTGGCATTGCTTGCTGGAGCATTTAGTCTAAAAATAAATGCGCATAGCGGCAGGCAGGTGTTGCTTGTTTGCTCTGTTGCGGCAGCAGACTTGTGCTGTGGGTTTGAAATTTTCGTTGCGCGTACATGCGATGAGCTCGGGATGAATGCGAGTTTAAAGCGTTTTTTGACTGTCGTAGACTTTTTTTGAAAGCGAAAATTGAAAGTATAAAAAAAATTTATATTAATAATTTTTTGGGACAGGAGTAAAAAGTAAATAAATGAAGTAAAATATAAATAAAAAAGATAAAAATAACAGAAAAATTAAGAAAAATAAATAAAAATTCATATAAACAATTTAAAATTTGCTGAGCATGAATTTCAATTTTTAAGAATAAAAATACGAATCAAAATCAAAATAAAAATAAAAATAAAAATAAAATAAAATAAAATTTAAATTAAATTAAATTTTAATTAAATCATGAAATTCTACTTGAACGGTGGAGCTCAAGAGCTGAAGTAAAGAAAAAATAATAATATAAATGTTTAAAATATAAAATTTCCGAGAAATAGTAGCATTAGTAGTAGAATAGTAGTTTCTAAAGCAGACTTATGTACATAGATTTTTAAATTCAGCCCATTGCAAATATATATGAATTATTGCAATTTTCTGAAATATGTTAAAATATGAGGAAAAAAAATTTAAAAAAAAATTGAATAGAAAATATCGAAAATAATTTTTTTAAGAAAAATCAAAGTGGATTTTTTCAATATATATATTTTTTTTTAAATTATATTCTCGCCATTGGTTTGTGTAATGGTTTTTGGTTTTTTCGTTTCTTTAAGGAATTTTTTTTTTTTTTTTTGAAAGCAGAGCTCACGGACAGAATTTCTAAATTTAATGCATAGCGAGCAGAAGTGTACTTTTACACTTTTAAATGTTTTAAAAAATGTGCGTAAAAATGAAAAAAATAAATTTAAAAATAGCATAAGTTTAAAAATTAGTTAAAAAAAATTAAGAAATTATATTTTTTTAAATGAAAAACACTTATTATGGTTTAAAATATTATTAAATAAATTAGATATTATGGTTTTCCTTTAAACCTCAACCTTTTCTTCAGAATTTTTAGCAACAAAAGAACTAGGTTCAACATAAAACCAAATTTAATTTGCTAAAATTTTTTGAACAAATCAGTCCTTCAATAAATTATAATAGATTTGCTTTTGAGAATATAAATATTAATAAGCAATCAACAATTTTACAATAAAAACTCTCCAAAAAATATCCATAATTAAAAGAATATATATATTAATTAGCGGGCCACAGCGTGCTTTGCTGCACCTATAAAAAAATCAAGAAAATCTAACTGAAATTTTGAATTTTCGATTTTTTTTGGAAAAGTAAATAAAAAAATTGATTTAAATTTTTTTCCAAACTTTTTTATCACTTTCTTTCTCTTTCTACTTCAACACCACATACAACGTAATGTATGCGTTTTTTGGAATTTTACATGTATTTGTTGTTGTTGCATGTATTTTGTATGGATAGCAACCAATGTAAACTCAAATGGTCATATCCCTGAAACGGCTGCGCCAATTTGAATCACATTATCATTAACCTTATCCTAATATCCCTTTATAACTCCTAAAAACTTGGTGCAATTTGATCTGGTGGTTCTCATGTTATAGGCCTTCATCAAAATTTGAATTGATTTATATATATATATATATATAGATTTTTACAAAACTACTTTTCAAAATTTTGAGATACAAGTTATAAAAAAATACATCCTAAAAAAATTCAATATTCGAAAAAACAAAATTCCTGAAATTTTTTCTCCGTAATTTATGGTTAAAATTGGGACTAAATAATTATATATCTACTAAATAATAAAAGCCGTAGAATGTACTTAGATCGTTTAGGTATGTACTCGTAGAATGCAGTGTTTAGTATGTACATCAACATTTTAAAGAAAGTTAAGAATTTTATATATCCTTATGGACATAATTAACTGTTTTTTCATAAGAAAATGTACAGACTGCGTTCAGTTGTACGAAATAATTAAGTTCATACTCGTACATATACATACATATATATATTCGCAGCTTTTCGCAGCTAGGCCAAAACTACTCAAAAGGTATTTTGAACAATTTTTTTATCATTTAAAAAAAATTATATATTATAAAAATCAATGTTTGAAAAGCACTATGCAGATACATTTCATAATTTTATTGAAGAAAATATATATAAAATAAAACATTAAAAAAATTGAAATTAATTTATAAAATTTAATTTGACATTTTTTTGAGTGAGAAGAACGTTTTTATATAACACGTTTTTTTTAAATATATTTATATATATATGAATTGTATAAAATATGTTTTACAACTAGCAGCAATTCTCACGAAATTCGTAATGAATTTGTAGCAGAATTTTTTTATTGAAAAAAAAAAAACGTTGAAATTTTTAATTATGAAAATCGTTTTCCAATTGTCTTATTTTATTAATTAATTTTTTTTCATATAATGAAAGTGTATATTAATAAAGTATTTAATCAAGTATTATAGTTTAAAAATATATATTTTCAAAAAAAAAAAATTTTTTTTTTGTATGACATAAATTAAAAACATTTTTGGAAAGTTAAGCTTTTTTTACAATAATAAAATCAACCCTTTTAGCTTCGAAATTTTAGGGGATTTCATTTAGTTTATTTTATGGTTATATTTTTTAACTAAAAAAAATTAAAAATTAATTAGTGAAATTTTTTACGGTATTAAAGGGTTCGAAATGCCGTCATTCTGAAATTTTTTAAACTTAACTAAGCGCCTGAAACTAAGCTTTGAACTATCAATATACATACATTTATTTCCTATTTATTTTTTTGTTTTCAACATTTTCCGATTTTTAAAAAACAAAAACATTATTAGTATATAAACATTTTCAAAAATGATTTGGTACAATATTTCAAAAAAAAATTAAAATTTTTTTTTTAAATTTACATTTATTATATTTTTTTTAATATTTTCCGATTTTTAAGTTAAATTTTCAAAAATATTTTTAGGACAATACTCGAAAAAAAATATGTTTTGAATCCAAATCTTTAAACTTTTTAATACATACTTGTATACATGTATGTATGTTATGCATGAATTAGATCCTCACCTGTCACTGCAAAGGACTCAAAAATCTCTGTAACACATAGCAGCCAGCCAATGTAGCGTAACCTATGTGTGACGCTCACTGCACAGAAAATTTCGTTTTGTAACTTATTTTGTAATCTATAAACATGTATACCAAATAATATTTAATATTTTTAAGATCATTCAAGATTTTTGGTTTGTAATTTATTTAATTTTTTTTTCTTTCAACTTTTTCCAAATTAGAAAAACTCTTACTGATCTCCAATGCTTGCAAATAAAAATTTAAAATTTTATTTTAAACTATATATATATATTGGAATGAAACATAAAGATTTTATATTGTAAAATATTAAAAAGAAATATTTTTAATATTTGTTTAAATAAATTGTTAACTAAAGAGTAAGTTTTCATAATTTTTTATTTTTTTTTAATAATATTTTCTTTAGTTTTATATCGTTAATTAAAGTCTAGTTCCTCTATAGCGTCTTTAGTGCTAAATGTAGTACAACTAAACAGAATATCATTATTTTTTGTAATGTTTTTTTAATTTTTATTTTATTTTATTTTTTCCCTTTTTCTTAAATTAATTTTTGTTGTTATTATTATTCGCTTTTCAAACTTATATACCTTAGCTTTACATAAATGATTGAAATACATAATGGATGCAGTAAATAAAATAATTCACTCTCTTTATTTTTCAATATTTCTCTTATTTTCTGTACAATTTTGTTCGATTTCCACTGTTCCTTATGAAATAGACAATATTCCAATGGGACAACTCTCTTTCCTGGCTTTGTGCTCTCTTTAATTTGTATCTGCGTTGAACTCTTACGAAAGCGTTTTTCTTTACCTCATCATGCAAAGGTGTTGATTACATACATATGTACATATGTAGCTACTTAACTTAAATTTTGATATAAATGTATATATATATATCAATGTAACATTCGTATGAATGTATATATGAAAATATTTTTACTTTGAGTGTATGAATTTCTCTATATTTCATTTTATTTTAAGTTTATAAAGAACGTTAGAACCTTTGACAACTATATACATATACATATATGTGCACATAAGGAAGGAGCCCTTATGAAAACCGATTGGCAAAAGTGAAACCAAAAAATCTAATTTTTTAATGCTTTCCAATCAAGTCTTCTTTACTGCTTTCACTAATATAGTTATCGAACAAACTCCATATTTTGTTATTTCAATAGTGAAATCACAAAGAAAATCGCTTTTTTTTTTTTAGAAAAAAATCGGTTTTTTAATTTAATCAATTCACGAATTTCATAGTTTTGAGAAAAAAATAAGAAGAATTTCAGACAAAAACAAAATAGTTTCATATCGCCTCAGAACTTTCAAATGCTTAAAAATTGAATATAAGAAAATTTTGAAAGTGACCTCATTTTTTACGAACGAGTAACAAGATCAATTTTATTTGGAAAAGGCAAAAAACGATGATCTACCTGAGCGAAGTACCAAACTAACTCATTTCATGTACATAAATGGTACATAAACTTTGGTCTGAAGTATATTAGTACCAGAAAGAGAAGAGATAAACCCATCAAAATCTATACCTATTGGATCAGAACGACGAGCTGAGTTGATTTAGTCATATTCGTCTCTTTGAACCTCAGTTTTTGAAATATTACAATGAAACTTACTTTTTATACGTGCATTTGTCGGAACTGGCCTGGTCGGATGACCATATTTAAGAATTTTTAGAAATTTTGTGTCAAAAAGCATCTAAGAGCGTGGTGAAAGCGACAAATAAATATTGGTATTGAAAATCAGCGAAATCTAGTTTACGGATTACGTAATAAACGTAAATAGAATGAATTCAATATAAATTTTTTCATGAAATTCTATTTTGATCATAAATTTTGAACCTTGTGTGGCATGTAGCACAGTCGTGTTGGAACCACATTTTGGGTCGAAGTCGGGATCTTCAATTGCAGGCAAAAAAATTCGGTTATGACATGACCGTAACAGTCTCGCCGTTGTCATTTTCAAAGAAGTAAGGTCCAATCACACCTCCCGACCAAAGACCAAAAAGCGTACCAGACAGGAAGTTTTTTTTGAGTGTTATGACCGAAGAATAAATGTGACCCGTCGCTGAAAAAAATTTTGTTGGAAAAATCGTGGTGCACTGCTTGTGATTCTGGCGACACTCAATCGAAGTAACTATGGCACTAGGGTCTCCAGCTAAACTTTCGCTTACAACAGAGATATTTGAGGTGGAACAAGAAAACAGATGATGCCCGGGCCTTACAATATCTGTAACTGCTCACGCTCAAATCACCATTTTTCTTTAGTAAATTGCAACAATTTTAACGCGGTTTGCAGCGTTTGTTAAGCTTTGGTTTGACAGTTCAGTTTAAAGTTGGTTCAGTGGCTCTTCGGTCGGTAAATCTTTCACCATTAAGAGAGTTTTGCAGAGAAAAAAATAAATAGTAACCAGAGAGTGAAAGGTTCGGGCTTGTTTGCCGTCAATTCAGGATTTGAAGTCGTTTGTGGAGGTTCACCGGCATTTGACCAGGATTCTTTTTTTTATGTTGTCTTATTTAAACCATCTTTATTCGCCTTTGATTATTTGCTTCACAAATGGTTCGATTTTGTTACATTTCAGAAGCGTTTCACTGATAGTACTACCACAACAGTGATGCGGAATAGCTCCGCTATCTTCGGGCAGCTTTCATGCCGCTTTTGCTTCGCAAATTGTAGAATTTCAAAGACTTTTTGAGTGACTGGTGGACAAGAATTAGATGGATCCGGCGTTCACTTACAGCATCAACAACATCTTGTGCCAAAAACGTGTTTCTTGCTATTTCTCCAAATAATTTTTTCGGCAGTATTTTCACTATTGCTGCTACCAGTGAAGTTCTTTGAACTAAAATGAAATTCAATCGAAGCAACTGTGCTAAGAAAACGAAATTTTTGTTTTGTATCAAAATCTCAAGCAACAGCTGAGAGCACTCGCAGATGATTCCATCATAAAAAACATATAATTTACACCTAGAAATCCTAAAATACATTAAAAAAAACTCCCGGCTCCTTTTTGAAATGCGTATATGTATATATCATTGATATCGGTGATTGGTGAGTAAGAAACCGCACAGCTGATATCCAAGCCCCGCTATGACCCCAACTTTGCCTTCTAATTCATAATTGAAATTTTACTTCCTAATTTCACATTGCAGTTGTTCCGTTTTCTAACATCCAAAAAAAAAAATAAAAATGTAAACAAACAGACGCACGTTCAATGTTGCACCTTCCACTTATGCAACGGCGAGTGGCGAACATCTAAAATTACATAACAAATAAATGTAGTAGGAAAACATGAAAAAAATAACTGAAAACGAATAAAAATGCTGAAAAGAGAATTATTTTCAAAATTGCTATAGTTGTTGTTGTTGTAGCATGTGTGGATATTCAAATTTTACAGTTACGCACATATAGAGTTATTCGATTACAGTGCAATAGACTTTTATTGCTTGCATTTTTTGGTAATTCAATACCAGCATGTCCTGTTTGTCAGGATAACGCACTTTTCCTCACTTTCCTCATTTATTCGAGGTTATGTGTAGATATATGCATATGTTTGTTGTGTATGTACTCAAATACTTGTGGAAAAACTCAGCTGGTGGGCACTTTACACCCAACGCCGCTGTTACTGTTGGGGAGTTTGTTGCCACTCGAGGGGATATCCTGTCAATAACGCTTGAACCGTTATGTGCTGCAGCACAGAAGAAAGGACACTTCGCGTGTGTGGGTGTGCGTAAATTTTAATTGTAATATTGAGTAAATACGCGTACTTCGTGTGTTGCACCGTTCGTGGTGTGGGATTGGCGGCTCTCTCTCTCTGTGTCAGCTGTGCCGTTACTTGTGCACCATAAATGTCATTATGAATGTAAAAAAAATATCATAAAGTACATCGAAGTTGCTTTATATGTTTTAATAGGCATACATATATACATATGTGCATATATTTACAGATTTTTTATGTTGAGGTCATGTGAGATCAGTCTCAGCTGTTGCCGGCGATTTTGGAGAAACCGATTTTTTGATTACTTTCTCATTTCACTTCGATTTTATGACATTTTAGAGGAATTGAATGGACGATATAACGGTAAGAATCGAAAATGAAAGATGAAACCGGAATAAATCTGCCAGCGGAAATGCCGTTAGTTTGTGAATTATAAATATTTAAGAAAAGTTAAACAAAATTTTTGTTATGCAGCGAATGTTTTCTCACTTTCTCTGGTCAGAGCCCAGCTGTGTCGAGATCTTCGAGCTAAAGTTCGCAGCCACCACATTCGGTTGAATTCATCATACAAAATGGACAAATCATCAAAGTGTGGGGAAGATTCGTATAAAAACCATCTCTGTCATCTACTGTGGCGAGAAGATATCTTTAGACTTACGGAGAGCCCAAAAGGAGAGTCTTCGCAGGCATAACTGCTTTAAGCTTCTAGGTAACAAAAAAATTTTGCTTTCGTTTTGCAATCAACTAAAGTGAGTGGACATCTGTTTTAGAGTAATGCATCCGAGCTCAGTACGGGTAAAGAAAAACTCATATTTAGAAGTTGACTGCATTGGTAAAAAAAAACCCAGAGCTCAGTACGTGTAAAGAAAAATTAATTTCTAGAAGTTGATCCCATTGGTAAGAAACCCAGAGAGAATGGCTCGGCGATCGTAGTGTCCGAGTGAGTAGACTACTGCTACCATGGCAACTGCTGCTACAGATGTGCTCCTGTGTATAGGATAGTGGGTTCGAAAACTGACTAGAACAACATCCAAAATTATATGAAAAGATTATAAGTGCGATCGTCTCTCGGCAGGAAATTTCAATCCTTTTGAGTGTATTTCTGCCAAGAAATAAAAATCTTCTCATGAAAAATTCATCAGCCTTTCGGAGGATTCTTTCTTGTATTAAACAGAAGGGCCTTCATTCGAAAAAAAACCTAGACGCACACCATAAATTGGACAATCAGCAGCAGGCCAGAATCATCAGTGCGGCAGCGCACATAAACTTACATATCTTTCTCAAGAAAACGCTTAGTTTCAATTGCAATTCCGCGCACATTATATGATACTCCTAAGCTCCTTGTTTCCAGAGTACATGACAACCATCTGAATCAGAGTGAAGAAGCGGAGAAATGGTCTACCGCTTTAAAGATTTCTACCCTTTCTGAGCCTGGCAAGAGTATCGCTGCAAGATCGCCATTAGAAAGTTACTCCTCACAGATTCTAACTTAAGGCCGAAGAATTTCTATAACGAATTTCTATTACAATAGATGGGTAGATGGGTTGAGACCATTTAAGCTAGTCTGTTGATATCCGGCATTACGAATATATGTACATATTCCACTGCGCACATCCACAGTGGAGTTGGGAGTACGATCAACGGACGTTTAAGGAACTTGTGAGCATGAAGTTGAAACATAAACCCTCGACAGCGAATGAGAAGAAAGTTTAACAATCCCAAACATAAAACATTTTTATCAGAATGGGACTGTTTGAAACCCTAAGTGAACTCAGTGTCAGCAATTATTTCAACCTTACCTAGCTCTGATTGTCAGAATTTCTACTTTAAGGATATAGATCATGATTTCTGAACCTTTTAACGCTGACGAACTACCGACAGAAAATTCCCACAGCAAAACTTTCGTTTAGATTCTATGCATACTTGAAGAGACCCATTGGTCTTCTGCGGCAGAATTATTGCCCTTCATTGAATAAATGAAAGTTGAACAAAACGAAACAGCAATCCGATCACTTAAGGCAGGGATCTGTGGGATTTTCACCATCAGACCTCTAGTAAAGAGAAATCAGTCTTTCCAGAACCTTATAACAGTTTTCGCAGCACCGGAGGGTATCTCTCTCTTGGTCTCTCTCTCTCTCTCTCTAACCCTATCTCTACCTATCTCTCTCTCTATCTCTATCTCGGCCTGTTTCTCTCTCTTTGGCTTTTTGAAAACATGTTCTGTTCTGGTAATCAAGAAGCCTAATCCATCATATATGCCCGTGCGGCCGCTGTCAATGAGTTCAATTATGGCTGCGTGAGCTCATGCTTTTCTACTAAATCTGCTTCATCGATTTGTTCTTCCCCATAAGGTATCTGAATAAAACCCACCGACATTTAGTAATCGTGAGAAAATCGGTAGTCAACTTCTATGCGCACTCGATTCAGTCACACGCCAATTATCTGCATCGAATTAAATATGGCAAAATTCATGCATTAAATCCACATAAAAAGAAAAAATGTCAAAATATACACTCAACAAAATGATATATGAGCTACATGGAGGGGGTATCATTTTCGCGCCCAACAAGAACAAGAACAAATACAAACTCAAAAAAAAGTGGCAGATTTTAAATCTGAAACATCCTTGCCTCAACCAGTAATGGATTGTTGATGAGGCAACCGAAGTAGTGAGGGCATGTCAAAAAACTAAAACGGATTTGAATTTGAGAAAACAACTACTTAAAATTCATGACAGAATTAGAAAAATTTTATGTAAGAGTGGTAGAGATGCGTGGTTACAGTACCACTACAGCGAAGCTGCAAACTTTGCTTTGTTGAGAGAAAGTAATAGCTCACAAGCGAAATTTCTTGCTAAAAATCGGACTACTCCGAAAAAATACCAAAATGGTACTAAACGATTAAAAAGAAAATAAAATTAAATTAATAAAAAAATATTTAAAAAAAGGAAATAAAATGGAAAAATAAAAAAAATTTAAAAATTAAATTAAATTAAATAAATAAAAATAAAGAATAAATTAAAAAAAATATTAAAATTAAACTAAATGAAAAAATAAGAAAAAATTAAAAACAAAATTAAAAATAAAATAAACAAAAAAAAAATAATAAAAAGTAGATAAAGTAAAATAATATAAAAGAAATGAAATACGATTATAATAGAAATATACCTAATACCTTTTAAGTCAGGATAATACTAAAGGTCCTTTCATTGAGTTATTTCGAAATTTCAGGACGATATTTTGACATCTGTCAAACATAACTATCAAACCAAGCATGTTTTGTTTTAGTTAAAAGTTAAGCATTTATGAAACTGGAAGAGACTAGATCGGTTACAGATATTGTAAGGCTTGTGCGTGAGCGTTTTACTCATTCCACCTCAAACATCGCTGCTGTAAGTGAAAGTGTAACCGAAGACCCGAATGTGTCTATTTCTTGACAATCTGAAGAGCTGGGGCTTTTTCTCACGGAACTTTATAGCGTATTCTACACTTGGACTTACACCTACATCCATATAAAGTCCAGCTCACATAACAACTGAAGCCAACAGCAGTTGACGGTGGTCCTTCCAACAAAACTTTCTTCATCAACACAATGCACATTTCTCACTCGGAGTCGCGTTTGGGGCTCCGAGAATCCTCAGATAATAGTAGAGAGTTCATTAGTCCCAAAAAAATTTACTGTCTGGTGCGCTGTTTGGTCTGGAGGTGTGATTGGATCTTATTTCTTTGAAAGTGATAACGGCGAGACTGTTACTATCAATTCGGGGCGTTATGGTCGTATGATAACCGATTTTCTTAGCCCTATTTTTGATATGCAAATGAAGAACAAAACTTGGACAATATGTGGTTCCAACAAGAGGGTGCCACATTCCATACAACAAGAACGAATATTGTTTTGTTGCGCGAGAAATTTCCCGGCAGCGTCATCTATCGTCTTGGCAACCGATGTCAATTGGCAACCGATATTGTGCAATTTGACACCGCTGGACTCATTTTTTTTTGTGGGTTACGCGAAAGAGCGTGTTTATGCGGATAAACTTTTAACTCTACAGCGCTTGAAAACCAACATTTGTCAAGTTATGGCTGAGATACCGCACAATATCTGCCAAAAAGTGATCGAAAATAACCTCAAGCGGATCAAAGTTTGAAAAAATTCACGAGTCGGTCATTTGAATGATGTAGGGTTTCACATATAATGATAAGGCTCAAAATTTATAATAAAAAAGGAATTACATAAAAAAAAAAATATTTTATGAACTTTAATTACGTTTATTTTAGAAAAAGCAAAATGGATAACCCTGTATATTAGAAGAGACATTCATTTTTGTAAATATTCAGAACGAACTAATAAGTAGTGCCTTATTGTATTTTAAGATACCGTTAATATATTATTGCCTTAAAAATCCTAATTTGAAGAAACAAAAAAAAATACTTTGGCTCAGAACTGAACTGGTCCACTTTGAACTAAAAGGAGACCACTATGTTTGTGACGAGAATTAATCTATTTGATTTCAGTAAATAAATAAAAATGAGTTTTGGTATACTAGTTACGAAGTAGTTTTCAACTAGTTCATTTGCTTTCAGAAATTCAGTATACAATAGGTGTACTGAAATCGACTCTAACTCAGCGTACTGATGCTATTTTTAGTATGCAATTACATATCTACAACAAATATAACGCCCAGTATTTTCAATTGCTGTTGCCAGTACAAGTATGTATGAAGCGCACTTACTGCCGCATAAGGCTCCGCGCCTGTAGTATCATCTGTAAGTATAAATGTCTCCTTTTTGGAAAGGATATCTCACTGTTGTCATGCATTTATGCACTCAATCATCGGCTAAGTTGCAACAAAACAATATTAAATATGTTATATGTAGCTATGTTGCATAAGTGCCACTGTGCGTGCTGATGGTGGTGCGAATGCCGGTACGTCGACAGACAGACGCGTGTCATGTGCGCATGCGCCGCCACTTAGTGTGCAACAGAGTATGGCATGAATGAATGAATGATGAATATTATGTTTGAGTGAGGGGTTTTTACTAATTTAAAAGTAGAAAATATTTTTTTTGCTGTTTTGTACGAACTCAAAGCGGAGTTTGTTTGCTTGTTTGCTGTTCTAGGTGAAGCGTCAGCTGTTGGCATGTTCCGTCCTGTTGGTGATGTATTTAAATAGCAATTTTTTTTGCTTTTTAATTTATTGTATGAATATTCGGTTGTAGTTATTTAGAAGGGTGATTTATGCTGCGCAGCATTACAACATTTCCGAAACACAATTTGCGCATGCGTTGTTGGACAAATTCAATTGATTTGGGTTTTTCTATTTTTCTCCTTTTTTAATTTTGCAATTTTCCGTTCACAACTCATCAATGATTGACGAGTTTTCATTTGCCAATTGCCTCTTGAGGATAACAATAACAAGATATTGAGACATACTTCAGCAAGCAAATGCATATGTTGCTTGACACTCATGCACGTGACCCTGCTCGAATTGCAGAACTCAAAAACTATGTCTGCTCATATCATCTATTTGATGTATCCCAAATCGCTGCGGCGCAATAAATAAATTTTTTAAGAATTTCTTTTAAGCCAATTTGGCAAACTTGTTGTTTAATTGGATAATTTCGTAATTATTATAAAAATATATGTATATGTATGTACGCTCTGAGCTTTATGTTCTCAAACGGCTCATATGTCAACTCAATTAAAATCAATTAAAGTTTTCTAGAGTTCAATTTCAAGGCAAGTAAATTGAAAAAGGGTTGTTTTTAGTTGAAAATTCTTAGTTAGTTAGTTCTTGAAGTTTCTTGCGCGTGGAATCCTGATCAAGCACATTTGGACACTGCTGTCACTTTGTGATACCTACAGTGGGCTTGATATTCCCCTCGCTTTCGCAAATATCCATACAATTCCAAAGAAACTTACGAAGAAAACGAGCTGCACTAAGAACCGAGCAGTGTCAGAGGTAATGCTCTAGCGCTCCCGCTTCGTTTATGCCCCTGTAGCTGCGACTGAAGTTATTAGAGAAATGGCGCATTCCCCTACCATGAGACCCCATCAGACCGCGTACGTACGATTACTACTGTTTGGAAGAAGTATATAATTTCTTATCTTATCTTCGCTAAATGGCCAGATCTGTGTGCTTACATTACATTTGGTTTCATCCCCACCATCTGGTATTGGTCTTACTGATCGCGAGTGGGTATTTTGATGAGGAGAGAGGTACGCCTACGTCGTATGCAGAAATAACCGTATGACTGTACCATTTTTGTTTGGAATTTTCGTTGAAAAAGTTTTGTCGAAACAGAACACTGAGGTTTTATAATTCACCTCTTACGAGAATGGTGTAGAGTGTTCTGTACTTTGGTTTATCTATGTCTATCGGGGTAATATTAAGAAGAGTTTCAACGATTTTCGTAAGAGCTGAAAGCAGAGCTTGAAATGAGGACGGACGACGCCAAGTCAAGTAGTTGTGCCCAGTGATTTGTCCACCACGCAGTGCCACCGAAGTGCAGTTGTGACAATCTCGCATAAGGCATTATTAAAAAGCTCTGAATATCGACGAAAACACCTAGTATGCACTCTTTGAGAGCGAGGTATTTCCCAATTCTCTTCACAATACCGTATAGAACGGTATCGAAAGAAGATCGAAGATCATTTTCCCCTGCCTGCTTACTTGAAAAACTGTTATTCTTCTTCTTTGGCATCAACAAAGCGCGCCACTCATTCCTTCTTTTCACAGTTTGATACCAGTTGGATCGCTATCCACGTGATCCTTCCAGCGAAAAGGAGATCTTCCCCTTCCTCTGCTTCCATATGCGGGTACTTTCATTATTTGGGACGACATCACTTATCCAGTACAGCCGCTCTCTCTTGATTCGCTGAACTATGTCAATAGCCTCGTACAACTCGTACAGCTCATTGTTCCAACATCTGCGGAAATCGCCTTTGCAAAAGCGCAAAAGGCCATACATCTTCCGCAAAACCTGGATGTCGACATCGTCTACGCAGGACGGGATTAATGGGCGATTTGAGAGTTTGCTTTTGGTTGGTCGAGAGACAACTTTACTTTTCAGCTTCAAGAGTGATTCTGCGTGGGATTTCAAGGCTGACATTATTGGGATTGTTGATGCTGGCTCCAAGATAGACGAAATTATCTATGACTTTGAAGTTATGAGGAGATATTTCGTCTTGTCCGAGTTCATCGCGAGACCCATTCGCTTCGTTTCTTAGTTTGACTTGGAGAAAGCCGAACTTACGGTGTGGTTGTGATGTTTTTAAAATATTTTTGCTTGTATATTTAGCTCTGGAGCTCTTAGTGACATGAAGAAAACACACGACAAAAAGTCTCATTCTCTGCCTCGTTTAGCATCGAACGGCCTAGAGAGATCCTTCCCAATTCCGACAACGCTTCTGGTGTTATCCAGAATCAGTATACATTGCCTTGTTTGACTATTTTCTGCAATGAAGCTCAGAAGCTGATGAATGCACCTTGTCAGCTCTTTGTCGCCATATGTGAATAGCTCGGCCTGTAAGCCATCGGCTCCCGCTGCTTAGTTATTTTTTAAAAAGGCAATCGCTGTTCGTACTTCGTCATAGTCGGGGTTTGGAATGTTTGGAAGCATCTAGGGGTTGTAGCCATGTGTAGAAGTTTACATAAGTTAGGAAAGTTTTTGACTGCCATTCGCTTGGGAGTAGCCAGCAACGATTATTTTGCATATGGTTCAAGTAGCTCACTACTTCCAGTCTTAGACCAAATATACTCGAATTCTCCGAGGCTGAACGCAGGGCTTCGAACATACTACCTGAAAATCCTACTTTTCTTACAACACTTTCTTACTGCGCCAAAATTCATATAATAATTCTTAAAACTGTTCAGACTGTTTATCCAAAAATCCAATGTTAAATATTAAAAACTTTCGAGGATTCGAGTTTGTAAAAAATAATTCTTTTTCAATATCGCTGCCAGTCCTCAACTCTTTGTTTATGCTCATTTTGAAGTTGTAAATTCTGTGCGCTCAGAAAATTGTTTTACCTATGCTCAGATATGTACGTACATATGTATGTAGAGCTATACGTATGCTTGTATTCATACCTAAGAAAGCAGTAAACATCTCTACTGAAATTTCTTTATTACCAAATCCGTGCCATTACTTATGTAGACATCAACAAGCTTCTCAATTGTCAACGAAATCCACACCAGAGCTTTGACAAAACGCAAAGCCTGAGAGAAAAAGGTCAGCAAGAATTAAGTAACGGCAGCAGTCAGCAGGTAAGCAGGTCCATATTTCCCAACAAGAAAAAAAATTAAGAAAAAAATATTCACAATGACAATCGAGCAACGAGTGAAATGCAGATGAGCCAAATTGCCAATATCAACGATCATTTGCCATATAAAAACGACACAAATACCAACAGCCGCCGAGAAGGGGGCAGCAGAAGAGGAAGAAGTGTTTGATTTCAAGTTTTGACCCTTTGACTTGACGTTGTCAGCAACAAATGGTTTGTTGTACTTTTCCATTTCTTCGGTGATTTCCATACAATACTACGAGGTAATCGTACCCCAGTGGATGCAACATGCAACATATTGCTGAACATAACTTACAACAAATTATGTAGGCTCTCGTAGCGATAAGTAAAAAAAAGGAAGAAAAGGCAGGAATATGAAAGTGTTAAAAGCAAGTGCTCTTGGTGAAAGATGACGAGGGCGCACGTTGAAGAGGAGACCGACCCTTTGTTTTTAACAACAATGTGACTTACATACTTCGGAGGTGTTGAAAGTTCGTGCTTACCGACACTTGATGGTGTTGAAATTTGAAGCTGAGTATGGAAGGATGTGAGACGATGATGGTAGGGGTTTTTTTAGAGCATATGCATACTTTGTGTTCGATTTTTATTATTAAAATTTTAAATAATAAATATTAAGGCAATTTAACAGAAAAAAAATTATATTTCTCAAAGACTTACCGAATTGATCAGGTCCAGCACGCAGTGAAGAAAATATAGCGGCCGTAGCTGAGAGTGTACACGAAGACTGTGAGAGTCGATTCGGCACCGTTCGCAGCAACTCGGACGTATGGAACGACTTGGCGCATTTTGCGTCGAGATATTAGATTGAAAGCGTACAAAGTACAGCTTGTGCATGAACTGAAGCCGCTCGACCTTCCCAAGCGACATCGCTTCGCTCTATGGACCCTTGAAAAGTTCCAAGAAAATCCGATGTTTTCAAACCAAGTTTTGTTCAGCGATGAGGCCCATTTCTGACTCAATGGGTATGTAAACAAGCAAAATTGCCGCATTTGGGACGACGAGCAACTTGAAGAAAGTCAAGAGCTGTCTTTTGGTGTTATCTTTGGTCCACATTTCTTCAGAAATGATGCCGGTGAGAACGTAACCGTCAATGACGATCGTTACGCGCCATGATAACCGACTATTGGATGCCTGAAATTGAAACTCGTGATCTCCGCGACGTTTGGTTTCAACAAGACGAACAAGACGGCGCCACTTCCCACACATCGCATCAATCTGTGGATTTATTAAGGGAATACTTCTGGAGCAGATAACTTCACGTTTTGCGCCGCTCGATTAACCACCAAGGTCGTGTGATATCACACCGTTAGACTTTTTCCTGTAGGGATATGTAAAGTTTAAAGTCTATGCGGATAATCCCGCTTCGATTCAGGCTTTACCAGTCGAAATGTTCGAACGAGTCACCGAAAATAGGACTCAACGGATGGACCATCTGAGACGTTTGAAAATTTGAAAGAGATAATCTTCAGGAAATAAATGCCAAAAAAAAGCTCTTTCGAATGATAATGAGAATGATTCCCCATTAAATTTGAATTTTCTGTGTTTTTGTCTTTAAAAAAGTAGGGGACCTCGAAATGGATAACCCGTTATAATCTCTAACGCAGTCCTGGTTTTTCAGTGGCGCACTATTGTTGGTTCGGCTATAATCCCGTAAGCAGTGCCTACGTCAAGGAAGAAGGGGAAGAATGCAGTTATTGTTCTAATACACCGCGTGTCTTTTTATTTCCATTTTAAATGGAGAGACCTCGCTTCCGCTTGGTCGACGGATTCTCAGTGAGAAGCTAATGCTATTGGTATTCGTTAACAAGGTCAAATAGAATTTGAAAAATTATTTCGATTCTCTCACATGCCGCGCCTTAAAGTATGAGCTGCTGCCCTCACCTGGCAGTGGAGTGTTTGTCATTTCGATAAGTTTAGCAATTTACTTTTGGGTCGGCTAGAACCAGTACAGGTAGGCTTAGCTATAATCATTCATAACTTTGTTTTAGGAGAGATGTAAAGAATGTCGTCATTGATTTCGGGATTCCGAAGGTTAATACATCCTTTTTTTAGTTTCCATCCATTGAATTTCCTTCTTTATTCAAAGTTCTGGAACATTTCATACCTCAGGAAGCCATGTTGTTGAAGACTTGCTGCTGAGTTTGCAGTTTTAGTCATACGAGCTCGCTAAATTCATATTTTCGCATGCTTCTTTCACGAATTCTGGGTACCGTGGGAGACTGTATAAAATGGAGTACCCAAAGTAAGTGTATAGCCAGGAGTAGTAACAAAAAGAGGAGTAGCTACATTAAAGCTACTCTGCTATGTTCAGGTTCACTGAAGCCTTTGCCGGTGTCTCTTCACCAGAGGATTAGGCCACAAGCTTGTGTCATTTGAAGAAGTTACGAGGTATGGTTAACGAGTTCTAAAACAACGTTTGGTAGAGAAGTACTAAAGGATGACATTTCCGGCCATAACGTACTTCCAAAAATAAGACTTGCTTTTCATCCTCCCGAAAATGGTTTTCCAGTCTGTCCTGTCTTCTATTTTCAATAATGAGGCACAATTTCTATATGGCCATCAGCTCGAGATGTTGTGTTCTTCTCAAGCAGTGTCTTTACTGCTCTTTTTACCTCATCCCCATACCGAAGAACACAATCAGAGCATAGCGATTTTAATGCTTTCATCTGCGTAATAGGTTTTCACGTCTACCCGATTGCTCTCTTCCGCCTCCTTTCTTTTGCCTTTGTGAAACCAATATTAAATTTGTGCTCCTTTTCTCCGGAAATGACCACTTCTGAGTTAAGAAATCAGACATTCCAGCCGAAGGCCATCCGCTTACATGGAAGTAGTTAAAGAAAAATTCTCGCAGTGTAATTTACCAAATATCAAAATCGCCAGCATTCATTTCATTGTCCAAAAACACCTCCAAATACACTAAAAAAATACAAAAAAAAAATTTCAAAAGTCAAACTGAACGCACTTTTGCGTTGTAAATACAAATCACTACAAACTACTCCTGCGTATTTTAATTTAAATTTTTCGGCGACCTCCGCTAAGGTCAATGAGTTAAGGCGCTTAACAGCGTATAAGATTTGCCAATCGAACAGATTTTTCTGCATTTTTCAACTCGGGTTTTGTCACTTACTTTTTGGAAAAATTCAATTCACAAAAATGCCGGACTTGGACTTGCGCGCGATTACACGAGCTCCATCCAGCTTTCAGGGCCACCGCGCCAAGCAATGCAATGCAATGAAATCGAAAATAAAATCGAAATCAAAGTTGGCATTTATGGTGGTAGCGGTGGCGGCGGTGACAGCGGCAGCAGCAGCATCGGTAATGCCGTTAAATGACGTTGTCGCTGTTGGCTAAAATCGACATACGAAATTAATGTCCGGGGCTGGAGTTGGGCTGGTGCGTGGCGTGGCATAGCCAGACGAGGCGAGGCTTCATGGACATTTTTATACGAAAAATACATATAAGTATGTGTGTTTGTTTATTTCTTTGGCTCAGTTTAAGAAATGAGAACAAATAGGTGTTTTGTTTTAGTTGTTGCTCTGGCTGCGGCTGCGGCTGCGGTTGTTCATGTTTATTGGTAGTGGCAAGTTGAAGGAAACGAATTGTGTAAAATTAATTTTCGATTTTTACGAGTGCTACTACTACACAACAACAACAACAACAACAACAACAACAGTGAGTCTGACATAAATAACAGTAATACAGCAACAGCAAAACACACTTGTTAAGTAATTCATTTAAGTTTTTCCCAATGACTGATGAGCGGGCGATTGCATGGCGCAAGCGGGTTTGCCGTCAAGGAGCAAAGGAATTTCTCGTTTCGAAAATTAAGTTGGAGTTGGCTTGCTGTTGCATGAATTTGATGCTTTATGTATTGCTTTAAATGACATTTATATTGCTTCTACTTTTAACTGTACATTTTTTTAATTTTTTTGTTTTGTTTTTAATTTTGGCGACCCAAAAATGTCCAAAGCGTTTTAAATTTTGTTTATTACTGTCTTACTTTAACTTTGTATCCTGATGTTTTTGTTGTTGTTATGGTGTATTTTTTAAGTTCAGCTATTGGGAAGGCCTTGTGGCGACAGCAAATATGTACCAATTGTCAGTGGGTATAAGCGCCAGTTTGACGATGGCATCTTTTAAGTGGATCATCATCAAGTTTTGGAGAATGAGAAGAAAGAATATTTATTTAATTTAACTAATTAATTTAATTTAACTAAATTTTTTTCTTTTTTTCTCATTTTATTTTATTTTATTTTTTTTAATTTTAATTTTTTGTTTGTTTTTTTCCCCTAAATTTTTATTATATATTTTTTATTTTTATTTTATTTTTATTTGACTTTATTTATTTTTATTTTAAATTTTTTATATTTTTTTTTTTATATTTTTTTTATATTTTTTATATTTTTTTATTTTGTATTATTATTTTATTTCCTTTATTTTTGTTATTTTTAATAACAAAATATTTATTTATTTATAAATTTTTTTATATTTTTTTTATTTTATTTATTTTGTCTTTTATTTATTTTTTTCATTATTATTATTTTTTTTTAAATTAATTTATTTTATTTAATTTTAATATTTAATTTTTTTTTAATTATAGTTAATTTAATTTTGGTTTTTTTCTAAATTTATTTTTTATTTATATTTTGTAATTTTTATATATTTTATAAAAGTTTATATATGTTTTTATATATTTTCTATTTCTTATTAATTTCTTTTTTTTATTATTTTATTTCATTATTCTTATTAATTTTTTTATTTAAAAAAATTTTTTTTTTTTGTTATTTTTTTAATTTCATTAAATTCATTTAATTTTTGTATATATTTTTAATTTATTTTATTTTAATTTGGTCTGTTTTATTTTATTTTATTGGTTTACAGAAAACAATGCCGACCTCCGACTTAAATTTCTCCTCAAGTCATCAATACGTGAAGTGAGACTTGCTATCGATGCTAGCAACCAGAAAAAAATGGGGAATGAACGAAAACACTACAGCTGAATGCAATCAAATGCAATATCGTTTCTGCACTATTCCCGCAACATGACGCTATAAGGGAAGAATAGCAGTAGGCAAATGCTTACTTAGACATAATACTTTTTACAATGGAAGAACTGTAGCAAGCCGAGCACAAGCTGAAATGGAGTTCCCGAAGAAATATTTGAAATTAATTTCTATCGAACGACCCCATGTACTACACAATACTATGTACAACACCTGCTTTAAAGCAGTGTTGTTTTCAAAGATATTGAAAAGACAACAGCTTGTATTAATCAATAAAGGCAAGGGCAACTCTGATTCCCCATCAGTATATAGAGCACTCTGCTTTATCGACACAGCGGGAAAGCTGCGTGAGATAATAATTAAGCCCAGGATAGAGACAACGATCTCTAACTCAATAGGACTCTCCCCAGCATAGCTTACAACACTGTATGTCCACTTTAGGTACCACACAAGACATTATAAAAATCATAGAAACTGCCCCTTGTGGGTATCATTCTCTTAAACGCATTATACTCCCGGCCACGCTGGACGTTCGAAATTCCCTAGAAAAGGTTTTCCAAACAACTAACTACATTATGAAAATGATAAGAAACTATCTGAAAAACAGGGTGCTAGTGTATCAGACGCCGATGGCCGCTGATCTATACTCGTTCTGGTTGTCTGGAACGTAAGCTACGACGTGATATTAAAACTTCAGTTGCCTGATGACTCATTCCTAGTTGGCTACGCAGATGATATTGCGGCAGCTATAACTGCTAGAAACACAGAACACGCGCCTAGGAAACTAAGCTAAGCAATGTTGAGGACTCAAATCTGGCAAGACTCACACGATTTTAAACTAGCCACTGAGAAAACCGAGCTTCTCTTATTAACAAATAAGCACATTCCACTGGAAATAACCTTGCAGACTACATTTGCTACTTTCCAAACAAAAGGCGTCATAAACTACCTTGGCGAAAGACTAGATTCGCTGTTGACGCTCTGGATACAAGAACAATACGCCGCAGCAAAAGTAGTAAAGATAACAGCGCAGCTTATCTGACTAATGGCAAACATTGGAGGACCAACATAACAAAAGAGGAAATTTCCTTCGTCGACCACCACAAGCAACCTTCTACTTGGTGCCTATGTCTGAGCAGAAACGCTTAAAATCAACCATCGAATATTAAACAGAGTATATTATTTGGTAGCCCTGAGAGCGTTCCCAGCCTACCGAATGGTGTCTGGTCCGGTAATTTGAGTAATAAGTGGGTATACCACTCGATCTCCTGGCTATTGAGCGAAAAAAGATGTGGGAGCTGAAAAGTCATTGACAAGATGGAATTAATCCAAATATTAAAGAATGTTTGACAAAATAGTTGGACAAATGAGTCCAGAAGTAAATGGACAAAGAAGTTTATTAAAAACCTACATGAATGAACCAGAAGAAACTTCGGCGGAGTAGACTATTGTGTCACGCAAATGCGAAAAGTGGGAAAATCAGAAAACTCAAGTTCATATACAACGATTCGGAAAATGATGATGCTGATCACACATTTCTTAAGATTATACCTGTAAAACTAAGCTCTTAGAAATGAATAAAAGAAAGATGCAGAGCATACGCACAGGACAATTCGAAAAGGATCCTCTCAGATAAGATTCTAGAAAAGAAGAGAGGTAGAGAGAAGACCAGCCAGATTTAAATTAATATCAAGGGTGATCCATTTCATGGTTCCCTAATTTTTTAAAGAAAATTCAAATCTAACGAGGAATGCTTATTACCATTCGAAAGAACATCCTTTGGCATTTATTTTTTGGAGTTTATCTCTTTCATATGTTGGCCGCGGCTACGTCTCAGATGGTTCATCCGTTGAGTCCAATTTTCGATGACTCGTTCAAGTATTTCGACTGGTAATTGGCGAATGACACGCGTGATGTTTTGCTCCAAGGCCTGAATCGAAGAGGGATTGTCCGCATAACTTTAGACTGTCCGCATAACAGTCGCCATTGGCGGCTGCGTTCTCACCGGCATTTTGAAGAAATATTTACCTCTTCGTCCCAAATGCGACAATTTTGCTTGTTTACATACCCATTGAGCCCGAAATGGGTCTCACCGCTGAACAAAATTTGGCTCGAAAAAGTCGGATCTTCTTGGAAGTTTTCAATAGCCCATAGAGCGAAGCGATGTCACTCGGGGAGGTCGAGCGGTTTCAGTTCTTGCCCAATCTGTGTTTTATACGCTTTCAATTTGCGATTTCAACGTAAAATGCGCCACGCCGTTCCATACGTCAGTCCGAGTTACTGCGAACGGCATCGAATCGACGCTCCATAGCCTTCGTGTACACTCTCCGCTACGGTCGCTATATTTTCTTCACTGTGTGCTGAACGTGATCTTTTCGGTCGAATATTATCCAATAATGAATGCTCGGTCTCAAGATGGGTGATGGTGTTGCGAATAGTACGTTCAGTAGCCCGATTATGTTGACCATAATTTGAGCAAAGCGCGCGAAACACATTCTTTACAGAACGTGGGAGTTTCCGTAATAAAGCTGAATGATTTGTAATGTAGATATATATTTTAGTAGAATTATAGAGAATATTGAAGACTTAAATGGATTTTTATTCTAAGTGGATTGACAGTGTAACGACGTGGGAGGAGTATTTGTTATTTTTATAATTAAATTATATATATTACGCAATAAAATTTTTTTCGCATAATTTTGTTGGTAAGAAAAATTGAATTTTTCTGGGCATCCTAAAAATGATGCAGAAATATTAGAAAGAGACCGTTCTGTCACCAAAGCAACTGCGACCAACTGCAGTGTTTCCTTGTGAAATCGGCGTCGTTGTCCTGTGGTTTCAATCAAATACCACAAACGATAAAAATTTGCAAACATCTTGCAGAGATATCAGCGAACCGTGGCGACAAAGAAACAGTTGGAGTGGAAAGCAAAAAGAGATAAGAAGACGGCACATAGAGCAGTGTTGTTGTAAGTGACTAGATTGTTATTGCAAGTGACTTATTTCGTGTATGTAATTATCTCATTTAGATATATCAAACAAGCAATTTTCCACATTTTATGTCATGTGTCCGACGACGGGCAGTGCCAGTCATTTGTCTGCACCAGCCAGCCTCAAATATTTGGTCAGAATACCTGAAAATGAATCTTATCATTTTAGTATTACCGATGAAGCGCCCCGGGGGGTGCAACATGCAACACACAAATACCTCAATATACATATATCTCCTGTCAAGGATCGGTAATTACGCATAAGATGTGCCTAAAATATCCAGCTTCACTTGTGTAAACAATGATTTGATGAAGATAACAAACACGTGTTGCAAGTGTTGCATGTGTTGCAAGTATTGTTGGCCAATCAATTAATTACTTTATTTGAGTATCTGCAATTATTTTAGTTAGAAAAAATTATAGATCTTTCGGCATTCAGCGACCACACACAGAAGAGAGGGTATGGCGTGTGGTAGCGTGAAGAAGGATACCGTAAAGGAAGAAGCGATGTAGAACAAGCCTATGCTCAACCGATGCGCAACCTTTGTGCGCCACACTTTCATTTATCACTTGCCAAATTTTGCTGTTGTTGTTGCAACATGCTGCGCCAGTAACGCCTCGAAACAAGGTTAAGTATGCCAATTTGCACTAAAATGTTGTTGTAATGTTGTTGTGTGGTCAAGTTTTATTAGTTCTTGCATGTCAGAGTGCAGATCAGTTACTATGCTTTCACCAAAAACCAACAACAACTGCACCACCACCACTACTTCCGGCCAACTGCAGCCGGGTCGGAGCTGGAGAAAGTTTTCTGTTGCCTCTGCATGTGCGTAAATCAGAACCTCTGCGCTGAGTGTTATGCGGACGGCCGAGAGAAATGCTTAAACAATAATTTAAATTAAAAATTTTACACCTCAAAATCATTTTCGAGAAACCACAAAACGAAAACTCATTAAAATTTTTTGCGTGTCCTTACTGGCCAACACTGGGGCGCAACAAAAATTTGGTTTTGAGTTGAAACAAACACTAAAAAGTTTGTGAAAAAAGAACTCACGTAAAGAAAAATGCTAAATATAAAAACCACAATAAAGATGTTTAAAACAACAATATAAAGTTTACAACAACAACAAAATTACATAAAAACTGCACTTTATGCGAACAGCTCTCCTGTTTGTGGCGTCAAAAAAAAAATTAAAATTCAGCAACCAACGCAACTAATAAAATTTTTTATAGCATTTCAAAATAAGTAAAAAGTGAAACCAGAAAGCCAAATATTTCTACTCAAAACTGTGTATATACCCGAGGGGCTTATCACGGTTATACGAGTATGGGTTATCCATTTAGTGGTTTCGAAAGTGCAGGGTTGTATTTTGACATCTGTCCAAATTAACTGTAAAACCAAATAGCTTTTGTTTTAGATAAAAGTCAGGTATTTAACGGGAGACCCGAATGTGTCTATTTCTAGACATTTTCAAGAGCTGCGACTTTCTTACGTCACATTATGGCATATTTTGCAGGATCAGGCTGACTAATCACAACGCCGTTGTTATGTCGATTGGATCGGAGCCGCATACATCAGTACTGACTGACTAACTTTAGCTAGTAGCACTCTTCGGCTGTGGCTAGGGCCACCAGTGTTTGGCATAATTCTTGCTAGGGCCGCTGTCACTTTGGCTGCCTTCCTACAGGCTTTTTCAATATGCTCCTTGAAATTGAGCTTAGCATCGATCATAACGCCAAGGCACCTCAGCGAATTTTGCGTCTTGACGTCGTAACCATCAATATTCAGGGTGACCTCATTTAGTTTTTTTCTACTGGTGATGAGCACCGCTTCAGCCAATCCTCAATCTTCAATACGGTTTCATTACAGAAACACTGAATTTGAGAAAGTTCCTTCGCGACGATCGTCACAGCTATGTCGTGCGCTTTGCCAATTATCTGGACCTCTTTAGGCAGCGGTAGGGTAACACCCCATCGTACAGCACATTCCATAGTAGCGGGCCAAGTACGGAGCCCTGTGGTACTCCACCTGTTACCTTGTAGCTTTTTGGACCTGTATCGGTATCGTTCAACAGCAGTCTGTCATACAGATATCTACTAATTATCCTTGAGAGATACCAGGTGTATTTTTGGCCTCCAAAGCACTCATAATATGCGGCCAGTAACCCGAATTGAAAGCATTTTTCACATCAAGCGTGACAACTGCGCAATATTCTTTCTCGCCATACATCCATCTGGCGCCCTCTACGGCCTTCGCCGTAATGCCCGTTAGTTTTCCTACTGCGTCTATAGTAGACCGATGTCTCCTGAAGCCAAATTGGTTATCAGATATGCCAGGCGACTCATTTTCAAGGTGATGTTCCAGGCATGTACAGATCAGCCTCTCTAGTATTTTGGCCATTGTGTCAATCATACAAAGTGGCCGGTACGCACTCGGCTCTCCTGCCGGTTTGTTAGGCTTGTGAAGAAGGACCAGTCGTTGCCTCTTCCATACCTTCGGAAACACTCCTTCATTTAGGCATCTTGTATATAGCTCGGCGAAATCTCTGTTTTTATGCTTGATGGCGATTTTAAGTGCTTTGTTCGGGATGCCATCAAGTCCAGGTGCCTTTGCGTTGCCGAATCTCTCAGCCACTTCAGTTATCTCTTTCCCATCGATAGTCAAAACGTCCGCTCCTGCGGGTATCCTTCTGGCAGATTGTGGCTCTTGCGTTGGGAAAAGTGTTTTCACCACCTTTTCTAGTAGGTTAGGACAGGTTGGCGCTTGACCTCTATCCCCTTTAACCTTCGCCATGACTATTTTATACGCGTCACCCCATGGATTCTTGTCAACCTTCTCACACAGCTCTTTGAAACATGAGGACTTGCTTCTTTTGATCTCCTACTTTAACTCCTTACGCTTTTTCTGGTAACGTACGTGTAAAATCACTTGTTTGTGCGTACTATTTACTATTCGTTGATAATTTTTCGGTGTATTTCTTACAAATATTTTAAGTCGGACGCTTTAATGCCTTTAGACATTTTTCTGAGGCCGCGGAGCCAAGATAGGCCGGTATTTTGAGAAGTGGTCATGGTAAAGAGTTAACTAATCTCGCATCTAAAAACTTTTGTAATGGTAGAGGAATTGTGCATCAAATTTCAGTCGGTTACACTCCTCAGAAAGAGGGTGAATGAAACCCTTACTCAAATGGCACGTTATTCGTTAAAGAGTTCCGGTTTGAAATAGAACAATGAAAAACCAAAATTTTGAAAAACATGACAACTTATCAAGTGTGGTATGTTAAAACAAATTCAGTTTCAGATCTAAAGGTTAAATCTTTAAAGAAATAACCTTATAAAGGTTTAAAATTTGACGAAAAGGAGTAAATCCAAAATTAGAATAGGTAATTGGATGAACTTGAAAACATTCGACTTGTACTGGCTGTTAGTGAGCCGCGTCGATGAAGTGACAGCATATTTAATAGGTGATTTGTCCGAAGAAATCTACGTGGTACAACCTCCAATGTTTGAGAATGCGAAATATCCAAATAAATTGTGTCAATTTAGAAAGCTCCTTTATGAACTTAAACGGGCTGGCTGAGATACTCGTACTGGAATAGAAAAGTTTCAGACATTCTTACGACTATGGTCTCATTGCCAAGCGGATAGTTTTGTATCCATTAAAGGGGAGCATGGTTCTATGCAGCAAAAGTTAAATATACTGAATCAGATGTTAATTTAACTTGCTTTAATGATAGAAAGTCAGTCCCAAATTTCATGTACCGATCGCTATGGTAGTCCGATCTAGTCGGTTCCGACAAATGATCGTTTAAACGGATAGGCATGCCGCCTACAAAGTTTAGTTGAAATATCTAAAAAAGTGATATATATCATATCATATATTTTCCTAACACCTTTGTTCGAATTATGTCCGAACTTGAGATGTCCAGAGCACAAGCCTATGGGTAAACCATTAGGCTAAGTATGTGCAGTGTTAACTCATTGCTTTTCACTTTTCCCTCTTTTTATAGGGTTCTCCAATAAAAATGTTAAGGAAATTCAAATGTCTTTTATTTGACGTGAACTAAAGGGTGTTTTTTATAGAGGTATAGAACTTTAAGTTGCAATAAAACAACGATGGATTATTCGATTGACATGAATTTTATTTATCCGAAAGATAATCTTGTGGCATTACATTTGAAATATGATTTCTGGCACATGACCGCCACGGCTGGCACGGATGTAGTCCAATCCAATAAAATTCCACTCCTCGCAAGCGTTGTTCAGGCGTGAGTCTATTCATGATGAATTGCCAAACCAAACTGAGAATAAATCACTTGACAGCTCTTAAATCGGTCGCCATCTAAGTTCTATACCTCTATAAAAAACACCCTTTACAATCGACTTCTTTTGCAGGAACGTATTCGATGTGCCCAATTTTTGAGCACTTTTCCACTAAATCAAGTCGTATGTCAAGCACCGAATAGCACATTCAATATTGACTTGAAGAGAGTCTGGTTTATTGCTAAAGACCAATGACTTCAAATAACCCCACAAGAAGTAGTCTAATGGTGTTAAATCACAACTTCTTGGAGGCCATTCAATGTCACCATATCTTGAAATAATCGAATCTCCAAACCTTTTTCGCAATACGGAGTACGTATCGACGATTCCACCAGACCAAAAACCACAACAAACTCTCAATTTAGGTGAATGTAATGGTGGTTCATGAATAATTTGTGGATTTTCTTCGCACCAGAATCGACAGTTTTGTTTATTTACCGCACCACTCAGACGAAAGTGAGCTTCATCGGAGAATATAAGTTTCTGAATAAAATCGTTATGATTTTCAAGTTGTTCCAAGGCAAAATCAGCAAATTTACGACGTTTATGGTGGTCCACGGATGAAATTATAAGCATTACTGAATACAATGAAAAAAAGACTGATTATCACATATTAAAAATGGCCAAAACGACACTTAGAAATCATATCACCCCTTTTGAAAAACCCTTTATATCAAATATTCCATTTTAAAGCAGGATTACCTCCCTTTCAGTCGTTGTTGGACAGTACTTAGCGCAAAATGCAAAATTCTAATTGACGTTTATTCGGTCTATTCTCTGAAGTACCAATTAGTAAGTGCATTTTTTCAAATCCATTATTTTTTACTTCTAATCGATCTTCAAACAGAAAATTCACGTGTCGTGCACGTGGTTCCAAGCTACTTATGCTCAGTTTACTATTCAAGAATATTGTAAAACCAACGGAAAAGTCACGAAAAAAATATGCAAAAAGTCTGAGTACAACAACTCAATTTTGCCACATGCCACCTGTCCAAGCATACACGCATACACCTTGACACACATACACATACTCACACGCACACGCACTAAGCGCTTTGATACCCTTGAAAACGCACAATAGCGCTGGTATAAATCCTAATCCTCTGAAATGTTGTGTCGATGACGATGGACTGCCTACTTTCAAAACAAAATCTCTATTAATTTGTATGTAGGTATGTATGTATGTGTATATATTTGGAAAACAAAAAAAAACGATAGATAATTGGAAAACCGTTTGGAAAAAAGTGAAATAAGAGATTCCGCACATGGCAAAATTCAAAGGCAGTTAGAGATAAAGCCGAACACAATGCCAAAGGCAGCAGGTCAAAATCGGCAAATTGGGTGCGTGCTGCATGGCCGAATACAATAAGAACGAAAAGGTGGATGTTTAAGAAACATAAAAAAATCAAGTAAATCTCGATATGGCACAGACAAAATGCGAAATCAAAGGCATGAGGAAATTGAAAAAAAAAAACATCAAAGCATTGTATTGCAACGACAGGTGATAGACGTCTTCTTTGCCGCATCGGCTGAAAAATATTCAGTGGATAAATTTTATCGGAGAAATAAATGCAGAAAATTGGCGAAACTGTGAGTGAGTGTGCGTTAAAAATTTCAACTACCTGTGATTTCATAAATAAATGGAGGATATTTATTAAATAGATATTAAGGTACGAAAATCTGAGGTACGAGTGATGGCAGAATGGAATCAACAGAAAGAGTTTTAAAAAACCGAACCAGCTTGCAACACTTTTCCACGTCAATATTTGCTAGTTTAGATAATTTGTGGTTCATAAAGACGCATATCGAAGTAATTAGGATACAATTAGCGAGAATGAGTCATAGATATATTTCAGAGAAATCACATTCGTCCCATTCATTTTCTTACTCATTGCTCATCTAGAATATCTGGAATCCGCGCAGTATAGACTTCTTTTAGAAATGGTTAAAGAGCATAATGTTACGCTGTATAAGCAATAACTGCTCGGATATTACCAAGGGAATCATCCTTGCAGAAACCCCTAGAACCACCTCCCAGGCATATCGAAGAAGAACTTAAAAGTTTTAGGAACTCCATTCAGCACCATATCGAAGAACCGCAGGGCAAAACGAGCTCTAAACGCTATTAATAGTTTCTAACTGCTATCAGAATCCAACTATAATCCATCGCAGATGAAGAAACTCCAGCTGCTTCTCGAGACCGTATTAATACTGACACAACTGAGGTCTGAATAATATAGCAAACTAAATTCTTAGTCGCACGTAGAATCACTCTTGCCAACAGGTGCTACTTTGGACTGAGTAGGTAATTGAAATGTAAAGTCCTCTCTCGACGAACCAAAACCAAACTCTACAAGTCGCTCATCCTTCCCGTCTTGACATATGGTGCAGAGGCCTGGACGATGTCTACCGAGGCAGCGTTTCTACCGCTTCTTCAAAAGAAGAAAGAAAAAACACTACAAGGATCTGAAAGCCTCGGATCTACACCAACGTATAATTTTTCACGGAAGACATCCCCGTTTACCTTTTCTTCAAGCTAAGTGGTAATTTTTCCAAAAGATTTGTCCCCTTCTTGCCCAATAGCTTTACTTCCTGCCATAAGGGGATTGTGGTAGGAAGCTCGACTCAAGCTCGGAAATATAGTAATCTATGCAGCTGAGCGTGTAATTGAGCGACTAAGAACAACAGGGTGTCCTATGCACGAATAAACCAACCAAACTAACCTTGCACCAATAGACCTCTCTGTAGTTACCACAAACACTTTGTCACACATTTCGTCATGTGGGTAGCCATATCAGAACTGTAACTCTGAATTAGCTGTCTGTTTCTTGACAGTTTGGTCTTTAATCAACTCAAAGAGCGCTGGGCTAGCAACTCCTTGTGCGTGTTCGAGAGATCTTTCTGACCTAAAGTGGACCGTGGAAGGGTAAATAAACTCCTTTCCATCCCAAAATCTTGGACTGTTATCAGATCCCCATAGTCGTAGTTGTCTTGAGGTTGTGGTTTAATCATTTATATGCTTTCTTATGTACCATGCTGCGTTTGCGAAACTGAAACTGATATTATCAGGAGCTCACACGCTTACTAGCTCGGGAGAATTATTAGTGCTTATCCGCTTTCGGAGATTTGTGACTTGTGCCAATCGTTTCACTGAATAAGGAGTGTTCAATTAAAAATATAAATTGGATCAAATGATTATTCAAAACTAAATTTAATGCCACCAGAAAATAAAGAAAAAATTTCAAACTTTAATGACAGGCCATCAGCTGCTTCTAATCTTCTAACCTCAAACATATGATGGTGAAATCGCATTTCAACTTTCTCATGAAACAAAAAAAAAACGAATTACTTAAGTCTACAACCAAAAAAAAAAAAAAAAAATAATGAAATCAGCTGTGTTGTTTAACTCTTTTCAATTTAATTACCACAAAATATCTACATTCAATACAATACAACGTATGCGCCTGGGTTGGTGAGTACTACTCGTATGTACCTTTGCTTGGCTAAAAATTTATCGAATTTTCGAATATTTATTGAGGGCAACACTAATGACAGCTTATTACTTTATCAAGATTTATGACAATTAATAACAGGGATACACCGCTTGTTGGCGCAGCAAGCAGATTTGGCTTAGCTCGAATGCCAATGAACAGACAGACAGACTTCCGTTGGTTGTAGAGAAGAGAGCACACACACAGATGAAGAAGAGAAGACGTTATTAACCGCTTAGCATAGTTTGGCTGGTGGATATGGTGGTAGTCGGTGAAAGAGGGTGTGGCATTGTTGAAACTAAGGCGTTCAAAAGGCGACACAAGCAGCATTGGAATACAGCATTAAGGCGGCTGCGGCGACTGCGATTACGATTGCTGCGATTGCATAGCCAACGAAAAGGTGAATCGCAGTGAACTACAAGATGCGCATGGAAATCAAATCAATTAATATAGTCCAAGGTTGCATGGAAAGTATGACAAAAAAAATTGTTTTAATTTTCTTGTAGCGCGTTCTCCCACTCCAGGCAGCGCCAGCAACGTGGGATCAAGACGTATGCTCTGTTATTCCACTATGCATATAAAAATTGGTTGGGATCTGAAGAGGCGATCTCTTGATAGCATTTCTTGGCATTAGTCCAACAGTTTCCGAGCTACTCACGTGACTTTGGTTGAAAATCACTGCTAGCAAGGCCGACATATCTAGTAACAACTAGCGAAATCCGCAGCGGTGAGATTACCGGATTGAACTGAATGGTAGAGTCGATGACTTCATTTCGACTGTTAACCATCCGAAGTTATAGGAGATACTACACTCCTTCACTTGGGCGATTTTCACACTGCACACAACTAGATCTTCAAGTTACCAGGCGTCTGCACCTGTGCAAAAGATAATAAAATGTTGCTTGCAACCTAAAAATCAATCGACTGGCCGGTAAAAAACTACGCCGCCGGGGACCAGCAAGACTTTGATGAAATAAACAACAAGCCTGTGAGAACACAGCAAGATACACGAAACCTCTTGGCCATAACAGCAAGCCTCCTGTTCTCATCAGTATACCACATTTGCTCAGCGAAATTTCCATGATGTCATTTGAGAAGCAAAATGTTATACTCGGTGGACAGTATATGTTGATAAGCTACCGCAGGGATCGTCTTTGTGGACATCTACTTGAACCAGCTTGCTGAACCATGCCTCGGAAACATCAGGAAGGGAATACTTGGTACTTTACGGGCTTCATTTTGCAAGAAAACAAAGATTCGCTGGGCAAGATGAGCTAAGAATAGGGCTTAAAAAGAGTTTGTCAACATCTTCTTCAACTCTCCTTCCATAAATGATGGAATTCAATCACCACTCCTAGTCGACGAAGGCCTTGAGCTGCCTCGCTAGACTCGAGTAATACTAGCACTAGATACTCTAGCAAACTCAGTTCCTATTTATCTTGACTCAGCACTGAAATATATATCTTTTGCGCAGCATACAATGAGTTCTCACATGACACTTACCACCTCTTTACAGGCACCCACTCATCTAACATCACTCTCGCTCTGATCTGAATATGTTGGAACGGCTCATTTCTAAGTCATACCATTAATTGACCTGGACATAGTCGGCCAATTTTGCCTGCTCCCAAGCTTTCCGCTACTAAAAGAATCAGTACTAACTATCTCGCGTGGATTCTAGCTAAAAGTGGAGAGTTGGTTAATCCGTCTAATTAGGTATATATGGAAGCTTTGAAGAATTTTTTATTCGTCCCTCGTCCGGAGTAAGAACTCACCTGCTCTAAGTCCTATACACCTTTTCACAGCGCATCAGCCTCCTAAATTTTGTTCGTTTATCATCTGCTTAGACTGTAAGCAGTTCCAATGCACAACTCTCAGAAATTACTCATATTCTCTTGAGCAGCTGAAAATCATTTCGAACAATTTAATTTAATAGAGAAAACACCTTGTTAATATTAAAGTAATTCACTTCATAAACTAATTGCCTGCCTCTTGCGGACCTCTTTGTAGCATACTTTCCATAATCACCTAACTAAACACCTTCACTCATTCATTCATTCGCCGCTAAACTACATGCTTGCCACATCATCGATTATGCTTCATTACCAACCAGCAAATAAAGGAGTTCAAACAAATTAAATGGTTTAACGAAAGCCGAAAAAGGCACATGCAATGCAATACTTTGAAATGCCACGCCTTCAATTCGGCGTTCGGCGTGGCTGTGGCGCTTGCAACAAGCGCACGGAAAGTGGCGGTGATGTTTGTTAAAGAGTTTAGCGTAGACGCCGATGGCGAGGAAAGGGTAACCTGTAGACAAACCTCAAATTATGTGTTATATAATAATCATGTTTGTTTGCACACAACGGTCAAGCGGTTAGCTTCTTAGTACTGTTGGTCGAAATGAAAAGTGACGAAATATGAAGGATACAATTGAGACTGTGATTTGTGGCAATTAGCAGAGTGAAGGCGAATAAAGTGGATTTAAGTGTATTATTAGATCATAGAAAGTCATATTCTATATCAGTTGGAGAGAAAATTCAGGAAAAAATATGAGAGAACTCCTAAAACTAACTTCTAAGAAAGTAGAGATCTCAACTGTCCTTTCATTTCTCACTTTGGAATAAGCAAACCACTTATAAAGGAGTAAATGACCGCGTAGAATCAAAAAACAAGACGGTTCTTTAGAGAGATCTGCAATATAATGCCATGTTTTTTCTCTTCAAAATTGTTACAATAATTCCAGGCCATAAATCCAATTCATATCGAATGATACCATCCTTGAATCCTAAATTTTTTACGATTTTCTGAGTTCTCAAAGTGGATAATTTATTGATTTTGAAAGAGTTAAGAGCACAATGTCTCTCAAGTGAGAGCTCGTTGGAGAATTTCACTCATGAAGTACATCTACGAAGAAGCAAAGGAGAGAAAGAGAGAATGGAAGATGGTTTTGACTACAAAGTGGGGCCTAACTTCGTCCTAAATATAAAATTCTCGGTAGTCCTAAAGAGGATTCATTGGAAACTTTCTCATTTATCCTAAATTCTATTTAAAAAAAACGGATTTCCATAGAAGTCTAAGTTCGAAAAGTCAGAGACATATATATTACAAAATGGAGGACACGAGTGATCGTTTAAGTGTAATTAAATGGGAGTTCAGGAAACGAGCTCTTTCGCTCGGACTTAACAAATGGGAGAGAAGCTTTAGATGAGTTGGTTTAAGGTGGTTTACAAAGACGTGGTTAGCGCTAGGTGGGGTTTTATAAAGAGTTCTTTGAGGACCGATGCTTCTTGAAGTCTAATCCTTAATTTAATGAGATTTTTCGGCTCTCTTAAGGATGGTTGATTCTGATTCCAAAATCAACCAAAAATCATCGGAGATTTCGTAGGGGGGAAATAAGGTTTCCTGCAATAAAACAACGAAGAAGGTCAGTAGTAGTTTATCTTTAAATACACGCAATCCATTAAAAGACGACGTTAAGTAGAAGAAGATTAGCTTCAATATACACGGTAAATCTGAAGTCCTTGGTACCTTAAAAAAAAACTAATTCGAAGAAATAGCGTGGAGATAGAGGTAAACAACTAGGAACTCTCATCGTTTAGTTGGGATTCTTTCCGGTTGAAGAAATGAAGAGGTTTACGGTCGAGAGCTCAAGCTATTGTGCAAACATTTTTGAGCAACCCAAACTATTGAGAAACTCACACTGCAAAAATACGGCAATCTAGGTCTGTAATAAGGATTTTTTTTGAGCACACTGTAAGACTTGGCTACATTTGCACCGTGAGAGAACACATAAGAATAAATCTCTGAAAAGACAGTCTCTTTCATATCATATAAGTACTTAGACATATTTGAATATACAATAGGCATGTGGGGAGGCTACGAGAGGAATGTGGTCAGTGGCGGATCCACGGGTGGGTCCGGACCCCCTTTTCGGAAACAATGTAAATCTTAAATTCGAACGATTATTTTCCAAAAAAAATTGAATATAATTTAGGCTCCCCCCTTCTGGAAATTCTGGATCTGCCACTGAATGTGGTCATTCATAAGTGAAGGTGGGAAAGCGGATAATGAAACATTTTTCTTACAGATTAACCGGTTGCAGCGTTTTAACATTTCATAAAGAGAACAACTTCGTTAGAAAGAGTGTTGAGCGTAGTATGGAATGATGTATTTTGCATTGGAATGTGAGGATACGACTAGTTTGGGCATGCCTTTGGTTGAGGCAGCCACTCAACTCGTGTTCAACCAAAATTTACTAGTATTTTCGAATGAAAAGTATGTCTCAGTAGCCATACTATTTATTAATTATTTTTCTTTATTTTTTTATGCCTTTCGGAAAAATGCTTTCATTTTAATAAACAAGTAAGAAGTACCGTTTTAACGCGCCTACAATGCACTATTACCACCTGCCAAATAATTAATCATTAACTTAAATATACATTGGCTGGCACTCAATAGCCGAAGAAGAGAGAGAGAGAGAGCGAGCGAGTGAGAAAATACTCGTATGCCTGCATTTACAGTTAAAAAATGCTAAAACTAGACATGAAACCCTTTCAATTTCGGCGCTAATAGGGCACGGCCAGTCAAAAAACGGTGATTTATTTATTTCACTTTTTTATGGTTCCTCCTGATGTTGCGCTGATGCGTGGCAATGGATGACGTTGCAACACAACTGTTTTTCATTTATTTTATTTTTTATTTTTTGCTGTGTTTAACACCTTTTTCGTGTATCACTTGTGCTCGTACCTGCTATTTGTTATTTGTACATATGTACATATGCACATGTGTATGTATGTGTGTATGTATATGTACCAACCTACATAATTTTCGTATCGACACTGCGGTCGATTAGGTGAAATCACAGAGAAATCGTTATTTTGATTTCTTTCTTTTCCATTTCCAAAATTTCTTGTTTCCTGTCTTAGCCACTTGAAGCTCATCAATTATATGCCTTTAGAATATAGAATAAACGCCCTCAAGCGCATGCCACAGAAAAACAAAAACAACCTAAGTAAAGTGTTAGCGGCTTTGACTCTAAAACTGTGAAAGCCAAAAGGCCAATCGCTGCAACAATGAAACCTTAAGCGAACGCAGCAGTTTGAGTATATAATTTTCATTCATTTGACTGCGTCATCATCAAGTAAGTTAACACCAGCAACAAAAATAATGCAGGTGCTACATATTGGTGTTAAAAACGGCATGCCACAGACAGGTATGTTGCTCGAATGACGTTTACCACTCAAAAAAAAAAAACTTTTTTTGTCAAAAGTTCAATCGTTGGGTGCTAGAAGCCTGAGGACTTTTCCCCCAAAAGCTACGACACAAATATTTTTTTTAGCTTTAGGAATTTTTCCGTTAATAAAGATAACGAAAGAAATAACGGATGATCCCTTTCGAGTTTTCCTATTTTTTAAAGAAAAAAACACAAAAAATTCAAATTTAATGGGGAATGTTTCTTATCATTCGAAAGAACATTCTTTGGCATTTATTTTTAGAAGATTATCTTTTTCAAATATTGGACGCGGCTACGTCTCAAATGTTTCATACGTTGAGTCCAATTTTCGATGACTCGTTCGAGCATTTCGACTGGAATTGTCCGCATAGACTTCAGACTTTACATATCCCCACACTGAAAATTCTAACGGCGTGAGATCACACGATCTTAGAGGCCAACCGATCGAAATTATCTGCTCACCGAAGTGTTCTCTCAATAAATCCATTGATTAATGCGATGGCGCCGTCTTGTTCGTCTTGTTGAAATCAAATGTCGCGGAGATAACGAGCTCCAATTGCAGGCATCAAATAATCGGTTATCCCCGCGCGATAGCGGTCGACATTGACTTCATCATTTTTGAAGAAATATGGACAGATGATTCCACCGATCCACAGACATCAAACGGTTTTTTTTTTTTTTTTTTTTTTTGATGAAATGACAGCTCTTGAATTTCTTCAGGTTGCTCTTCGTTCCAAATCTGGCAATTTTGCTTGTTTACATACCCATTGAGCCTCATCGTTGAATAAAATTTGACTCGAAAATGTCAGAACTTCTTGGAACTTTTCAAAAGCCCACAGAAAGAAGTAGTCGCGCTTGGGAAGGTCGAGCAGCTTCAGTTCTTGAACAAGCTGAATTTTGTACGCGTTCAATTTAAGATCTCTAAAATGAGCCAAGTCGTTCCATACGTCAGTCCGAGTTGCTGCGAACGGCGCCGAATCGACTCTCTACGGTCTTCGTGTACACTCTGAATATTATCCAATAATGAATGCTGGCTAAGCTAGGCCCAGCATCTGGGTAATATAGTAATTTATACCTTCCCGAATATTTTACTTGTCTATACTCTGACATCTTTTATACCTCTAGCGATGGACGGCCCCGATGTTCCATTTCCCATCGTTTTTGCCACTGGTTGAGGGTTTCCTGTCTTATATTTCCTCCAGTTAAATTTACAGCACTTCCTTGGTTCTTCATTTTTCTTAGTGACCAGTTCTTTTAATTTCTGCTGCTAAGAAATCAATGGAAAGGCTCCCGCTTATTACATCTATAGCCTCTCCTGATAATGTCCGCTAAGCCGACGCTAAAGCCGAAACTACTCTCGGGTACACTTTAGCTTTTGAGTAGGTCTGCTAATAACTCAGCTCCATACAGTAAGATATTGAGTGTGGTCGCCATTAGAAGCTTTCTATTTTCCTGAGTCATAAGTCTGCTAAGCTGAAAAGTGATTTGCAGCGTACTGGATTTGGGTCCAGTAGAAGAGACCCTAGACCTAATCTTACACCAAAAGTGGTATTTCTTGGCATTAACTCATCTGGGGTTGTGTGCAAATCTCTTATTTTTTCTTATTGTGTTTTTGAAACTTTTTTATTATGAATATTAAAAACAATGCAAATAAAAAGTTCACATCGAGTCGCTTGAATCTGGTACACACGCTTCATTTAAGTCTACCAACCAGCGAAGTTCGCAGTTGTTGCAACATGCCGCGCGCTTAAATAGCCATACCGGCCAACACTAGTTCATCCGCAGCTATGCCACTTTTGTGCAATCGCACACGCGGCGACTGGCCGCTGAGTGGCACGAGCTTAATGTCACTGTATGCCGGTAACAAACACATGGTGATTTCATTTAATTTTTTTATATTTTCATTTTATTTTTATTTTTTGTTTTTTAATTTAATTTTTTTTTTTTTTTTTTTTTTTTTTTTTTGTAATCAAAAAATATTTTTTTTTATAGTTTTTTAAATTTCTTTTCGGCAGCTATGTCGAACTTTTGTTGGCTGGCTAACCAGACACTCGTTTGACATTAAGTGTGACTTCATTCTGGTTACAAAGAGAAAAAAAAATTTGCTAGTTAGCCGGTTGGCTGACAGGTTTCATGCTGGCGCGTTTGAGGCGCATAAATAATTTTTTTTTTTCTATTTTTTATTTATTTTTTATATTACTTTTTGAGGCATAACAATTATTACGGTTGAGTGCTTTTTTGTTGTTGTTGCTCTATTCCTTTGTTGTTTAGTGATTTGCGTCAATGAAGCTTCATCGCTTGCTGAGAAAAATAAAAAATAAAAAAGAGTTAACCAACAAGCAACCAGTTCGCAGAACTAAGCCACCAAAATTTACTCATTCCCAAATACATACAAACTTTAAACTTTACACCAACGAAAAAGAGAAGAGTTTTGCTGTAAGTCAGTCAATCTAAAGTCTTTCACTCAGTAAATCAGTCTGCACACACTCACACTTAGCCCACTTATCGTCAAGTGTCAACTGTTGCGCCTGAACTGTGAAAAGCCTTTTGCAATGCACATACATACATATACTTGTCTTATATGCTTTTTCAATTTTTTTGTTTTTTTCATTTTAATATTTTATTTTTATGAAAAAGTCTTGTTATTTTCAAAGCATTTTGCGGGTCATTTCGGAAGGTCACCAATAAAAGTTTATGCTTACATTTTTACCTCTTCATATTTAGTATTGTATTTTACTTATTTCATAAATACATACATATGGATGTGTGTGTGTGTATGTGTCCACAACTGAGCAATAAACGAAATGGGCCAACAAGTTGACTTGACGCAATTTCATAATAATAATAATCGTGGCGATGAAGAAAGCAAAAATGCTGTAGTCCATAATAATAACCATAAATGTGTGTACTATATATACATGTATACATTTACTTATATATACATAGTATGTATGTATTTATCTACGAAATACACCATATCAAAAATATGACTAGAATAGCTCGCCAATAAAAGAATGCGGAAAACTTGTTCAAGAATTCGAATAAAACTTTTATTTGACAGGTTCTTAGTTACAATGTATGAGTGTGGGTGTGTATATCCGGAGACATTGTCTTACTCAGCCTTTATTTTACTTAATTTCATTTTCATTTTTTTATTTTATTTATTCTTTTATTTTTTTTTTCTTTTTTCCTTTTTTTTATTTTACTTTATTTTTATTTATTTTAATTTTTTTAATTTTTATTTTTTTATTTTTACTTTACTTCATCTTATATTATTTTTATTTTATTTTATTTTAAATATTTTTTTTATTTTTTATTTTTTTATCTTTTACTTTATTTTTTTATATTAATTTTTTATTTTTTTTATTTATTTTATATTATTTTATCTTATTTTATATTTCTTATTTTTTTATTTTACTTTATTTTATTTTAGTTTATTTTCTTTCCTTTTATTTTATTTTATTTTATTTATTATATTTGATTTTTGTTTTTCTAATTTTTTTATTTTTATTTTATTTTATTTTATGTTATTTAATTTTTTATTTTTTTACTTATTTTTTATCGTTTTTTTTATATATATTTTTTATTAATTAATTAATTTTTTATTTAATTTTTTTTAAATTTAATTTTTTATTTATATTTTTTTATATTATTATTTTTTTTTTGTTACAAGTGACCTCATCGGAATTGTGTCGTCATTGTGTCGCCGCACCAATGGTGTGGTAATTGGAGGTCACTAAAAACTTTCCTCTGAGGAACCGTCGTCCATCTTGAGACCACTTTTGCATTACTTCAGGGTAGCTATCCATATTTCTCGTCCTAAGACTTACATGCCATTATCTGTTCCGAGTACGTTTTCACATTCTTTCAATTTTCCTTGCTGTGAAGCATGACGTGAAGTTATAATGTAGCCAGCTTCAAGAGGCAGAGTGAAACACATCGTACTAGAAATAAACATGCATACTTTATCCGGCAATATGAAGACGCGTGGGCTCATAAACTAGTTAGGCATAAGATTGGATCCAAGGTTAACCTACTGGGCGCAAGTGCAGCACGCCATGGAAATACAAATAAAGAAAGGTCAGTTAAGTGAACTATGCACCAACTACTTTGTCACTCAGATGTTATCCGGACATGGATACTTCCGAAAACACTTGCACAAAATTGGTAAAGCAGAAGAGCCGCCGTGGTTATGCAAAGAGACTATTGAGGGGAGTCCTAACCATGCATTTTTTAAATGCCAACGATGTCAATTCGAAAGGTGCTAAAAACGTATTAGGCCCTCTGAGCGCGGACAATAGCGTACCAGTAATGATTTAGAGCGAGGAAAGCGAGAAAACTATCGTAGAGATTGTACTACGCAAGAAAAAGCACGCAGGCTCTGAGGTATAAATCTCAAGACGAGAAAGATCGAACGACATCACCTTGAAGTAATGCAAAAACGGTTCCAGAGTGGGCGATAACTCCGAAGAGGAGAGTTTCTTTAGTAGCACAAACCCTTGTCGTGACGAAGCAATGATGACGCGGTAGGCATGCTACTCATCCTCCCCGCAGGAAGAAAATTAAGAAAGCTTTAAGGGGACCGATAACAGTGTGTAGCCTATTTCATTCTGCTTGCTAGCGTATGTTTTTGAAGAACGTGTGTTCAGCGTTATCGTCGATCACATCGTTGTGTATAACATACAAGACGGTACCTCGGCCTTTTTCCTATTTTATGCAGATACTTCCAAAAATAACCATGCTCTGTGCAGTGTAGTACAATAACTCACCTCTCCATGTCTCCTGCTGGATCACTCTTTTATATTTTTGATTAACCTTGCCGTCAAGCATCATAGTAGCTCTTCCCAACGAGTTTGTCATTGTTTCAAGGTATCTTTCTTGAGTTCCTCTTTTGTGGTGGTGGTGGCACAGTGGTGTGCTTCTGCTTATTACTGATAGAGCTTCATCTGAAACTTTAAGGTATGGTGAAGGCACCCTCAGAGCAGCTGCGCGATAAACTTTTTCTACGGTCTTATGCCGGTTATTCTTTCACAATGAGTATGCGCATAACTCTGCTCAGTAGAGCAAGACCTTCAGTGGTGTTGACATCAATGTTATTTTAGACCCCTTTTCCTCGTTTAATTTTATTTATTTCAAGTTTATAATCTTTTGAATTTTTCTTATTTTATTTTTAATTATTTTATTTTTTTAATTGATTTTATTTTCCTTTTTTTTATTATATTTTCCATTTTTTTCACTTCCTTTTATTCTTTTTATTCTTTTTATTATTTTTATTCTTTTTATTACATTTCACGTCAAATATATTTTTTATTTCTCTGCATTTTTGCCAAATTTTCTATGTCACCTTTTCCCTTTGCCTTCCACTGCGCACCATCCGTTTCACCTTTCTTTAACTGCTGCAGCGCCCACAGTCTTTGCGCGGCCTCTGCTATGCCTCATAGTTCACCACTCTTGCCCCCTGATTTGCCTTCTGATAGAGTTGCTGTGAATGTTTTGGTGGCAAATTGCAACTTTTGGCCTCCTCGCTGCGGGTTGTCTTCATCCAATGTGCCATTTTTATGTAGCGAATTTACATATGAAATAAAGAAAAAAAATTTATTTATTTCAATATCTACATTTACCTAAATATTTTTAGTTTGCTCAAGCACCAGCTGACCTTGATTTCAATTAAAAAATTTAAATTTTTTTCTATATTTTATATATTTTATGTGGAATTTTTAGTAATTTAATTATTATAAAAAAATTATTCAAAACATCACTTCAGCAACTAGTAGTTGCAGGTGTCCCAGCAATGCACTCAAAAAGGATTGCACAGATGTTAGGTCTAAAATCTAAATTTGGTCAGATGTTCCAATTCTAATACGAGAGGATTACCTGCTACTTAAATGCACACGAAATTTGCACAGGAGGACACCTGCTGTAGCTCAGAAAACTCTGTTCCATTGCAAAATGTAGAAAATTTGTGTTGTTTTAACTCTTCTTCATTGCTTTTGTCAAAGTAGATATATATGTAAACTAACACAATCTAAGTACATATGTATTATCCTCTTAAGATGTAGGAAACTCCTTTTATGTTACCAGACAATTAGTCGCCCACGAGATGCTGTGTGACCCTGAGGTATGCCCAAACGTGTGGTGAAGAACAATTTTTAAACAATTAAAATTACATTTGAATGACTTGAGGAAAATGTTACTTACTGAATAAGTAGGAATATAATAAGTAATGAGAGGTCAGCTGACAATGCTCTGAACGGTCATGAGGCGAAGGTACAAATGGCCAAGAACATATCATCATGACGTATTTGCAGTTAGAAAAGATTAAAGGACGAAATGCGTGAGTAGGAAGAACTTGAGAAGCTGGTCGAAATGGGAAATGCTCGAAAATTCTATGAAAATATACGGTTTCCATATCGAAACAAGCTCATGTAGGGACCAAGGTGGTAATCTGGCAACAGATGTCCAGAGCATACTTAGTGTATGGAGGGAAGACTTCTTTAGCCTGCTGAATGTCAGTGAAAGTGAAACAACCGGTGATAGCGAGCACGAAATCCCAATCGATGACGATGGTATGGACGTTCCTCAGTTCGATTATAATGAAGTTCAAATAGCTATTGTAGGCTTAAAATATAACAAATCGGAACTTTTCAAACACGGCGACGAAGAACTGGCAAGGAGCATCTATAAACTCCTTTGCAGAATATGGTCGGACGAAAGAATGACCGACGAATTGAACCTTAGTCTGCTCTGCCCCATCCAAAAAAAGGGGGACCGCACGGTCTGCACCAATTATCGTGTGTTAAGTCTCCTGAATATCGCATATAGGGTCCTATCGAGCCGTCAACGAACTGATTGGACCTTAAAAATGTGGCTTTGAACCCGATGAGTACACCATTGATCAGATATTCACCATAAAATAAATCCTGAAGAAGATACACACCACATTTCTTTTGATTTTAAAGCTGCCTTCGACAGCACGATTAGAAACCGCCTATATGCCGCTATGTCTGAATTCGATATTCCTACAAAATTCATACATCTATATAATGCGCTTGGATAATGTTAGAAGCGCAGTCAGAATTGGGAAGGACCTCTCCGATCCATCTGCCTGTCTAGAAACCAGCATTAACAACATCAACACTATCAACCTTGGGACCCAAAGCAGAATCACTGCTGCCAAAAGTCATATCTTCCCGCGACGAACCAAAACTAAACTCTACAAGCCGCACTTCCGCCCTGATAAATGGTGCAGAAGCGTGGGTGATGTCGAATATCTGATGAGACGGATCGCCAAACCGCAGATAAGAAGGTCATTCAGGCTGTCAAATCACTACAAAAAGAAGCCAAAATGGTGTCGTGCTACAACAAGGAAAAAATCAAAATTATATATGTAGATACTGAAGCGGTTGTTATGGCTTTACTTTCATACAGAACGAAGTCGGTAGTGAGGTAAGGACACGATCAAAAGGCTGGAAGAGAAGAGAAAAGTTCGCCTGTATTGGGTACCAGGGCAAAAGGGCATCAATGGCAATGGGATAGCCGCTGAACTGGCTAAGTGTGGAATCTTTTCAGAACAGAACTTAACAGCGGACTCGCTAGTGCTTCTCAGGGAAGTGAAGCATGAATAAAATAGGCTCTCCTGTCGACAAGCTAATATATATAATAGTATTTGGAAAGGAGCAAGGGTATGCAGGGTATGTAGGGTAAGCAGAATAGAAAAAATTATTTTAAAAAAATATATATGTTTTTTTTTTTTTGGTTTTTGTTTTATCGTTTTTATTCATTGGTTGTTTCACATACATTCCAATTTTTTTATTTTTCTACTTTTTTTTTTTTGCTAATAGTTATTTGTTTTCTCATGGTAAGCTATGTATACATATATGTACAAATGTTTTACAACTTATTTATTTACTTTTACTAAAGAAAAAAATAATAATTTTCACAAGTTTTTCACCTGCTTACAAATAGTCCACACTAGAGATAACCTTAGATTAGTAGTGTCTCTTGTCGTCCCTATCTTGACCACAAATCTGTGCAAATAATTCTATGTCATGTAGGTAAATATTCATAAATATGTTTGTATGATTGTATGAGCACGTATGGCAACTTCAAATACCAACACTTACACACTCACGCAACAGTGTTTATTTGAATAAGAAAGAAAAAAAATTCCAAATATTTATATGTTGCATAACAAAGTGTTATGAAATGAGTGAAATTGTTCAAATATTCAAACATGTGCTCGACACGAATAAAATAAATAACCAAAAAAAAATAGTAAAAAAAAAATTTTCAAAATATCTATCTGGGTTTAGAAAGTACACATGCACTTACGCATACATAAGCACTCTTTACCTGTGACCATTTCTTATTTACATAATAAGATGTGGACCGAGTAGTTCAGGTGCCGTGTCAGAAATGTCGCACATGCTTAACGCTAACAAAGCGTGCTGCTGATACATACACACACATACATATATGCACACACACACACACACACACATATGTGTTACACGTGCGCGCATAATCGATTTGGGAAAATGGGTTTCGTTGGACATTGGTTATTTTTGTTATTATTTGTACATATGTACATACAAAGATACATATTTATTAAATTATTTATTTAGGATTTTAATGAAAACAATTTTTTTTTTTTGGATTTTTCTTTCAAATTTGTGTCACTATGTCGCCACAGGGGAATATACATACATATGAAAGCGTGGTGAATTTGCTTGAAGAATTTTTGAAGATAAAAGAGTCAAGAATTCCATTTTTACCGCTGATTTACACTGATAAGAAGGATTTTTGTAAATTATACAGAGATTTGAAGTAACAGCAGGGGAAAATATAGACCCATCCAACTTTATACCGGTATGACGAGCTGATTTGATCTAGCCATGTCCGTCTGATCGTCCGATCGGCTATATCATATATGTAGTTCTCACACAACTGATTTGTTCAGTCCGATATGAGATTTTGGGTAAAAAGTTCGTCAAAAAGGCCAATGCTTAAAAGCGAGAAATTTCGTATTATACACGCGTAATGTCAAATAAATATTGACGCCAAAAATCTTCGATATCAGAAGGCCATATCTTCTAAAGGGAGATCCATTTCGAGGTTTTGAAGAAAAAAAAACCAAAGAAAATTCAAATTTAATGGGGGAAAGTTCTTCGTATCACTCGAAAGAACATTCTTTGGCATTTCTTCTTTGAAGATGATCTCTTTCAAAAATTGGCCGCGGCTACGTCTCAGATGGTCCATCCTTTGAGTCCAATTTTTGATGACTCGTTCGGGCATTTCGACTGGTAACTGACGAATGACACAAGTGATATTTTGCCCCAAGGCCTGAATTGCAGCACGATTGTCCGCATAGACTTAGCACTATACATATCCACACAGAAAAGTGTAAAGGTGTGATATCACATGATCTTAGTGGCTAATCGACCGACCCAATAACGTAAATTTATCTGCTCACCGAAATCTTCTCTCAATAAATCCATTGATTGATGCGATGTGTGGGAAGTGACGCCGTCTTTTCGAAATAAAATGTCGCAGAGATTGCGAGCTTCAATTTCTGGTATCAAATAGTCAGTTATTATGGCGCGATAACGTTCACCATTGACGGTTACGTTCTCACCGGCATAATTTTTGAAGAAACATGGAACGATGTTTCCACCGGCACACAAGCCACACCAAATTGTTATTTTTTCTGCATAAAATTACAATCTTGAAGCTCTTGTTACTCTTCGTCCCAAATGCAGCAACTTTGCTTACCCTTGAGCGAGAAATGAGCCTCATCGCTGAACAAAATTTGGTTCGAAAACGTCGGATCTTCTTAGAATTTTTCAAAAGCCCATAGAGCGAAGCGATGTTGCTTGGGAAGGTCGAGCGGCTTCAGTTCTTGCAACAGCTGTATTTTGTACGTTTTTAATTCGAGATCTCCACGTAGAATACCGCCAAGTCGTTCCACGCGTCAGTCCGAGTTGCTGCGAACGGCGCCGAATCCACTCTCCAGGGTCTTCGTATACACTCTCAAGTACGGCCGCTATATTTTCTTCACTGCGAGCTGGACGTTGTCTATTCGGTCGAATATTATCCAATAATGAATGCTGGGTCTCAAGATGGATGATGGTGTTGCGCATAGTTAACTCAGTATGACGATTATGTTCACCATAAGATGAGCGAATCGCGCGAAACACATTCTCTACAGAACGTGAATTTTCGTAATAAAGTTGAATGATTTGTAAACATTGTTCAGGCGTAAGTCTTTCCGTGATGAGATGCCAAACAATACCGAAAAAAAAATAGCATGACAGCTTGACGCGACTCACGCGTGATCTGTCAAAGAAGGGCTATTGAAAAAGGTGCATTTACTTGGATCGCTCCTTATTATTTTATATAATTTTTTAAGTATTTGTTGAATTAATTAAGTTTTTTTATTTTTATTTTTTTCTTAAATATTTTATGAGGCATTATTTATTTTATATTTTTTTTAATTTTTTTATTATATTTTATTTCATTATTTTTATTTTATATTATTTGATCTTGCTTTAATTTTTTAATTTTTTTTAAATTTATATTGTTTAATTTATTTATTTTTACCTTTTTTAATTTTTATTTTTTATTTTATTTCATTTCATTTTAATTTATTTTATTTTATTTTGTTTTATTATGTTTTATTTAATTTTTTTTTTGATAAATTTTTTTAGTTTATTTTTTGTCGTTTTTTTTTTTTAATTTTTTTATTTGGTATAATCAAATTTTTTATTTTATTTTCTAATCTTATTTCATTTAATTTTTTTAATTTTATTTATTTCTTTTTTAATTTTCGTTAACTTATTTTATTTTATTTCATTTTATTTTTTTCATTGCATTTCAATTTATTTCATTGTTTATTTTTTTTATATATGTTTTTGGGTGTTTCATTTTAATTTATTTTATTTATTGTTTTAATTTTTTTCTTTTCTTTTATTTTTATTTTTATTTTTATTTTTATTTTTAATCTTTTATCTTTTATTTCAGGTTTTAATGCTTCGCCGCCACTTAGAAAATAAATCGAAGGGAGTATGTATTTCTCAACTACAAACACCTAGACATTTCAAGTACTCTAGACTATGAGCATAATTTTAGGAGAATTCTTATCCTATTGTTAAATTTATGTTCAAATGAGTTGTTCAATAGCTTGCCACATAATACAGAAAATGGCAACACACCTGTCCAGTAGACTACAAAAACATAATACGCAAATATACCTGCAAATTTTTACCTTCTATTCTCTTCTTCATTACATTGTGTCGTCTGCCTCCCATTGTTTTAACTTATTCAGCTACACTTTCTTCTTCTTCGAGTCATTCAAATGTAATTTCTTTTGTATAAAAATTTCACGCCTTCCCTGCTGATTTGCGATTTCAGCCTCACACATCGTTTTGGGCGACTATTTGTCTGGAGTAATCTTTTCTGGAACACTCGCACTATGGAGATTCTCTCCAACTCAAGTGCACAATACAGAAGCGCTTAGGAGTACCTTAATTGTATAGTTTGTGTCGGCTTGAGGTTATGTCGGTGACAAAGGACAAGAGTTAATACAAACCAAATACAAGTATAAGAACGTATTGAAGGCAGTGCTCATTTGTTTTCGCAAATAATTGCTTTTATGTAAGTAATTCTGTAGGTAGGCAAATGTAGAACAGCTGGACCAAGAGCGCATCTGTTCTGAGGTTAGTACGTTCTTAGGCAGAGATTTGCAAATTGTTTCGTTATTACGTTTTAGAGTTGTTGTTGGTATTTGTAACTAGTAACTTCGCTCCGCTTCTAGACCGCTTTGTGACCGATTTCATTCATCTTCGTTTCTTTACAGAAGATCCAATCGAAGTGAAGAGACGCTATTTTTGGGTAAATTATTAGATTTCAATACCGAAATTTAAGACAGAACTTCGGCATTTCTAGTGGATTGATATTTCAAAAAACTCCACATACAACAGTAAAAGCCATTTAATAACACATCTGCCGACTTTTGGAGCCACGCAATAGCCGCTTTTTATGCCTAAAACTGCTCTACAACTTCCATTCCAAAGCCACTGTCACCATGACATTTCTAAGAGAGAGAGAGAGAGCGAGGAAACGAGTTCATATGCGCATCATCTGATTTATTACGCTCGACAACAAAACAAAGCTGGAGCAAAGTTGAAAACAACGACAAACGTTTATGTGGCAACAATGGAATGGACGCAATGGATTAACACTAACCGCTGGTGCTTATAGCCACGAGTTGTGTGCTGCTGCTGCTGCTGTTGTTGTTGTTGAGCATGCGCAATGCGCAATAAATTTCCATTTTATGACACCTGACAAAATATATTCAGGCATAGCTGCAACAAAACCATAATACGATCTACATATTCATAGGTATATATGTACATACATGTGTAGGGTGAGCCCAAAAGTTTTTGTAAAAGAAAACTAATTTTAAAAATTGTAATTTTCAGGAAATGATTTTATTTTATTTAGTTTTATCTTATGCATTTTGTTTTAATTTAATTGAACATAATTTTATTCTATTTCTTTTTTTTGCATTTTAATTTGATATTCAATTTTATTTTATTTAGTTTTATTTTATATTAATTTTGAAAAAAAAATTTATATAAAAAAAATTTATTTAAAAAATTTTTTTTTCTTTTCTTTCATTATGTTTTATTTTTAAATTTTCTTTAATTTACTTTATTAATAATATTTTTTTTTAGTTCATTATATACAAAATAATTCGGCCCGTTTTTTGCGTTTAAAAAGGAGTTTTTAGTGATTATGTCAAAAATATAAATTAAAAACTGTCCGTCGGAAACAACTTCTTTTTCTCATCTCTTTGGTAATTTTCAAATACGATCCCTACAAAATGAGCACTCTCTGCCCTCGATACAATCATTGATTTCCTCACAGAACCCGAACCGGTGACCACCAAATAGTCGAAAAAGCCAGGGGTTGGAAGGAGCAAGGTCTTGATATTAATAATACCTCCCATTCTAGCGTTTCCAGGTAGTTTTTCGCCGTTACAGCCACATGAGACCAAGTTTTGTCGTGTTTGCAAAATCCACTTCCCTTTCCTTTTGGTCATTTCTCTAGATATTTCGCGAAATGCACGGTTCAAACGCATTCGTTGTGGACGATAACGAATTCTGTTTGCGTTTGGCATGGATCTTGATTCAGCTAATGCCTCCAATTCCTCTTCTTCAAACTTTTTGGGTTAGCTCTTTGTCTTCGACGCTAAAATCACCACATTTGAAGTGTCGAAACCACTTTCTGTATGACTTGTCGGTCGGCACAGATTCACCACAAACCTCCACAAGCATTTGAAGGTCTTCAACTCCACTTTTTTCCAATTTAAATTTACAAAAGAAAAAATCTTCCTCCAAATTCTGCTTATTTAATACAAATCCCGACATTTTCGAAGAGACAAAAAACAATGTTGTCATCAGAAACAGACGCCAAAGCACAATAATTATAGTTGAGAGATGTGAATCCTTTCTAATAGGTAATCGCTTCCAAGAACGGCCACAATTTGCAGGTGGAGCTATCTTTCGAGAACGAACTGAAGTAATTTATACACCAATATTTCGGTTTCCTCGTTCTTCCAAAAATCGATACCGATTTTAGAACCTTTCAAAAGGGTCTACTATGTAGATTATAAAGGTGTTCACATAACATAGATAGCCAATTAATTAAAAATTGAGAAGAGAACAGCTTGTTTTTATAAGCTAAGCAAAAATTTTCACAGTATCTATTTCTAGTGTATACTGAATCCGGATCGAGCCACATCAATGGCTGGAGTCAGTCATTAATTTCACTGTTCACACAGGCAGCTAGCCAATTAGGCAGTTGAGAGTCTTGAGGTAGCATAAATTGCGAACAAATTAAAATTACTCAAGCAATTAGTACCCAATTGACCACAAAGTGCCCGAAGGTAAGTTGATTGATCTTCATACACTAAGGCACAATGGTTTTCTAATAGGTAATCGCTTCCAAGAACGGCCACAATTTATAGGTGGAGCCATCTTTCGAGAATGGATATTAATTTATATACCAATATTTATTTTGTTTATAATATTTTGTTTTGATTTTTATTTAACACTATTTAGACCAAGATTTTGTGTATACCTATTTCAACCAAAAGGTGTCTTTTGACACCTTAGCTAATGACTAATGAAAAACCTTTAAAAGTTACTCTTTTTATTTTTTTAATCGAAAATAATATTTATTCTTATTTATGAGCTTAACTTTCGTTCAGTATTCGGGTATAGAAAATTAATATAAAAAAATAATGTTATAAAAACGATGTAACCAAAAATTTTCCTTATTTAATACAACACTTTTTACAGATGAATGGTTGGTCTTTTAAGCACTTGCCACACGAGTATTTTTTACACAGAGAACAAATTGTAGTGGTTCTATTACCGGAACAATACTTTACTTGGCACTTTTTCCCCCTTTTTGAAAAGGAATCGATTTTACATGAGGATGCTGACGATATTGCCCTATTTGTTTTACTCTTATGGTATTCTTTGTATGCTGTTGATAGTTCCTCTCCTAACTGGAATAAGCTATCTCTCCGTGAAATATTTTCACCTGTCGTTTCTTTGTAAAGAATCCATGCGTTTATACCGATCAAATGAAGGATATTGAAAAACACGTGCATAGGCCATCTACGGCACTTACATTTCACGCTATTTTTTCTTGCCATCTGGCCAGTCATATTGACCCCAAATTTTGTGCTGTTGTAAAATTTAATTGTTTCAGGAAGACGCTTATTGTTGTTTTCGACTTGTACAGATTTATGCAATGAACTTAATAAAAGTACTTTTTTGTTCGGTTTACTTTTATAAACGGTTACGAGTCAAGTTATTTGTTCCTTTCATAATATTTCTTTTAGCGTGCCAAGTTGGACCTGATATACCTTTGAAAATAGTATGAAGGGGTGGTCTACCAGGAGAGGAGCCTGTGCCAATCTTTTTCCATACTGTCCCATCCATGGCGATTTCTTCTCCTTCGTCTTCAGAATCTGATATCAACCTCATTCTCTTTTGCCTTCTATTTGCAATCGAAATTTCCTCTTCTTCGGTATTTGAAGATTCATTTTCATATTCGCTACCGATTTCATGAATGAAAATGTTGGAAAATTCATCAAGTTCATCTTCTCTTGCAGATTGCGAGTCTTCATCTATTTCCGAGCATTCTTCATCTATACTATTCACTTCTTGCAATATCTCATTTATGCTTCCTGTTTTGGACATCCTTTGCGTTAGAAAAAAAAAATGCAGAAAATTGAAGGGAAATTACAAACACGTTTTGTATTTCCATACCTAATAATAAAATTTAGTCGAAGTAAATACTCCAAAACTTGCGTGTTCAATTATTTTTTTTTTGACCAATCACTACAATGACCAATAGTAAAATGCAAAAAAAACTGTCTGCAAACAACAACCAAACATATAAATAATATCGGGGATTTCCCTTTTTCTACTATAATATAAGGAGAGATGCCATAACGATTATTAGAATTCAAATAGTGTTATCAAAAAGAGTTCATGAATGACAAGTGTAGTAAAGTCATTAAGGTGTCAAAAGACACTCCATGGTAGAAATAGGTATACCATGTACGTATCTTGAGTTTCAGGATGAGTACGAGGTTAATGATGCCACAAAATTAATTTAACAACTATTATATGAATTGTCAAAAAGTAAAATAAGAAAAAATTATTCAACTTAGAAGATAATTTCAAGTCAAAGTTTTAAAAGGTGTCTTTTGACACCTTCAGTCCAAATAGTGTTAATTTAATTTTTTCATTTTTTTTTTACTTTTTTATTTTATGTTTTAGTTTTAATTATTTTTATTTTTTATTTTGATTATTTGATTTTATTTTTTTAAATCTTTTGCTTTCATTCTATGAATTTGCATATTTTTGGACCACCTTAATACACACGTAATGTTTAAGTACATATATATGTATCTGCGCAGTTCCGCTGATTTCTCACTGTGAATGAAAATTACATTTAACAAGAAGCATAAAAAGGTTTTTTCATTGTAATATATTATAAAAAAATATAAATATATAAGTATGTAAGAGTATGTGACGCAAAACAGTCTACTTATAAAACAGTTGCAATATAAACGGCAGTTGTTGATGTCTCCGCGACTACCTATAAATGTAACTTCGGTCGCTTTTTTCTTTTTTTTGTTTTCTTTTTAATTTTATTTAAACTCGCCTTGTCTATTTAAGATTAATTTCTTTCGTTGTATTGCTTTATTATGTTATATATGTATATGCTCACGTGTATGTACGTGTGTATGTTGATGTTATGGTCCACACCTAAGGTGTTGAATTTTATTAGTTCAACACGTAAATGCTCTTTTAAGCCGCTGTGTGTGTGCGCTTGCAACGGTATTCTTGTGCACATGCGCGCGCATCACTTTGAATTATGTTTCAACGATTTTATTATACAAGTACAGAAATGTTGTTTTTTGTTTTTGTTGTTGTTATTGTTATTGCTTTATTTTCAATTGCTACATTTATTGGCATTTTGGCTCTTGTTTAATAAAGTCATAAATCGCTGAAATGTGTTTTGTCGGGTCGCCGCGCCACTGAGTAGATTTATGTTTTAAGTCTTTTGGTTTTTTATTTTAATATTTATAAAAAAATTTTTTTTTGCCCTAGTGATATACATATAAAGGTATATTAGTTTTAATGTTTTTTTTTTTTTTCTGCGCCCAAATGTTTGGATTACGTATTTTTCACAGTTACTCCTGAAGTAGAGCGTCGCACGATTCATGTCGGAGTAGTTACAGGGTGCTAAGCAGGAGTGGAAATTATTGGCTACCAACATCTGAGAATAATTTTTGGGTCATCCGCCAACAGTGAAGCTAATAATTATTTTTTTGGAGACGATCTGAAAGGACATACACCACATTTTACTTATATGACTCTAGTGGAAAATGCGTTTGCTTCAGAAGATTTTGACTAGATGGAAATTATTTATTTTGGATAATTTGCGGTTTGTTTGATCTTAGGTTTAAAATTATGGGATGTCATCAATGCCATTTAAAACATAAAGAGAGGTACTTTGCCAACGAACACTATCGTTCACTCCGATTCAACTGGAGATCTGAGTGCATTTCCCAAAAAGCAAGACAATTAACAAAAATTTTCACCTCTCATTAAGGAAATGACTGAGTTTGAAGCACAAGTACATACATACATACGCTCGTCAAAGTTCTGTTAATCCTGTATATATTTAAACGTCCTTATAGAAGTCCGAATCATATTCGCTCTTAAAGTGCTCTGTAAAGTCTAAGACAAAAAACCTTAAAAATTCACAAGACTGCCGACCCTCTTTTAGAGGAAAGTAATCCCGAACAAGTACATTTGGGATAATGTAGGCATTACAAAATAGTCCAACCCATTGTCGCTCGCTTCAATGAGTTTATGCTCTTTAGTGGGCAGACATTCGATATGCTTCAAAGTCTGGTGATAGACTCTCCCACACTTTGCCATCAGTTGAGGCTTGCTATATCCGCAGATTTGAACGTCACAAGTGAGTAGACTGAAGAAATGCTTCCGATGTAAACTCCCAATTAACTGAGAATCGGTTTTCTCATTCTTTCAAATATCGATAACGATTATATAACCCTTCAGAAGGGCCGACTATGTAGGCTATAGTGGAGTTCACATAGGCAAGCAATTAATTAAAAAATTGGCAAGAGAACGGTTCGTCATAAATCTAATGTATCCTTCCAACTGAACCACGTCTGGTTGATAGTCGACAGTTCTCAACTTGCTTAGCTCGAACTGGTCTCGTTTGACTACTCCCCTAGTCTGGCTATACTATCGCGTTGACAACATGGTGAAAATAAAATCTCTCCGGCCTTAAGAGCTTCAGTACACTTACTTCCTGTATATGACTTGCACAATGCTCAGCAGGTTTAAAGAAATATATACATATGTAAAGGGTGATCCACGTAGAGGAACTTTATACAATAGCCCTTTTTGACAGATCACGCATGAGTCGTGTCAAGCTCTCATGTTACTTTTTTTCACTATCGTTTGGCATTTCATCATGGAAAGACTTACGCCTGAACAACGTTTACAAATCATTCAACTATATTACGAAAATTCACGTTCTGCAAGGAATGTGTTTCGCGCGCTCAACCTATGGTCAACATAATCGGCCTACTGAGTGTACTATTCGCGACACCATCACCCATCTTGAGACCCAGCATTCATTATTGGATAATATTCGACCGAATAGAGTTGCTGAGAGTGTTCACGAAGACCGTAGAGAGTCGATTCGGTGCCGTTTGCAACAACTCGGACTGACGTATGGAACGACTTGTAGCATTTTGCTTCGAGATCTTAAATTGAAAGCATACAAAATACAGCTTGTGCAAGAACTGAAGCCGCTCGACCTTCTCAAGCGACATCGCTGCGCTATATGGGCTCTTGAAAAGTTTCAAGAAGAATTTTGTACAGCGATGAATCTCATTTCTGGCTCAATGGGTATCTAAACAAGCAAAATTGGCGAATTTAGGTAAAAGAGCGACATGAACAGAGCCACCATTTCAACCAGAAAAAAACAACGGTTTGATGTGGTCGTTTGTGGGCCGGTGGAAACATCGGTCCATATTTCTTCAAAAATTATGCCGGTGAGAACGTAACCATCAATAGCGACCATAATCGCGGAATGATAACCGATATCAAGTGATGCCTGAAATTGAAGCTCGTGATCTCCGCGACATTTGATTTCAGCAAGACGGCCCAACTTCGACGAGAAGATAATTTCACGTTATAATAAAATTCACTTTGGAAAATTAACGCAGTGTGTTTGTATATATTTATAAGTATGTAGTCGTAAATTAAATGTAATTCTAATTGTCAAAGGGCACAATGAAAATGAGTAACAAAAATAACACTTCCAAAGCAACCTGCTTGCATTGTGGCTCTTTTTGTGTTAAAGAAATAACAATTTTCTTTTTACAACTGTCTCTTCTTAGCAATGTACGAGTTATATGGATATACGTGAAAACATACTTACTTTTTGGTTGTTCTCTGTTGCCCCTGCTGAGTGGCGATGTGCATATTATTTCGTTTTTCTTTTCCCTTTTTTTTAGGCCTTCAAAATACCAGTCATTTAGTCAGCCACAATTGTCAATTCCAAGAATTTGCAGTCACACATTTCGTTCTTCTTTTGATTTTTGGTTTTTGGTTTTCTGTATTCCGCTTGCTGTGGAGCAGTTGCTGGCAGCGATTTGTTGCTGTTCTTTGTTGGCATGAGCGCGCCAAATTGTCTGCCTAGTTTTATGTCTCTTCGCTGCACTTTTAGGCTTTCAGGCCAGATGCACTACACTTGTTGCAGGTACAAGAAATATATATGTATATGTATGTATGTATATGTATGACCTTTTAAACAATTTTATTGTTTGTGTTTGCACAAAGCGGCGTGATGCAAGATTTGCTAGTATTCATAGCGGCTTAATGGGTTCTCTTGTTTTTTTTTTTTGTAAAAACAACCAGATTAATGACCAGCACAAAACACTGCCACCTTTATGAAGGTGTATACGATTTTGGTCTCTCCTATTGCTTTTAAGGGATTTTTGAAAGATTCTGCATTAGTGAGTGTTACAAAACCGTTAGTACTTTCGAGTTTCGAGTTCATCCCATACCATCCACCTCGCTCTCACGTGCACCCAACAATGATTGTGAATACTATAGCCTCTCGCTCTCTGGCTCTCCGAATGCTGTTGGAGGTTATGTGCTTCAGAAATGAATAGTTCCTCGGAACATGTACTAGATAGCACAATTTTTCCTTTGGTCTATAACCTTAAGTGCATCTGCAAAGTCTAAGTAAATTTTAGACAAACTAACAAAACTATGAAGGATCTTGGGAATGTTAAGTCAAGGTCTACTCCCTTATATAGGGCCATCCACTTAGTGGTTTCCAAAGTGCAGGGCTGTATTTTGACATCTGTCAAACTTATCTTAAAAGTCAGTCATTTATGAAAATGGATCGCTTTAACAATCGCACAACGCGTTAAAGTTGTTGAAACCTACTCCAAAAATGGTGGTTTCGTGCTTTCAGAGGAGATTATGGTGCATATAGTCGTCCAACTACTCAAGCAGTTGGTAAAATTTTAAAGAAAGACTAGATCGGTTAAAGATGTTGTAAGGCTGCTGTAAGTGAAAGTGTAGCCGAAGACCCGAATGTGACTATTTCTGGACGTTTTGAAGAGCTGGAACATTCCTACGGCACATCATAGCGTATTTTGCACTTGATCCTACATCTACATCCATATACACAGCCAGCACACACTAGAAATAGAGCAGGTTTACTATACACAACACCGTAGTTACGTCGATTGGGTGCTACAACAACAAGCACATTCCGAGAATCCTCAAATAGTTGATTGATAGGAGGTCAATATTCCCACAAAAACTTATTGTCTGGTGCGCTCTTTGATCCGTAGGTGTTACTTCTTCGTAAGACCTTACTTCTTTGAAATCGATGACAATGAGACTGTCACTGTACGTTCGGAGCGTTATGGTCGTATGATAACCAATCTCTTTACCTGTAATTGAAGTCGTGGGAAATATGTGGTTCCAACAAGATGGTGTCACATGCCACACAACACGAGCGTATATGGCTTTATTGCGAGAAAAATTTCTCGTCCGCGTAATCTCTCATCTTGGCCAACCAGGTCGTGCGATTTAACACCGTTGGACTTTTTTGAGGGTTTTTTGAGGGCGAAAGAACGAATTCATACGAATAAACTTTTTAAACTCTTGAGCTCTTGAAAATCAACATTTGTCAAGTTATGTCTGAGATACCGACCAATATGTGCCAAAAGGTGGTCGAAAATTACCTCAAATGGATCGAAGTTTGCAAAAATTCACGAGACGGTCATTTGAATCACGTAGTGTTTCACATATAATGCCAAGGTTCAAGCTTTATAATAAAAAAGGAATTTCATGAAAAAAATTATTTGAAATTCATTGTATTAACGTTCTTTTTGGAAACCACTAGACGGATGATCCTGTAAAATCAAGATATTAAGTTGTGGTCCCTCTTTCTGATTCGTCGTTGAAGATATACATATATTGTGGGCTTGAGCTTGAGCCTAGTCAAAAGCTGATGGGTCTGTAATTGGATCTCAAAATTTAGCTGTGAAAACAAATTAAGCAGAAGTAGTCTGACCCAGTCCAATTGACCACAAATTTCCATAATTTTCCAAAAATATACTTACTTTGATGACAAGTTGTGATCTCCCCTGATTCACTTAGGTGATAATGAAGCCCGTTGTGTTGCCACTATATACTGACCACTGAGCTTCGCCATTTAATCATTTCGTTTCCTTGATAAACTACTGGATTAATTTTCTTGACGTTAGATCTCTCCGAAAGGCTATGAAGAAGGCTAGCCAAAAAATTTCTAAAACTGAACATTCCCTCGAGTAGAGCAGACGCATACGAGATGTATGATTTTTTCTGCTCTCCATAATTTTTATAGCCCGTTCCGCATAAGGAGCTCGCACTCTTTCCGCATATCATTCTATCAACTATGGTTGATGCCCCTTGAGCACTTCAACACAACCTTGATCCCTAGATAAATTCCATAGCTTTACAACTTGAAAAAAGGCACTTGCCATGTCTACGAAGTTCGTTTGCCTTACAGTTCACTCGATATACAAATGTCAAGAGAGCCGTGTGAGAGGTAATCCTTTCTGCTTGGTCATTTTCTGCAGGGTTTAACAAGAGTTCAACAAAATTTTGGAGTTCTTCGTAAATTAGTCAAGAGCTATTATTGCTGCGTGAGTACTGTGCGGGTTATTTCCAGCGAATTGATGGGAAATGAGCCTATAAAAATTATTCAAAAATTAACGGGCTAAGGCTGACATGAACTTAGCAATAGCCATATCCTGGCGAGCGTAGGACGAGAATAAGTTAATTTATGCCACACAGAAAAGGACGATTAAGCTATGGAATCTTGCGACTCAGTATTTTTTTATAAGTAATTCGTGTGATAAGTGTTTCTACGATTTAATTATATGATTTACGCTAATCGTGGGAATGATTATAAAACTAAAACTAAAATAAAAATTTTCCTTTGTTGACCTCAATACCAAAAACTCATCGATCAGAGTCTATCTCAGCTTAATCCCCCCCACTTTAAAGGAGGTCAAACCCTGCTTACATTTATTGCCTGGGCGAGTAATAAAAGAAGGTTTTAAATAAATATATCTGTGTGTGTACAAATGTATGTTTGTCTACTTATATTTGAATGTGGCGTAGCTTGTGCTGGCAGTTTTAGTAGGATTTATTTTAATGGGAACACCAAAGCATAGTTTTAAATCAAAATTTGTAAATTTCTTAAATCATTCTTTAACACGTAATCTTTTCCAACCCGTAAATCATCGATCATGAAAACTTTTTTTCGAGCGCGTCACTTGGCACCTGGATACATAAAGGTACCATACACAAGCATACATACATATGTAGTTATTGCGACTCATCAACGCCACGTCAAAAAGCTCATACAAAATACTATGTACGTACATATGTATGGCTGTATGTTAACAAAAATATAACGGAGTGCAGAGTGAATCAATATTATTGATTAAAATATGAAGTGTGAAGTTATTTACAGACAATAAGTTTATAGATATCCATAAAGCAATTCTTCGGTGTTTATTTAAAAGTACTCTGTATTGAATGAAACTAGTTGAAAACTACTTTAGAGAATATTTAGTAAATCATTAAGCTCAACTGTTAAAAAAAAAACAATTTTTTCATACAAACAACTTTCATTTTCCGAAATGTGAATTTCTTAAAAAAATTCAATACTCAGTTTTTTTACAAAAATATAATAGTCCTATACTAGTTCGAAAGAGTCAAAAAATCACTAGTTTAGTCAAGAGTCAAAATTAATTTTGTTTGCTGTAAATATTTTTATTATAAATTTTCCAACAGAAAATACTAGTCCAATACTAGTTCAAAATGGACCAAAAAGAATTAGTTAGATTTATATCGAAATGAATTTTATTCTTGATGAAAGGAAATTGAAACGGACATTTTTTACTCCAAAATATGTCAGTATAACACTAGTTCAATATGAATATATTAATAACAATCAAGGGTAATCCAAGTAGAGGTACTTTTTCAATAGCTTTTTTTCGACAGATCACGCCTGAGTCACGTCAAGCTGTCATATTATTTTTATTCAGTATTGTTTGGCATTTCATCATAGAAAGACTTCCGCCTGAACAACGCTTACAAATCATTCAACTCTATTACGAAAACTGTCGTTTTGTGAGGAATGTGTTTCGCGCGCTTCGTTCAACTTATGGTCAACATAATCGGCCTACTGAGCGTACTATTCACAACACGAACACCCATCTTGAGACCCAGCATTCATTATTGGATAATATTCGATCGAAAAGATCGCACCCAGAACGTAGTGAAGAAAATATAGCGGCCCTAACAGAGAGTGTACACCAAGACCGTGGAGAGTCAATTCGGCGCCGTTCGCAGCAACTCGGACTGACGTATGGAGCGATTTGGCGCATTTTACGTCAAGATCTTAAATTGAAAGCGTACAAAATACAGCTTGTGAAAGAACTGCAGCCGCTCAACCTTCCCAAGCGACATTCGCTGTATGGGTTCTTGAAAAATTCAATGAATTCCACTTCTGGCTCAATAGGTATGTAAACAAGCAGAGTTGTCGCAGTTGGGACGAAGAGAAAACTAAAGAGATTCAAGAGTTTCCATTTCATCCAGAAAAATAAACGGTTCGGTATGGTTTGTGGGCCGGTGGAATCATCGGTCCATATTTCTTCAAAAATGATGCCGGTGAGAACATAACCGTCAATGATGACCGCCAATCGCGCCATGATAACCGACTGTTTGATATCTGAAATACGCGACATTTGGTTTCAACAAGACGAACAAGACGGCACCACTTCTCACACATCGCACCAATTAATGGATTTAGTGAGAGAATACTTCGGTGAGTAGATAATTTCACGTTTTTGGGCCGTTACACCGTTAGACTTTTTCCTGTGGGGATATGTAAAGTCGAAAGTCTATGCGGACAATCCCGCTTCGATTCACGCATTTGAGCAAAACATCACTCGTATCATTCGCCAGTTACCAGTCGAAATGCTCGAACGAGTCATCGAAAATGGGATTCAATGGATGGACGATCTGAGATTCTGAGATCTGCCAATTTTTGAAAAAGATAATTTTCGAAAAATAAATGGCAAAGAATTTTCTTTCTACTGATAAAAAAGACATTCCCCATTCAATTTTAATTTTCTCTGTTTTTTTTTTTTCTTTAAACAAGTAGGGAATGGATCAACCTTTAGTTTGATTCAATATCAAAAACTTTTTTTTATGATGATAGCTTTTGAGATTTATTATTTTTCAATAAACTGTTTCTCACACTAGTTCCATTGCAGTCAGTGAATTCTGGCACAAAACGAGTATATTTTTTTACCACATGAATAATTGCACTCATACATACATCACCACGAGTTATACATATTGTTTATGGCATAATATTGAAACTGAAGTCAGACTTAAAATTAAACACCCACACAATTGACTCGCTGGAGAGATAAGAGCTTGTGCCCCTTTCCAGTTTTGTCTTCATACATAAATTTCATATGTAAGAATGTACTTATATGTGTGTGTGTTTGTGTACATAAATATCCCGATGATACGCCAAGCACTCGAGTCAAATGTAAATAATTTCAAGGACAGGTGCTTAAACTAGAAAGGTGTTCGTTGAAATACGACAAAGTGTTGAGTGTTGTATTGAGTATTTCTGATGACAAATATTATGGAGGATATGCGTATATACATATTCACCCGTACATGTATAGGGGACCAAGAATTATTACATTTAAGTTATACTACAATATTTAGCTATGTAATAGCACATGTCAAAGCTGTTGCGATAATGAAATAAAGATTTGCATTTAACCCATTGAGGACTGAAAGTTTTTGATTTACTTATAATGCTGATTTATTGAATTTTAGTTTCTAAATCTTCACATTTTATTACTATACTAACAACAATAACAAATTGTTCTTAAAAAAATGCTGAAATTTCGGTTGGAAAAAGTAGCTTTTTTGAATCTTGCCCAGTCAGTATACCAAAAATTCATTTAGACAATTAATAAAATAAATCGTGTAAAAAAAATAAAAAAATTAATAAAAAAAATATAATAAAGTTTTATTCCAGAAAATAAAAAATAAAAACAAATCATAATATAATTCTTATACTTAGTCGTAGATAATGTACAAAAAAAATGCCACAAGTTCAGTTTCCATCGTTAATTTAGATCATTATCAAGAATGTTGATGTCTTCTGTGGTATCTACTGATTTATTTCAATAACTAATTGTATTTTACAAAAATTTTCAATAAAAATTCAATATACCAATTAATTTTGAATTTCAAAAATTTTTAATTTTCCAAATGAAAAATTTTTGAAAATTGTTTGCTTCCAAAAAAAAGGTTTATGTACATATGTTAAGTATTTTAAAATCAAAACTTATCAAAATAATTTGTAGTCGTTATTCAGAAAATATATATTTTTTTATAATGTAAAATCAATTTAGACGATTTTCACATTTTGTATTAATGTTGAGTTAATCTATCATTACTTTTTTAATTAAATTTTTCTCTAAATTGTTGTTAAAAAAAGGTATTTAATACATTTTTACAGATATTTATATAAGTAAACATATGTACACATATGGGTAAAAATATTTTTTTTTTAGAAATTTAATATTTTACAAATCTTTGTTTTTCAAAGTTTTGATAAAAAATATGTTTATAAAACTATGTACTAATTATGATAATTTTAAATAATTGTAAACATTCTAAATGAGATATTTTTCAAAATTAAAATGGCAATTAAAATGTCCTTTTTATTATTATTAAAAATTTTTCAAAATTTTATAACTTACCTTACAGATATATGTAATTTTTTTATTTTTCAAATTTCAAGTCTTTTATAATTTCAATTATAAAAATGTCTTTCAAAACGAAGTATGGCTTCCGTCCTTATTTTCAAAATTTTATAGTCAAAAATCCAAAGAATTTTACATTTTTTTGTTGCAAATTCTATAAACGTTAGTATATGAAGATTGACAAAAAAAATCTAGAATTTTTAACAATTTTTTTCGAATAAATTGTTATGAAGAAAATGCAGTTTTGAACGAATACACAATTATATTTTGTATTTTTTTATTTATTAAATATATGACAATATTCAATATTATGGTTAAAAAATTAAAAACAGAACATTTCCGACTTTAAATTTTTCAAAAAAAAAAAATTATAATAATAATAATAATAACAAATCGATACAAATTTGTTGTTTCTAAAAAAAGTTTTCCGAAAAGGTAACTAAATCGTTCAATTTCATGTGCAACTGTTGGCAAAAATTTTAAATTTTGCGTTTTACAAAATAAATATTATTTTGGAGGAAATTTCAAGTTTTGAAAATTTCGAATTCCAACAATTTTGTTTCCAAACAAAAAAAAATTTATTAAAGACTAGTAAGTTAGAACAAGTTAGAGATTTTTCAAAATTTTACTTAAAAAAAATAAATAATTTTCAAAAGTATCTCTTTTAAATGATGATCCATTCAGTGAATGGTTTCGATGGTTTCGAAGTGGTGATTTTTGCGTAGAAGATGAGGAATTTTAAGGTTTTCTAAATCAATGTCCATGCCAAAGGCAAACTGAACTTAAAGCAGAATCATTGGGAGTGACTCAGCAAACAGTTTGCTTTCCGTTAAAGCAATTTGGATTTATTCTAAAGCAAGGACATTAAGTACAAAGATGTCGCATGGCGATTTTTCACATCGGAACTGCTCCTTGAAGGACATCAACGGAAGGGATTTTTGCGCCAGATGGTGACTGAAGATGCATAATGGATATTTTACGATAACCCTAAGAAAATAATACTAAGACAGGCCTGGTGAACCCATTTTATCATCGTTTAAAACGATGCCCGAGAAACACATCCACGGTTCAAATATCATGCTCTGCAACTGGTGGGACCAGACGAGTGTAGTGTATTAAGAACTTCTGGGAGCCCTGCGTTGCGTAAATAATAGCCTGAAGCAACCGAAAATCACGAAAACTTGATTTTACTACATGATAATGCTCGGTCCCACGAATTGGGAGGTCTTACCCCACCCGCTGTGTTTTTTACCAGGACTTTCTCCTTTCTGGTTACTGGTATTTTCGATGGATGCAAAACGATTTGAGGCGTCACCGGTTCGGGTCTTTCGAAGAAATCGAAGATTGATTCATTGATAGGATCGAGGACAGAGAATACTAATTTTTTAGAGATGGTATTCGAAAATTGCCAGACAGATGACCAAAGCAGTCGCTTTTAATAGACAATACTTTGTTGATGTTTTTTTTCTTTTTCATTAAAAAAAACATTTTTTTGAACACAAAAAATAGGACCGAATTAAAATTAATTAAAAATTAAATTTAAAAAAATAACGAAAAAGCGGATTTTTGAATGTTCAAAATTTTTTTAAAACAATTGTTTTATGATGAAAGAGGACTTCTAAGCAAAGGTCGTCTGAATCAAGAAGAGTTTATATAGAAAAAATCCTAATTTCGCTTATTTTTCATCTAATTTGGATTAAAATATAAAAAATGCTTGAAAGCTGCTGTCGTTGCCAGTTCGAGATGATATTTGTATACGGCCTAAGTGTGGTGAGTAGAGGCACAATGAAGGGTAGCTGACAGGTTAAGCGCATAGAAACCTGCGCACATGCGCAATACCTGTAATGCCAAGTAGTAAACCACAAGCACACACATGCACAAATTTAAAGAACAGCTGCAGTTTGAAATTCAAATCGATCAATAGGAAATTTGAAAAAAAAAATATACAAAAAAACGTAAATTCAAATAAAAAGCGCTTTGAAGCCAGCAAAACAAAAAATAAATAAAGTTTAAATAAATAATAAGAAAATGCTTCAATTCCACGGAGAAGTAGAGTGATTTCGCCTAAGAACGCCTAAGAAGAATTGTGTGCATATGTGTGTGCATATGTAAGTATTTCCTTTGATACACTTTGGCGTACACATGCTTATGCATATATATTTTACAATTGCATATACATATGTATAGGTTTGAATATTTGCTTTTATATTTACATATTTTTTTTGTTTTTGTGTATTTATTGGTGCAATATGGCACAAGCCAACAATGGTCTGCTGTCTTCCGTCTTCGGTCTTCCTCAACTTGTTATCTCTAACATAACACAACCAGATCCGTTGGCACGCGTACCCTTCCGCGATATTCAGACCGATTTCCGCACTAATATTGTACATACACATACATACTTTTGTATGTATGTATGTATGTATGTACGTACATAAGCATGGTCTTAATACACATCGCGTACTTAATTCACTCATTTAAGTAAATAATTTTGAGAAAGAAGGGAATTGTTGTAATGAGGAGGAGCTGGATTGTTATTGTTGTTGCTGTTGTTGTTGTTCTTGTTGAAAATGAAAAGGTGTTTCAATACAAAAATTTTATTAGCACAGCTGCCACACATATATTGCTGTAGTTGTATGTATGTATGTATGTATGTACAATACGCGTATGTGGCATAGACTTTATGGGGAAGAAAATATGCAAAAGGCAGCGCTTCAAAGGGCGCAACAACAACAACAAAAAGGTGATTATTCAAAGTGCTAGTGGTAGAGCATGTCACTATTTCAACACTGCCAACATTAAAAACAACAACTACAACAACAACAAGAGTAACAAAAATACTTAATAATAAGCCACAAGTTGAGCCTTTCTTCGGCGTCTAGAACAGCAAGTCTTCACAGAAGTAGAACAGCGTAGAGAGCAGCAAGGTGCGGGAAGCGAAGTATGGCACAACACAACAACATTCATCAAATTGCAGGTTTTTCTCGTGTGTTCTAGGGTAGTTTTTCTAGCGCACAAGTTCTTACATTTTTTTTCTGCTTTTTGAAGGCAACTCTTTGTTGTCAAACAAATACTTGAAATTCATGCATATTTTCAAAAAAAAAATTTTTTTTAATTTTAAAAATAATTTCTATCACCCTCCCTTACAACCCCTCAATTTGGTATTTCAGAAAAAAAAAAATAACAGAAAAATTTTTGTACATTACTGCTGCTCGGCTATGAGCGTACCTCTTGTGCCACGCCAAATTCGTGTGGCTGATGGTTGATTGTTGATGACTCGACGTCTGCTTTAGCGTCGTGTTGATGATGGTGGTTTGATGCACCTAAGACATCTGCCACTTGTGTCTGTCTGTTCTCGTGCGGTACAGTGTTTGGTGTGTTACCGTTGTTTTTGAAAATTTGCTTATTTTTGAAAAATGCTTGTGGTGCTGGTGTTGTAGGCACGGGTTAGGTAGTTTGCTGTAAAGGTATTTTTTATACATATCTATACATATTTACGTATGTATATGCACGCAAATACACCTTGTGTTGGTGAAAAATATCTATTGAGGAGGATCGTTAATTTTTGTGTTGTATGAATAAAGAAATGTGACCCATTTTGAACTCAGAAAACAGGCAGAATTCTGAGCTCTCCCTATCATTATTTCTTCAAAAAAAAAAAAAAAATATATATATATATATATAGAGAGTGTATGACTAAAAAAGAGCCACGAGTTGGTCAATCTTCTAGCGGAGCTTGGAATAATTTTTTTATTTGAAATAAATTGCTTTTTAGAGTTTCATATATTTTGAGCCTTCAGAGTTTTTTTTTATTTTAAAAATTTTTAGCTAAGTAAAATTTTCTCTTGATTGGCGAAGACCACGCTTACGTGGAGGATTTATTCTATCTCTACTTCCACCAGCGTCTACTGTATCAAATAATAACAGAGCTGGAGTATTGTCGCCTGGTCGTCCTGTTAAAGGCATGCTTCTTCATAGGCGACGGCGCGCTATGACGACGGCCCGCTATGGAATTTACCCTCGTAAGTACGCAAAGATCCATAAATCATTCTAGTACCGACTCATCGGATGGGATTTCTTCATCGCCCACTCTATCGCACTATATAGCAGGACGAGTATGTTGAGGGACTTGTAGAATTTGGTCTTCTTTCGTAGAGAGTAATTCTCCGTTGGATTTCAAGTCTGAAATTGTTATTGGAGACGAAGTTATTTAGAACTTCAAGTGTGTGATAGTCAAAAGTTATGTGGGAATTGAGATGCGAATTCGGTCATATATATATATTTGGGGCTTGCAATCGCTGAAGAAATTTTTGGCCGACCTCCTCTTCCAATTTGTTGTTTTGCGACTTGATGTTTTACCAAAAAATAGAGGGACCTACAGCTTATTTTAAGTCGCCTCCGAAGGGCTGATGGATTTTTATGAGGAGCTTTTATTTCATGCGACAACTATAAAAATTAATTTTCTATAATTTTGTATTATTTGGCATAGACTACGTGTTCTCCATTCTTCAAGCTTTGACAGAGCATTTCTAAGCTCCAATTGTTTGGCATGCTCCCATTTTACCATATACTCCAAAAATGCTGATGCAGGCACAATACTAGTTCTAGGCAGTGAATAGTTCTCGCCGCTTTGACGTTTTTTAAGCGGACAACCGTTATTCGAACTTCGTCGTAGTCGGGTAACGAAACGTCTTCTTCATCCATTTAATTGATTGATTGATTACATTGTCATACAGATGTCGAGAAATATTTCCTCCATAGATTCAGTATACTCTGGGCATGAGTCGTTAAATCTAACCTTTAGGTCCTAAATGAGTATGATTCATTCTTGAAACTTTATGTAATTCGACGCAACTCTTGAACTCACGCATTTCGGCCTCCAGCCTTTTCTGTCTGCAAATATTTCTCGCTTCCCTCTTCAACTCCCGGTATCTCTCACAGAGAGTACACTTTGAGGTCGATCGCAGCGTTAGAAAGTAGGCAGTCTTTTTTTCTCTACGGATGTTTGAATATCCTCATGGCACCAATGCTGCTTTCGTCATTGTGGAAAACCAACTATAAAAAGATAAAAAGAGTCACTTTGCCTGAAACTTAGTTTGGTATTGAACGGCTCGGAGAGGTCCTTCCCAATTCCGACTGCGGTTCTGGTATTATCCAGAGGCCTTATATGTCCACTGTAATAAAAGTCAGAAGGTCCTAACTTATTCCGTCTTTGTTCCATAAATAACCGTGGTTCTTTTAACAGGGACATCAACAAGTTGGGCAGCTGCACTGCATCGTAATCCATAAAACATTTTCTGAAATGATATTCGGCCGAGCTCATCCCCCTACTGGTTAGGTGCGTCTTGATTTTTTTTCCAGCAAATGGAGAGATCTAAAGTTTATTCTAAGCCGCCTCCGAATGGCTGGTGGATTTCTATGAGCAGCTTATATATCATGTCATCTGTTGTAGAGGTGGGCATTCCAAGCCGAGGGATGACCGCAATAAATCTTATTTTAGTTTTTGCCCAAGGGCGATTACATTTTTATATTTAGGAAATTTTAGTTGATAAAAAAATTTATACTCGATGCTCGAAGTGCTTTGGTCCTAGAGAGAAGTTGGAGTTTTGATCCTCTTAAGAGTGAGTTTAGCTCCTTCGCTCACTTGACTGATTTAATGAATTTTCTATCTAATGCAATAATGCACATGTGAACCCTTAGAATTATTTCAGTAATGTAAAAGCAAATTTCTATTTAATCCTTGCGATATACATACATACATATATACAAGTTCATATCCTTAGCAGTGTCGTAAAACACACAAATGCATGACCTTAAAAAATAATTTAAAAAAAATAATTTCCGAAACATATGTTCGCTTCTCCTCGTGTTTTATACAATCCGCAACAGGAATTGGTTCAATGAACTTCCTGACAGGATACTGTACGAGTCGTACAAGTAAAGCACAAGTGTTAGTCAACAACGAAGGAAATATATTTACGACTTCATACATACAAATTAATATAAAATGAAATTCAAAATAAAAAAAATCACTGAACAAACAAATCACTGCACAACAACACAAGAAACGTCGCAGTTGGTTGCATGGAAACAGGTGTGTCCTTTGAACGTGCAACAGTGCAACGAATTTTTATGAGTCTGCATTTTTATTGTGTTTTTGTTTTGTTATTTTCTTCTTTTTTTCATCATATTTTTAGCTCATTTCATTGTCGCTTCAGGAAGACAGCCGTACACTTGTCTGTACTCGGCTCAAAGGCGTTCTGGAGAGGCATTGCCAATGGTGTTACACCCACACAAATAGGAGTGCGAGTCTGTGGAGGCATTTCAATATATTCTGAACGCATTTCAATTTTTTTTTGTTTTTGCTTCGTTTAGTAAACTCGTGCACATCTGTAGGAATTGAGGTCAACGTTTTTGGCATTTCAATGGCAAGGCGTTGGTTCCATTGAATTTATGAGGTTTTCATGGTACTTACTCGTGTCGTAGAAGTTTGAATTTTTGTTCTCGTATTATTATTGTGTTTGTGCGTGGTTTAATGCAATGTGTAAAATTGTATGTGAGTAGGTGTTGGTATGCAATCATTGTGAGTTCCAAATATCAGAGTTTTAAGCACAGTGGCACAGTGGCTTGATTTCTTTGAAATTCAACTTCGTTACAGGTGAATTTCCACGAAATTGGTGGGTGCTCGGTGTCAAGTAATATAAGCTAAGCAAGAAACCTCCATTCGAATGCTGGTTAAATCGATATATCGAAACCTAGTCTTTCGTAGCCCCACAAAAACAGAGTGAAATCGCACGATCTCGGTGGCCAACTAACATTGCCAGTACAAGAGACTACGCAGCTGGGATATTTCTTTCGTGTTGTGTGGCATGTAGCACTATCTTGTTGGAACTACATATTGTTCGAGCCGTTTTCTGTAATTGCAGGTGAAAAAAATCTATTACCTAATGCTCTGAATGGACAGTGACAGTCTCACCATTATCGTTTTCAGAGAAGTAAGGTTCAATCACACCTCCAGACCAAAGACCGTAACAGAGAGTAAGTTTTTTTTTTATAGAATGGTATTTCTTCAATTATTTCAGGATTTTCGGGGCCCCAAATGCTGTAATTTTGCTGATCCAAGTAGAGGTACTTTCTTCAATAGCCTTTTTTGACACATCACGCGGGGGTCGTGTCAAGGTGTTATGTTATTTTTGTTCAGTATCATTTGGCATTTCATCATGGAAGAACTTACGCCTGAACAAAGTTTACAAATCATTCAATTTTATTACGAAAATTCACGTTCTGCAAAGAATGTGTTTCGCGCACTTCGCTGCACTTATGGTCAACATAATCGGCCTACTGAGCGTACTATTCGCAACACCATCATTCATTTTGAGACCCAGCATTCATTACTGGATAATATTCGGCCGAATAGATCACGTCCAGCACTCAGTGAAGAACATGCAGCGATCGTAGCTGAGAGTGTACACGAAAACCGTGGAGAGTCGATTCGGCGCCGTTCGCAGAAACCCGGACTGACGTATGGAACATTTTACGTCGAGGTCTTAAATTGAAAGCGTACAAAATACATCTTGTGCAAGAATTAAAGCCGCTCGACCTTCCCAAGCGACATTGCTTCATTCTATGGGATCTTGAAATGAAGAGCTGCCATTTCACCTAGAAAAAACAACGGTTTTGTGTGGTTTGTGGTACGGTGGAATCATTGGTCCATATTTCTTCAATAATGACGCCGGTGAGAACGTAACCGTCAATGGCAACCGTTATCGCGCCATTATAACCGACTGTTTGATGCCTGAAATTGAAGCTCGTGATCTCCGCGACATTTGGTTTCACTAAGTCGAACAAGAGGGCGCCACTTCTCGCACATCGCACCAATCAGTAGATTTATTGAGAAAACACTTCGGTGAGCAGATAATTTCACGTTTTGGGCCGGTCGATTGGCCACCGAGATCGTGTGATATCACATCGTTAGACTTTTTTCTGTAGGGATATGTAAAGTTTAAAGTCCATGCGGATAATCCCGCTTCGATTCAGGCCTTGGAGCAAAACATTACGCTTGTCATTCGCCAGTTACCAGTCAAAATGCTCGAACGAGTCATCGAAAATTGGACTCAACGGATGGACCATCTGCGACGTAGCCGCGGCCAACATTTGATAATCTTCAAAAAATAAATGCTAAAGAATGTTGTTTCGAATGATAATAAACGATCCCCATTAAATTTGAGCTTTCTGTGCTTTTTCTTTCAAAAAAAGTAGAGAACTTCGAAAATGGACTTTTACGAATAAACAGAGTGAGAAATGTGCCTCGTCGCTGAAGAAAATTTTGTTGAAAAAATCGCGGGTTGCGAGAAAGAAAGTCGCAGCTCATGGGAATAACATCCATAGAGGGGCTAATAATAAATCTGTAGTTACTAAGCTTTTCACAGTAAGAGGCAAAACTTTCGAGCTTTAAAATTTAGGATAGTGGAACTACCCAAATCTCGACAAAGCTGAGCAAAAATGTTGAAGGAGACAATCAATCAAGATCTACTTCATAAAAAGAGGGGCCATATCGGAGGTTGTAGTAATTCGGGCAGACAATTCTCTGATAAAATGGAATGCAAAAAGACGGGGAGCGCCTTAAGGGAGTTATTGCTGGAAAGGTGATGAAGAGAAGTGAACGATGACGCGACTGCCATGATCTTAGCAATATTCGGCTTCGAGCTAATTCTTTGTCGTCAGCGTAATTTTCTAAAGAGATTCATCGGGGAATCGAAGTTGGTGGATAATAAGGGCTTGGATATTCTATGTTACTGTACGAAGGTATAATCAATAAGGACTTTTGTTCTAAACTGAGATGATTTGTGTCATGACTGTCGTACGAGAAGTAGGACATACATTGAAAACTTGAAACCTGTTAACTTTGAATAGCCAAAATCGTTGGAAACTAATTTAAATGCGGACAAGCTAAGCAAAAATGTTTCAGGACACACATATGTACTTCTCACATAAACTTCTCATAAAAAATCCATCAGTTGCCCCGAAGGCGCTTAAATTGCACAAAATATCACAAATCGCAACAGAAGTCTAAGAGCTAAGCGCCAAAAAGCTCTAACCCTGTATGAAGAAAAATATTATTAATAAAAAAAAAAAAATTTTTTAATTTTTCTCTAACCCCGTACCACTGTACCACACAGGGAATGAACATAATTTTGACATGGAAATAATTTTTGGTTCCATTCATGAATGGAACTCTACTTTTAAATTTTAATTTCATACAAAATGCGATGCCGCGTGCATTATTGTTGTATTATTTTGCTTCTTCTTCCTCTACTGCTACTTGTACTGCTGTTTCTTCCTGCCATGCAGTGTTCCAAGCGCTTTGCATTATTTCCATCAGGTACACTTAGCTGTATTTCGAAAGTCTACTTAAATGCATTGAAAAGGTGTTTTTCATGAATTTCAAAAGCGTGCGCCAGCGAGCACATTTAGGAATTATTACTTAAAGGAATTTCCGGTGTTGCATTTGAAATGAATTAAATGCGTTCAATTTTGAGTCTAAATGCAGAAGAGAGAGCCTACTATTTGTTAGGCTACGTGTTCAGTGACTGGCTGGCTGGCGGCCGCTAGTGCGTTGCGCATGCGCAGGAAGCAAATGAAGGCATGTCGTCGCCACCGCTTGCTTGCTTTGAGGACAATAAGAACGACTGGCTGTTCCTAAGCTATTCACAACACTACTACATACATGCATATGTACATACCTATGTTGAGTACATACCAAATGGTGATTTGTCGAAATGTCGAGTGCGAACATTATCGCTGCTGAATCTCGACGCTGCTACTCAACACTTCAAAGGCGATTTTGCCGACATTGATTTTTATCGTCGCTATGAAAATGGAATAAATTAATTTCGGGAAGCGGTGAATGGAAATCAATTGAGCGGCCGATGGTCGTGATTTTTATCAGCTCATTACCGTTAAAGGCTTGTTACAGTAGTTAACACTGTTATTGTTGGCTTCACGACGCGAACGAAGGCAGGGCAGAGTGGAAGTGGCATTTAATTGATGTGAACCGCGTGCCGCCAAATGTGACAGTGCAGCAGGCGACGCTAGCGGAAAGTTTTTTTTTATTTCGAAAAATTAGTTGAATACAAAATTTGATTAATTAAAAGTTTCTATTCTTTTTTAATTTTATAAATAAGACAGGCGGCGCGTGCTTTGCTCGTAACCATCAGCAGGCAGGCATTAGAGAGTACAGTTTTTCATAAATTAATATTTCCGTTGCATTGGAAAATTTTGAAACTTTCCTTGTAGTTTCCATAATTTTTTTTTTTTTTAATTTATGCCATGATACTCTACCCTCCATAGATAAGAAAAATAATTACATTGTCATGCGCCAACATACCAAGCGCATTTAAGCACTTCTCTGTGCTGTTACCGTCACGAAGCGCGCCTGCATGCGCAATAGAGCGTTAAAAGTCCTCAAAAAAAAAAATGAAATAGTAACGGAAAGGACCTGCATTGGTATGCACTTGTGCATTACTTGTTCGAGCAAGTATCTACTCGCAATGGGCAACGAAGCGAAGGTACCCACACGTAATAAAGGACATGTGTTCCATACACAAGCGGACGACACTGCCACATCACACATGTCCTTTATTTTTATCAGCGCGAGTTATTTGAATATTTATTTATGTATCTAGATGTTGATGTTGTTGTAAAAAATTGACGATATCCCTGGTATATTTCTAACGAACATTGTGCTATACCAGCTGAAGAGAATTTTAGGTGCATTGAAACACTTTGCTGAAGTCAAGCAACTGTAACCAATGTAGTCTCTTCAAATATAATGCAGAACTACTTTTGCTAGTTTCAATTAATATTAATATTTTTTACGAGAGGTAGAGAAAAATCGATAGTCCGAAGATGGAGTTTAAAACGACTCGCTGGTTGGTTTTAAGTGGAATCTGCATCAGCTTCTTTGCATGATCGACGAATGGAACTTAAGTGCGCTCGGCCGCATCCAGAAACAAGGAGACCCCACGATCTACACCAATTATCATCGTATAAGCCGCCTCAATATCGTATATAAGGTCCAATAGAGCATATTATGTTAAAGATTAAAACCCATCGTCAACGAGGACCTTATCGGTGTGGCTTTAGACCTGGCAAGTCCACCATTGACCAGATATGCACCATACGACAAATCTTGGAAAAGACCCGAGAGAAAATAATCGATACACATCACATTTCTTTTGATTTTAAAGCTGCCTTCGATAGTACGATAAGGAAATGTCTCTACGCCGCTATGTCTGAATTTGGTATCCCTACAAAAGTCGTATGCCTATTTAAACTGACTCTGCGTAATACCAGATGCGCAGCCGAAATTGGGAAAAGCTTATCCAAGCCGTTCGACACCAAGTGAGGCTGCAGACAAAGTGACTCTTTATCGATTTCTTCTTTCCTTATGATTTCCAGCGTCATTGTTGACAGTCATAACTTCGAAGTCGTAGATAATTTCATCTATCTAGGAACCAACTTTAGCCTTGAAATCCAAAACAGAATCACACTTGCCAACAGGTCCTACTTTGGACAGAGTAGGTAATTGAAAAGTAAAGTCCTCTCTCGACGAATCAAAACCAAACTCTACAAGTCGTTCATCGTTCCCTTCCTGATATATGGTGCAGAAGCCTGGACGATGTCTACATCCGATAAGTCGGCTTTGGAGTTTTCGAGAGAACAGTTTTGCGGAAGATTTATGGTCCCTTGCGCGTTGGCAACAGCGAATACCGCAGACGATGGCACGATGAGTTGTACGACGACTTTAACATAGTTCAGCGAATCAAGAGACAGCGGCTAGGTCATGTCGTTCGAATGGGTGAAAGCGCTCCAACTTTGAAAGTATTCGAAGGAGTACACGCTTATGGAAGCAAAAGAAGAGGAAGACCTTTCAAAGGAACCTTAAAACAGAGAAAAAACGGTTTTAGATAATCAAAGAAAGATATACAGCAAGACAGCTCCACAGCCTTGCAGATGAAGAGGGCTAGAAAAGTGGAAGACAAATTAGACATTTGTCGATGGTAGCGACAAGGACCACACATCCTGGTACGAACACTTTGACAAAGAATTTTTTGTTAAAGAGTGGATAGCCACTTCTACAGGCGCTCGACTGTCAGCCGATTGGGATGAAGAGTTTTTCAAAACAGTCCTTCTCCGAACGGCTGATGGATTCTCATGAGGAGCCGAGTTGCGACCACAACTTAAAACTTTTATTGTATAATTTTCGCTTATTTGTCTGGCAAACTTCTGAATCCAGGATCCTCCACATTGTAGCCCGTTTTTTGTTTATAAAATATTCTTGGATTTTAGAATATGGCATAAGGCGGGCATTAGTTTTTGGCTTTTCATGCCTTTAGTCAAGGTCTGGTAGAAGACAAACACATGCAGGAAATGTAGGGAAAGTGTGTAGGCAGTGGAGCATGTAATATGCTAGCATTCGGCAGACAAAGACTCTTACTTGTCATAGATAAGCAGCAGGACCTTCAATGAGCAGTACAGCTTGGTCGTATGCATTCTATTTGGTAACATTATGTACTAGTGTCGTCTAAGTGAGACTCGAAGGGTTAACCAGTTCAGCTTAACCTAACCTTACTTATGGCTCAGTGGAAAATAATCTGACGATGTGAAAAGCTTTGCTTGGTTGCTGCTAACCTATAAGGGATTCTCTGGTGAACCGACTTAGGATTTTTAGTTATGGCTGGCTGCTATTATTATTATACAGGTCCCTGGATATTTGCTTGCTTCAAGGCTTCTACCTCTTCCTACAAACTCGAAGTATTTTATGAATATCGTGCTTTAGGAATTTAGGTTCCTACTCACTCTTTACAGCTTCTCGAAAGATCGGAAATCGGCCTAGCCTAGTAGATATTGTTATCACGATAAACTGGCATGTCTTAATCCAGATCAAGATCGGCCATTTCATTTTACGACGAAAAATTTTTCTATGTTGCTCTTTTATGTTGAGACCCTTACCAATTCAGTTATAGAGAAAAAGAAGTAAAGCACTTTTCCTTGAATCTCATCGTTCTTTTCGTTACCTGTCATGACTTTTGAACATTTTTTCTTTTCTGAATTCGAATTCAACTGAAGAATTGCTCCGTAAATATTGAAGAAAACTCAAAACACCAATAACAGCTGAGCTCTTCGCCGAAAACTTGACTATGCAACGTTTCGGAATTCAAATATTCAGACCAACGCAAAATGCATATGCCACAAATGGCAAAACTAAGCAGGCCAATACTCTCACCGTGCTGACCCTACACTTGTTTCACTCCAGTGAGCACTTAAAAATAAGAAGGAGCAGCAGAAGACAATATGCATAAATAGCAGCACACCTGCTTGCTGCAACCTACACTTGAAGTGCACGCGAGAGACATTGGTAATGCACACAAATGTCCTGCGGCAGGATACATTATGCAATATGAACATTACGGATCTTCCGTTGTATGCTTTTTCCCTTTTTTTGTGTCTAATTATTCAAATTACAATGCATGCAACACAGAGCCACGAGACTGATGGAATGTTGGACAAACAAACAAAAAGAGGGGAAAGGTGTCACAGCCTAAGGGTGAGCTTGTGACCGGCGGACGACCAGCCGGCCGTATGGACATTTTCCTGTGCACTGCAGTCAGCGTCGCCACCAGGAAAAACTAAGCGTTTTGTGCTCAAATTTCATGTGTTGCCGGGTGAGCATGTGGCATGATTACCAGCGCGCGACAGACGCCTGCCAACATAGTCACCACTGTCCGGCGTATTTCCGCACTCATATTGAGGAGTAAGAGAGGAGGACACCGCAAAGTAAGTCGATACGTGTCGGCGAAGCGTGCTTAGAGCGGCTAGCGGCAAGTTGCTGAAGGTGGTTAGTGCTAGTTCTGCTGTTACTGCTGATGGTGGTGGTGGTGGTGGTGTTGGCGACGGCTACTTCGTCGTTCAGCACAAAGTCAACTATCACTTGCGCTGCGCGATGTGCGGTGATGCATATTAAGCGACGAGCTGACGCGGCAGCGCAGGTAAGAGCGTTTCTTTTTGGTCGAAACTTCATTTGGTTTTTGTTTTTGGCTTTTAGTGAGTTTTTGCTATTATTATTTTTCTTTATGTTGCAGCAAATTGTTGTTGTACGTGTTGTCGCCTGTTACTGGAACGTGCGCAAGTATTTTTTTCGAATTTTGTATACAATTTAAACACCCTCCTTCACAGGAAAAGCGCATTTGATATTCCATACGGGCTCTCGGCGGTTTGCTCCCGAACAGGTACATACATTAAGCGTGCCACAGTTTTATAATGAGCCCGCATGTGCCACATCAAATGCGCTCGTGCAACAAATTAAACAGAAGAGAACAACAACAGCAACAACAACACGATACACGGGATTCGTAGCTGCGCATTTGTTGCAAAGTATTAATTTTTGTACTTCAAAAATGAAAAAAAAATTATATAAAAATTAAAAAAAAATAAATAAAAAGAAATTGAAAAAAATAAACAAATAAATAAATTAAAAATTAAAAAAAAAACTATAAATTGTGTCCACCACTTTTTCGCCGCTAAAAGTTCTAGTAGCAAGTGTAGTAGCTAGATCTGCAACGTTTGCTTGTGGCAAGGTGCAAGGATATGTTTGGCTTAATGAGCGTTGCAACCAGCATTTGGACTGTAATTGCCGTCGTGGATTCAACGTTTTTTTTTTTTTTTAATTTCATACTTAACGACAGTTATGAAAAGGTCAATAGATGCGCAGCCTTTGCAACTTGCAACATGCTTTAGGTGGTACCGAAGTGCGTATGTGCAAATATGCGGGTTGGCAAATATGTCTGTTTAGTAAAATAGTCAAGTTGAGGGTTAGATTAAAGGCGAAACTACTCGTATAATAATTAATTATTGCATTGGCAGTATTTCATAGGCTTGAAATAATATCAGCATTCAAAAGAACGTGAAAAGGTGCAAACTATGGCAGTAGTTGCGGGTACTAAAACAAAGAAAAAATTCGCTCTGTTTGCCATTTTTGTTGTTAAAATGCACTGTTCGTATTCTTCTTAAACCTTTAATCTCTTTTCTTAACAACTTGACATCAATTAAGCGCCAGTTCCACTAGAGATCTCCCACATTTCTAGCTCCTGAACAGCGCTTGTTCTAAGGAAAACCTTTCAAGCTTTTGAACTTGCACCAGTCTGAAGAGCAAGATCTATCGAAAATAGAGGCTAGTTCGTAGTGAGTTTGTGAATTTAGTGAGAGGTAAGTTTTCAACTTGTTTACCATCATACGCCTTCGCTTCGCTGCCTTGTCTAGTGTGGAGAGAGGCGAACCAGCAGATCGGTTGTTGAGAACCACGATACTCATATTTTCTTCTAGGATTAGGAATTGAACAATCTGACATCTCACAGAAGTCTTTATTAATTCCATCCTCGCTTTTGATGAGGCTCATAGCATAGCTCATTTGCTGCTTCGGAAGGTGGTATCTAAGTCAACTTTGTGATTCAGTCCTTCTCTCACGGATTTTTGACTAGTGCTGAATATATGATCATTTGTGGTTCTACCAAGTCTGAGGTCACACTAATCGGTTGAGTTTGTTGATTCTTTTATTTGATCTTTCATGCAGTACAGTTATGTTAGCTAGATTATCTCTTATATGAGATTTCTTCAAATGTGTCGAACAGAACTTATTATTTGCATATTCGGGCTTCATATTTCCTCTAGTAAAAAAGATCGATGGAGTTAGCTCCATAATGGTTATAAGTAGCCAAATAATTTCTTATATTCTCACAGTATAAGGCTCTAACCTTGAAACCATCCGCAAACCATCGCACTTTTTCATAAAATAATCGAGCATTATCACTGTAGGTCAACTTCCGGAACTCTTTGTACTCACGCATCTCTTCTTTCTTTTTCTGCATACGCGTACTTCTCGCTTCACTATGCAGCTATCGATCTCTATCCCACATAGCGCGCGTTGCACTCGATCGCAACATTGCGAGTAAGGCAATCTTTATTCTCACCACTGTGATGTGGTAAGCCTCATCATATCAGCTCTTTTTTCTTTTTTTTTCTTTTTCCAAAAAGCAATAGTTTCTTTGATGTCTGTGTACATACGTAAGAAGCTAGAAACACAATTCAACATTTTCATTATATCGAGCAGCTAATTAACGCTCTCAGAGAGCAGGAGTGTAAGTCGTATGGAAAACTATACGACTGTATGTTGCGGTTGCGGCTTATCGACGTCGAATCTTCCTAGTGTTTGTTGAAGAGTGTTATTTGCTGCTCAGAGGTGTGTGCGCAGCTTCGTTGCTATAAGAAAATAACCCAACTCGATGTTAGGTCCTCGGAGCATATACACATCTCGAACGGGAAACATATCGTTCATCTATAACAACATTTTTATTATTCTCAACGATATCCTAACCCATGTTATGTAAGATATAGTTGAGGATCGAGAAGATTATTTTGAAGAACTGAGTCAGATATGTCGAGTGGGCTATAATGAGAGTTGAAACCAACACACAAACACTGCAAGGGATCGTAAAATTCAAAAGATCGATCTGGTTGCAAGTTATATATATAATCGGTGCATTGTAACCGCTAAAGACATTTTCTGTCGAGCTCGTCCTCCAGTTTGTATTGTGCATCTTCCCGCAAATGAACCGAAGTTATTTTAATCCGCCTACGAACAGTCGATGAACTTAAATGAGGAGCTTTAATTTCTTGCCGGAAGTACGAACGAAGGGCTTGAGATTCCCTGCCGAGGGGTGACCGCATTTGGAAAAATTAATTTTCAATAAGTTCGGATAATGGTCTGACCAGGAGTGGAACTCCGACATTTATACCACCGTTCTCGCTGTTAATAAGAAGTTCAAGGCCTTCTCCCCGAGGGCAAGCTACAAAAATGATAAAGTTATCATCTCTTCCTCCACAATGTAACTTAGGCTAAACCTGAATTGGCAAAAAAAAAATATTATTTTTTTTTTGAACCCTTATCCTGAAGATTTCGACACCTTCCATCACAAATAATTCGAGTTTTCAATATTTTTGGAATGCTAGTCAAAACGGCTAAGTGTTTATTAAGTGAAAAAAGTGCTTAACTACGACTTATATACAAACCTAAGGGCACTTCTATAAGAGCATACATATCCTTCCATTTGCAAAACATAACAGCGAATATAATTTATAATTTAAACTATAGGCCCCTGCACCCCCATAAAGCACCGACTAATATTAAGTGTGTATTTAATATAACGTTATTCTCCTTCTCCTTACATGACTATGCCAAATTGCCTGTGTAACTTTGGCACAAGTTCATCCCAACGTGCTTGGAATAAATTGCCAGCCACCAATTCCATATCGTATTTCGCAGCGAATGCCATTGAAGAGAATTTCTCATGACCCTCAACATCCGTATTGGACCTCACCATCTCATCATCGAACATTTGCTTGCCGGGTTGTTTGTAAATCAAGAACACATAACGCAATAAACCGCTCATTTTGGGCGGCATCGGTCCAATGTAGGGTGCGAGTATGTCACCTTTGGCAATATCACCACCCGGCACATTCACCACCAACCAATGTAGCCACTCACGCCATGTAGGGTTTTGGCGTGTCGGCACGTCCGGATTTATCATGATAACGGTGTAGTATGCATCCGGTTCGGCTGTCCATTCCAGTGCTGGTTCGTCTTTTGTTTGTCTGGGTGTGAATTCTTCGGCCTTGCCGACCTCCAAACCGTTGTTGTACTCAATCTGTGGACAAGGCAAGTTTAAAAAAATTCTTTATTGTAAAATATATAATATGAATATAATAAATAGAAAAAAATAAATGAACTAAAATAAAATTAAATTAAAAAATAACATAAACTAAAATAAATTTAAAAAAATGAAATTAAAAAAATAAACAAATAAAATAAAATAAATTTTAAAATATAAAATAAAATAAAAAAAAAATAGAAAAAAAAAATAAGTAAAAATATAAAAATAAATAAAAAAAAGTATTGACGATAAAATAAAAGAAATTAAAATAAAATAAAAGAAATTTAAATTAAAAAAAAAAAAAATATATATAAAAATTCATAAAAAAAATAAAATAAATTACAAAAAAAAAATTAATAAATAAATAAAAATATAAAACAAAATGAAATATAAATAATATAATAATGTCATAAATTAAAAATAAATTAAAAAAATAAAAATAAAAATTAAAAAAATTAATTGAAAAATAAAATAAAAATAAAAATAAAAATAAAATAAAATAAAATAATATAAATTAAAATAAATAAATTATTATTTATTTAGTTAATATTTGAGAAACTTTATTTATAAATTTTCCACCACAAACCCTTAACAACTCCTTCGGTGGTTCTTCTATTACATCGGGCACCACTTCAGTGTCCCGAAAAAGTGCATCAATTTCGTTATCCTCAGCTAAAACAGAACGTGCTATGAGACATACTAGTAAAATCCGTTGTTGCCACATTTTGTGTTCTAGTTAAACTGAAAACTGACCGCATGAAATGAAAATATTTATTTATGTGAATACATATTCAATAAAGACTTAAAAATAATTGTGATAATTTCAATCCAAATTGTTTGCTATTGTGATAGAAGTAGATTATTTTCATTTTTATTCAAATTCAAACAATCCAACCAAACAATGGTGTCATGGCATAGGTTTTCTAAAAGCAGAATAAATATTATTTAATTTAATTTAATTTATTTTTCTTAATTAGACTACTGTTATTATACGCACGAATGTAGTGTGGTCGAATCGACTTATTGAATTAGTTTAAATATTTTCAATTTCAAAAATATTTACAGTTATTTCTATATTTTGCCAAAATTTTGTATGGATATTCCTTTAAAACAATTCGAAATTAATAAAATAAATATTTATTCCCCAAAATTGTAAACACTAACAAATGAAACTCGACAGAAAAGCGCCACCTAGCGGCTCAATTTTTTCATGAAATCTCAATTTTTTCATGAAATCTGGCTATAGTGAACTAATTATTGTAAGATCTGTGTACGGTGTAGCGGTTGATCACTATTTCATGGTTTAAAATTTTTGCCCAAAACTCTTTTTATTTGCTCAAAATACACCTTGTGCATATAAATTCAAGAGATCATTAAAATAAATCCAAGAAGATTTTTTTTGCTATCAGAAACTTTGAAATATACAGTGTTATCAATTTTGCGGTTTTAAAAGTAAACGTTAAAGCATTTGAAATCTTTTTTTTTTTTAAGAAATTCCATTTTTTTATACAAAGCTTGAGTCTTGGCATTATATGTGAAATACTACATCACTCAAATGACCGCCTCGTGAATTTTTGAAAACTTTGATCCATTTTCAAATGTCACGATCTCGGTGCTCAAAACGACATCGAACACGAAAGATCACACGGCCGGGAAATTTTCCTCGCAATAAAGCCTTAAAGCTCGTGTTGTGTGGCATGCTGCACCATCTTGTTGAAACCACATACGACCATAACGCTATGAATTGACAGTGAAAGTATCGCCGTTATCGTTTTCAAAGAAGTAAGAAGAAGAAGAAGATGTGTGATTATCCGCACCTAAGAGTGGGTTTAATGGCCTCTCTTCAATTGTCTGAGGATTCTCGGAGCCTCAAATGCAACAATTTTGCTTATGTACGTTTTCATCGCGTGAGAAATGTGCCTCGTCGCTGAAAAAAAAATCGTTGGAAAAATCGCGGTCCACTGCTTGTTGTTTAAGCACCCCATCGACGTAACTCGACTTCATATTGATGTAGGTGTCACCATAATGTGCAGTGAATGTGAAAGTCCCAACTCTCTAGAATGTCAAGAAATATACACACTCGCGTCTTCGGCTACAATTTCACTTATAGAAACGAGATTTGAGATGTAACGAGTAAAACGATGATGTACAGGCCTTACAATATCTGTAACCTATCCAGTCTCTTCAAATTTCCCTAAAGTTTTACCAATTGCTTGAGTAGTTGGGCGATTACGTGCATCATGATCTCCTCTTAAAGCACGAAGCGTGGCCGGGTTTGAATCATTACTTTTGTAATAGGTTTCGCGCTGTGCGGCTGTTAAGCGATCCGTTTTCATTGATGCCTGGCTTTTAACCAAAAACAAAACATTTTTGGTTTGACAGTTAAGTTTGATAGCTGCCCAAGTCCAGCCCTACGCCATCGAAACCACTAAATGGATAAGCCTTAACATAAAAAATCCACTTTCAACTACAAAGTGCACTCAACAACCACTATGGACAAACTACAGCTGATTTTGTAACAATCAGTATCAAACATCTCTACTCTATACAAAAATATTAGTGTTTACTATATCGAGGGCTAACTATATTCAGACACGGCCATAATCGAAAATGTTAATTTTTTTGCTGAATATATATGTACATTGCGGGATAAGATGCATCTCTACGAAGTTTACGTCCAAAAAAAAAACACCAAATAAAACAAACTGACGATAGTTCCGACACATCGACCAGATAAAAAAAGGAGTTTTCAACGCTCAGTCCTTATTAGTGATGCGGAGGTAAGAACTCGTGACCGGGAAAATGTATATCTCAGAGAACGTTCTATCGATTTCGACAAATATTATAAATATAATAATAACAATGTCACCTTTTCCTCTCTGGAGGGTCAGAGATTTAGAGCAGTTGACGAAAGTCCTAATGGAACACAAAATTCGAACCTGTAGCTATCCAAAGCTGGTAGATATCACACTATAAAACAAGCTGCGCACTAAAAACCCAATAATCACGTTGGATAGTAAAAAGCCGTAAATGTTCAATATGAAGGAGTGAGAAAAGAGGGAATACATAGTTCTAAATACTTGTTAGAGGGTGTTTGGATGCATTTTGGGTCTTTCATCGATCCTACTGCATTGGATCTTCGTTGTGGTCGTTATCTCTGGGGTAAAGATACGAAAAAAACTACATTTCTTGAAAGTCTAGTACCCATTTTCAGATTCTCAGTGATCGGCATCAACGGAGCTTTCAAAACAGCGCCGTCTAACAAAAGCTCACAGTTATAGGATACCAAGGCATATAGCCATTGAAAGTTTTGGCTTCAAATGAACTACAAGACCCAGCGTGGTGAAAAGGCCACAGAAAACGCTCTTTCAATATCAGTTTAATAGGTTTTTGAGATAAGCTATCTAGAATAACAAAATGTATCGCATATTTTAATTTGCTACAAAAACATCAATACGAGTATACTTGAAACTAGACAATCAACATTCGTATGACGGTATCTCGTGAAGCTATGAAAATTGCTAAGACATATTTTATACTTTATTTAACGCATTTTATTTGAAATTCATAGATAATTTTTATGCTCCGTCAATTCAAATCTCCTCCTCATACAATAATGCCAAATTGCTTATGTATCAACGGTACATATTCATCCCAACGCGATTGAAACACATTGCCAGCCACCAGTTCCATATTGTATTTCTTAGCGAAATTCATAGACGAGAAACGCTCGTGGCCAGCAACATTTGTGTTGTTTATTACCGGTTCATCGAACTGCTGTTTTTCCGGTTGTTTGTAAACGAGGAAAATATTTCGTACCAAGCCACTTTCTTTAGGATTCAATGGTCCGATATATGGATCTAATACATAACCTTTGGCAATATCTGTGCCCGGTATATTTACGACCAACCAATGCAGCCATTCACGTGTTGTGGGATTTTGACGATTCGGTATATCGGGATTGGTCATTATAACGGTGTAGTAGGCTTCGGGATCAGCAGGCCAATGTATTTTCGGTTCATCTTTGGTTTCGGTGGGTGTAAGCTCTTCGCCGCCAACAACATTGACGCCGTTATTATATTCGATCTGAAGTTTTAGAAGTGGATGAACAGAAATTTATATGATATTTAATTAATTTTATTCCTTACTCACTTTCAACAACTCCTTCGGTGGCTCATCCAGCATATCGGGTACTACTTCCAAGTCTCTGAAAAGCTTTTCACTTTCAGTATCCTCAGCTGAAACACATTTGAATGCGACTAAAATGAGTAAGAAGCGATTTATTACATGCAACATTTTCTATTACTTCAACTGTTGCCTATATTAGACTAAATTTATAACATTAAAGTGCAGCAATATTTATATGCAAACATTGAAATTCAATCAAATCTTGTGAATTATTGTGCTAATTTGTATAAAGTAATTTTCTATTGTACAAAAAATTATTATTTGTAATTTACAGATGATGTTATTGGCCGTTAGAGGGCATGCAACAAACGAATAAAGGAAATATAAATTTCAAAATAGACTGTAATAGTAGATAATTGTATGTATATAGGTAAAGAAATGTTTATATATGTAATATATAATATATATTTGATTAGTTAATTACGGTTTTTGTTATTTTATTATTATTTATTATTTTTTATTTATGTTATTTGTTATTTATTATTTATTATTTATTATTTATTATTTATTATTTATTATTTATTATTTATTATTTATTATTTATTATTTATTATTTATTATTTATTATTTATTATTTATTATTTATTATTTATTATTTATTATTTATTATTTATTATTTATTATTTATTATTTATTATTTATTATTTATTATTTATTATTTATTATTTATTATTTATTATTTATTATTTATTATTTATTATTTATTATTTATTATTTATTATTTATTATTTATTATTTATTATTTATTATTTATTATTTATTATTTATTATTTATTATTTATTATTTATTATTTATTATTTATTATTTATTATTTATTATTTATTATTTATTATTTATTATTTATTATTTATTATTTATTATTTATTATTTATTATTTATTATTTATTATTTATTATTTATTATTTATTATTTATTATTTATTATTTATTATTTATTATTTATTATTTATTATTTATTATTTATTATTTATTATTTATTATTTATTATTTATTATTTATTATTTATTATTTATTATTTATTATTTATTATTTATTATTTATTATTTATTATTTATTATTTATTATTTATTATTTATTATTTATTATTTATTATTTATTATTTATTATTTATTATTTATTATTTATTATTTATTATTTATTATTTATTATTTATTATTTATTATTTATTATTTATTATTTATTATTTATTATTTATTATTTATTATTTATTATTTATTATTTATTATTTATTATTTATTATTTATTATTTATTATTTATTATTTATTATTTATTATTTATTATTTATTATTTATTATTTATTATTTATTATTTATTATTTATTATTTATTATTTATTATTTATTATTTATTATTTATTATTTATTATTTATTATTTATTATTTATTATTTATTATTTATTATTTATTATTTATTATTTATTATTTATTATTTATTATTTATTATTTATTATTTATTATTTATTATTTATTATTTATTATTTATTATTTATTATTTATTATTTATTATTTATTATTTATTATTTATTATTTATTATTTATTATTTATTATTTATTATTTATTATTTATTATTTATTATTTATTATTTATTATTTATTATTTATTATTTATTATTTATTATTTATTATTTATTATTTATTATTTATTATTTATTATTTATTATTTATTATTTATTATTTATTATTTATTATTTATTATTTATTATTTATTATTTATTATTTATTATTTATTATTTATTATTTATTATTTATTATTTATTATTTATTATTTATTATTTATTATTTATTATTTATTATTTATTATTTATTATTTATTATTTATTATTTATTATTTATTATTTATTATTTATTATTTATTATTTATTATTTATTATTTATTATTTATTATTTATTATTTATTATTTATTATTTATTATTTATTATTTATTATTTATTATTTATTATTTATTATTTATTATTTATTATTTATTATTTAATATTTATTATTATTTATTATTTATTATTTATTATTTATTATTTATATTTATTATTTATTATTTATTATTTATTATTTATTATTTATTATTTATTATTTATTATTTATTATTTATTATTTATTATTTATTATTTATTATTTATTATTTATTATTTATTATTTATTATTTATTATTTATTATTTATTATTTATTATTTATTATTTATTATTTATTATTTATTATTTATTATTTATTATTTATTATTTATTATTTATTATTTATTATTTATTATTTATTATTTATTATTTATTATTTATTATTTATTATTTATTATTTATTATTTATTATTTATTATTTATTATTTATTATTTATTATTTATTATTTATTATTTATTATTTATTATTTATTATTTATTATTTATTATTTATTATTTATTATTTATTATTTATTATTTATTATTTATTATTTATTATTTATTATTTATTATTTATTATTTATTATTTATTATTTATTATTTATTATTTATTATTTATTATTTATTATTTATTATTTATTATTTATTATTTATTATTTATTATTTATTATTTATTATTTATTATTTATTATTTATTATTTATTATTTATTATTTATTATTTATTATTTATTATTTATTATTTATTATTTATTATTTATTATTTATTATTTATTATTTATTATTTATTATTTATTATTTATTATTTATTATTTATTATTTATTATTTATTATTTATTATTTATTATTTATTATTTATTATTTATTATTTATTATTTATTATTTATTATTTATTATTTATTATTTATTATTTATTATTTATTATTTATTATTTATTATTTATTATTTATTATTTATTATTTATTATTTATTATTTATTATTTATTATTTATTATTTATTATTTATTATTTATTATTTATTATTTATTATTTATTATTTATTATTTATTATTTATTATTTATTATTTATTATTTATTATTTATTATTTATTATTTATTATTTATTATTTATTATTTATTATTTATTATTTATTATTTATTATTTATTATTTATTATTTATTATTTATTATTTATTATTTATTATTTATTATTTATTATTTATTATTTATTATTTATTATTTATTATTTATTATTTATTATTTATTATTTATTATTTATTATTTATTATTTATTATTTATTATTTATTATTTATTATTTATTATTTATTATTTATTATTTATTATTTATTATTTATTATTTATTATTTATTATTTATTATTTATTATTTATTATTTATTATTTATTATTTATTATTTATTATTTATTATTTATTATTTATTATTTATTATTTATTATTTATTATTTATTATTTATTATTTATTATTTATTATTTATTATTTATTATTTATTATTTATTATTTATTATTTATTATTTATTATTTATTATTTATTATTTATTATTTATTATTTATTATTTATTATTTATTATTTATTATTTATTATTTATTATTTATTATTTATTATTTATTATTTATTATTTATTATTTATTATTTATTATTTATTATTTATTATTTATTATTTATTATTTATTATTTATTATTTATTATTTATTATTTATTATTTATTATTTATTATTTATTATTTATTATTTATTATTTATTATTTATTATTTATTATTTATTATTTATTATTTATTATTTATTATTTATTATTTATTATTTATTATTTATTATTTATTATTTATTATTTATTATTTATTATTTATTATTTATTATTTATTATTTATTATTTATTATTTATTATTTATTATTTATTATTTATTATTTATTATTTATTATTTATTATTTATTATTTATTATTTATTATTTATTATTTATTATTTATTATTTATTATTTATTATTTATTATTTATTATTTATTATTTATTATTTATTATTTATTATTTATTATTTATTATTTATTATTTATTATTTATTATTTATTATTTATTATTTATTATTTATTATTTATTATTTATTATTTATTATTTATTATTTATTATTTATTATTTATTATTTATTATTTATTATTTATTATTTATTATTTATTATTTATTATTTATTATTTATTATTTATTATTTATTATTTATTATTTATTATTTATTATTTATTATTTATTATTTATTATTTATTATTTATTATTTATTATTTATTATTTATTATTTATTATTTATTATTTATTATTTATTATTTATTATTTATTATTTATTATTTATTATTTATTATTTATTATTTATTATTTATTATTTATTATTTATTATTTATTATTTATTATTTATTATTTATTATTTATTATTTATTATTTATTATTTATTATTTATTATTTATTATTTATTATTTATTATTTATTATTTATTATTTATTATTTATTATTTATTATTTATTATTTATTATTTATTATTTATTATTTATTTTTATTATTTATTATGTATTATTTATTATTTATTATGTATTATTTATTATTTATTATTTATTATTTATTATTTATTATTTATTATTTATTATTTATTATTTGTTATTTATTATTTATTATTTATTATTTATGTTAGTGCAAATTATGCTCATGACCCTGTACAACTCAACTACATACCTAGCTGTTAACTTCCAATTGTTTTCTATTACTTATGCCTTATTCTTAGAGTTCATTATGAATATGCTAATATTAACTACTTCACTTTGTTACTGAAATCCATCCAATAAACTTGTTATATTAAGACGGTCGTGTGTTTAATTTCTCGGACTTCTAATTCTGTTAATATTGGTTATGGGCCCAGAGTTAGGCTCCATCATAAATTACACGTGGTCTTGAATTTCGTAATATAATTTATTAAATTGATAGAAATCGTTGGTCGATATAATGGCGAATACGTTTACGCAAATAGATAAATTGGATGGAGAGAATTACGGCGTCTGGTCGGTCCAGATGAAAAGTCTTTTAATCACATTAGATTATTGGCATGTGATTGAAAAGGCATGTAGCAGCACTGCAAATGCAGAACATAAAGCAGCCTGGTTGTCAGTCGACCGAAAAGCACTTGCAATAATAACCCTCAACGTGAAGCCGTCAGAGCTATTTAATCTTAAAAATTGTGTGTCAGCGAATGGTGCATGGCTCAAATTAGCAGAAACATATCGCGCTAGAGGACCCGCCAGAAAAGTTAACCTCTTTAAGAAATTGGTACGCTTTCAATTTCAACGCAGCGTGAGTTATAGCATTCAAGTGAACCAATTTTGTTCTATTGCTGAGAATCTGAAGGAGATTGATGTAGCTATTCCTGACGACATACTGAGCATAATGCTACTGTGCAGCCTGCCGGAGGACATGGAAAACTTTGTGGTGGCGATTGAAAGCCGCGATGATTTGCCGAAGATCGAGCAGTTGAAGCTGAAAATTTTTGAAGAAGAAGAGCGGCGCAACGGGAAGGTCAGTGAAGGTGAACGTGAACATGTAGTTTATGCAGTGAATGGCGTGAAGGTCAAGCCAAGTACAACGCGAAAGCCGAAAAACAGTGACTATTCTAACAACAAACGCAATGTTAAGTGTTATGCATGTGGAAAGAGAGGGCATATGCGAGCCCAATGTAGACAGACAGCGAATTCCGAAGTCGTGCTTTGTGCATTCGATGATGGCGTGGTACGAAACCGTAAGCAGTGGATTTTGGACAGTGGAGCGTCATCACACATCTGCAACAACAAGAACGTATTTACTTCGTATAGAGAACATACTCAGAAGGTAACATTAGCATCAGGTGAGAGCGTTTTAGCAAAGGGGATAGGCAATGTGAAAGTTAAATCAGCTCATGCGAACATTAATCTATCGGAAGTTCTCTTTGTGCCCGAGTTGAAATCAAATTTTTTGTCTGTGGGAAAAATTATTGACAATAACAACTTAGTAAAATTCACCAAGAATAAAGCGTTTGCATACACCAAAGATGGTGCTTTAATTTTTATAGCGGAAAAAGAATATGGTATATTTGTTGTAAATTTTAAATGCGAAGAGTATGCGATGATGAGTTGTGCTAAGGCAAATGAATTCGATTTATGGCATCGGCGATTTGGCCACTTAAATATGCGTGATTTACACATATTGTCAAGTAAAGAAATGGTTCGTGGGTTAGATATTAAAATGCCCAATGATTTTTCTTGTCTTACATGCGCTTTATGTAAAATTTCTTGTAAGCCATTTCCCTCATATGGTACTGTACTTAGTAAAGGTAAACTGGAAGTAATCCACACCGATATATGTGGGCCGATGCGAAATGCTTCTCAAAGTGGATCTCTGTACTTTATTTCTTTTATAGACGATTTTACAAGGTATATGAGCACTTATTTTTTGAAACGAAAGTCGGAAGCATTAAATGCGTTTAAAGATTTTAAAATACGAGCCGAAAAAGAGACTGGCGCCTTTATAAAAGTCTTGCGTAGCGATAATGGTAGAGAATATCTTAGTTCTGAATTTAATTTATTTTTGAAGGAGAACGGAATTGCTCATCAGACGACCGTAGCTTACACACCTCAACAAAATGGAATTGCTGAACGAGCAAATAGAACATTAGTCGAAATGAGTCGATGTATGCTAGAAGAGTCAAAGGTGTCCAAAAGCTTATGGACAGAAGCTGTGAATACAGCTACATACTTGCGAAACCGTGCGCCTACTAAGGTTTTACAAGGCAAGACGCCTTATGAATGTTGGTTTGGTTGGAAACCATCTGTGTCTCATTTCAGAATGTTTGGTTGCGACGCTGTAGCATTGCAAAAGCAACAGAATCAAGGAAAATTCATGCCAAAAGGTCGCAAATTAATTTTTGTAGGTTATTCAGACCAAAGCAAAGCTTACAGGTTGTATGATGTATACAGAAAAACCATAGTAATATCACGTGATGTGAAATTTTTTGAAAATTCTTTCTCAGAAAATCTAAAAACAGATTCGTTTCAGAGTGCGTCCATGCCTAATACAGAAGCAGACGAATGCAGAGAAAGAGCAACTGTCGAGAAGTCAAATAATGTTATTGTTGCTGATAATTATGTTAATGTATCGGATAACAGCATTGAAAGTGCAAGTGTTGTTGAAGTAATGCCTTCTGATAATGCTGTTGACGTCGTTAATACGGAACGCACTGAAAATGAAACTGAATATAGCACAGCAGACGAAGCGGACGCAGAACCAGCAGACATTGGTGGAAAGCGGAAGAGAGGCAGACCGAAAATTGATCGCACTGGTTGTGTTGGTAGACCGAGAAAAATATTTCTTGTAGAAGAGAATGTTAATTCGGAAGTTTTAAATGCTGTTGTTGGTAGTCCGATGTCGGTAAAAGCTGCGTTAAATGGTTCAAAAGGCATTCAATGGAAAGAGGCAATGAAAACAGAGTATAATGCATTGATAAAAAATAATACGTGGGAATTAGTTGACAAGCCTGTTGGAAAAAACATTATTGGCTGTAAATGGGTTTTTTCTACGAAATTGCGAAGTGACGGCAGCGTAGAGAAATATAAAGCTAGATTGGTCGCACAAGGTTGTTCTCAGAGACACAATATCGATTATTATGAAACTTATGCGCCTGTTGTTAGACACTCCACAATACGATTAATTTTGGCGATTGCCGTGCAAAAGAAAATGCTGGTAAATCATATTGATATAGTAGCAGCCTATTTAAACGGCACATTAAATGAAGAAGTGTACATGTACCAACCAGAAATGTTTGTTCAGAAAGATGCAAAAGAAAAGGTATGCAAATTAAATAAATCTTTGTATGGCCTAAAGCAGGCCGGACGACAGTGGAATAAGAAATTTAATGAGATTTTGTGTAATATTGGTTTCCATAAGTGCACGTCAGATAATTGCGTATATGTCATGTCAAATAGTGACGAGTTAGTCATTGTAGCTTTGTATGTTGACGACATGATACTAGCTTGCGAAAATCAACATACTATGGAAAAAATTACAAATAAATTAAAAGATTTTGTAGATTTTGTAGACCGTGGTCCAATATCGTTCTATCTTGGTATGGAAATAGAGAGAGAAGGACTGAGAGGTGCTATTACGATCCATCAGAAGAAGTATACAGCCGAACTGTTAGAAGCATGGAATATGTCCCAATGTAAGCCAAGTTCAACTCCATTTCCAAGTGGCTTAACTTTAGAAAAATGTAAACGTTCAAATTGTTCTGATACGTATGATGCTAAAGTTTTTCAGTCATTAATTGGCGGTTTAATGTATTTGGCAGTTATATCAAGACCAGATATTCTGCACACACTTTCGAAATTGTCGCAGTTTAATAATCACCCACACAAAGAGCATTTTACGGCAGCGAAACATATTTTGCGCTACCTAAAGCAAACAGCTAGCAGAAGTTTAACATATAATAATATGAATACAAAAATTGTTTGCTATACCGATGCAGATTGGGGCGCAAACATTGTCGATCGAAAGTCATATAGCGGATATGTACATTTTCTTGCTGGCGGACCAATTGCTTGGGAATCTAAAAAGCAAAGTAGTGTATCCCTGAGTTCAACCGAAGCCGAATATGTAGCAATGTGTGAAGGCGCTCGAGAGACAATTTTTTATCGAAACTTATTAAACGAGATAGGGTTAAAAGAGTATTGTAAGAGAGCTACAGTTATTTACTGTGATAACCAGGGAGCGGAATTTTTAGTTCGGAATCCAGTCACGAAGAAGAGAACAAAGCACATCGACATTAAATATCATTATTTAAGAGAAAAGTACGATTCCGATGAAATAGATATTAAGTATGTTGCTTCGGCTGATAATGTCGCCGATATATTAACAAAATGTTTGTCAAGGTTAAAGCATACCAATTGTTGTAAAATGCTTAACATGAAATTGTAATGGAATTATTTTTAATATATACATACATATATTATGTACTTGAGTTGAGTGGGAGTTTGTTAGTGCAAATTATGCTCATGACCCTGTACAACTCAACTACATACCTAGCTGTTAACTTCCAATTGTTTTCTATTACTTATGCCTTATTCTTAGAGTTCATTATGAATATGCTAATATTAACTACTTCACTTTGTTACTGAAATCCATCCAATAAACTTGTTATATTAAGACGGTCGTGTGTTTAATTTCTCGGACTTCTAATTCTGTTAATAATTATTTATTATTTATTATTTATTATTTATTATTTATTATTTATTATTTATTATTTATTATTTATTATTTATTATTTATTATTTATTATTTATTATTTATTATTTATTATTTATTATTTATTATTTATTATTTATTATTTATTATTTATTATTTATTATTTATTATTTATTATTTATTATTTATTATTTATTATTTATTATTTATTATTTATTATTTATTATTTATTATTTATTATTTATTATTTATTATTTATTATTTATTATTTATTATTTATTATTTATTATTTATTATTTATTATTTATTATTTATTATTTATTATTTATTATTTATTATTTATTATTTATTATTTATTATTTATTATTTATTATTTATTATTTATTATTTATTATTTATTATTTATTATTTATTATTTATTATTTATTATTTATTATTTATTATTTATTATTTATTATTTATTATTTATTATTTATTATTTATTATTTATTATTTATTATTTATTATTTATTATTTATTATTTATTATTTATTATTTATTATTTATTATTTATTATTTATTATTTATTATTTATTATTTATTATTTATTATTTATTATTTATTATTTATTATTTATTATTTATTATTTATTATTTATTATTTATTATTTATTATTTATTATTTATTATTTATTATTTATTATTTATTATTTATTATTTATTATTTATTATTTATTATTTATTATTTATTATTTATTATTTATTATTTATTATTTATTATTTATTATTTATTATTTATTATTTATTATTTATTATTTATTATTTATTATTTATTATTTATTATTTATTATTTATTATTTATTATTTATTATTTATTATTTATTATTTATTATTTATTATTTATTATTTATTATTTATTATTTATTATTTATTATTTATTATTTATTATTTATTATTTATTATTTATTATTTATTATTTATTATTTATTATTTATTATTTATTATTTATTATTTATTATTTATTATTTATTATTTATTATTTATTATTTATTATTTATTATTTATTATTTATTATTTATTATTTATTATTTATTATTTATTATTTATTATTTATTATTTATTATTTATTATTTATTATTTATTATTTATTATTTATTATTTATTATTTATTATTTATTATTTATTATTTATTATTTATTATTTATTATTTATTATTTATTATTTATTATTTATTATTTATTATTTATTATTTATTATTTATTATTTATTATTTATTATTTATTATTTATTATTTATTATTTATTATTTATTATTTATTATTTATTATTTATTATTTATTATTTATTATTTATTATTTATTATTTATTATTTATTATTTATTATTTATTATTTATTATTTATTATTTATTATTTATTATTTATTATTTATTATTTATTATTTATTATTTATTATTTATTATTTATTATTTATTATTTATTATTTATTATTTATTATTTATTATTTATTATTTATTATTTATTATTTATTATTTATTATTTATTATTTATTATTTATTATTTATTATTTATTATTTATTATTTATTATTTATTATTTATTATTTATTATTTATTATTTATTATTTATTATTTATTATTTATTATTTATTATTTATTATTTATTATTTATTATTTATTATTTATTATTTATTATTTATTATTTATTATTTATTATTTATTATTTTTTATTTATTATTTATGTTATTTGTTATTTATATATATGAGGTATTAACCATTCATTTTTTGTTTGTAATTTTTTAAACTTTTCACTTTTATTTAAATTTTTATTTTTTATTTTTATTGATTATTTCGTAAATTTTTTCAAATTTTTTAATGGTTTTTCTTTGTTAATTGTTATTATTAATTTTTTTTTGCTGTTGAGTAAAGAAAAATGCCTTTCGTCAACCACCCTGGAAACCGCTTTCGCATTACTTCGGGGTGGCGTTCCATGTTTCTGTTTTTGTAAGTTTTACATCTCTGCACCTGCGTCCAGGTCCCGCTTTCTATTACGTAGTACATTCTCTACATATTCTTATATTGGTCGCCATTTTTCTTCGCTAGATAGCATAATGCCAACTACATTTTCTGCTGTTATCGCACTGGTCACTTCTGCTAGTGTGGTTCTCCGTTCTTGCCACCGTGTACAATTAAAAAATGTGTGATTGGCATCATCACGCTCTGAGTCGCCGTAAATGCACTTAGGGTTGTCTGTTTTTCCCATTTTGAAGAGGTACTTTGAAAATATCCGTGCCCGGACCGCATTTGCGGGACATAGAAGTTTACTTCCCCGAAGTCTCTGCTGATCCATTCATACAGAATTTTAATTAATTTCTTCGTCCAACTACTTATCAATTCATTTGTCCACCTATTTCGGTGGTTGATTTTCAGCGTTTCTGCCCAGCCTTCTGCACCATATAGAAGGATGCTTATGGTGGTCGACACAAGAGTAATTTCCTCTTTGTTATGTTGGTCCTCCAATGGTTGCCATTAGTCGGCTAAGTTGCGCTATTATCTTCGCTGCCTTAGCTGCGGCGTATTTTACCTGTGCCCAAAACGTCAACCGCAAATCTAGTCTTTTGCCAAGGTAGTTTATGACCCTTTTTGTTTGGAAAGTAGCAAATGTAGTCTGGAAGGTTATTTCCAGTGGAATGTGGTAATTTGTTAATAACAGAAGCTCGGTTTTCTCAGTGACTAGCTTGAGACCGTGTGAGTCTTGCCAGAGTTTTGAGTTTTTATAATTACTTAGCTCAGTTTCCTAGGCGCATCTTCGGTGTTTCTAGCAGTTATAACTGCAGCAATATCATCTGCGTAACCAAAAAAGGATGTATCGTCAGGCATCTGGAGTTTTAATATCCCGTCTTAGCTGATGTTCCAGAGGACTGAACCGAATATGGATCCTTGCGCCACCCCTGAGGAAATGTTCTTTTCTCGGGGTCCATCGGTGGTCTGATACACTAGGACCCGGTTTTTTAAATAGCTTCTTATCATTTTCATAATGTAGTGAGGTGTCTTGATCGCCTTTTCTAGGACGTAGATCGTTTCGATCCATTTAGCACTGTTAAAGACATTTCAAACGTCCAGCGTGGCCAGGAGTACAATGTGTTTAAAAGGCTGACATACTGGTGGGTAGTTTTACACTTTTTATAACGTCTAGTATGGCGCCTAAAGTTGACATACCCGGTCAGAAACCATGCTGTTTTGGGGAGAGGCCTCCTGAGTTGGAGATATCTGTCTCTATCCTGGGCTTGACTAATCTCTTAAGCAGCTTTCCTGCTGTGTCGAGCAGGCAGAGTGGCCTATATGCTGATGGGAAATCAGGGTTGCCTTTGCCTTTACTGATTAATATAAGCTGTTGTCTTTTTCATATCTATGGAAACAATTCTGCTTTCAAGCAGGTGTTGTACATATTTAGTAGTACATGGGGTCGTTCGATAGAAATTAATTTCAAAATATTTATGCGGGAACTCCACGTCGGAGTTCGCCAATGTTTTCTGTCCACCAGTATACTGCGGGTTTCCGTTTATTGCCTTTTATTTTAGGCATGGCCTTGTTGCAGGCTCGTACTATTCCGAGCATAGTATGTTAGTCTCGGCTACATTTTCAAGAGGACTTTCTACTGGAGTATGGCTGTCTATTTCTGAAAGCAGGCGTGTGGTGTTAAGTTTTAGAACATTCCATTTACGTGTGCTGATTTTTCTTCTGTTTTCTGTTTGGATATTAAAAGTTGATGTTTGCAAGGATATGTACTGGTGATCACTTCCAGTGTAGTCATCGATTACTCTCCAGTTTCTTATTGGTCTGACGCTGGAGTGATCGATGTCCGGGGTAGTTTCTTCGCAGCCTGGTCTTCTGAAAGTAGTTACACCTTCTGTATATAAAACTACTAAGCCAAGTTTCGCTGACATTTTTAGGATACGCTTTCCTCTGGATAATTGTTATTATTTAATTTTTATTATTTCAATGTATTATTTTTTTTTATATTATAATCTTCTATTATTTGTTATCAATTATTTACTTCTAATTATAATTTAATTAAGAATATTTTATTTCAATTTTTTTTTAGTTTTTTTTTTATTAATTTAGTTATTTATCGATTTTTATTCTTATTCTTTTTCGGTATTTTTTTTTTCACAAAATAGAGAAATTAAAAGTATTCACAAAGAAAAACTCGATTCTTAGCTATACATTGAACCATGCACCTGCGCAAATCCTTTTTACCGTAATTTGTTATGCCCCTCAAATTTTGCGTCGCGACATTATATTCCTAGATTTACAATTTATTTCATTTTTCACACACACACACGCACACGCACACACTTCATTGCCAATACAAGCATTATTAAAAATTATTGTTAAAGAAACAAGAGATAAGAGAAAGAGAATTACTTGTTGTTGTCATAACAAATTCCAAGAAATTCTAATCAGTAAACTGGATTGCACTTCCTTCATAGATATTCTTCCGTGTTTCTTTTGTCACCTTTTGCTGAGCATGCTCATTGTAAAAATATAAAAACAAAAATAAAAAAATAATAAAAAAACGAAGAAATGCGTAGGCACATAGATTTGAAGGTGGGAAAGGAAATCATAGATAATACTACTTGTGCGCATTAAATATTTGCTAATGTATCATTTTGCTTCCGGTACACATTTTAAAAAGGAGAGGTGTATATACATACTAATATGTATGCATGTAGGTGTAGTACTTATCGATTGGAATTGGATTGATTATTTGATTTTTTTGTACTTATAATTGGTGTGTGTGTGTGTGTGGTGTTTTGGCATGATTTCCCATCATTGAAGTGTAGCATTGAAAACCCTGTAGGAAAATTTTAGAAAAATTTTTGTGAAATAAAAAAGTAAATTTAAAAAAAAATCGAATAAATTTTTCTCGAACTCATTCATAGCTATTCGCGCAGCTTATTTAGCCAATTGAAAATTTAATTTTCTGCGAAGAGTTGCCACTAATTTGAAATATTTAATTAAAACTAATACTGAAAAAAATTTTATATTCATATATTCAAGTCTTCATTCAAATCATTTCTGCTATCGTCGTTATTGATGGACCTTTGTCCTTCATGTGGCAACGGAACACATTCCTCCCCCCCCATCCATATTCTCTTCTACTATTTTTCATGTTAAATCACTTTGGCTTCATGCAGGATATTCTTTTACATTCGCGTCTACTAATGTTCGAAAAGAGTTCTTAGAATTTTCAATGAATTCTACATATCTACTCACAGTCACTTTACGCCTGCTTTGCTCTAATAGACGATAAGCTTTCGAAATCTCGGAGTATCCTATTAATGAAAATATAAAAATTAGTCCAGGGAGGCCAAGAATAGTTCGCGATGGCAAACCAGGTCGACCGGGAAGGCAAAAAGTTGCAATGACGAAAAATAGAAGTGCCCGAAACGGTAGGCGAGGCAATGAATTCGAAGCATTCCGAAGAATGGAATGAAGCAATGATCAGGGAATATGAATCTCTAATTGTAAACAACACTTGAAATTCAGTTGACTTGCCAGAAAATCAGAAGGCAGTGGGATGCAAATGTGTTTTTGCACTAAAGTGTGATAAAAGCGGTAAAGTGGAACGTTTCAAGGCTAGTTTAGTAGCTAAAGAATGCAGTCAACAATATGGTGTAAATTATAAGGAAAATTTTTCACCAACTGTTCGATGTGAAACCATTCGTATGGTGATAGCACTTGCAGTGGAATACGAAATGTATTTGCCTCAACTAGACATATCAACAGCGTACTTAAACGGAGATTTACGGGACGAAGTTTACACGAAACAGCCCGAGCAGTTCAGAGACAAGAGATATCCGAATCGTGTACTGAAACTTACTAGGTCTCTAAAGGGTCTGAAACAGTCAGGTTATGAGTGGTACCGAATCGTGTACTGAAACTTACTAGGTCTCTAAAGGGTCTGAAACAGTCAGGTCATGAGTGGTACGCATAGTTAGATACCGTTCTGAAATCAATCGGATTTTCTTCAAACGAAACCATGTCTTTACGTAAAAATGACAAAGAAAGTCTTAAGCAAAATAGCGGTTTACGCAGATGATTTGATGGCGACTATTACAAGTCAAGATGAATTGATTTAATACGAAAACAGCGATCGCTAAAAGTTTCAAATTAGTTGATAAAGGTCAACTCAGTCATTTCTTGGGTATGGAGATCTATCGAGATGGCGATTGAGGAGGAATTAGTATTTGTAATGAACAGATTATAAAGAAAACCTTTTAAAGGAATACGGCATGGAAAATTGTAAGTCCGTAACAACTCCTTTAGATGCAGGTTTTCCAGTAAAGTGCAGTAATGAGCAATTCAAGCGAGTCGATAAGGCAAAATATCCATCGTTGATAGGGTATTTAATGCACTTAGCACTTGCAACACGCCCAGACCTAATGCATTCTGTTTGTTAACTTTCACAGAGAAATACAGACCCTCATATTCAACATGAAAATGCAGCGAAACATATTCTGCGATATCTTTCAAAGGCGGCAAAGTATTAGTTACAGTATAAGAAGTTGGGAAAGCCGATTGAATGTTATGTCGACGCAGACCGATCGTTCATCGGATATGTTTTTACCTTATCTGGGGGATTTGGGACGCAAAACCTCATATCTGAATAAGTCGGTTGTATGGGAGCTGTAAGATGTAGTATTCCGCCTTCGATGATTTTTAGTACCAACGTGTAATTCATAATATGTGTTTAGGATATGAAATTGTATGCCCTTAGATGCTTTTTTTTTCTGAGTTTTGATCAAGAGCCTAGAATCTAAAAAAATCGGTGAATGGGAGCTATTAGTTACTTGTATAGTTAACCGACTTCGATCATTTTCAGTACCAATATGCAGTTCATGATGTATGTATTATGTATCATGATGTATGTATGTATTAGCTTCATGGTCTAAAGTACTTTTTGACGGATTTTTTAACCAAATTGAAATCTGAAAAACCGGCCGTATATATCCTATAGCGTTCCGATCTGGCCGGTTCCGACAAATGATCGTTTAAACGGATAGGCGTATCTGTCTACCAACTTTGGTTGAAATATCTCAAAGATTTAGGTACTAGATTGCATTCAAACAGAGAGACGGACAGACGGGCAAACGAACATGGCTAAATCAACTCAGCTCGTCATTCTGATGCGATCGGTATACATTTTGGCGGGTCTTTCTCTTCGCCTTCTGGTACTTACACACTTCGGACCAAACTTAAAATGCCATTTCATGTACATGAAAGGTATATAAAATTTGTGTTGCAGATATTTTTAATAGAGATGCCACCTGTTTAAAATTCAAAAATCAAAATATTAAGCAAAACTTTGTAAATATTTTTTATATAGGGATGCCACCTATTCCAAAATTAATATAAAAAAAATTATAGAATAAATAAAATTACCATTGCATCACAACACATCAAAATAGAATTGAAAATTTAAAAAATATTATTGTGGAAGGTATTTTTGAAAAGAGTTGCCAACAATTTATAATTAAAAGTTTAAGAAAATTCTTATCAACAAAAAACTATCAAATAAATGAACATTGTGTAAATCGAATTTGGAAATTAAAAGTACTTAATGTTGAAAACAGCTTTGAGCAGTGCTGCCAACTGTTTGAGTATTTTTTTTAATAAATTGGTGAAGTATTTGTTTATAACATTAATGTAATCAAATCAAAATAAATATATTATAAATATGTTTGCAAGGAGTTACCACCAGCAATAATTTTATTTAAAAATGAAAAAAAATATAATGGCTTTTAAGAAGAGTTGCCAGCTATTTTAAAATTTTATCAAAAATTACCAATGAAATATACTTTAGACTTCATTAAATAGGTTTATAGGCTTTATATATGTACATATATTTAATTTTTTTATAAGCGAATACAATGTGCATACGCCAAAAAAATTTTTTTTTTTGCACTAACCTCAAATTTTGAATTTCTAATACAACTTCTCTGAATACCACACATATATATTTTCATTATAAACATATTAACACTATGAAAATCTTACTCACGCACACTTTAAGCAAAAAAAAAATCATTCAAAACTCAACGTTAAGTTAAGGCGGCCACACACTCACAGGTTAAGTCAGGTGGGCTAAACTCAGGCCTAAGTGCGGCGTAATATATGTAATCAAAACAAGAATTCCAGAAAAAACCTGGCAAGATAGAAAACAAACTGAAGACAAACAGACATACAAATAAAGATGCATAGGTAACCCAGCAAAGAAATTTTAATAATTATTATTAAAAAATATTATAATAATATTAATATTAAAATTATTAAATAATTTATAAATGCTATTATCATTTGATTATTATTATCATTTTATTATTATAATTAATTTATTAATTTTTTATTCAAAATATATGCTAGAACTACACACTGACAACTTTTACCGATTACCTGGTAGACAGAATGGAATGCATACATACAACAATCGTACGCTACCGGGATTTCTCACCATGACTAGGCGATATTTTCAACAGTTGTTTGGCGTAGAAGTGGAGTTATTACGATTATGCGTCTGTATCGAAAGTTTTCGGTGAAATTTGAAGAGCAGCACACAGCTGGTCGGATGAAACTTTTTTCATTAAATAAGAAATCCGCTAGGTGTTGTTTTTGTTGTTGTTGTAACGGCTTTGTCAACCCCGTCTAGTCATCTAACGGGGGACTCAGGAAATGTGCTGTTTCGACGGGTTCTAACCAGAGGTAGAAGGGTGTTAGATGAGTCGGCTTGTGTGAGCATGCAAAGAAGTGGTTAGTGTCATGCGGAAATTCACTGCATGTGGAACATACGCTTGGTATGTCGGGGTTGAGTCTAGATAGGTAGGAGTTAAGACTACTACAATATCCAGATCTTAATTGTGCCAGGGTAGCGCGGGTCTTTAGATTCAGCTCGAGCCCTTGTCCTGCTATGGGGGGTGATTGGACTCCGAGAACACCATTCACGGGAAGAGAGTTCACAAAGATGTTAACGTACTCTTGGTGAATGGTATTTATGGCCTGTCTGTACACCGTTCTGTCCAGCGGGTCTAGTCTATATTGCTGTACGGATGTTTCACTGTGTAAGTGGTGCTCTGGCGCCATCAGGAGGTTCCCCGTCACGGTCCGAAGGGCGATGTTCTGACAAGTCTGAAGTTTCTTCAACTGCGTCTCGCTAGTCTCCGGCGTCCAAATCGGTGCAGCATAGTTCACGACAGGCCGTCCGATTGCCTGGTACGTGGCCAGTAATATTTCTGTGTCTTTTCCCCAAGTGCTACCGGCTAGCGATTTGAGGATTTTGTTGTGGCTCTGTACTTTAGTGGCAATTGCATTCGTATGCGGAGTGAAAGAGTGCATGCTGTCAAAGGCGACTCCCAGTAACTTTGGCTTGTTCGTGGTCGGAATTTCAACGTCATCGACCTTCACATTGAGCTCTAGCCGGTACTCATCATTCATCCAGCTAGTTAAAAGGGTGGCAGAGGATTTCGCTAGTTGTAGGTGAAGAAGTTTGAAATATCGGCGAGATAGCAGTTTACTTTCGAACGAAGGCTATCAATATCCTGGCCAGACGCCAAGATCGAACATCATCGGCGTTTGAGATCAAACATCCTCTGGTGGTGGAGGAAGCCTCGAAATATAACAGCAATCAAACAGCATCGGGTAGAGGACTCTAGTCTCTGCGGAACCCACTGTTTAATTTTCCGTAGCTTTGAGGTTTGACCTCGAGTCAGCTAGGTGGCGCTATAATCTCTTGTATGGTCATATATTGATAATAATGCTGCAGGCGTAATCCGACAATTCAAAGTGCCGAAAATGATTTTATGCTGGGATATATATCTGTAGACATGAGTGTGTCTGATCGATTTCGCTTAATTGAAAATAACGACCACCCACGCCACATGCAAAGCGGTTGGTGGCAATAGTTTGCCAAGTGGTTGTGGTGCCTGAGCCGGTGGTTCCGTGTCAAATTCGCATATCGATTCACAGGAACTTAAAGGTATTTTAGTAGGTAATGCAGGTGTGTATGTACGTATGCATGTATGTATGTATGCCCACAGAAAGCCTACTCACTCTCTATTGCTCGTATCTATTTCGTTTTATGCAATGAAAATATTATCATATGGAAATTTTAGAGCAATTACGAATTCCGCTAAAACACCGCTCCTGCAGCACAACAACAACAACAACAACAACTAAAACAACAAACAGCAGAAGTATAAAAGCCTAACCGCGCATTGCATTTCATTTTGCCACACACACCGTCGAAAACTGACCTTATGATTGGGCTGATGATATGCACCCACCACCAGAGGAGTGTCAGTCTGCCTGCCTAAAGATGCTCTCATATGTGATGGCTTAGCCCACCGCATACCTATATTTATATATTTAACTATTTTTCTACTGCCATTGATTGCTGCTGCTGCTGCTGCTGCTGCTGCTGGTGCACTATTGCCCACAAAAGCACTTGTGGCAAGTAAACACATAAATTCGTATTCGAATGAATGAAGAAAATGTGCATGAGTCGTGGGCATACATACATAGGAGTATACAAACAAACAGACAGGCAGACAGACCAACTTGCTAAGCTGTGGCATACGCGTTGTGCCGCCGCTACGTTCCTATCAATAGGTCAAGAAGACGCAAGAAATGGTAATAAAATAGAAAATTTTGCATAAAACAACAAAGTCAAAACAAAACATTAAATAAAAATTAAAAAAAAAATTAAGGTAGGAAAACAACAACAATAAAACCCCTACAGCAACAAAAGGAATCAACAACAAAACCCCTACAGCTTGTGCATCTCCCAAAACGTCAGCGTTTCGAGTTGATTTTACGCCTACGCAGGCAACGATTTTGGGCTTGCCACAAGCGTAGCCTCACGTGCCATTTTGAATGCATCGATTAACACATACACACATGCACATAACATATGTAGCAATGCATTTCTATACATATATTTATGCGAGTCAAGTTCCTTGGAAGATCGTGACCAGACAAAGTGTTCCTATGCAGAGGCTGCTTTTTGATTATTCTCGATAAATTTCCATGCCAGATTTTCAATTGAGGTTTCCACCATTTGGCTTGAATATTTTCTAAAATGCTGCGGGCTTATTTAAAAGAGAATATATGGGTTTTTCTAAAAATAATATACATATCTTAATTTTTAATACATTTCTTCAGAAATAAATTTAAATGTGAGTTTTCTGAAAAATTTTTCGCTTTCTGAAGAGCTTTTGAGTTTTTATAATTATATTAACATTTAAATTCTTCGAAATGTAATTCATGTTTTTCTAGAGTTAAAAAAAAAATTGCTTATATATTAATTAGAATTAAATACAATTAATTTTTCGAAATATATTTTTAAAAACTTTTTTTCTGAATTAAAATTAAAAGATCTGAACTGCATTTGAGTTTTTTATTATACACTTTATTAGAGTTTTTAATATTTATTAGTTCTCGAAAAATTTAAATCTTCGTATTTACATTTGAATTTTTTCCGAAAATTGTTTTTCAATTAATTTTTTTTTTAATTAAGAAACAACTACGTTTTCCCTTTATTTTCTTGTAATTCCGTTAAATTATTTTTATTGTTTTTTAAGTTTTTCTAAAAACTATTTTTAAATTTTGTTAACTATTTTTTTTTACAATAAAAAAGGCATCTCTGAAATACATTTGAGTATTTAATAAATTTTTTGTTAATTAATTTTGTATGCTTTCAATTTAAGATCCCGACGTAAAATGCGCCAAGTCGTTCCATACGTCAGTCCGAGTTGCTGCGAACAGCGCCGAATTGAGTCTCCACGGTCTTCGTGTACAATCTCAGATTCGACCGCTATATATTCTTCACTGCGTGCTGGACGTGATCTATTCGGTCGAATATTATCTAATGATGAATGCTGGGTCTCAATATGGGTGATGGTGTTGCGAATAGTACGCTCAGTAGGCCGTTAATGTTGACCATAAGTTGAGCGAAGCGAGCGAAACACATTCTTTACAGAACGTGAATTTTCGTAAAAAAGTTGAATAATTTGTAAACGTTGTTCAGGCGTAAGTCTTTCCATGATGAAATGCCAAACAATACTGAACAAAAGTAACATGACAGCTTGACAGGACGCACGCGTGATCTGTCAAAAGAGGCAATTGAAAAAAGTACCTCTACTTGGATCACCCATATGAATTTTTCAAAAATATATTTGAATTTTTTTTGTTATTTTTGAGTAGATTTTTTTTTAGACCAGTTATATATTATTATTATATTTTTATACCAGACATACAGTAAATTTTTTAAATTTTTATAATTACTTAATTTCAAAATTGTTATTTGTAATATTTAAGACTTTAAACATTTTCTAACACAAATAATTTTTTTTTCTTATAACAATTTTTATTTAGATTTTGAGTTTATCTATCATATTTTCCCCTGCAATACTGTTATTAAATATTTTTTCAGCATTCAAATTTTTAATATATTTGTGTAAATGATTTTGAAAATTTCTGCATTAAATTTTAATTTTTTTTATTGTTTTAAATTGAAAAATCCGCCGGCAACCGCTTCAATCCAATAGAGAGAAAGTTGAATTTTAGTTTTTTGAAAATTTTGAAATACTCTTACAGCTTTTCTGAATTTGTGTTGAATTCAGTCCAGCTCCTTTCTGAAATAAAATTGAGATATCTGATATTCAATTGTTGTTGTTTTTAAATTATTTTCAGTTTTTTATATATTTAAATGTCAAAAGTTTTCGAAACTTCAATTGAATTTTTTCTGGGAAATAGCCTTTTTTAGTTTTTGAATTTTTTATTATTTTAATTTTTTTTACTTTAATCAAAGTGAAATATTAGAATTATGTTTTAGGATTTCGGAATTTTTTTTCTGAATAGAATTTAAATTTTTCCAAAATCACTTTGAGTTTTTCGAAAGTACTTTGAGTTGCTCCGTTTTTTCTGTTTTCATTTGGATATTTTAAGAAAATCGTCGGCTGATTGCTCGTTTCTGATATACATATGTACATATGCTTTGAATTTCATACATATTTTTGAGCTTTTCTCAAATAAAAATTATGTTTTCAGAAACATTTTCATTCTTTCATCTTTTTGAAACACAGTTTTTCCTTTCAGAATTTCGGAAATTTATTCGGGGTATTCAAAAATATATAAAAAGTCCAAACAGAGAAATAGGAAACGGAGAAAGTGTTATGTTTTAAAGGAGGAAAATCTTTAGATACTCATTTGGACTGCACTTACGCAGAGTTGGGTTTTCATTTCATTAAATTTTTAATTTTTTTTTTTTTCTTAAATGTTTTTTAAAGCTTTTTCGTTTCTAAGTGCTATTGTTGTTGTTATTTCTTCAGTTTTTTACCATTACTCAACTTTTCCTCGTTATTCTTCTTCTTCCTCTTTTTTTTTTTTACCTACCACAAATGCTTTTCAATATTAACATTTCACTGATATTAAGGTTTTGCTGCTCAACTACTTCGTACACGTATTAGACCACTGTGGGTGTGGCCGTACATATAGGCAGGGCGCACTTGCTACTTGGTACTTGCCACTGCTCCAGCCGCGACACACTTGTGGCAAGAAGGCAGACGACAGGCAATGGAGCAGCTCGCAGGCAACGAGCAGTACGATGTACGATGATCAATCTTTGTGTTGCTCAGTTTAATGCAAGCTGATGTTATATGTTAAATGATGATTTTCCGAGTGAAACGTTTTTTGCTACCGCTTTTTTCACTACACTTTTTTTGCTGCTACTTTTTTTCCTCCATTTTTTTTAATTTTTTTCTAGCAGTGCTTCATGTGGCAGCGCTTAGTTGTTGGTTAGAAATATGATTTTAAACTGTGTACTTTGTGGTTTGACGGTGATTTTACCTCTTTCTCAGCTTTAACTTATGATTGTTGCTGTTGTTAGCAAAAACAGCCTCGTAGCCTTTGTTCCTTGGGCGCTGCTTCTCTATGCTTTTACTCACTCACTTTGAAGGCACGTTCAGCAGCTACTGGTTTTGAATTTTGCTGCTCAACACGTGAAATGAAAACATATTTACTAAGATGATATGTGTATATGTATGTGAGTCTGTAGGTATATGTTGTAACGTAAACACACCCAGTAGCTGGTAGCAGGCTTTGATAGGTGGGCGTGAAGGTAGTAAATTTAATTTTATGATGATAAAACAGCCCAGCATTTGACTGGCATAATAAATCTTCATAGAAAATGCATAATAATTTGGATAAATTGCAGCAATGCCACAGAAAATGGTTGAATGAAGAGAGTGAAAAATGTATGAGAAATTGTGAAATGGACGATGGAATGGAAAAGTAGTGAATTTGTTTGCAAATTGGCCAGATGGATTATTTGATATTTATTTATTGTATTCGATTATTAGAGCATTGGGTTGATTAATGAAAGTAAAGTGAATTTTGATTACTGAAGTTGGAAATAATAATAACATAGAGGAATTTGACCTCACTATTTGCCTAAATCAACGTGAAATCGATAGTCACTGATACGCGTCGCCCTTGATTTTGTAAAGCAAGATTCGTGGATTCAATTGTAGAATTGACAAAGTAAAGCAGTCTCGACTTATAACTATGTTATAATATTGATCTGTTATAACTGTGTCGTCTCTTCTGGACTTCTCGTTACTGTATGGGAGTCTCTCATAGACATAACATTTCGCAGAGACTCTGTGAAGTTTGGTGGCGAGGAAGTGATATTTAAGTTTAACGATAGCTCCATCTTTACCTCTTTGTCCCCTTCTTCTACCTTAATAACTCTCGTCTTCTTAGTAGGTAGTGAAAGGTTCTTGGTTTGGAGTATCGTCAGGATGTTAGCCAGCTCCGATGACATTTCTGATACTCATGTTCTTTTATTGGACCTGATTTGGACGTCCCTCCAGCGGTCGCGATAGCCGAGTGGTTAGCATTGCATACTGCCATTCGAAAGGCCTAGGTTCGAGCCCAGCTTCGAGTTCAGCTTCGAGCAACATCAAAAAATTCATAGAAAATAAATTTTTCTAATTGCGGTCGCCCTCGGCAGGGGATGTCAACCCCTCCGAGTGTATTTCTGATATGAAAAAAAAGCTCCTCATAAAAATCCATTGGCCGTTCGGAGGCAGCTTAAAATAAACTGTAGGTCCCTTCATTTCCTGGTAAAAACATCAAGACACAAAACCACAAATTGATGGAGGAGCTCGGCTGAAAATCGCCTCAGAGTTCAAATACATACATATACTTGTATATAACTTGATGCTAGGTATACCTCTATTATCTTAGCTATGGTAACTTTGTACAGCGCCATCGATCGCGCATTATAGACAAGCTACCATGTCAACATTGTTCTGGAACCCCTTTCTTCTTGAGCATGCTATATGACATGACGTTCTCCGAGGCTGCCTTCACCTTTTCTGATCGCTTGCTATCGCTATGGAATCTTTACATTTATCCAGTATTCCAGTTTCCAGAACCCCAATGTTAGCCACCCTTGAAAAAATGTGTTTTTGTAATGAGTGGCGAGATTTACCTATTAATTATCACTTCGACGAATTTCCCGGTATTTCCACAGTCGACTCAAAATTGACTTGGCTTTTACATGAAAAAGGACATCCCATCATAGCCTCGATCCTCACTTTAATTAGCAATCACTTTAGTATCCGATAATTATCTATAAAATCAGGGACAACATTTAAGTCATGTAAGGGAACCAAAACGTATGCGGCAGGTACTCAGAACCAGATCCAGTGCAAACCAGTGGAGTCATCTAAACTATATCTGCCGTATTATCATAATAACGTCGAGATTGGTATGTACCACGAGACCTATCATGGTTTTAAAAGGATGAAGGGCGAAAAGGGCGATCGCTACCCTTCATGGTTTTTACTTTTTGTTAGTTGATATTTAGTATTTAGTATTTGCAATTTAGTATCGAGATATGGTGGTATTGAAGTACTGACATGGATGTAACGGGTGATCCATTTCGAGATTCCCTACTTTTTTAAATAAAAAAATTACAGAAAATTCAAATCTATTCGGGAATGTTTATTATCATTCGAAAGAACATTCTTTGGCATTTATTTTTTGAAGATTATCCCTTTCAAGCGTTGGCTGCGGCTACGTCTTAGATGGTCCATAAAACTGAGTCCACTCTTCGATGACTCGCCCGAGCATTTCGACTGGTAACTGGCGAATGACACGCGTGATGTTTTGTTTCAAATCTTGAATGTCCGCATAGACTTTAGACTCTACATATCCCCACAAGAAAAAGTCTAACGATGTAATATCACACGATTTTGGTGGCCAATTGACCGACTCATAACGTGAAATTATTTGCTCGCCGAAGTGCTCTCTCAATAAATTCATTGATTGATGCGATGTGTGGGAAGTGGCGCCGTCTTGTTGAAACCAAATGTCACGGATTTCACAAGCTTCAATTTCAGGCATCAAATTCTCGGTTATTAGATGGTTATGTTCTCACCGGCATCATTTTTGAAGAAAAATGGACCGATGATTCTACCGGACCACAAACCACACCAAACCCTTGTTTTTCTTGAGTCTCTTTAGGTTACTCTTCGACCCTTTATTATTATTGTGGTATCGATATTCTAGTACAGGTGTTGCAACCTTGCTGTTGTGGTATTACTGTTGTTGTAATGGTATTGTAGTATTTCTATTGTGGTATTGGTATTAAATTATTTTAGAAAATCGAGTTTCACAACCAAAAAATTTACGAGTATTCACTCAACTCCGTAGAACGTGTGAATTTGATATTTTCCCAAACCCACAATTAAGCACACACACACACACACTGAAGTAAATACCATAATTAAGTGAATATTTCTTAAAATATCCAATATGATAAAAAAAATTCTGAATTGCACTTGTCCATGGGAACATTTGGAGAGAATAACTGAGGAAAAAGTGAAAACAAAACATTTCAGTGTGTACTGAAGTACACAAGTATTCAAGTACTATGCGATATGGGACTATGTGCGTACATGTGTGTAAGCGTAAACACCACGATTACCGATAATTCGCACGCTTCCCAGGCAGTCCTTTCAATGGAAAGGGATTCCATGAAGCAAAGCATGGAGAGCAGCGCGCAGTAGCATATACTGAATGAACCTGCAAAATGGGACAGCAAAAGACAAGCAAATTGTTTGCATGTGAAATTACACATACACACACACACACAAATACTTCAAAACCAGCAAAATTGTGGAATGTAGAATGAGAAGAAAAAATTTATGCGTAAAATAAAGTAAAATAAAAACAAAATGATGCGCTATGTGGGCTTACTTAGTGTGATTATGTGTATGCGTGTTTGGAAATTTGTTTTGCTTTGATTTTTTTTTTTTTCTGTAGAAAACAAACAGGACGATTATCCTGTCATTCACTTGTTGCGTGCGTCCTAAAAACAACAATAATGAAGAGAAACTACATGCAATAAGCATGAAAATGTGAGAGTTGAGTGGAAAGAAGCGACGCAAACGAATGTGGCACAGCATGATGAAGTTATATTTGAAGTGTTATTTATTTTTTTAAAAAAAAAACTTTTTTTTGGTTTTTTTTTTTGCAGACACTGGTCTTTTCAATTGTTTTGGCATGGGAGAATTTTTTTGGGCTAACTTTGAAGAAAGTTGAAATTGTTTAACGAAATTAAAATTGAAAAGAGAGAATTTAGGAGTCAGAGATTTTACTGTTACATATCGGTTTTATGTTATGATATGACGATGGTCACGAAATTATGCTAAAGTGTATGTAGAAAAGCAAAAATTCCTGCTTTCTTCTACAAATAGAGGGGCCTACAATTTATTCTAAGTCGACCTCGAACGGCTGGTGGATTTTTAGGAGCAGGGTTGACATTCCCTGGCGATTGGAGACCGATATTAAAGGGTGATCCAAGTAGAGGATAGCTTTTTTTGACAGATCACGCTTGATTCGTGTCAAGCTGTAATGTTATTTTTGTTCAGTATTGTTTGGCATTTTGGCATTTGGAAAGTCTTACGCCTGAACAACGTTTACAAATCTTTCAACTTCAATAGGAAAATTCACGTTATGTAAATAATGTGTTTCGTGCGCTTCGCTCACCTTATGGTCCACATAATCGACCTACTGAGCGTACTATTCGCCACTCACCATCACCCATCTTGAGGCCCAGTATTTATTAATGGATAATATTTAACCGAATAGACTACGTTAAGTGCGCAGTGAAGAAAATAGAGTAGCCGTAGCTGTGAGTGTAAACGAAAACCGTGGAGAGTCGATTAGACGCCGTTCGCAGCAACTCGGACTGACGTGTGGGAACGACTTGGCGATTTTACGTCGAGATCTTAAATTAAAATTTAAATACAGCTTGTGCAAGAAGTGAAGCCACTCGACCTTCGCAAGCGCCATCGCTTCGCTCTATGCGCTCTTAAAAAGCTCCAAGAAGACCCAACGTTTTCGAGCCAAATTTTTTTCAGCGATGAGGCTCATTTCTGGCTCAATGTGTATGTAGACAAACAAAACTGCCGCATTTGGGACAAAGATCAACCTGAAGAGATTGTGGGCCGGGGAATCATCGGTCCACATATCTTCAAAAATGATGTCCGTGAGAACGTAACCGTCAATGGCGACCGTTATCGCGCCATGATAACCGACTATTTGATGCCTGAAATTGAAGCTCGTGATCTCCGCACCATTTGGTCTCAACAACACGACGAAGCCACTTCCCACACATCGCATCGATCCATGGACTTATTGAGAGAACACTTCGGTGAGTAGTTAATTTCACGTATTGTGCCGTCGAGTGGTCATCAAGATCGTGTGATATCATACCGTTAGACTTTTTCCAGTGGAGATATGTAAAGTCTAAAGGACAAACCCGCTCCGATTCTTGCCTTAGAGCAAAACAACACGCGTGTAATTCGCCATGTGACGTATATTTACGTGGACGAAAACTCTGTCTAACATTACTGAATCTCATTTGAGTGAATGAACATCTAAGCAAAATTTAGCATTAGAAAGAAGTTCCTTTTGCACAACGCTGATGTACGTCTATGCGTCGATGGAAAGCAAGGCCAAATGTTATTCTATGAGCACCCGGAAGGCAATTATACCCTACCCACGATATCAAAGCCGTACTTACCGATATTAACCGAAGGATGTGCATGATAATAAGAAAGTATGCTGAGGGTGATCGTCTTCGCCGGGTGAGGATATATGATTGTTTGTAGTATCAAATTCCTGTTAAAGAAAGTTTAGTGAGCTAATAAATGGCTATTTTCGGACCGAGGTTGATTGTAGAGGGAGATAAATGATCGCGTTGTACTCCCCCGCGTATTTCAATTATGCATGTCCGCCTCCGAGGAACTGAAGCTGGGAGCATCATTTTAGATGTGACGTCGGTTAATGGTGGGACACTCTCACAGATATTTCGTCATCTTCTGTGGATGTACTTAGCCGATTCCACGATTTTTACCTAGCTGTGAAGATGATATTAGGTAGATGTGCCGACAATACAATATAGTCCTCTTTTGCATAAAACTAGTAATAGTTTAGTCTCACTCGCAATAATTTAGTGGAACGACCTACGCAAGACGTGTTCCGGGAACCTAAATGTATTTCTCAATGACCTACTACCTTGGGCAAAATTTTATGGTGCTGAAGGGTCTCTGGTGACAGATGTCCAGAACATACCCAGTTTAGTTGACAGAGTGACTCTTGTTATTTAATGCTGGAGATAGCGATAAGAACTGCAGAGCTAAAAAAAAGTGCGCGGAAATTCTGACATGAAAGGCTCCTCATAAAAATCCATCGACCGTTCGGAGGAGCATTATAATAAACTGTGGGTGCCTCCACTTATTGGTGAAAACTTCTAGACTCAAAACCACAAATTGGAGGAGGAGTTCGGCCAAAAATTGCTTCAGCGGTTGCAAAGTGCCAAATATATGACCTATTTTGAGGTTCCCTACTTTTTTTAAAGAAAAAACACAAATAATTCAAATTTTATGGGGAATTTTTATTATCATTCGAAAGAATATTCTTTTGCATTTATATTTTGAAGATGATCTCTTTCAAATGTTGGCCGCGGCTACGTCTCTGATGTACTATCCGCGATGACAATTTGCGATGACTCGTTCGAGCATTTCGACTGGTAACTGGCGTATGACATGCATGCTGTTTTGCTCCAAGGCCTGAATCGAAACTTTAGACTTTACATGTATACACAGGAGAAATTCTAACGGTGTGATATCACACGATCTTGGTGGCCAATCGACTGGCCAAAAACAAGAATTTATCTGCTCACCGAAGTATTCTCTCAATAAATAAATTGATTGATGCGATATGTGGAAAGTGGTGCCGTCTTGTTGAAACCAAATGTCGCGGAGCTCACGAGCTTCAATTTCAGGCATCAAATAGTTGGTAATCATTGCGCGATAACGGTCGCCATTGACGGTAACGTTCCCACGGGCATCTATTTGAAGAAATGTGGACCGATAATTCCATCGGCTCACAAACCACCACACCAAACCGTTGTCAGCTCTTGAATCTCTGTAGCTTGCTCTTCGTCCCATATGCGGCAATTTTGCTTGTTTACATACCCTTTGAGCCAGAAATGGAGCTCATCGCTGAACAAAATTTGGCTCTAGAGGCTTGACAGGATTCACGCGTGATCTGTCAAAAAAATGCTATTGAAAAAAGTACTTCTTGGATCACCTTTTATATATATTGAAAAAATGATTTAGGGAACTATGGAGCTTTTACGTCCACCCAGACGCTTTGTTCTAGCCAGCCAAACTTCTAGATTTCCCTCTATCATATCTGTTTAGGCACCGCAAGGTTAAACACATGAAAGAATGGAGGACCACCAGTCTGGTAGAGGGATCTGCACCTGTGGTGTGTGTAGTGCCTTAAATTGGCGCCGATTATCAAAAGCAAGAAATGTTCACTGCATCGGCTAAGAAGCAGAGTTCTAAATTGTCCCGTCATTGTCCATCGTTTTTTCGATTGAAATTGTTTGGTTTTTCTACCAAAAACTTACCACACATACACACACCTCCCTCATTCATTCATAAAACTGTACATTCGATGTAGTACAACGCATTTACCTTTGTTAACACATGTAATCCACAACAACAAAAACAGCAAGATGTTTGTGCAACCGTTGCGCCAGCAGCGTGTGAACCTGCAACCAAGCGGCAAATGCTAGCGCGCATCTTCAAAACAAATTATTTATGTGTATGTGTTTGTGTGTGTGTGTTGACTTAAAAGGGTATGGTGTGTACATATGTATATGTATGTATTTAATACAAGAAAATATGTGTAGCATTTTGGCATTTTTTTTTTGCAATTCTTCATTTGCCTTCTTCCCCTGAAATTGGTACACTGACCGTTTTCATTATCCATTGACTTATTTTTGGATTTTTGCTTAAAGATTTTTCAAACATTTTTTTTGCTTTTATTTTTGTAATTTGAAATTGAGTTTTTTGCGCACTACCACAGCTTCTGAGAAATTGAGATGCCACACTCATTGTCGGTGGCAGCGTGCTGTGTTGGTCGGCAGATTTCTATGATTTCTTTCGTTCGTTGCTTTTGTTTTCAATTTCTTGTGGCAGTTTTGTGGGATATTGTTGCTGTTTCATTTGTTTTGCTATGAATTTAATCTTTCTTATTTATTGGCGATTTTTTATATATTTTTTTAAATTTTTTAATTTTTTAAATTTTTTAATTTTTTTAATTTTATTTTTATTTTTTTAAATTTTATTTTTTATTATTATAAAAGTAGCATTTAATCACCAGTTTTTATTTTAGTTTTTTTTATTTTTATTTTTTTTTGTAATTTTTTTTTCTGTTTTCTTTTCTTTTTTTTTTTTGCCTGCCGTGTTTTTTGACAATTTATTACCCAATAATCCGACGTTTTAGCTTAAAGCTGCTACTCCAAACCTAACTACATACATATTTATGTATTTACCATCGAATTATCATGCTCATCGTCGTCGTCGCTTCTAAACTCTGGCATTCATTTTCATTTTCGCTTCGGTTTTAATTTCCAATATCTCGTCCTCTGTCTATTGTCATAATAGTTTCTTGCAAAAAACTTTAACTTTAGTTCCACTGTCTGTCTGTCCACTGAACTTATGTTAGAAAATTAACTTTGTTTACCTGCACTGACAGTCGCAGTGCCAAATTTTGAAAGCGCTGACTTTTGCTACAAAATGAAAGCGAATCTTTACGTGGCGCGCACATTTTTGATACGCTCGTTTTATTGCCAATTTCAAATAAAGATTTTGTATTTATTTATGATTGGCAAAAAAAATTTTTTTTTTTTTGAATTTATTTATTTAAGACATTGCACGCAAATCACTATAATTCCCACGCATCTAAGGCGCAAATTTTAAATGTTATAAAAATCGTGATTTTCTCACTCCAATTCAGTAAGACTACACTTTTTGGGGGTAGTTTTTTTGTAGTATTTTTTTTTTTTTTTTTTTTTTTTTGAGGGCAGTGATTTTCATCTTCTTATTATTTAGGTTTTTTTTGGATTAAATATTCAAATCTCTTAGATTTAGTTCACTGTTAATCGATGGTCAATCAGCAATGAGAAACATTAAAAACCAAGCGATGAAACTCAATAAGAGACGGTAACTAGCACAGAGACTCCCAATATTTTTGGCGAGCGAATAGGTTATTTGCCGAAACTATTCAAGTCTAAGTAAGGAAGGAGAAGATTCAAGCCTAAGCAGACTTCAAGCAGCATAAACTGATGCCCTGGGACCTCAATATTGATTTTTGCAGTATTTAAACATCTGCTGTTAATGAAAAAATACATCTACGTGGCAAGCTTGGTTAAAATGTCTCAAAAATTTAGATACTAGATTGCGTTCAACTATAAAGTCGGACGGGCAGACGGACGGACGTACAGACGGACATGTCTAAATCAACTCAGCTCGTCGTTCTGATACGATCGGTATTAATTTTGGTGGGTCTATCTCATCTTCTTTTGGTACTTACGAGTCAAAATCGCCAGGCAGCAAATGAATAATTATGCCTTTGACTAGCTGTGTTCCCTTCTCGAACGGAGATGGACTTCGGACATCGGTCAGCACACTCTGTTTGCATACCAAGTCAAGTTAACGTTTTTTTTTTTGCAGCTGGTCATGCAGTCAAGTTGAAAATCCAACCTGACTTCTATTGCTGTATGGGGCATGGCAAGGTGACACAAACTCTCTCTTTTGTGGTCCTAAGTTGTAATTCTAAGGCAACTTAGCTCTCCCGTATCTAAAAACTCCACCTCATTATGGAATATGCTATATGCATAGGTTCGTTATTTACCTTAGCATTTGGACAAGTTAAAAGTTCTTTTATGGTGGATTGAGAATGGAGAACTGGGAAATCACATAGGATTATGCTGTTCCAGCCACTAAAAACATAACCTAACCTATGTGATAGATGTGCCAATGGAAGTAATCAAAATATATCAAGAAAAAATTCTTCAATGGACATGTGCAATTGGAAGTAACAACTTAAGCCAAGTGAAGGTCGTCCATTTCCTCTGCCTCTATCAACGATTGCTACATAGGATACTTTCCAAGCTAGATTGCTCTCATCCATACGGACAACATACTCGCTGTCTCTTGTTTCGCTGAGCTATGTTAAGGCCACCGTATATTTCGTACAGCTCACCGTTCTTTCCGCCACGGTATTTGTTGTTGCCAATTAGCAAGGAACCATAAATTATTCGCAAAAACTTTCCCTCGAAAACATCCAGCGTCAGATCAACGGATGCCGTCATCTTCTACGCTTCAGCACCATACAGCAGGAATGAAATGATGAGCCGCTTGTAGAGTTGGGTCATTGTTCGTCGAAGGAGGATTTTATTTTTCAATTGCTTACTGAGTCCAAAGAAGTTCCTGATCTCAATGCCGGCATTGTTGGCGATGTTGATGTTGGTCACTATTTTGACGAAATTATCGATACGGGGATACCAAATTCGTGGCCATCGTAGCCCGCTTTAGAACAAAAGAAGAAATGGTGTATGCCAACAACTAGACTTGCAGTCAGTACGCTCAATAGGATCTTATAAGCGATATTGGGGTTTCGGTTTCCCCATCACCTGCTGTTTCACTTTCAATGCAAGTCAGCAGTCCATGGAAGTAGTCTCTCCATAAATTCAGTATATTCGGGACATCAACCGAAAGATAACCTCTACGTGAGTATGAAATGAAACGTTATGTAAAGAGCCGCATCACCTAATGAAACTTTCTGCAATTACCCCTGTGAAACAACGTCTCAAACTCTTCATACTCTAACATTTCAGCCACTTTTTTTACCTGACTGAGCATAGTCGACGAATGGAATTTAAGTGTGCTCTGCCCAATCCACGAAAAGGGGAAAAATACATAGTAAATCTATCATTGACTATATAACTGACCATGGATAATACCAGAAGCGCAGTCAGAAATGTGAAAGACCTCTTTGAACCGTTCGATAACACACGAGATTTCAGACTGGATGATTCTTTATCGTGTGATTTCTTGTGAGTCGGCTCTCACGTGGCAGATACAGATAAAGGGTGATTCAAGTTGTGGTACTTTTTTGAATAGCCTTTTTTTGACAGATCATGGGTGAGTCGTGTCACGCTTTCATTTTATTCTTGCTCAGTATTGTTTGGCATTTCATCATGGAAAGTTTTACGAGGGAACAACGTTTACAAATCACTCAAATTTTTTACGAAAATTCACGTTCTGTAATTTCGCGCGCTTCGCTCAACTTTTGGTCAACATAATCGGCCCACTGAAAGCACTATTCGCCACTCACCATCACCCATCTTGAAACCCAGCGTTCATTATTGAATAAAATTCTATGATATTCTACCGAATATACCACGTCTAGCACGAAGAAGTGAATAAAATATAGCGGCATCAGCAGAGAGTGTACACGAAGACCGTGGAGAGTCGATTCGGCGACGTTCGCAGCAACTCGGACTGACGTATGGAACGACTTGGCGCATTTTACGTCGAGATCTTAAATTGAAATCATAAAAAATACAGCTTGTGCAAGAACTGAAGCCGCTCGACCTTCCCAAGTGGCATCGCTTCACTCTATGGGCTCTTGAAAAGTTCCAAGAAGATCCGATGTGTTCGAGCAAAGTTTTGTTCAGCGATGAGACCGATTTCTTGTTCAATGGGTATGTAAACAATCAAAATTGCCACATTTTTGACGAAGAGCAACCTGAAAAGATTCAAGAGTTGCCGTTTCATCTAGGAAAAACGGTTTGGTATTATTTTTGGATCGTTGGATTCATTGGTCCATATTTCGTCAAAAATTATGCCGGTGAGAACGTAACCGTCAATGGCGACCATTATCGCGCCATTATAACCGACTATTTGATGCCTGAAATTGAAGCTCGTGATCTCCGCGACATTTGGCAACAAGACGAACAAGACGGCGCCACTCCCACACATCACATCAATCAATGGATTTATTGAGAGAACACTTCTTTGAGCAGATAATTTCAAGTTCTGGTCCGGCCGATTGGCCACCAAGATCATGTGATATCACACCGTTAGACTTCTTCCTGCGGGGATATGTAGAGTCTAAGGTCCATGCGGACAATACCGCTTCGCTTCAGGATTTGAAGCGAGACATCACGCGTATCATTCACCAGTAACCAGTCGAACTACTCGAACAAATCATCGAAAATCGGATTCTACGGGTGGAGCATCTGAGACGTAGCCGTGGCCAACATTTGAAAGAGATAATCTTCAAAAAATAATATCCGAAGAATGTTCTTTCGAATGATAATAAACGATCCCCATTAGGAATTCTCTGTATTTTTTCTTTAAAAAAGTAGGGAACCACGAAATGGGTCACCCGTTATATGAATATATGTTTATTCACGAACATAATACTCTGCGAATATAATAAAAACAAAGAACTCAATTCAATATATAATTGGCATTTACGCTTTTAATTGAGAAATAATTTCATAGGAATTACAAAAAAAATCATGGTAAAGGTGCTTGTGCTGCTCGACGTTTTTTTCATTCAAAAAAAAGGGCATAAAAAATCTTAACCATAATAATTACTTATGAGTGAAATCTAACACCGTTATATCAAAAAAATAGAAAAAAAAACCAAATTCTCACAGTTTTTCCACCTGCTCTCCGTGCAAACAAACAATACGTACAAAAAGCAACAACAACAGCAACTAAAATCAGCAAACAATCAGTAGCAGGCAACAGGTAGCCAGTATGTATATACCAAACAACAACAACAACAACCTACTTTGAAACAAAGCGCTGCCAATTCAACCCAAAGTACTGTAGGCTGGTCCGGTCAATTGTATTTGGATGCTGCTGAATTTCGTTCATCCAGAGTGAGTGCAATACTCACTAATTTCCCAAAACAGCCAATGCGGACAACAATCATTCATAAGATTAACGCCGAATGGGTATTATTGTTATTTTTGTTTTTATTTTTCAGTTGCACGGATAGACGATTTTGTCCTTTGAATTCATAGAAATCTTTTTTGCTTGTCTACACGCTTTGTTTCTGCATTGTTCACATTTCCGTTTAACAGGTTCATCAATTACAAAGAAGAGCAAAAAATAAAAATAAAAATACAACAAAACACACATAGAAAAAACTAACACACACACACACACAGTGAGTAGAGCTAACCAACTGGCGGTGGCATAATAGCAAAAATACAATAAAAAGCAGTAGAAATGGTAGTATGTATGTATCCTTCTTTTCATGTGTGTGTGTGCGTATGTATGTATGTATGTATGTATGTATGCATGGCTATGTGGCAAATAATTGCATGCAACAACTTGTTGCACTAGCACTAGTGCCGTGACGTTGGCAAGTGTAGTGCAATTTTTATGTATTTTTTCACTCGACCTCTGGGAGTTGGTGTTGTAATTGTAGACATACATACAATTGCATGTGTCCGCTTTCATTGTTCCTTTTCTATTCTTCCTCTTTCTCTCCAACTCTGTGGGTGTTTTGCTGTTATTTTATCTATTTCATTGCAATATTTTCCATTTCATACGCCAGACTTCGACTGAATTCTACTGATTGTGTACTCAATTCTTGAGAATTCGTTACAATTCTCAGCCGCATAGTCAAGCAATGTGTGTGGCATGAAGCGTTGTTGTTTAGAAAAAAAAACTGTTAGCGTTTTGTATTAATTATCAGTTAGGTTCACGGTTTGCTGCGTATGAGTGGTGAGCGAGTTTGTGTCTTAAGTCTTTTATTTTGTAAGCCTCAGGAGACTTTAAGTGGATAATGTGCAGTTGGAACGCCGGGATGCTTGCTCCCGAAAACTGAAATTTACTTATTCCAAATTTTTGCCCTAAAGTTTCCTTTTCAATGCTAAATGGAAAAGACGGGAGTAACAAGCTTCTGATCAAGAGCATAGTTGTAGTTGTGACGACTTGAAAAAGTGTGGGCCGACATTTCATTCCAGTACGCTCCAAAAACTGGCTTCTGCATGTGTCTGCTCTGACTCCGGCTTCTTTTTTACTCTTCCTTTGATTTGCTGCTCATCAGTAATCCACTGTCGACCCTGTTTGAGAATATGCCAAGTGGCAATTAGTAGTTTATCAAGGGAGATCACAATCAACAACCTTAAGTCGCGCTCCACACGGCTGTATAAAGTAACATAAAGGCAGATGAACTGTCTTGCACTGGCGCCGCCAGTATGGGTGTAATAGCCGACTGAAACAGACCTTTTATTGCCTAAAGCAGTGGACCGTAGAGAAGGAACAAATGGGAGCTTAGTACCACCCCTGAGATATCCATAATCTTTAACAACAAGAAATGGTTGCATTTGTGGCTTGAAGCAAATGCGCAGGAGTCATACCTCCCACGATGTCCCAAACTCTAGTCTAAATAAGCAAGTATGGCGGGAAGAATACAGGAAAATATATCGAAATGCGCAAGTCGTTCGATCATACCTAGTTCAGTTAAGCCGGAGAGTGTAAGTATGGTAGGCCGCTGTCAGCTCCTCAACCTTCCCTCTTCAATCAGCCAGCCAATTCCGATTATAAGTTAAATACGCCTAAAAGAACAGTTCAGTGGATATCCGTATAGAAATCCTAGAAAAGAATAAAGTAAGTGTTAGAGAGATTTTGGCGGTTGTTGTTATTATAATCGCAGAAATGTTTCCAAATTGGTTTTCGGGGAATATTCTGGGAGTGAGAGTTCTTTTCCGGACAAAAAAGCCGTGTCATTTAGGTATAAAGACCCGACTTTCGCAGTTACTATTGGATTTTAGTCGCCCCTTACGACAGTTACGACTTACTGCAGGTAATTTCTGGAACCTCCAGGGTTATTTGGCGATAATATTCGATGCTTGCAATGGTTTTTGGTCAATTAAGTGGGCCAGTCTATAGAAGAAGTCAAGTAAGAGAGTAGAGTCTGCCTTTGAATAAAAGCTGGGTTACAGCGGTCAGTAAGTTGGTCCACAGTAAAGATTTTGTGACTGTGAGTTGTTGTCGGCGGACTTATAAATGGCCTAGTCAAGGTTTAGTTTAATAACTCCAAACCTTACCTTCAAAATCGGCATTGAGGCTTTGGTTAAGTAACTACTGCTTTTCTTATCGATCACATTAGACTGATCCGAAATGATTACGAAACTTTTGGACTTAGAAGCCCAAAAACAGGTATATGCCAAATGCATAAATATTACGCGAAGCTCTAAACAGTTAAAACAGCTACGAAAGGAAGAGAAACCTCATTGTAAAGCTGCAGTGGGAAAAATTTTGTCGCGGATACTGAAATCTAAAAAAAAAACTTAAATCTTCCGAAGTACTTGAGGGTGATAGTGAAAGCAGTATAGTTTCAGTGCTGGATTGATTATATTAATCATCGTTGACGATACCAAAGATTCCATCCTTATATGTGATAGTTCAGTAAACTATGCTTGGAAATACAGCACAGAATCTCTCCAACCGGACTGAGCTTGGAGATAACTTAATTTGGTTTAAAAATTTATGAACGGTAAGGAAAGTCCGACGTGAGAAGCGATTAAATTCGCATAGTTTCAGCGCCATTCGGGTCTTTAGATCGGAACCAACGGTATATTTATTCGACCAAGGTTACAAGCGGCTGCAAAAACAACAACTACTACATTTGGAATACAAGTTTTCAGCTGAAAAAGATCTATTACGAGTAATTGATTTGAAAATATCGACTAGAGAGCCACGGAATCGAGCTGATCCCATAGCGATTAATAGAGGAGATATCAAAAAAGTACCAACGGCAGATATTCTTGAGATCTCACTTCTACTCAGAATCTCATTAAGTAGTAGTCCAGATAGAAACTCGCCTCTGCGCAGCAAAGGCGGATAGAAAGGCCTCACATGGATAAGCTAATTCTTTACACCTTCTTTGGTCTCACTACCAAGCTTAATAACATCTCAAAATCTTTCTTCTCTACAAAAAAAGAAAAAAAAAAGAATTTGAAATTAATTAAGAAGAGAAGCTCATAATTTGCACTGATGTCTCCACAAATTAAGGGTAAAAAAGGAATAATCAAAATTCAGCGAACTCCAAAAACCTTGACGGCAATGCGACGTGAGCCGTTTAGGAAAGCCGCCACTCGCCGACACCAAAAACCACAACAAAAAGAAAAGGCAAGAAATGTTGACAGCGCGATGACATGTAACAATTAACCCAGTCCAAAGCAATGACTAAATACAAAAGGTATTAAAGCCCATCATAAAGCAGGCGCAGTGGCAGCAGCAGCAGCCGTCAGAAAGCAGATGAGAAGGCGGATCAGCATTTGCCGCGTTGTTACCCCTGATTAAATCAGCAAAAAAACGACTGAAAGCCAGTGGTGGTGGACAACAAAGTAAATGAATGCCAAAAATGGCAAACGAAGTGACGGAGAGTGAGTGAGCGAGAGATAGCGAAAGCTGAGGGATAGAAAATAAACGAAAATCACATGTTAGCCATGCATGACAAACGGCATATGCCGAGATATTAAACATTTTTATTACACATCATTCGGGGGCCATGTCAACCATGTTGTCCAAACTGTCCATTTGTTGTAAAGTCGGCCAGTTGGTGAAGTGCGTTACAGTGGCGGAGTTGAGATTAAGTTTTTGGGGGACGATTTTGGAGAACGAAGATGGAGACACTTTTGACTGACAAATCTCTAAGAGGGGTTCTCATGGATCCTTGAGTAATTTCTCAGCGTTAGAAAAATTGGAAGGGAAGGGCCTAAAATTGCTATCAGCTACCAAAGAATTATCAAGTTTAACTCACGAGGTTGTCTGATTGGATCCCACTGATTACTGTCTGGAGAGGAAACAGTATAGTATCAGAGTCGAAGATCCGCTGGTTCCCGGTAGACACTCAGTCAATTTGCTTGGAGATCCCCAGAACTTTTCAACTAATTCCCCCTCCGAAAGAAGCAGCGCATAGAAGGCGCCGGTGGTTAAAAGTTATTCGCGTTTGGAGGTCACCTCCATAAATTTCCTCATTGCCATCACTCAAGAGAGTCTGGAACATCTACTATCTTTAAATCTGCTTCCTCTGAACTCGAATAGAATTGGTTCGATATTGAGCCCAATGAAGTTGTAGATTATCTATTTTGTCGAAGATAGTAGTACCAATGATGAGGAGGACAGCCTGAATTTAAAAATTCTATAGTACCACATTTGTCTGAGTAGTGAATCTTGACTAACAAAATCTCAATTCTACAAGTCCTTCATCATGCTCATCCGGTTATATTGTGAAGAATCGAGAGCTTGAATAATATCGAAACGGCATAAGAATTCTTTGAGAGACGGTTAGCTTATGATCCTTTATGGTTTACCGAAGACAGAACAATACGTCGTACGAAATTCGGTTGACCTGACCATATGGTCTTGGCATTGGCGGAGATGCTTCTACACTTCTGATGCAGTATGTGCTGGTGAAAACAGGAGATGAAGACGGAGTGTTCAGGTGAAAAGGAAGCTGGCTTCACTTAGTATTTTTAAATGGAGAAAAGGCTGTAATACCGCTTGATTCCTACTTAATCTAGAGAGATGACTATGACATCGAGTCCTAAGAAAGAGCCTCCGACTCCGTTCCCAATAAAATTAAAGTCGGACACTACAGCACCGACATCAGTTCCAGGAAACTCTGTTCAGTAACAGCCTCATTGACCAGCACTCGATGAAACTCACCGCACAGAGGAGAGATTTATGGGATTCCCACTAAAGTCCCATAAATGCCCACTTCACCCAGAGATACTACAGTGAGGTTAATATTGTCGCTAATAAAATGGGCTTCTCATGCGAGTTTCTTGCAGATCGAAATCAATCACTGTGGTTTAGCTTCGCTCGCAGTAACCCGACATGCCTACTAGAGAGATTCCACTGGTAGAATGAACCACGACCGGTGCTTGACGTGAAGAGTTGAGCCAAACTTTCAAACTCTTGCTAGTCCTGACTGCAACTTGCAGCGAGCCCTCTGGCTTCAGCCAACTTATCGCCATAACAGCCCTAATCCTTACGATCCGACGATTGTGCTGTGCCCGCAGTCGCATATAATGTCGCTGCCAGTGTTTTTATTTGTTGCTGAGTTGTAGATATGCTCATTTGTTGTTGTTGTCAACAAACAATATCAAAGTAGCGACAACAAGCAACGCAACAGCGAAATGTTTTCTTTGTAAATTAAACCATAAAAGGTAAGAAACCGTCAAAACTCCACCGTCGGAAGGTACACACTGCGGTTGGCGAAACGCAAAAAAACGCAATAACAATAAAAAATTTGTTAAGCAAAAAACTTACTGAACACTAACAACAACAACAACAACAATAATAACATTAAATGGATAAACCAAAACAATGCTCATCAAATTCAACCCCAACTGAGCCGAGCTGCGCGAAGCTGAGCCAAACCGAGCTGAGTTGAAGGCTAAAAGCGAAAAGCGACAACGCTTTCACGGCGCACGAAAATCAAAGCAGTACAAAAGACCATACTAAATGACTTCGTTGTAAATAATAAAACAATGAGCTATGGTCAGGGTGGAACTGAAAGAAATGGAATAACAAATGAAACGCAATGACACGCAGCGGCAGTCCAGCCAAGAGAGGCATGCTGCTGTTGCTGCTGCTGCTGGCAGTCAATCGGCCTAAAATGACAAGCGTAATAAAAAGCGATATTCACAATATTTTTGAGTTGTCATGGCTGTCATGATGATCTGATGATGTAAAACACTCAAGCGCACGCACTGTGCTCAGCTCAGTATGGTTCAAGTGGTCGTCAAGTGGCTCAGAGGCGGTTGTGGAGCAAGGGTCTGTGAAGAGAGAGTTTTTGTTCGTTTTTGCGCTTGTCAGCGCTTTTAACAAGTGTATTGTATTCTTCTGCTTCTTCACCCGCGCTCTCTCTCTATCTCTCTCTCTCACTCTTCCTCCTTGGCGGCGTAGTTGTTGTTGCTCTCACGTGAATTGTACGATAAAAAGTGTTTTTGTTGTTGCCATTTATATTGTCAGCATTCATAGGCATTATCATTAGCAGCAATATCATCATCGCTACGCCGCTCGACCCGTCATCATCTCCTGCACATAGACAAGCTTCATCTTCAAATGGCTCGTTCGTCTGTTGTAGCCTGCTTGTCTACTCAAGCACGAGTGTGTACGTTTAAGTAACTGTCATTCTTACTTGCAATTGTCGTGTCTGTCTGTGAACAGGTGAGTTTTTGGCTGAATTGCTTATGGTTAATGTGGTTAATGATAACAACAACAATGCGGTATAAAACACCGGCGAGATTTCAATGATTTTGTTTACAATGAGCGTTAGATTGTCTTGATGATGAGTGGCATATTTTGTTGTAAAAATAAAGTTATTTTGTTCGAAATTTTATGAGCTCTCATCCAACTCTCTAATTCAATCAGTTTCACTAGCAGACACCCCGTCGTTCAGTTGTCGGCATATAAGTTTTAGATATGTTTCGGACAATACACTCAATTGATCATATCGATCGACGAAAACACGACTATTTGTTGGCGTCAATCCAGCAATTCGATTCTCCACAAAATCCTAATAGCTCACCATAAAAATAAATCAGAGCAGAAAAAAACTAGTCGTAATAGGGAGAGCGACGATATGGGAATCATTAAACTTTTTTGAGTAGTCCACTTAAGGTTCCAATCTCGAAGAAAGTAAGCTACAACGCATGTAATCCATTATTGATCTTATACTCCTACCTACGACAGAAGTATTCGGCAATCTTTCAGTGAAGGAAAAATTGCCATCGCACTAGCTCGTTTGACCATTTCGACTGGTAGCTGACGAATGACATGCGTGATGTTTTGCCCCAAGACCTTAATCGAAGTGGGATTGTCCGCATAGACTTTAGATTTTACATATCTCCACAGAACAAAGTCTCTCGGTGTGATATTATACGATCTTGGTAGCCCATCGAACGGCGCAAAACGTGAAATTATCTGGTCACCGAAGTGTTCTCTCAATGAACCCCTCGATCGATGCGATGTGTGGAAAGTGGCGCCGTCTTGTTCGCCTTGTTGAAACCAAATGTCGCAGGGATCACGAGCTTCAATTTCATGCATCAAATAGGCGGTTATCATGGCGCGACAACGGTCGCCATTGACGGTAATGTTCATCGCTGAACAAAATTTGGCTTGAATACGTCGAATCTTCTTCGAACTTTTCAAGAGCCCAGCGAAGCAATGTCGCTTTGGAAGGTCGCGCGGCTTCAGTTCATGCACAAGCTGCTGTGTATACGCCTTCGATTTAAGATCTCGACGTAAAATGCGCCAACTCGTTCCATACGTCAGTCTGAGTTGTTGCCAACGGCGCCGAATCGACTCTCTACGGTCTTCGTGTACACTCTCAGCTACGGCCGCTATATCTTCTCCACTGCGTGCTGGATGTGGTCTATTCAATCGAATATTATCCAATAATGCATGCCATAAGTTGAGCGAAGCGCGCGAAACACTTTCTTTACAGAACGTGAATTTTCGTAATAAAGTTGAAAATTGTGTTGAAACGTTGCTCAGGCGTAAGTCTTTCAACGATAAATTGCCAAACTATACTGAACAAAAATAACATGACAGCTTGGCATGACTCAAGCGTGATCTGTCAAAAAAGGACTATTGGAAAAGGTGCATCTACTTGGATCACCATTTAGTTGTGCGCGCTCTAAGCCAGAAGCGCAATGTAGTCGCTAGGGGTCTGATTTTCGTCGAGCTGACATAAGATCCATTGCTTACTTACAACTTAGTTCTACGCCTGGTGCTATCCAATAGTGGGTGTGTATTCCAGTAGACTCGTCTGCTCCGCACTTTCCAGGGCTTCTGTATCTTATTAAATTTTCACAAAATGTCATTTCATTAACATCATTACGTGGAGTGTTAAAATTTCTTAAGATTCTGTAGATGAGTCCCTCTGAATCACAAAATATTCAATTTACTCGATTTTTTCGTAAGAAGTCACCGATTTGTTTCCAAATATTACCAGTTATGAAGCTACCGATAGGCCGCTCGTCATTCTCTTGTCGGCTGAGCTACTGATTTGGGAATAAAAGAAGTGAATACCACTCGAATCGAAATATCTTTCCTAGAAGTATGATTCCATGAGTTTTTTTTTCACATTTAATGACATATAGACCTTTTTCGTGATTAATTCTTGAGCAACTGGCGCACATGAATTCGAAAGTTTTTTATCGTTGCCCTCCATTACATGACTTTAAGATCTTCAGGCTTTTACTGAGCCATCATAGCGCTTCTAAAACTTTGATATCAGTCATAACCTCAAAGAAAACATCAAATAGGCGACTAAACTCTCACTCCTTTCCCTTCTCTGTATATCTTAATTAATTAATAATTTTATTTATGATACTGCACTTTTCCCCTTTACTTGAGACTTCACAATTTAGTTTTATAACAAAAATTTTGCATAAATTAATTTCACCTTTCTATTCGTTGACATTCTCTTTCACCACATCCCACAATACTCATATGCAAAATCGTAATTTTCACTCACTTTTGTGGAATTTTGTGGAATGTGTTGGTGGCGTAGACGAAATGTTAGACGCGCCCAAGTCAAAAATGTTGCTGTTTGCCACACAAAAGTGAAAATTATCACAGAATGGCATGCAACGTATGATGATGAAAAGATAGTCATACAAGTCCATATGTACGAGTATTCACATGAGTATATGAATAAATGTGCTCTAATATTCATACAGAGAAATAAATTCAATTGAAAGATGGAAAGGAGGCACGACCGTTGCTGCATGCTTAACCTATGGAGAGTACAAGACTGCAAATTTAGAGGAAAAAAATTTATTTGAAATAAATTAAATAAATTAGAATTAAATTGAATAAAAAAAATAATTCAAAAATTATTTCACTAAATGAACATTAAAAGAAAATAAAACTAAGTTAAATAATATTAAAAAAAAAAAAAAAAAAAAATTTAAATCAAAATTGTATAAATTAAATTAAATTAAAACAAATAAAACACAAAAATTAAATTAAAAAAATTTAATAAAAAACAAACAAAAATTAAAAAATCTATAAACCTAAAATAAATTAAATAATATAAACTGAAAAACAAAATTTAAAAATTTTTTATATAAAATAGTTAAAGAAAAAATAAATAAAATAAAATAACATAAGATAAAATTCAAATTAAAACTAAAAATAAAATAAAATAAAATAAAATAAATTTAAATAAATTAGAATAAAGAAAAAGTTAATTACTAACATACATCGATTCGATGAAAGCTTTCGATTCAGTGCCCCATTCATGACTTATCGAGGTGCTGCATTTGTATAAATTCAATCCCAATTTAAAACTTTTCCTAGACAAAATTATGCAATATTGGAGAACTCGAATAAAATTCCCAATATCTAAAACGGCTCAGTATAGGACGGACATAAACATCAGCAACGGAATCTTCCAAGGCAACTCACTGAGTCCACTCTGGTTCATTATCAGCATGAACTCTCTCAGTCATATTCTACAGGATACAGGCTACGGATATGTGGTGAAACATGGGCAGACTGGAAGATACCGATTGAGTCATCTCCTCTACGTAGATGTTCTGAAGCTTTATGCCAACAAACCAAACTATCTTGAAAAGTTTTTGAAATGTGTCGCAACTTTCTCCAATGACATTAAAATTCCTGTTGGTCTTGAGAAATGTCGTAAAATGACTATCTTGAAATGAAAGGTGATTCCGCGAAATACTCCTATTGAATCTGTTGGTCTCGATATAAATGAAATGGAACCAAATGAGACTTGGACTTACCCAGAGCAATTGTGTAGAAACTACGCATATGCGGAAAAAACTAGTGGTGGAGTTTGGGAGACAACTTCATGCTATATGCAAAACTCAATTAAGTGAACGAAACCAGACACTTGCCATGAATTCGCTTGCTATACCCATCGTATCGTACAGTTTTGAAGTTATAAAATTCATGTCCAAGTATAAACCTCATCATCCCAAAGCATCCGTCTTTCGAACGACGTTGACCGGCAAGGATGGTGGAAGAGGCCAGATTGACATTAGAGGGTTGCATGACAAACTAATTTTAAATCTCCGAGCATATTTCCGTCAAAAGTCACCACAATCTGATATTCATGAGGCTATACAATCCGCTGATAACTATACTCCACTGCGAAGAACCAGCTTTACGAAAGCAGAAACATGATATTCAATGGATGAAAAACTGCAGAAATGGTCTGAAATGGTAATCCACGGCTTTATATCGGAAAGATTTGCTGAGTCCGCATGTCGAACAAAAATTGTCGCACTTATGGCTCACAAATAGAGCAATATTCGCCGAAATGGAAGGAACAATTTTTGTAATGCAAGATGGAGTCGTTCCCACCCGAAATTATGTCAAGTATATAATTCGTAACGTAAATGCTCCTGTAGACAGATGCCGTAGATGCCGTAGATCAGAAGCGAAACTCTAGCCCGTGTGCTTGCTGTATGTGTTACGCTCGCTAATTCGATGTATATTAAGTGACATAATGACATCGCGAAAATAATTGGTTTGCAACTTGCCCAGAAGTACAACTTTTACCAAAATAAGACACCGTACTACAGATATATTCCGGAAGCAGTGCACGAAGATGCCAGTTTGCTTCTACATTATGACAGAGACCACAATAGACCAGATATATTTGTGGTTGACAAGGCTAGTAAAATAGCATTTGTAATTGATACTGCGGTTTCTTTCAACAAAACATGCAAAAAACATATTCGGAAAAAAATCGCAAAGTACTCTGGTACTTAGGTATTGATGTAAAACGCCATTGGAAGTTAAGGAAAGTGTATCTACTGCCAATCATCATATCTACGCACGCCCTGGTGCATATTAATCTTAAGGAAAACATACTAAGGCTCCAGTTGCCAGATCACATCATCTTCGATATGCAGAAAGCAGCCTTATTGAAATTGTGGCATATTATTCGAAATTTTTTGCAGTAAACGTTTATAATTAATTTATTGTTAGTTATTATATATTCTTAAGCATATTTATATTTAATGAAATGTACATTATTTGCCTGCAGCTAAGCTGTCGCCAACAAATGAAATTTAATCCCTAACGGGATGCAATAAAATAAAATTAAAAATTAAATAAAAGAAAGAAAAAGTATACAAAACAAAATAAAATAAAATATCAAAAAAAAAAAATACAAAAAAATTTAATTAAAAATTATACAAAAAAAAAATTTTTTAATTAATTAAAAAAAAAAATTAAAAAATAAATAAAATAATTTAACTAAAATAAAACAAAATAGAATAAAATAATATTAAAAAAAATAAATTAAAATAAAATAGAATAAAAAAAAAAAAACAAAAAAAATTAAAAAATTAAAATAAAACAAAAAAAAAAAAAATAAATTAATTTAATTAAATAAAATAACATAAAATAAAACAAACAAACAAAAATTAATATAAAATTAAATTAAATTAAATATAAATAAAAAAACTAAATTATCATTATATAAAATATCAATTAGAAAGGAAAATATGAACAAAAACAAAAACAATATCAAATTAAACAAAAAAATAAATTTGGTAAAAATAAAAACAATAAATTTTAAATTAAAATAAAATAAAAATTGCCGCTTGGTTGTGGCTTATCGGCTGGCATTACTTTCTAAAAAAGCAATAATGCCATATTTGAATGAATGCCGCCATTTTAGTTGTGCAATTTCTTTGTGACTAAGCGAATATCGCCGCCAACATGCTCATTAATTAATTTGTACAACAACAAACAAGTGAAAACATAGGAAAATGTCATGCCAAATGCAAAATTTAGAAAAACGTATGCATATGCAACCACACACATACATGTACATACATATATATGCGCATTAGATAAAAATTAATGCATTTGCGCAACAACAATAACAATTATGCATACAATTATATATCACAATGTTTTTTTTGCTCCCACTATGTGTGCTTATGCAACATGTTGCATGCTACACGGTGCCGCAAACACTAAACCCATATCAAAGGCTAATAAATTGCGCTGACCGTTGGCGGTAAAAGTTGCAGCTGCAGGTGCAGCAAAGCAAAGGAGGCAAACAATGGTCACAGTGTAGTAGTAAGCAGCAACAACAATAACAACAATAACAAATAATAGCTTATTTATAGCTTTCGAGGAACTGTTTTGTGCGCATTGGCGGCGCTTACAACATGTTGTGACAAAGGCAACAAATGTATAAATGCTTAATTGTTTTTGTGTATGTATGTATGTATATGCATCGAAAAGCGCATATCTCCCACATTGCTATTCATATTTACAAATGTCAAGCCATAAAATATGTTGCCATACACCAAACATACCTGCGTAACATACATACATATATTCGTGCATAATACCATTGTGATGTGCTATGGTGCTATGTCATGCGGTGGGGGGCGGCGGTTGGTGGGACTGCCACTACAATTCATTGCAATAGAGTCGTTTGTGGTTTTAATGTGTGGCGCTTAGCGCTGGACGCCAGTGCGCAGCAAGTTTCATTTCAGCGCAAATATGGACATTCGTCTAGGCAAATACACTATTGTTGTTGCTAGTGTAGTTGTTGTTGTTGCTGTTGTTACACATAGTGGTGGTGGTACATAGAAGTTGACACGAAACGTGAGAATAAACACAATGCGGCAAAGCGCTGGCATCTACAAACTGTTTGCTGACGCATTCATGACTTTTGTTGTTGTTGTGTACATATATGTATGTATATTTTGTGTTTGTTACTATTTATTTGCAACCTTGTGCCGGAAGTGTTTAGCCATAAATGTTGATGCTGCCAACTGTGGCATAACTCCTTTGTTGCAAGCCGTCAAGCCGTCATTTGCTGATATATTTGCTACTTTGTTTGTTTGCATGTGTGTCGCCTTGTTGCAACATGAGAGATGTGTTGCAACACAGTTGTGTGGTCAGTATGTGGCGCTAAATATGAAACAGTGAAAATATATCGCTTTGGTAAGCTTGTAAATAATACCAAACTTGACTTCGCAGCTTGGATGCACTCAGGGACAATCAATTTATATCGATATTTTCTTAAAAATAAAAATAAAAAAATAAAAAAAATTTAATCGAAACGGCTTTATTGGAGCACACTGAGAAAATTTCCTTCGAAGAAAATTGGCAACACAGCCAGTTCGTAGAATTTACGCGTAAGCCGTAAGCTCTCGCACTTTTGCCTGTAGCGCTCCATGAGCAATTGAGCAATGATCTCAGCTACAGAAATCACTGAGAGATTCTCGTTAAAATCTAAATTGGTAACTAAAAAGTACGGGTATAACACCCTCTTTAAGACCAAAATCTGCACTCCACCAGCCCAATGTTATGACAGCCCAGCAGTGTTGCAAGAAAAAATCTAAAGTCGTGTCAAAAACCATAATTTTTTCTCAAATCGTCGTTTGAACCTTTCGAAGATTGTCAACGACATCGTGCAGCTGGTGGTACTGGAGCTCTGTTATATGCTAGCAACTATAGCCTATCATAAGAACCGAGGCGTTAAATTAACTTCCAGTGAAACTTTCAGTGAAATTTGGCCTTATCCCTCTATGTCCAGTACTGGCAACTGGATAGGCGTTACATTTGGCTGCCCTCACTCTTATCACATATAGAACCTTTGCGTTCTGAGGTCCAGGGGCCTCTTATCGTTTCTTTATCTCACTCCTACTCAAGAGTATTATTTTAAAAGCAGAGAAATTCCAACTGGGTGGATTATACTATAAAGATGCTCTGGGTGTCGGCCGACATTGATGGAATATAATTCGTTGATTTCGACTACATCGGACTTTCAGGGAACCTTAAGACGAGGGAGTGGCGGTAACTGCAAACTAAAAGCAATTATTTCTACGTCCCCATATCCAGAGAGTATTTTAAAATAGGAAGACAGGACCTGAACTAATTTTGCAATGAAAAGGAAACTGTAGAACGACGTCTAGATACAACTTTCCTGCCAACTCGCAGACTCCAATGAGTATAGATCATTTGTCAAGAGCAATGGACTTGACGCAGGCTAACTGTCGCGTACGAAGTGAAAATCTTTTCAATGAAAACCTTCTGGAGCATATCATACCTGCACAGCCATATAACCGTTTAGAGCTGCCTACAAGCTGACTCAAAGCAAGCCACGAAACTGTCATATATATTAGCGTATGTGTGGCTTGTCTCAAAGCCTTAAGGTTCATAAGTTTTTAAACCTTCAGGCTGAAACATAACACAAGATTATAGTGCAAGCTCGGACCATGGAAGAGAGGCTCTCAAAATCGACAAAAACTGCGTCACATAGATTGGTCACCTTCATTGAAAGACTTCTTAGATATAGTGCGATACAATATCCTATCAGGTACAGTTATAATTACATTGGAAAGCTTATGTGCCACCATAGCTTTAGGGGCTTTTATCAACTAATTGCTATTAACAGCAAACCTGGAAAGGTTTTAAGTATCCAGATATGTAAGCGAGGGCAATCCTCAGAGCCAGAGTTCTCCTTCCATTAATCTGTAACCTCACTGGAAAATCTTTTTCAATAGGAATGCATTGGGGCAGAGGCAAAAGCATTGCTTATGCCGTTGATATCGCCTTAGCATGCTGAGGTTCCCGCAAACGCTAGGTGACTTCATGCAGAGGACATTTCGAAGAGCATATGCCAACTCATAAGGTCGTAAGGTGGAACTAGTGCTAGAAGGCACCGGGCTCGCTAACGCTAATTCCCAAAAATTTATTGGACTATCGTCGATCTCTACAGAAAAGACTATCTCTCACACGGTTACCTGGCTATAGGAATACCGAGCTGGTCATAGGAACCTCAAGGTAGACGATAAAGTACGCACTGCCGCAAATCTAACAAAAACCGAGCGAAATTGAACAGAATGAGATAGCGGATAATGTATTCCTTTAAAGTAGAGGTAATGTCTAAGCGAATAACTGTTCTGGCATGACACTATCTGATAGAACCATAGACAGAAAGACTAGGAGCTTTTTATATGAGATGCGGAAGCAGCTGCAAAGATGATGAGAAAAGGAAATGATTACTCATTGCTTACGCCACTGCCCTGTTTTTGGCAGTGCTAGGCTGCAAAATTTGCAAAATATATATTGAACGCAAAATTTTAGGATCATATTGCTGGGTGGTCTCTTCAAGGCAAGCAAAGTCAAATTATCGCACGATTTCGCATCACATGATTTTATGTCATGTGATAGGTATCTCTTCTTTCACTTTATACATACTCATGAAACACACTCTATTCACACATAATATTAATTTTTATACATTTCCTCAACTGTGGATTTATTAATGAAAAGTCGCATGATTTTAAATCACATGATCTTTTTTCAGGTGTGATATGTTTCACTTAATATAAACAAAAGAAAATAATCATGCCTAATATGATTTCTTTTATAAATTTGGCATGCCCGTAACTGTCCAATTGATACTAAATGATCGTTTGACTTCGCATCACATGATCCATCATGACATGTGATGGAAATATCACATCCTGCACTTAATATAAAAAAACGAACTTTCTACAAACTAATATTAATTTTTGATACAATTTTCATTATGTCAACTGCAGTTGCTAATAAATTGTCGCCTGATTATATGTCACATAATTTTGCGTCATGTGATGGTTATCATACCTTTCACGCAGTAACAAAGAAACCAAATGATGTAATATAATTTTGTTTTTATAAGCTTGTAATCTACTTCAAGCAGCATTTGACAGTGATATATCGTAGAATAGCGCATGATTTCACATCATGTGATTTCATATCAAATGATTGACATCACATCACGCCAAGCATTTTCAAATTTAAGCAATAACCAAAAATTATTACCACCTCTAACGTACTAGCAACAATTTTTGGTAACTAATTATTATGCTTTACACGCTCTGCCATGACAGATTTAATTAAAAGCTGAAAAAAAATTCTTTTAATCAGTAAAAAATGAGTTTACAATAAATAATTAAAAAACAAATTAAATAGAAAAATTACAATAACAAAACTAGCAACTTTAAACATTAGCTAAAAACTACCAACGACGAAAACAGCAGCAAAAAATGTGTTTAGTAGTAAGCGTAGCAATAAACTTTGCGTCGGCATACATACCTACATATGTACCAAATGATGCCAATGCGAAGAAAAAAATTAAAATTTCTTTTGAAAAAAAAACAACTGTAAAATCATAGACTATAACTGCTTAACTGTTGGGAAACAAGCAGGAAACAACGCACTTCATTACAGATTTACGACCGCCAACAAAGTTAAGGCATTCAGGTGACAATCACTGGACGGTCGCGCTGCTATATACATACATACATCTAACACTGTATCATTCTTTCAACTAACTCATTATGGCTCTTCGCTCTCTTTACTCTCCAACGCACCTCACCTCTTTTAAGCGGCTATAAGACTTTCTTTCATTTTTTTATTTCTAACTTTTTTTAATGTTTTTTTTTACGTTTTTCCGTATCCGCATTTTATCATTCATTTAAATTCGTCGCTTGTGGTCACCAACACATATACACACATTAATACTTTATCTCCAAAGCACTTGCCACTGTCACAACTAAATAACAACAAGAGCCAGCGCCGCCATTTAGCTCCACCACAAAGTAATCATCAGAAGTGACCGTTCCGTAAGAGTTGCGCTACTGCTGATGTGATGATGGTGATTTCGGTGGTGTGGACTCTTTTGACACTTCAATCTGTGGTCACTCAATTCCGCGTATAAAAATATAAAGTTTTCTACAAAAAAGAACGGAGGCAAAATGCTTACATACACTTTGCGCTTCCACTTGTAGGTACGTGTATGTGTATGTATGTGTATATAGGTACCTAAAAAAAACGCGCATGTCGCCGTGGTTTTATGGCTAAATTTGTTGTCGCTGATAAATCAACTTTTTATTGTTTGCACCGTTTTGTTTCACAATCAAGTTCAAAACTCATTTTTTGGCTTACTTTAATTTTCGAACTTTTTTTTGTAATTTTTTTTATTTTTATTTTTTATTTTTTCCCCGTTTACCTTCTCCAAATTGGCTGAGTTGCTCATAAGTATGTATCATACATATATGCTTATAAATATGTCTTAATTTTTGTTGTTGTTTTTCTCTTTTTTTGCTTTAATGAATTTTTATTGTATTCCACTTGAAATGAGATTCTAATCATAATTCGTGTGAATTTGTAACTGGAGTAACAAGTGGACGTTGTCGCTCACTCTGTAGCTCTGCTGCTTGTGGTCAATTGCCTTTATTGCTGTTGTTGTTGCTGTTGTTGTTGCGTGTAGTCTTTGACTTGAATGACTGCACATCGCCTGTGTTGTTGCTTGAATTTGTGAAGCTTTTTCCATTTAAGCCGTTTGTTCGATGTTGTAATCAGTTTGAGATGACTCTCTTACCAAACGGAATACGCAGAAATGCAGCGTGAAGAATTCTTAATTTCATTGTCTCAAATGTTGTCTGTTTTTTTTTTTTTTTTGTTTTTTAGTTAGAGTCACTCAAAAGCGCAGTAAAAATTTATTTGTTGTGACTAAATCCAATTAATCCTTTTAATTATCTTAATTCATCCAGGCAGTGTCTCAAGTAGATTCGACGACCGAGTTTTGTCCAAATTATTAATGACACTTTGGGCTCAAAAGAGCTCTAGCCGCGATGCTATCATTTGTTTTCATAGTCGAATATCAGAAAAATTCATTAAAGCACTCAAAATCCATGAATAGTTCACAACTTGATCCATCTAAGGAAGAAAGCAACTATGAACAGACCACATGTGGAAAATGTTCAAGAGATCACCCCACTAACAGCTCTTCGGCGATCAACAAACCGTCCTCGGGTGCACGAGGAGTAGCAATATTTACGAGTAGACGAATTTGCTTCTCTAAACCAGTGATTCTCAACCATTAAAGCATACCGCCAAATGGTATGGATGCATACAGTAAATTAACGGAGAAGACTTTTCCGCTGCCTGTTTAAACGAAATGTTCTCGACAACGAACATTTTATTCACGGATTCATAACTTGTAAACCAATATAGATAAAAATTACAGCTTCATGATAGGATAATAGTGACAGTGGTAAAACTAACGTATGCTATAATGTTTGTTAGAGCTACGAAATATAAAAATTAATTAAAAACGGCTAGAGTATACCTCTCTGCAGAACTCCTTGATTAATTTTTCGAAGTTTTGAGTTTTGAATCCGAAATACTACCGATGGCTGTAACTACTCAGATAATCGTAGGTTCACCTCTTCAACCCAATGAGAAACTTAGAATATCAGATGGTAGCACTGCATGATTGACCTTGTCAACGATTCTTTTTTTGCAGATCCAATGCTGCTAGAAAAGCTCACGCACAGAGTTGATTTTAGTTAAAGCCACAAATTATCCGGGCGTGTAGTGCAGTTGTCGTGCTTTGAACTTTGTAGAAGCTAGGCAAGCAGCAAGGCCTCAAGTGGTTGGCATGTTTCCCCGGTTTCGGTAGTGGGATCACACTATCCTGTTTGTAGATGTCTGACATTGATAGAGTGGTCACAAACATATTGAGGACATTAGTGAGGGATTTGAACCAGATGCATTAGCGTTAGCGCTCTTATTTTGGATTTGTAGGCTTTTGTCTCTCCGATAATCTCCAGAATTTTCTCACTGGAAATATCAGCCACCGCACTAGTGTTTATTAGTTTGCACAAAAGGCCAGTTACTTGTCGATTCATTTTGTCAACCGAAGGGTGCAGGGGTGGCCGGTCAAAACTTTTCGTTGGGTTAGACATTGATTTGATGGTGGCATAGTTGGTAGCACCAAAAAAGAGGTGGTCAGACCTAAAGAGTTATTCCAACTTGTTTTGCTTTGCGGAATCTCGCAATTAAAGTCACTGTTTAAAGGATTTTCGGGATCCACTTGGTACAAGCAGAGACGCCTTGATACTAGATGTTCGTCAGTCCATTCTGCTATATGATTTAGATGTGTGAATGATGATAACATCGAATGAGTCGGCTTTAGGAGTTTACTGGAGAAAACTTTTGCAGAAAATTTGAAGTCCGTCGCTTACTACAGGCCATGAAACATTGAGCTGTATGAGACCAATGACATATTTCCACAAGTAAAGAATACCGTTCGAATATATGAAAGTAATTCAGTAATTAAATACTTTCAACTGCTGTGAAATGAAAATGAAGGTTATCAAATGAAGAGCGATCTGGCTTTCTGAGTGACCATCTTGCACTGAACTTTGTCAAGCCAAAGTGATAAGTCGGCGGCAGCAGTAGCCGAGTGGATTACATTGCGTACTACAATTCGGAAGGCCAGGGTTCGAGTCCAGGATCGAGCAACATCCAAAATTATAGAAAATATTTTTTTTTAATTACTAATTCTAAACAAAACCCACAAATTGGAGGATGAGTTCTTACTGACTGAATATACCATCCAAAGCAACAAGGTTGGTCTTCAGTCCACTCTTGGTTTTATTTAAACACACCAGTCCTGTTCCCTATTGGCGTTACTTTTCGAAGTATCTGGAGCCTTTTTTCATTGCTTGGTGAGGATTTTTATGATGACGTAGATTAAGGTTTTCTACAGTCTCAGAACAGTTTAAGAAACAACTTTTCGTAAGAAAAAAATACTATTGAATTGACTAGTTTGCTAAGCACTAAGGGCTAAGAAGTTCAAAATTAGCATGTCACTAAGAGCATCCCTATCACCACTCCATTTCTCATACTACAAACGTTCGACTCTCTGGTGGTATATATGCAGTTCGAGCACTTTTTTGCGCACATTTCTACCTACCAGCAAGTCGCTCTTCCTTAAACTTGATCTTAGATTTTTATGTCTGTTGCCAGCGGGTTAAACGTGCAGCGCGTTTCCTTTTGAATTCCGCCACTGCGTGCGGTGATTTCTTTTTAAACACAAAACATCTGTATTTTAGTGTTTTTATGTGAGCTTTCAAATAGCACTTGATTGTCGTTTTTCTACTGAATTCGTTTTAGGTGCTTTATGGCTTTTACCTGTTCCATTTTGCTTGTTCTTCTTTAAATTTTACAATTTCTACCAGCGATTTTTTTTTTATATTTTTATTTTATTTTATTTCCTTCATTTTTCGTGTGTGAAATTGTTCCACTTTGTGCCTTCACAATGACTTTGGCCCTACAAGTTGACGCTTTCCGGTTGGTCTAACCGTAATAATGAACTGAAGTTACTCGTGATTGTCAACATATTTTCTTAGAACTCACGTTAGGTGTTGATTCGGTGCGTTGTTTATAGTGTATTGTGGCTTTTCAAAGCGCTCTGGCTGGTAGCTATTTCCTCTCGAACACGCTTTGACCTTAAAACACGCGCTCCAACGAGTTTTACAACTCAGGCCATGCTAGAGAACACAATTCCGAGTTGTCATAAAAGCAAGTGACGATTAGTTTGGTGCTTTTTCCGCTTTTTTATTTTGCGTAAATACATACATGTTGACAAATTAAACAATTAAGGTGCTGATGATGATGGTGTCATAAACACATTTATGATGCACCATCGTGAAGCGCGAGTTTAAATTGGTGTAAAATAACAAATGTCAATGGTAGGCAGTGGAAAACACTTGCAGCGATGTTGGCAAAAGTATTGTTTTTTTTTTCATTTAATATATTATTTTATTTTGATTTGTTTTTATAAATGAAATTTGTCTTTTGGAATTTTTCATTTTTTCATATTTTTATTCACATCATCTCATTTCTCTTTATTTTATTTTACTTTATATTATTGATTATTTCATATTATATTTTATATTAATTTAATTCTTTTATTTCTTTTTATTTTAGTTAATTAAATTTTTTATTAAATTGTTAATTTTTTTTTTTGATATTAATTTTTTTTATTTCACTTCATATCACTTGCGTTTATTATTATTTTCTTATTGTTTTTTATTTATTTCACTCTATTTCATTAAAATTTATTTAGTTCTATTTAATATAATTTTGTTTATTTTCATTCATTGCATATCCTTTCATTTTTCCTTATTTTATTCCTATTTTTAAGTTTTTTGTTATTAAATTTTCAATTTTAATTTTTTTTCTTTTTTCTTTTTTTATTTTTATTTTTTTATTTTTTCTCATTTATTCAACTTTATTTTACTTAAATTTACGTTTTTTAGTGTTTTTTATTATTAATTATTATTTTTCAAATTTTTTTTTATATAAAATGGTGATCCAAGTAGAGTTACAATTTCAATAGAATTATTTGACAGATCACGAGTGAGTTGTGTCAAGCTATCATTTTATTCTTATTCCGTATTTTTTGGCATTTATTCATGGAGGGACTTACGCCTGAACAACATTTACAAAGCATTCAACTTTATTTCGAAAATTCACGTTCTGTAAAGAATGCGTTTCGTGCGCTTCGCTCAACTTATGGTCAACATATTCGGCCTACTGAGCGTATTATTCGCAACACCAACACTCATCGTGAGAGCCTGTATTCACCACTGGATAATATTCGACGGTATAGATAACTTCCAGCATGCAGTGAAGAAAATATAGCGGCCGTAGCTGAGAGTGTACACCAAGACCGCGGAGAGTCGATTCGACGCCGTTGGCAGCAACTCGCACTGACGAATGGAACGACTTGGCGCATTTTACCTCGAGATCTTATATTGAATGAGTACAAAATACAGTTTGTGCAAGAACTGAAACCGCTCGACCTTCTCAAGCAACATCGCTTCGCTCTATGAGGTCTTGAAAAGTTACAAGAATATCCAAATTTTTCGAGCCAAACTTTTTCAGCGATTCATGTCCATTTCTGGTTCAATGGGTATGCAAACAAGCGAAATTGCCAAATTTGGCATGAAGAGAAACCTGAAGAGATACAAGAACTGCCACATCAAAAAAAAAAAACGGTTTGATGTGTTTTGTGGTCCGGTGGAATCATCGGTCCATATTTCTTCAAAAGTGATGGCGGTGAAAACGTAACCGTCAATGGTGATCGTTATCGCGCCATGAGAACCGACTATTTGATGTCTGATATTGCAGGCCGTGATCTCCGCCACATTTGGTTTCGGCAAGAAGGCGCCAGTTTCCACACATCGCACCAATCCATGGATTTATTGAGAGAACGCTTCGGTAAGTAGGCAATTTCAGTAGTTTCACTTTTTGGGCCAGTCGATTGGCCACGAAGATCGTGTGATATCACACCGTTAGACCTTTTCCTGTAGGGATATGTAAAATCTAAAGCCTATGTGGACAATCCCGCTTCGATTCAGGCCTTGGAGTAGAACATCACGCGTGTCATGCGCCAGTTACCCGTCGAAATGCTCGAATGAGTCATCGAAAATTGGACTCAACGGATGGATCATCTGAGACGTAGCCGAGGCCAATATTTGAAAGAGAAAATCTTCAAAAAATAAATGCCAAAGAATGTTCTTCGAACGAAAAAATATACCCCATTAAATTTGAATTTTCTATTATTTGTTTTTCTTTAAATAATTAGGGAACCTCGAAATGGATCATATCATTACATTACTTTATTTTATTAAAACTAATTTTGTTTTAAACTTTTTTAATTAATTTAATTTTATGTTATTTTATTTATTTCAATTTTATTTAATTTAATTTTGTATAATTTAATTTAGTTTTAATTTATATAATTTTATATTTAAATAATTGATTTTTTTAAATTTATTTAATTGAATTGTTTATTTTTTCCATTTTTTTATTATTTTGTAATATGCTATATTTAATTTTATTTAAATATAATTATTTTACTTAATTTTGCTTAATTTCCTACTGTTTATTATAAAGGGAGTTTTTTATAGAGGTATAGAACTTTAAGTTGGCATTACTTTTCAAGATGGCGACCGATTTAACAGCTGTCAAGTGATTTATTCTCAGTTTGGTTTGGCAATTCATCATGAATACTCTCACGCCTGAAAAACGCTTGCAAATAGTGCAATTTTATTTCGAAAATAATGGTTCTGTGCGGAAAACGTATCGCGCACTACGTCCATTTTATCGTCGACAAAATCGTCCATCACTTCTGGTTGAATGGCTACGTCAACAAACAAAACTGCCGCATTTGGAGTGAAGGTAATCCTCAAGTGTATGTTGAAACACCGTTACATCCAGAAAAACTGACTGTTTGGGCTGGTGGAATCATTGGTCCGTACTTTTTCAAAACCGATGGTGGCCAGAACGTTACAGTCAATGGTGATCGGTATAGAGCCATGATTATTAACTTTTTCATTCCTGAATTGAATAACCATGATGTCTAGGAGATGTGGTCTCAACAAGACGGCGCAACATGTCACACAGCTCGTGCCACAATAGATTTATTGAAAGACACGTTTGGTGACCGCCTAATTTCACGTTTTTGACCTGTGAATTGGCCTCCAAGATCTTGTGATTTAACACCGCTAGACTACTTTCTGTGGGGCTATGTAAAGTCATTGGTCTATACGGATAAGCCACAAATGCTTGACCATTTGGAAGACAACATTCGCCGTGTTATTGCCGATATACGGCCACAAATGTTGGAAAAAGTCATCGAAAATTGGACGTCCAGATTGGACTACATCCGCGCCAGCCGTGGCAGTCATATGCCAGAAATCATATTTAAAATGTAATGCCACAAGATTATCTTTCGGATAAATAAAATTCATGTCAATCGAATAATCCATCGTTGTTTTATTGCAACTTAAAGTTCTATACCTCTATAAATAACACCCTTTATTATATTTAAATTAATTTATCTTTTTTAATATTTGATTTGATTTGATTTTTTATTTGTTCATATATTTTATTTTAAATATATCATTTTTTTTAAATTTAAACTATTTTTTTATTTTTTTTATAAAATTATTTGCTATTTTATATTTTGTTTCATTTAATTTTTTTATTTTATAATTATTTTAAGTTTATTTTATGTTTTGTTATTTATTTTTATTTTATTTAGTTGAATTTATTTCAATTTTATTCATTTAATTTATTATTCTACATTAGACGAAATTTTATTTTTATTAGTTTTTCTCTTATTTTTATTATTATTTGAGATTATGTTATATTTAATTTGACTAATTTTTTAATTTTTTAAATTTATTTATTAAATTAAGTTACATTTTGCTTAGTATAATTTAGTATTTTAATTAATTTTTTTTATTACTGCATATTATATTATATTTTATTTTATTTTAATTTAATAATTATGGTATTATATTCAATGTAATTCAATTGTTTTTTTTTTTTATTCACTATTTTATATTTTATCATATTTTGTTTTATTTTATTTTCTGTTATTTTATTTTGCTTTAATTAATTTAATATAATTTATTTTATTTCTCTCTTTCTTTTTTTTAATATTAAAATTCCTTAAATCGTATTCACGCACTTATTTATACTCAAAATATGTCTTTGTAATTGTAGTAAAGTAAAAAAAGTTTTCATATTTTCATATTTTATTCAACACATCAACAAAATGAGAATAAATTAATCTCATTCATTGTCTAATACGCGCTGCCATAACAAATCGTAAAACGCTTGGTGCACACGCACAAGAGGCACACACATTTTCCATACATACACACAAAGCCACCCATATGCGTATGCTGCCACAAGCCAAGTTGTCGCTTAATAGCCGCAACTAAATCGAACGACTTTGACGGTGTTATCTTAATGAAGTGGTGACAATGCGATTTAGTCAATAATGTGGAATAAAGAAAAAAAAATAGTATAAGAGCCACAAGCCCAAGTTACACACTACAAAGACACACACACTTAATAATTCAGTTTAAAATAAATAATTCAGAAATATATCAAAGAGTCGACAAAAAATTGATTATAATTCAAAATCTTATTACAAACCACTTAGTTGGGTCTACCGTTGGTGGCATGGCGGTGGGCCATTGTTATGCTAAGCGTTGAATGATTTAAGGTTCAGAGTATACATACATATACATACGAGTATGTATGTTTCATGAGTCCGATTTTTTTTAATTTTTTTTTTTTTTGAAATTAGTCATAGATATGTAGATTAAATGTTTAACTATGCAAACGCGTGTGGCAGCCTCAAGAACTGGACAAAGCTACGGGAGGCGACGCGTGGCCTAAAGCGTTTCATACAATTGTGTGTCAGACAGTCCAGTGTAAAATAAATGACAAAATTTATGTAATTTAATTTATCTTTATGTGCGCTCTCCACTGGAGCAAGTGTAGCCAATTGCCTTGCAGCCTTTCAACAAAGCGTGAGAGAATTTGAGTTGGATTTATTAGCTTCTTTTGTAGGATAAAAACGGACTATATACGAATATTTTATAATTAAATGAGATTGAGCACTTTCATTTAGAATAAAATTAGATATAAATTATTCATAAATGTGCTATATATACTAATTACCATTAATACCAGCTGAAAGTGTTGATTTTCACATTTTATATATTACGGCGTCCACAAAATCCTTAGCGATGGAAACTCTTTTCCAGTCACAGCGATGAGTTTTTTTGACAAAAACCCGGGCTTTTAAGACTTCTAGCATACACCGAACGCTTCCTAAATAGGCTGCCAGACTTTAAACCTCTAAACACAGACTGATTTCAGAGAAATTTCCTTCCCCAATGTTTTGGAAAATATGCTACTGGAAGTCAGCATAGGAGCTATACCAAAATTTTGAATGCTCTCCTGTTTTTGCCCTTACCAATACGCAAAGAATCATAAATGTTCTGCAAAACCCTTCTCTCGAAAATTCTTAATTTTAACTCATCAGACATCGTCCAGGTTATCGCACCATTTAGCGGAACGGTCGACTGGTCCAGTTTAGTCTTTGTTCGTCGAGAGATGACCTTCTTCTTCTTCTTACGCGTTTATAGCCGCATCAACAATAGCGCACCAATCGTTCCTTCTATTTGCTGTTTTGCGTCAGCTGGAAATACCAAGTGACACCAGGTCGCTCTCAACTTGATCCTTCCAATGGAGTGGAGGTCTTTTTCTTCCTCTGCTTCCGCCAGCGGGTACTCCATCGAAAACTTTCAAAGCTAGAACGCTTTCATCCATTCGGACGACATTACCTAGCCAGCGTCTACCGTCTCTTGATTCGCTGAACTATGTCAATATCGTCGTATAACTCGCAAAACTCATCATTCCATCGTCTGCGGTATTCGCCGTTGTCATCGCACAAAGGACCATAAATCTTCCGGAAAAATTTTCTCTCGTAAACTCCTAAAGCCTACTTATCGGATGTCGACATCGTCCAGGCAATATGTCAGGACGGGAATGAAGAGCGACTTGTAGAGTTTGGTTTTGGTTCATCGAGAGAGGACTTAACTTTTCAATTGCCTACTCAGTCCAAAGTAGCACCTGTTGGCAAGAGTGATTCTGCGTTGGATTTCAAAGCTGACATTATTGGTGTTGTTAATGCTGCTTCGAAGATAGACAAAATTATCTACGACTTCGAAGTTATGACTGTCAACAGTGACGTGGGAGCGAGTGCGATGACTGTTTATTTTATGACAGGAGATATTTCGTCTTGCTCCCGTTCACTACCAGACCCATTCGCTTCGCTTCTTTGTCTAATCTGGTGACGCAGATCTCACGGTTCGGTTGTTATGACCGATGATACTGATATCATTGGTGTTACCAATAATTGTATACTCTTGTAGAAGATTTTACCTGCTCTATTTAGCTCTGCAGCTCGTATTGTTTTCTCCAGCATCAAGTTGGAGAAATCACTTGAGAAAGAGTCACCTTGACTGGAACCTCGCTTAGTATCGAACGACTGCGAGAGGTCCTTGCGGATTCTCAAGGAACTTTTGGCGTTACTCAACCGTATGAGTTTTTGCGGCGTAAAGACAGCTCCTTTTCATGCTGTTGAGATCTGCTTTAAATCGACGAAAAGGTGGTCTTTGTCGATCCTCTATTCACGGGCCTTTTTCAAGATTTGACGTGTGGTGCATATATGACCTATTATTGTAGCTTCACCAGGTCTAAAACCACACTGATAAGATCCAATCAGTTTGTTGACGGCGGGCTTTCATCTTTCTACACAAAGCGCTCGATATTACCTTATAAGCAATATTGAGGAGGCAATTAATGTAAGCTGTGGGATTACCCTTTTTGTGTATTGGGTGTGAGTTTTTTCCTTCCGGAGTAGCCAGTATATCAGTATATACCCAGTATGACAGACAGCCATATTTTGGGCTACGGCAAAGTCGTTCAATAATTTTCGCCATAGAGGTAAAGTTTCTGAGGTTTGTGCCGTTTGTGACACCCAGACCTTAAAGTCGCTGAACACAATATTGACATCGTGGAGAAGACATCTTTCAAAGTAAGGGATCGGACATACATTTAAAACGTTTGCAGTGGTCGTCAGCAAAAGGAGGGTCCCTCAGCCGAAGCTGTTGTCGCTTTTTAATTGAAGCTGGTTTCTACGTGGCGGATCCTAAACCAAGGTGCTTCAAAAAGTCTTTAGTCAACGCTCAAACTGGATTTCACTTAGAGGTTTCACCAAAACTCGCCCACTTTTCCTCCTTTAGCTTCGACCAGAGCTTCTCACGGTTCGATTACCACATTCAAGGGTTATTCACATTTCTAGGGCGAGGACGCAAGAGTAGGTATTGGGTGCAACCTGCATACCCAGAATCATTACTACATCGCGTTTCTATATAAAGTGATTTAAAAGTAGCGAATAATCCTGGCAGTATTTGAAAAAGTGAAGCTGAAAGTAGAGAGATGTACTCGCATGGCAAAACAATGTTCGTTTGGATAGTTTTGGGATATATTTCATCGTAAAAAACTGAAAATATTTTTTTTTTTTTTTTTTTTTTTTGTATTTCTAGCACCAAAAAACCCTCAACATGAGTATCAGAGCAATTGTTTGACTTTGTTATACACTCCAAAAACGAGTAATTCGCAGAAATTTATAGCGGGTAACTAGGAAAATCATTACCACCACTCATTGCAGCATGTCATGTAGAAGACTGACTTGTTTTGAAAAAATCATTTTCGTGCACATCACAACGTTTGGTTAACCATTTAGTAGATCTTAATCCTTAATGGAGATCAATTTCAGTATTTCAGCCCCAAAATTTGGGTCAAATAAAAATTTACGCACAACAAAACTTAAGTACTTTGCAACACCAACCAATTACAACACCCCCTCCCGACCACCGATCGGTAATCTTTCATGCGATTGTGGCAATAAAAATAATTTCTTCTAACAACTAAGCTGGTTAAACATTGGGTTAGAGCAGAGAGATCGGATCAACCTGTGCGTGCCAACAATGAATATTCATAAATTATTCTACTTCACGAATAACCAAGTAAATACTGAATGATGCATACTTGTAGATACATACTTGTAGATACATATATATGTATTAAAAAGAGTATTATTGTTAACTCGCACTCGCACATTACAAACAATATTGGAGTAAACAACGAACTATAATCAATAACATTTAACAGGCAACCCAGTTAAGACGACCGCGAATAAAATGAGAATAGAAATGAAGAAAAAAAATAAAAAATAAATAAAAACACTAAACAGCAGCAGCAGTGGTGGCGGAGGCAGAGAGAGTGAGTGAGTGAGTGTGCATAGGAAGTAGAGTTGAAGCCGGCCAAGGAGCATGTCATACAATATGAGGCTGAAATAATAGCAATTGGAGCGAACAATAGCCGCCACTAATGGCAACAAAGTGCTGTTGCTGCTGCTGCTGCTGCTGCCGCTTCAGCCGACAGTACGGATTCTGGGTCATCAAAGTCACGAGGCTGCTTGCTACAACAACAAAGCTCAAAAGAATTGTTGTTGTTACGGCAAAGCAATAGAATAGCCACAGCAGCAGCAAGCAGTGCCACAAATGTTGTCACGCGCATTATTTGCTTTTATTATTGTATTTATTTCTGTTGCACCACTTTAGCTGAGGGTGTGTGTGTGTGAGTGTGTCTCTATGGCGCTTTTTCCAACAATTTACTACATGCAACAAATATTTCCTAGTTTTGTTCTACCATTCGTACTACACTTAGCAATCATTACACATTGTTGTTACTTTTTGTTGTTGGTGTTATTGTTATTGTTGTTGCTGTTGCTGCGATCAAATGCGATAATGTAATTGTTGCCAATTGGCAATATGCGCGACTCATACTTGTATCGCAAATGACTCTGCTTGCGAGTAGAAAGCGTTGTTGCAGCGTTGGTGGTACTGTGTGCTTCCGCCAGCGCCACCACAACCGCAAACACAGCTGAAGTTCTAGTTGAAGACTCGGCTGCGCACAGCTGATGACGATGTAGCGTCACCTATGAAGGGGGCGAGGGAGTGAATTGAATGTGTGTACATTTTTTCGTTTAATTTTTCAATTAATTTCTACTTGGACTGTTCCAGTTCTTTCTTCTCCAGTTCTTTCTTCTCTCTCTCTCTCAGGAACTCTTGCTGAACAAGGGTGGAAAATTAAAATCCAGACCACGAGAGTAGGGCAAGTGGGTCATATGTTAGTATTCTTTGGCAGATTTTTGAAACTCACTCAATAGCCTTTTAGTAAGATCAAGTTTTCTTGATAAATTTCTAAAATATTCAAACCGAATTACACTGTGATTATATTTCCTCAACTCTAGAAAAAACAGTAAGAAGCTCAGAGTCAATGCTCTTGAGTTGAGCTGATGCGATTGTTGGTCAGCAACAAACACACCTCTGCCTATAAGCCCATTGTGATACCACTGTGAGCTTCCGTTCACCTTCCCAAAAGGGCAAACCACCCAGTGCGTCGAGATGACTAATATTAGCTGAAGCTGGTTCAGTGAGACAATCACAAAAGTAGTTTCCGAGGAACTTGAGTCGCTGGCCAGTGAAATAGGTACTACGACAAAAGTCATTGCGGTAGTCGGCTTTGCTGATTGCAATAAGTTCTACTTGGAAGATGCTGCAATGGTCTGGTAGTTTTATGCTCGTATCAATTGTTCAGAGCATTGGTGTGTTCCCATGCCCATCTGTCTAAAATTGTTTGGAAAAGAGATTGTCAAAGCAAATATTGAAGGTGGTGTAATCCAGCTTCTCCGGCAAATCTGCGGGAGATAATATTTTGATGTGTTCTATACTACGCTTTATCCAAGGTTGAGTTGCTTTCAATCGAATTGCTTGCAGATTGCCTGAAGTTTGCCGTACAGGTCTAGAGAAAGGAAATTGAGTAGAGTTACCAGCGCTTTTGAGGGAGTAGATGGTGGAACTCCTGTTATGGGGATAACTGCAGAGTACTGAACTTTGAGGCAGTGGTGTATCGAGCACTCACTATGAACTATGAATTGTAAAGGTTCAGACTAACTGTAAAGGAGACTAAATATATCGAGAGTGGCAAGACAATTTTTTACAAAGCCGACGAGAAGCTATACACCGTGGGTATTTGCTGTGCTTAGCAAATGGCTTCACCTTAAACGAAGATCTTCCCAAGCACTCAACATACACAGTCCCAATTATTTCGATAAATGGTAAGTTTAATTACCTCGTTGCGAAGATTTTGTGTGGAATTCATAAGTGGCATACAGTCGTTATTCCAGACTATTTTTTTTTCACGGATATACATCTTCAACTGGATTCAACTATTCACCAGTGGCTCTATCTATGAAAAAGCGGTCACGCTGACTTCTTGGACTGACATATTCGTGACATTCCTAGTGAAGAAGAAGAAAAAATTAAAAAAAAATTACTTTAAAAACTAAAAACTTTAAAAAAACATGGGTCCAATAAAACCCATAAAGCATCGGATTATGGAAGTGTTTCGTGTAACAGCTCTTCCGCAGGGTCGATTGTGGTTAGAACTGCAGGTCATCTGTGTGTTTATGGTTTAGGGTGAAATTGTGCTTGAATGTAGAGAACAGTGAGATATCAAATTGAGAGGGCTAAATGTAAAACTGAGATACAATACGATATCAATCCCCTGTGTTAGCAGGCTTCCCAGGTTTCAATTGTAAATTCAGGGATTCCTGTTTCCACATACCGGGTATGGTGAAATGGGTACCAAAAAAGGGATTTGTCATTGAGAGGGTCGATAATAACGAAAATATGGAATTGAAATCGAGTAACCTGTCATGTTTACCTCATGGATAAGCACTCTACATTTTCGAGAAGAAGTACCAGCCTGTGACTTAGAGATATTTTACTCTTTTAAGAGTTTGCTTTGCATTTATGAATATATCTCAATGCGCTTTTTTTCATCATTGAGTTTTGTTGGATAATCCGAAGTTTTCCTCAATAAAATGCTTTTCGAATTTTTTCTCCGGATAAAATTTGTACTCACGACTCTCCGACTTGTAGAGTACAAGTCACCTAGCCAATTTTTGTTGTTGTTGTTGTAGCGGCTCGTTGTCCCCGAGGTCATCTAACAGGAGGCTCAGGAAACATGCTGTTTCGATAGGTTCGAACCAGAGGAAGAGTTAGATGATTCGGATTGAGAGAGCATGCAAGGAAATGCGTAATGTTGTGCGTAGCTTCATTGTATGCGGAACATTGGTTGGGTATGTCGTGGTCGAGTCTGGATAGGTGCGAGTTAAGACTACTACAATATGCAGACTTTAATTGTGCAAGGGTTAATCGGGTCTCTCTAGGCAGCTCAAGATCTTGTTTTGCAATGGGTGGTGATTGAATGCCGAAAACAGCATTCACAGGGAGGGTATTCACTAAGGCGCTAAAGGACTCTCGTTGAATTATGTTTAAGGCTTGCCGGTATGCCGTCTTGCTCAGTGGTTCTTGTCTGGAATGTTTAGGTGGAGTGTTGGCTTGCAATAGTTGTCTTTTGGTGTGATCCCTACGGTTGCATCCCAGCAGATATTGCTTACACAGCATGGTCTCATGACAGCCGGTTCTACACAGCGGGGTTAACCGCGATTTTATCCCGCCAAGAGCTTTCACCCTTTCGGTGACTTCACTCCGCTTAGGTCAGCAGATAATTCTAGTCTCCTACCCAGATGTAGGCGCTGCTGTTATATAGTTCTATTTGCTCATTTTTTGCTCTTAATGCCCGCCAAAGTTGTCGCACAGTGCCACCAACTAACCGCACTTTACTCACATTTTTGTTGTTGTCATTTTTTGTCACCACAACTCGCGGCAATCAGGCAATTATGTTTAAATTGGCAAATGGTTCACATGACTACCAAAAAAGGTCATTGCGTTAAGCCGCCACAGTTTGTGCTGCACTGTTCAGAGGCAATCAGCGTGCGTCTCAAAGCACACACACACACACAAACAAACAAACGTTGCAGGAAACAAGCGGACCCCCAACAGCAAAGTAGCCAATCAGCAGTGACAAAAAAAACGCTAAGCAAAAAAAAAAACTCAAAGCAAAAAGTCAACAAAAACAAGCGCGGCGGCATACACTTGCGCTAACAACGCGCTGTAGAACTTGCCGCACCACAATTGGCAGTGCGTATATATGTATGTACGAGTGTATTCATCCACTGCGCGTTCACTGCGTGTCAGCGAAATGACGGAATTCCATCGCCATCGTCGCGCAATTTTTTTCACAAACTCAACTTTAACTTTGAGCAGCCGAGTTGTTCGCCGGTTAAACGGCAGTGACGAGCTCACTACGTCGTCGCCGTTTTACCATATGTTGTTGTTATTGCAGTTGCTGAGTTTTCAATTAAACGCAATTTGTTTGCAACGCGTCGCAGTGCGCACGCGCATCCGTTGCACCGCTTGCTCCCCTCTCTTGCGCTCTCCCCATGCAACCTAACCTCACTTTTCCACTTTGCTGCTTTGCTGGTCGTTTGATTGAAATTGCATTGGACATAAATAAAACAAGATCAATCAATTGATTTATTTTGACATGTTGCTGCTGCAACTGTGCCACACAATGGCAATTGCTATACGAGTGTGCAAGTGTGTGACGTTGGTGATGGTGGTGGCGCTGCCTGGCACTGGCTGTTGGTGACAACTCGTCGCTAGTCGGTGCAGTGTGTGTGTGTGTGTGTCTCTCGGGTCGATTTGCTGCCGCCTGGGAAATTGTTTTGTTGCACAAAGAATTTTCGTATTTTCTCAATAAACACACACACACACACAAGCAACAAATTTTTTTTTTTTTTTAATTTTTCTCTTGTCTCTTCACCACATCTCAGCCGCCGCGGCTGCTGCTGCTTCTTGACTTTTGACTTTTGCGTCTTATTCGGTTGCTGCCGCCGCTGTTGTTGGCGCTGCCGCTTAGTTAATTTGTCGAATTGTTGGCACTTGTTGCTGACAACGAAAACCTGACAACAATTGTTTGCTCACAATTTACATATTTCTTCTTTTCATTCGTTTTTTGTACTCCATCAACTGCATTGTATACATGTATGTATGTATGTATGTATGTATGTTGGTATATACATCCGTTGGGTATATTTCTTTGCTGGCCATTTTAGTTATTTGGTTTGTTAGAAAATGTAAGTTATTTGGTTAGTTGTTGATCTGCATCTCGGTTGGCAGATCGGAAGGCTCCTTGAACTCAACATTCGAATTGGTCGGTCGTACCTACTTTTAGGTTCATTATTTGGCCCGTTCTTGTTGTTGTTGTGCTTGTTGTGGTTGTTGGTGCCATTGCAATTGAATGAAAAATTATCGTGTAATTTATTTTATTGCTAATTTAAATTAATTTACGCAGACAACAAATGGATTGGTTTGGCTGCTGAAAGCTAATTCGTGTATATTTCGTGAATACAGCCTTGTTAACAGTCTAAAAAATGTGTATAAAAATTAGAGTCAGATAATTTGAAGAATATATAATAAAAGTTAAAATAAATTAGGAACGAGAAATGGAATCTGATGACTGACACTCAGAGTATATGTATAGTGTAGAGCATTCTATAGCCTGATGAACGGCAATAAAAATGAAACACCCTTAGGTGGCCAACACTAAACCCAAATCGAGTACGGCGCTATGAACGTTCCATCACCCAAATATGATAAAATTTGAATTTGAAGAATAAAGAATAGATCATCGAACGAAACCCAAACAAAGAATCCCCTGTCATTAAACAAACAGTCATGGTATAAGCAACTCGCCTCCCACGTCACAGTTGTAGACGATTTCGTCTATCTTAGAACCACTATCAACAGCAGCAACAATGCCAGCCTAGAAATCCAACACGGAATCGCTATTGCCAACAGAAAATACTTTAGGCTGAGCAGGCAATATAAAGGTATATTCATCGCTCGAAAAACAAGGTCCAAACTCCACAAGTCCGATGCGGTGCAGCGACCTGAGTGCTAGCTGTTTTCACAGACGACGAAACGATGAACAGTACGAGATACGTGCCGAGCGAGATACATGCCGAGTTAGTTTATAGCATATAGAGAGAGGTGTTACACTAGTTAGGTCATGTCGTCGTCCACGCGGTTTGGACAATTGGCTTACCTTTATGCCTCCGATTAGCGCGAAAGGCAAAAAGCAGAAAAAACTGCCGTGCTGTTGTTTACTCGGCTGTCTTAAGCTGTGCCTACGCCAATTAAGTAGAATAAGAAGAATTTGATTTAACCTCTGCATGAGCATTGCCATATTTTATAAAAATTTCTTCGGTTTATATGATCTTAGTTGTGAGGAAGGACTTGGAGATGAAATATTTGAAATTTTCCTTTTATTCAAAAACCAGATACATAAGCGCTTTGTAATCGCTAAAGCAATTTTCGGTCGAGCTCTTCCTACAATTTGTGGTTTTGCATCTTCATGTTTTTTTTTACCAACAAACGGGGGCACCTACAATTGATTCTAAGCGGCCTCCGAACGGCTGATGGATTTTTATGAGGAGCTTTTTATTTCATGCCAGAAATACACTGGAAGGGCTTGACATTCCCTGCCGAGGTATGATCGCAGTTAGAAAAATTAGTTTTCTATAATTTTAGATGTTGCTCGAATCTGGACTCCAACCAAGGTATTCGGAATTGTAGTACTTAATGCTAACAACTCGGCTATTACGGCCGACAGTACATTACATAAGCTTACGTCTAAGTTATTTATTTGCCAGTTTTTTTCCCTCTGCGTTATGTCTTTGACAAAAGGCACTCTAATATACAGGAGTTTACATTTTTTATACATTACACCATCGGTGTAAATCATAATTGCAAAGAGCAATGTTCCAGTGGTGGTACAGCATCTTCTGAAAAACAACTGCTGCCAATTTTTATAACGAAACCGTCTTGCTCCGATTTTTCTCTGGTAAAAATTCGTAAGAAAGAGTTAAGTCAAAGCCCGATTGGAGCTGAATATTCTAATGTGATGCACTGTCGTATGGTCTTAACATTCGGAAATTAGATGTCGTCGTGACACTTTCGAATTACTTCGGTGTTTCCTTTATGTGTGCAACAATTCAAGGTTAGCTATCTGATAGTGTTTTATATTGAATATATGAGAGACTTGGATACTCACAGAGAAACTGGCTGTTATTGGAAATGCTAATTTGAATTGAATGCTCGCAAAAGAGACAATACAGTTTATTTTGGCTTATAGTCAGATATGGATTCTCCCTTGTTCGGTAGTTTGTTTCTTATCGAAAATATTCATTTTTTTAGAGTACGCAGATGGTGGAGGTGTCAATTTGGCCTGTCAGCGAGCTTAAACCCTTGCTATAATTGTCTACGGCGCAGGATTTTAACATACTCATACGTGTCGTTCGGGTTTTATAGGTCTGTTTTATAGTGCCACTACCCTACAATGGAAGATTGAAATCGTATCTTACTTCATACCATTTATCCACTCACGTCAGGAGTATATACTCGACTGGAATCAGCTATTAAAATTTAAGTATGAGAAAATATAATCCAATTTAGCTAAAGGTTCTGCGAACTATTTCAACATCCCAATAACATAAGTCTGATAGCGGAACAACCTTTACACCTAAGAGAAATGAACTGCAAATCAGTGCGATACTGATTATTATTGCTTTATCACTGTCGCTTGATGATATGCAAATGATTAAGTAATCTGAAAGTTTACTAAGTCTATAGGATTAAAAAAAAAAATATTTTCTTTTATTGAACACACCTACCAAATCAGATCTCTCTAACTCAGCTCGTTGTAGAACGAGTCCGCAGTTGTTATCTTACTTTTTCTGAATCAGCAGAATCTTTTCTAGATGAAATTTCACATACATATAACTACGAAAAGAACCGATGTGATCTAACTGTAATAATTTTATTTTCATATTTCCGTTAATGACATTTTCACAAAAATTTTGTGAATTCATTGACGAGTAACTGATAGTCTCAGCTCGGCTTACGCCTTTGAGCAACTCATCATATCCTCGGTAGCAAGTTGTCTAATGGGACGGCGACATATAAATGAAAAGTTATCACCGCTTGACGGTGTCGTTACTGACGTTTGTATCGTAGCAACTAGAGACGATTTGATTTTTTCTGTAAAACTCAATCATTTGCTTGCTCGCTTTTATAAACTGTGATTCATTTCAAGGTTACTTTTTAAAGAAAAAAACATAGAAAATTCAAAATTATATGGGGAATGTTTTTTTTATCATTCGAAAGAACATTCCTTGGCATTTATTTTTTGAAGATTTTTTTTTCAACTGTTGGCCGCGGCTACGTCTCAGATGGTTCATCCGGTGAGTCAAATTTTCGATGACTCGTTCGTGTATTTCGACTGATAGCTGGCGAATGACACGCGTAATGTTTTGCTCCAAGGCCTGAATCGAAGCGGGATTGTCCGCATGGACTTTAGAATTTACACATCCCCACAGGAAAAATTGATGCGATGTATGGAAAGTGGCGCCGTCTTGTTGGAACCAAATGTCGCGGAGATCATAAGCTTCAATTTCACTGACGGTTATGTTCTCACCGGCATCATTTTTGAAGAAACATGGATCGATGATTCCAGCGGCCCACAAACCATACCACATTGTTTTTTTTTTCCTGGATAAAATGGCAGTTCTTGAATCTCTTCAGGTTGTTCTTCGTACCAAATGCGGCAATTATGCTCGTTTACATACCCATTAAGTCAGAAATGGGCCTCATCGCTGAACGAAATTTCGCTCGAAAACGTTGGGTCTTCTTGGAACTTTTCAAGAGCCCATAGAGGAAAGCAATGTCGCTTGGGAAGGAAGATGTATTTTATATTTTCATTATTGTATTCAATCGAATATTATCCAATTATGAACGCTGTGATTCAAGATGGGTGATGGTGTTGCAAATAGTATGCTCACTAGGCCGATTGTGTTGACCATAAGTTGAGCGAAGAGCGCGTGTGAATTTTCGTAATAAAGTGAAATGCCAAACAATACTGAACAAAAATAGCATGACAACTTGACATGATTCACGCGTTATATGTCAAAAAGAGGCTATTGAAAAAGTACCTCTACTTGGATCACTCTTTATATTTGATTTGCCGTTATGTTCGAACACATAAATTCCGAACTTTGTTGACGAAAACTTTAAATATGTTGAGATGGCAACTCCGATAACTTGTGGCAAAATATCCCGCTTTTCTCGATGAAAAATTCATAATCAAAAAATTTCCAAAATAAAATCTCTCAGATGGCAAGGAATAGAAAATGATTTATATACATATAAGTATTATCATAAAGATTATTATTTCCAGTAATTAAATCACTTCCAAAAATCTACCGAAAATAATGAACTCAAAAATATTATTGACATTTAAGCGCAGTTAATGATATGAAATTTTAACAAGAAATAAATAAATAAAATTTCATAAAGCGAAAATTGCACTCATTAGTGCGCCAAATGCCCGATTGACGTAGATAATGATATACATATCTACAGAGATACAATAATAAATATGTGAAAAATCATAAATATGTTAACGGTCTTACGCACCGGCTACGCCTCAGAGGTGCCGCCGCCGCCGCCGCCAAAGGCTAAACACTGTCACTGCCAACGCTGCCGTTGCCGCAGCCATCGCCGCTTCGGCTGCCCCTGTCATAGGCTGTTAATTGATGTCAAACGTGATTTTCCGCCAAATTAAAAGCGAAACCCCATTTTTGGCAGCTCATTAATTTTTATCAATGCAATGCAATGCCATACATACACACACACACATGTACATATCTAACATGGCGACCGTGCGGTTACGCTTGATAATTGTCTGCCGCGCGGTAGTTACTTTAGTTGACAACACCCGCCAACGGCGTAGCGCCACAATCACTTACCGCTAAGAGAAATATTGTTTGGAAAAGTAATAATCGCAAAAAACGTGTGTGTAGCCAGCCGCTGGATTATTAATTTTCATTTGAGTTTAAAAAAATTTTTTTAGTTTTTATTTTAATTTTTTTTTGGTTTTTTTTTTTGTAAAATTTTTTTATGTTTTTTTTTATCAATTTTGAAATTTTGTATTTCAGTTTTTCTCTTCTATTTTTATTTTTTTATCTTTTCTTAACTTTTTTAAAAATTTTATTTTTTTATTATTTTTTCTTACTCCAAGTCCTTGGCGAAAAACTGAAAGGTTTTCCGATTTTTCCACATGAACGCCCAGCAACAAGCAAAAAACTCAATAATTTGGCAGCATTTTAGTGGCGGCGGCTGAGCTTTTCATATTTATTTCGAAAATCTAGCGCCAGCTGTTGGTGGAGTTGCAAAAACAAATCGTTTTTTTCGCTCTCTAATCTGCCCCAACAATTCTTCTAAATCAATTGGTAGCTTTATAACAAGCGAGCGTACATATGTTTTATGCATATATACATACACAAAATACATATGTATATGTATTTATATAACTCTCTATTGATAGCGTAATTTATTGTCTGTACACTTTGATTGAAGTGATTTGCTCGCAAAATTGACAACTCACTGAGTTTTTGCAATGTACTTTTGTATATTTATGCACCGCAGCTCGTATGCACATACTCGTATGTATATATAAATATGTATGTATGCAAGTAGAGCGCACTTTTTGATTTGCTCTACCACCCGTACTCGATCAGCATCGATCAGCGCTTTGAATGACTGACTTTTTTTTACTAACTAAGTGAGTAAGTAAACCGTACCCGAATCCGCACTAAGTGGCCGTGTGACTAACGGACTGCTCGCAATTGTTGCATGAATCATCGACATCGACAGTTAGCGATTGGCATGCTACATAAAATAGACTTTTGAACTCGCGCGCAAAGTGCGATCGAAATCCTGGCCAAGTAGCAAACTCTTTCTATAGTGTAACTTTTGATACGGTCAAATGCGCTCAAAGTGGTGCGAGACTGGTGCGTATGAGAGTGGTAGCTGCAGTGGTTTACAATACAACTGAAAAGAGATAGAGTTGCTTGCTGTTTAACATTTCTTGCCTGTATATTCAACTGCTTCGATCAGGTTGGGGCAGCATTCAGAACTACTCCGTCGGTGTCCTGAAACTCAACGCTAGAGGTGAAAGTCCTCCATGGTAGGCTTCTAAGGAGATGTCCTGCTCTGCGTGGCATTTAGACCTCACCTCTATTGCGGAGAAAATTTCTAAATCCTTTGTCTGTAGTAATCGGGACTCACGAACATTTAGCCCGCGATAGGAAAGCCTGGAGAGTCAATTTAATAAAATAGGAATCCAAAGGCAGGGCACGACTTCTACGATTCCAGCTGAATAAAAAATATCTACTTCTCTTCGTAGATGCACATCAATTTTAAATATACATGGAGCGAAGTTCTGCTCAACCGGTATCTTTCCAACAGAGTGGAGATCTTCTTTCCTCTGCTACTTCAAAATTCTTCCTCAGATTGCAATATTCTGACTTTATTCCGCAAAGATACTGATACTTTTCAAGCTCAGTCGGCCCCACCGTTCCTTAATCTAACATCAAAAAACTCAACTCTCTCCCGCCTTACCTTTTCCTAAGGTGCCCGCCACGGTTTTCTTGATGATATCTCGGAAGTTACATATATGAATTCTTTCAAATTAAGTAAACTTAACAAAAGCACAGAGTGGTTCAGAGAGAACATATTATTGTGAAAGGAACTTCAGTCACGGTAGTATCACAACGTGCATAGTTGCGTCATCAGACATCCGCTGTACCTACCGACCTACTCAAGACGCCACCAGCTCCGAGCGACTCTCTTCCAGAAGAATAGTAGGTCGTAATGGAACCCTGTACTATTTTGCTCGTTGAACGCAATGTTACTCATCGGAATTTGAAAGTAGAGTTAGAATGGAACTCATACTTCATATCTCCTGCTTCATTGGTCAATGTGTTATTTGTTTCTCGTCCATTGAGTAGCACTTGCGGCTGGGTGCGACCAGCTTTATGTCTGCTCGTCGTCAATAAATAAATAACTTCAACTATGAAAAGTGTACCATCTAATCATTTTGATCCCACATAAACCACTGTCCGGCGACACTTGACGAGAGTGGACAAATTTTATTGAAAATCAGTAAAGTCCGCCCAGACAAGTTGGTTGAGCCTTTCTTTGGCATGTAGGAAACTTTGGAGACCCAGGGGTATATTCACTCGAGCTGCAAAACTCTGCTAACCATGCAGTCCTCATCAAGAAGGCTAGGTATAACATTTGAAAATTTTTCTTTAATCAACGAAATAGAGAACTGGAACTTAAAACACGAAAGAGCCGAGCTTAGATGATTAGTATGTTCTTTCTAAGAGTCGAAGTCTATTGATCGCCTGACGTTACCCATTGCTACCAAAAGAGGTGGGAGTAACAAAAAGAAGCTCTCTCCGGATACATCTAGCTCTCTTAAAGTATGCTCGTATTACGAGTGATCCTCAAGTGTGAAAGTTCCTCGCAATATCAATCCCATACCCGAACTGCATTCATCGTTATAGGATTCAAATATTTGCACTAGTAATCTGAAAAGATTCCCTGTAGTGACAGATCTTGCCAGCAAACTAACATCAGCGGTTTATCAAAGGAAACCCTAAGTGATTGGCGGCCCTCAGGCCCCAAACCAATCTTGTATAAAATGTTTAAGAAGACAAAGGTAGCTTTCATTACTGTACACGAAAATAAATAAATCCGCCTCATAGTAGTCGTAGTCGAAGATCACCCGAATGTTGGGCATGGGAAATGTATCAAATATATTAGAGAAGGCATCCTCAGAGGTAGAACCAGTAAGGACTTTAATATTAATCCCAACGGTTTGCCCACCTCCCGCCCATCCGCACGAGGGGCGTTGTCCGCATGACGTACGGAACTTGTTTTATTTTTCATCAATGCCGAGTCACGATGAGGAGAGGCTTGTCAAATGTGTTTGAATGAGAGTTGAAATCAAGACACGAACAATGCAAAGGCTCGTTAAATTCAACATTCATTTTACAAGTTTTCAGAAACAAGGGGCAAAAATGTCTGGACATTCTGAACAGAACATTAAATTTGATTTCAGAGAGAATAAGGGGATTGGAAATTGAACCTGGTATTATTTCCACCATGAAAAATACACCAAGAACTTCCCGACGACTGGCGAGAGTAGGGAGATTGATCAGTTTCAGACGACTAGTAGAAGAAGGAAGATTTTACTGAGAGTCCCAATGCAAATTTCTTAAGGCAAATAGGAGGAATTTTTTTTGAATAGACTCTAACCTGTCAGAGTAGTTTTGATACCTAGGGTTCCAAATCACCGTGCCGTATTTAAGAATATGTCTTACTTCAACCTCCCTCTTCAACTTCGGAGTTTATGAGGACGGGGAAAAGTGAGACCATTTCAGTTTCTCCTCTCTCTTTTCCCTACTGGGCTTATACTAAATGCAAAATCCACTACTGCAAACACTTAAAGTGCACACTTTAGACCGCTGTTTGTTGCCTGTTGCCTGTTGTCTGCTGCTTGCCAATCACTTACCAACTTACTACGCCAATATTTTATAATTTATAATTAAATTGAAATGCTCCAGTCGCCCACGCACCCAAACTACGGAGATTTCTCTGCTCTACTGACATTCGGCTCAGTGCATATTAAATTGATGCATACATATTTACGCATATGTATTTGTATGTATGTATATGTATGTATGTATATTTTTTCTCTCGTGCTTGGCACTTTACTTTGTAATTGTTTTGAGTATTTTGATATAAATTCTGTGTTTGGTTTTTGTTTTTATTGCATTTCGCACCCATTTAATTGCTACCTCTTCCGGGTTCGCTTAGGCCCTTGCTAGTTTTTAATTGAAGTCACGATGATTTTGTAAAAAAAATTTTTTTTTGTGCTACGGTCACAGCATATTGGTTGGCTTTGGCTGTGGGAAGGGGTACGCATTTTGGAAGTCTTAAGACCGCTCATAGTCATGCCTCTTTTGTTGGACCTGATAGTTTAGCAGCTGGTGAGCTGAAGCTTGGCGCTGACTAATAAGGGCTCGTTGGATGACTTAAAAGATCTATTTGACCCTGTCTAAACCTCATTACTCTTTAGAGGGAATTCTAATTTTTTTAAGTATAGAAAAATCTCAGATGAACTTAATGCATCGCACATACCAAGAGAGGCGTTCCCAGTAGCAATGTTGGTTTGTAGATTGAAATGCTATAGGAGTATCCCAGGATGTGTTTCCGTTAAAAAATCAGAAAACTCACTGCGAGGAAGGGTTTTTGTGGAAGACCAGCCAGCTATTCAAGCTAAGGAAGTCAGTCTCGAAAACTTGTAGCTCCATTCATCCGAACCGAGAAGCGTGACGTCTTGAATTGGAGACGACTGGATTGGCGAAGGTAGCATGCATACTTGGCGGCATATCAACTTTAAGAAGGTTTTGAGGAACAATCTCATGTAGCTAACCTTGGCGTTGTTTTAGTTCAAGTTTAGGCTAAAACTTCATTGCAATCGTAGCGAGAAGGTTACGATCAGGTTGGATCTCAACTCTGTGAAAGCCTTGTCATTATGCGCTATTTGAAATAGAGTCAACCGAAGTTAATTCGAGGAAGATATCCCGAGTTGAATGAAGATACATATACAGTGACTCACAGTCAAAATAGTCCACCTGTGACCAAGTACCTTCAACTGAAAAAAATCTGTGAAACTATTTTAAGTACTTAAAAATCTGGGTAAATTTTATAAATTCATTTTATTCAAATTATAAAAACAAATAAAAAGTGTGTAGTTCATTCACATTTTTCATAAAAATAAGGATTTAACAAAATAAGAGAAAAATTCATGTCACAGTGAAAATGGTCCACTAGACCAAATATTAAATAAAGTATTTCAGAACGTTTTGCTAATATTTGGTGGGATATCCCTTCTGCCGATTTGGAATGGATTCCACAAGCTTTATTGTATATTCCGGACTTATTTTATCCCATTCTTCCAAAAGGGCTTTTTTTAAGTCATCTTTGTTTGAAATTTTATGTTTCCTTATTTCAGTGTCCAACTTCTGCCAACAATTTTCGATTATATTCAAATCTGGTGATTGAGGTGGCGTTTTAATTACTCTGGGACAATGATACAGTAGCCATTCTTTCACTATTCCAGCCGTATGTTTGGGGTCGTTGTCCTGGTAGAAATGATACGTGTCTTTTATTCCCAGAATTTCGGCACTTTGGACGAGATTATTTTTCAAAATATTCAAATACTGATATTTGTCCATAATCCCTTCGACAAAGTGCAATTTGCCAACACCCGCAGCCGAACAAGCACCCCCAACCATGACGTGACCGCCACCATGCTTAACTGTTGGACGCAAATGTCTAGGATCCATCTCCTGGTTGGGTTTTCTCCATACGTTAACCTTACCATCTGACCCGAAAATGTTAAATTTGCTTTCATCCGTGAATATCACGTCCTTCCAGAATGAAAAATCTTTTGTAATGTAGCTGTGAGCAAACTGCATTCGGATGTTTTTATTCTTCTTGCTAATAAACGGTTTCTTTCGTGCAATTCTGCCATTTCTCCCATCTTTTCGAAGTACTCTCCGAATGGTCTCAGCGTTACAAGCTATTTTAAACTGTTTCTCTGCCATATCACGAAGTTTCGGTGCACTCAGAAGTGGATCAATCTTGCTTTGTCTGATAATCCACCTCTCTTGACGTGCACTGAAAAGTTTTTTTTGACTAATTTTCGTCTTATTTGTGACTCGTATTTCGTTTTATACCGGAAATGATCCCTTCGATTGTTGTTCTAGCTTTGTTAAACATTTTCGAGATTTCCCTTTGAGATTTTCCATTTTTATGTTCCTCAATAATTAAATTTCGCAGCTCAATCGAAGTTTGGCGTCCCATCTTTAAATTACAGATTAAATGATTTAATTTTAGTCATAACACGTATTCGTTTCAACGTAGGAATGCAAACTAAACTAATCAGAAAAAAATTTAAATTTTTTTTTTAAAAGTTCCGTTACTAATCGCAGCTCTACTAGGGTGGACCATTTTTACTGTGACATTGACTTTTTTCTTATTTTGCTAAAAACTCATTTTTATGAAAAATACGTTGCATTAAAAAAAATGTTTTTTGTATTTATAATTTGCATAAATTGAACATGCAAAATTCACCTTCATGTTTTTGTATTAATGTTTTTGGCAGCTTTTTTTTCAGTTGAAGGTGCTTGGTCACAGGTGGACTATTTTGACTGTGAGTCACTGTATATATTTTTATCAGAGCGAAGATGGATGTAACAATGCAGTCGACCAAGAAGACTAGAAAATTATACGGGCCAAATGAGTCGATGACACCTGTGACGTTGCTTGCGGCCAGGTCCTTTCTTCAAGTTGGGGCTTTAGACCCGTTAAACTATTTTGGATCGAGCTTCTACTCCATTTCCTGTGACATCTCGTAACTGATTTTGGTTTCTTATGAGTCCTCCTGGGCAGACCTCAAAGCCAAAACTCTTCAATTCGTGCCACACACTACTTCTCCCCTCGTCCAACAACAACTGGATGCCTCCTCACCAATAAATGGTATCTAAAGTTCTTGGCCAACGCAGAATCACTCTTGCTAACAGGTGTTACTTTGCACTGAGTAGGCAATTGAAAAGTAAAGTCGTCTCTCGACGAACCAAAACTAAACTCTACAAGTCGCTCATCATTCCCGTCCTGACATATGGTGCAGAATCCTAGACCATGTCTATATCCGATGAGTCGGCTTTAAGAGTATTCAAGAGAAAAGTTTTGCGGAAGATTTATGGTACTTTGCGCGTTGGCAACGGCGAATACCGCAAACGATGGAACGATGGGCTGTACGAGCTATATGACGACATTGACATAGTTCAGCGAATCAAGAGACAGCTGATACGTTGGCTAGGTCCTGTCGTCCGAATGGATGAAAGTGCTCCAGCTTTAAAAGAGGAAGACCTTCACTCCGTTGGAAGGATCAGGTGGAGAGCAACCTGGTTTCACTTGATATATCCAATTGGCGCCAAACAGCAAAGAGAAGAAATGAGTGGCGCGCTATTGTTGACGAGGCTATAATCTCGTAAGCGGTGCCTACGCCAAAGAAGAAGAAGAAGAAGAAGAAGAAGAAAGTTGTTGGTCGCAGTAGCCAGATGTTTCGCAGTGCGTGATGTCGTGCAGTTGGTCATGGGCTCGAAACCTAATCGGATCATCATCCAAAATAATATAGCGCAAAAATTCCAAATTCTTCACGGGTGAAAAAGTGGTTAGCATTAAGTTAATTTTCTAATTTCGGTCGTCCTTTGGCAGGTTATGTCAACCCCTCCTAGTGCATTTCTGAGCTGAATAGAAAAAAAGCTCTCATAGAAGTCCACCAGCAGATCGGCGGCCGCTTACAAAAAACTGTAGATCTTTACCTTTGTTGGTAACATACCAAGAAGCACATCACAAATTGAAGGAGTTTCGTCGCTTCAGCGTTTATAAAGCTGCAATGAGTTAGCTAGCTCTTCTACGATCCGGCCCGACTTCTAGCCAATTGAAGTAAGCTCCAACCAAGTGTAGATTGGGTTACTGTGTTAGATGGAAATTACAATCTCGATCTCCTGCTTTCAGTAGGAGATTATTAGAGTGGCTTGGTCATTTCCCTACGATACCTAATTCTTTACCTCAGCTTTGCCTCATATTAGGTCATATTAGACTAAATCATATCCCACTAAGGTGCTGGGCGCTCCCTATTCCATCCAACTTACCATAACTGACTCACCTTTCCACCACCATTTCACTCCGTTACGGAGCTGGCAACATATTTATCGGATTAACCGGCGACTTGCAGTGCAAAGTGATTGTCTGAACTCACGATTTTGTCACTTTGTGAGAAAAGTACACAAACACACACGGGAAGCAGAGGGAAAAATAAATAATCAATATGATTATGATTGCCACATTGCCGAGTGGCAAGCAAGAAGATGCTACCACACATGCCAATAGTTATAAAATATGCCGTTATTTAGGTGAAAAGCGGCAGAAGCTGTAGCGAAGGGGAGCCTGACACATGCTCTCACTCGCGTACATAAATAGCGACAATTGACAGTTAGCTCCTCTCTGCCCTTTCCGCTATGTCTGAAGATGATTGACTGACAAACGCTGGTGGAAATGCACATGCAACATACTACTTGCAACACCACGAACTACAATACTTGCCACGGTGCAACTCACTCTTGCTGCTGGTGGTGGTGGTGGTTGGTGCATCTGCTTTCATTTCATTTCATTTGTCAAATTATTGATTATTTCCAAAAAACCGAAGACACGCTCTAGGTGTCTCTCGGCACCTTAAGCTACACGCTGCCGCGTGGGTTTGTTTGTTTGGCCGGAATATTTTCTAATTTGTTTCTTTCTCAGGATTGTCAACTTCGAATTGGAGTTGGAGTTTGAGTTGGAGTTTGAGTTGGAGTTGAGTTGGGGGTTAGCTGGCTTCTGCTGGCTGCAAGCGCGCAATTCATTTGTGCAGCTCATATTAAATTATGAAAGGTATTGTTGTTGTTGCTTCATCTTATTATCGTTTCGTATGTTTCTCTTTGTGTTTGTGAATGTGTTTGTGTAGCAAGGCATGCAACTTTCTGTTTTCTTTTCCCACATGCCCTTCATTTGCTGTTCAGCCGCAGGGACTGGTGATTTTTTTTTTTGGTTTTTCGAGTTTTCTAATGAGAAATCTCTTTTTCTTGTCAAATCGACTCTGGCAGTTGTTAATCCAATTGGACTAATTAGGATTTTCAACAAACGATCGCTGAATCTTATTGTTTTTTAAATCATTTCCAGACGTTGGAAGCGGCTTTCCCTTCTGTGCGCGCTTGTAAGGCTTGGGAAAAAATCTAATTAGCTTGGCTTCGAAAAGAGGAAATGATTTTTGAATTTATAATTAAATACTTTTGTATAAAAATTTTAATTAAAATGAAGAACGAGTTGGAATTTTTTTAATTTAGGTAAGTAACTAATGAATTCCATACCCTGAGTATTGCGTAAACTCTCATCACACGGCGTCTAAAAATGCCTTAGAGTTCCTCTCCCACATTTAGTCAAATTTCAGTAAGAGGCTTGAACTGCGCTCGTAAAAGTCGTAGGCTCAAATTTCAACTCGAACAACTTCTGCAAGTTTTCTTCTAAATACTCTCGCTTTCATCGAGAAAGGTCAAAGCTCTGAGTATACGACCTAACCGAAAATAAAGTGATCCCATAAAAATCTACTAGACATACGAAAACGGCCTTAACAACCTGTTTAAATCAGCAAAAGACAATGCATAAAATCCAAAGAAAAGTTAAGTTAACAATTGCAAATTAAGTAGCAGACGACAGCAAGTGGTATGAAATTCCTTGCAGCCGGTATGCATGCTCGGTGTATCATAGATATGGTAGAGTATTTAGTGATATCGAAGAAAACAATCCTAATGGAATCAATCTATGCGCTCTCCGATGGAGAAAAATTTGTCGAGCACGAAATTTCGGCTGATGTAACGCCTCACCGCTGAACAAAATTTGGCTCGTCGGATCTTCTTGGAACCTTTCAAAAGCCCACAGCGCGAGTGATGTCGCTTAGGAAGATCGAGCGGCTTCAGTTCTTGCACTAGCTGTATTTTGTACGCTTTCAATTTAAAATATCGATGTAAACTGCGCCAAGTCGTTTCATACGTCAGTCCGAGTTGCTGCAAACGGCACCGAATCGACTCTCCACGGTGTTCGTATACACTTTCAGCTACGGCCGCTATATTTTATTCACTGCATGCTGGACATGGTCTATTCGGTCAAATATTATTTAATAGCGACTGCTGGATCTCAAGATGGGTGATGGTGAGTGGCGAATAGTACGATCAGTAGGCCGATTACGTTGATCATAAGTTGAGCGAAGCGCGCGAAACACATTATTTACAGAACGTGAATTTTCGTACAAAAGTTGAATGATTTGTAAACGTTGTTCAGGCGTAAGTCTTTTCATGATGAAATGTCACTGAGCAAAAATAGCATGACAGCTTAACAAGACTAACGCGTGATCTGTCAGAAAAAGTCCTTTGAAAAAAGTACCCCTACTTGGATTACCCTTTACCTATCAAGTGAGAACACAGTGAATACTATTACGAGGGTTTTAGATCAGAAAAATGAGGAGTACAATGAGATAACAATTCCTCTGCCAGACATGCGTTGGCCGTCCACTGCCCGACAGTCCATTGATCTCTTCGAATATTATCTAAAATCGTAGACTTTATCAGGTAGGCAGGCAGAAGTGCTGCACGAAAGAGTTTGTTCATGGACCCAATCACATGCACTGTCGTACGAGGTTAATCCTATTTAATCATTGGTTTGTGCCACTTGATTTTCTCTATAAACCTATTTACACTCGATGTACTTCTTTAGGACAGCAATCCAAGATAAAGCATCTGAAAGGTACTAAGTGTTCTGTGTCGAATATGCGAGAGTTGAACATTGCCAAAGAAAATTTACGACTATTTCCTTATTCTCTTCTAAATCGTGGCTGCAAGGCAGACCCATTTCTGACGCTTGCTCTGCAAAAGGTCCAGTGAGTCGTAACTGCAGCTGCAACGCTGTACACACTTTTCTGATGCCTGTTTAATAGATTCTTTGTTTTTGTTCCTTCATACTCGGATCCTTCTTCGTTGCCTGACCGTAGGACGTAGCTTTCCATCTGTTCTGACCTATTTATTCGAATCGCATTTGAAGCTTCTTCCTGATTGTTCCTGGCTAGCATAAATAGTATTAATTCCGACTTTGCTAACTGGTTACATTTTGCATTACCGAACACATTCCTAGAGCCAAAAACATAGTTTATGGATATGTCGAGTTGACCTGCCAGCGAATTTCAGACAATTCTGAAATGGTTCGCCGGTCTGAAATTTACCATTGATGACACTAAGGCCGGCAATGCCTCTTAACTGCCGAGTTTAAGGTAGCTTTCTGTATCCCTCCGTAGTTATTCATTAGGAGCTCCAAAGAGCTTTTCTATATTTCATAATTCCATTTGGAAGATGCTACCACGCAGTCCATTTTTGATCCCTAAGTAGGAGTCTGTTTACTTGAGCATATCGTGACGCTCTACACATTTTGCTGTTCTAACTCCTTCACGGTATGGGGACGGAAGTCTTAATTTCTTTATAGATGCGTGGAGATGGAGATTCGGAGTGGAATCTGTTCAGATCTCTTCTACAGAATCTTCTTTTGAGAACTTTTAATCGGCACAGGGTTAAGTTTAATCCAGTTTTTTTAGGCGTTGGTTCTCTCTACCAAGGAACTGCTGGACTTACTGCCTCGTTCCACGGATATTTTTCTATAAAGCCAACCATCATTATCATAAGTTGACTCGTGATGTACTCAAGAAATATGAAATAATCTTTGTTGGCACTTTTGGTAGGAGCTACTCTTTTTCTTATTTCACATGAGACCAGGCATTTAGAGGCGACGATGAGCTAGTCCGCCTCTAGGAAGATAGTTTCAACTCGTACAAAAACGGACGTATAAAAACTTCCTCAAAATTGTATTAATTTTTTGGAATTGAACCCAAATACGGTGAGCAAACCTCTGCTACAACCCAGAGTTGGCAGTTTTTTTTCAATTAAACTCACATGGAATAATATGTTCTGGAAGAGGAACAAAATAGTGCTTCACAGTAAAGATGCACTATGATTTTAGAGGGTTGGACACTGAACTAGCTCAGTGGATGCGGAGCAACCACTTCCCCATGCGGGATTCTGTCCCAAAGGGAAGCGAATATTGCCGAGAAGACAGATCTCAGACATGACTTTACTTTTTTCTGACCAAGCGAGTGATTGATAAAAACGCATCTAGCTTAGCGGATTCCGGCAGTGGAAGCTTGTTTGAAAGAGGATGTGAAATCATCAGCGCTTACCAGGCAGAGGTCAAAATTTCCATTATTTTTACTTCGTTCAAATAAGAAATGGTGAAGAATTCAGGACGTCACTGTCAACTTAATCCAGCTTCCACCCGCTACAGAATTCCGCTGGTTTTTAAGACACTTTATTTCCTATAAACATAGATTTGAGTCAAAGCTCCCACTTATTTTTCTTCGCCCGGTAGCCAGCTAATAGCCTTAATATCTTAAGTTTCAAACGTAAATGTTTTAAATCAACCATAAATAACCAAACGATTAGCTTACAGCGCCGCTTACACCCACCCACCCACGCACACAGCTAAGCGCAGACCCCCCTACGCATGCGCCAAACTTAATAAAGTAATTTACGCACTAATAACCCAGTCAAGTGTTGAAATCTGCATGGGCAACTGTAGAATTATGGCAATTGGTGACTAAAAGCCTAACAAGCGGCCGCCTGCCTTGGGTTGTTGTTGCAGTTGCAGTTGCTGTTGCTCGTTTGTTGGTTGGCTGTTGATGGCTGTGGGGCCGCCCGCTCAACTCCCGTACAAATTGTTACAGACTTACAGCCGTGAAAAAAAAGTAGAAGAAACTAATGAATGCATTTAATTTGTTGCAAGCACTTTTGAAGCAAATAATTACACACAAACATACATACATATTAATATGCATACTGTTACACATACATAGATGTGCAGAAATATAATTTTAGTTGACGGAAAAAAATGGAATTTTGGTAGGCAAGCAAATTGACAATTTCTGTCAGCATCAACAACGCCTAGACTTGCGCTATTGACGGAGGAAATAAGTGGCGACGCGGCATGCGGCATGCGGCATGAGGGGGCAGCCCAGGCGCGGCGTGGCAGAGTCAATACTCTGAGTTGGCTCAGCAGGAGTTAAATTTTGGAAAATTTGCATTTTAATTGAATTGGCACGCATGCTGCTCAGAGCAAGTGAGTTCGCAAGCGCCCCCTTTCGGAGCAATTACGCATGCGCGCACTAGCACAGCGCTAGCTCTACAGTGTTGCAATTCGCCGTCATGTGGCTACATCGTTAGTCATCAACAAAGGCTAAGTGGTTTCCATAACTCAAATTTTTATTATTTTATTATTTTACAGAAATATTTGAGCATTTTTGGCAGAGATTAAATAAAGAGACAATGAGCGGCTTCGTGAGATTTGGGAAAGACCTCACCCTAAGTCTATCGTATGTCTTCTCAGGATTTTGTGTGCCGGAATTTCATTATAAAACCAAAGCGAGTCTTTAGAATAGAGAAACGAAACTACGGCTACTGCTGATGATTGCTCTATCCGCAATTATAGAGATGCCCGGCTGCAAAGGAACTACACCAAACATTACATTAGCAGAGCGCAAACAAATGTCGTCAAGCGCTGGGGAAGACTGGAAGATTATACGGGCAGTGACCAATAGTATGTAACTTTCGAAATAAATTCCCAAAGTCTGTCACTCAAAACAGATCACGTAGTATTATCTCAGAAATGTGTGAGCATGGCCCTCCAAAGAATGACACAAGAGAAGCAGAAACCTAAAGGAGACAACGCGTCTAACCAATCAAGCATGTAATAAATGATGTCACAGGCCAAAGCAGGAAATCAAAACTATCAACATATGGGTCAATCGAAATCAGCTAATAAGAAAAGAGAGAAAGCTTTTCGAAACGATCTAAACATGAATCAGTGGAGACTAGAGTACCAGCTTTCAATTGAATGTCTAGAAACTGGACCGAACTGTTAATATCCGATACACGAAAAAAGAATCAATTAAACAAGACCGATGAAATCTCTCGGCGCTATACCACTCTTTACCATCGAAGACCTGTGAGATCAACGCTGGAAGCAATTGGAAATATCGTGAATACCATAAGGAGTATAGAAATGACGCATCGAGGATAGCACAAGCTCGGACGAGGTGTTTTATTAACAACCACGGATATCTTAGAACACTTTTTCTAATACACACATATTTGAGCCTGATATGTAGAAGGAACTACTTTAGAGATAGAGGCTATCCGTATAAAACCTCGAAAGGACCACGACATTTTAATGTCATGTTAAAAGCTTTGCAGGGGTCATATCTCCGCCCATATCACTGGAACGTCAGTTACATTAATCACTGCGCGAGACTGAAGGTACGCGAAGAAACTTAAACGGATGATGACAAGAGAATAAATGTGATTTGACGTGTGTGATCTTAAAATTGCCAATGCAAAAAGTGAGCTTTGATTGCTGACAAAGAAACGTATTCTTTTTATAATGAACACGAGATCAAGAGCAGAGACCAGATTTGAAAAGCGTATAAAATGGCATTCTAACTTGCCAGGCTGATGACCAACATTGGAGGACCGACTTAAAAAAACCGGAAACTCTTGATGTCGGCAACACCTAATGTCCTGCTCAATGAAGCAGACTCGTGGGCAAACTTAATGAGAAAAAGGAGAAGGAGAAGAGATAGACCCACCAAAGTTTATATCGACCGCATCCAAATGACGAGCTGATTTGAATTAGCCTTGTCCTTCTGTCTTTTTAAACGATCATTTGTTAGAACCGGACAAATTTTGGTTCAAAATCCGTAAAAAAAGGGAGAAATATAAGCTCCCATACGCCGATTTTTTGAGATATGAGGTTCTGCTCAAAACTTAGTGATGATAGCATCTAGAACTGTGAAATTTGGTATTCTACACACATTTTATATGAGGTATGTTCAAAGGAAAAGTTGGATTTTTTTTTATTGCAAGGGTGTGGTGCATTATGAGTTCCCGCCAAAAGGTCGTACAGTTAATAAGGAATACTACAACGAAGTTACGCGTGAAGTAGTACGGCTCAAGCGAATCGGAATTTTGGAAAAACAAATCGTGGATTCTGCATAACGATAATTCACCAGCTCATACATCAATGTTTATTCATAATTTTTTGGCCAAAAGCAAGGCTGTAACCATGGGTCAACCACCGTATTCATCAGATTTGGCTCCCTGCGACTTTTTCCTATTCCCAAACCTAAAGAAACAAATGAAAGGAAAGCGTTTTGCCACAATTGATGAGATCAAGTCAGAATCGAAGAAAGAGCCTGATGGCCAGACCGAAAAGCACATTTCCGAAGTGCAACGAGGGTTGGAAAAAGAGTTGGCACAAGTATATTACATCCGAATAAAGTACTTTCCAGAAAGTGCAAAATCCACTTTTTCCTTTGAGCACACATCGTAAGTTGCATATTGGTAGTGAATATTAAAGAAATCGCACTACTATATCATATATTCCCCATACAATCCATTTGTTCAGATATAAGGTTTTGGGCCAAAAATCAGCCAAAAAATCATCTGGAAGCCTGAAAATTGGTATTCAGTAGACGTGAATTCATGTTCATGTTGTCACTGAAAATCATGGAATTAGAATTTTGGAATTCGCAATAAATTTTGTATGTTCAAGAAAGGTATAAAGACTGCGGAATGACCGAAGACAGACCCGCTTTCTTGTATTACTTTATTTTAATTAAATTAATTTTCTTCTTATTTTATTTATTTCATTACGATTACATGTAGAATGAATATACCACTGGAGGTTCGCCAATTTAATTTCTTCCCACCCAACACACACAAATTCTAAAATATTAAGTGTGAACTCAGCATTATGTGTCGACACGAAAGTTCTAATGAAGCAATTAAATGTATGTTTATTGTGAAAATAAATATTTATTGCGCATAATTCTCTTACTTACATGAAGAGCATGCGCGAAGATGAGCCTTTCCCTTGACCAAACTTGGCAACTGCAACAACAACGAGAATTCAGCAAACATTTCATGTTGCAACTAATTTGTTGGCATTTCCGCATGTTGCAAACAGTTTGTAAACTACAAATTGCAATTTTCTATCTGAATATGTCTTGTTGTTGTTGTTGTTGTTGTTGTTCTTTTTGTTGTTCTCATACCAGCCGCACATTTGAATTAAACATCGGCAAAAGTGGCAATAATTCGCCTTAATGTTTTGCGAAGGAAAAAAATGGAATTTTTCCTTTTTGACAATATTTGTTGTTGTTGCAGGTACAAGAATAAATGTATATCTGTGTGTTTATGTGAAGGTACATACTGTTGTCCAAAAACACTTTTGCACTTGATTACAACCGCCACAACTGTCTCGTTGCCAACTCTCTTCGCTACTGCTGCACCTACTACTGCTGCCACTTACTCGCATGCAACGGAGTGAATATATGTACATACGAGTATAGGTGTATGCTTGCTGCTGTCTTACCACCGTCTGCCACGTCGATGTGATAAATAAATTGTGGCATTAACTTGCCATATATTTTCATTATGGACGACACTGAAAGTCGTGTTTTATTTCGTCACAAGTGGATTTTCATTATGAAATGCGTCTAAAGTCATGGCAACATGTTGCTGGCTAGTGTTGGCTATGTGTTGTGTGTTGTGTTGTTGTTGTTGTTGTTGTTGTTGTTGTTGTTGTTGTTGTTGTTGTTGTTGTTGTTGATGTTGTTGTCACTGCTGTTATGCTGTTGGAAAATACTTGCTGGTCAGTGGATTGCTGGCAGTCGGCTGCTTTGGAGAGTGGCAATGAAAATGGCACCAACAACTACTACAATTTACAACAACATAAATAATAATGAAAAAAAATACAACAAAAATGAGTGGTATGAAAAAACTTGATAATAATTTAAAAAACAAAACAGCAACAACAAGAAACTACAACAAAACAAATACACAAAATTGGAAAATGAAATTAAAGAAATACTTCAACCACTTGCTTTACAACAGCAAATACAACAACCCAAAGTATGCAAAAAATCTGTAAAATACAACAAAATTTACAACAACCAACCAAACCAATTTAAACTGAAAGATTTGCAATAAATGCAACAACAACAGGAATTGTTCATCATAATTTTAATTAAAAAATTTCACGAAAACTGCAATAAGTTTAGTTGTAAAATCTACGACAAAATTACAACAGCATAAAATGTATTTCAATAAATATTTCATTTGGAAAACAGCAAAAATTTCAACAAAATTAACAACACGAATCTAAGAGAAAAAAATACAACAAAATTTACTACAACTAATCCACATAATTTGACCTAAAAATAATTGCAACAAATTCAACGATATTAATTACAACAATCTAAAATATCCATTACAAAAACCTAACATAAAACAAAATATAGAAATAATAATACTTAAATATTATGCTAGGACTGTTTGATAAGTCAGTGATTTTTTGAATTTGCCGTGCCGTTACTGTGATTACAACACTGCTCCCGCCAAATGGTATGGATTCGTAGACTGCTGTAAATTGTTGAGCAAGCTGCGCCATCTAGTTTGGCTTTGACAGCCATTGAAAGCAGACAACCTCGTGAGTTTTAAGAAAAATGGAGAAAATGAATTTCTTATGATGATTAAGCATTAGTTTTTTAGTAAAAAAAGCTATCGCTGAAACCTGATAAATAATGCGAGTACTCTGCACCAACAATTTCAATTTTTAAGAAGTGTTTTGCTGAGCTCCGTTGTAGTCGTACCAGTATAAGGGACACCGAACGTTGAAGTCGCCCAAAAGATGTCATTAAACCAGAAATCATCTATAAAATCCGTAGAATGACATTGGACGATCAAGAATAAAAGTACCTGAAGTGGCTGAGGCTGTGCACATCTAATTTGAGCGGGTACATCACATTTTACATGAATATTTGGTCATGAAAAAGCTATCCCCCCGGTGGGTGATGCGATTGTTCACACACGACCATAAGCGCAACTGCGTAATCACTTCAAGGGAGTATTTCGCGAGGTTCAACCGCAATCCAAAAAATTTCGGCCGCTTTGTCACGGTAGATGAACCATGAGACCACCACATCACACCTGATATCAAAGAACATTCAAGTCAGTGGATTTCTCTGGGTAAACGTGCACCAAAAAAAGCCAATGTGAGAACGTCGGATGCATGAGGAGCCACTCACATAAGTAAAAGGGTAAAAAGGCGAATATTATTCAAAGGTTTTGGACAGATTCGATATTGATTAGAAGCAGAAAGGACCGCATTTGGCGAAAAATGCACTGGTGCACACGTGTGTAGTCTCTATGAAAAAAAATTCATAAATTGGAAAACGAAATGCTACCCCATCCAGCATATTCTCCAGATTTAACCTGCTGACGCTCTTTCTTGTTTCCAAAATTGAAGAAAAATGCTGGGAGGTAAGGCATTCGGGTCAAATGAAGAGGTCTTCACAGAAACAAATGTTTATTTTGAGTGCCTTGAAAAAAACTTACTATTTGAAAGTAATAAAAAAAATTGAAAGAACACAGGACTAAATGTATAGGGATCTAAACGGTGATTACGTTGAGAAATGAAACGGCTATTTTTCGAAAACGATATGTAAAAGGATTAGCTGCACATTTTTTAAATTATTATTAGTTTTGGAAAAGAAGCATTCAATAAAACATTTTGAAAAATATATTATATAAATAAAAAATTACAGCAACCACAAAAGACAATAACGACAACAAAAACAATAACAATAATAATAATAATAATAATAATAATAATAATAATAATAATAATAATAATAATAATAATAATAACAACAACAACAACATCAAAAACTAATACAACAACTACAACAAAAACAACAACAACAACAACAAAAACAACAACAACAACAACAACAACAAAAACAACAACAACAACAACAACAACAACAACAACAACAACAACAACAACCGAAAATACAACAAAAAACTTTACAACCATAACTACAGCATTCAAAATATAAGCCAAAAATTCAAAAACAAATTATTAACGGCAGCAAAAGCATTATTCAGAATTTGAAAAATTACAATATTCAACAACTGCACCACAAAATGGACAACAATACTTAAAACAATGAAGCTACGGCAGCAAAAATTTAACAAAAAACAGCTGTAGCGATTAAAAATTACAACAACAAATTTATTAATAGTAATTACAACAATAAAAATTCAAGAAAGCAATTCTGTAATTCATAGCAAAAATTCTAACTACAAAAATTATAGTAAAAAATTTCATTATAAAACTTAGAAAAAATTTATCTGAAATTAAAAAAAAGATACAACAAAAAATTTAAAACCAAAACTTGAAACATCAAAGCTACGGAAATTATAATATTTCATATTTTCGAAATTAAGTTCCAATAAAAAAATTGCACCAATTAAACTTTACAACAATAACAAAGCTTTCAACAACAGCTACAAATAGACATACTGCGACTAATAGACATACATTTGTACATATATGGCAATCAAATTGTATATACAACAATGACAAAGACACTGATCGTTGACGCAACAACCACCAAAAAAACAACACCAAAAACAATAAAGCATAAACCACAAGCAGACTGTCAACAATAATTTTGCGTTGGCATGCGTTGGTGAAATTATTGTCATCAACATTTTGTTGTTATTTTTGTTATGTATTTTTTTTTTTGTATTGTATATTCTCCGACTTTGACAATTTTTCTACTATTTTTTGTAATATAATTTTTTTTGTTTCCTTTTTTTCACTTAAATTTCTAATTTCGACTTTTTTTCCATTGATTTCTTTTTCTGACCGGCTTCCACACATGCTTGGGCACCAACAACAACAACAACAGCGGCGCATACACATATCAGCAACAACAGCAGTAGCAGCGTCAGTGCGTGTGTGGCAATTGCTGGAGACAACAGGTCCACCTCAACAACTCAGCTCCTTACTGTCATTCGTCGCATTGTTGCCATTGGGTGGTGGTTGTACCGTTGTTTCGTAAGTTTTTTTTGCTCTCACTTGCTCCGCCTGAACCCGGTTGTTCGTTGGTTGGTTGGTGCGTTGGTCCGTGTTGGCTTGTTGGTTGGCGACTTACTTTCGGTTACCGTGCTGGATGTCAATGCTTCATTTCTCTTGTCATCTTAAGTTGATTGCAAATTACGAGCATGTGTCAACCCAGAGCGGATTCAGATGCGATTGCGGCGAGTGTGTGCGCTGATGTGGCTGGAGCAAAGGTGCATATGAGTAGTGAGTTTTGTAGGGAGCTTGTCGGACGGTCCGTATAGGATTCGTGGGTAGTTTTTATTATTGTTGTTGTTGTTGTCTTTTGTTGTTTTTGTCATTATTGCAGTTGGAATTTGCAACAATTGCCGCATTCAATGGCCGGTGCAACATCAACGCATGCCTATGCTCCGCTCTTATTACTGTTGTTATATTGGTTGTTTTTGTTGTTGTTTATTTTTTATTTGCTATATGCTCGCTGAATTTACAACTTAACACTCCGCCATGCGGCGGCTAGTGTAAATTTATACATTTCGACATGGGGTTAAGCGTTCATTAGGCGCACACGCGTAAGGTTACTGGGTTGGGTTGAGTGGCTGGCAGCGAGTAGCTGGTGGCATACGTGCTTTTTTACAAGTCCACACAAGTTTTTACATGCAAATTTATCAACATTGGCCTGTTTACGAGTGATCTTTTCTCAAAAAGTTCAAAAATTTTCTATGCCACACACACGTGAAGTGTTATCTTCTTTCAAGTTCCTTCTTCTTCGCTTCCGTCAATTACAATAGGAGCGCTGACGGTGCCCTAAAATTGTTAGAAACCCTCCTCTGATTGATTTAATTTATAATATTCACCGGAAAAATATGTTTCAGTGCAACTCAATTGCCAGAACAGTTTAATAGCCGAGCTCCAGAGGTGTTTAAAGGATTGAAAGAACTCTTCTCGAAATGTTCAGACTTATTATTAAGAAAAATAAATTTCTCTTTTCTAGTGAGCTCCACCCTTCATCTGACTCCCATACTTAACTTTATTGTATTTATAAATAATAATAGAAAACAAAACACATACTCCGGCTCTTTGACTCTATACGAAAAAGGCAGTGTAGTCCAGTTTCCTTCATCCAAGGCAGCCAAACTCCCCAACGGATCGACATATCAGGGAACCAATACACTTAAGAATGTCATTAATCAAATTCAAAATTTGTCTTCGATCTACTGTGTGATAAGTGTTTCTCTTATTCAATTACTTGAAGAGATAGCCGAACGATGCTGAATCTTTTACAGAAATCATAAAATTTATATCTTCGGTGGCCCAAACTGTTAGAAGGTACCAGGTAGGCAAACAAGAACAAGAGAGCGACAAAAAAAATTTGGTTTACAGTTACTCTAGATCCAAATATCAACTCGGAGCGCATAGATCACGTCTTTATCGAGCTTACCTACTCTTATTCCATACAGTATTTTTGAAACGTCCGCGGTAGGAAGTAGTGAATGACCGCCGAGAGGATTGAATGAATCTGGTCTTACAGACAGTATTCTAAAACTTGATTCGACTTGCATGGGCAGGCCACTTAAGGTAGTGAGGGGCTTAACTGAATCACCAATCAGTTCTGTCACGGCTGGCGGTAACGTAACTCATGCTCTAGACCTGTGCTTCCGCCAGTTAGTATACCAAGAAGAAAAAACGAACGACACTCTCCTAATCCAAGACGTAACATATACACTGCCCATTGGACAATTTGCTGGCAAAGGATAATATCGCATGTCTTATAACGGAGCCTTGACAACACCGAGCACCCTCAGTGAGTAACTGTGGCCTTACCGTGGAAATGGGATGCTGCTGCGGTGGACTTTTGTAATTCAACGCAGACTATATAGACCAACGGGTCCGCCTCGATGGACAAGTACTACGAAAATTAATAAAAGTAACAACAACAATAACAATAAAAACAACAAGGAGTAGAGAAATATGGCAAGGAGGTATCTAACTTGAGTCCATAGACTCCGACATAGATACCATAACTTCAGAGAGCTCAGCGAGGGAAAGTAAGATTTTAGCTTTGCAAAAGAGACTGAGACAGAGTAAAAGACTGAAACTTGCAGACAAAGCTTAGCATATCTTTACAGATGCTTCTAAATTGAACGGTGAATTTTACTGCGTCCGACCGGAGGGAAGAAAGTCATTCAGATGGCCAAATCCCAGCTGTAACTTCTGGGCCGAAATATTTATTAAAAGATGATGACAAACCTACTGTGGGGTACTAACCTACACAGAAGAAAAATTCATATTTACATATATAAATAAAAAGAAGCCATTAGGGTCCTACTTTCATATAGCACGAAGTCGGTAGTGGCTGTGCTATGTAACAGGCGATCAAAAGTCTGGAGGAGGGAAGAAAAGTCCACCTTTTAGTGGATACCAATGAAAGTATGGGGTTTACCAGTCCAAAACAACGCTCTTGAATCGACAAGCTGATAGACTTTGCAAACGAAGAAATGGATAAAGAGCAGCGTAAATTATGCGAAAAACATATGACGCAAAGCTTACTAAGATCTTAATAGCGACAAGGGACTTCAGACTTCAGGCTGCTGGTAGGATTATTATATATATATTTCGCTTCCCCTTCCGTTAAATACTCTTAATACCAACTCATCGGATGTCGTCATCGTCTATGCATAAAGTAGGACTGGAATGATTAGTGACTTATGGATTGTGGTTCTTGTTAGTGGAGAGAGGTCTTCTCTTCTCAATTTCCTACGCAGTCCAAAGTAGCATTTGTTGGTAAAAGAGTTTCTATGTTGGATTTCAAGGCTAACAATGTTGTTGGCTCTCTGTGAAACACATATCGAGCAAAACATTGATTTTTTCTTCCGATCAATTCAAATTGAATACAATTTTCTTTGAGGCAGGGGTGATTTACTGCGCTAGGTGGCGCATTAGTCTAGTTTTGGAGAAAATCGATATAAACAGCGAGGAAGACGAGTCTGTAATGCTAAATTTGTAATTATTCCAAAATTAGGTTTTTTAATTTTTTTCTAATATTTTTTTAGTAGCACATTCCATCTCAAACCTCGAAATTCAATTTTGAATTCAAAAAAATCCCTCAAAAAAGTACCAAAAATCATTTGTCATTGAACCATAATAAATTCACAACAAACAAACAGAACAAACAGGAAATAAAATCTTCTTAAAGTTCAATCAAATCAAACAAAGTACCGAGAAGCGCTGTCTGTATGTCTGATTTCAAAAAAAAAAAAAAAAAAAAAGTAAGAAAACCCTCATCCAGCTGATCTCAGTGCCAATGTACGCATGCACCTGAAAGCGCAATGAACTTACTCAATCGAACGCAACATCGAACACCGCGGCGAGTAAGAACCATGCAGACAATCAGACGACAGACAGGCCGGTCAATAGCCCGCCTACACGTTGGGTGTACGAGGAGTGATGTACGAAAATTGACTGAATTTCTACTATTTATTCCTTTTTTTTGCCACCCAAAGTAAAGCCAATGAACGGACGGAGGCCACAAGTGTCTGTTGTAGCCGGTTGGGTTAGCAGCCTACGGAGGGTAGCCAGTCAAGAAAAAATGTTAATATATAAATTGCAGTGTTAGTAACGGGAAAAAATGCAGTGAACAAAGTCGATATGTACATACATATGACTATAGACACGGAGTATGTATGTAGAGAAACCAAGTTGTAGTGAAGACGATCAAACAAATTTGATTTGCAAATTATTTCAGCGTATTGCTACACGGCTCGGTTGAGACGGGTGATAATGAAGAGAGCAAACCATTTGTATGATATAATTTTTTTTACTCTAATTATTATTACGTTTATTCTTTGGCAAAAAAACCCATAATTTGATGTGGCCTATTTGGAAACTACGGCCGGAATCTGGTAAAAACCCGACTTGCCAAATTTTAATAAAAAAAAAAAATTAGAACTCGTGATGAGAAGAAATTCATCATTTTCTCTACTGGCAGAGCTCTCTTTCAGAGCTGGACTCTCAGAGCGCATTAGATTAAGCTTTTTTGTAGATAAGAGTAAAGTGATCTTCCTCTTTATATATTTCTAAATCAGCTTATTCTTCTATAACTGCCAAACCTATTCTTTAAGAATTAAAGTATACTTACACCCGCCAATTATCTGAAGCAGTTAAGTTTTATTGAGTCTGGCGTTCACAGCAGTCAATTAATTAAATTAAAACAATCAGTGCATCACCTGCCCGTTTGTACTTAAATTTTGGTGAAAAATTTTCTATGTACAAAATATTATCGAACTTAATACAATACCACATATATACATATATGTATGCAAAGGGTGATCCATTTCGAGATTCACTACTTTTTAAAGCAAAAAACACAGAAAATTCAAACTTAATGCGAAAGGTTTATGATCATTCTAAATAACATTCTTTGGCATTTATTTTTCGAAGATTATCTTTTTCAAATGTTGACCGCGGCTACGTCTCAGATGGTCCATCCGTTGAGCTCAATTTCGGATGACCTCTTCGAGCATTTTGACTGGTAACTGGCGCATGACACGCATGATGTTTTGCTCCAAGGCCTGAAGCGAAGCGGGATTGTCCGCATAGACTTTAGACTTTACATATACCCGCAGGAAAAAGTCTAACGCTGTGATAGCACACGATCTTGGTGGCCAATCGACCGGCTCAAAACGTGAATTTATCTGCTCACCGAAGTGTTCTCTCAATAAATCCATTGATTTTATGTGTGAGAAATGGCGCCGCCTTATTCACCTTGTTGAAACCAAATGTTGCGAAGATCACAAGCTTTAATTTCAGGCATCAAATGGCGCGATAACGGTCGCCATTGACGGTTCCATTCTCACCGGCATCATTTTTGAGGACATATGAACCGATGATTCCACCGGCTCACAAACCACACCACATCTTAATTTTTTCTGGATAAAATATCAGCTCTTAAATCTCTTCAGGTTCCTCTTCTTCCCAAATGTGGCAACTTTGCTTGTTTACGTAGCCATTGAGCCAGAAATGGGTATCATCGCTGAACAAAATTTGGCTCGAAAACGTCGGATCTTCCTGAAATTTTTCAAGAGCCCATATAGCGCGCCAATGTCGCTTGGGAATGTCGAGCGGCTTCAGTTCTTGCACAAGCTGTATTTTTTACGCTTCCAATTTAAGAACTCGACTTAAAATGCGCAAAGTCGTTTCGTACGTCAGTGCGAGTTGTTGCGAACGGCATCAAATCGACTCTCCACGGTCTTCCTGTACATTGTCAGCCACGACCGCTATATTTGCTTCACTGCGTGTTGTACATGGTCTATTCGGTCGTATATTATCCAGTAATGAATGCTGGGTCTCAAGATGGGTGAGGGTGTTGCGAATAGTACGCCCAGTAGGCCGATTATATTGATCATAAGTTGAGTTCCTTACTCGGTGGATATGCATATAAGCAAAATGGTCGCTTTTGGGGCTCTGAGAATCCTCAAGTAATTGAAGAGAAGCCATTACACCCAAAAAAAACAAAACAAAACTTACTGTCTGGTAAGCTCTATGATGCGGAAGTGTGAAAGGATCTTACTTCATTGAAAGCGATAGCGGCGATATTGTCGCTATCAATTCGGAGCATTACGGAACGACTTAGAGAATATGGTGCCACATGCGACTCAACACGGGCGAATATGGCTGTATCGTGAGGGAAATTTCACAATCTACTCGTTGAAACATTATTTTTGAAATAATATTAAATTTATTATTTTAAAATTTGTCTGAGAACATAATTCCAAATCAAAAAATTTTGAAATTAATTTTAAAAATAAATATTTTTTTTCTTAATAAATGGCTATGGAGTATTTAATTAAAAAAAAAATTTTGAAATATGTTACAGAATATTTTCAGTATTTGTTTTAAAATTGAATCATACTAATTAATTTCTTAGGGTTTTCCTTTGAAGACACTTCATGTAAAGCTTAATCGAAAAACAAAAATTTTGGCGAGGCGCCTCACCCATTTCCTTCACAAAGCGCAGCCCTTTCGTGTTGAGCAACGCAAACAATGAGCACATGCTCGTAACCGACTAGGAATTAAAAATCCTGTTACAAAACCAAAAATGTTAGTTACGTGCCAACATCCCCCGCACAAAGCACACACACATACACACACTCGCACTGAAAATCGTTTTAAATTGAACTGAAATGTATGCAAATCATTTTGGCAAACTGCATTAAAGAAATTTTAACATTTAACATTTTACTGCTGCTGCTGTTGCTGTAGTTGCTGCTGTTGTTTTTGTGCTAGTCGTCAATTTTCGCACAGTCACATGTAGCACATGTTGCAGGAAGGCATGGAGGGGAAGCCTACAACAAAACGAAATTGGCTCAATAGTTCAAACAACAGTAACAGAAATATCATATAAACATACACACACACACATGCATACATGCACACATAATATATACATTCGTGTGCATTTAAATGCGGCACATCCCGACGAACATGTGAGGCGCACATGATTACTTACCTACGTACGGTACATTTGTACAAACAAACACATCTCCATTGGTGCACATGTGGCTTGGTGTATCAGCTTCAGCTTCAGCTTCAGCTTCACTTTTGTCTATTTATTGTAACGAATGCAAGCACCTACATACAAATTCGCCAACAACAACAATTGCCATACAAATATATTTTATTTACAAGCAACAATAGTTAGCAGAAAAATAACAATTGACGACGTACGACGGACGACACACCCAAACAAATGGTACGAGTTGCACATGTATGCATGTATGTATGTATGCATCTATGTATGTATGTATGTGAGTATGAAGTCGTTACGTACGAAAATTCGTGAATACAGTACCTTTTTCTATGCGCTCAAACTCAGCGAAAAGGCAATGGCCTGCCTGCCTGCCTGCTGCTGCTGCTGCTAGCAATTGGGAAATCTCGCGAACGCATTGTGGTGAAAACTTTCAGGCTTTCACGCCTAACCTAACCTAACGCCTTCGCCTTATATCATCAGAATGAATTAGTGCGATTTATTTTGCACGCCGCACATACATACCATATATGTATATACATACCGTACGTATGTGTGTGTGTGTGTATGTGTGTGTGTGTGTGTGTTTCACATTTTGACTTTTGCTTGCTTGTTGAAAATTGAAAGGCATTTGAATGAATTGCAGCGTCAAAGCGTCAACAGCAACAGTACATATGTATGTGCATAGAGTGAGACTCAGAATAACAATAGTAGAACAACAATAACAATAACAATACATATGTATAAATAACTGCCACTATGTTAATTCTAAAAGTGCACTTTCGTTTGTTGTGCCACTAAAAGTTCAATCGCATTTCGAAAATATATTGAGAATAACCAAATGTATATATAGTACGTATGTATGTAAGTAAGTAATACTTGTGTAAGCGAGCAGATATTTATCTGCATGTGTAAGCACATGTGTAAGCAAGCAAAGAAATGCAGCAAACCCAAATGTAGTATTTTGGAAAAAAAAATTGTATTTCTATTTGGTTTAGTACTTACATATGCGGCTACATAGTATTATTTTTATATTATTAATTTATTTCATTTTTTTAACTTCATTCTATTATATTTTATTTCACTTAATTTTATTTTATTTTATTTATTTCTATAATTTATTTATTTTTTTTATATTAAATTTTTGAACTTTTTTTTACCAATTTTATTTAATTTTTTATTTTCATTTATTTAAATTTATATTTTGTACTTACTTATTTTAATCTTTTATTTTATTTTTTTATTTTTTATTTTTTTTTTATAACGTTTTGTTTTACTTTTTTATTTTTCATGCCTTTATTTTATTTATATTTTTGACTTTATTTTATTTTATTTATATAACACTTTTCATTATTTTTATTTTATTATATTTTATTTTATTTTATTTTATTTTATTTTATTTTATTTTATTTTATTTTATCTCTGTGTTTTTATTTTATTTATTTTTCATTTATTTTATTTTGCTTTATTGACCTTTTAACTTATTTTTTATTGTATTTTATTTCTATTTTTATTTTTATTTTATTTACTTTATATTCATAAATTTTTTTTGTGTATTATTTTTTTAACGTATATATTATTGATTTTTATTGAATGTTATTTAGATTAATTTTATTTTATTTTTAATTTAATTTAATTTCATTTTATTTTCTTTTATTTAATTTTTTTTTTGTATTTTTTTATTTTTATTATTTTTATTTTTTATTTTTTTTTTATGTCATTTTGTTTTATTCTATTTCGTTTACTTGGCTTTTTATTGTATTTAATTTTTTTCTTTTATTGATTTTTTTTGTTATCATTTTAATATATTTTTTCTACCTTTTTTGTTTTAAATCAGCTTTTTATGGTCATAATTGAAAGAAGTTGAACCTAACAACATCTGGTTCCAACAAGACAGGGCTACGTGTCACACAGCATGTGCTGCAACCGAATTATTGCGAGAAACTTTAGGAGATTCGATTATTGCAAGAAATTGTGACATTGAATGACCCCCAAGAAGTGTGTAATGCAACACCATTAGACTACTTATTGTGGGGTTATTTGAAGTCATTGGTCTTTAGCAATAAACTAGACTCTCTTGAAGTTTTAAAAGTCAATATTGAACGTACTATTCATAACATTTGACTTGATTTAGTGGAAAAGTGCTCAAAAATTGGGTTAATCGAATTCGTTCCTGCAAGAGCAGTCATGGAGACCACTTGAATGATGTTATATTCAGAACTTAATTGTATCGATTGTACTTCACATTAAAAAAAAAAGAATTTGAATTTCCTTAACACTTAGCATGTTTATTTTTTAAACAAATCATATCACTCTTATTGGAAAACCCTAAATATTAACTTTGGTCCAGAAGTAGAAGAGATATACCCACCGAAATTTATACCGATCATATGAGAATCACGAGCTAAATCGGTGTCCGCCATGTCCGTCTGTCGGTCTGTCTGTTTCTACGCGAACTAGTCCTTAAATTTTTGCGATATTTCAACCCAACTTGGTAGAAAGATGCACTTATACGTTTAAACGATCAAAAGTGGAAACCGGCCAAATCGGACTGCTATATCATATATACGATCGATTTTGCAGATTTGAAATTCCGGGTCATCAACCCGTCAAAAAAGTACCCATATATAACTGCATATTAGAGCTCCAGATGCACGGCTATCAAGCGCTACGAGCAGCTCGAAGCTCGCTCGATACTCGCTCAACTACTCAACAGAACAAAAATAAAAAATATTTAATTTTGTTTGTCAAAGTTTCTTTGGCGTTTCAATGATTTTTGCACTTTGCATAAATAAATTTAAAATGAGTAAAAAATTGTTTTAAGAAAAAAGTCTAATTTTTTGTCAAAATACTCGAAATGCTCGTGCTCGGCTCGAATTTTTTTCGAGTAATGAGCAATGAGTAGGCGTTCGTTGCTTATATGCTCGCACTACTCGAAAATGTTTGAGCAAAAATCTGGAGCTCTACTAAAGGGTGTTTTTTATAGAGGTATAGAACTTTAAATTGCAATAAAACAACGATGGATTATTCGATTGACATGAATTTTATTTATCCGAAAGATAATCTTGTGGCATTACATTTTAAATATGATTTCTGGCACACGACCGCCACGGCTGGCGCTGATGTAGTCCAATCTGGACGTCCAATTTTCGATGACTTTTTCCAACATTTGTGGCCGTATATCGGCAATAACACGGCGAATGTTGTCTTCCAAATAGTCAAGCGTTTGTGGCTTATCCGCATAGACCAATGACTTTACATAGCCCCACAGAAAGTAGTCTAGCGGTGTTGAATCACAAGATTTTGGAGGCCAATTCACAGGTCCAAAACGTGAAATTAGGCGGTCACCAAACGTGTCTTTCAATAAATCTATTGTGGCACGAGCTGTGTGACATGTTGCGCCGTCTTGTTGAAACCACATCTCCTGGTTATCATGGTTATTCAATTCAGGAATGAAAAAGTTAGTAATCATGGCTCTATACCGATCACCATTGACTGTAACGTTCTGGCCACCATCGTTTTTGAAAAAGTACGGACCAATGATTCCACCAGCCCATAAAGCGCACCAAGCAGTCAGTTTTTCTGGATGTAATGGTGTTTCAACATACACTTGAGGATTACCTTCACTCCAAATGCGGCAGTTTTGTTTGTTGACGTAGCCATTCAACCAGAAGTGCGCTTCATCGCTAAACAAAATTCGCTTATGAAAATCGCGATACGTTTTCCGCACAGAACCATTATTTTCGAAATAAAATTGGACTATTTGCAAGCGTTGTTCAGGCGTGAGTCTATTCATGATGAATTGCCAAACCAAACTGAGAATAAGTCACTTGACAGCTGTTAAATCGGTCGCCATCTTGAAAAGTAATGCCAACTTAAAGTTTTATACCTGTATAAAAAACACCCTTTACTTATCATGACATATGACGTCTCTTGCCTTCAGCCAACCATACACATGCTGTAAATATAGTAATCTGTCTGTGGGCCCAGTGTGTAGCCTGAATCTCGTTTGCATTACTACGCTATAGTTTTCAGCAAAATCTATTTGCAATATTCCTTCGTCACTGGCTATACTTTCTTTCACCTCATTACAAGTAAATGTGTCAGATTGAACTCTTTTTATATAAGTAAATACATGGCTCTTAAAGCGAGGGTCTGGTTCACTTAACTCTGCAAGCGCTTCCTCGATTGTGCCTACCACTGATGTTAATTTAGGGCGGCCATCGATCTCAGCCCATTGTTTCCAGCAAGAGGATTTATTCAAATCCAAAATATGGATATTTTTTAGAATATTTTTAATTTCTTTTATGCATCGGCTGCATTCTCCAAACATACATTGCTCATTAGTTATATCACAACAAATTTTCTGTAATAACTCGGTACCAGTAGGAGGGAAATCTGTTATCTTCTTGCTTATTCTTTCTCTCAAGTAATTAAAATTGGCATGGTACTTACAGACACACACACGTTGTGAGGCATTTGACTAGTTAACAGTACATTTTCAGGGCGAAACTCATAAAATTTAGAAATTTTTATCTCAACTTGAGGGTTTTCATTTTTGAAGAGGAAGCAAGCTTCCCTAATGGTCATATTCATATATGACGCTTCGAAAATGGTACCTTTTCCCAGTTGCTATATCCTTTATTAATTTAACATCTTTTCTCCTCGTGGCCTGATGACTAAGATCATCACGCTGGTAAAAATGTATGATTAATTTTTTAATTTCTTCAGAAATGACACGCTTGCAAGTACTTTCCTTATAAGGTTCAGTAAATAGGTGAGTGGGATCATCCACTTTTTCATGAACGATCTTACGAATAACCGCTTCTTTCTTCCTCGGACTACAGGGTAGTATTTTCTTTACCTTACTTAGAGCCTTTCCCAATGTCTGGATACAAGACTATGATCCCAAATACAGGCGCGGATCTACCTTTACGGGTGCCGAAGGTCTTTTTTTTGTTTTGCCGGTACAGCCTTTGCCTTTCTCCTTCTTTTCTTTGATTTTCGTTTTGCAATGTTTTGGATGCAGCCACCTTCTCCTTCATTATTTTACGCTTCATCTGCTCCTTTATCGCAGCAGGTGTTGCGAATAAACTGCGAAATTTAGAATACATAGAATTGTATAGAATCGAATAGTTCGTAGATTGATCGAAACGGAACGTAACGCAGAATACGGAATCCGCGGAATGGAGAAAATTTAGATTCACGTCGAAATGCAGAACAGGTTTTATATCATTTTATTTCTTTATTTCTATTTTATATTAAATTACATTTTTTTATATTTTTTTCTTTTAGTTTTATCGTATACTCGTATTTGTTATCTCTTTTATTTCGTTTTGTTTCGCTTTTCTTTTTTATTTAACTTTTTTTGACTTGCTTTTGTTTGATTTTTTTTTTATAACCTCAAAATATTCTATCTCTCGAAATATATCACTGACTGATCGTGATTTACCGTTTTAACTCAGCAAAGAAAACTCATATATATGAATATTAAATACAATTTGAATACAGAAAACTTCAGTTTATAAAAATGTTTTCTAATGGCATCTCCATAACATCAAATTTAACTGAAAAGCAATGTGAGAAATCAAAGTGAAAATCGAAAGTGACAGTAATCAATCATTGTCGAGTCAAAAAACATAATTGAAAACCAATGCGATTTGTCTGCCTGCCTACAGTTCAACTGCCATCACACAAGTCAGTGCCAAGCAGACAGCTCAAGAGTTGAATATGTTTGATGCGAATGGAGATAAGAGACTTCCAAACTTCAAATAAAGCAACAACAGCAACAACAACAACAACAACAAATGCTATGATAATTTCACAGCATGCCAAACAATATGATTAGCATAAGCAATAAAAATCTTTCACTTTGTCCGTCCATCTATCTGTGTGTCTGTCTATCTGTCTGTCTGCTTAAATATGTATAGCATCTCTCGGCATGTCATGGCATGGCAAGCACAACAACACGTTCTCTGTGATTGGAGGATTGTGCCCACCACCTCGAGCGCTAAGCGCAGCTCGGTGATTTGCAGCTTACTTTGCAATTCAATGTGACAACAAGAAATAAAGATGACAACAACGACAAAAACAACAACAACAACAACAACATTTATGCCTAAGCAAAATACTTCATGTTTGGCGACAGACAAGCAGCCGCGCATTCATCCAAACCTCAGTGCAGCTCAAAGTATATACATGCATACGTAGACCAGCGGATTCTGCACAATCAGGGCGATGAGGAGAGCATGTCAGCATGGATGCGTTGGTGTTGCAAGCAATAGTTGTTGTTGTTTTTTTTTTTCTTATAAAATAGTAAAAATTTCTCTAAGAAAGTTCGAGTGCGAGCAACGCACGCATTTCGTCATTATTTCTGACTTCGTAAGCATCTAAATTACCATTCTGTGTAGCTCAGAGGTGGCAGCTCATCACGCATAGCTTCTGCGTCATCTCAGCATTGCAGCAATAAGAAATTCATCGAAATCCAGAGCGAAGAGCTGTGAAAAGCCAATGAACGCACGTATGGGAAGAAGCTCAAGGATTTTCACATCAAACAATAGCCAATCACCGTTAACCAGCAGCAACAATAATGCAGCGAATAATTATTTATTATTGTGCGCAATCGTGTAGCTGGCTTGTGTGAGCCTTAAAAAATTGCTAAAGCAACGTCAGCGACTGTAAAACAATTATAATTTCCTTATCATGCTAATTGCGCTCGCACAATATGATGAGGGCTAGACACAGAAGAACTTTAAGAAAAATAAAGCAGAAGAGGCAAAGCTGAGAGGGTATATATTTTATTTATTGACCTTTCGAAGCTCTAATTCAGCAACATCCAGTACTTTGGCACTCTGAATGAGGTATCCCCACCCAAAACAATCTTTCTGAACTCATCAACAGCCTCTTCAGGTATGGAAAAACGTTGAGCTCTAACTTTATTTTTTATGTACGGGAATAAAAAGAAGCCATTCGTTGACAGGCCAGGACTATATGCTGGATAATTCATAAAATCGATGCTTTGAGTGCTCAAAAATGCAGTGAGAGCTCGCATTGTCGTGATGAAGAGTGATCCGCCTTCGGTGGTTGGTTTTCCTCATTGTTGAAAGACAACTGGCAAACAAATGACCACTCAGTATTTACTGTTCTGTATTTTTCTAGTGGTATTGTTGCGACATAAACAGTTTTTCCAAAAAAAAAAAAAAAAAAAAAAAAAAAAAAAGGCAGCCATATACTAGGAAATGCTTCGTGTGCGAACAACTTTTGTTGAATTTGACTCGTTTCGAAACACTTTTGCAGTCGTCTGTTGTTTACTACGTTGGTACGAGGTACGAAGCAGGTACAGGTAACTCCCTCCATAATCCATCACCTATCACGATGTCATAGACGTGTTTGGAAGCACCGCTGTCGTATGTTATAAACATTTCTTTAGGCCATTCCTCTCGAACTTTTTCTAAATGATTTCCAAATTGTGCGGATTCCAACATGAACAAATTTTTTTTGCAATCAAATGTTCATGCAATATTGAATGTGTGCTGGTCCCAATAATACCTATAGTAGTTGTCTCAATATCACCATAAGTCACTTGCCGATGTTGCAATATCAATTTGGGCACAGCATCAAAAGTTGCCGAAACAACAACGAGCTCGATTGAATTCACCATACCATCGTTAAGCTCTGGTCTTTGATGAAGCTTCATTGCCAAAAAATTATTTAAGTCCATCGATGCACTATTGCTGAGTTAATCCACGTCGAAAGTTGTAAAAAATAATCGCGCGAAAATATTCGGGTCTATAATTGTAGCACAATAAGCTCTGGTATGACAAGCATAATTTTTTTCCAATTAGATCAGCCCACATCCTGGAAATCATCGTTCATATAAATCGAAAAAAAAACTATAATTTCGAATAGTTCGCTTACTGGTTGACTTCCCGGAAAGAAAAGTGGTGTTCTTGCTAATATAATTCCCATATTATTTTGATATATTATATATAAAGGGTGTTTTTTATAGAGGTATAGAACTTTAAGTTGCAATAAAACAACGATGGATTATTCGATTGACATGAATTTTATTTATCCGAAAGATAATCTTGTGGCATTACATTTTAAATATGATTTCTGGCATATGACCGCCACTGCTGGCGCGGATGTAGTCCAATCTGGACGTCCAATTTTCGATGACTTTTTCCAACATTTGTGGCCGTATATCGGCAATAACACGGCGAATGTTGTCTTCCAAATGGTCAAGCGTTTGTGGCTTATCCGCATAGACCAATGACTTTACATAGCCCCACAGAAAGTAGTCTAGCGGTGTTGAATCACAAGATTTTGGAGGCCAATTCACAGGTCCAAAACGTGAAATTAGGCGGTCACCAAACGTGTCTTTCAATAAATCTATTGTGGCACGAGCTGTGTGACATGTTGCGCCGTCTTGTTGAAACCACATCTCCTGGACATCATGGTTATTCAATTCAGGAATGAAAAAGTTAGTAATCATGGCTCTATACCGATCACCATTGACTGTAACGTTCTGGCCACCATCGGTTTTGAAAAAGTACGGACCAATGATTCCACCAGCACATAAAGCGCACCAAACAGTCAGTTTTTCTGGATGTAACGGTGTTTCAACATACACTTGAGGATTACCTTCAACCAGAAGTGCGCTTCGTCGCTAAAATGGACGTAGTGCGCGATACGTTTTCCGCACAGAACCATTATTTTCGAAATAAAATTGCACTATTTGCAAGCGTTGTTCAGGCGTGAGTCTATTCATGATGAATTGCCAAATCAAACTGAGAATAAATCACTTGACAGCTGTATAATCGGTCGCCATCTTGAAAAGTAATGCCAACTTAAAGTTCTATACCTCCATAAAAAACACCCTTTATAATTACCATATTATTTTGATATATTATATATAAATATATTTTGAAATATATATATACTTTAATAAACTCTCAGGCGCACTTTTACTTCTTGTTCTATTCTTAAATGTTACTGAATTCTGAAGTTTGACTAAAGTTCCCCAAAAATTAGACGTTTTGTGAGAATTTCCCTTGGGCATTTTCAAAGGCCAATTCAGAATAGTATCAACACTATTAGTCTGATAGGGTATTGCTTAAGCGATTTCAATTCATATTAACTTAAGTTGCTTATTTTTTGTTGTAGTTTACCAGCAGGTTTTCTACTCGGTTTGCAAACCTGATCTCTGAGAGCACGAATCAGCGACTCGACATAAGGGATCTGTGGAACGAAATAGCAAATTCCTTGCTTACCGCTGCTTCGAAAACAATTGCTTTTTAACAATACCAGAAAAACAGCTCGTACGATGAGGAATGTCGAACTGTAGTGGAGAGACAGCAGACTGCCTATCTCGCAACTTTGCGATCGACGACAACAGGTGCGGGGTGGGATAGATACCAAGAGCTGAAGAGGGAAGCGAGACGCATTTACAGACGAAAAAAGAAAGAGCCCGAAATGCGTGAGTATGAAGAGCTTTGGAAGCTGGCCAACAAGGGTAATGCTCCAAAATTCTATGAGAAGATGCGACAACTTACAGAAGGTTTCAAGACCGGAACAAACTCGTGTAGGGACCATGGAGGTTATCTGGTGGAGAGAACACTTCTCCAAAACGTGCTCAATGGCAGTGAAAGTGAAAACCCCGGAGATGGCGAGCCCGAAATGCATGCATCAGCTTCTTTGCAAAATATGATCGGACGAAAGCATGCCTCACGATTGGAACCTAAGTGTGCTCTGCCCAATCCAAAAAAACGGAAACCCCACGGTCCGCGCCAATTATCATGGGAGTTTCTTTAATATCGTATATAAGGTCCTACCTAACGTATTGTGTGAAAGACTAAAGCCCACCGTCAACCAACTGATCGGACCTTATAAGTGTGGCTTTAGACCTGGCAAATCCACCATTGACCGGATATTCACCATGCGCCAAATCTTGGAGAAGACCCGAGAGAAAAGAATCGATACACACCACCTATTTATCGATTCTAAAGCTGCCTTCGACAGGACGACAAGGAACTGCCTCCACGCCGCTATGCATTGATATCTCCACAAAATTCATACGACTATGTAAACTGACCCTGGATAATACCAGAAGCGCAGTCAGAATTGGGTAGGACCTCTCCGAGCTGTTCGATACCAAACGAGGTTTCAGACAAGGAGGCTCTTTATCGTGTGATTTCTTCAATCTGATACTGGAGAAAGTAATACGAGCTGCAGAGCTAAATAGACCAGGTACAATCTTCTATAAGAGTGTGCACTTGTTGTCGTATGCCGATGATATTGATATAATTGGTCGTAACAACGGCACTGTAAGTTCTGCGTTCCTCAGATTAGACAAAGAAGCGAAGCGAATGGATCTGGTAGTGAGCGAGGGCAAGACAAAATATCTCCTGTCATCAAATAAAGAGTCATCGCACTCGCGACTTGTCTCCCACGTCACTGTTGACAGTCATAACTTCGATGTCGTAGATAATTACGTCTATCTGGGAACCAGCATTAACAACACCAACAATGTCAGCCTTAAAATCCAACGCAGAATGACTCTTGCCAACAGGTGCTACTTTGGACTGAGTAGGCAATTGAAAAGTAATGTCCTCTCTCGACGAATCAAAGCCTAACTCTTCAAGTCGCTCATCCTTGCCGTTCTGACATATGGTGCAGAAGCCTGGACGATGTCGACAGCCGATGAGTGGGTTTTAGGAGTTTTCGAGGAAAAAGTTTTGCAGAAGATTTGTGGTCCTTTGCGCACTGGCAACATCTGATTTTGGTATCGTTCGTCAGGAAGGAAGGTGCGTCGAAGAATTTTCCACGTTCCCTGAAATCAGCATTCACTTCTACGAGCCTTAGTATCCCAATATCTACCAAAAATATATAATAAAATAAAACACTGAAGAATAAAATAAATAAATAAAATAAAAACAATCGGAAATAATCACGATGACCTCCAAGAATAATTGTCGAACATTTGAAAGCTTTCTTCAAAGAGCACACAGCTGGAGCATGTAGTTTGGAGTTTTGAAGAAATTTTAAAGAAATTTGTAAACCATCAACGAACGATATCGGCAATGAATTGGCGAATGGCTGGCTGACTGACTTGGCTAACTGATTGTGTGATTGTGTGAGGGAGTGAGTGAGTGAGTGAATGAATGAATGAATGAATGTGTTGTTAATCAAAGCGATCAACATTTGAGTCGAACAAGTTCAACGGAATAAAATGGATCGTAAAATGTTTACAACAAACCAACAACTAACCAAAAAAAAAAACTTAAGAACAAAAATAGCGGGAGTGAATGGGCGCGTGAGAGTAGAGGTAGATAGATGGACAAATGAAAAAGAAATAAGAAGAAGCAGAGAAATCTGAAGATTGCCAAAGAATTTGTTAGCAATAAAATTTGTTGTACTCTTTTTGCCAGCCATTTGGCGTACAAAGAAATAGACGAGCGCCAATAAAAGAAATAGAAAAAAAATAAAAAATAAAAAAAATTAAAAAGTCTTTACCTTCATATGTATGTATGTATGTAAGTCAACATTTTGTGTTCACAGCAACATCATTATCAACATAATAATCTTAATGATGAACATTATGCTGGTCATGATCATGGATCGAGTTCATGTACACTAACGACAAGATCGTTAATTTGATTCTGTCTCATTGCAATTGCATCGGCTTTGTCGTCCTCAACCTCGAACTCGAGCATGTAGATGGAGTTGGCTGGAGATATAGGCAAAGCCTCGCGCATATGCTCGTACATATGTATTGTATATGTTCATGTAGATCCTCATCGTCGTCGCCGATCGTCAACTCATTGCTCATAAATGTTTATATGGCAAGTGAATGCTGCTCAGGTACTTCCTATTCTTATTCTTATTTCACTTTTTAACTTTGCCTTCATTGTTGTTTTCCTGTTGTTGTTGTAGCGCTTGAGAGCTCTTGTTACCGTTGTTGTGGGTTGAAGTTATTAGTTCGTTGTAATACCCTGGCATTTGTTGGTATATTTGTACGAGAAGTAAGCAGTGATTTTCAGCCCAACCCAATGAGCTCGAGTCAAGCTCAGTTTGGAGAAATAGCTTTGTACTTGAGAACGACTGATTATGCGCCAAGCAAAGCCAAACCGTCGTCAAAGAGTTAGCGCTGAGGTAACGTAACGCCTGTACGAGTATGCGTCTGTATGTTGGAGGCGCACGAAAAAGATTTATGTATCGTTGGTGTCATTTGAAGTTAATGGGTTATTTGCCGATTTATTCCTACCCTCCTTTAATACCTGCGCCTCGAGCGTCTCTGTGCGTTCTTCGGCCTCAGAGTACAGCTGAGCATGGCTAAGCCAACTTTAATATGTATGGAAAGTATATGCATTGAAGAGTGTTTAAACTTTTCTTATATCCCAGTCAACCAATTTTAGGCAGCTTCATGTGCTTGCAACACTTCTTTCAGAGAGGCTTGCGGTAAATGCAGGGAACCTCCTCAAAGAGTTTAAAGAAGTGGATCATGAACTACCTGAGTAGTCGTCTGTCATCGGTTAACTGTCATGGTCAAAATTCAAAGAAACTCCCATCGTAAATTAAGCTGTTACGAATGCGACGCCGAACTTACCAGCTGCGGAAGAATAAGCTACAAGCTTATCGGAACACCACACTGAGTACCGTGGCAGGAGACCTCCTAATGTCACCGACGTATCACTTACACATTGAAACAACTATGCTCCAAGTAAAGAAGCATAATTTTAAGCAATATCTGTAGGGATGACCCCAACGATAGCATTTACTTGGAGCCGAACACACACTCAGGTACAGCAGGAAGGGAATACTTGATAACAACGATTTCATACAAGAATTTTGAACAGAACCTTGCGATAAGACGTCTAACCGACAGGTAATAAACGCCATTCACCGAGATATAGTCAAAAAAAAAGCTTTCTCTAAGCTCTCATCCAATGACTAAAATTCTCGAAAACCAAGCAACACCTATTGCAAACCAAGTGCCCGAGCTGCCTCTAGTGACCCGATTAATTCTGGCACAATTAAGATCTGCATATTGTATGCAATGAGTCCTCGCACGACACTAATCACCTCTTTGCATGCCCTGTAAAACCAACTCATCTAAAAGCTCTCTCCCTCTGGACCGAACTCGTTAAAACAGCTCGTTTACCGGATCTTCCGTTAGATGCTCGCGATTACTTAGACTAGTCTTGCCTGATCCTAGACTGGGTTTAGCTAGACGCTACAACAACAGCCTTCAGAAGAAGTCCTTTCAGCATATACAAACATTTAGTCACGATTGTTTCCAAAAGGCATGATCGGAGTTGGATGCGTTTTGAGCCGTAAACGCTTCTTCCCTGTGCTCCGGTAGAGTCCACAAAATATCTTCAGTTGAGGCATTTCGCAGATTTACATGGATCTAGGAGCTCTTTAAGGGCTTTGTTGGGCTAGGCTCTTATCACATACGATCCTGTCTCGATGGTGAAGCTCTTACCAAATAAAATTCTCTCTCGGCAGATACTCATCGCTGGCATGGCTCTAGGATTACTTTTTAGATTTTGCTGAGTAAAGCTCTTCCCAATCTTTCACCCAACACAAACTCTCTGGTAACGCTATTTTGAGGTTTTAGAGTAAGTTCGTTCTTAAATTACTTCCAAACGGTTTGGTAACGATTCTTCCATGTAGGTAGCCATAGTAAAGCTAATTTTTGAGCGATTCACCAGAGCTTCTTTTAAAGATTCCTGAAGAAAACCTCTACCGTTACTTCTTTTTATCTTTCTCTTTCGGGATTGGTCCTTTTCGGTATTTTCGAGAAAACCCCTTTCTGCTAAATATCGATCGTTCGCTGGAAACGAAATAGGACACCGTCTGAACTTCATTTTTTTCGCCTGAAAATTAATACTCTTACATTGGGTTGTGAGGACTCCAAAATCGTGCTTTTCAAATGCGCTCTTTCGAGTTGATTTGATCCGAACATTTCTAACCACATCCACCGCTTGTCGATCATGCGCCTTCAAGGACTCGCTGTAGAACTTCTTCTACCTTTAATTGCGATATTCACAAACAATAGTTCTTTGACATATCCTATTCGTCGCGAGTCTTCACTTGTACTGCAACCTCTGAGAGACGTGCTCAGTGAAGGGGCAACCGCAAATAGAAAAGTTAATTTTCTCTTATTTGAAAGGGCACACAGCTAACCACCCGGCTATTGCGGCAGCGGTAGAACCTTTCAGAGAGCAGTGAAATCCTCTCAGCCTGATCGAAATCCCTATTGGCAAGTCCTTCGAAAACACATCTCCGAGCACTCCTACAATCCCTAGTCTTACTTTTTCTATTGAGCTCACTGGGCAAACCAACTCTCTAAACATCCATATCCAACGCTTTCTTGCCCGCATGCACGTATTGTCGTAATCCACACACACTCCATTGTATAGACTTGCCGTAATCCACTAGCCACCGCCATCAGCCGCCAGCAATTCACTTGCCATAAGTTTAGCAGCAAACCTTAATTTATTATTGATCACTCTGACAGGCCAATGGCCAAGCACAAAGAAGTAGATGGAAAATAAAAGCAAAAAACAACAACTGCATATTTTCCTCTTTTGCCAGCAACATTTCATTGCATTTGCATTTCCTATGCACAGGTGTATTTCAATATATGTACACTCACTCACACACACATAGGTGTGTATGCTTGTATGTATGTATGTATGCGTGAGTGCTGCTTACATTTATAGCATTTCGCCTGTGGCATTGCGGCCGCCACCCGCCTTCTCGCACTCATCATTCGTCCACCAATCACCTTACCACCACTCCTCCCACTTAACACACACACACACTCGCGCATACACACATACTAGTGCATATAGATGCGAGTGCACTTTTCTTATTGTAGCACCATTTTAAGGCAGGATGTCGTGATGGCAGAGCCACAAAATTTATGATCTCAAGACTAAAATTACCAACTTTGGTATGTATTGATGACTATTTGCGGCTATAAGTTTTTAGTTTATTACTTGCCAATAAACAAATGAGATTTGCTCTGTCTGCCTGTGACTGCCTCTTTGTCGAAATAAATGTCCGTTTATTGTCCGGTGTGTCTGTCTTATCTGTTTGCAGATGCTGCCGCCTTACCACCTGTCCATTGTCCGTATCGGCGGCGTTTAGGCGCTTGGTGTGGTATGTGGGGTCATCTTATTAAATATCCTTAAGTGGTTCTTACGCAGGGAGGACTGGAACTACGACCAGCCAGAAGTGTTGTTGTTGTAGCGGCTGTTCTTGGGTCAGGAAAGTTTAGTTTTAGTCATCGAGGTCATCCAAGGGGAGGCCCAGAAAACCTGCTGTTTCGACGGGTTCGGACCAGAGGGATTGGGGTGTTAGATGAGTGGGGTTAAGTGGGCATGCAAAGAGGTGGTTAGTGTCGTGTGGGTATTCGTTGCATGCGGGACATGTGTTGGGTATGTCAAGGTTGAGTCTGGATAGGTAGATAGAGTTAAGCCTGCTACTTTATCCAGATCTTAATTGTGCCAGGGTTACTCGGGTCCCACGAGGCAGTTCGAGCTCTCTTGTTCTGCTTTAGGTGGTGATTGGACTCCGAGAACACCATTCACGGGAAGAGAGTTCACGAAGGTGTTAACGAACTCTCGGTAAATGGTGTTTATGGCCTGTCTATACGCCGTTCTGTCAAGCGGGTATTGTCTGTATTGCTGTATGTCGTCCAGGTAGTCAAGTACTCCCTTCTTGATGTGCCTAGGTGGTGGTTCAGCTTCTAATAAGTGTCTGTTGGGATGATCCCTACGGTAGCATCCCAGCAGATATTACCTACACAGCATGACATTATGCTCCTTAACTGGAAGCAGAGATGTTTCACTGTGTAAGTGGTGCTCCGGCGCCATCAGGGAGTGTTTCCTCACGAGGCTCACCGACGGGATCCCTTCTGAATATTTTCGTTTTCGTCCACTTCTATCATCTTGCTTTTAACATTTCGTCCTGTTCCTCTGTCGACAGCCTGGTTCGCTTTGATGGAATAGTTCATTTTCCAAGGTCTCTCTTGGTTACCCACCATGAAGCAATAGCATATAAATGGATTTATTTTTGTATGAAAGCGAATATAGCCCCTAGCATTTTACGTATCTGACCTTTCAAATTACAACTGAATGATGACCTCGTAAAAATGATGAGTGCCAACTGCACCGTCTATCTTTCCGATGAGAAACGAGAGATTATGGACAATAACTTTTTTTTTTGGATTCGCTGTAGGAAGAAGGGTCTGCCGCTGAGTCCTGATGCTGATTCCTCCTACACACTTCTTTCCACGGAGGTGGTTTGCCTTCTCCGATAGGTTTTGATCCCGCCATGAGCTCTCAACTCGAACTTACGGATTCTAGCATCTAGATAATCAAGGTAATATCAAAATCAAATCGACTGAAGACCAATTTTTACTTTTTTAGGTTTACGTACTCGCTGTGGCGATTTAAGATTGAATCCAAGCACAGTACACAGCGTCAATAATATGAAAGGATTTCTATATCTGAAAATTGCCCTCGTCATAGTAAGCCGACCTACTTTTTACTTCACTTTCTGACTTTTAGTTCTAAGAGCGCATGTTAATATAGGGATGACTCCTCTCCAAGGTTGGGAAAAGGATTTAATGAGGAGTCGTGAATTGGCGAGCGATAATCATAGCGCATTGTCTAAATAGTTTTATACTAATCTCGACTAGCTGATATCAATCTCTATTTATTCTGAAGTAAAGTTGGCACTGGCAGTTGTTCCTGACCACGTCAGCCATGAGTGGAGCGGTTTCTCTTCTGGAATCCAGTCTGATTAATATATTTGTGTGGTTCTAAATGCTTCTTCTTGAGGAAGATTTCACAGTTATTCTTGTTTTGTTGAAGGTACTTTTTCCTCTTCTTCCATATCTGAGAAGTCGGTAGCTTTATCCTTAACTATCTTTCGGTTCTTGCTCACTTTTCTAAGTTATTTTTTACACATTTTCTTCTGTCTTGTACTCCTCATTCGATCCTTATCTCTTACCGTCCAGCCATTTGTTCAACTTTGGCAACAAAAAAAAAAAGTCGCTAAAAGGCTATCAATCGCGGCACCCATCGGTTGGTTAGCTTTTTCATGTCCAAATATTCATGCAAAATGTGATGTACCCGCTCAGATGAGATGTCTACAGCCTTAGCCACCTAACACACTTTTATTCTTCGATCATCCGATATTATTCCATGGACTCTATCGATGATTTCTGGCGGGACGATCTCTTCTGGGTGACGTGACGTCAAGTTCGGCGTCACTTGGGCTGGTACGACGGCCACAACGGAACTCAGTAAAACACTTCTTAAATATTGAAATTGATGAAAGAGTTATTTTAATATTAATTTCATTATTCATCGTATTTATTGGTGGTTCTTCTGTTAACGAAATTGTCAAAATGGAAGCTTTGTTGTCAATTTTCATAACAATCGATATTTTTTCCATCAAAAATAATTGCACGTGGCAAGGCAAAGCGAAGTTTGATTTAAACTGGGAAAATCAATTTATTCAATACAAAAACTTCATTCAATGCAGTCTTCAAAAGGGTTTCTTGAAATTCATGCATCGAAGTTCGATTGTTTTGCGCCATCATATTTAGTGCTTCCCCACAGTTTTCAACTTTCATATCGAACTTTTTATGTGAATGATTATACTCAGTTCCAAAAAGGTTCGCTTCAAAATTTCATTTTCTTTTTCAAAAACTGCATTTTTCCAAATACATTCACTGCAACACTGCAGCAAAGCGATTCAGCGATTCAGCGAATAAAAGTCTACACACAAACACTGAATGTAAATTAAACGACACTAAAAATGTTGCATTTCAAAAAGTCAATATACGCATAGCTACACGGAGGTGAACGCACTTTTGCAGCCTATTGAGTCCACCTTTCAAATTTCAAAACATTTGCAATTCTATTTTGAAAACAATGACAAATAACTAAAGTTAAACTTATGAGATGCTTGCTTGCAGGCGGCGAAAACAGAGCGCAGTTGAACGCGGCGTAGGTGCGTAACTAAGAACAGCGAAATAAAAAACGCTTTAACGGTACGCAAAATCGCACAAAAGGATAGTGAACTCTGTAGGGAAGTACAAAAAAAAAATTGCAAGAAAATAGAATAAATAAAACAGCAAAATGCAACTCTATTTCAGTGCAGTCCAGAATTGTATGGAAAAAGAAATTTGTATACAAAGTGATCGATATACATATGTATAAGTATATATATCGATATATCTGTTTGTGTTATGTTAACTATGAGAGACCGTTTTTTGCCCACTGTCACTGCAACGTCAACGAGATGGAATGTCAATGTAAGGAAATTGGTGATGTTACGGAGGAGAGTTTGCTGAAACCGTAGGCAAACCCGAATTTTTAGATTTAGTAGAAGTATCCACATTAATCACAGAAAAATCAAAAGGAAGAACATGATTGAGATAAACTCACACATAGCAGATAAGAGGTGGAGGTATAAAAACGAACGGCAGCTCCAATTCTGAACGAAGTCAGTCATATTGAACTCCCTAATCTAGGTGACAATTATTCCTCGAATGACAAACAATCTTCGATCAACAGTTAGTATCAGAGGTTGATAGTTCCAGTCACCAAGTGACAGTCGGTCTTCGGGTGATAGTCGTTCATTGAGGGACAATAAGTCTTCAAATGAAAATCAATCTTCGAGCGATAATCAGTACTCGAGTTACAATCAGTAATACAGAGGTAGGCAGTCATCGAGTGACAGTCAGTCTTCGAGTTTCGGTCAGTCTTGGACTGACTGCCGAACTTTGAGTACCTGTAGGTCTTGCAGAAAGAGTGGGTATTTGGGAGATAGTCGGTCTTCTGGTCGGAATTAGTCTTCGAGCTACAGTTGATCCTCGAGTGACGGTTGCCAGTGGAGTAAGTGGAGTAAGTGTCCCCTGGTGACAGTTAGTCTTCGGGTGAAATTCGGTCATTGAAGGACGATTAGTCTTCGAATGAAAATTAATATTCGAGTGATAGTGAGTTCTTGAGTTACAGTCAATCATCTAGTGGCTCTCAGTCATCAAGTGACAGTCAGTCCTCATGTTTCGGTAAGTCTTCGAGTGACTGCCGATCTTTGAGTGCCTGTCGGTCTTGCAGAGACAGTCCGTCTTCGTGGGGTAGTCGGTCTTCGAGTGAGAATTAGACTTCGAACGACAGTTGATTCTCCAGCAGCGGTAGTCCTTTCCGGGAATAAATCTAGGCAGTCAGTCCTCGAGCGATAGTCAATCTTCGAATAATAGTCAGCTTTCGATTTACCCTCTCTGCTGAAAACCACTTATCCAAAGAGGGTCAGTTGTGGTAGTGTGAAATAAATTCGAAGAAGGAATTATAATATGATGAATATAATACTTATTTAAATCCAACAATGCCCGCAGAGTTCGGAAATTTCTGAAAAATATCGGAAAAACTTATGGAAGTGTAAATTCAACAGTGTGCTCCAGCCGCTTGGGATTGCAGTCATACTTTACGTAGTTCGTCAATGAGACCTCACTAAATTCCTAAGTATATTCCCGAGCACGGTGCTCTTTGTACCGACAAGTAAACCCTTAAGCTGTAGTTCGGGCGAAACTTGATGCCGAACAGTGAAATCTTAGTTCGTCTTGTTTAAGCCGTTATTAAAGTGAGAGGAATAATATCATTGAGAAGTACCTTTTGAGAACCAAGACGACGTTAATTGCAAACCAGAAAGTCCCAATCTAGGTTCACAATATGTGATCTATTGTAAGCAAAGGAGTAAACAAGGTATTATATACAGCAAGCGGAAGGAAGGAATGACGATACGTAGATAGGTTTACAGAAGCCTAAGTAAGAACATAAAACCGGACTTTCCGGACGATGCGCAGGAAGCCTTAGTAGACACCGAAACGTGGAATTTCGCAGTTGTTATAAGCACCAAAAGCGGTTCTTCCAATAGGTAGACTCGACTACCTTAGGAACTGTCCGCTTCTAGTCATTTTCTGAACTCTTTATATGCTGAAATTTACGAAATCTCAGTTGGTAACACCGATTCTTCGGCACTGAAGTCGACGAAAACTCATTACAACACCAGCCGTAAAAGCAGAACTTCCCGCTGATCGCATTTATAAGCGTTAAAGTCCAGTATACTCTAGATCGTTAGTGATATGTGTGTGCGTTTATGCACACAAAAGTATGCGCTTACTTACCGAATAGCAACGCTTGGTGAGCACCACCCCTTGCCACCACCACCCATGCTATGATTATAACATCACTGAGTTTATTTACATACGAGCGCGCGCACACTCTACTTACTAGTGCTGCTCTATAGAGATGTAGATTTGTAGATCGATATGCCAGCAGTTAGTCAGACAACACACAGTACACACAACTTTGTCAGCTTGTCACACGGCGAAGTCAGCATGCGGTTAGCTGGGCTAGCTAGTCAATCAGCGCCCGATCACTGATAACATGACCGGCGCACACACAATGCATGCATGCATATCATGACTGATGTAAATGTTGCAAGCGTTTGGGTGGAAAGAATAGTGAGTTGAAATGATTTAGGAGAGGAACTGAGGGAGGAAGGATTCAATATAGATTTATAGCAGAGATTTTTGACCACCGTAAAGGTGTTAAGCATGGCTGAACGCTGACCGGATCGCGGTACAAGCGCGCTATAGGAAAAGAGACGCTGTGATGTGGTACAGAAATATAACTTTTTGTGTACATACATACATATTAATATATTTATGCCGCTGCGGAAATACATGTCTCTCCCCCAAAATCGTTGCCTCTATTGGCTTATGCTGTTGAGCAAAGCGTGCGCCACTCTGCCCGACGGCATGTCGCCCCGATTTGCCGCGACAGTGGCAGTTACTGCCCGCAACCGGTATGCATTTGCATTTTCGCTGTGTCAATGTTATCTAACATGTGAGCTAAATATTACTTTTCCTTCACTTTTCTCAGCGCTGAAATGCATTTTAAATTTTTTTAGGTAAAAAAACAAAAACAAAAATTCAGAATATTTTCTTCTAATTTATGCCAAAAATACGAAATTATTTTTCTATCTACAAATTGGTTGAACGCAATGAGTTGCTGCTGTTGTTGTTGTTGTTTTTTGTTGTTATCTAGCTTATACCGATGTATATAAATATCATTTATTACTGTTATTGCATCGATATTTCTTGTGTGTCTCTCACTCTCCTACGCTCAGCGCCATAAGACCTTGTCACCCATGCAAGGGTTTAAGGAACTTAATTCCGCCGCCTGCTGCCCGCACGGCCGCCGCAAACGCGTCTAGTTAAGATTATGTAAGTGGATTTGCATAAAAGTGATTGATCTCGAATATAATTTTATTGTTATTGAATGAATTTGTGACGAGAAAGATAGAGAGCGAAACAGAAAAATGTGCAACGGCAGCGTTGAACTCCGTCAAGGTACCAACCAGAGGTGATTGGCATACATTCACGAGTATATATGTAAAGGGTTCACCATTTAGTGGTTGCGAAAGTGCAGGGTTGTATTTTGACATCTGTCAAACTGAACTGTCAAACCAAACATGCTTTGTTTTCGTTAAAAGTCAGGCATTTATGAAAATGGATCGCTTAACAACCGCACAACGCGTTGAAATTGTTGAAACCTACTACAGAAATGGTGATTCAAACGTGACCACGTCTCGTGCTTCAAGAGGAGATTATGGTGCACATAAGCGTCCAAATACTCAAAAATTGGTAACACTTTAATATAATTTTAAGGGACTGAATCGGTTATAGATATTGTAAGGCCTCTGAATCATCGTTTTGCGCGTTTCACATCAAATATCGGCGCTGTAAGTGAAAGTGAAGTGAAAGTGTAGCCGAATACCCGATTGTGTCTATTTCTCGACTTTCTCAAGAGCTTAGACTTTCTTACGGCACATGATGAGATTTAAAAAAAAAATTCCTTCAGCGACGAGGAACATATCTCACTCAGTGTCGCATTTTGGGCTCCGAGAATACTCAAATAATTGAAGAGAGGCCAGGCCGTCTGGCTTACTGTGTGGTGCGGATGTGTGATTGGACCTTACTTCCTTGAAAATATTTACGGCAAAACTGTCACTGTCAATTCGGGACGTTATGGTCATATGATAACCGAATTTCTTAGCCTATTTTCTTGGATGGAGTCACATGCCATACAACACGAGCGAATGCGGCTATATTGCGAGACAAATTTCCGGGGTATGTAATCTTTCGTCTGGGCGATGTCAGTTGACCACCGAGATCGTGAGATTTGACACCGTTACAGTTTTTGTTTGGCGGGGCTACGCGAAAGACCGTGCTTGTGCGGATAAACCTTTAACTCTTGAGCATTTGAAATTGACCAAAGTTTGCAAAACTTCACGAGGCGGTCATTTGAATGATGTAGGGTTTCACAGTGAGGAATTTCCTGAAAAAATATTTTCAAATTACATTTTTTACGTTTATTTTGGAAACCGCAAAATGTATAACCCTGTATGTGTATAGAAAATATATATTCATCCAGATATGCACAGAGATTGGCTTATTGTAATGAAAAAGCAGACGGAAGTGTAGAGTAGAAAAATTTTGGAGTTTTGAAAAATTTCATAAATATTGATGCTTCTCATTCATAGATAAGAGTAAAGGAAAATGCAACACAATGTTGCATGCAACACACAATTTGTTATTATACATATTGATGAATATACTTGAATATGTTTTTTAGAAAGGGTCCACTCCCTTTGAGAGGTGAAGTTCAGTATATAACTCGACAAAGCACGTCTGGATTATGCTAATTAAACACATTGCCTTCTCCACGTCGAAGTGATTGAATAATTTTTTTCTCTTTGAAATAGTTTTGACATATTGTCTCGACTAGATTTTTATCAGTGACGTAAGCAAATTATTCAGGAGTTTATTTTCTTTTTTCAGCCGGGTTCATTTACCTCTTCTCCAGCGTAGTTAAGGCCCTATAGGTTGCCAGATTACAACGTAGAAAATTATTTGTGATAAAGAAACAAACAAAAATTTACGCTAAAGAGCCAAGGACCTTCTAATTTAACAACCATACTGCAGTAGATATAAAAATACAGACTACCGCGCAACGTTGCGATCGACAGATAGCGAGAGATGAAGAGGGAAGTGAGAAGCATTTGCAGAGAAAAAACCCAAAAGGCCGAAAAGCGAGAGTATGAATAATTTGAGAAGCTAGCTGACAGAGTTATTAAAGAAAGTTTTGAGACCGAAGCATAACCAAGTAGGACCAAAAGAGATGACTGTTGCCCATATAATACAGAGCTTATGGCAATAATACTTCTCCTGCCTGCTGAATGGCACCAAAAATTAAATATCAGCAGAGGGCAAACAGATGTTAAGACTACGAAGAAGTCCTCTCCGAGCCGTTTGATACTAAACGTAGTTTCTTTTTTTTTCTCTTTATCGTGTTACTTCGTTAATTTAATGCTGAAGAAAATAATACGAGCTGCTTGCTCTCTAGACTGGATAAGAAAAGTAAGCTTGTGGAACTGGTAGCGAATGAGGACAAGACAAAATAACTGTTGTCTTCAAACGAACATGCATCGCATTCGCAACTATTCTATCACGTCAATGTTGACAGTCTTAACTTTGGAGTTCTCAAAAATGCTCAAAAATGCAGTCGTTTTAGTCGAAATATGAGAGCTCGCATTGTGCTCGAAGTGCTTCGTGCGCGAACAACGTTTTTTGGATTCGGCTTATCTTGAAACACCCATCCATACAGTCCACTGTATCCACGATTCATCACCTGTCACGATCTTATACATGAGTTTTGAAGCATCGCTACCAATCGGTACGAGAATTTTTTGAGCGTTTGGCAAATTGTGAGGCATCCATCGTGAACAATTTTTTTTTTTTACTATCAACTGTTCATACAATATTGAATGTATGCCGATCCGACAAATGTCTATAGTTGTCTCAATATATAACTAGGTCACCGTTGGAAGCAGAGGAACAGAAAGACCTTCAATCCGTTTCAAGCATCAAGTGGTGAGCGACCTAGTTTCACTTTTCAACTGGCGCCAAATAGCGAAGAGAAGGAACGAGTGACGCACTATTTTTGATGTCGCTATAATACTCCCTTTCGGAGTGTGCATTTCTCGTTGCAACGAACTGAGTACTGCCTTTGCGGGTGTTCTGGGAGTTACTGGTCGTTCAAACTCCAGCCTTGCGGTAATGAGTGCACAAAGAGTGGGAGAAAACAAATCTATCGATTCAAGTAAATAGCTCGTCGACTGGGCAAGGAGTTTAGTAAAAGACTTAGTTGCGTCTGCTTGAGGGCAAATCCACACTCTTCTCTTTAAGGCAACGAACCAACCAACTCCTTTTTGGAAGTCTCTTGAGACCGAATTACACTGTAGACTGAGTGAACTAAAGATTCCATTTCAGAGTTGAGACTATATTATTTGAAAAGGCAGCGGGAAGTCTTTCTTGATTGGGTTGTATTTGGTGGGGACAGAAAATCTCCCGAAAGTGACACAAGCTCCAGAATAAAAACTATGTATACTCTGTTGTGGTTGTCATGTTCTGGCATCACTCTAGTCACCGACTGTTTCGTTTCGTTTGGGTGGTTCCTATTTAGGAAAGAAATCCGGCCAAAGATTTGCGTCGAGATGATCGTGTTGGTCAGTATCTCTCTTTGCAATTATTATTACATATAATAGACTTGGTGTAATTACATATAATAGAATTGGTATAAGTATTGACTTAACTCCATCGCGGATGAGGAGTATTTGATTAGATCGTTCTGAAATTTGGTGTTTCTTTACGCACATCTCAATTAAAAATGACTCAACGACTTAGACCGGCATCATTTGTAAGAGATTAGGAGAATCGACAGACCACTGATTGAGAGGACGGTATGCTATTTAAATAGATCGGCTTATGTCACCGAGGGTTTCATGGTAGTCTGATACACAAAAAGATTCGGTTCTGCTATAACCTGTTGCATTTTGCAAAGTTCCCATACTCCGAACGTATTGTGTACTATCATAACGAAGGCCAGGGTTCGAGTCCGTAGGCACGAGTTCATCAGGGGAGGACCTTTAGCCGTAAGAAAAAACTATCAAGACGTTAGAGAAGCTCTCCTCGGTGGTTATTAAGCTCTAGTTCTCATTAAAATATTTAAAATTAAAAAATTTTCTCTTTCGTCCGTCGAAAAAATACCAATTTTTCTAAACAATATAAAATTTAGCAACAAAAAATGATTTATTCAAGCACAAAGTTCATGTTCACAAATTAACAGAGCCCGGCAAACGGCCAGCCAACCAACGAAGATCATTGTGAAAATTCCACAAAGGAATATTACAACAGAAAAAATCCAAGTGCAGAGCAAAAGAAAGAAATATTCTTAAAAAAATAATAAAAAAAATATAATAAAAAACAACAACAAACTGTTGAATACGTCGAGTATACACCACAAAATTCTAAAACAACGAATGAGCGGTAATAAATCATGCTCAGGTTGCGCTCCCACCACGAGCAACAGGAGCAGGCAGCAGAAAATAAAACGAAAAGAATAACATTTTATCGAAAGAAAAACCAACGAAAAACAAAAACAAAAACTGAAGCGAATGGAATATTTTCGTACAGTCAAAGGCTATGACTGAAGTTGGAAGCCGGTGCACCTTGAGTCAACCAACTCACACAGGACCACAGCCAGCGACTATTGTACGCGCCACATCAACTGGCAGTTACTGGATAGTTAGAAGCGCTTTTGTCGGCAGAAGACAGCAGCGACGGCGGCGATTGACATAGTGAACGTCCAATTCTTACACAACGCCAGCGCAATGGCGGCGGTCAACTCCAAAGCTCGTAGAGTCCAAGAAAGCGGACAGCACCACCAAGTGATATCCCTCACTCGCCTCACCCGCGCATTCCACAACCGTTCATTATTTTTTTTTTTTTTCTACTCGGTTACTCATACCCATTGAGAGGTAATAATTGCTCTGGGTTGTTGGGGCAACATCATCTGCATGCCACACTGGCATATTTAGCGCAAATTTGCGGTCAATTGGTGTATTGTTTTGTTGATCTCTTTGTATTCCACGCCGCAGCATGTCGGTATGCCTTTTGACTGCAGTGGTGGTGGTCAGTCGAGTAGTGCTGCAGTTCCGCTGTATATTTGTCGGGTAGTCGTGGTGGCACGTAGTAAGCAGTTGGCAGAAATGATCGATGTTGCTCATACGAGTACGTTGATGGTATGCAAATGTGTGTGCATTTATGGCTGGCGGGTGGAGTCTATGAGCTGTACATATGTTGCACTTGCCGCTGACCGACTAATGTGCCAGACGTAATGGTCATTTGCAAAGTAAAAGTTGACTTGAGTGGACTAGAGCAGTGGCAGGTCGAGTTGGTAAATGTGGCAACATAGGTTATAAATAGGTATCAAATTTGGACGCACAAGTTCCCATAAACATACATTAGGGTGATCTAATTTTGTTGCCACAATCTCATCTCATCGAACATTGGCACTTCTATGAGCATTTTGTTCACTTCTTTAACCAAATTATGTGAAAATGTTAAAGATTTCTAAAGAAGATCGATAGTCCTTTTTTATTTATTCGACACGGTCATAGAGAGTTTTTTCGTAGCCTCACTGTACCACCGAGCCAACCACAACCGAAGGTAAATGTTCTAATTCCGCTACACGACCACCAGGAGGTTGTGGCAGGCTTGAAAGTCTCAATAACTCTTCAGTTTACAGAATTTCCTCGAGCTATTCGCCTTGTGTCTTTCATCTAGACCATCTATGCATTGAGCTCCGAAGCAAAAAAGCTCTTAAGTTAAATTCAGACCAAGAACTACTTGTAGATCTGTGTATGTTTGAATAAATTCGCAGATTCTTCTCTCACGTCCAGTCTTGAGATTTTGTTAATCCGGAAACAGAGCCTACCTAGTTTTGGAGCTCGGATTTTTCTAGAATTTTCAGATAGGAACCACAAGAGCTGGGATCTTTCTTCTTTTTCCAACGACTAACATTCGTTAACTAAAATATAGCTACCTTAATAGCTCTAGAGCCTGATTTCATTACCCCCTCGGACCATTTACCTCTTCGGCTGGGGATACATTACAGATTCACAAGGCTTTAATGTAAATACCGGACTTCGTGCTGATACGAGATTTTCTGCTGTACTGGGTTTCAGTAGTTAAGTCATATCAGACAGAGCTCCATTCCAATACTGAGACTAAGCATCCTGAACGAGCTCGGCCTCGGGCGAATATACTTCACAGAGTCACAATATCTGAAGTGCGGAAATCGGGCAAAGAAGTCTTTTAAAGGTTGTCCTCCAGAACTTGTAGCTAGCACAAAGTCTCTCAGCCAGTAATATTGGGTAAAAGTTCACAAGCATTTTGAAAACGAAAATTTTCCTGCCCTCAGAGATTCCGGTACGAGCTAAAACTGAACTTCGTTCAAAAGTACTTTGCAACACAAGTATATTTGGAGTCCAATAGTTCATCTTTCTCTTGGAAGCTACTGTATGCATCTCTACGATCAATGAAATTTCTCAACATTTCAGCGCCTGCGAAACCCTTTGGTTTCCACCTGCATCCGATATATTGGACTACAGCACAAGACGAAGCTTTGCGTCGCTATCTCATCCTACAACCAGCAGTTCTACCAACTCCCACTCCAAAATGCAATCCCACATGCGCCACAAGTGCCCTTTGCACCCATACAGTACCAGCAGACGGCAACCAACTTCACGGAATGTAAGCAAAAATTAGACTTTAATACGTTGAGCTGACACAAATGACCCAACAGTCATTATTCACCTGTGCAAGACGCAACTTAAGTAGTGCAACAGCCACTCGTCGTCCAACACCAACAACAATAATAGCAAATATGTAGCATAGAAGGAGAATGACCACCAAGGCTCACCACTCGCACTAAATATTAGCAGTTAATGACCAACTTAGCCTATTCATCGCTAGACACCGCTGTGCGTAACTCAGCACCCACCAATAAACGCGGCGCTACGAAGCCATCAGCAGTAAATATATAGTTGAGAGGGAGGCAGTTTAGAGGGAGAGTCTACACTTTTATAGAGTGCTTTCATACGCCACTGAGACACATTAGTCGTTCGTGCAGCGCAGGCGCATTGTTTGATGTAGCAATTGGTAAAGTGACCCACCCTCCGCCAGGAAATATATTTAATGTGGCACAACCGGCTTGAATTTGCGGCGCTGCATGGTGAGTCAACTGGTTACTGGTGCTCTCAGCCGTTTGACTGCCAAGTATCTTCGGAAAATGTGTATTTATGACATAAAACAAACGCGGTTCCTTATTGCTGGCAGGCGTCGCCACGCAGATAAATTAGCAGCAAAATAAATAAAAAATTTAAAATAAGCAGCCCAGAGAGTCCAACTTAGACTTAGAGGCTTATGTCATGGTTCTTGTGCTCTAATCGAATCAGTAACTCGCCCAACTGGTACTCTTCAATGGAACTCAATGACTAAACGATCACCGCTGTTTGTAGAGGGTGTGCACAAATGTTTATTGCTGTTGTTACAGCAGCACTATTAGTGTGGTAATAATAATTAGTTTTATGACTTTGCGCAGGACTCGCAGTAAAGCTTGCACACAACAGGAGCTGGAAGTGGAATGTGAAGTTTCACGGACAAGCAGTTGGTTGACTAAGTGGCAGCAATTAAGTGGGAGAGTTTGATGTGGGATAAGCAAGTAGCAATTTCTATGGAGAAAGAAACTCTATTGGCTTGACCATGCTGTTCACTAGATGTCGTTTTGTATATAATTGAAAATATTGCTCGGCTTGTAATATGTTCCCCGCTTAATGTGTTCTAGACATGCAGCATTTAAAATTTGCAGTTTCAAAAATAAACGCAAATAAATGCGTTTAAAATAATTTTTCTCATGAAATTCTTTTTTTGTTATAAAGGGTGATCCAATTAGAGGGACTTTTTTCAATAGCCCTTTTTTGACAGATCACGCGTGAGTCGTGTCAAACTGTCATTTCATTTTTGTTCAGTGTTGTTTGGAATTTCATCATGGAAAGACTTACGCCTGAACAACGTTTACTAATAATTCAAGTTTATTACGAAAATTCACGTTCTGCAAAGAATGTGTTTCGTGCGCTTCGCTCAACTTTTGTTCAACATAATCGAGCTACTGAGCATACTATTCGCCACTCACCATCACCCATCTTGAGACCCGGTATTTATTACTGGATAATATTCAACCGAATAGACCATGTCCAGCAAGCAGTGAAGAAAATATATTGCGGCCGTAGCTGAGAGTGTACACGAAGGCGATGGAGAGTCGATTCGGCGCCGTTCGCAGCAACTCGAACTGACGTAAGGAACGACTTGGCGCATTTTACGTTGAGTTCTTAAACTGAAAGCGTATAAAATATAGCTTGTGCAAGAACTAAAGCCCCCCGACCTTCCCAAGCGACATTGCTTCGTTCTATGGGCACTTGAAACGTTCAAAGAACACCCGGCGTTTTCGAGTCAAATTTTGTTTAGCGATGAGGCCAATTTCTGGCTCAATGGGTATGCAAACAAAGAAATTTTGCCGCATTTGGAACGAAGAAAACTGAAGAGATTCAAGAGCTACCATTTCATTCAGAAAAAAAAAACGATTTGGTGTGGTTTGTGGGCCGGTGGAATCATCGGTCCATAATTCTACAAAAATGTTGCCGGTGAGAACGTAACCGTCAATGGCGACCGTTGTCACGCCATGATAACCGACTATTTGATGCCTAAAATTGAAGTTCGTGATTTCTACGACATTTAGTTTCAACAAGACGGCACCACTTCCCACACATCGCATCAATCAATGGATTTATTGAGAGAACACTTCGGTGAGCAGATATTTTCACATTTTGGGCCGGTGGCCGGTCGACTGGCGACCAAGATCATGTGATATCACACCGTTAGACTTTTTGCTGTAGGGATATGTAAAGTCTAAAGTCTATGCAGACAATCCCGCTGCGATTCAGCAAAACATCACGCGTGTCATTCGCCAGTTACCAGTCGAAATGCTCGAGCGAATCATCGAAAATTGGACTCAAGAGATGAACCATATGAGCCGCATTTGACAGAGTGATCCTCGAAAACTACATGCCAAAAAAAGTTCTTTCGAATGATAATGAGAATGATTCCCCATTAAATTTGAATTTTCTGTGTTTTTTTTTTTTCTTAAAAAAAGTAGGGAACCTCGAAATGGATCACCCGTTACATAAAATTTGCCTTGCCTTACAACAGAACGTGTTTTGTTCTCATCATAACGAGGCCTGTCTGTAAGTGAATTCCTTAACGAACACCTTTCTTATGACTAGAGCATACCAATGCCTTTTATAACCAGAAAAACCTGCTTTGTCTTAACTTGCCTAGCAACTTCGTCTGCCACGCAGTTCTCCTCCATATCTCTGTGACCAGGAACCAAAAAGACGGCTAGTCTGTTCTATTCAGCCATCTCCTGAAGAGATCTGAAACAGTCCAATGTGTTTTTAGAATTTTAAAGTTTGCCGTGATCGAGCGCAAAGCTGTTATTGCTGCCCCACTGACACTGATGACGACGTTGTCTCTTCCTGAAAATTCATTTTCAATGTTTTTAACAGTTTCCTTTATAGCACAAATTTTTTTCCTAGTACACACTACATGCAGTGATCTAATGGATTGAATGAGAGTTCCAAATCAAGGATTGAGCAAGAGAAAAAGGTTTTTCCCCCTCTACCCTCAATCAGAGTAATCTTTTTGTTTGCTCATCCTTCCTTGCAGTTGTAAAATTCCAATTCTCGACAATTCCTGAGTATGCTCATTTTTCACAGCTTCAAATTTTCCTTTCCCTTATCGAAGAACCGATCGTGATGCCAACAGATGTACTGCTAATTGTGTAGATATAGTGTCGAGGTTTGACTTTAGGACCTCATTTGGAGTGTTCCTTAGGGTACCACTATTACATATCCACATCATATCGCGATTTATCAGATGCATTTTTGAGATATCAAAGCTATAAACTTTTTTCCCACAAAGCCAGGCGTTCTTCATATTAATTTAGTCAAACGGAGCTGAAGTTAATACTCCTTATTACTGCCTACCTTAAGAGGTGGAAATTCCTGACGAACTACATCATAGTACGAGTAATCGTCATGAAACGAGCAAAGACTGACCAAAACTGTGATTGAACTTGGCGTTAGGTTTTGGCAATCCGGGACACTCTGTTGGGAAGATTTGACATTTGGCATAATTACATTTATACATTTATACTTAATTGCTTTATCAAAACTTTCAAAGAAATTCGCTGCCAAAACTTTTCGAAATAATATATACATAGCCTCTCGACGATTACCGATAACAATTTTCATCAAATACTCAATTCTTAATTGGACGAATTCAATGAACCCAATTTTAGAGCACTTGAAAATGTCTAGAAGCGTGAAATGTGGTATTCTACAGAATTCAAGTTAACTTAGACAGAGCTGAAAATCATCGAAATCAATTTTCGAAAATTTGCAATAAATTTGATATGTACTTATACATGAAAGGAAATAATTCTTCGCATTGACCGAAGCCAGCACTTCACTCTTGCTTTTATTTTATTTTATTTTATTTTGGTTAAGTTTACATAACATTATTTCCGTAATATTACAGTTAATTTTTAATTTTTATTTTTTTTTTATTTATTCTTTTTATTTGAATAGTGAAACTTGCCACAGCGATAGACCGCCAAAACATCGTAGAGCAGCAGCACCGCAGCAGCAGACACAAACTTACGTAAACGCAAACGCAACGCAACGTAGGTGGCAAATAATATGAAGTCAAAATTTTTAATCACATTTTGCTGCTGTTGGTATTCATTTTCCATTCTGCTGCTCCCTCTTGGCTCACATTGCATGCTACAAACAGCGGCAGCGTTACAATTTCTCTGGGCTTTCTGGAGCAGTTTTGCATTTTACGCGACTTCCCTGTTGCCTGCTGCACTCCGTCGCCGTCCATCTCTCTGCCACACAGTTGGCCCTGCCATCATTTCGGTTATTACTTCAGTTGTCGTTGCTGCTGCTGCTGTTGCCATTTCACGATTTCGGTTCGTATGTTGCTGGCTCTCTTTTGGTTGCCAACAAAAATTTCCAAATGTATTTATGAGTGCTGTCAATCCGAAATGTAGTTCGAAGATACCAGATACAATACCCAGACATTGTGCATAAATAATTCCGATAGGAAGGTGCAGCTGTGCAACAACAACAGCAGCAATCTCATATTTACATATATATATATATATATATACATGTACGTAAGGATTAAAAATCACGGAAGCATATGGCGTTGCAAGAAGAATTTCCATTTAGCAGGTAGTTAAGGTAGGCTCGTGTTGTTGACAAAAAAAAATTGTTGTTTTTATTGTAGTCTAAATCAATTTTAGTTTTGTTGCACGCAACTAATTTGCATGAAAAAAGTTTCGTAGTGATAAATAACTGTAAATCCTCGTAGGGTATGCACCTATGTAGGTGGAGTAAGCTGTAGCCAGGTCAGCGAGCGTGTTGGTTTTATCAGGTCTAAAGACCCTAATCGATAGAGCCGCAAGAGTTGTATCGGCAAACCTCTTTTGTTGGTTCTCCTAATCTTAGTTACCCAGAATATGCTTGTTCTCAAATTGTAATCCTAAGTCCTTATCTTCTGCTCTAAGCAATGCTTTTTGCCCATTGCCTAGTGTATAACAATCAATACTACTCAGCTGTCTACGTATTTCACCTTCTCATTCATATATAGTACAGCCAGACAGACCTTCGACTTTAACCTTATATGCCTTCTCGGCCTTCTCAAAAAAATGAAATTCCACTGCCCTGCTGCCAATGGCATGCCAGCACCACCATCACACACATGTGTCAAATGCAACAAATTTATGTGTTGACAAGCACAGGTCAAGTGAAAGCCCGAAAAAATGTGAATGAATTGGCAGAAGCAACGAGTATGCAGCAGAAGCGGCAGAAGCGGCAGCAACAGCTTAAGCCACGAGTATAGCGCAACAATTGAGTTTCTTACTGTGCAGCCGTAAACTTGGCTGACCCCCTTCATATTAATTCATTTAAGCTCAGCATTTAAGCCACTACTCGCAAATTTATTCTCCATATTTTTTTTTTTTATTTTTTTTTTTTATTTTTTATTTTTTTATTGTTTTTATTAATACACATAAATACTCTGTAAGTAGGTAATGGACAAAAATAACGAAAAGAATAAAGATTTTCATGAATTTCGGCCCTAAGAACTTGGTCACCGCCAACATAATTATTGAACGCAGGGCGATTACTCTGACACGGTACCATCCATACTTTACATAATTAGGCACGTAGCAAATACAGGTAACACTGAGAAAATGTCGAAACGAAAAGTATTTTTAATTGATTTATATTCTTTTAAATATACTTCCCGTATTTATGCAGCAGACTCTGTTAGAGATAAAATCCGAAGAGTAGTAGTAATGCTTTCAGAGAGTTCTCTCACATCCTACATCTAATTAATAATTACGGGGTTTTCATTAGAGATGCTATGATTTCTACGTGTCGTTTTGGCCATTTCTAATATGATATGTATTTTTTCATTATATGCAGTAGTAATGTTTATAATTTCATCATGGCAATATATACGCAAGAACAACGTTTACAAATTTTTCAATATTATTATCAAAATAATTGTTCAACAATTGCAAATTTTTTAAGAAAATCATCTTCTCCGATGAGGCACACTTTCATCTGAATGGTGCGGTAAATAAACAAAACCGTCGACTTTGGTGCGAAGAAAATCCACAAACCATTCCTGAACAACCATTATATTCACCTAAATTGAGAGTTTGGTGGGGTTTTTGGTCTGGTGAAATCATCGGTGAGTGCTTCTTTCGAAATGAAGCTGGTAGCAACGTTACTGTCAACGGAGAGCGGTATAGATCGATGATAACCAACTTTTTATGGCCACAAAAGGAAGAAGTTGATCTTAACAACATCTGGTTCCAACAAGACAGGGCTACATGTCACACAGCACGTGCAACAACCGAATTATTGCGAGAAAGGTTTGGAGATTCGATTATTTCAAGAAATTAAGACGTTGAATGACCTCCAAGATGTTGTGATTTAACACCATTAGACTACTTCTTGTGGGGTTATTTGAAGTCATTGGTCTTTAGCAATAAACCAGCCTTTCTCCAAGCTTTTAAAGTCAATATTGGACAAGCTATTCATGACATAGGACTTCATTTAGTGGAAAATGTGCCCAAAAATATGGGTTCATCGAATTCGTTCCAGCAAGAAGAAGGCCGTTTGAATGATGCCATATTCAGAACTCAGTTGTATCGCTCGGGCTTCACATTAAATAAAAAAGATTTGAATTTTCTTAACAATTGATGTGTGTGTGTTTGTTTTCTTTTTAAGGAATCATATCCCTTATTGAAACCTCCTATATAAAAAAAAGTAAAGTAAAAAGTAGAAAAAATAAAAACAAAATAACTTGTGAGATATTAAAAAATTTAACTCAATTAATTAAAAATTAAACTAATATAAAATAAAATTTAACTAAATTAAAGTGAAATAAAAAGATATCAAATATATAAATAAAATAAATAAAAAGCACATTATATTAAAATATATAAAAAACGAAACAAAAATAAATATAAATTAAAAAATAAAATAAACTAATATTAAATGAAATAAATTAAAAGAGAAAAAATATCTTGTTTAATTGAAAATAAAATAAAAATTAATTAAACTGCATAAAATGAAGCAGTAAGAAAATAAATAAAATATAAAAATAAAAGTAAAAATTAAAATAAAAATAGAAATAAATATTCAAATAAAAATAAAATAAAAAATAAAACTTTCAAAAAAAATAAAAATAAAAATAAAGGTAAAAATTAAAAAAAAAATAAAACTAAAAATAAAAAAAAATTAAATATAAAAGTAAAAGTAAAAAAGAAAAGAAAAATAAAAATGCACACAAATATCAATCAAAATAAAAATAAGGGTAAAAATTAAAATTAAAATCAAATCAAATAAAAATAAAAGCAAAAAAAAAAATAAAATAAAAAATAAAAATTAAAATAAAAAATTAAAAAAATAAAAATAAAAATAAAAATAAATATAAAAATAAAAATTCAAATAAGAATAAAAATAAAAATAAATATAAAAGTAAAAGTAAAAATGAAAATAAAAATAAAAATTCACACAAATATAAAAATAAAAATAAAAATAAAAATAAAAATTAAGAGAAAATAAAATAAAAAATAAAGCAAAAATAAAAGTAGAAATAAAACTTAAACTAAAAATAAAAATAAAAATAAAAATAATAATAAAAATAAAAATAAGATTAAAAATAAAAATTCACACAAAAAAAAATAAAAATAAAAATAAAGGCAAACATAAAAATAAAATAAAATAAAAATAAAAACAAAAATAAAACTAAAAATCCAAAATAAAAATTTAAATAAATATAAAAGTAAAAGTAAAAATGAAAATAAAAATAAAAATTAAAATAAAGGTAAAAATAAATATAAAAATATAAATAGAAATAAAAGTAAAAATAATAATAATAATAATAAATAATAATAATAATAAATATAAAAATAAAAATAAATATAAAAATAAATATAAAAGTAAAAGTAAAAATGAAAATGAAAATAAAAATTCACACAAAAATAGAAATGAAAATAAAAATAAAGAAAAATAAAAGCAAAAATAAAATTAAAAATAAAAGTTATTGCAAATTAAAATTTAAATAAAATAAAATAAAATTAAATTTAAAAAAATAAAATTAAATTAAACAAAATTTCAAATAAAATGAAATAAAATACACATAATAATATATGAAATGAAAATGAATAATATGAGAAATAAACCTAAAATAATAGTAACTTCAAATATGTGTAAAATTAAGTTTGATTTAAATTAAAAAATTTTATTTTATTAAATTTATAAAATTATAAATATGGAACTAAAATTTTTTATAAATAAATTTAATGCATTAAAACAAAAAAATTAATTAAAGTAAATAAGACCAAATAAAATAAAATAATAAAATATTAAATTTAACAAAATTAAACCAATTATATTATAATAAAATGTGCAATTGACAATTTCATTTATCTGCAAGAGTATAATAACCAAAAGCAGCCATCATCTCTTCCAGCAATAAATTTTCGCTTTCAATTTCAATTAGTTTCTTTAACATTTTGTACTCCTCTAAAATGTGTTTATATCTTCTTTTAGTACATATATATACATATGTATTAGTCATGCGGTATGTGCGCATGTATGTATGCTGCCTATCTTTGTCAATTTTTATTTTAGCATCGCATGGCCATTTTTAAGATGCTACGCTCCTTTTCGGATTATTTTAACATCAATATGATTTTGCAGCTGTTGTTGGTGGTGTTGTTGTTGTTGCTGTAGTTGCTGTAGTTGTTTTTAGCATGTACTTTACTACAAAGTTGTTGTCACCATCGCCTTTACAACACATTTAACAAGCAATAAAGTTGTTCCACATTTGCGAATCTACATCGTAAACTTAAGTTGATATCTCACTCAGTCGAACTTACAAACACACATATAGTTGTACTCATATACACATATGTATGCATGCTTGTTACATACTTGCAACACACTTGGTCACATGCAGCCAACAACATGCCGGCAGCAAATGCAGTGCAGACAACACGACTCGATTGCGGCCAGCAGCCAGCAGCGACGATGACTCGTAGCCAGAAAATAAGGTGCGCTGCAGAAAAAACAACAACAAAAAGAAACAACAACAACAACAGCAACAACAAATAATAGCAAAAGCAGAATCACAATGCAACATGTCACATAAACATTAGTTCACCTTTTTGGCTTTCAGCGGCTGGCGGAGTGTATACATACATACTTAACATACACACTCTTTTGTGACAGCAACAGCAACAGCAACAGCAACAACAGCAAGAGCGGCTGTAGCGATCTTTTAGCCGCTAAGCCAAATACGTTCAACCACATTTGACCGCATGCCAGCCATTGTAGTGCGGCAGGATGTGCGGGTGTTGGCTGGTGCAGTGCGGTATGGCAAGTTACCTGCGTTGGACGCTTAGCAATACGCTCAACAGTCATACATACATACATATGTACATACATGCAACCATAGCGACAACGCATTGTAAAAAGCAGCGGCAGCCGCGTCGCATATTGAACGCTTAAAAAATATGTCAGGCAGTGTTGCATAAATTACATATGCCACCGATACAAGCACACACACACACACACTCACTCACCAGCGCGTTATACGCGGCACGCGTATAGATTGACTTGCAGCCCAGAGCTTTTACCCGGTCTCTACGCCCGCTGCCGCTCTGGAGAAATAATTGCAAACGTCTTTTCTGCGAACGCACCAAATTTCATTTAATCCCACTATTTTTTCCGCACACTGTACACACACTGTTGGCCTTTTAATTTTTTTTTTTAATTTAAAAAAAAAAAAATTTTTAATTTTTTTTTTTAATATAACATCAACTTGCCCAATAATGTTGCTGCGAAAAGCGCAAAAGATGTCAACAAAATTGCGATAAGCGCTGATATCGCTCGCCGTCGTCGTCGTCGTCGCCGTCGTCGTCGTCGTCTGACACAATAAATTTGTTAATTCGGTTGCTTTATGCAGTACATAGGCTATATGTACAGCCAGCGTGTGGCATGCAGCAGTGCGTAAGTAATTTCCTATGCTCATATGTATCTATGTATGTATGTAATAGACTGTAGTCAGAAATGCGTGGGCTGCAGAGACTAATAGGTACAGATTACGTTCCTAGATTTGCAGGGCTCAGTGATTGAAATAGCCTCTTAATTGAGTCATACTTTTATATGGAAACTATCTACCTTCACCACATACGATAGTGTGGGGAGAACGCATTGGTTTCAACACTTTAAATCAGAATTTCAAAATAAATATCTACATATATTTATACCACCGAGCTTGTCTTGCCTTTCTTCTATTGAATAAATAAGTCTTCAGCTCCCATAGCTCATCTGAACCACATGGAATTATTCCTTTGCAGATTTAGCATAGTCTAGGCGTATCTACACCCAAAAGTCCACTGATGGTAGTACGAAGAATTGTAGACTGATAAGTATATCATCCTTTGTCCTTAAGACATTAAAAAAATTTAATACTTAACGTTCTCTCTCAAACGTCCGACCAAAAGACTACTACTGTCTCGTCGCTTGCTTGGATATAGAGAGGTCTTCTAATAACTCACTATTGGACCACAAATTGTGTGAGGAGCTCGGCCGAAAATTGCTTCAGCGGTTATAAAGCGCCAAATACATAAGTCTATAGAGGATGTCGAGCTCCTCCCCCAATTTGTGGTTTTGCGTCTTGATGTTTTTACCAATAAATGGAGAGACCTGCAGTTTATTCTAAGCTCTCGTCGTTCCAATCATATATTCCCATCTCACAACAATGTTGCCGGAAACATGAATGAGTTTCAAAAGTGGGAGGAATGAATGTATGGTATGTAGGTATCGAAAATCCGATTGAACATTTGCCAAAAAGACGCCTTCCCCAATGTCCATAAAATTCTTCGAATCATGACAGTTTAGCCCGTTACCAGCAGCAGCAAACGAAAGGTCTGGTCTGGTCTCGAAAATCATTTGAATCGACTTGCTTCCTGAATCGAATTTCAAGTCATAACCCCCTCCACGGGCTGAGTCTTGTACTGGCTTCGCACAATGCTTACCTTTTCGCCTAATCGATCGAGGAGCGTGTTTGGAGAACAACGAAAAAATTACGCATTATGTCAGGTTGGACAGAATTGGCTGACGTTTGAGAAACAATGATGCAATTATACTTTCAAGAGTATTTATGTCACTCTTTGTGACAGCGCGAAAATTATTCTAACATTGTGGCTCCTTTCCCTTCCTCTTGGACTCCGTAATGATTTTAATATACACATCATGAACGTCACTTTCTGATACATCGCAGAGATTAAGCGCGAAAGTGACTTCAATATCCCGAAGTCTGCTTAGAGCTTGCAAACGCATAACAAGAAAATTCTCACCTACGGTGATTGATTATATTTTCTAAACCTTCTACAGCATCTTCTGAAAGGTCTCCAAGCCTATCTACATGTCGCCCCACAAGGTAATGCCTCATCTGGAATCCAATTACCATTGAAACATAGTCGGTGGGGTAGTCCAACTCTTCAACCACGGCAATAGAGCGGATACCAGAATGTCCAACAATAGCACTGCCGGATTGACCATGTCGAAAGCTTTGTTACTACCATGACTGTTCGCGCACAATACCTAATTTGGTTGAGGTCATGGACTATCTGGGTCTTTAGGTCGCTCAGTGCAGTTGTCGTACTGTGCACTTTGCGGAAGCCATGCTAATGCGTAGCTGGACTCGGATGGTGTGTGAAGGACAGGAGCAGCAGAGCCTAATTGTCTTTGCTACTGGGGAAAGAGATATTGGCCGGTGAGACTCTTCTTTATTTGCAAGTTTCCCCGACTTTAGTAGCGGAACTACTCTACCCAAAGACAAATTAAGCACCTTGGTGTGGTAGTCTGCTCCCGCTGGATATAAATTATTATAACTAAAATAGTTCGTGCGGCTTTTCGTGTCCGACGAGGCGTGATCACCGAAACAAAGTTTCACCCGATCATCATGTCTCGTCGGATTAGGCAATTAATTGACTATGGTCCAGAGCTTAATTGCCCCAGAAAAAGGATTACAGGACGTTAAGTGTTCCTCCGACTTATTCCGGTTGTGTTGGCTGTTGTGTTCGTTAAAAAAACTATACACTGATGATTGACAGCTCCACATTTTCGGTACCCGGTGAGCGAAAAAATATAGACTTATGTTTAAGGCTACTACTACATATCAATGCTGTTGTTTCATTCCTCTCAATAATAATAAGGTTAATGAAGGGTACAATCCTTCTCTATGGTACAAAACGGATACGAAAATCCAGCTGAAGATCCTGGAAAACCCCCTTATACTTTACCGATAGCTTGAATAAAGACATAGCGAGGGCTTCTCATATCTCTGAGCTATATGCTCTTTTTAGTTCAGGTTAAAGTGTCCAGAATGATAACTAACACTTTTCTTTGGCTCCCGGACTGAGAAGAACTATATACATTTAGTAGCGGTGGACTAATTGTCGAAATATTAAAAAAAAAGGCAACCATATGCCGGTAAGTGCTTCGTACGCGAACCACTTTGGTTGAGTTCGGCTCATCTTGAAACACCCATCATCTGTCACGAGGTCATAGAAGAGTTTCGAAGTACCGCTATTTCTCTTGACCAATCGACCCGAGCCCTTTTTTTGAGCGATTGACAAATGTCGTACGATTCAGCGTGAACAAACTTGGTTGGGTTTTGCAATTCAAAGCTGTGACACACTTGAAAAATGGCAAATTAATGAACAACAAAAAAAAAGTAATTAATACTTGTATCATAGCAACTGAAACGCAGAGTTGCATTTCCAATTTTTTTTTTGCAAGAAAATTAAGCGCGAAAAAAATTTTCTATGAAAGTTACTAAACTAAATTAATCAAATTGTCAACCACATTTGAATCTGACAACACATGAGCGCAAAACACTGCCGCCTGCTGGCCTGCCTGCCATTTAAATTAGTGCAGCAAATAAGGTACAGTAATCTGGTGTTTATGGCGCATGCGCATGCGCTTTTATGCAACATGCAGTTGCCAGTGTAAATTTATTAGCAAACTAATGTGACTAAATTAGTAAAAACGCAAAAAAAAAATATAATATAATTTTGAAAATTTAGAAAGAGTGGTTTGCATGTCTATGAACAAATAAAATTGAAAAAATTTTATAAAAATTAAAAACAAAAAATCTCTGAAAAATAATAAATAAATGGCGAATTTGCGTACAAGCGACACGCAATCAACTTGCCACAAGTGTACTGCATGTTGCACATACGAGTAATACGCATGCGACACAAAACTACATGGCTAGTATATGCGTATGTATGTGGCATACATGCAACTAATTATCGCAACAGCAGCTGACATTAATAGTAACAGCAGTAACAACAGCAGCAAAGCGACTGCGTGCAACATGCGCTGTTGCGATTTTTTCGCCAAGTGTCAACGTGATTTTTTTTTTGAAAACTTGTTGTTGTTCATTTTTATTTATTTATTAATATATATGAAAATAGAAGTAAATAATTTTTTTAATTGTCCTTTTGCCAAACATTTTATTTCACGCCATTTGCTACTGTTTCGCGATTAGCAAAACAGCCAGTGGGTTGACATAACCTCACTTTGGCGTATCAGTGATTTTTTCGCTGCGCTGGTTTCCTGGTTACTACTCGTGGGTTCAATTGCTGGCGTGTGCTTATTTAACAAACTCATTAGTTGACATAATTTTTCTTAATTAACTTATCGGTGTGAAAGTGAGAAATATAATAAGCGTTTTTGATTGAAAAAAAAATCAGCGGATTTTGGTGAATTGTAGGCTAAGCTATCGCTTGTGAGTAAGCCAGTAGGTGAGAGCAACAATTTTTTTGTTTATTTTTTTTGTATATTGTTGCATACCAGTATTTATGATTTTTAAATTATTTAAATATTTTATTTTATTTTATTTCTTTTACGACCGTCAGCGTTACATATATCGAGATTTGGCAACCCTATTCTTGAAATCTGACAACTGACAACTTTATCGTCAAGGTTGACATTTTTTATGTTATACATACATATATCGAAAGTTTTGAAAAACGAGTGCTATTTCTGTTGTTTATGGGAAATTAAAATATTCATCTCGGGAAAAAATGGAATTAAATCGCCAACATATTCGAGCGATTATTTTTTACAACTTTCGATTTAGATTAACTCAGAAACAATGTACCGATGAACTAAATGAAATGTTTGGCGTTGAAGCTCCATCAAGAACGCGCAGTGTTTGCCCATGGTATGGTGAATTCAATCAAGAACTTAGATAACTCCTAGACGATTTCCGTGAAGGTCGTCCAAAAGCAGTTGTGACCTAATTTTAATAGTGAAACAGCTAAAGTTATCAGTGGGGTCAGCATACATTCATAATTTCACGAACATTTCATTGGAAAAATATTTTGTTCACGCTGGATCACACGAAATTTGTCAAATGCTCAAAAAAGGCTCGTCATCGGTCGATTGAATGAGAGAAATGTTAAAAAAAATGCGATAGCAGTGCTTCGAAACACGTCTATGACATCGTGATAGATGATGAAGGAGTTACGTGCATAATCCCTAAAATAAACAACAGACGACGGCGTAAGTGTTTCAAGCCGAATGCAGTATAAGTTGCTCGCGCATGAGGCTCTTTTTTTTTTTTTTTTTTTTTTTTTTTTCTTTTGAAAAACTGGACATGTCGCACCTATACCACAATGCAGTAAATTCTCCCCTTTTGGAGAGCTGTGATTCTTCGTATCATAATATTATGATGAATTCTTCTTGCTTGCATAATACCCAGATATTTGTAGGTATCATCAGTGCCCAACGAATCTATACATTCACTGTTTGTTAGGGGGGAAATATCATGATACCACTTTGCCATTTTCCACACTGAGTCTTTTACATTTGTCTAGGTGAAAAGACATACATATGTCCCTGGAAGATTCTTCTGCTACTTCCAGGAGCTTGTTTATATTGAGCTCACTTCTTGCGTTCAGCTTTATATCATCCATGTAGAGGAGATAAGAGAGCTTGAAGGGCATTGCGTTGGCGTTTTTTAGGAGGAAGGAGGAAAGCTGATTAAGTGCAAGGCAAAACCACAAAGAGCTTAGACTGTCCCCTTGCAAAATACCTCTCTTCTAATAGATATTGCAGTTGACTTTGATAGAACCTTGTTCGTTTTTATATTAAGTGTTATCTCACAACTATTCATTAGATATTTAGCAATATTTCGAATATTGGGGGTCAAAATTTTTTCAGCCACCAAGTGTGTTTGCAGGCAGTTAATAATTTATACAAAATACATGAGCATGTAATTGGCCGGTATTTAGCCGATTTTTTTAGTGTCATTTTTATCTTTCGCCAACAGGTATGTTTATCTTTTAGTTAAACATTTTAGTATTTTTGTAGTATCCTCGAGAAAAAAATGTATAAAATTGGGCAATGAATACATGAATGCAAGAAAATTTCATAATCCAGATATTGTCGGGTTGTCCTGTTGCCTTCCTGGTTGCGTTGCTTTTAGCTTTTTCTATTATCGTGATATTGTCCATTTCTTGAATTCATTTAGCATTTTCATATTCATTCTTTATCCATATTACGCTAACATTGTGGGTTTTATACTGTGCCCATATTGCTGATCAGAGCTTTTCGAAATGACTGATCTCAGGAACTACACTTGCGGCTTGAATGTGTCTATAGAAAAATTTTAATTTTATTTTATTTTATTTCATTTTAGAAATTTTCTTTTATATCTCTTTTGTTTCTGAATTTTTTTTTATTTATTTTTTTATATTTATATATATATGTATATATATATATATATATTTTTAATATTTTATTTAAAAATTTTTTTTGTTATATTGTTTCATTTTATTTTATTTCATTTTTTTCTTTTTTTATTTTTAATTTTTTATTTTTTTTTTTATTTTACTTTATTTTTTTTATTATTTTACTTTTTAAATTTTTTTTAATATATTATATTTTTCAATATTTTTTTAATTGTTTTATTTTATTTTATTCTTTTTATTTTTTTATATTTTTTTAACTTTTTTATTTTTATTTTTTATTTTTTTATATTTATATTTATATTTATAAATATTGCTTTTTTAAATATTTTTTTAATTAATTTTTTTTTTGTTATATTGTTTTATTTTATTTTATTTTATTTATATTCCATTTAATTTTTAATTTTTTTTTTAATTTTTTTTTTTTAATTTTATTTTTTTACTTCATTTTATTTTATTTTATTTTATTTTATTAAAAATTTTTTTTTAATAATTTACTTAATTTCTTTTAATTTATTTCATTTCATATTTTTTATTTTTATTTTTTTTTATTTTAGGTATAAATTTTTTCAGACAAACATCGCATTTTCCTTGGAATTTCTGTCTTCATGTTGTAATCTTCAGAAGATGAAAGGTGGCACAATTTGAATACAATAAAGCCCGCAGTCATTTTTCAAACACCTGCAGGTAGACAATGAAAATAATTGAATTGAATAAATCTCTTGGTTTTTGTTGTTGTTGTTTTTGTAACAAAGCAAAGCGTTGAACAACATTGCGACGCCCAATTCATTAACGCATCATTTGATTATTTCTTTAAGAAAACAACAACAACAACAACAACAACAACAAATGAATGCCTTCAATTTTCATGCCGCACCTCTGTCAATTAATGAATTGCATGTGCGTGTGTGTGGTGTGTTGGCGTTGGCTTTATGCTGTGGCAGCAAGTGCATTACGATGTTGGTGTGCAGGTATGTACGTATGTAGGTGAGCACACCCGCTGGCCACTAGAAATTGCCGTTCATTGTTGGGTGGTGCGAAATGTCGCTGTGAGGCAGGAGGGCTTGGAAAGTAATTAAAAATTAAATTTGAAAAAAAAAGAAAACGAAAATAAGGTAAGAACCTCCACATTCGGGAGCGCTGCATTTAGACTTTATATTTTACAAGGTTTCGGTAATAGGAATTCGGAAGTATGACGTTGAAATTGTGATTATTCATAATCTAAAGCATTTGGAAATTTCCTTCGATGAACTGCACTCCTTCACACTGGTGAAGGACGAAAGAGCGTTGTTTGATACCTTATGGAAAGCCAATCGGAAAGCACCAGTCACATCACAAAGAAAGCACTTGAGCTTACAGCAGTTTAGTAGTGAACTCATCTTGTGCTTATCCAGACTTGAACCCGACATACCCTACGCTGGGTCCTGCGTGCAATGAGTCATCGCACGCTCCTACCATCTCTTTGTATGTCCACTAAAATCCCCCTCATCTAACACCCTTCTCCCTCTGGTCGGAACTCATCGAAACAGCTGATTCCTTGGGTCTTCTTGCGTTGGGTATAGAAGCATTGTACACCAAGCTACAAAAACAAACTCACAAAAGTTCAAAGCTCGAATGAAAAATTTTGAAATTGAAGAAGAAGAAAATCGAAAATTTAAATGAAAATTATAAAACAAATCAAATATTGTTTATGTCCGTTTGGCAGCAATGAGCATTTGATTGATTAATCGTTTTTGCACTACGAATGCATTCATTCTTCAATAATGTAGTCATTGATGATGATGATGATGATGATGCTGATGGTGATGGTGATGGTGATGAGGAGGAGAAGAATGACACACACACACACACACACACACACACACACACACACACACACACACACACACACGAAATGGACTTATGAGTAAATGAAAGTCAGTCAATCAGTGCTGCACTCACGCCGACTCAATGCACAGACAGACAATCAGTCACACCCTGACAAACAAATTTAAATTCGTAAAGACATGTGGATATTAATGTCTATTTGAAGGTGGTCACACTAAGTGCGCAAGTCAATCAGTCGCGACAAAAGCGCGTCAATTAAGCGAGATGAGCTTTATTTCAAGAATTTCTTTCTGTCTTACTTTTTTTCCCATTAATATACATATGTATATCTAAATGGGTTGTTGTTGTTGCTGCAGGTACTAGTTGGAAAACACAATTTTCATTTTAATGCTTCACTTGGCTTTTCTATAATTGAGTCTACCTATGGTATAACCTCCGGCCCACCTTGAGGACAAAGAAATTCTTTCTCATTTGAAAGCTTTCAGAGTGAATAACACAATTACTCGGGAGTAAATATTGTGCGTATTAGTGGTGTAGAGCTCTTCAATACGATAACGGCACGATAACGGCAGACGAAGTCCGTTTTGAGGTCAGTGGAAGACGGAAGTTCCGAACTCGTGTCGAAGCAGCGGATTTTTCTTTCACTTTAATGCAGCTGGAGCTGGGATTTGTAGATAGATGAACTTCTTTTAGGGTTCTCTATGCTAAAGATACATTTTGAGGAGTGTAAACGCAGTTCCTTACGTGGAGCTCTACTCACCGCATGATAAGGGTTATAGAGGTTATGGGGAGTACTTTTCCGGTAACTGGTTGACTACACACCGCTGGCGTTGATACCAAAATTTTCGAAATTATTTCATCTAGAGACCAAAATAACAAACTTCAGATCTATCTAATTCAGCCCACTGGCTGAAAAAAGCATCAAGCACTAAGTAATCAGTAGCAGCCCACAGCTCGGAACTGTAACCAGTTGCCAGTGCTTATCAATTAGAATCGTATGGCGTTGAACTTTTTGCAACTAGAACCAGAATTTATGAATGTATCAAAAGTTCTGGGAATGCTGAGCTACCAACAGACATCTGTATCGAGCTTCGCACACTGAGTTAGAGACAGACAAGCCATGTTACGTGGTTTGAAGCCAAGCTCTTAGCTTCTTTTTGGGAGCCCGAAGTGGAGATTGGTAATCATTCTCAAGACCAGAATTTCAGGAAACGAAGTAAGGGTTATATCACTGCGCCGAGGGGGTCTTAGGAAGGCACCAGTTGCAGTTTACTTTAAAGAGCTCTATATAATAAGGAGGTTTTACGAATTCCCACAAGTGGATGACAAGAAGTTTCGTATTTTCCGAACACAATGATAAAACTCTAGGGAAGGTTAAAAAAAATTTACAAAAATACGCTTTTCAGACGGTGAAAGGTTTTCCAGCTGAGCTGCTCTAGCAATTATTATCTTGGCTGGGTATAAAATTAAGAAACCCTTCCTTTAAACCTTTTAAGCAAGCTCGGATAGATTTTTCAATATTAATCTGAGAAACACACTCAAAGGTTGACATTTCTGAGTCGAGATCTGGCCACGGCTCGATCCCATTACCGCCCGGCTCCTGGTTCATACTACTGCGCACTCGGAAACAACTGGAAACTAAAGCCAAGCGAAAATATCGCATTTGGCGGTGCACACTGCCATGTGGAAGATCATGGCTTCAAGCCCAGGCCAAACCAACATCTAAAATATGCTTTAAAAAAATTAATTATTCTAATTGCGGTTGCTCATCGGCAGCCACTCTCCGAGTGTATTTCTGACATGAAGCAAAATCTCCTCACAAAATCCCAACAGCCGTTCGAAACCGACTGGGAATAAGCTGTAGAACCCTCCATTTGTTGGAAAAACATCAAGACGCACCCTACAAACTGGAAGAGGGACTCGACCGAAAACCCTTTCAGCGGTTATAAAGTGGTAATTGTAGTAAAAAGTATCAATTCCAAACCGAATTTAAAATCCGTTACATCTCTATGGCATACACTAATTGTTCGTTATTCTTTACTTCAAATTTCGCGCCTCCAACTGCGTATTAGCATTGCCCACAGCCATTGTTGTGTGAATAAAAAGACCAACTAACCAAATTCGATTACATTTTCTTGTTGCTTATTTATTTGTTTTGTGCACTTTTTGCCACACATCACGAGCGCGCAGATAGATTGCAGCTACATATGTGAGTGAGTCTTACGCGCTTGCGTGCCGCCGTTCAACACAATAAGCGCCTCCTGTTACCTGCTTTCAATTCGTCACTCTGCCGCCCTCTGCCTTCACCGCTCAAACACCCGCTTGCTGCTTTGCATCCGGCCGGCAAAACACTTTATCCAATATTAATTAGTACAAGCAAGAGAAAAGGTGTTAACACCGTTAGTGCCTTAAATGATGCACAAATAAATTGTTTTATAAACGTGGCTTTTAGGCTGATTTGATTATTGGATTTTTGATGTTTTCGTAATTTTTTTTTTTTTTTTTTTTTTTTTTGGAATTTCAGTGTGCTGTGGCGTATTGATGGATTTCAGGTTGTTGTGTGAACATAATTTTTGTTTTGTTTTGTTTTTGTACTTTCAAACTCACATGCTATTATCTACTTCCATACATCTAGTTAGCACTTGATAAATGTTATACATTTGAGTAACAGTGTGGGAACAGTTAGAAATTTGGTTTGAGTGGGAGCTTTCAGGTGCTCATTAGCGTAAGCGTGAATTCTCCCTCTCTCTCTCTCTCTCTCTCTATTTTTCCATTAGTCTTAAAGTGGCATAATTAATCAATGGATTTATGCTTTGAGAAAATTAATGAAATGTCTTTTTGTGAAGAAAAAAAACCGTTAGTGGGACCACCCACTTCACTTGCTTTGTTTTAATTGCGTTTGGAAAATGATTTCTGTTTCCAATTTTCCCCTCTCCTCTTCAGTTCTATAAGGTTTGGCTTGGAGAAGCAAGTATCTATTAATTTAGCTTTCATGATGCATCAAAGGCAAGCTCACACAAGCCTTATGTGGTTTTAATCAGGAAACACTTTGAATGATATCATACGGGTATTCACTAGCCCGGTGGTGAGCATCAAATTTCTAGACTCTTGCTCGAGACAAGTGATTTAGCTGGAGAGACAGAGAGAGTTCAAAGAGACGATAAGCCCTGCTATTGCTCGCTATACATTGTAAAAGATCTACTGGCAGAATAGGAATAGGACCTAAATCCTAGTATATGTTGCTGAATCTACATATAAGTGGTGGGGACTAACACATCTTTATGGGACTATGGTGTCGTGGTCACCTATAAATAAATCTTCCAATGCAGATTTCATAAGTAAAACTCAAATATTTCATTGCAGTAACGAGCTCGCCAAAAGAAACTCTAAACGCAATACCCAATACCTTGATCATATAGCAGTCGACAGCAATAGCCAATTCAGCGATTCGAACACTTGAATATTTTAGACAGACTCACTTCGACACCAAACTATCCATACTGAAGTGGTTCAGTTTCATTTACTTCAGAGCACGAATTTCCAGCAGGGAAGAATGGAATAATAATTACCCCACGCCTAGTTGCAGTGTAAAAAGGACGTGGATGGTCAAAACTCTCCCGGTAGTGATGTATTCTAAGGGAACTCTCTAATGGAACCCTCTTTTATGCTGCCTGACGGTTGCAATGACCTTCAGGCTGAGGTCACTGCTATCATGGAGGGCAGCAAAGCATGTCAAAGCTAAATAATGTAATAGAGTGTTTACAGGTCTGTGTATGATAAGCCGATATGAAGAAAGACTAGGAACTTCTGCTGCTGGATGATGAGAAAAAGGAACGATAACCATTTATCTCTTCTGCTACTTCGATTGTTTGGGTTGTGTTAGTCCTTCCAGACCATAGAATCGAAGTGATTGGATAACGAAGACAAATTATCAGAAATTTGTCGCCAAGGCCTAGGAGTAATCGATGTGAAACCTCAGTAGCCACCACAATCTAGCCTAACCTAACTTTAGTACGGGTAAAGGGGCAAATAAGCCCTACGGATGGCAATATTGCCAGAACAAACCGAAAATCCTCCAAGAAAGTCAGTATGACTAATAATGGGAAGAAGCTTTAGTGGATCCACTCAGCAGCATTCAATTTTAGTGTTCATTTTGGTCTCAAAGGAGCATCTGTTGGTCAGAGTTGCGGCTGTAAGTGATTTTAAGTCGAGAGGCTTACTACGCTACCGACAAGATCCGAGGGCATGTGAAAGGAATTTTTATTAGAGAAGATATATCCACGAAGTAGATTGGCGTCCTTTTAAAATTACGCTATCCACAGATGGCGAGTGCTTATTTCTATGGCAATAACAAAATCGTGCTGGGCGTGTTATAAGACAAGATGGACAGAAAGGTAGATGTTGCACCACTGCCGGAAAATTTGGAATCTGAGAAAACACCTTCTAAAACCGGTTGGAGGTCCGAGATTGAATTAATTTTTTCTGTAATAACAGTTTTCATCTCGTAAAAAGCCGTCAAGTCTCTTGCCTACTACCAGACCGAAGGACTCGAAATTGGTAACGGAAGACAAGTATCCAGTATTTTAGAAGTAATTATTCCCCGAGGTCGTTACTTTGACTTTGGCCACCATCTTGATCAAGCCACAATGCATGGTCGCTTTTGTGCAGCAAGAAACGTCTGCCAACACGCACAGGAAGATTCAAAAATCTACAATGTTGAGAGACAGTCAAGCCTTTTATACTCGACTTATACCCCTCTCTGTTGGGAGCTCTCGTCAATGAGTCGGCATTAGGAGTTTTCGGGCGGCAATTTAAGTTCTCTACGCACCACCGAAAAAGAGCAGATTGATTTCGACAAGGCCGTAGTATAACTGTGACGCGCTTTGAGGCAAACCACAAGCCGACGGGGAAAAAAATCACACATTTAGTGGGTATCAAGGCATACGGGCATAGAAAGCAATAATCTAGCTCATAAGCTACCTAAAGAGGCTGACCTTTCAGAACAGGACGTAACAATGGACTTACCAATCGTATTAAATAAAAGAGTGCACTCACAAGAAACGCTCTTGTCTCGTCGGTCCAACATACTTTGGGGCTCCAAAACATCGGAAATTATGTGCAATACATTGGGTGCGAAACATATTACGTTGTTACTAGCGGCAAACACACTACAGGCTGCTAGCAGAGCCGTTTGGAATAACATGGCTTTAAACGAAGTCCGGCAGAAGACGAGTGGAAAAATGCAGTGACATATAACCTGGTGATGCCGTCATTCGGCAGACAGAGGTTCATCTTACCTGATAAGAGAAGCTGGTTCAATCTGAAAGGAATAAAGGGCCATGGTAACTATTTCAATTTTTCAATGGAATAGCAATGTTCTCTAACATAGAGGCAGAACAGGAAGTGTAGCAGTGAAAAGTTTTGGTTGGATATGGTATCTCAAGTAGCACTATGGTTGTGACATCAACTGTGTGTGATTTTCCAAAGTCAATCTGTTCAAGCTGTCGTAACCTGCCATGTTAAGGATTTTGGACTGTCCAGTAGAGAGAAAGCTCAATCATCATTCTATCTCTTAAATCTGGAAAAAGAGAGAGCTCAAAATTTGGATGGACATACCTGCCGTTGGAAAATAAGTCGACATGTGCGCTTCCATCTTATTCTTCTGTGCTTGTTCCAAATACAGCTTGAGCAAGAACTGCAAGAACCGCTTGACCTTCCCAAGCGACATCGCTTTGCTCTATGGGTTCTTGAAAAGTTCCAAGAAGATCCGACGTTTTCGAGACAAATTTTGTTCAGCTATAAGGCCCATTTCTGGCTCAATGGGTATGTAAACACGCTAAATTGGCGCTTTAGGGACGAAGAGCAACCTGAAGAGATTCAAGAGCTGCCATTTCATCCAGAAAAAACAATGGTTTGGTGTGGTCTGTTGGCCGCTGGAACCATCGGTCCATATTTCTTCAAAAATGACGCCGCTGAGAACGAAACCGTCAATGGCGACAGGTATCGCGCCATGATAACTGACTAATTGATAGCCGGAAATGAATTTCGTGATCTCCGCGACATTTGGTTTCAACAAGATGAACGAGACGGCGCAACTTCCCGCACATCGCATCAATCAATGGATTTATTGAGATAACACTTCGGTTAGTAGATAATTGCACGATTTGGGCCGGTCGATGTGCCACCAAAATCGTGTCATATCACACCGTCTAAGGTCTATGCGGACAATCCCGCTCCGATTCAGGCCTTGGAGCAAAACATCACGCGTGTCACATCAGTAACCAGTCGAACCAGCTCAAACGAGTCATTTGAAATTTCAAATTGAACTCATGGGATGGACCATCTGAGACGTAGCCGCGGTCAAAATTTCAAGGAGATAATCTTCAAACAGTAAATGACAAAGAATGTTCTTTCGAATGATAATAAACATCCCCCATTAAATTTGATTTTCTGTGTTTTTTCTTTAAAAAATAGACGACCTCGAATTGGATCATCCGTTAGTTTTGTTGATCTACGAGCTATTGGCCGCCGTCTTTGGCCTCTCACTTCATTTTCGGTTCGTTTTTTAAATACCAATTTTTTGCCCATAATGAGTTTCATAAAACCGTAATTTCGTATTTACAATCGTATTTAATGTCATAATAAATAATTTATATATTGTAAGCAAGCACTTCACACACACACATACACATACATACACACAAATGAGCCATTTGATGAGATCTAATTGAATTTGTTTCAGCACAACGCAGAGGAAAAAATGCCAGGCATGCAGGCACTATCGTACACACCAACCAGCGCCTCGGCTAACTAACGTCACCAGCAACAGATCGAACACAACACAAAATTGGCATGCAACAATTCATGTCAATGACAACAATGACAATTGTCGCCAAACAAAAAAACAAAGCACAAAAAACTTTTACCACTTTTATTTGACATTTGACAACAATTTCGCTATTGTCGCTTGTCGATCAGAGCGCCACCATGGCACACACGAGTGCGAGGAGGCCATTGTTGTTGGGTGACAAACAATGCAATCAAAATTGCATGTGTGGCAAGGTGTACGAGTGCCTACATTGTACGTCCCCACGGCTGCGAGCACCGGTTGGGATGACGACGACGAATAATATGCCAAAGTAGTCAGTGGCTAACAAATGATGACTGCTGCAAACAACAACAACAACAATAAAAACAATGCATGAAAAATCAAAGCAATTTCGCCACTGACATTGGCATTGGAAATATGTGACGCGAAGACGGTGGTGAGACGGAGCGAGCCTACACAGGCGTTGCCAGCTTCAACTGTTCAACTGTCGCAGCAACTGTCACCGGGCGCTTGCGAAATGTAGAGGCGTCAGACGTTTTTGAGTAATTTTTTTTTTTTTTGATATTTTTAAAAATCTTACCTCAGCGTCTCGTGGGCTGCCGCCTGAACAGTCACACTCTCTCTGCTGGGCTTAGCTTTCGTCCTGCGTTTTTTTCTTTCTTTCTTTCTTTCTGTCGTTTTCTTCGTTTTTCCTCAATCCACTTGTAAATTATATTATTACCGTTGCACTCGCATTAACGGATAAGCATAGTTTGTAGATTTCTTTTTGGTTTTGTTTTTTTGTCTCTTTTTGGGTTAATGTCTTTTCTCCATTTTCGACGACAAATACTCGCTCACATATCTGGACTAGCGATGGTGGCCTGCCACTCAAACGCCGACCGACCAAGCGTATGGTATGAAGAAGGCGGATCACTGTCGCCTGCATTGAGACGAAATTGTCGTAAATTTCGATTGCCGGTGGCAGTCGCTACCATGGCCTGGCTCTGTTGGATTTTGGGCTTTGGGCCGCAAGCTTGCCAGCGATGATTTTTCACATATTTCTGCACATACTTATATTCATAAATATGTATGTACATATGTAATGATGTTGAGTAGACTCCTACACGTTGAAGCGAAAGTTCGTGATTGCTAACATAAATACAACAACAACAACAACAATAGCAAATAAGTGCTTGTAGCTTTATCTCTTGTGTGGACATTAGTACTTGTAAAGGCAACATCATTATGCGACTAATATGGTTGTTAACAACGGGCTATGGGTGTATGTGTGCATGTGTGTCTGTGACATTGGAAAGTACATATATATGTATATAATGTGCCGATTTCATATCTCATAGAAAGTGCTCAATTGAATTTTTTTTTGAGGGTGATCTTTTCTAGTTTCAAAAAGATAGTTCAACTCACACCCTCAACCCGGGTGGGGAGCGCCAAAGAGTATGAAATCAGACCATATTCTTTACTGGTTGAATAGTAGAGATCCAATGAAGATCTCAATTACCGATTCTGACCGTAAGTTTTCACCGCTCCGATGCACAGTAATCCTTATGATTTCTCGCGTTTTGCGCCTGAAAGGAAGGTTCTCTCAATTTAGTGTGAGCGAGTGTTAGCTTTGTGTTTACCGAGTTGATGCGAACCCTATCTAGCCAAGTGTAGAACACAGCTAGCAAGAGATGCTGAAGTCGAGAAGAGACTGTCTTAAGATGTTTGGAAGTTGTAGCTTACGCATGAAGATATTACAGCTCAACCCACATAACTGCTCGTGCGACCTAGCTTCTCTTACTCTATTGCTTTCTTCACAGTTCTATTGAAATTTTTCCATCCATAACTCCTCGCGCGACTTAGCTTGTCTTACTTTGCTACTTTCTTCAAAGCACTATTGAAATTTTCCCATCCAAAAGTATTGCGTCGAAAACGCCTAACACGGGGAAAGTAGCAGACCTATCTTATTGAAGGCTCATCAAAAGGGTTAGAAGGCTAGTCTCGTAGAGGTGAACTTAAGTTAATAGTAAACTTTCACTCTCAAGCCTTGGAAAAAGATGCGTAATCAGCATGCCTACTAATAGTCAATACTTAAACACCTTAATAGTGATAGGAAGAGAATTATTTTTCATAGCTCTCCTGGACTTGGGGGAAATTTTAATAACATTCGGTCTCCGATCAAACTGTCTTGGAGAGTTAACCTCGCTTGATGGACTCCATAACTCAGTTACAAGGTTTTACATCTATCCTCTGAAAATAGTGGATGGCGAATTTCAGTTATTCAAATTCGTAGGTTTTACAAGTGGTTACCAGATTAGAAACATTGGGACACTTGGGATAAAAAGACGTCCGTTATGATAAGACGAATCGTACCTGACCTGAATGTTGGGGACCTCTTTTACTAATTTTAAAATGTGGCTTGTTGGCTTAGCTTCTGCCATATAGCAAAGACCGTCTAAGGCTGTCTATGGCACAGCGACTCCAATATGCCGTAGCTCGCTCTGTGTTTACCGCATGTCATGGAAATTTTTCTCTCTTCCGCCTCGTTTGCAGCTGCAGCTCTTACCTCATATTCTGAAAGCAGCAATGTTCCGTCGGAATATCAATATGTCTTTCTCAGCCAGTATAAGCCATATGATTTTCTGCAGTAGTATTTCGACCCAGTTTTCTCAATTTCCGACAGAGCAGGCGATCCTCATCCAGTGGAATCCTATCATACCTTGCGTAGAAAGTCCATCTGCCCTGCAGTCCTCCTTTATATTTCTGTGCTTAAGGACACAATCGGTGGTAGTCTGATTTATGATAGTCCGGCACGATTTTAGAGTTTTTGCTTTCGTTGAGCTAATGATTTTTATTGCTGCCTGAGTGTCCCAAAAGATCAAGATGCCTCTCCGGTTCCACTCCTTTTTATATATTCCATCCGAATTTGTGTGCAGGGAAACCCCTGAGCGTATACTACTTTCCCATGCTTTGAGCAGTTAGCTCTAGTAACAACTGCAGTTTATAGAAAGAAATTATATCATTATTTTAGTTTGATTTGATGCAGAGGATCCGTCGAACCTGTCTAATCCTTGTAGACTCTGCGATGAGGAAAAGAAATAGTCGATTATCCCCTACGAAACTGTCTTGCTTTAGAATGCACAGATTTCAGTTTTTTCCTGCCTAGTTTTCATGAGTTTCTGTCTACGTTAGCCCCACTTCCGGGTAAGTGAGGATAGAAATCAGGTATATTCTTCTTCTTCTCACTCGTTTCTTCTCTTTGCCGTCTGGCGCCAGTTGGGAATACCAAGTGATACCAGGTCGCTCCCTACCTGATCCTTCCAACGGAGTGGAGGTCTTCCTCTTCCTCTGCTTCCGCTAATGGATACTCCGTCGAATATTTTCAAAGCTGTAGCGCTTTCAGCCATTCGGGCGACATGACCTAGCCAGCGTTGCCGAGCTATGTCAATGTCGGCGTATAGCTCGACCATAAATCTTTCGTTTGGTTTTGGTTCGTCGAGAGAGGACTTTACTTTTCGATTGCCTACTCTGTCCAAAGTAGCACCCATTGGTAAGAGTGATTCTGCGTTGGATTTCAAGGCTGATATTGTTGGTGTTGTTAATGCTGGTTCCTAGATAGACGAAATTATCTACAACTTCGAAGTTATGACTGTCAACAGTGACGTGGGAACCAAATCACAAGTAAGATGACTTCTTATTTGATGACAGGAGATTTTAGACTTGCCCTCGTTCACTACCAGGCCCATTCGCTTCTAACCTAGAGAACGCAGAACTTATGGTGCGGTTTTTATGACCAAAAATATCAATATCATCAGCATCAGCATACGCCAACAAGTCAGGTCTCGCTTTAATAATATCAGACCCATAAATTTCAAACTTCACCTTATAGAGTGCCAACTATTAAAAAGGAGTGTTGGATTGCTCAACACTCTCTTCTTAGACAGCTCCATTTCACCTTAATTCTCAAAACTTCTCAAAACTCTGAGAGGAGATGAACTTTCAAATACTATTCTACATCCCGAGCTAGCGAACGATTTGGCCGAAGGACGTTCAGTTATCTTCCGGAGACTTTGGTAGGACCAAATGAAGTTTTATGGAACGCAGATGAGGTTTTCCTTCCAAGCTCACAGTGCTGTATCAGTCTAGTCTAGTGTTTCCAGGGTCCCTCCCCATGAAGATCTCCAAAGACAAGATTCATCTTCCTATTGCCACTAGTGAGTCCTCAACGAGAATATTACCTAACCCCAGCCAAAAACAAGTTACTCTTAGCAAAATGTAAAATATGCGACCACGTCTAAACAACAAAGTATGCAGCAACACAACCACGCACACACAAACGCCTCAGAAAGAAATGATGGCAGTGACAACAGCACCACAACCCCACAGCCCCACAGCCCCACAGCCCAATGAGTACCACACAAAGCTGCCGACATGCGAGACGAAAGACTTTGAGACCTAAAACATATGTCAACACCATGAACCTGAAATCGGCAAATGGACTGGCAGCAGGCAATAGAACAACAACAAGAACAATTAAGTAGTAGCAACAACAACAAATGACATTATTTAAAGCAGTTAAGACAAGAACGCAAACAACAGCAACAACAACAACAACACCTAATTCTCCAGCTTAGCAGTATTCTAATTATATTGTCAACAACACGAAAACAACCTCATTTCCAGCAAATCTACAACCGCACATTGGCGAGAATGTGCCGAAGAGAGTGATAGAGATAGAGAGAGGAGTGGGGCGCTGTACTTGCGGCAGCAGTTAAATCTGCATAAATGTTTTGTTAAGTTCATTAACATGGTTCAGGTTAATTACCTGGCATTTTCGGTCGCATGAGAGGCAGGCACGGGCACCACATTTCAAGGAAATAAGCCATTAGCCATTAGCCAACAGCCATTAAGCAACAAAAGCGAACCCATAAAGTGACTAAAAAGCCAGTATGGAGGTCGCGCATGGTGTGCTTGTATATGTGGGCTTCCGCAAGCTTCATGCAACATATGCCACGCAAGTAGAGCACTAGGCGGCGTGTAAAACTAGTGGGCTTTGCATGGAGCATGACGGCGCTGATAACTAGTCGCCCATGTCAGTGGCAGGCGCAGGCTACAGCTAGGCAACATCTGCTCATGGCCGGTCTAGAGGGGGCGCAGCCGGCAAGCCGTTAAGAGTCAACACAGTTTGCAGCTTCAGCATCAGCGGCACGATCATTATTGTCGGCATGAGCAAATGAGTAGAAATCTGGAGACACATGTGCTCGTTTAGATACATATGTACATGTGAGGAGCTTTAAAGTAATGTGGTTCATGGTCGCTCTCGAAAGGGGGCAGGAGGTTTGCGGAGCCACGTTAAAGACGAACACTTCATAGGGAGGACTGGTCGGTACACATAAATTAGCTCTTCTTCTTAAAATTTTGAGTTCTGAAGAGGAAAGGGTTACACATACAGCGAAGATGAGTTTGTTATCTTGAATGAGAAAGGAAAGGACGATTTCCCTTAACTACGTGAGCTCATACCTCGAAGTTTTCTATCTTCTTTTATCAAGACGACGGCTGCGTCGCTTGCTTTTGAGAGAAAGAGTTAAATCCACTAAAGTAGCGATAAAGAAAATTTAGGTTAGAAGACTGTTGGGTGAACTTACTTTGTCATGTACTAGACGGGAGATAAGAAGAAAGCGGATAAAATGGCAGCTAGAGCAGAAAAAAGACGCTCCAAGGGTCAGATGTGGTAGTCTTGAAGAGATTTGGGAAAAGTTTTCTCCCCTTTTCTTGAGCTACCGAAACCAGTTCACATGCCCAAACCCACAGGAAACTATAATTATTTGTTAGGGACTCCCGTGTAGCTTCCGAGTTCGATAAAATCTTGGTAGAAATTTAAAAATTGTGTTTCTCCTTGGCTTAGAGATGAAAAAATATGTCCGTTGACCAACTACATTTCCCGCTGGTCGCAGAAAAAATGTCGTTACGCCAAATTTATGGTTAGAGAAATAAGCTCCTGGTGAACGAGTCGAATTTAGCCCGAAGAAATACAGCTCTTGATTGAAGTTTGAAGAAATAAGTCGGTTGAGTCGGTCCTAGCAATCTCCCTCGCCCCAAAAAAATATGTCGCCACGCGTCTTTTTACGACTAGAGAACAGGACATCTTTCTTTGTGAAATTAGCGCATTTAGCTCGAATGTGAGGCAAAAGCTCAGGTACAGTATGAAAAAAATGACTCGCAAGATAGGTGATACTGGAAAACCTTCGACAGGCCTCTTAGTACCTTTTCTCGTCGCAGAAAAAAACTTGCTCTGTGTAAACTGCAACTAAGGCATAAGATCCCGTTTAAAAAACCAAATTAAGTCGATTGCCACTGGGAGCATTCGAGATAGAACTCAGAGCTGTTGACGCGGCACTTCAGCTGCAACCCTCCTACCCTAAATGCGAGCGCGCCCTTCAGAACTATAGGACTAGGGCAACAATAAATGCCACATCTACCAGCATCAGCACCAGCACTGCATGGCTGAATGGTGGTCATTAAAACAAAAGCAGTCAACAAATAAAAGCGCTCCGCACTAGATATGCAACAGGCGCGTTGCAGATTTCTTTCTTTCCTTTTTCTTCCCCGACTTAAGTATTGTATTTAAGGATGTTGTCTCGTAAACGAGGCGCGCGTGAATAACTAATTTCAACGGAAGCCGGCGGTGACTCTGGCTTTAACTTGTAACCTACTCATAGGCATTCGCGATGCAGGCAACGAAGCTACGACGAACTACATATGAGAGCTCATACATTTGCCTACACACTAGGCAACTTGGACTAAGTAACATTTATCACCCACCATCAGATGCGCTCGAACAAAAGTTCAAAGAAAAGGAACAAAAAAAAAAAAGAATAGAAAAAACAAAGAGAGCGAAAAAAGTGGGAAGTAAAGATTTAAGGCAAAAAGGAGATCCATTTAGGCAAATCGGTAGTGAATCGAGCAAAGCAGGCGCGTCGTTCGCGAGTCGAGACACAACGCAGTTACAGATGCAGTTACTATGTATGTATGGCAATAAGTGGCTTACTGCGCTCTGCGCTAAATGCTTAAAGTTTGGTCAGGCGTAGCGGCGAAGTTAATCGGTGACACGTCGCGTATAAATGAATACCGAACGATTTTGCCATATGTATATGTATAAACTGCTGCAACAATTCGTGAGACACACAAAACACCTGATAATAATGGCCAACCCTAAGTGAGCTCGCCAAAATCTCCATTTGCCTATTTTCAGCGCTTAACAGAAAGAAAAAAAGGGAAGAGAAGGAAAAAGACTGAGGAATTCATGGCTTCGTTTTAAAAAACAATAAAAATTAAACCAAACAAATGTTAAGTGTTGCATTTTTGGCTTGCCTTAAGACCATCCAGCCTGTGTTTGTGTGTGTGTGTGTATGTGTGTGAGTGTCGGCAGTGTAGGTACACCGCCCAAATGAGCTGTAACGAATTGCTGCAAAATGAGATGATTTCAAGGAAGTCACAGGTAATAGGCATCTCAGTCTCACAGATCATCGCATTGCCCATGGCTGCTTGACAGTATGACCGTGGCACGCAAAGTAACGCTAACGTGCCGCGCGCAGACTAATTTACTTGGAGGATGCAATAACAAGAAGAGGCTGCGCATTAAGGGCACCCAAAGAGACTAGTAACTAGATGAGCCTAATTCGCAAGCGCACAATATTAATGAAGATTATTTCTAAACAAAGCGTTCCGCGGACTGCGGAATTCTTTACAAAAAGCGTTTACGAAACAGAATTTTGGAATCTTTAGGTAGCGCTGTAGAGCTCAACAGCAAATCAAATGGTTGTCAGGAAGTGTATAGCACTACCTCCGCACTAGATAACATAAATAATCAGATAACTCATGGCCTCAACCAAAACCGGGCATTACTACTCGGATCACCCGTACACAAAACTACTTAAAGCAGAACCACCGGGCGGTTTAGGCTCAAAGGAAGGAAGTACTCGGGTATGCGGACTCCACTTACCAATATGTTACAAATATGCGTAGTTGTAATCCTACTAACAGTCTATAACAGGCGAAGAACTCGAGTTTTCCCGTGAGACCTGAGCTCTACTGGTACAACTAAACACTGGATACTCGAGTAGTCTTAACTCCTGCATATTCAGACTACATCGATATGTATATCTCCTCCATGCGCGACATTTATCACCTCTTTGCTGGTCGCTAAGAACCTATTCATCTTAACGCCTCCCTCCCTTGCTCTCAACCCGACGAAACGCCCAGTGCTTGCCTTCCGTCAGATGTCGTCACAGACATAGCTTAAGAACAGCAATATTTTTTAATGATGCAGTCAGTATCGTCCAGTTATGCCGCAACTAAACTCCTATAAAAACCGAGATAAGAAGCAAATGAGTCTTCTCTCAAAATGTTATCTGATTTTGGACTTGTGCCAACTGAACCTACATTGATCGAGCATTTCCACACTCTCAGCCGTGAAATCCTAAGCCCAAAGTGTATCGCTACTGGTCGAGAGGGTTACTTGCGCTGAAACAAAGGAGCTTGGTGAGCGCCTATTGTTGAGAGATTTTTTTCATGGAAGCCCTGATTTTACGAGTTCAAAATTTCTTGGATCTTTTACATTTATCCGAAGAGTTACTGGATGAAACTATTAGCTGCATTTACAGAGAGTTTAAATTATCTCTTTTCGGTTTGTAAGACTACCCATTTCAACTTCACTTAAACCAGATATTGGGGTGGGGCTCTCTATAATACCTTTGAGCAGCTGCGAAACTGATTGTAAGTTCTCCAGAGCCTTTATGCGTCGACTCCCGTCTTCATGTATGTAAGGTTAGCCACCCCAACATTGCCTAACACGGACACTGGGATTGAGCTCTTATATTACATAAACTCCGTTAAACGACTCCAAAACTCACTACTACACTCCAGAGTAGTTATAGCATAAGCCTAGTCTTTGTGTGATCGACCTTAACCTTACTCAACCGGGAGGACTGTGTTCTTATATTGCATAGTCATTATGAATATACCGCATTCCAGGCCTTTCCTGCTATAAGTTCGGTCTCTTTGTGGTTCTTAAGGTTAGCCAATTTAACCTAGCCTAACACGGACACTGGGATCGAGCTCTCAATAATTCTAATGTAGGTCCGCGTCTAGATTCAGAGTCTTTATACCATAAGTCCGTTCTCTATGTAGCCCCCAAGATTAACCATCTCAATATAATTAAACCTGGAGCTCTCTTAATAATGGTCGAAACTGACTGATCGTGTGTATTTCAGCCCCAGAGGTTTTGTGGCTTTAGTCTATTCTGAGCTAGCTGTGGTTCTTAAACTTAGCCACCTTAACTTAACCAACCATATATTCGAGTTCACGATTAGCTTCCATCTTGAGGATGCTCAAGTCCTTATGTTCCTACGAAGAAGTCAAGCCTTCGATAGCATGTCAGAGCCTTAGAGACCGTGGGGTAAAGGAGAAAATTTCGCGTTCTACCTTCGTTGAGATGGACGAGGAGGAGCCACAACTGCCAAAAGCCAGTGAAACCGAGTCGATTTCCATTGAGGTTAATTACTTCCCGGATATCTCCTCAGTGGATGTATCTCTCACCAACTAATTGAAGATGAACACGATAACTTTTAGAGTGAGTCTTCGTCACTCATCTCGCCGCTCTAGAAGAACTAAGGTGCACTCCACATGAAACCTCCTCTTTGAATGTCTTCTTTCTACGGTTTATTCCCCTCCTCTTCCTCCACTACCTAAGTCCTCCTACTCATAATCCCATTAATCGAAACAAATTTCATCACATATTTGGAGAAATCGAAATGAATGTGAAAGAAAAAACCAAGTAAAAGTGCGTTTAAACATCAACAAAGTGTGAAAGGCTACGCCAATGCCCGTACCGACCAAACCAACCGCAAGTGCATAAGCCACCTCTGGTGCATGCGTGCGGGGGCCGCTTGCTACTGCCGTCTAAGCTTTGAATGACGGAATTAGAATAATAAAATCACTACGCATGAGTTTATTAAATGACCCAGTTATTCACGTGCAACCACAGCGATGGCGCGATGTGGGATGCCCACGAGATCAGTCGTCATATCAGGCGGCTTGCGTGCCTAAGACTGCGGCGGCTGCTGCTGCTGTTTTGGAATGTAAATTGACATTGGCAGATTGAACGAAGACATTGTCAAGCCAAGGCGAGTCAAGTCAACTCAAGCGGGCATGCATGCATGCAGTATGAATTGTTGCCGCACAAGTGTGGCAAGGCGGTGTGGCTCCACCCAACCAGCTGACAAACTGTCAAGCAAATGCCTAACAAGTGAAATAGGAAAGAGACTTTCTAAATTCTTTGCAACGATTGCATGCCACTTACCATATACTCTAATATGTGGCATGTGGCATATGGCATGTTGCATGCCACAGCCATGTTGTGTGCATTAGTAAAAAATTAAACAAATACAATAATTTGAAGCGAAAATATGCAAAATCGATTGCCACAGCGAGCGAGACCTTTCACAATATCAGCAAATGGCATCGCCATCTTGCCGCTCCAAGGTGTGAGCTGGTGGTAGCTGCTGCTAGCACAAGTTGTCTCTAATAAAAATTAATTTGACAAAAGCGAGTGATCAATTTGAATGATTTGTTGCGACCAAATGCTACCGAATGCGCGAACAATCGCCAACAGCGCCGGAGGTGAAATGCGGACACAGGCGTTGGACGTCTGCATAAATTAACGCCATTTGAGGCACACTTTGCAACACATTCGACTATTAACGTCAACACGGCCGGCCCTGCCGACGGCGGTATGTGAGGAGGCAAGCGTCTGAGGAAGCGACAGTGATCACCATTTCACTTTAATTAATACCCGACTGTCAGTCAGCACCAGCAGCCGCCGCTAATGCAAGAACAAGAGTCTCACATTTTATGCTACACTTTAGCTCAACTCTAACCGTACATCAAGCTGTGGCAGTCGCCAACAACCGCCACCGCCACCACACCACCAACCAACACAGTCAATAATTGTCACTTGCGGCTGAGTGGCGGCGCCCACCAACGCCATCTCTTCCCATCGTCGAAGCACCCCATTAGCAGTGTCCAGCAGCAAGCAATATTAGCAAGTTGACTCACATGCAAGACATCAGCGCCGAGCTTTGAGTGCTGTCGAACAGTCCATTTGTCCAACTGCCGTACACGACTGCGTCACTCAGCCGCCACTCAAGCGCCAAGCGTTCGCATATCTCAGTGTCACCAATGCGCGCTGGCAGTTTGTCTGTCAGTCAGGCTGCCAGTCAGCCAGTCGGCAGTCGTTTTTTCTGTTTTCTTCTATGTATTTTGGCCCGTTAGATTCCAGCTTCTGTTGTAGCTCCTGTTGGGGGCGCACATTTTCACACTGCACCAACTACTGGTTGGCCTGTATGTCGTTGTAATTGCTGTTGACAACTGCTGTTGGCATGTTTCGAAGCGCGACGCACCAACATTTCTCGACTCAGTAATGATGTCCCGTAAGTCTATCAGGCCAACACATTCCGTTTGGTTGATTTGAGCTGATCGGAAGATTTTTTGGTATTTCGAGTATTTTTGGTATTTTGTTCACTCACTGACATTTGTGTTCTTAAACATTTTAAGCCAAAAAGCACACACCTTCGTGAACAAGTGTCGGATTCTACTTGTTCGGGCTATAGCGATGAGAAGTCTCTATTCTACGTGGATCTGTACCTCTTTTGGACGTATTCATTTAAAGAAATCCAAAACCAATAGCTGAACATTAGGTCCAATTCCCTCGAGCTAACCTTAGATTGAGCTAATCAAGTGGGAATACTAACCTCAAAATTTCTCAAAAATGCCTCTTAGGCAGAACGGGAAGGAGGCGATTGCTCCGTGACGCCCCATGTCCGACGATATTAAATGGAGAGCGTTTATTCTAATTTGCTCATCAGCCTTGCAATCGTTACCAATTTTTGTAGCCGAACACCCAATTATGTAGACCCGAAAAATATCAATAAGTCCCAGTCTTTAGCTTACAGGCAACTCTTCTAATGCACTTTGCTACATCAGAGAAGAACTCTTGCCGGTAAGTGGTTTAAAAATTTATCCACGGACACCTTACCCTTCAAAGAGGGGGCCTGTTCAAAGAGACGACTGAAATCCATAAGTTGCCGGGATAGACGAGTCTTTATGTACTGTAGGTACTGTCACTCCCACAATATTACCCGAAATCCAATTTGCGGTTAGTCCTCCATTGCTTAATACCCCAACTTAGAAGTCTCCATAAGGCAATGGCTTCATAAAACCTGAAAATAGTCTTATAAAGAAAGGCGAACTCGTAAGACCTCTCTTTCTCTTCTTCTTCTTCCAATACCAAGTGATACCAGGTCACTCTCCATCTGTTCCTTCCAACAGAATGGAGGTCTTCCTCTTCCCCTGCTTCGGCCAGCGGGTACTCCATCGAATACTTTCAAAGCTGAAGTGCTTTCGTCCATTTGGACGACACCGTAGCCGCGTCTTTCTATTAGCTGAAAAAGTCCATGTCATCGTATAACTCCTACAGCTCATCGTTCGATCGTCTGTGGTATTCGCCGTTGCCAACGCGCAAAGAACCATAAATCTTCCGCAAAACTTTTCTCTCGAAAACTCTTAAAGCCGGCTCAATGGCTGTCGACATCGTCCAGGCTTCTGTACCATATGTCAGAACGGGAATGATGAGCGACTTGTAGAGTTTGGTTTTGGTTCGTCGAGAGAGGACTTTACTTTTCAATTGCCTACTCAGTCCAAAGTAGCATCCATTAGCAAGAGTGATTCTGCGTTGGATTTCAAGGCTTACATTGTTGGTGTTACTAATGCTTGTTCCTAGATAGACGAAATTATCTACGACTTCGAAATTATGACTGTCAACAGTGATGTGGGAGCCAAGTCGCGAGTGTGATGACTGCTTATTTGATGACAGGAGATATTTCGCCTTGCCCTCGTTCACTACCAGATGCATTCGCTTCGCTACTTTGTCTAACCTGGAGAATGCAGAACTTGCGGTGCGGTAGCACTATGCGGAGCATAGTTTTTAGGTGGTGGGTTCGAAGCCCTACGCACAACCGCAGGGGATTCGCCTTCTCACTTTAGCTCGCCTCCAAACGGATGTTTGTTGGCTACCCAGAGGGTACTTGGTCTCAAGACCGGAAGTCGTGAGCTGCTTTAACCATATGTAAAAGAATCGTTTCTGGCCACTCCCAGGTGAATGGCCGTCAGAAACTTTCCTCACTTGCGTGAACTTCTACACATGTCCCCATCCTCCAATATTCCACAATCGAACCGAGTATCATCACTCCAACTGTCTGTTGTCACTGTACTCAGTTCTCACTTGCTCGCAATCAAGATTGAACACAAATCAACAACTCATGCAATCAATCACTCAGCCATTGGTACCAACCTAAAACAAACAAACCTGAATTTCGGAATCAAGCTGGATAAGTAGTAGTTGAGTCTACTACAGGATGCAGTTTCGAGGGACAGTTCGAGCTATTATACTGCTATGGGTGGTTATTGTATTCCCATGGCGCGATATATTGAAAGAGAGTTAATGAACGTGTTGTCTTACGCTCTATAATTGGCATATAAGGCATGCCGGTTGAACATCGCGTCCAGCTGTCCCGCAACACATTGCTGAGTGGAGTCCGTAGAGTCATGTATTTACTTCCTGATGTGCTTGTGGTGCAGTTCTGTTTCGAGCTACTGCCTAGCATGGTTAATTCCTGCTGTAGCAACTGAACAACTACTTCCAGCATAACCTAATATTATGCTCCTTAACCTTCTTGTTATGGTCTTCAAGGTGGTGTGCTAACAAAATTGCAACTTCTTCACCCGCATTTCGCTCGCCTCTGGCCTCCAACTAAGTATGTTGTGATTTACAATCGACTGCCCGATAGCTTTGTAACTTGATTGCAACGATTCTTCAAATGATTCGATAGCTTCGTGCACTGTATTTAAAGTGACGGAAATGTACTTTAAATTCTTGCATAATTTTAGGCGCTCGCTTTTTGCTGTGATCTAAGTGAAATTCTCAAATGGTTAGTGGAATGAAAAAGCTAAATAGTTTAACCAAAATCAAAAATTTTTAGTAAAAAATATTGAACAAAATCTTTCAACAACAATAATTGCACCACTTCATCGCCTCGCAAAATACAAAAACAACAAAACAAAAGGAGATAACTAAATCACGAGCCACCCACCAATGAAATTATGCGCACTTGAGTGACACAATGATGTCGAGGTCAAGAGGGCAAGCAACAAAAATGGTAAATAAAAAAATAGGAAATGAAAAAAAGTGCTCGCACACGAAAATCCAGAAAAAATAAGTCAATGCATGCAAGCCGAAATTGAGCTTGGCAGCCGAGTTTGGGGATCACACACGTGACTATGCCATAAAAAGGGCTTTGTGCTACGCGCGCACCTTAGTTTTTAAGCGTGTTTATTTGTTGTTGGATGCAACTAGATGCTCCCATTGTTTGGCTTTTTTTTTGCAAATTTTTTTCTAATTTTTTCACATTCATTTGTCCGTTAGCTTTCGTATTTACATTTGTTATTTTTTTGGTGGTCAAGATCACGTGCAAGTGTGTTACAAGCGAGCAGAAAGCATGCATGCGCGCCTCAAAGTGGCAGCGTGAGCGTGAGAGCGAATTGCCATTCGCAGTCAAAATCATGTGTTACCAAAAATGGCAGGAGTTTTGTTTTTGCTTTTTTTTTTAGAAAAATAGGGATCACTTAAATTTGGGATTTTCTGTTCGTTTCTTTTTTTAATTTTATTTTTATTTTGGCGAAGGTTTGTTGCAAGAGTGTTCTATGTACTCACGTCTTTAAGTGAATTCTCAATTAATTTCAATTGCTTAGATGTATCATTAAATCATATATCTCCATTTCACCAACGCCCACTCTCTTCTAACTGTACAATTTTACTCCTCCTTCCTCCTCCGAGATCTCTACCACCAGCCACACTAGTGCAGCCGACACCCGTGAAACGCCCACTGAGGACTGTGTAAGCTCTCTCGGTAGCTGACTTTAGCTGTTGTTGCACTAATTTGCGGTAGCAATTACAACAACAATCCATATACTTGTGCTGGCTTATATTCATATGTGCATGGAAGGCTCGAAGAGTGCCTTACATGTACGACTAATTTGTTCTTTTAGCCAATTTGTTGCTTGCAAACAAGTCATTAAACGAGTATATTTGTTGTTGCGAATGAATTAATTGTTGCTTGTAAGCAATTGGCTTGCTTGAAGTGTGATTAATGATATTAAAGCAACAAAAGTGTAAGAGACAAAGTTTTTGTTTTCACACACGAAGAGAAATAGAAGACCCTAATAGCACCAAAGAAAGTCAGGTTCGATTCGTCGGCTAACTTTTTTTTTTTTTTTTGACAATAAGGAAGCCTTCCACTCGCTGAGTACATTCCGATGACATAACCTAGCTTGTGTAGCTGATGCCTCTTAAGTCGTTGCACAATAACTTTGTTATCCTTTGCCTCCTACAGCTTATGGCTTACTTGGTCTGCGATCTTTAACATCTCGTATATGACAACAGTGGCGTAGGATCCAATACCTATTTGCCTCGCTACCTCATTTCGTCTGGTGGCAATAGAAACCTCGCTTCTTGTCATAGAAATCGAAAATATCCTTACCAATTCCGATGGAGTGACTTTTACTATTTAACGTCGGTTTAAACAGTGACATGACCATCGTAGGAGTACACACAGCGAGAAAAAATGAGCTCCTTTTCGTGTGCCGACGAATCTTTTCCAAGATTCGCCTATTGTCTTGATAATTTGGTGAACAATTAATTGATTGTGGATCTACAAGGTCTAAAGTCACACTGATAGTAATCCGAGTAGATGTTAAGACCTCGGAAAACCACTATATCTAAAACATTTTAGACCAGATATCCATCATATTAAAACATGGTCGAAATTTTCTCGAGGTTTTCGGTCCTAAGATAAACAAGTAGCTTGATGGCTGCTTGTGTGCTCGAATCTTATGCCACAGATCACAACTGTATTTCAGGCATCGACAAAATGAATCTACATCAGCACCTTTTGGAAGGTGTCGTTATGGAACCATAGAGGCTCCACGCTTTCACTGAAATGGAAAAACATGATTTAGCGCAGCACTCCAAGCATCCAAGCATCCCACCCGTCAGTTCATTGACGCAAATCAAGGAAATGTTAAAAGTTTTGCTTTGTGGTTTGAGGTTCATCCGCCGGGGTGTCCAATGATACTCGGAAGCAGGGTATTTCGGCCAACAGAAATTCAAAACCAAATTTAAGCTCCTTTATATGGCTATCCTTACGTCCTTGTCTCGTCCAGCCCATTTACTGAACGTAGGTGATGTCAATCGGAAATTTGTTCGTTGTATTTCCCATCCCGAAGCACAATCTCTCTGCAAGAGTGAGTTTTATATGGGACAATCATACCCCGAGCTACTTGCCTCAAGAACGACGCCTGTTCGCAGCTCTATCTTTGATCAACAGACTATCCGATTCAAATTCAGTGATAAATTAAATCGGATATTTCGAAGCTTCCATTCTCTTTGGCGTGACTCCAGGCGGGTTAATTACCGTACCTCGCACAAGGCTTACTCAAGTTTCCAGTTTGCACGATGCAGTCACAAGATCCGTCCGATATTTATTACTTCAATTTTTAATTTTAGGTGTTTTTTTGATGCGAGTGGCAAGCTCTCCAACTAAATCCAACGTTACTCTTGCCAGTAAATTTTTGAATCAAGCCATTGCCTGCCATTGTCCTCTCTTGACGACGTCCTACCTAATGGGAGAAAGGTTTTGCAAATGCTTAATGGATATTGCGCATAAGCGACAGTGAATACCGTACACGTGATATGCGAGATATACGATGAGCTGTACGAGATATACGATGAGCTGTATGAGATATACGTGATATTGTAGTAGGCCAAACTCCTACTTATCCAGACTCCACCCCGACATATTCTACACATGTCCCGCATGCAATGAATGCCCGCATTACACCAACTACGTCTTTGCATGCCCATTCAACCCGACTCATCTAATATCCCTCGCCATCTGGTCCAAACCCGTCGAAACAGCTTCTTTCCTGAAACTCCCGTCAGATGCCTCGACAACTAAGTCTAGACCCACCTGACCCTAGTTGATGTTAGCGAGCCGTTACAACAACAACAACAGCAACATCGCGGCTATACTGGCAATTTCTTGGAGTCCAGATGGACGAGAGCACCTCATTTTTCAAAATATTCGATGCAGTACCTGCCTTGGAAGAAGGGAAAGAGAAAGAGTCTATTTCTCTGGAAAGGACAGATGGATAAGGACCTTTACTTCTTACTTTACTCATCGAAAAGAAGCTATGACTGGCGTGCTAATGTGGGCTCAGTTATAATGGCATAAGCGAAACCTACGGCAGTGAAGCAGAAAAATAGTCACAAAAGTTTTGCCTTTTCACTTTATTCGCCTTTAAAAGGTGGTTTGTTCGTTACTAAGAGAACACTATATCTAGGATTGAACTACAATATAAAAAGAGAAGTTTAAGATTACCTGATGACCTTGTAGCATGCTTAACTCCCACCTATCCAGACTCCATCCTGATATACCCAACACATTTCCCGCATGCAACGAATCCCGGCACGACACTGACCACTTCTTTGCACGCCCACTTAACCCGAATCATCTAACACCCCACTCCCTCTGGTCCAAACCCATCGAAACAGCACGTTTGCTGGGCCTCCAGTTAGATAACCTCGGTGACTAAGACTAGACTTGCCTGGCCCTAGAATGGGCTGGCGCAGCCGCTACAACAACAACAAAAACATAAAAAGAGAAGTAGCTTCTGACCACTCCCAAGGGTATGGCAGTCCTACCAGGAGGTCTCACGTGGTCAATACACATCATTCTCGGGAAATATTGCCAATCTCTGACTGCGTTTGGAAAAAAAGTTAACTACTCTTTTTTTCTAGACTAGACTTGAGCTCACGGCGCTTGAAAAATTTTCAATTATTTTCAGGAACCAGCTAAATTTTCGATCCTCAACCTCATAAAAAAAGTAGAAAAAAGTAATCATTTCATACAAAACTATGCTCTCCGTATGACGTAGTTATTCAGTTATATATATTTTTTTAATTTTATTGTAACAAATATACAAACAATTTGCCCTTTGTACCCAACCCACCACGACTGGCGGTCGCTTGCAGTGCAAATTTGTTGAGTTTTCGCCGATGGGTGGTCTTCAACATCTTTGTTTATGCAGCTACCTGGCAGGCGATGTCAAACTGATTTTTCCTAACATTATACAAACATACTTGCATATTTACCGTTATATGTAAAAATGCACTTTAATTTTTTTTTTTTTTTTTTTTGTGGCATTGCAATAATTTCCGCGCACATTAGTCAATTTTAGCAACAACACAGAGTTGCATTTTCCTCCAAATTACATTTGGCAACCAGTTATACACCACATGCACTCCCGCACGGTTGCAAGTGACATACTGAAATTCGAAAAGCAAACAACAACACAAACAAAAAATAAGACACCACCCACCGCTGATTGAGACAGTGTCGGGCAGTGGAAGCGGGCAACTGGTGGCTGGTGGCTGGTGGCTGGTGGCTGTGTCTATGTTTTTAGCCAAAGTTTTGGCAACGACTGCCACTGCCACCATGATGATGACGCAATGGGGCGCCACAGCCGCAACAAAATAATTTCAACTGAAAACTAAATCATAGCACATAGACGCTGCAGTAAGTGGACTGTCGGTAAACAAACAAAAGACAACAACAGCAACAACAACAACAGCAACAACTGAGGCAGCTAAATATAGAGTAACCTGGATTCAAAAAAATTATTTAAGAATAAAAATATTTTGTTTTTGCTCCCAAACCAGTAAGCGCCAGGATCAAGTGGCGCACTGCCGCTTTTTTAGGGTGTGTCCGCCGGCGGTAACGGCCGCTGCTGTACAGTCTACCCGTCAGCGACCCTACCCGCTGGCTGCTGGTACATTTCCAGATTACCAACAACTCGTTAGCGGTCGGTGACCGGCACACGTGCGCATTGTCAACACACATGCAGCAGCAACAACAAGAAGAACAACAGCTTGTTGCTGTTGTTATGGCCGGCTGATTGTGTGTCTGCTTGAGCAGAGTGTGAAATCAATATCGAAGCAACAAAGCAACAAAGCAACAGCTGTTATTGCAAAGGTGAGTCATAGCCGTCGTCGTCGGTGGTAGTTTTTTTCTCTCTCATTTTTTTTTTGCGCTCACAAATGATTCCGGGAAATCTCGCTTGTAATCTGGTGCAACATTTGTTGGCTTTCTGGCATCCGAATTGTTGTCAACATCTTATTTGAGAAATTGTGACATGATTGAGTTTTCATGTCATGATACATACGCCGACGTCGTCGCTGTTTTTTTGGGTGTACTACACTGAAGACTTTCTAATAGATTTCACTCAAAATAATCGTCACATTCCTGACTCATACGCAGTTGGAAACACAAATGGATAATTTTTTAATTTTTTTTTTCAGCTCAATGCATATTCTACAATATGCTCTACATACACTTACTCTGGTATAAGTTCATTTTCCTGTCAACAGCCCTCATTCTCATCGCCCGATTATGTCTGTTTGAGCTACAGTACTAAAGTCAGCTCACCGCTTGCGGTTGGCTGTCAGTCTTTTTGCTGCCACTATGTCTCCTGCGTACGCTGTGCGCCTTTGAGTTGTTCAATTTTGTTGAAGATCTACTCTGTTGCTCGTTTTTTTTTTGCCGCTGCACTTTTTATGCTGACCCAATATCGGCGGGCGCTCTTTTGAAGCCTTCCATGGCAGTCATACTCATTGTAATACATACAAGTACATACGCAAGGAGAGAACGTTTATGCGTTTAAGTGGAGCTTTGCGATGCCCGAAGGGAAATTAACTTTAAAGGATAAACAAGAAGAGCTTATTCTGAGTGATACTAGAATTTGGAAACTGTTATCCTTTCGTGGATTCTAATCAGCAGAAATTCCTTTCCTAGCGAACACAAGGTGTTAGATTTGTTTTTTATATGAAGGTTCCGAGTTTACTGGACTGTGGCGCATAGTTCAGAAGCGCAGAGACCGTCCTGTAAATATTTGCTCTTAATTTCATTAGGATTTCTCAACTTCTTCCCAAATTATTTACTCGTGGCCGGAGTAGCCAAATGACTAGCACGGCGTGCTACCATGAGGAGGGTCATGAGTACGGATCCTGGTCATACCACCACAAAAATTATAGAAAATTTTTTTTCTAATGCCGCTCACCGCACAACACCACAACACAAATTTTAGAAAGCGCCAGATCGGGTATTTATGAAAACCCGAAAGCGATGGATGAGTTAAATTGTTTTCCGGAGCAGAGAACAGTTTCCTTTATCTAGGAACGGGTTAAAGACATCTCTGTATCTTTTCAAGCATCAACGAGTTGGTCAAAGCAATGTTTAGTACGTCTTGAAATGAACAGTGACTATATATGTATATATAGGTCGCGCTCCTCCTCTCGGTTATCGCGCACCCCTGCAGGTTAGGGGTTCAAAAATTTACCAGGCGACTAGAAACCAGTAGTTCTCGCGACAGTCAGGTCTTTGTACCAGAACTGTCACTCCCGCAATATTCCCCGAAGTTCAATTTGGGGAATTTTCTGCAGTTACAACAACAACAATAACAACAACAGCAGCAGCAGCAGCAACAGGAACAGCAACAGCAGCAACAACAACAATAACAATAACAACAACAACAACAACAACAACAATAATAACAACAACAATAATAACAACAACAACAACAACAACAACAAAACAACAACAACAAAAATAACAACAACAACAACAACAACAACAACTACAACAACAACAATAATAATAACAACAACAACCACAACAACAACAACAACAACAACAACAACAACAAGAACAACAACAACAACAACAACAACAACAACAACAACAACAACAACAACAACAACAACAACAACAACAACAACAACAACAACAACAACAACACGGATATCGCGACCGCCACGTAACAGTGTCTATATGTATAAGTATTTTACTAAAAAAATTGAAAGACCGACAAATGGAAGTGCTCGGTGGTATTAATATAAAAAATTTTTTTCGTACCGTCCAGAACTCAATTCCATGACCCACCATTTGACTATTAAATACCGTCTGCTAAAAAGAGGGGCAAAAAAAATATCTTACCTGAAATTATTTGTTCCTCACATTAACAATCGAGCTATACGTTTGTATTAAGAGTCCACATACTCCATAAAATCCGTATACTCTAAACGATTGTAATCAGTTTCTAGCTTTTATTCGCCTTGTGGATAGATACTCATCCATACAGAGAACGCATCAAATCTGCGCTCCATCTACTGAATCTTTAGTATCTGTCGCAATTGCCTGTCTTCATTCTTTCTTATACAGCCCATCGCACCACTTGAATGACGGCGTTCTCAGCCTTGATTATCATGAGGATATCGATCAGTTTTGCAGAGGCATATTCAAAAGTTAGTGTAGCAAGTTACTCAACGTACAATTGAACACACTTTCCAATTATTAAATTGTCAGATTTTGATGAAATAAACTCCCTAGATATTGGTTTTGAAGAGTTGAAAGCGTGATTCCCCAATCTCTTGATTTCGGGCATCTGCATCTCTTTATATGTAAATCTCTTCATTCTCACATTGTGAGCAAAAGCAATGTCGCATTAATATCGCTCAGGTGTTGTTTAATGACGGCAACAGCGATTCGGGTTTGCTCAAACGGTTCACAACTTGGAACGAAACGTAGGTATATGGTTATGATGTCGAGACCAAGGCCCAGTCATCCCAACGGAAGCTGCCAGATGAGCCAAGACCGAAAACGGCACGCCTAGTTCGATAAAATCTGAAGGTTTTGCTCACTGTTTTCTTTGATTACAATGGTGTGATGCGTCATGAGTTCCTTCCCAAAGGTCGTCAGAGTTAATAAGGAATACTACAATGAAGTTATGCAATGTTTGCGTGAAACAATACGGCTCAAACGATCAGAAAAACAAAACCGTTATCATACCTCAACCACTGTATTCACCAGATTTAGCTCCCTGCGACTTTTTCCTATTCCCGAAACTAAAGAAACCAATGAAAGGAAAGCTTTTTGCCACAATTGATGAGATTAAGTTAGAATCGAAGAAGGAGCTTATGGCCATACCGAGGATTCGAGGATTGGAAGAAGCGTTGGCATAAGTATATTATATCCGAAGGGGATTACTTTGAAGGGGCAAAAGAGATATTGCTGAATAAATAAATACTTTTCAAAAAAAAATTCAAAATTCGCCTTTTCCTTCGAACACACCTCGTATTTTTTTATCATCAAAAAAATTATTGTGCTGTGAAATTGTGAAATCAATGGATTTTCTAAAATTTAAACTAACATAATTTTAATTATTTATTTGACCTAGTGGATATAACTCTATAGTTTCAAGAGTCATAATGAGAATCGTAAATTTTTCGACAGAAAATCCAGCACTAAAATAAATTGTGATAATTAAAACAACAGCTTTTACGTGTTATCACAAAATTATTATATTTCTATGAAATGTTATTATTAATACTTTGCCTGAGATTTTAATTAACTTAAGTAAAATAAACGAAAATTAGAGGTAAAATTTTTGTGAAAATTAAAAGTTTTTTCACATTTCACGTTAACAGAGGTCGAAAGCTGACTGACTTACTTCTTATATAAATTTCTTAACGGTACCTTTTTTCTTAACATTAGCCAAATAGACGATAGTAAAACACACATATGTACATACATGTTTATTTATACTACGCAAGTATGTAAAGGGTGATCCAAGTAGAGGTACTTTTCTCAATAGCCTTTTTTGACAGATCACACGTGAGTCGTGTTAAACTGACATGCTATTTTTGTTCAGTATTGTGAAATGCCACATCATGGAAAGATTTAGCGCCTGAACAACATTTACAAATCATTCAACTTTCATTACGAAAATTCACGTTTTGTAAAGAATGTGTTTCGCGCGCTTCGCTCAACTTATGGCCAACATAAACGACCTACTGAGCATACTATACGCAACAATATCACTCATTCTGAGACCCAGAATTCATTATTCGATAATATTGGACCGAATAGACCACGTTCAGCACGCAGTGAAAAAAGTATAGCGGACGTAGCAGAAACTATACACGAAAACCGTGGATAGTCGATTCTACGCCGTTCACAGCAACTCGGACTGACGTATGGAACGACTTGGCGCATTTTACGTCGAGATCTTAAATTGAAAGCGTACCAAATTTAGCTTGCGCAAGAATTCAAGCCGCCCGACCTTCCTAAGCGACATTGCTTCGTTGTATGGGCTCTTTAAAAGTTCCATGAAATCCGATGTTTTCGAGCCAAATTTAGCTCAGAGATCAGACCCATTTCTGGCTCAATGGGCTGTAGACAAGCAAAATTGTCACATTTGGGAAGAAGAGCAACCTGAAGAGAATCAAGAGCTGCCATTTCATCCAGAAAAAAAAAACGGTTTGGTGTGGTTTGTGGGCCGGTGGAATCATCGGTTCATATTCCTTCAAAAATGGTGACCTTAATGGTGACCGTTATCGCACCATGATAACCTGACTATTTGATGACTGAAATTGAAGTTCGTGTTCTCCGCGACATTTGGTTTCAACAAGACGAACAAGACGGCGCCACTTCCACGCCACATCGCATCAATTAATGGATTTATTGAGAGAACACTTCGGTGAACTGATAATTTCAGATTGTGGGCCGGTCGATTGGCCACCAAGATCATGTAATATCACACCGTTAGACTTTTTACTGATATGTAAAGTCTGAAGTCTATGCGGACAATCCCGCTTTGATTCAGGTCTTGGAACAAAACATCACGCGTGTCAATCGCCAGTTACCAGAGTCAAAATGCTCGAACAAGTCATCCGAAATTGAACTCAATGGATGGACCATCGGAGACGTAGCCGCGGTAAGCATTTGAAAGAGATAATCTTCAAAAAACAAATACCAACGAATGTTCTTTCGAATGATAATAAACATTCCCCATTAGATTTGAATTTTCTCTGTTTTTTTCTTTAAAAAAAAGTAGGGAACCTCGAAATGGCTCACCCTTTAAATTAATATGTAGGCACGAAATGTTCACGAAAATTGAATATGTCGATACTACCAAATACATGCAACAATAAAAACTACTAACATAACAATAAAATTTCTTTCATAGAGGTCAACGGTGAATGCTGCGCTGCGGAGGAGATGCAACATTTTTTTGGATGGGATGGATGGACGGATGGACGGATGGACGGATGGCTGGACAGATGGGTGTACACGGGTGGCTCGTTGGATGGTTAGTTGATTTTGGCCTGAATGAAAGCGCAAAGTTAAGTTTGCTTTTGATGGAATTTGCAATTTCGCTATTAAATTAAAACAACACCTACAACAACAACAATAGACACAGACAAAGTTTAAACAACAACAACAACACCAACCAATAGATCAATAAATCAATTGATGCACCACACTTTGAGCGGCATTAGTGAAACTCTCCTTTGGCCTCGCTAACCATCTCTAACAAAGTTTGGCATGAAAAGCTACTACCTATTTTGGTAAGGCGAAAAAGTGGAGTAAAAGTGCAATAAAGTGTAATTGAAATTTATTGTGTTGTATTGTTATTAAATGTTGCTGCTGTTGTTGTAGCATGTTGTATACTCGTATGTTTGCGGTTAAAAAGCAAATATTATGTAGTTGTAATTGTTGTTGTTGTTGCTTACTTTTTATGCCGCACACACACGCATGTTTGTTTTGTTCTACTTACTTTGCATGGCCAAATATGGGACATTCATGGCATTTTCTTATTTGTTTTTTCATTTTCTTTTGGCGCATTTCAGTTTTCTATTTGATCTGGCGATCAGGATTACTTAGTGTTCGCACAAGTCACAGTCGGTGGGTATTAACGGTATTAACTGGCTGTTGGGGGTGGCATGCGGAGGCACAAATTACATTAATGTTTTTGCTTTTTTTTTTGCACTCTTAAAGCATTGATTTCACTTATCAGTTCCTTTTGGTGGGAAAAATCTGATACCCGCTATATGGGGTGATAGATTTTACGATAAATTAGAGATAAAATGTGAACAAATTAGGAAATTTTACGTTCGTGAGAATTAATTATTGCAAAATGCATAAAGATATTATTAAATAAAATTAAAAATATTAAAAAAATTAAAAATAATAAAAACTTAAAAAAAACTACATTCAAAATAAGGCAAAAATAAAACGATAACATAAAGTAAAATTAAATAAAATAAAATTAAATAAAATAAATTGAAGTAAAATAAAGTACAATTCAAAAAAAGGTTAGTAAAATATAACAATACCAAAAAATTAAAAATTAAAAGAAAAGAAAAATAAAATAAAATTAATTAAACTAAATTAAATAAAAATAAAAAAATAATTAAAAAATGTTGAGGCAGGGCTATATTTTGACATCTGTCAAACTTAACTGTCGAACGAAACATGTTTTTGTTTTCGTTAAAATTCAGGCATTTATGAAAATGGATCGCTTATCAACCGCACAACCCGCCAAAATTGTTGAAACCTTCTACAAGAATGTGGATTCAAATGAGGCCAAGTTTCGTGCTTTAAGAGGTGATGATAGTGCACATAATCGTCCAACTACTCAAGCAATTGGTTACAGATATTGTAAGGCCTTTGCATCATCGTTTTGCTCGTTCCTCCCCAAATTTCGCTGCTGTAAGTGAAAGTGTAGCCGAAGATCCGAATGTCTCCATTTCTTGAAGTTCTCAAGAGCTGGGACTTTCTTACGGCACTTTACGGTGTGTTTTGCACTCACACAAAATCTGGAGCTGACCATTCACAAGGGCGTAGTTACGTCGATTGGGTGCTTGAAAACAACCAGTAGACCCCGATTTTCTTTAACGACGAGACACATTTCTCACTCGATGAAAACGTAAATAAGTAAAATTGTCATATTTGGGAATCCGAGAATCCTCAAATAATTGAAGAGAAGCCGTAAGACCCACCCCGTCTGGTGCGCTCATTGGTCCGGAGGTGTGATTGGACTTTACTTCTTTGAAAACGATAACGAAGAGACTGGCAACTGCCACTGTCAAATTGCGGCGTAATCATGGTATGATAACCGACTTGTATACTTATAATATGTGGTTCCAACAAGATGTTGCCACATGCCACACAACACGAGCGAACTCTCTCGTCTTGGCGATGTCAATTGGCCAAAGAGATCACGCGATTTAACACCGATGGGATTTTCTTTGGTGGGGCTTCACGAAATACTGTGAACATTCGTCAAGTTATGGCTGAGCTACTGCCCAATATGTGCCAAAAAGTGGCCGAAAATTACCTCGAACGGATCGAAGTTTGCAATGGTTCACGCGGCAGTCATTTTAATTATGTGCTAAGTATTTCACTTATAATGCCAAGGCTCGAATTTACTTTATAATAAAAAAAAGTTCATAAAAAAAAATCAAATTGGATACTGTCGAGTTCGGAAACAGTGTTTATGTAAGGATCCCTGTAACCAGCTTAATTTTAATGCCGAATGAGGCCTTCAAGAAATCCAATTCAATTTTCTAGTAATTAAACGAACCATTGCCGGTATACTATTTGTCATGTTTGGTGGTATCGAATTTACGCTACTCTCAAATCTGGTGGATGTTTTTACACAGAATTCGATATATGCGATTTACTATACTAAATTTCAATACTTTAACTTTTAGCGAATTTACACTTTATACCATATAAACTAGAATGTTCGTACTTCCAAGGTACCCTGATCTACGAAAGATTACGTGGGATCGTTTTTCACTCTCTAGGTCACACCTGAAGCCTTTGATGAACATTTGACGGTTACTCTCCAGGCTTAGTACTCTCTTAGTCGGGAGGAAAAAACATCTGAACATTTTCTTCTTAATAAAAACGATGTCGCCAAAGTATCTAAGGGGGACCTAGTACTAACCTAGCCTCACTGAAGCTAAATGCTACTATTTAAGACAGCCGATTAAACTTTTTTGTGGCTGCTTTCCGCAGAGCGTAGAGAGAATTTATTATTTCTGAATTGTCCGTTGATGGGAAGTCTATGTATATCATTGTCATCGATTGTGTTTAGGCGAAGCTATCAATTTCAATAACCAGAAACAGGTTGGAAAAAAGTTTTTCACACTGAATACTCTCTAACAAGTTCACCTCTTAAGATCGTTTAATCATGATTTCGCAAATCGGCCTCTCTCCTGAAAGAGAATACGAGTCAGTTCATCATTTGGTCTGTCGACATCGAGCTGCGCATTGGTGGGGTGCGTAACCAGGCTGCGAAAAAGTAGTGCTCCGAGCTTTCATCCGTACTTATAAGAGTTAAAAGGTGAAAAGCTTTCTGGTGAATCGATCGAATTTATTTTGGTCTCTAGATCCGGAAACAATCAAGTAGCTTGAGGAAATATCTTTTGCTACAATCTGGCCTTACACATTTCGACAACCGGCTATAAATTTCAGTGTATTTTAAGAGGTTTCATTGTGGAAGCGATTTTTGGGTAGAGAAGGCTATCTTACTCGCCCTGAAGTTTCTAAACACCGTTTTGAAAATGTGATAGGGACGCTTATAGTAAGAATTTCTGATCACATCGTCAACTTCCTTCGTCGCGACGTAGACGACTGCACCCAATCTATTTAATAATTAAGTTTCAATGAGTTTTGTAGCTAGACATTTGTTCACCAAAGTGACTGATAAATAATACAGATTAACAACAGAGCCTCTCTCATATATGTAGTAACTACAACACAAAACCGACGCTCCTTCACGATAACTCGAGATCATCGTTTTGATTTTGCATCTTTCGCTCCGGAAGAAACGCGGTAGCTCGATGAAATGTTTTGTGATAGAGCCTTGTAAAGCAGACAACCATATTTTGAGATCCGGCGGTCATCCTCAATCCGTTTTGAGAGGTTTCGTGAAGATTAGCTGCTTTCGGCGCAAGAGATACCTATACTACTCGCCTTGGTGCTTGGGGCTTAGTACATTTCGGACTCTCAGAGAGGGAATATTCGCCCACCTCGACCATCCCCAACGTCGCCGCGTGGCCGAGAAGGCTCCAAAATAAATAAACATAAACAATGACAGCTCTTGAATCTCTTCAGATTACTCTTCATCCCAAATGCGGCAATTTTGCTTAATTACATACCTATTGGGCTAGAAATGCAGAAATGGGCCTCATGACTGAAGAGAATTTGGCTTGAAAACGGCGGATATTATTGGAACTTTTCAAGATCCCATAGAGCGAAGCGATGTCGCTTGGGAAGGTCGAGCGGCTTCAGTTCTTGCACAATCTGCATTTTGTTCGCTTACATTTTAAGATCTCGACGTAAAATGCGCCAAGTCATTCTATACGTCATACGTCAGTCCGAGTTGCTGCGAACGACGCCGAGTCGACTCTCCATGGTCTTCGTGTACACTCTCAGCTACGGCTGCTATATTTTCTTCACTGCGTGCCAGGCGTGATCTATTCGGTCGAATATTATCCAGTAATGAATGCTGGATCTTAAGATGGGTGATGGTATTGCGAATGATATACTCAGTAGACCAATTATGTTGACCATAAGTTGAGCGAAGCGCGCGAAACACATTCCATACCACCAGATGAATTTTTGTTAGTACCTTTGAGACTCGCAAGTGCCTAAATTTGTTCTAACAGAAAGGAAATCTTTTCGAAAAAAATCTCAACAACACTTTGACTCTGCTGACTCACCTCCTTCACACACACATACTGATACACTTTACAAACCTGTCAACTTGCAAAACCGTCGCAATTTCGCAGACATTACGCCCCTAAATCACCAACAATCCATCAAGCAGTCAGCCTCACCTGCCGTCGACGTAATGTGAGACACCGTCGGTTTACGGCACAGTTACTCGTCGGCGCAGACGGTGACGGAGGGAGAACAAATAGTGAACGACGTGCTTGAGATATTTGTACAGGTTGTTAGATCTCCATTCCTCCCCCTCCCCACACATTATTGGTGTGTGCTCATTCTTCGCCAGGTAGCTTAAGCTATATACTCAACCAAGAGAAAATGTTTGTGTGTCTGTGTGTAAGATCGTGATTTGCGGTTTAAATGATTTAATCTAATTCTTCATTTCATTTGAGCGGTGGAAAATTTTATTTGAGGTGATTTGTATAATTTCGTGGTTGCACTTGATGCGAACGATTACTTGCAACCGCGCTTCGCTTCGCTATATTTCTTTCTCGCAGACCAACAACAACAATAATAATCACAAATAACAACAAATAATGCTTGATTGTGATTGTCTGTTCAATTTAATAGCACCAACAACAACAACAATGTTACCGCTCGTATGTGGCATTGGCGATTAGGCAAGCATTTGGAGGGGTGGGGCGGGTGTAGTTACTTGTCAGTTTGTCAGTGTTGCACGTTAATTAGCTCGAACGTTTCAGGTGTAGCAATCGCCACAGGTTGTTTTTGTTGTTTTTTTCTAATTTTTTTGTGTGTGTTTTTTTTTCATTTTTGGGTTTGGTCTGTTGGCCTGTCAGCCGTTTGGTGGGTTGGTTCATTGGGTTTGTTGGCGAGGCGGCAATATAGCCAGCGGCGTGCTAGTCTCACTTTGTTTCGCTTGCTTGTAGATTTGTAAAAGATTTCAAAACATTTTAAGCTGCACATGGCTTAATTGTATGGAAGGCATATGGCTTTTTTCTTCGTGTCTTTTTTTTTTCTTTCAGTTGATTAGTTGAAAGAGTGTAGCATGAAAATCATGACATTCATCACGATGGAGTTGTAAAAGTGTATTGCAAGAATTCATGACTTTCTTTTGATTTTTTATTTATTTATTTAATTTTTTGAAATTTTGATTTTTTTTTGCTTTTGTTTGACATATCTACTCATAGTTAATCAACAACAATAATTGGAATTTGAGTTTCTCTTCAATTTGATGGGATGTGTTATGTTATGAGTTATGTATGAGTTTGTATGACATTAATCGAAATTATTAAAAATTATTAGAAAATAATAAAAAAAATAAAATTTAAAAAGAGAAAACCATGGAACCAGCGGCAATGTAATTCATTTTGAGTGACTTAGCCGATACAGTAGATGTCGCCATGCCCTAAATTAACTTTTTAAGGGTAGTGCTAAGCAACTTTTTCCCTCAGTCTTTAATAGTAAAAAACTCCATTTGTCTGGGGATATCCGCTCTCTTAATGCGGGATGTCCTTCTTCATTACTTTAATATGAAGAAAACTGCTGCCGAAAGTCATCGTGTTGTGAACGATGATGAAAACTAGACCCAATACGGTCACCTGAAGCGCAAAGATACATTTTTAAAGCCTAGCCAGCTAGCCAAATCAACAGCAAAGCAGAATATTTATGGCGCCAAAGAAATGATCTGTATTTGGTGGTAACCGAAGGGCTTAACGTTTTATGAGCTTCCCATACCAGCTGAAACCAGTAATGGGAAACACTACCGACGACAACTCATCAAACTAAAGTGAACGACTACAGAAAAACGTCCGTACACAAGGAAATAATTTCTCATATGACAATGTTCGGTCTCTTGTTGCAATACCGGTTAAAAACCATTCGGAAAATACCGGCTGGAAAGTTTTGCCTCAACCGCCTTACAAATCAGACCTTGCTCCATCGGACTAACATTTGCTCTGGTCGATACTGAACGCACTGGAATACGGTTCACATCAGATCATCATGATATAACAGATCCAGCAGATGTCGCCATGCCCTAAAATAACTTAATAAGGGAGGTATCAAGCAACTTTTCCAACTTTCAATCTTTAATAAGGTAAGAAATCAATTTGTCCGCCAACAACTCATCAAATTCAAGCGAATGATTGCCGAAAAAAGCCTGGAATTTGCGACCAGACACAAAGCAAACATTTTCCATGTGAGAACGATTTGGAATATATCGGAGAGTTTTGTCTTAACCGCCTTACAGGCATACAAAACCGCCTATAATATATGCGAAGATTGCGAAGGAGAGCATGGACAATTTTTTCTTGCCCGACCTCCAAATGACTGCAGGAAATTTACAGTTCTAATACGCGAGCAGAATGGACACCAGTAGTAGAGGCATATTTTGAAAATGTGGAGAGATAGGCATGAGTGTGACGTTGAATAATCTCCTCTATTTCTGCCCAGCCCTATCTAAAGCTCGTCTTTGACATGTAGGAGTTGCGCAGCTCAGAGTACTAGAGGAAAATTCAAAACTCAAGGCTCTCTTAAACTTAGTAAAAAGCGTTGGCATACTACCCGACGGCTATTAAATTACCTCGGATTAAATTGAATCTCCTTCTGGCACTACAATGGAACATGTAAGGTGTAACAGCCAACCAATATAACCTAACTTAACCTAATGAAATTAGAAACAACAAGGCTCGAATACGCCCGAATCGAAAAATTTAGCCTCCACGGCGCAACCTCCAGATCTCAACGTTGGGGGCCGAAGTGTGGCTATCTACAGTATTGGATTTCCATATAGAGATAAGTTTAGCAAACTATATTTCTGGCTCGGGATCAAAAGCCTGTTATTCACGTTGAGTGTGGTTTCTGTAAACGGAAGACAAAAAAATACTGGTGACATTTTATATGCGCCTAGACTCTGAGGTCTGAATATGGACACTGACAAAATTAATCGCAGCCAACTTAACCCCGATGGCAAAGCACGAATAACGATTGCCCGCTTAAAAAATAATAAAGCGGTGGGAACCTCGAAGTCTTTACCAGTTACGGTGGGATAAGCCTCCTCAATATCACATTTAAGATCTTATCGAGCATATTTTGTGAGAGACTTAAGACCACCGTCAACTGATTGGGCCTTATTATTGTGGATGTAGACCTGGCAAATCCACCATTGACGAGATAATCATCAAGTGTCAAATCTGCGGAAAGACGATTCATCATATAGAATCAACACACACCACCTCTTCATCGTTTTTAAGGCTGCTTTCGATAACACGAAAAAGAACAGGCTTTATGCCTGAATTTGTTACCCTCGCAATACTTCAGTGGGTTGAGCAAATTGGCACTGAGCAATACTAGAAACGTAGTTAGAAGCTAAATAGAGAAGGTACAATTTTCTATAAGATTGTGCTGGTGTATGCCAATGATATTGATAGCATTGGCCTTAAACACTGAGACTTTAGTTCCGCTCTCTCCAAATTAGACAAAGAAATGACGAAAGACATCCACCAATTGGCTTCGCTTGAAACTCACAATTCATTTTATAATACACCTGATGCCAACGATCCATCTCTACAGGTGATGGTCATTTGGGAAAGTGCCTCTCTTACATGAGTTCGTGGTCCCGCAGTTATGGAGAAAAACTTAAAATTTAACCCGTGTGGCTTAGAGCATTAAGAATTTACCCTCGGTAAGGCATGTTTGTGGTAAGAGGCAACTATAATCCCGCGTTCCCGTAACAGTCGGGTCTTATGCCGGAACTAACCAGGTCTGTATTCTGCCATTTGTCAGACATAACTGTCCATGCAAATATGCTTTGTTTTAATGAAAATCCGATATTTATGAAAATTTATCGCTTATCAACCTCTCAACGTGTTAAAATTGTTGAAACCTCCTCCAAAAATGGTGATTTAAAAATGGCTACGTTTCGTGCTTTCAGAGGAAATTATGATGCACTTAAACGTCCACTACTCAAGCAATTGGTAAAATTTTAAAGAAATTTGAGGATATTGGATCGGTTACAGGTATTGTAGGGTCTATACATCATCATCGTTTTGCTCGCTCCACCTCAAATATCGCTGTTGTAAGTGGAAGTGTAATCGAAGACTTGAATTTATCTATTTCTCGACATTCTCTGCTGACCATTTATAACGCCGTAGTTGCGTCGATCGAATGCTTGTCAGACGCACAGTGGACCGTGAATTTTCTAACAAAAATTTCTTCAGCGATGAGGCACATTTCTCACTCGGTGGATACGTTGTTGACGCAGTTGTGGCTCCGATATTCCTCAATTAATTGAAGAGAGGCCATTATACCCAATGAAAACTGACTTTCTGGTGCGCTCTTTAGTCCAAAAGTGTGATTGGACATTACTTCTTTGAAAACAATAATAATTGGCATTTTTTGATCTGCAATTGAAGACTTGAGTAATATATGGTGCCACATGCCACACAACACGAGCGAATATGGTTTTATAGCGAGAAAAATTGCTAGGCCGCGTAATCTCTCATCTTGGCGATGTCAATTGGCCACCGAGATTGTACGAGTTGGCACCGTTGGACTTTTTTATGGGGTTACGCGTGTTCATGTACCATTAACTCGTGAGCACTTGAAAACCAACCTTCGTCAAGTTATGGCTAAGATACCGTGCAACCAAAAAGTGGTCGTGTGTCAAAAAGTGGTCGTAAATTACCTCAAACGTACCGAAGTTTGCAAGAATTCACGAGGTAGTAATTTGAATGACGAAGTATTCCACATAAATGCCAAGGTTCGAACTTTATAATAAAAAATAAATTTCATGAAAAAAAAATTTAAATTGCATTTTATTTACGTTTATTTTGGAAACCTCAAAATAGATACTATTATATTTTAAAAACTCCTTATCCCAACTCAAATCGGTTTTGAGCCTCAAAAAAACCTCAAAAATTTTTCAAACTAAGCTGCGGTTATCTGCATCGATTCATACATATATATCCGTACCAATAAGCTGTTTTGTTATTTTGAACTCATTTAGAAAAATCATTTTTTTTTATTTCTAGCATCAAGGGAAATTAAATTTTGATTTGCACAAATCTCTATCAATTTACAAGATAGACTCTAACCTCTCTCAGGTGTCTTGTATTAAATCAAATCCTCCAACCAACCTGCGCATTTATGGTTATTCACAGCGCAAAAAAGCAGGAAAACTAAATCATTCACTGAAAATTTACGAGTGCATAGGCACAGTAATATCTGTATGTATGTATATCTGTATGTATATTTGTGTGTGTGTGTATATTTATGTTAGTACAGCGCAAATTCGTACATTGCACAGAAGATTTATCAAATCGTTACGCGTCATCACGCTTTTTCAATATTCCCACTCAAAATCAGCGCGCGGCGAAATGAGAAATCATCAATGCAACAGGCAGACAGGCGGGCAGGTAGGCAACCGATGAGCAGTAGCCGAAGCCATCATCATCATTGGCAACGCCATACCGGCAGCTCCTGTGCACAGTGCAACAGCAGAAGCGGCGGCAGCAGCAGCAGCAACAGGAAGCTGTTAAACGTTTTTGATATTAAATTTCAACAGCGATGCCATTGCATAAATCATCATCACCTCAGCGTTGCAGTGTTGCAGTGCAAAGTGATTGTTTTGCCGGTGTTTGCGCTATTTGCTATTGCCATCGCCAAGCCGACTTGCGAGCGTTTGCTATTCACTGGTTGTCTAGTTGTTGCGAACATTTGCGCGCGGTGTTGCATGCATCATCATAGTGTGTAACGGTAGCCGCCAATCGTGCTGCTGCTAATGTTGCTACTTGCATTGCCATGCGATGCACTTTTCACAGATCCCTCATCAACCCGACGATGGTGGTGAGACTTGCTGGGCCTGCAAGTTGCAAGTTGCACGATTTTACCATTGCCCCATATTGGTTGGTTGGTTGGTTGACTGGTTGTGCACAAACCCCCACACGAGTGGCGGACTACACAAGTGTCGATGGTTTCATTATTTAACTTTGTTGATTTGGAAAACAGATTTTTTGGGTTATTTACAGTCGGGTGCAACTTACTGTTTGGGGTTTCCTAAATTTGTTCTACAAAAAAAAAAAAATCTACGAAAACGTCAACGTTTGGTTATCGATAGTCGTTGTTATTGTTGTTCTGGAAGTCGCGCACTGCTTTGAAGCCAAGAAGCTAAAGAAACCCGGATAAATAGCTGCTTCCTATCAAGTAATTGTTCCGACTAACGACGTTTCGTGGCCGCTATTTGAAGAAGATAGACAGTTTAGTATGTCCATCCTGATGTGTCTGGAAGGTAGTTATACTTTACGTCAGTTACTACAAGGCTGATATTATTTGTGGATACAGCTTGCAGGGCATGTCGTTGGCTTCTCTAGACGAAAGTCAACGTTTCATTCTGTTTATGTTAAGAATGCAAAACCAAGCACGCCGCCACGTTCTTCAGGGCACACTCTTCAGCTTGAAACACACTAACATGATTTCTATTGGTCCCCTGCGTCTCAGATTTTCTCTTATATTACCAATAATGTTTACTTGGCAAAACCCCTGTCAGCTACCGACTGATTTCGTTGAGGTTGTTTAATATAAAAATAAACAAGATCTTTTCGGTATTTCTTCGTTCAACTGTAGAGAGCGTCGCCATATCATAGTGTAATAGGAGGCTAGACCCCTCGCAAAATTCGACAGGATTAATGAAAGTCATTGGTCGAAGATTTTTTGACTAAACCAGGATAAAGGAGAAAAAATTTCTAAGAAACTAGCAACCCGTATTCCTCCGACTCTCACAGTTTATATGAGGCAGCATTTTCAAATTTACTCCATCTCTCCATCGGGAGGATCCCACCATTAATGAAACTTTTAATGAGCTTAGCGGATCCTACTACTCAAGGGTGATCCTGGGTGAATCGTGTCAAGCTTTCATGTTACTTTTGTTCAATATTGTTTGGCATTTAATCTTGGAAAGAGTTACGCCTGAACAACGTTTACAAAGCATTCAACTTTATTACGAAAATTCACGTTCTGTAAAGAATGTGTTTCGCGCGCTTCGCTCAACTTATGGTCAACATAATCGGCCTATTGAGCGTACTATTCACAACACCATCACTCACCTTGAGACCCAGCATTTATTATTGGATAATATTCGACCGACTAGACCACGAAGACCTTAGAGAGTCGATTCGACTCCGTTCGCAGCAACTCGAACTGACGTATGGAAAAGCTTGGCTCATTTCACGTCGAGATCTTAAATTGAAAGCGTACAAAATACAGCTGTGGAACTGAAGAACTGAAGCCGCTCGACCTTCCCAAGCGACATCACTTCGCTCTGTGGGCTCTTGAAAAGTTCAACGTTTTCGAGCCAAATTTTGTTCAGCGATGAGGCCTATTTCTGGCTCAATGGGTATACAAACAAGCAAAATTGCCGCATATGGGACGAAGAACAACCTGAAGAGATTCAGGAGCTGCCATTTCATCCAGAAAAAATAACAGTTCGGTGTGGCTTGTGGGCCGGTGGAATCATCGGTCCATATTCCTTTAAAAATGATGCCGGTGAGACCGTAACCGTCAATTGCAACCGTTATCGCGCCATGATAACCGACTATTTGATGCCTGAAATTGAAGCTCGTGATCTCCGCGACATTTGGTTTCAAGAGCACCACCTCAACTGAGAGTGGATAGTAAATTCATCCAAACGTTAACGTTCCCGAACTAGAGCAGACGACAGAGGGTAGTCTCAATTACTTTAGCGCTGGAAGCAGATACTTTCTCACTACGCAATACAGTTTTTTCACTATTCAATTGGTCAAAAGGTTGTGATAGAAATTAACCAAAACTTAAATTGAAAAGTTAGTTAATGGCCCCAGCGGTGGAGAAGTTTTAACGAAAATAGCTTCAGCGGCTACAATGGTAGCGGCTAAAAGATGTTAAAAGCCAGCGTGAAATTGAAGAAGATCCCCACAGCAAACTTTTTTTAACCTCAGTTATAAAAACCGTCGGATGGAAACGTCTTTATAGCCATAGCGAACTCGTCTGCAAGTATCGCTGCCCTGAACTCGACCTACCAAAGGTTTGCAACAAATAACTGGAGAGGTCGCGCCTGCATGTTTGGTGTAAGTGAATCAATACTACGCCGGTATTATGAGGGGGTACTAAGAGGGGAGTACAGCAAATGCACAAATTGCTCGTTACCTCCTTCCTTGGCTCAGGAATTTAATTAAAAGAAACTTTTAAAATTTTGTAATAAATTTTATTGTTTATTAATTTACTGTTTCACCTGTACTTAGCTCTTTCTTTATTACATTTCTCTTCTTTCTTTTTTTTTTTTTGTTTTTGTACCCAGATATTTTGTTTTTCATCTTGTATTTTCAGAATATCCATAGCCATTGCTCCTCTCAATCTCCGCAATTTATCGCTGCAACAATGTAAGCTGACACTCAACGTTGCAATGAGTTTGTGCAACCGAAACCGAATTGAAAAAATCAATTAAGTAAAATTAATAAAAAGCGATTAACTTGTGATTGTTTCAAAATTTTTCACTGTCATATGTCAGCATTAAATATTCAGATTGTTTTTGGCGTTGCTTGAAACGCCTCCGATTGTGGACATCGATATGTCCAAAGCAACAACAAGCAGACATACATAACACAGATGCAGGTATTGGCTTGTAGCCGGCCAACCCGGCCATCACTGGGCGCACCTGAGCAGCCTTCACGTAATCTCCACAAATTATTAATAATAATTTAATTATGACAAGCGGCGGCGGCCCATTGCTGACTTTGCTGGCTTGGCGGTTGGCCGGTTGGCGAATTGTAAATTAATACTCGAAAGAGTTGCGTGCAAATAAATAAATTGCCCCCTCAAAAGACTATCAAAAAAAAAAAAAAACCCCAAGAAAAAATCTGAAAGAGAAGAGAAAACAGTGAAACCTCAAATATTGCCTGTACAGATGGGAGAAGGAGGAAGAAGCGACCATAAACAGCAGTGAAACAGTAAACACATATGAATGTAAAAGGGTTCGAGGACTAAGCAGTCGTCGGGTCAAGGGATACAGTGTGCTGGTGTTGTGAAAAAATTTGAATTTATTCTCATTGTAATATTTAAAACAAATCGGCCTTTCTCATGACGTCTCCTTTAAGGTCTTAACGCAGTCACAATCTTTGTCACTTCTTCCTTCCCTCATTTAGGGCATCGACCCCGAATTTCTTGACTTAATGGATACAGAATTCAAATTTTAGGGCACTGTAATCAGGTATCTCGAACAAATAGTAGAAAAGCTCAGGAGCATCAGAATGGGCTTAATCTAACCTAGAAAAACATTATGTATATTTTCCTCATCTAAGCGCCCCTTCCGTACGAGTGATGTAACAAAAGAGATTTCATATTGTGGCAAGACCTTATGTTCCTCATTTAGGTTAGGTGTGGTTAAGTTTTGGTGAACACCGATGTATCAATTCTATTTCACTCAGGAATGAAAAGATCCGTTGTGACGTTATCCAACTACTTCGATTCTCTGATGAAACTCATTAGGCCCATAACTTTGACGTCTGAGCCCTAGCATTACCCTAGGCAGTACAGTAGCATAAACATCCCTGCAGCTTTTGCAGCAGCTTCCATAAGGGGCTCCTAGTCTCCATGAATATTGTTTTATCAGACAGTGTCCTGTTGTTTCATCGACGAAATATTTGCTGTCATCAAATCAACAGTCATCGCACTCGCGATTTGGCTCCCACGTCACTGTTGACACCACAACTTCAAAGTCGTAGATAATTTCGTCCATCTAGAGAATCCAACGCAGAATCACTCTTGCCAACAGGTGTTGCTTTGGACTGAGTAGGCAATTGAAAAGTAAAGTCCTCTTTCGACGAATCAAAACCGAACTCTACAAGTCGCTCATCATTCCCGTCCTGACATATGGTGCAGAAGCCTGGACGATGTCGACAGCCACTGAGCCCGCTTTAGGAGTTTTCGAGAGAAGTTTTACGAAAGATTTTTGGTCCTTTGCGCGTTGGCAGCGGCGAATACCGCAGGCGATGGAACGATGAGCTGTACGAGCTATACGACGACATTGACATAGTTGAGCGAATCAAGAGGCAGCGGATAAGCTGGCTAGATCATGCCGTCCGAATGGACGAAGGCTCTCCAGCTTTGAAAGTATTCGATGGAGTACCCGCTGGCGAAAGCAGAGAAAGAGAAAGACCTCCACACCGTTGGAAGGATCAGGTAGAGAGCTACCTGGTATTACTTGGTATTTCCAACTGGGGCCAAACTGCAAAGAAAAGAAACGAGTGGCGCGCGTAAGTGGTGCCTACGCCAAAGAAGAAGACCTGTTGTAACTACCTTCAACTTGGACTTGTCCCTTCTTTTTAAGGAGAATTTTCTCGCTTTCTGTCATATTTCGACCAACTTTTTCTGGATTTGCGACAACTTGTAGTCTCATTCCACCTTGACGCAGTCTGTTCAATTCTAGGTGAAATTTAGGCGAAAGCTCGAGACAAGGCATAAAAAGGACGAAGACAAGAGTCTGATGCACCTGGGGAAGCAATAGTACATTTTTTCCTACCACGACTAGAAGGGCTTTCAAATGTTTTGGCAACTCTATCCTCCTACCCAAAAAACTCTACCTTTCTTTGGTGCTTTCGCGATCTCTGCCCTGTTAACTCTGGTATTGCCTCCTTTGTTCAGATTATTTGGCTTGAGAGTTCTACACATCTTTGAGAAGACTCTAGAAGACTCTTTAACGAACACTTTTCAAAGCGTTCTGTCCCCAGTGTTGTAGAAAAATACAGCAAATCGGGCTTGAAAACACAATTCTCTAATTTCCAAAGATCGTAATGCCATTTTTATCAGATAGAAGGTTGGCATTAAAATCTCAGAGAACTAAATATGAAGTCACCGAAGGACGTGCCATTTAATTCTCCTAACCGCAGCCACAATTCGGTACTCGTCCAAAACCCAAATCCTGTTGGCGTTAACAATTTCGCCAGATCCTCCGTTCTCGAGCGGTTTTTTTTCAATTCTGGCTATCGTTGCTTCGTAGCATGCCTCGAATTCAAATCCCGGTTCACGAGTTTATATCGCTCACGTTTTTCGAACTTTAATGTTGGGTGATTCGCCTGAGACAAACGCTTTATAAGTATTCGCAAGAAACACACCACTATTAACGGTTCTATTTACAGTCTTTATGAGGTAACTCGCCTCAAGTTTTCACCCTAATGGTTGTCGGGCTTGCCTAGATACGAGATCAAGTCCAGAATCGACTTCTCTATAGGAAAAGCTGGCTGCTTTTCTGCACTTTCCTGCACCTACGCTCCCGTAAAGGTGTTTTTTTTTTGGAAATGCAGACCTAGCAGAAGGCTGTTGTGGCCGAGACTCGCTCCCCCGAAGGGAATGTCAAGCCCTCTGGGTATATTTCTGACATTATATAAAAGTCTCCTCGTAAGAATTTAGCAGCCTTCCGTAGGTGGTTTAGATGAAAATTATAGGTCCCTATATTTGTTGGATGAAGAGCTCAGCCGAAAATCGTTTAGAGGAGCCGTTCGGGACAAAGGTTTATATTCGAAGTTCAAAGTTACTTCACCGAGCATCATGTGATGTGCATCGGGGAGACCCTCTACCCCCACACTATCCAAACCACTTTGCCCCTAAATTAAACGTAATCCCCGCCTAAAAAGGGTCTTCAGAGCAATGCTGATTACACCAACCACCAAATATCATTTTTAGTTCAACTCTTCTGCCATACGAAACACAGTACGGCGGACACATTCACCAGAAAATCCAGATCGGTTGATGAGATAGCAGCGCAAAACGTTAAAGCTACTGGGCAGTACAAGCTCAGCTCAAGCTGAGGATTTTATTACACAGCCATGACGCTGTTGTTGTTGTTGTTGGTTTTTGTGTAGTTTAGTGCAAACATACTTTCGAACATGCAAAGATCAAGGTACGTGACTATTGTGCGCTCATACATTTATAGGTGTATGTATGTATGTTAGGACGTGTGTGTGTATGTGTGTGTGTGTGTATATATCAGCAGCTCATGTGTTACTTAAGCGGATCGTAAACGCCGATAAAATTTAATTCAATATTAATTTGCCGAATATTCTCGCTCGAATGTTGTCAGAAAAAAAAAACCAAAACCAAAAAACAAAAAACAAAAAACATTAAATACAACAATTCACCAATTTATGTGCCATACATGCATACATACATATGTACATACATACATATTTATATGCTCATATATTTGTATGTTTGTGGCAATGATAAGACATTTTATGGCATTTCGTTGCGTTTGAAGGGCTTTACATTCCATTTGTATTTATTGTTGTTGGCTTGTTGTTTTTGTTTTTGTTTTTGTTTTTGTTATTTGTCTCATACGAGTACATACTTGCATACATATCTACAGCTGTTATTCCTGTAAATTATGTGCACTTTCACCAATCCAACCAATCCAATCCGACCAACATAATCATAAAAATTCCATGGATATCTCCTGGCAACCTCGGCATGGTTACCCCCAAAATGGCCTATTGATTGCATGTGCAGACATGGTCATATACATGAATACATACTCATAAATTTATACGGTTATTCACATTTATATGCATGGGTATGTATATGTGTATGTATGTCGTTAAATGCTCACAAGTCGGCCAAGTTATTTCTCATTCTTCGCCATCATCAGCATCATCATCCACTGCTTGCTTGCTTATGAATTCAATTATGCATATATGTCGGTATGTGTGTACTCGTATGTACTCTTACATTCATTGTCATATCCTTTTGCCTGTCCACTATATCAATGTAATGATCAAATTAATTGGTTGTGGGTGAAGAGATCATCATTGTCAACATTTGCCATGTGTCATATATCACGCAGAAATAAAAGGAAAAATTTATATTCGAAAATAATAAATCCAAAAATAAAAAAAATTATAAAAAAATAAAAATAAAAAAATAACAAAAAATAAAAAAGGATAATTTGTACAAAAAAAATTAAAATTAAAATTAAAATTAATATTAAAATTAAAATTAAAATTAAAATTAAAATTAAAATTAAAAATAAAATTAAACCTAAAATAAATATTAAAATTAAAATTAAAATTACAATTAAAATTAAAATTAAAAAAAAAATTAAATTAAAATTTAATTAAAATTAAAATTAAAATTAAAATTATAATTGAAATTAAAATTTGAATATAATTAAAATTAAAATTAAATTTAAAAATTAAATTAAAAATAAAGCAAAATTAAAATTAAAACTAAAATGATAGTTAAAATAAAAATTAAAATTAATATTAAAATTAAAATTAAAATAAAAATTATAATTAAAATTATAATAAAAAATATAATTAAAATTAAAATTAAAATTAAAATTAAAATTAAAATTAAAATTAAAATTAAAATTAAAATTAAAATTAAAATTAAAATTAAAATTAAAATTAAAATTAAAATTAAAATTAAAATTAAAATTAAAATTAAAATTAAAATTTAAAATTAAAATTTAATTAAAAATAATAATTCAAATTAAATAAAAATAAAAATTAAAATTAAACTTAAAATTAAATTAAAATTATAATTAAAATTAAAATTATAATTAAAAATAAAATTAAAATAAAAATTAAAATTAAAATTAAAATTAAAATTAAAATATCTATTAAAATTAAAATTAAAATTAAAAATAAAATTAAAATTAAAATTAAAATTAAAATTAAAATTAAAACTAAAATTATGATTAAAATTAATATTAAACTCAAAATTAAGATTAATCTTAAAATAAATTTAAAATTAAACTCAAAATTAAAATTAAAATTAAATTTAAAAAAAAAACTCAATTTTTTTTTAGTATTTGCTTCCTTAGACACGCCCGTACGTTGATTTTAAATGTTGATTTTTTCTAAATGAAAGTGCAACATCCGCAATCAGCGGCGACAACCAAAGTTAACGGTAACAGCCAAGAGCAGTTGCAGCGGTTTCACTGCTAAGGTGCAACCTTCATTGTGTTTTAGCCACGCTCGTGCCTTTAGGCCTATTTTTTACATATTTCAGCATTTTTTTGTTTAATTTTTAATTTTTTCCGCCGATCACCCACTGTGTGGGCGCTGTAAGGCAACCATAAATGCATAAAAATACTCAACATACATGACATATGCGTGTTCAAGCTTCCTGTATCCATTTTTTGCTGACTTTTTCAATTCTTTCTTTCTTTCTTTTGATAACTGTGATTCGCATGTTTTTCACTTCGCATATTTATGAAACATAATTGCGAGTTAAAGCGGTGATTTAAATTAATTACATTGTATACATTGTCCGCATGTAAACAGTTTTGTTAATTACAACATTAAAATGCATATTTTCGAACGCCATACGCCATTTTTCAACAATCGATTTTAATGTGTCACGTCATACATAATTTTTGGTGCATACACAAACGGCGAAAGTTTTTTGAGAGAGTCGTGTAAAGTGTAGGGGAATTAAAGGTGCTTCGAGATTGTGAAAAAATGAAGAAAAATTAAAACAAAAATCTGAAAAATCTGTAAGAAGGCTTTGAGGCTGGCAAAATGATCATCTTGGCGAGGATTCTGCACTGAGGTTGTGTGCTTAAGATCTGTTCATTCACTACACCAACCAATTTCATTCGTTGAGAAACTCGTCACGTCGTTTTCTTCCACATATAGGAGGTTCTTAATAAGCCCGTCATCGTAAAACCTAGATGCCAGAAAAGAGTAGATGACTGAGGTATGAGTGCTCCATCGGTGGAATTATTGTTTAGCTGTTTCAAGGTAATCGCTAGCATTAGGATCTATGGTACTCAGACGCCTGAACAGAGCCTTACCTCGGGGCGCTGTGCTCTCAACCATGCTCTGGAATCCCACGTTGAACTCACTTCTTACTGGAATGTAGGTGTTGGCTTGGTTACTATCTACGACTTAGCCGTAGCATAAATAAGCATTTTGCCACGAACTTTATGTGATCTAACATAGGGAATACAATGTAAGGTATCGTAGAGGCCGAACCGCTGTGAACTATGTTTTTTAAACAAGAAATACAAAATGCCATCAAATAGTACACCAGTTCTAAATGGTGTTCACCTAAGCCCGGAAGTTACAGTAAAGGCTTTATCAGTTTTTTTTAGAGAGGAAACTAAACTGGAAAGAACTAGAACCTCCATCGCTCTCTACACCTCTAAAAGAGCTTAAGCGCCAGAATCTGCCGCGAGATTTTCGTTTCCGTGACTAAAGACAGCGTTGATATATATTAGCTGTGTGCTTGGAACTACTCCAAGCGAAGCTCTAAGTATAACCCTTGTCAGTATGTGTCCAGCACTTCGGATGGCATTGCTGTTGGCCCTTAGCTTAAGAGCACAGAGACTGTGGAGCTGTCAACCACCTGCAAACTCAAGCAACCTAGAGTTTTACATCTTTCTACCCAGCAGCACAGACCGTTGCGTTTCTACTTTGAATACCCTCTCTAACTTTCTGACAATGTTTTCCGACAGCAAAATTATATGGTAAAATAGAATCAGGTGCTTTCTCACGTTCAAAATCTTTTTCAAGCTGCCAAACTATGGTGTTTCAGCCCAAAATTTCTACTCTACATAGAGCTGTTAAATAAATTGGAAACGTATACCCAGTGAGAGATGTCTCTATCTTCAGTAACAGTCAAGCAACAATAAAGTGCACGGGTTCGGCAGCAATAAACTCTGAAACAGTGCTGGACTGTAGCAGGGATCTACAGGAAATGGGTGAAAAGAACAGACTATATCTCATCTGGGTATTTGGTAATAGTAATACAGAAAGGGAACTACTGCACGGCAGACGAACTTGCTGTGTAAGGTGCTACACATTAGATCCCTTCGAATGAAGAACGTATAGGTATGCCTCTTGCCAAATACACTACAAAGCTTTTCTTTAAAAAATATTAATAAATTTAAGATTTATTTGCGGACTGGATTTATTAAAAAAAGCAATTGAAAAGCCCTGAAAAATCAATAATTAGTATTAATCACTAGCCGGGAGTAAAGATTAATTATTGGGGCGATCAAGAAACTTAAAACTGGAACTAAAATTTCGAGTGAGTTGATGGATTAATGATAGAATTCCCAAATTCTGTAAACCTGTTTACAAAGGCGATATATAAAGATACCCTTATTATACATCCTCATGCCAACATAGTCTAAACTTCTGCACCATATATCAGGACAGGAATGATGACCGACTTTTATAGCTTGGTTTTGGTTTTGCCTACTCAAGTCCCTCTTTTTTTGATTTGACAGTGCACACTGAGTTTACAATCGTTGGGCATGTATTCGTCTGACCATATTCTGCAAAGAATGCCGTATTTGAATAGCTCAGCGATAAGCCGGTGACTCCCTCCGCAGGTAATCCCAATTCAAACTTCATCATAGTCGGGAAATAACATTGTCATTGATTCTGATGGGTATGCTCCTGTCTTGATAGTCGCCGCATCTTTTCATTGAGTTCTTGGGCACTATCCTCTTTATACTCACGTATTTCGGCTGCTCTCATTTTTTGCCTTCAACTACGTCTCTTTTCTATCCCACCCCGTACTTGTTGTGGTCGACCGTAACGTTGCGAGGTAGACAGTTAGTTTTCTTCCTACTACAGTTCGACATGCCTCATCGTACCAACTATAATCAGTTCATCACACAATGCAGTATTGCCAACTCAGGCGACATAATCCGATGTAGTCTCTCTCATATAAATTATTCCCTAGAAAAATGAATAATGAATGAAATTTTTCAAAATTTACAATTTTTCCGCCATTTTAATCATATATTTTAATTAGATTTAAATACAATTACTTCTTCTTCCCACAACAGTTTTTTCACTGAAGGGGCGGGTTGTTCTCTTACTCTTCATATTAAACACATTTGTATACATATATATAGTGCTTCATGTGTAATTTTTCGACGTTAATATGCCAATTATTTATTAATTGCCAGCTAGTTGTATAAAATTATGTCAATTAATTAATTGCGGGCATGTGTGAACAGCACTCAAGCTAGAGAACTTAACTTCAGCATATGTCATCTATAATGATAGACTAATCGTAGCTCATTAATGTTATTTTGAGAATCAATTTGCACCAAAATCGCTTGAGTGTGAAGTTTCCGAAATTCAATAATGGAAAACTGTTATTTTTTTTAATCTACCGAGCTGTAATTAGGAAAGATGTAGACATTTATAAAGCTATTGCTCCATATTTGGACAACTTCGTCAGTGTGATCCTTAGACATAACTCTAATAGCTAGACTTCGGGAGAATAAGAGTAATTGTAATGAAAAAAAAAATTGCCATGAAAAAAAAATATTTTTACAATCTTACACTTTCTTTTCTCTTCCTTATGCACTTCTTCTTATTATTGTAGTTTTCTAAAAGCATAAAGTGTGCCTCAATCAAAACTCACTTAACCAAACTCCAATAATTTCAACAGGTGCTATTTAACTGCACTTTTCTGAAAGCGTAATTGGTGTCTAAATGTCCTTTTTAAGACGGCAAAATCTTTAACAACTCAAAATTTTCGAATTCTGTAATTTATTTACAGAAAAATTTCGTTAATAAGGTAGCAAAAACAACGTTACACCTATCGATTTTACAAATGAGCGTGTTGCCTCGAATCCAGCACATCTGTAAAGGTTTAAAAAGAGTTTAAAAATAATATTGGGTGTACAAATTAATTCGGTCCATTCTTAAAAAATGCAAGTAGTGGCCTATTTTGAAAGCGATTACCTGTTTCATTGGAAAAGTTTCACTAGCAGCTGAAGGCCATCGAATGCTTGTGGAATTTATGTTGAATCTGCGCTGACCGATAATTCAAGTAGAGAGTGGTTGCGATGCTTCAAAAGTTGTGATTTTAAAGTCGAAGACAAAGAGCCTGACCAATTCAAAAAGTTTGAAGATGAGGAACTGGAGATTGACTGGATCCAGATCCGTGTCATGCGCAAAACTGCACTCGTAGAATCGTTTTGGTTAAAGCAACTCCGATTTATTCAAAAGCAAGGAAATTAGGTGTCGTACGAGTTGAAACTGAAAGATGTCAAAGAGCGATTTTTCAACATGAAACTGCTTCTTGAAAAACTTCAAAGAAAGGGATTTTTGCACCAGATCTGGACATGAGAAGAATAGTGAATATAGTATGATAAATCCAAGAAAATGAGACCAAACCAAGCCTGGTGAACCGGTTCCATCATCGTCTACATTGACGCCAAATGAAACACATCCACGGTTCAAAATTCATGCTCTGCATGTATCCTGCTAAAACCAGGCGAAACCATTGATGCGAATCGTTATTGACTATAACTAAAGCATTTGAGCAGTGCATTGTGCGAAAAATCTGCCAGAAACGACCGAAAGATACGACAAAGTGATTTTGCAACATGACAACGTTCGACCTCACGTGGCAATAACGGTCAAAAACTACTTAGAAACGCTGAAATGAGAGCTAACTATTACCTCGCCCGCCGTTTTCTACACACCTTGCTCCTTCCGACTACTGGCTTTTTCGACGCATGTAAAACAATTTGAGGGGTCACCAGTTCGGGTCTTTTGAATAAAGCGAAGCGAGAGATGATTGAATCGAGGACGGAGAGGACTCATTTTTTAGAGAAAGTATTCCAAAATTACTAGAGAGATAGAAAAAGTAGTCGCTTCCAACGGACAATACTTGGAAATATATTATTTTTCCTTTTTTCAATAAAAAAACAGTTTTTTGAACACAAAACGAATTAATTTGTACACCCATATTTTTTTTTTTTTTTGAGATTTTAATTAAATTCGTTTTATTATAAAAAAAATCGATAAGAAAGTATTGTACACGAATTTAATTAGACTCAGTAACGACATCACCGATCAAAGCAATGCTCTCGATCTCGACCAATGCATCGAGCGGCAGACGAGCGACTTGTACACAGCTGCGAGCGGGAAAATCTTTAGAGAAAACTGAAAAAAAAATTAAATAAAAAAATAAACGATAGGCAAATAATGAGATGTGGAAAATTTTGAGAGGAAAAATATACATAAATTAATAAAATAAATTAAAATAAATAAAAATAGAAGTAAAAATAGAGATAAAGAGAATAGAGAATAGAGCCGTAACGACTGCCGGCAGCTATAAAAAATAAATGTGTTACTCACTACAACAAAACTTTTTAGCTAAAACAACATACATACATACTCGTATATGAATATTATTGAGCTGATAAACTGAGTTGATAAGCTCATAAGTGCTTGTATTTTCAAGTATTCAAACAATTAAGCGATAGTTATTGATTAATTTTTTTTTTATAACTATGTACATATGTACTTGTATGTATGTATGTTTATAGTCATTGAAGCAGTGTCCACAACTCACCTTTCTTGTAAACCTCATTGACAGTGCCAAAATCATTCAGATCCTTCACAAATATCGTATTCTTAATCACTTTGTCAACACCCGAACCGGCAGCTTCCAGCACGGCGACCAAGTTTTTCAAGGCCACTGCAGTTTGTTCGGCAGCGCCGCCTGGCACCAATTTCAATGTTTCCTTATCGAGACCAAGGCAGCCGGATACGTAGACAGTGCGATCGGCGACAACAGCTTGACTGCAAGAATAAAATATTGCAATTACATATGCATACATAACTACATATATACACATATATATATATACATATACATATTTACATACATATGTATGGAAATAATCTGTTTTTCTAAAGCCAAAGGCTTGCGCTTGCTCGGTGGTGGTGGCCGCCATGGAAGATTAATACATTTAATGGCATATTTTGACAAATGTCAATTTGTTTTTAATGCTTTCGTTTTACTATTTTATACATACATACATATATTACAACAAATAAAACAAACAAAAAACTTGTTGCACATACTTATATGGTGCCACTGGTTTGGCTGCATTGTTGGTGCTAATCAATTTTCTTACAATTCTGGACATTTTTTAGTTCTTTATTTTTTATATTCTTCCGCTTTTTGTACTTTTGCTCCGAATATACTGAGAATTTACGCGCTCCACACTTGTCAAACGCTGAGTAGCTACTGCTCGAGTAAGCTTGCACTTGTTGGCTTGTGCGCTGCTCCAAAAATGTTATAATTTTTTTTTTTTTGTTGACAATAAATATGTGCAAAAGTATAACTCTTATTTTTTTTCTTTTTTTTAAATGACATAAATCAAAATTTTGAAATTTTGCTAATTTTTCTCAAATCTATGCGCGGTGACTGGAAAAATATTTCGACTTTATAGACTTATTTTATGGAAAAAATATATATTGTTTTATATTTGTTTCAGTTAGTATTCCATTAAAATTTACTTCAACTAACATTTCCGAAATATTTTCACATTTTCTCAGTAAAGTCATTTTTGCAAAATTCATATGATAATTGGGCGCTATTATGAGTATTGTTGGAGAACAAGTGTGGGATATGTTCAATATTCTACCTCTGACATTCTCTCGATCTTGTTTTTCACTCTCTCTCTCTCTCTCTCTCCCACCTTCATTTGTTTATGCTTGCGCAAAGTTTATTGTTGTTGTTTTTGTATTTATTAATACCAACATACATACGAGTACCTCATACATACTTGTAGTTTATCAGCACTGATCAATAAGTGAAGCGAGCAGTGGTGGGCACCTCGATTATCTGCATTCCTCACATCAGCTAGTCTATTATTCCATTAAATATGTACTTAATAAATGTTTACATACATACATAAATCTATGTATTTATACATACATTTATACTACATCCTTTTGCTCTTAATAAATTGATGAAAGTGCAATTATATTATTTGTATTTTGATTGAAATTTTTGGCTTGTTTTAGAGTTAATTATTTTCTATAAATCAATTCGGTTCGTTTTTTGTGTTCAAAAAAGTGTTTTTCAAATAAACGTTACGTCACTCAATATTGTCCGTCGGAAGCGACTACTTTTTCCCATCTCTCTTGTAATTTTCGAAAAATAATCTCTAACAAATAAAAAGGAGTTCTGTTTGTCCTCGATTGAATCATTGAGTTATTTTTCGATTTCCTCAGAAGATTCGAGTCGGGGACCCCCAAAATTTTTTTGCATCCGTCGAAAAATTCAGAAGTCGGAAGAAGCAAGGTGTGTAGGGAACGACAGGAGGTAATAGTTTCCATTTCAATGTTTCTATGTATGTAGTTTTTGACCGTTACTGTCACGTGAGGCCGAACCTTGTCATGTTGCAAAATCACCTCGCCATCTCTTTCGGTCGTTTTACGCGCACTGCACGGATGTTTTTCTTTGGCGTCGACATAAATGATGATGAAACGTGTTTACCAGGCTTGCTCTTGGTTTATTTTTCTTGTGGCTATCGCAGTATATCCAAGGAGAAACCCCGGCGTTCGACATTTGTCGGCATCAACTCGTACGACACCTAATTTCCCTGCTTTTCAGTAAATCCATTAAAGCCATTTAACCAAACGGAATTGCTTGCCAAGTCGCTCCCAACGATTCTGCAAGTTCAGTTTGCGTTTGGCACGGATCCTGATCCAGTAAGGCCTCGATTGGATTGGCCAAGACGCTCTTTTTCTTCGACGTTGAATTCAATATTTTTGAAGCGTCGAAACCATTCTCTGCTCGGTTTATCAGTCAGCGCAGATTCAGTATTAACTTTCACAAGCAATCGATGTGTTTCAACTGTACTTTTCTTTGAATTAAAATAAAAAATCCAAACCTTCCATCCAAATTACTTTGTTCACCCAATATTATTATCATTTTTCTTTAAAGAAATCGAAATTTGTTTGTATTTATTGCCTTCTTATTTTCTCCTATATGGCGGTGAATGGGAGTGACCTTAAGCAAGATAAGAAGAAGCTACAAGAAAAAGAATCCAAACGATAAGTTTAGTTTTTGTCCGCCTTTCTCTTGAGAACGCCTTTCTCTTAATAAAAATCAAACCAAATGCCCTAATCACTTCAAGCGAAAAGCAGACGAATCACATTTCTTTGGTTCGGAATCTGAACAATTATCTTCTTCTTTTTTCTTAATTGGTTACCAATATTACTCCAATATTATTTATTTGGCGCGAATTACAGACACATGTGAAGTCATATACTTCTCTATTTCGTCGGAACAAGGTAGAGCCGTGGACACGTCTCATCGAACAATGTAAAATCTAGAGTTGAGTCCATTTCGACGCGACGGCTAGCTAGCTTCTATAATTTGTCTTTGTTGATATACTATACACAGCCTTAAATCTCTCACAAAATCTTTCTCTTGAAAACTCCAAAACCTTTTTCATCGGAACATGCCACCATTTTTCTTTTCCCAGGATTTGCGGAATTATTTGTAGAGATAGATTTTTGTTCGACGAGAAAGGACTTTCTTTCTCAATTGTCTCTTTTTCTCCACTATATCATTCTAACTAGCCAGAGATCTTCGACATTCTCTGCTTCCACCTACGAGTACGGTGTAGCATGCTTTCAGCGGTAGTTTTTCTCTTCCATCCGGATGAAATGACCTAGTCTGCATGCAGGCTGTATCTTTATAAATTAATATCAATGGCTTCGGTAGGTCTCAGACTCAGCTCATCGTTCTATCGTCTACAAAATCTTTCTCTCAAAAGCTCTTAGAGCCAACTCATCAGTTGTTGACATTGGCCACACTTCTACACCATATAGCAGGATGGGAATGACGTGGAGCTTGTAGAGTTTTGTCTTTAGTTGCAGGGTGAGGACTTTACTTTTCAATTGCCTTCTGAGTCCAAAGTAGCGCCCCTTGGTAAGAATAATTCTGAATTGGATATCCAGGCTTAAACTGTTGGATCTTTTAGAAGATTTCACCACTACGATTTATCGCGATTTATCTCAGCTGCTGATTATTAGCTTATCCAACGATATTTTGAGAGTAGAGAGTCACCTTTTCTGAGAACTTGTTAGGTTCTGAACGGCCCATAAATATCTTTGACAATTTTAACGGCTTTTCTGGTTTTGTTCAGCGGCATTGGAAGAATTTTTTTGCTGATTAGATCTTATATGGACGGCAGGACATTTGTAGACCTCCTACAATCTACAGGCGTCACATGATACATGCATGAAATGTATGGAAGCAGACAAGAGTGAGTCTCTCTCGGTTTTGCATGGCCTAATCAGGAATATATCTCAGTTAACTTGAAGCTTCGTAACACACAAACGCAGATATCAAGGCGGTCTTGAGCTTCTCAAACTTCGTATTAGATTGAACCGCTAACTAGCACTGTGGAATATTAACAGGAATATGTAAGAGGTAGCCGCCCGCCAGTGTAATCTAACTTAGCCTTGCTTACCACTCTCAAGCAATAAGTAAGATTTTTTAGCAGCGCACAGAAGCACTTGAGTAATTTTACTCATAAGATTTTAAGCAGATAGAAATAAATAGTAAAATATTATGAAAAACCACTTAATATGTCAGTTAAACATATTTGGGCATGGGTTTTGAAAATTTTCAAGGCCAATAGACCCTTTCCAAAAGGCAAATTGCGGCATTTTGTGAATAATTCATGAACATTAAAAAGCCAACCAAAGACATCCACACAAAATGCTGCAACCTGCCGCATGCTGCATGCTGCATGAACTACAATATGTAAACAAACAAAAAAAGCAGAAAAAAGTACAAAAACCTATGAAGACAGAAAAAACCAAAACCAACAAAATCTCAAAGCAAAAACAAAAAATTAAAATTATGCAAATGCAACAAATAGTCGAAGATGCAAGCGAACGCTGACTGCATGCCACAGACAAACGTTGTTACCGTGTTGCCGGCAATGCGCCGAAGAAAAAAAACTAACTGAAATTTACATATATGAGCGCATAATTGTGTGCAACATAAAGTTGCAACAATGCATACAACAGCAATGTGAGGCATTTACAATGGCCTTACGAGCCAAGCTATGACAGCGGCAGCAAGCAGCAGCAACAATAAAACAGTAATAGAACAGCAGAATAACGATAGTAACAACAACAACAGCAACAACAACGACAACAACAACAACAACAACAACAACAACAACAACAACAACAACAACAACAACAACAACAACAACAACAACATTGGCATGCATAAGCAGAACAACAATAAACAACTTGAAACGGCTGGCAACTTGCAACTAAACGACACACACGTTCAGACAAAGTGTGGGGTACAATAGATTTTTGCTGTTGTCATTTGTTTAACGAGATGCAACGCATAGCCACACACACACACATACACACACAAACACTTACTTTAATGCAAACACACATACTTCGGTACTGATATTGGCAAAAAAGTTGTTGCTTGCCAGCATAGAATGAGAGACAATATTTGGCATTGTTTGTGTTATTGTTGTTGTTGTTGTTGTTGTTCATAATGCTGTTTATATGCCACTTGTGTGTTATTGTTGTCGTTGTTGCTTGCATTGTGTTAGCTGTCGTTGTCGCTGTTCACTTGTACGACAACAATAAGTACACACACACACACACCTTCTAAACTCCAAAATCGCATTTGATGCCCTCCCGCTCTCCCTACCCTTTCGCCTCTTACTTTATGCGCACTCGCAACTACTTACATACAGATTTGTATGTGCAACATAAACGTAGTATAACACTTGCAACACTTACGTAGTTGCAGTTTTGCTATTGTTGTTGCTGGCGGCGAGTGATGCTGTTAATATGCATTTTTTTTTACCTTAAGCAGTCCGTTTTTTTAGCCGCCGTTAGCTTTTTTCTAGGTTATATTAAGTTTGTTCAGTCATGGGTAGGTAACGGCAAATAAAGTCGGGAATTTTGATTAATCATATATCCGAATTTTGAGTAAATTTCAATGAACAGAAAATTTCGGGCTTGTGTTTTAACAATTTTGCTCTAAATTAAATTTGATTAATCATTCTTCTACTCTCATCATTCCCTTCTTTGAAAAAACTTAAAAAATTTAAGAAATTTTCTGATCGCACTTTATAGAATATTATTATAAAGGCTGTATATGTGAGCTACTTACTCCCTGGCGGGATTGTCCGCATGGACTTTAGACTTTAGACTTATCCCCACAGGAAAAAGTCTAACGGTCACGATCTTGGTGGCCAATCGATCGGCCGGAAACGTGAAATTATCTTCTTACCAAGGTTTTCTCTCAATTAGTACATTGATTGATGCGATTTGTGGGAAGTGATGCCGTCTTGTTCGTCTTGTTGAAACCAAATGTCCCGGAGATCACGACCTTCAACTTCAGGCATCAAATAATCGGCTATTACGGCGCGATAACGGTTGCCATTGACGGTTACGTTCTCACCGGCATAATTTTTGAAGAAATATGGAACGATGATTCCACCGGCCCACAAACCTGTATGAAATATCAGCTCTTGAATCTCTTCTGGTTGCTCTTCGTCCCAAATGCGGTAATTTTGCTTGTTTACATACCCATTGAGCCAGAAATGGGCCTCATCGCTGAACGAAATTTGGCTCGAAAACGTCGGATCTCCTTGGAACTTTTCAAAAGCCCATAGAGCGAAGCGATGTCGTTTGAGAAGGTTTAGCGGCTTCAGTTCTTGCACAAGCTGTATTTTGTATGCTTTCAATTTAAGATCTTAACGTAAAATGCGCTAAATCGATCCATACATCAGTCCGAGTACGGCGCCGAAACAACTCTCCACGGTCTTCGCACACATTCTCAGCTACGGCCGCTATATTTTTTTCACTGCGTGCCGAGCGTGTATGCAATCGTTGGAGACAGCCGATGATATTGATATAATTGGTGATAACAACCGCACCGTAAGTTTTGCGTTCTCCAGATTAGACAAAGAAGCGAAGCGAATGGGTCTGGTAGTGCACGAGGGCAAGACGAATTACCTCCTGTCATCAAATAAACAATCATCGCACTCGCGACTTGGCTCCCACGTCACTGTTGACAATCACAACTTCGAAGTCGTAGATAATTTCTTCTATCTGAGAACCAGCATTAACAACACCAACAATGCCAGCCTTGAAATCCAACGCAGAATGACTCTTGCGAACAGATGCTACTTTGGACTGAGTAGGCAATTGAAAAGTAAAGTCCTCTCTCGACGAACCAAAACCAAACTCTACAAGTCGCTCATCATTCCCGTCCTGACATATGGTGCAGAAGCCTGGACGATGTCTACATCCGATGAGTCGGCTTTAGGAGTTTTCGAGAGAAAAGAAGATTTATGGTCTGGTTTATGGTTTATGGGGCGCGTTGGCAACTGCGAATACCGCAGACGATAGAACGATGAACTGTATGAGCTATACGACGACATTGGCATAGTTGAGCGAATCAAGAAAAAGCGCCTACGCTGGCTAGGTCATGTCGTCCAAATGGATAAAAGCGATCCAGCTTTGAAAGTATTCGATGGAGTTCCCGCCGGCGGAAGCAGAGGAAGAGGAAAACCTCTACTCCGTTGGAAGGATCAGGTGGAGAGCGACCTGGTATCACTTGGTATTTCTAACTTGCGCCAAACGGCAAAGAGAAGAATCGAGTGGTACGCTATTGTTGACAAGGCTATAATCGTGTAAGCAGTACCTACGCCAAAGAAAAAGAAGAAGCGTGCTGAGCGTGGTCGAATATTATCGAATAATGACTGTTGAGTCACAAGATGGGTGATGGTGTTGCGAATAGTACGCTCGGTAGGCCGATTATGTTGACCATAAGTTGAGCGAAGCGCGCGAAACACATTCCGCACAGAACGAGAGTTTTCGTAAAAAAGTTGATTGATTTGTAAACGTTGTTCAGGCGTAAATCTATCTATTGAATCTAGCGTCTTTCTGCTTTCTGACCTCGTTTGTATATCATACTCCTGATCTTCCGCCTTAACACTATTCCACTTATAAAAATTTAAAACGAGTCTTCCTTGCTTCTTTTGTTCTTTCTCCTTTCAGAGTCGATTACTGCGACTAATTTCGGGTGCTTCAGTCCTTAAGTAGACACAATTAATGGAAGTAATCTCTGCTCATTCTCAATAGTTTGCTTTGGTTTCGTACGCTGTTTGCTTTTCATTACTTCTTCCTTTTTTCTTCAACGCAATGTTAAATGCTTAGCAACATATGTATGTACATCGAAGGCCATCTCATTGGTTGAACGGTGAGGGGAGCTGATGCGATTGTGAGCAATTTATTTCGGCTTAAGGTCAGACAAAACTAAATATATTAACTACATTGTACATACATACATATGTGCACACCCACACATTTGCGCTATGACACTTAGCCCATGATCATAAATATTTAGCGTCTAGCAACAAATGTTGCATGCTTGTCAATTGTCATGTTGCACAAGTGTCGGCAACATTTTATTGTCGCTGCCACTGCTTTTGAGTGGTTTCTTTTATTACATAATACGATTTGCATTTCAGCCGAAGTATGTGTGTGTGTGTGTAACATATGTTTGTATTGGTTTGCGCGCAATGTTGGCGGAAATCCGAAAATTCGGTGGATTATAGCGGCTGGAATAATGATTTGTTGCAGCTTTGCTAAGTGATGACTAAGTTGCGGTGGCATTTTGTTGGCTTTATTTAAATTATGATTTTTCATTTTTTAATTTTTTTTTTATTTCATGTACATATGTATTCTACTGAGTATATACTTAAGTACATACATATATAAATTTAGGTCAACAACACGCTTTCTCTGCCAACATTTTTACCAAATTTCAAGCCTACGCTTCAGCTGCTTTCATTATTCACACGCAATCCTTCAAAACTCTGACTTTCCATATAAATATGTATGTATGTATGCATGTAATAGCAGCAAGGAGTGCATCGTAGAAAGCAAATAATTATTTCATTCCCCAAAAAGAAGTTATCCTCCTTCAAAACTCAAGTGCAAATATTTGATTTACAGCTCTTTTACGTTGAAGCCGTCACCATCAGCATATAAATATATACAAAAATGGAGTGAAAAATCGGTTTGAAAAGAATAGCACAGTGGTGGTTTTAGGTGCATTTTGTAAATGAATTTTTTGCCCTTCCAACGTGAGATCAATGATATGAAAATCGTCAGGTAGAAGATTATTCCATCTCTGTTCCAACTTTTCACCTCACATTATTTTATCCAGCCATTTTATATCCAGCAGAAATTTTCTTATGAAGCTGTAATGAAGTGTGAGAAATTTTTCATATATAATCGTTAGTAAAAAAGACTGGTTTCGATAATAAAGAAATGTTCATATGCGCAAGGCGGTAAAACTTGGAAGTGGGAAAGGAAATCAGGTGTTGAAAATTTCCTTCAAAAGTTTCATGTTGTCATAGTAGCCGCTAAAATATTCCCCAACATGGTATTTGCTGAATGTTGTGGGAGTTATAGTCATTGGCCGACTCATTCCGGTATAAATACCCAAATGTCGCGGGAACTATTATATTTTAAGCACCTCCTACGACAGACATGCGTTACCGTGGCCAAATTTTTGAAGCCATAATCAGGAGGGAGATTCCGCAGGGGGATTTCGCAGAGGGAATCGTTTCATGCTTCTGGTTAGCTCCATTAATACTTGTATTTTTCCGTCGCATCCATTTTCATGAAGTCTATTTTAAGGGGTTATGTGGGTTTCAGAGTTTAAAAAAAGGAATTTTGACTATTTTTTTTAATATAAGTATATTCAATCATATATTTTTTTCTAACAATTTACGATATATATTTAAACAGTATTTTGTGAAATTTTTATTTCAAAATTCCAAAAATCAGCCCTTGGTACCTCAGCTCCCTTGACGTCTCAATAGAAAATGTTCTCGCCGTGGACAGCATAATATTGGTTCATCTATAAAAAAAAATATATTTCGTTAGTACGTGGATAAATCTCGTTATCGGACGAAGGAAAATATAAAATTAAAATTTGAATTTTTGAAAGACTTTGAACGTAAAAAAACATTTTTTTTATAAAGTTTTCGCCATGCATTGGCTCAAAAAAATTAGTTGTAACTAAAAAAAAAATCCTTCGTTCATTGACTAGATAATGTTATTACAAAGATGTGTGCCAAATTTGAACAAACTCGCTTTATAACTTTTCGACAAATCGTGTCCACCGACTGAAATAAACAGAGTTTTGAGATAAACAAGTTTCGAATTGACACAAACATGGCTTGATTGGCGGAACTTCCAAAAGGTCTAACTCTTAGAATTTTACTCTGATCGATTTGAAATTTCAGGAGAATATTTTAAACGTATTATACAATTTAATAAGATAAAAAAAAATTATTTTTTTTTAATTTTCAATCCCACCTAACCCCTTAACTTCTTCCCTTTCGTAATTTGTTTAAGCTTGTAATAATTGCTTCTGAATTTACTTCCCAGTGCAAGTTGTTATTATTATTATTTTTATTTTTTTCATTTTAATTGATTCAATAAGTAAACAAAACGAGCAGAGTCATGGTACCAAATGAATTATTTGTCCGATCGTCGTCATTTTCGATCGGAAATATTTTCACATTTTCACAGACCAAAAACGAAAAAAGATGTCATCGGATGCATGTTTCTCGTTAACTAGGGTATTTTCGAAAATTCCAGGACTAACTACTGCTGCAAGTCATAAATAGTTTTTAGCTCCCTTATAGAACGACGTTAGGTGTAAAAGATGCACTCCAGCCGCCCCAGTGAGACCTCATAGCATAAAGGGTGCTCCGATCAGAGGTACTTTCGTCAATAGTTTTTTGACAGATCACGCGTGAGTCGTGTCAAGCTGTCATATTATTTTTTTTGGCAGTATTGTTTGGCATTTCATCATGGAAAGTATTACGACTGAACAACATTTACAAATCATTCAACTTTATTAAGAAAATTCACATTCTGTAAAGAATGTATTTCGCGTTATCCGCTCAACTTGTGGTCAACATATGTAATCGGCCTACTGAGTGTACTATTCGCGACACCATCGCCCATCTAGAGACCCAGCATTCATTATTGAATAATATTCGACCAAATAGACGACGTCCAGCACACAGTGAGGAAAATATAGCGGTCGTAGATGAGAGTGTACACGAAGACCGTGGAGAGTCGATTCGGCGCCGTTCACAGCAACTCGGACTGACGTATGGAACGATTTGGCGCATTTTTCGTCGAGATTTTAAATTGGAAGCATAAAAAATACAGCGAACTGAAGCCGCTCGATCTTCCCAAGCGACATCGCTTCGCTCTATGGTTTCTTGAAAAGTTAAAAGAAGATCCGATGTTTTCGAGCCAAATTTTGTTCAGCGAAGGGGCCCATTTCTTGTTCAATGGGTATGTAAACAAGCAAAATCGTCGCATTTGGGACGAAGAGCGACCTGAAGTGACTCAAAAGCTGTCATTTCATCCAGAAAAAACAACGGTTTGGTGTGGTTTGTGGGCCGGTGGAATTATCGTATTTCACCACAATTCTTCAAAAATGATGCCGGTGAGAACGTAACCATCAATGGCGACCACTATCGCGTCATGATAACCGACAATTTGATGCCTGAAATTGAAGCTCGTGACCTCTGTGACATTTGGTTTCAACAAGACGAACAATACGCCGCCACTTCCCACACATCGCATCAATCAATGGATATATTGAGAGAACACTTCGACGAGCAGATAATTTCACGTTTTGTGCCGGTCGATTGGACACCAAGCTCGTGTGATATCACGCCGTTGGACTTTTTCCTGTGGGGATAAGTAAAGTCTAAAGTCTATGCGGACAATCCCACTTCGATTCTTGGCATTGTAGCAAAACATCACGCATGTCATTCGCCAGTTACCAGGCGAAATGCTCGTACGAGTCATCGAAAATTGGACTCAATGGATGGACCATCGGAGACGTAGCCGCGGCCAACATTTGAAAGAGATAATCTTCAAAAAAATGAATGCCAAAAAATGTTCTTTCGAATGATAATAAACATTCACTATGAAATTTGAATTTTTTGCATTTTTTCTTTAAAAAGCTGAGAATCCTCGAAATGGCTCACCCTTTAATAATATAAAGGGAGAGCAAATTAAAAAAAATTTGAAATTTATTTTTGCCTAGAACTATCGAGATTTATCTGAGGTTTTTAAGTTATTATCCAAAAATTTTTGTTTATTAAAAATTTAAAAATATATAATATTTTCGTCGAGCAGTGAGAATAAGGAAATAAAATTTTTCAACCTTTGGTTGTCACTTGAGACACTGTCAAACTGTCTCCACCATCATAACTGATTTTCAATTCTTTTCTCTCCAAAAGTAAACAACACGTCAACACGCTGACACCCCTTTAAACGAAACGAAGAAAAATAAATTAAAAATTAAAAAAAGCAAACGCTTAAGCTTACACATGTGCAGCATTACAATGGAGTTTATTTTTTATTTTATTTTTTTTTTTGCAGATTACGGAATTTTTCGGATTTTCAACACTGCAGAAGACTAATTATTTATTATTTGGCAATTGAGCATGTCAGACGATGCCATATAAAATTGCCAAATTCAAACAAAATAAAATAATTACATGTTGGCAGGCAGGCAGGCAGGCTGGCAGGCAGCAGAGACGTTGCTTAAAAGCGTAAAAACAGAGAAAGAAAAAAGAAAAACAGAGCATAAAAATTAGACCAACAACAAGCAGAAGAAATGGTTGCAATGAAATCGGGCATTTAAGAGAAGAACAAGTAAACACCGAAAGTGCTTGAGCTGGAGTATCACATTGGTAATACCTGCAGATACATACATATGTACATACATATGTATAAACACTTCTTTAAGCTGCAACTGACAGTAACGCCACCACCGCCAGCACCAACAAACACATAATCCTCAGCACAGCTGCGCCAGACTCCTCCAACTCGTTCATCCGTTGTGCGGTTGCGCGCTCTACGCTGATCTCTGTCGTACGGTCAGTGGGCGTACTTGGGTGAAACGAATAATGCGGCGAACACATTCTCGTAAGTAATGCGCCACACTACTCGTAAAACTAACTGACGGCAGCCTGCCTAACTGACTGCAGACTGACTAACTCTGCCGTTGAAACACACCCAGCGAAAAGAAAAAAAATTTATAAATAAATAAAATAAAATAAAATCAAATCAAAATAAATTTGTTTCAAACGAAAGAAATTAAAAATTCCCTCAGAGCATTCGTCTCGTCGTCGCTAAATGCCAAAACTTACAACAGGTACAACACGCAACAAAACCGTCACAGGCGGTGATGGAGCACGCTGGTGACGTAGGCGCAGCAAGTCAATGCTGTAAGTTGTGCAAGTGCTTTTGTACTGCGAGTACCCCGTCTACACACACTTTACGCGTGTTGTCGTGGTATGGTAGTGTTGTGTGGCATGTGGCAAAAATAAATACCGTACATATGTACCGTAAGTGGGTAATGGAGAGCTGGTATAAATGGCATAAAAATATTTATTGAAAAGCCGACGACGACGACGACGCACTTTTAGGGCGTAAATACACCGTGAAGAAAGAGAAACAACTTCGAGGCGGAGATAAGGACTTCAATAGAGGTGGAGACTGCATGTTTCTTCAGAGTCTTGTCAGAGTCTTGTCAGAGTCTTGTCAGAGTCCTGTCTCTTGACGAATAACAACTGCTTATTCGGTAGATCGGTCAGCACAGCTCGACAAAAGCCAGGCAACCCAACAACAAAGACCGAAAATCCACCCAAATTCAAGAGAACATTGTCTTTTATCCCAAATCACGCTCAGCCAGAGTTGTCGAAAAATTGTTGGTAGTTGAACGATCACATGCTGAAGTCAAGAGCTCTTTTAGCGCATACATTTTCCGAATTTCTTTGAGAGTTACTCTCGCTCTCGGAATTGCCAGTTCTTAGCTAGTTAAAAGTCTGGCTCAATCTCGTATAAATGCCCAATTGTCACGTGAACTATTGGGCTTTAGTCGCTTTCAAGACAGACAACGAACATTTTGGAGGCCCTGTCACGAGGGTGGCGTAGTTAAGTTCAATTTCATTGCCAATAGAGATAGTCAATGACTGAGTATGTGTCTATGATTAAAGCTGAAACTAAGAGTTTGAGTCCTGGAAATGGACTTAGACTTATACCGGGTTCGAGTCAGAAATTGTTTTGAGTCTGAGAAAGTGGCGGCCGGTGAAATGTCAGAATAATTTCCATATCAATACGGTTGCGACGACATCAAAAAGAAAGTCTTCGTCAGCCCATACCAAAAGCGAAGAACTCACTTAAGCCTCAAGAGAACTTCTTTTGACGCGAAGCTAAGAAACAATTTTCAGTTTGGTTAGATCGATCTAATGGGAGAATATGTTCACTTTCCCATTTATTGGAGTACCTTGACCTAGGATTTTTTGGGTTTAACACTTCGTTAAGACGAAATAGGAAGATAAGCCGATAGAAAACTAAGACGTTGTTTCGAGAAAAGCCCAAAATTCAAATGTGGCAGACTGTAACTGAGAATAAGACCAGTGCTGGGACTAAAATTATGACTGTTCTTGAGATATATACTAAGGCTGAATAAAATGAGATTCAGGCTGCTATTAAAATCAAAAGTAAGTTTGAGTTTGGCCAACCGTGATGAGCTCTGAGACTGGGTACCGACACCCTGACTGTGAAGCAGATACTTAGATCTGAGATTAACGCTGAGGTCGAGGTAAAGTTAGGTAGGTTTAAACTGTGGCCATTATTTTGAGACTAAAACTCAAGCTTAACTACAGTAGTGGACTGAAGCGGAAGCTAAAGTAGAATCTGAGACTGTAGCCGAGGTAGAAATTGGGATTAGCCTAAGGCTAAGCTGGAGTAGAGGACTGAAACTAAATCAGTCAGTTTCAGAATCTACTGATACTGAAATTGAGTCTGATTGGGCTGGAGGAGGGCAGGGGTATTGTAGATGTGTAATCAGTCTAAACCTAAATATATTTAAGTCCAGATACTAAGGCTGGGCCAGAGATTGTGATGAGTCTGAGACTATCGTTATGATTGCGGCTAAAACTAAAACTCTTCTGTAGTAATGAACGGTGAATGGTATTGAGACTGAGTGATGACAGATACTGAGTTCTAAGAATGAGGTTGAGCCAGGGATTGGGATGATTCTGAGAACAAAAGTGGGTTTCGAGACAGAAGCCGAAGCAGAGATTGTGATGAGTATGAGACTGAAGGCGTTGCTGTGATTAAGACAAAAACTCAAATTAGTGGACGTAAAATGAGACTGAGTCTGAAACCAAATCAAAGAATGGCTAGTTCCGGGGCTGTGACTATAGTGGAGACAAAACAAATGCTGGTATTGAGCAAAGGTCACACACTGAGACAAATACTGAGTGTGGAATTGTGACTGAAACTGTGTTTGAGACTAAAACTAATAACGATAGATGTTGACTGAGGCTGAACTGAGGTTGAGTCAACAAGTGGGACTGATTGAACCAACGAATAGTAGACAAAATGTAGGAACACGCTGAGTAAGCTAAACAAAAGAAGGTGAAATATTGATAAAAACTGACTGAGACTTAAAAAAGCTCACAATGTTGGATCGTTGGAGTCTGAAACACAGTAAGAAATGCAGAAGCAAGAAAGCAGAGACAATGAATGAAAACGAGACAGTGGGAATCACATCAATAGAAGTAAAATTCCAGACAGAGACACTGAAGAACGAAATAATCGATCTTAAGGTTTGGATTGAAACTGCAACAAATATTTTCTCACAGTGTCCAAAGTGCCCTTTATGTGTCGCCCTTTTTTTTGTGCCGCAACAGCATGCACTTCAGTGGTTACGCATTTCCTGAACATCCCACAATTTCTCCAAACCCATTCAAAAGGCGATTTTATTTATTTTCTTTGAACTCATTACATTTCGTATTTTGTACTTGTACTCGTATATATGAGTATGTATGACGTCGAGTTGTCGTCGTTGTCGTCGTCGTCGTCGCTGGGTGTCGCATTTTTGCGAATTAATTACTTTATATGAGGATGCATTTCATCAAGCGCTCAAGTATGATCAACCCGAAGGGTTTGCCACTCGAAGATGCCAACAAGCACATATACATACATACGCACATATGTAGTACACCATCTTGCCATAATCCATCCGCACAGACGTTGTCGGCCTCATTTTGGATTTTATGAGTATTTTACCTGCCAACGAATGAAAAGGTTGAAAGGATAAATTAAAAGCTTTTGTGTGCGCAGCAGCGCCAAAGTGCGTGGTATGCGCATGCGTGCACTGCATACATGCATATAAACGTGCGTGCGTGCGTGCGCTGCATGAGTGCATGCGACGACAATGGACACAAACGAAATTAAATCATTTAAGCGTGAAAGCATTGGGTTTTCGAAAAGCCAGCAGAAAAGGCTGTGGTAAGTATAGAAGAGTTGCATAAAGCTGTGGGTAAAAAAAGAAAGAAAGAAATTAAAAATTTAACACATTCATACTCATATATATGTGCGAGTATGTATGTGCAGCAGTCGTGTAGCCTGACAGCCAGCAACCACATCAAAATCAAACTCATTGCCTCTTACCTTTTGCGGTTTAAATGTGGTATGAGCGCATCACTGTTGCATGCCACATCAACGCGCAAGCAAAACAAGCAAGAAACGAGGAGCTCTTACAGGCAATAAATGAGGCTTTTGTGCTTCTCTATTTTTATTTTTGTTTTCCATCCGCATTTATGCGCTACATTGTGGGGGTGTAATCAAGCGAATTTGATGCGCTCAAATGTTGTGCATTATTTAGGATTAAAGATATCATTTCGACTGTTGCAAAGAGTACAAAACAAACAAAAAATAACAACAACATGGACTTGCCCATATAAATATGTATGAAGACATGCAACTTGTACATCAATTTTCTGATGTAGGTGTTCGTCAAAGCCACCAACATTCAAGAGGAAATGTGAATAGGGAGCTCTCCTTAATACGCTTGCTAGGCTACGCGTTTCTTTTCTCTGTGGGCTGACGGTACATGAAATTATCTTGCATCGTCTTTTGAAAGATTTCTTCAATATGTCACTCTAAATAGCAGTGAATTAATTAGGAAAGTTTATTTTAATCAGCTAAGAACAGTAAGGCTCATATGAATGATTCCGACTGAGTTGATTTGGTTTTGTGTTTTTCCGACAGGGTGGATACTAGATTTATATCGGAACGAATTTCCGTCATCCCTTGTCAATTTTGGTTTAGTAACACACCGGTTTCGGCAAACCGCCATCTTCAGTGTTTGGTTTCGTTCTTCCGACATTTTTTCTTCCTGAAAGCCAGAGATATTTCGGTTTCGGACCCGAGAGAGAGAGGCATGTTAGATGAGTGAGTTTAAGTAGGCAAAGAGGTGGTTAGTGACGTGAATTTATTGTATGGAGGACTTACGGGGTTGAAACTAGATAGCTAGAATCTGAGATGGATACAGCACTTAGACCCAAAGCTCTTCGTCTGCTGTGGTTGGTGGTTGAGTTCCGATCTCGCCATTCACGGAAGAGTATTGTCGAAATTATCCATTAATTGAGGCGGAATGTAGTTTGTTAGGTAAAGAGCTCCCTTCCTGATTTTCCTGCTTCCATGAAAACGGCACAGTTAACGATAGCGTGCCTGATATTTCCAACAGCCTGGAGGTCTTCTTCTATCTCTGCTTCCAGCTGCTGGTACTGTGTCAAATACTTTCAAAGCTGTAGTGTTTTCATACATCTGGACAAGATTTATGAAACCATGTCAAGTCAAGCCATATATCTCGTAAAGCTCTTCGTTGCATCGGCTGCGGTGTTCGCCGTTGCCATCATCGTTGAACAAAATTTGGCTCGAAACCGTCGGATCTTCTTGGAACTTTTCAAGAGCCCATAGAGCAAAGCGATGTTACTTGGGAAAGTCGAGCTGCTTCAATTCTGGCACAAGCTGTATTTTCTACGCTTTCAATTTAAGATCTCGACGTAAAATGCACCAAGTCGGTTTGCTGAGAACGGCGCCGGATGGACTCTCCACGATTTTCTTGTTGCGAATAGTACGCTCAGTAGGACGATTATGTTGACCATAAGTTGAGCGAAGCGCGCGAAACACATTCTTTACAGAACGTGAATTTTCGTAATAAAGTTGAATAATTTGTAAACGTTGTGCAGGCGTAAGTCTTTTCATGCTGAAATGCCAAACAATACTGAACAAAAATAATATGACAGCTTGACACGACTCACTCGTGATCTGTCAAAAAAAGGCTATTGAATAAGGTACCTCCACTTGGTTCACCCTCTAGATTGCCTGGTGTGAAGCCACACTGCTAAGGTCCAATCAGTACGTTGACGGTGGGCCTTACTTATTAACATATTACGCCCAAGGAAATCTCATTTGCAATACAGAGTAGACTGATCCCACGATAATTGACTCTGACTGGAGAACCGACAGTGTTCTTGCGTGTTTGACAGAGCACACTGAGATTTCAATCGTCGGTCATGCTTGCACCTTGTCAGTCCGTCGCCGGCATATTTGAACATCTTAGCGGGTAAATTCTAATTAAAAATTTAAGATGGGATTAAGAAGAAGAAGAAATTTTTTAAGACGCTTTTGGATAGTATTGGGACGAAAGACAAAAGAAAATATAGAATTAATTTTTATTTAAATTTTTACTTTCTAAAAATATCCGTTATTTTTTTCCTTGAAAAAATTACCTAATATAAAAGCATAAAATGACTTACATACATACATACATACATACAAATGTATATCCAAATTCAAACTAAAAATTTTAACTTCTTTAATTACAAAATTTCCAATAACATTTCACAGCGAATTTTATTACGAAAAAATTTCAATGGCAATTTTAATTTATGCATTACAAATCGCAGAAAAAAACACACACAAATCCACTACCAAGTTACACATACTTTTGCACACATACATATGCATGTAACTACCAACTTGCCTCATATCGTATTTCATATGGTAAACGAGAGCACTTACTTATTGCTTACGATGCGCTTGAAAATTGCTTTTTAATAGACGCTAATAAAGTCTTGAAGCCATCAATTACTTACATGCAACACATAGACACACACACACACACACACGCGCGAGCACGCTGAAGTGACGCCAATTGCCACGCCAGTGGAATAGTAGCAGGTAAAATGGCAACATATATGTACACTCAAATACATATATACACACACACAACTAGGTTACAAATGGTGGCAGGTAAATGTACAGTAGCAAATTAAAATCAAATCAAATAATTCAGTGTGAAAAATCACCTAAAAGCAACAGCCAAACAAGCATTTTGAGGTCATAAAAATCGCATGCAAATTATAGGGATTGCATTACAGCACAAAGAGAGGGGGAGAGAGAGAGAGAGAGAGAGAGAGAGAGAGAGAGAGAAAAACTAAATTAAAATACTTTTTAAAGAGCCATACTAAAGGGTGATCCAAGTAGGAGTACTTTTTTCAATACACTTTTTTTGACAGATCACGCGTAAGTCGCCCCAAACTGTCATTTTATTTTTGTTCAGTATTCTTTGCCATTTCATCATGGAAAGACTTACGCCTGCACAACGTTTACAAATCATTCAACTTTATTACGAAAATTCACGTTCTGTAAAGAATGCTTTTCGCGCGCTTCAACTTCGCTTATGGTCAACATAATCGGCCTACTAAGCATACTATTCGCAACAACATCACCCATCTTGAGACCCAGCATTCATTATTGGATAATATTTGACCGAATAGACCACGTCCAGCACGATGACATGCAGAAAATATAGCGGCCGTAGCTGGGAATATACACGAAGATCATGGAGAGTCGATTCGGCGTCGTTCGCAGCAACTCGGACTGACGTATGGAACGACTTGGCGCATTTTACGTTGAGATCTTAAATTGAAAGCTACAAAATACAGCTTATGAGGGAACTGAAGCCGCTCGACCTTCCCAAGAGACATCGCTTCGCTCTAAGGGCTCTTGAAAGCTTCCAAGAAGATCCGACGTTTTCGAGCCAAATTTTATTCAGCGAAGAGGCCCATTTTTGGCTCAATGGGTCCGTAAACAAGCAAAATTGCCGGATTTTAGGACGAAGAGAAACCTGAAGAGATTCATTAGCTGTCATTCAATCCAGAAAAAACAACGGTTTGGTGTGGTTTGTGGGCTGGTGGAATTATCGTATTTCACCATAATTTTTCAAAAATGATGCCGGTGAGAACGTAACCGTCAATGGCGACCATTACCGCGCCATGATAACCGACTATTTGATGCCTGAAATTGAAGCTCGTGCTCTGCGCGCATGTGGTTTCAACATGACGAACAAGACATCGCCACTTCCCACACAGCGCATCAATCAATGGATTTATTAAGAGAATGCTTCGGTAGATGATTTCACGTTTTGGGTCGGTCGATTTGCTACAAAGATCGTGTGATATCACACCGTTAGACTTTTTCCTGTGGGAATATGTAAAGTCTAAAGTCTAGGCGGACAATCTCGCCTCGTTTCAGCCCTTGGAGTAAACCATCACGCGTGTCGTTCGCCAGTTACCAGTCAAAATGCTCGAAGGAGTCATCGAAAATTGTACTCAACGGATAGATCGTCTGAGACGTAGCCTCGGCCAACATTTCAAAAAGATAATCTTCAAAAAATAAATGCCAAAGAATATTCTTTCGAATGATAATAAACATTCCACATTGAATTGGAATTTTCTGTATTTTTTTCTTTAAAAAAAAGTAGTGAACCTCGAAATATATCGCCCGTTAACTGCGCTTGCTAGCGGCAAATAACGCAAACGGCATGAAACAACTCTTGCTTTAGCTTGCAACACACACACACACACAGTCGCAAAGGCTTGCCTAGTCATTCCCTTTTCAATAAAGTTCAAAAGAAATTAAGACATTTTTATAGTTATGCCACTAGATTATTGTTGTTGTTGTTTTTTGCTGTTGTTGTTTTTTGCTGTTTTCATTTCAGCCGCACGCCGTTCAATAATTTTAACGCTAATTTGCAAGCAACGGCCGGTTGCAACATATTTCGATGTGGCAAGCTCATCCGAAAAGTCAAAAAAAAAAATATGAAAAAAGCAAAGAGTTGAGTCACTCCATGGTTTATGTATGTATGTATGTGTGTATGTATGTATATCTACTGTGCAAATGCACAAGTTCAAAGATTTCGATCGCCAATTTGATTGTCGAATAATTTCTGTTGTTATTGCAAATCGCTAACTTACTTGGCGCACATGCGGGACGGCGCTAGGCAAAGCACAAGGCAAGGCAAGGCAAGGTTGCAAAAAGTGAATTGTGTAAAAATAAAAATTAATTCACACTACCTGTTTTTTCTTATTGTTGTTGTTGTTGTTGTTGTTATGATACTTTATATATTTTACAACGCTCTAACCCAACAAAACCTCATTTAATGAGTACCTACAGTTCGGCGCTACAATTTTTTATTGAACCGGTAATTATAGTGGTCAACGAATGTGGCAGTGATTGCACCGTTGCCTTTCGCTCATTTAGAAAATTATTTATTTGCTCAATGCACTGTGCTGTGCTGTGCAGTGCAGGGACGGGTCGAGGTTGGCGCTGTGAGACCAAAGGAGCTCACATTGTAATAAAGTCATACAAATAGACGCAAAGTGGTAGCCGACGGAGGCGTTTTGTTTGTGTGAATTGAGGTATGTTTTTTGGTTTCCGAAGAGTAAATTCAATAACTTTTTTAAAATATTGAACAAGAAAATTATGCCACTTCAGAATAAACGGAGAGCTTTATAGGAGTTTGCTACGGGAATAAAAATAATAATACTTTGGATGTAACAGACTCACATAAATACGTTTGTAACTCAAAGAAAATTCAAAAGAGTGGAGTTTTCATTTAGAATCAAAATATTTTCTTTCTTTATACTATTTACTCAGTTCTTTTACTGAAATTGCAAACTTTCATCTAAAATTTATGTTAATTTTAGTTTTATTTCATTTGTGTCACCCGCTTTCACTTACCACTAGTTTTGATTGATATGTAACAGCCGTTGCTGGAAAATGACAGTTGGCAAAATAAAATAAAAAAGGAAACACGTGCAAGAAATCGCGGCTTTTATATATAAAGGGTGTTTTTTTATAGAGGCATAGAACTTTAAGTTGGCATTACTTTTCAAGATGGCGACCGATTTAACAGCTGTCAAGTGATTTATTCTCAGTTTGGCTTGGCAATTCATCATGAATTGAACAACGCTTGCAAATAGTGAAATTTTATTTCGAAAATAATGGTTCTGTGCAGAAAACGTATCGCGCACTACGTCCATTAGCGATGAAGCGCATTTCTGGTTGAATGGCTACGTCAACAAACAAAACTGCCGCATTTGGAGTGAAGGTAAGCCTCAAGTGTATGTTGAAACACCGTTACATCCAGAAAAACTGACTGATGTGGTGCGCTTTATGGGCTGGTGGAATCATTGGTCCGTACTTTTTAAAAACGATGGTGGCCAGAACGTTACAGTCAATGGTGATCGGTATAGAGCCATGATTACTAACTTTTTCATTCCTGAATTGAATAACCATGATGTCCAGGAGATGTGGTTTCAACAAGACGGCGCAACATGTCACACAGCTCGCGTCACAATAGATTTATTGAAAGACACGTTTGGTGACCGCCTAATTTCACGTTTTGGACCTGTGAATTGGCCTCCAAAATCTTGTGATTCAACACCGCTAGACTACTTTCTGTGGGGCTATGTAAAGTCATTGGTCTATGCGGATAAGCCACAAACGCTTGACCATTTGGAAGACAACATTCGCCGTGTTATTGCCGATATACGGCCACAAATGTTGGAAAAAGTCATCGAAAATTGGACGTCCAGATTGGACTACATCCGCGCCAGCCGAGGCAGTCATATGCCAAAAATCATATTTAAAATGTAATGCCACAAGATTATCTTTCGGATAAATAAAATTCAAGTCAATCGAATAATCCATCGTTGTTTTATTGCAACTTAAAGTTCTATACCTCTATAAAAAACACCCTTTACATCAATGCTTATTCCTAATTTTTTGGTAAAAAAACAAAACCGAAATCATGCCTCAACCACCATATTCACCAGATGTGACTCTCTGCGACTTTTTCCTATTCCCAAAACTAAAGAAACCAATGAAAAGAAATCGTTTTGCCACAACTCATGAGATCAATTCAGAATCGAAGAAAGAGCTTATGGCCATACCGAAAAGCGCATTTCAGAAGTGCTTCGAGGATTGGAAAAAGTATTGGCACAAGTGTATTATATCCGAGAGGGGGATTAGTTTGAAGGAGACAAAATAGATACTGACGAATAAATAATTAATTTTCCAAAAAAAAAAATTGATTCAAAATTCACCTTTTCCTTTTAACCCACCTCGTATAGTAATACGATTTTTTTGGCGAAATTAATTTTTTTTATTCTCTTCAAGGATTTTATACTGATTATAGCGACCCTCCAACGTTTTGATACCATTTTTGTAGTACGATTGGCCCTTTGCTTCAAAATAGGCCTCAGTTTCGGTGATCATCTCTTCATTCGATGAAAATTTCTTCCCAGATAGCATTATTTTGAGATCTGAGAACAGGAAATAGTCGCGGGGACCAGATCTGGAGGAGAATACGGTGGATACGGAAGCAACTCGATGTTATATAGTAGTCGCTACTGATGGTCCTTACTTTTGCAAGATAGTCAATGGAAATTATTCCATGCGCATCCCAATAAAACAGACGCCATAACTTTGCCAACCGACCGCTTTGGAGCAGGCTCATCGTGTGTAGTCCACTCGGATCACCGTCTTTTTGGACGTCGGAGTGAAATGATGGAGCCATGTTTCGTTCATTGTCACATATCGATGCAAAACCTCGAATTTGTTATGCTTGAACATCTTGAAACACTGCTTCGAATCATCAACTCGTCGTTGCTTTTGGTCAATAGTGAGCTCTCGAGGCACCCACTTTGCACAGAGCTTTCTCATACCCAAATATTCGTGAATTATGATATCTTTAGATAATATCTTTAGTGCCGGCTATTTCATTCAATTTCAATTTACGGTCATTCAAATATATTTTGTGGATTTTTTGATGTTTTCGTCGGTAACAACCCCTTTTGGACGTCCACTGCGTTCACCGTCTTTGGTGCTCACTTCACCACGTCTAAACTTAGCATACCAAGCCTTGATGGTTAATTTTCGTGAGTGTCTGGGAACTCTTCCTCAAGCCAAGTTTTTGCTTCAAATGTATATTTTCCCTTCAAAACGTAATATTTTATTCTTTTTACCACTTTTTTTTTTAAATAACAAAAGTTTCTTCACTCAAAATGTTATAATTCACAATCTAATGATACGAAAGTTGTCAAATTTATACACGCATCTTTTGAAGATTAGGGCTAACTAAAAATGGATATGGATTTAATTGTACTAGAGCCATATATATGTCAGGCCGGTGCCTTTCCAATTGACCTGTTACTATTACGCCCAACGTTGACACTAAAAAAAATTTATTTCTTACACCAGCTGACGGCCGGCCTTGGCCATGTAACAGGGGACTTATATCCGATGACAAGCTTTTTTTTTGTTCTGTGAGAATCCGAAATTTATTTCTGATCGAAAGTGACGATCGAACAAATTTTCATTTGCTAGCAGGGCGAATTTAACAAGTTGGGGTTACCATTGTAGCAAATTCCTCTTTTTTCAAGCAGGCAGAGTAGGTCAACTCCTCCGAGTGTATTTCTGACATGAAATAAAAATTTCTCATGAAAACCCATCAGACGTGTGGAGGCGCCTTAGAAGAATACTGTATATCCCTTCATTTGCCGGAGAACCATCAAGACGCACCTCAAAAATTGGAAGCTCGGCCAAAAATCGATTTAGCTGTTTTAATAAAATCATCTCTCAGCAGGGAGTTGCAAATGACCATAGACCACTGGGAGGCTTCCGATGGACAATTTGCCTCTACAGAGCACAATGTTAGAGGACGGAAAGAGGGAACAACTTTTTCGCATTTGATTTAAGGTTTGAGGGTGATCTAGAGTGATTTAAGATCATACAGCGCTGCAGCCAGGCGCTCATCCTCAGATCCAGCTTCTCTTTTAAATACAAAGACTTCACCGGAGGTAATACACAGGCAATATTATTTGGTAGCGGCATTTCGCATCAGAAATGTTCGGCACAAATTTTCACACTCAGAATTGGTGGGAACTTATATATATAAGTATATGTATCAGGCAGTAGTCTTACATACATGGGGTTAAGTTTAGTCCTAACCCATAAAAACGAAGTATGGTTGAATATCAGGTGATACACAGTAACAGTAGTGGGAACATTAGGCAAAAATCAGTTATGATAACTCAAGTATTTTGAGGTCAAAAAACATCTCCGAAAGCCAAGACCAGATGGTACTGCTCCTTTACAGTTGGAGTTATGTGTAATACGTTAGATAAATAGATGGAGGCAGGATATGCAGGGTGACCATTGGTCTGTTGTATCCTCCTAATCTTATGTCATTACTTCTTTTAATTTTAAAGCTGCCATTAACAGATTTGAACAATTGGCAAATGTATCCTTTAGAAGCGAGGTTATTTTTCAATTCGATGTTCCGGTCTCTACATCATTTATTCTCGAGATATGTGTGCTTTCAAGACTGTCTCTTCTTGTTGACTACTGATTAGACACTTCTTCCTTTCGTAAAGTATGAAGAGTTGGTCTATACAAGTCTTCGGTCATACGTGGTAAGCTGTATTTTTTCATCGCTGTTTTCCTTTCTTTTTGTTTGATGATGCTTGCTGAGTGTATCGTATCATTAGGGAGGTCAAAGGTCCTTAATATTTGGACGGAATCAGTAAGTGGTGTTATGCGCTCTGGTCTCTTCGTCCCGTTATCTTGTGATTGATGACTGGAGGTCCCTTGAAACTATTAAATTCGCTTTTTCGACGTATTTCTACGCTCGAGAGAGCCAAATCCCTTGTTTCTCTCTGTACTACCACATCGAGGGGGGTATAGATTTATTTCTACGTAGCTCAAGTACACTGCATGTGGGTCGGCACATCCTAAAAAACATTCATTTTTGAATTTTCTGAGCGACTTTCATCTCTTCTTTTGAAATTTTTGGATCTAATGCTGAGAAGTTACTCTCAGTGTCCTCCCTGATTCTCAATGAGCGGCTGTTTTCGGAATCCTGTCGTCAACATCAATATCCCTTATTATGTTTTCTGCAGTCAGTTTATCTGCCATGCATAGCTTACTTCGTCGAGAACGCAGCTTAGCTTTCAACAACCCTCTTCTGGATTTATCTCTCCTGAGCCAACTAAGAGAGGAAGAGGTGGTTTCTCCTTTACTTCTTTTTTCTTATTTCCTCATCGTAAACGTGCTCGGTGGAAAGCACTACTGCTTAACTGACAGATTCCTCAACTTTTCTAGAGCCGCCGTCTTCTTGTTACTTTACTCAGTATTGGTTACTGTTGTTGTTATTATTTTTCTTGTTTGCAGGAACACTAGCACGCAAGTAGTCAATGTTAGTCAAGGTAATATGCGGTTACCCATAACAGTGCGCTAATCAGTCTAATAACGCTTCTATATCGGAGCAAAGCGATAGTTGATTCTAACCCCATTAGTTACAAACCACTCCTCGCTCTGTTGCCCACTTCACTTCCGATTAGATCAGAAGTTGCTGAGTGAGGTTTGCTCTATTAAATACTTCGGCCCAACGGCAAATTGTCTAGCATAGTGAGGACGGCGGTTTGAAACTATAGCAAAATTTTTGGATATCGCTCTACTAAGGTCTTCTAAAAAAAAATTATAATAAATTATATTTATGTATGTATACGTATGTAGGTAACTTACACCCAAAACTCCACCTTCCGCGTTTCGGTTTTTTGTTACGAAAAACAGTTACTCAAATTAATTACCCTCAGCCCACACCTGATCGCAGCGACCACCAGCACCGCCGCCGCAACACACACAGTGCACCACTGAATTGCATATCGGATTTCCACCTGAGGCCATAATTCAATTAAAAATGGCAACACTCAAAAAATATCAACAACTCATTTATTTTCCACGTTCGCTATAATTTTTCACTTTTCACAGTATTTAGTTGCAGTCAGAATGCACACACATACACACAAACCTATATGAATATAAATGAATTGACAAGTGGCAGTGCAGAGCAGTGTCCAGCAGCAATAAACCAATGACTTTGCAACAAGTTCCCTATGCATATGCACGTGTGTGGAATGGGTGCCTTCGCCACCATCCACCAGCCACCAGGCTGGCCCATATCTGTAAGGAGGCTAAATAAATGCAGAAAAAGGCGCACAATTAAAGCGAGATTAATTAGACACGCCGCTGGCGTAGCAACTGTCGATCCACCGACCGCCCGACCGCCCGACCGATCGACGAACCAACCGACAGCGTAACCACAACAGGGAAGGGAAAGGCTACGCCACCAAGTCACAGACGGTCAGCAAGCACCATTGCGCAGCAGACCAGTGGCAGTGGCAGCAGCAATCAATAAATGTGCTTTACGTCCAACCCTCCCGCCTTCCCCTCACCCCCACTGACATATCGAATTATTTGCGAGTATGTGTGCGTAAGAGACCGACCTACTGTGCCTGTGGCACGTTGCATGTGGCATGTCGCCACATTTGTACGACAATTGATCTTCATTGGCTAACGCACAGGAGGGACGACAATTGAAATGGCCGGGTGGTGGTGGTTGTGTTAGAAATGAATTCGCGGCGGCGGCGCTTTCTTGACTGCAACCAGATACCGGGAAGCGAGCGAACGCCTGACATATGTACATATAATTGTTGGTGTGTAGAGCACCGTTTGACCACACTGCATTGAAATTCCTCTAATTGCCCACAAAATTCCCTGCCGTGACAAAGTAAACAACAACAACAACAACAGCAACAACAATATCTCATGCAACATACAGGATATGAAGACAAAAATAACAACAACAACAACAACAAAATAAGAAACAAAACAAATTATTCGCTTTAATTACACATTTCATACTTGTTAATTTTTCACATTTCAACACAGAGAGCTGAGCTGTCAATACTGCAATTCGATTACAGGGTGATTCGCTCGACCGGCGGAATTCATCGTACAGTGGACGGGGGTTCCTCTTGAAAGTCGGCCAGCAATCACGTGCTCGGCTCATGACAAACTGGGTAGTGTAGTGTCCTCTTTATCAGCTGTTTCGGAGTATATACTCTCTAAAATGCACTAGAGTCTGTTCGACCTTACAGCGTGGGCGAACTTAAGACTGAGTTGCCTTCTGAAAACTCAAAGCGATTCGAGAATTTTCAGTATCAGCCTCGCAATCACTGGATATTTCATAACGGTTCCATCTTCTCTGCCAGATAGTTATAATAAGAAAAATACAAGGAATACTGAGTGAGTGCGCGATCAAAGGATCCACCTTAGGCTGGAATGAACTCGCAACCGCGTATATGGAAGTGCTACTCTATCGCTTGCTGTGTTGATTCAAGACTCACGTGTCCAGAAACAGGCAACGCGTTGATAGAGGAGCCGCTACCCATATGATTTTAATGCTTCAGTAAGCCGACGACCCAGTTAGTGATAAAATTCATTCTTTCAAAATTTTAGAGCACACAATGAGTGAACCGTAAGGCCGTAATGTCCATTGGCTATCTGTATCACAGAAACTAACCTCCAAAGCGTTGAGTCCACCACTTTTTTTGTAGCAGCAACCGGAACCCCAGCCGCTGGAAAATTCTTGGCAGAAGACTTCCAAGTAAACCTTTGCGTAAAAAAATTTTTAAGTAAGTGCCAGTGTTCCCATGAAGGAAATTATGTTGAGGGAGCTACTTGGCTTGAAGATATAATAATCCATGCAGCATGACGTCAATCTCTTCAAAAAATCGCAGATTTGCCTACGCTCGGTATAAGGAAGAACTCAGACTCCGTAAGTCTTACAGGGACTTTTGCGGTGATGAGCCTACCTGTAGTATCTACAGTACATAACAGGTAAAAATCATAAATCCTTCTCTCAAAACCACCTAATCCAGCCAACTCCACCCATTCGGACGGATGATGTATTACACTAATCTGTCCGTTAAGGGAGGGCTTCATATTTTTATATGATCTTAAAACGAATCGGTGGCTCTTAGCGACTTACTCAGACTGTTTATTTGAAGGTGGAGATATTTCATCTAGCCGGAAATATTTTATCTAGTCCTCCTTCGGCTTACAGTGTGTGAAGTTGTTACTAATAATCTAGCTTGATAAAATCCAGCCCGAGCCGAGGGGATCTTCTATCACAAGCAACGGATCACACACACACACCCTGTACGGGCAGCCGCTTGGCATGTGGCATACGGCGCTCCAATTTCAACCATTCATCAGTTCACAAATTCACAACGTCTTCCGTTTTGTGTGCTACTACATCGCATGTTTGCGACCACACACAAGCGCCGCAAAGAAAAGAAATCGCCGCTCCACTACATAGGCAAACGACATACAGGTGGATAAATGCGGTCGTATATACCGCCCAGCGGGTGGCAACCATGAAAATAACCTACAATAACATATAGACAACCATTATCGGTGGCAGCTTGTCAATGCCGACCGACCAATCGACCAAACGGACCAACCAACTTCCATAGTTTCATCCTTAGCAATTTCAAGCTCGCCGTTGGTGTTGGCTGTGAAATGATAGTTCAATATATTTATAAGAAAATGTCTGCAATATGAATGGTCAGCCGCTAGCCTCTAGGCTTTTACACACACCACATACATACACATGTATGTATCAAGCACAGTAAGGCACTTTAGGACGCCACCTTACCTTGCTTGCATTGTTCGATTTTCCTAATACTCGAAGAGTATTTGTATAAAAAAATTGCACGCAAATAAATAGAAAGCTCATTGTTGTTGTTTGTTTGTTTTTCTTCTTTTCCCCTCATTCCCAGCACTTCAGCTTCACTTCAGTCAACCGCTTTCGTACGCAAGGTGCTTTCATTTAGCTGCGAAAAAGTAGCTTCAGCAAAAAAAACCTGTAGGAGCTTCCGTACTGCCTGTGTGCTGCCTACCAGTTAATCCAATAGTTGCGGCGCGGCGTCGTTTCTTTGGCTTTACCGCATCGCGTGCCTCATGTATGCCGGTGGTCCTTCGTTCGTTGAGTCTGCCAGCTCAGCGCGACACTGTTGTGGCTTTAAGTGCAAATCATTAGTTTTCATTTAGTGGTGGGCCATGGTGAGCTCGTATGTAAGTTGAAGTAAATTTGTTAGCGGGAGGTTCCATGATTTTTATATATGAGCACAACGACACTTTACACTGAGCTGCTTATGCCCTTTTTTTCTTATCAGTCAAAATATGCATAAGCACCATTACTCCTTCTGTTTTTACTATGAAAAATTATCGCCGGCGCTTGGCAAATCTTCGGTTGCATGTTCAATGGTGATTACAAATTCAGCGTTGCATTAAAACTAACTCATAGATTTGCTCGTATATCCATTATGATTTATTTATTTACTTTTATGCACTAAAGCTAACAGAAATTAGAAATGGAAAAATTACAGGGTTAGCCAAATTGACGTAATAAAAGTTACAATTAATGTTAGATTTACTAAAGGGTGATCCAAGTAGAGGTACTTTTTTCAATAGCCTTTTCTGGACAGATCATGCGTGAGTCGCGTCAAGCTGTCATGTTATTTTTGTTCAATATTGTTTAGCATTTCATCATGGAAAAGCTTACGCCTGCACAACATTTAAAAATCATTCAACTTCAATACGAAAATTCACGTTCTATAAAGAAAGTGTTTCGCGCGCTTCGCTCAACTTATGGTCAACATAATCGGCCTACTGAGCGTACCATTCGCAACACCATCACCCATCTTGAAACCCAGCATTCATTATTGGATAATATTCGACCGAATAGACCACGTCCAGCACGCAGTGAAGAAAATATAGCGGCCGTAGCTGAGAGTATACGTCGATTCGGCGCCATTCGCAGCAACTCGGACTGACGTATGGAACGACTTGGCGCATTTTACATCGAGATCTAAAAATTGAAAGCGTACAAAATACAGCTTGCGCAAGAACTGAAGCCGCTCGATGAGGCCCATTTCTGGCTCGATGAGATGAAGTGAAACCTGAAGAGATTCAAGAGCTGCCATTTTGTCCAGAAATAACAACTGTTTCGTGTGCTTTGTGGGCCGGTGGAGTCATCGGTCCATATGTCCTCAAAAATGATGCAGATGAGAACGTAACCGTCAATTGCGACCGTTCTCGCGCCATGATAACTGACTATTTGATGCCTGAAATTGAAGCTCGTGATCTCCGTGACGTTTGGTTTCAACAAGACGGTGCCACTTCACGCGCATCGCATTAGTTAATGGATTTATTAAGAGAACACTTCGGTGAGCAGATAATTTTACGTCTTGGGCCGATCGATTGGCCACCAAGGTCGTGTGATATCACATCGTTAGAGTTTTCCTGTGAGGATATGTAAAGTCTGAAGTCTGTGTGGACAATCCCGCTTCGATTCAAATATCACGCGAGTCATTCGCCAGTTACCAGTCAAAATCCTTGAACGAGTCATCGAAAATTGGACTCAACAGATGGACCATCTGAGACGTAGCCGCGGACAACATTTGAAAGAGATAATCCTCAAGAAATAAATGCCAAAGAATGTTCTTTCGAAAGGTAATAAACGTTCCCAATTAAATTTGAATTTTCTGTGCTTTTTTCTTTGAAAAAGTAGGAAAGCTCGAAATTGATTGAAGCTTACGTTCTCACCGGCATCATTTTTGAGGAAATATTGACCTTGTTTTTCTGGATGGAATGGCAGCTCTTGAATCTCTTCAGGTTGCTTTTCGTCCCAAATGCGGCAATTTTGCTTGTTTACAGTACCCATTGTGACAGAAATGGGCACCATCGCAGAACAAAATTTGGCTCGAAAGAGTCGGATCTTCTTTAGATTTTTTAAGAGCCCATAGAGCGAAGCGATGTCGTTTGGGAAGGACGAGCGGCTTTAGTTCTTGCTCAAGCTGTATTTTGTACGCTTTCAATTTGAGATCTCGATGTAAAATGCGCCAAGTCGTTCGACTCTCCACGGTCTTCGTGTACACTCTCAGCTACGGCCGCTATATTTTCTTCACTGCGCGCTGGACGTGGTCTATTTGGTCGAATATTATCCAATAATGAATGCTGGGTCTCAAGATGGATGATGGTGTTGCGAATACTATGCTCAGTAGGCCGATTATGTTGACCATAAGTTGAGCGAAGCGCGCGAAACACATTCTTTACAGATCGTAAATCTTCGTAACAATATTGAACAAAAATAACTTTCTGCTTGCCAACCGGAGACAGACATATAAATTAAAATATTTTCACTTCACAAAATAATTTTATTTCATTTTTCACTTAAACCACCCTGTACATTAATCGGCCATATTTAAAAAGCGCCAAGGTTATACATATTTATTGTATATTTTTTCACTTAATAGTGTTCTGCCGGTTGGATTACATTTTTTTTTAATTACAAAGTAACCACGCCATGCATGTTACACCGAAGCAAAGGCGACATCCTGCAACACATTAGCGGCGCCCAACCCACTAGCACAACCTAATTTGCTTACAATTCTTCTTGTAATTTGAAGGTGGAATTTTTAATTATTATTGGCTGGTTGCACTTTTCTTTTTAATTTTTATTCACTAAATGTCCTTGAACTTTCTGCGTTCAATTTGCGGTCGGACTTTTCCGCTTTCTTTATTATTTGCTTGTATTTTATAAAATATTTCTTAGTCTTCACACCAAATGCCCAACGTGTGCATTGCAGGCTTCAGTTCATAAAGGTCACTTTTTTATATTAAATTGATTTAATAGAAATTTTCACCACACAGTTACCACTTCCACTTCCTTGCGAGAACATGCAATTACCGTTAAACACGCAATAACTGTTGATATGAATGACTGAAAGAAGCAAGGGTTTTGTGAGTAAAAATTTAAAATTGTTTAATGTAACTAACCGTGCTCAGGTTTTTTACAGCTGAATTTGAGTTTGCTACAAAAACCTAAGCTTTTCCACTGAGTTAATACCTTCTAGAATTATTATCTTGAATATATAGAACCCAGGCTGGGTAAAAAAGCTTTCCTCGGCGATGAAGGCTTAGCAAGCGGTTTGAAGAGTTTAGAAAGCTTACGATGCGTAACACGCTATTGGGAGCAGAGTAAGTGGTATACCTTTATTTCATTAGAGCAACCAATACAATTGTGCCTTGCCCTCACTTGTTATATGTAGCTGGCAACACTTTTCATTGCCGTTAACGAACTTAAGGAATGGAACTACATCTCGCAACACTATTCTTATAAGCACATCAGGAAAGATCGCAGACAGTTTCAGGATTACACTCGTACCTGCTATAGCATACGGCGTTTGGCTCTTTCGTACTCAGTAAAAAATGGGATTATCTAAAGTTTAATCTCAGATCGTTCCTTTGCGAGCGAATCTCCGCGCCTCGTGCATTTAATACTCTTTTTTAAGATGGCATGTCCTAGCGAAGGAGCAGTCCTTTTCAGCATCCAATGGAGAGCAAACTGAGCATTATTTTAAACTCTCTTTGACCTCCGAAACGATAGTAGAAGGAGTGATCTACTTCATATCCAGAACGAGCAAAAAAGGAGAACCGATGTCTTCAAATAGGGAAGCATTTAATTTTTTTAATTTCTAAAATAGTTATAATGTTCTAAAAAAAAATATCTCGTCGATTGGTCGAGAGCAATGTTAAAAAAAAGTACAATAACGGTGCTTAGGCACACGTCTATGAGACAACGTGTGAGGTGGTGAATCGTAGATTTACGCATATGAGCCGGAAAGTAAGCAGCAGTCGACCGTATGGGTGTTTGAAGAAGATCTGAATCCAATATAAATTGCTCGTGAACGAAACACTGCAAAGCAAATGGCTGCCTGTTTTTTTAAAGCTGGTTGCGTCGCAACTGTACCACCAGAACAACGCAGAACAGTAAATTCTGAGTGGTACAAAACGATTTGTTTGCCAGTTGCATTTAAAAAATCAGAAAAATCAACCGCCGAAGACAGATCACTCTTCCACGACAATGCGAGCTCTCACACATCGACTGAAATAACTATATTTTGGAGCCTTCGAAACATCGATTTTATAAGTCATCCACCGCATAGTCCTTACGTGGCACTGACTGAGTTCTATTTATTCTCCTTACATAAAAAACTAAATAGAGAGGTCAACGTTTTCGACACCTGAAGGAACGATCGATGCGTTCAGAACGCATATAGTGGAGGATACCCAATCAGCCCGCAAAAGTGTTTTGACAATAGGTTCAAACGTATGCAAAAATATATAAATTGTGATCCATTTCGAGGTTCTCTAATTTTTTTAAAGAAAAAACGCAGAAAATTCAAATTTAATGTGGAATATTTATTATTATTCGAAAGAACATCTTTGGCATTTATTTTTCCTAAGGTTATCACTTTCAAATGTTGGCCGCGGCTACTTCTCAGATGGTCCATCTGTTGAGTCCAATTTTCGATGACTCCTTCGAGCACTTCAACTGGTAACTGGCGAATGACATGCGTGATGTATTGCTCCGAGGCTTGAATCGAAACGGAATTATCCGCATAGACTTTAGACTTTACATATCCCCACAGGAAAAAGTCTAACACTGTGATATCACACGGCCTTGATAGCCAATCGACCGGCCCAAAACGTGAAATTATCTGCTCACCGAAGTGTTCTCTCAATAAATCCATTGATTGATGTGATGTGTGGGGAGTGGCGCCGCCTTGTTGAAACCAGATGTCGCTGAGATTACGAATAATCGGTTATCATCGAGCGATATCGATCGCCATTGACAGTTACGTTCTCACCGGCATCATTTTTGAAAAAATATGAACCGATGATTCCAGCGGCGCACAAACCACACCAAACCATTGTTTTTGTTATTTTCTCTGGATGAAATGCCAGCTCTTGAATCTTTTGAAGTTGCTCTTCATTTACATACCCATTGAGCCAGAAATGGGCCTCACCGCTAAAATAATTTGGCTCGAAAACGACGGATCTTCTTGGAATTTTTCAAGAGCCTATACAGCGAAGCAATGTCGCTTGGGAATTTCGAGCAGAATTTAGTTCTTACACAAGCCGTATTTTGTACGCTGTCAATTTAAAATCTCGACGTAAAATGCACCAAGTCGTTCCATACGTCAGTCTGAGTTGCTGCGAACGGCGTCGAATCGACTCTCCATGGTCTTCGTGTTCACTCTAAGATACGGTCGCTATATTTTCTTCACTGCGGGCTGGACGTGGACTATGGGTTCGAATATTATCCAATAATGAATACTGGGTCTTAGGATGAGTGATGGTGTTGCGAATAGTACGCTCAGTAGGACGATTATGTTGACCATAAGTTGAGCGAAGCGCGCGAAACACATTCCTTACAGAACGTGCATTTTCGTAATAAAGTTGAATGATTTGTAAACATTGTTCGGGCGTAAGTCCTTCCATGGTGAAATGAGACAATATTGAACAAAAATAACATGACAGCTTGACACGACTCACGCGTTATCTGTCAAAAAAAGGCTATTGAAAAAAGTAGCTCTACTTGAATGACCTTTTAGATCTTAATGCAGAATATTTTAAAAAACTATATGACGATTTTCGACGATTAATTTATTTTTGTTCTATAATTCCGAAATACAGAAGGCAACCCTCGTATTACGTTGTAATAACGATGTAGGAACACTTTTCTTAATTGCTGCATTATTACTCGATCTTAGTTTCCATATATTTTACTAAGTAGTGAGGAGCCTCCCTTTGCTTTGTCTGTAAATGCAGTCCGAAATACCAAATATCCAAATTTCATAACAGTATAATTCAGCAAAAAAAAAAATTCAATAAAATCACCAAATGTCCATTTAATCACACCAAAACTAATGACCGTTTGATTTTACAACAAATAGTTAGAGTATTTTACTTTATTCATGTATGTATGTGTACATAGATTTTTGTTTTTATTATTGTTGTTGAGTGAAATCATTAAAATTCAACAGTCGATTTGTGTTCAACTCGGAGACACATTTGTATAATTAAAGCCAATCAATGAGTATTTTGATGCACGATTTGTCTACGACGCCTGTCGTCGTCGTCGTCGTTGTTGTCGTCATTGACTCGGACACTCATTCTCAATCATTTGTTTATAAATACCAAAATGACTATGTAGGCATTTGATGGATTTGATGTGGTAGCGTGCGCACAGTGCACAACGGTACATGGTGTCAATTTTTTGTAACAACAAGAGAAAATTTCCAAGTTTGTTAAGTTGAGAAGAGGTGACTTGGAGTGGAGTGAGAAGTGGGCGCAGAAAAGCATGTATTTGTGTGCCGCCTCCCAAGTGCGGCAACACTTGCTATGACCAAATTCAGTTTGTATTTTGAATTTACACTAGCTGATAATGACAGTCAGGGGTAGCCGAACCAAATGTACTGGAGAGCTTTGCGCATTTTTTAATTTTTATTTTCGATTTTCACGTACCTTACTTTCTAGCTGAGAGCTCACCACTTCCTTTAGAGCGTATTCTCTATGTCTCTGCGATTGCTCCTCATCTTCTACACAGACCATTTTAAAGAAGCTAACCTCTTCGCATTAGGATAGACCTCGGCGCAAGACTGTATCCAAATTAACCTTGTCAATTGGGTTGCGATTCCTATGCTCTTGACCATTGAGCACTATATGTTAGACGTACCCGGTTGAATCTGGATTTGAATATCCGCCAGCAACTTCAGCTAGCTATGGATTTGCTAGGAAGAGTTAGCTTTCGGATTTTCAGGGCGTGGCTTCTTGCTTTTCCAGGCGCTCAAATACAGCCAACTTATCAAGTTCGGTCGGCATTACAGCGCACTTGGCGACCCCTGGCTTCAAGTATGTCCAAAAGTAAGAAAATTGTTTGTTTGTTTGTTCGTTTGTATTTCTATCATCCCGTAGATACATATATAGGTTCGTATGCTACAATGGAATCATGTAAAATAGGTGGCACGTTACCGTTGTCTCGTGTTCAAAGCGTGTTACTAGTGTATTTCCTCTACCAATTCATCTGCCCATTATAGTTGTTGTTATTCTTATTTTGTTGTTGTTGTTGTTGTTGTTGTTCCATTGTGTTGCATTGTCTGTTGCTGTCGAGTAACTGTCAATGCGACCGCTACGCTACGCTACGAAATGTATGTGCGCACAATTTCCAAGTGCAAAAGGTTACAGGTACAAAGTTGGCTTGTTGGCTTGTCTCGGTTCACCAACAACCATCGCGTCTCGGTGATGTTGGGGGCGCTAGGCAAACAAAAAAAAACAAAAACGAAGCAAAAAAAAACTTGAAACATCGAATAAATCGAATCGAAAATAGTGAATTAAAAATAAATATCGAAATCGAAGGAAAACAGTTAAACATAAGTTGAAGAAATAGGAAGTACTAGTCGAGCCTTTTCACACCCAAATGTGACAGGTTGTGCAGGCTACTAAAATTTTGTTCACCTAACGGTTATTTGTAATAAATTGCGTCCCACATATGCACATACATACATGCTAATAAGCGTATGAAACCCAAAGAGCTTGGACTGGCAGTTGGAATCGACCAAAATGCTATGCGAGCTTAATATCTCCTAAGAGAGAAAACGGCACAGTACTCATGAGGAAACCAAACCTATAAAAACTACACCTATAAACAAAAAGCCGAAACCTCACTTTTCCCGTAAAGGAGAAACTATGAGATCTAAAAATGGAGCAACAGCTTCAGGAACTAGTTGTGCAGATGGCTTCCAGCAGCGCAGTAAGGAACCACAGGTTCCGTCCTCTTAATTTTCCCATTATTGACGCTGGGATATCATAGTCATCTGAACAATAAGTCTTCCCGGAGGTAGTACTTATAGTGACGGTCTATTGATGGGCAGGCCTCGGTTTCAAATAAAAACCGATCAATCCGTTAAAAGTATCTTTAGACTGAACATCAAATTCAGCGAGGACGTAGTAACCGTTCGGTATTCTTCCGGGTCTATGGGAGAACTCCAAGTCACTGTTTTTACTTGACGAAGATGTAACCACGCTCCTGATGTCACATAACTTTATCAGGGGAGAATGTTTTTAATGTCGATAGATCATACTTAAGATACTGGCTAAAAAGAATAAGCAACTGAGGATAGATATTCGCGAGATATGCTACCCCGCCGACTGCATTCCGGAAGAAGATTCACCATGTTGGGCTTAGATCAGGATTTTGATTCATTTTTTGAATCAGGGTGAGGAAGATTTCTTTTCATTATTGAAAAACCTCCACAGAGGGAATGTTCCCTTCCCAGTGCTCCCTCTGAAGGGGGCAGTGTGGGTAGGAAAAGGCGGCACCTAATTCGGTTATAAGGACTAATCCATAATAACTGGGCTTGGATTTCGGTTAAGGAGATCCCTCAATATCTTCTAGCTTGTTGGTACACTGTGACACTATGACAATGACTCAGCAGTAACGAGTGATGACAAGAGACTAACATCTTCTCATTAGTAAAGACTTCTGCGCTCAACCCAATTTAATAAATGCTAGTGACGCTTGTTAACTGTCACCGAAGACTGCACGAGCAAAGCTATGCTAGAAATTGTGTTAGTTCAGGCACATAGTACCTTCTAAGAGGTCCCTGATCTATACACAACCAACTTCATAATTTTTAGGCCATATACCATCATAGCAAGCCCTCACTCCTTTCCTTACTTTTTCCAGTCAAGAAGCTCGAAACTTTTTATGAGATTTCTTTCCTCTACTAGACCAGATCTAAATAAGTTTGTCGGTTGAGTTGCCATGGATAATTCTTCACAGGTCCATCGTCCTATTCCAACCAAGTTTTATTTTCTTATGAAGAAGGGGTCGTCTCTGAATATATATATTCTAGACGGCGCCGCCCCAACTTAGCTCTACCATAGTTGTGGTAACATTTACTGTTGTAGGCCATTAAAATCAACATTAGAACTGCCTCGAAGCGTTAAAGTCATGATGATGAAGTGATGTCGTTTATATCCAAAGCTTGTAAGCATTTCTTTTACTCATTGAATTGGTTCTTATTGTTGTTGTTGTTGTTGTTTTTACTATTGTATAAGTATTGTACAACATTGAATTTAAATTTGCTTAGTGGTTTGAAAATCAAAGCAGAAGAAGCTCCGCGCGCTCGCTACACTACCGTTCGCCCGATTGGGTGGCTGGCTGTTTGGCCGATGTTTGTTGGAGCCAGCGCACGCGCAACAAGCGGCATCAAATAGTGGGCAGCTGAACTGAGCGATTCACCATCCATCGTCACCAATGCCGACCAAACAACCAACCAACCAACCAACCAGAAACCGTGAACCGCACTCAATCATTCAGCTGCGCACTACCTAGCAGGCTGGCAAGCAGTCAGGTAGGCCGATATGTATGTATGTCGCATTAGACCACTAGCACTGCTATGGTGGCACCACCGAGACAAAGGTGACAAAGTCACGAAATTCTTGTCAATTTTCAACTACAGACCAATTTGTTGTGCGCTCTTTTGCTTTGTGAATTTCGTGACAAATCAAGCTACCAAAATTGGGAGAAAATTCAGCCACCTTCCTGCATGTAGCACATCTATGTGTATGTATGTATGTATGTATGTATGTATGTATGCATGCAAGTGTCAGTGCACTAGGTGCTCGACTCGGCTCAGCGTTTGGCGTGAGCTTTTATTCCTTGTCGCTTTGATCAGTGAGGGTTTGATGGTTTTTTGTTGTTTTTTTTTTTTGCCCAATATTCTTTTTGCATTTCTCTTCGCACTTGATTGTTGTTGTTTCTTATTTTTACAAGATTTTTGTATTTATTTCTATTGGCCGGTTTCTTATTTTATTATATTGCTTAGAAGATTTATTGTCGTGGAAGAACAGCCGTAGGTGTCAGCTGTACAAACAGAAGACGGCAGAAGGAAGTGTGAATTTTTTTTTGATTGCAGGTGGGTTTGATGGCTTGTAAAATTTCCATCTAAGATTTTTTTTTTCGAATATTAGCATATTTTATATATTTGTATGTTTCCATGGCAAATTTATTTATTTATTTTTTTGGTATCCTTACTGCGCGTTTGTATTTTTTACTTGAGCTGGCGATTGCGCCCTTTGTAGAAAGACTTGTTAGTCGAGCACCGTGGAACTTGTTCTTTGTCTAACCTTCCGTAGACGTGGAGACAAACTCTACTACATTTAAATTTATAGGAAACAAATAAATTACAGTTAATTTTCCTTTTCGTCTTTAGAAATCGAGGATGTTCGCCATAACCTAGGAGTACTTTGGCCTTTTGGGTACCAATCGCAAGCAGTACTCAGCGTCGTGCCTTTCACAACGACTCAGTAGTGTCGTCTTTTCAGATCCGTTATCAAAAAACCAAAAAAAAGCGGCGTGCTACGCAATTATAGCCGAGTCAGCAACATCGCGCCAGCTGTTTTCTCCTCCTCGCATTGGATCGGCCCACAGATTGAAGGTCGTCCTCTTCGTCCTTTCACTTTTTCTATTGCATCAAGCAAAATTTTCAAAGTAAAACTCGAATTGCTAAATTTTTTTGAGATATTTTCCAAAAACATATGTTCATAGCAACCAACTTCAAGAAACTACCACAGTGATGCCACTTATTTCTCATTTTTAAATAGAGCTTAGAACACCTCTAACCCACAACAGTTATTTCGAATCTAAATAATAATCCACGATTAGGCTTAAATTACATCTAAATTTTCATCTCATTCAAGTTGTCCGACAAATGCCATAGGGTGAGTCCAATAATTTATTTTTTTAAAGGGCTATCCATTTCGAGGTTCCCCACATTTTTCAAGAAAAAAACACAGATATTTCAAATTTAATGGGGAATGTTTAATATCATTCGAATGACATTCTTTGGCATTAATTTTTTGAAGATTTTCTTTTTCAAATGATGGCGGCGCAATTAGAAAAATGGATGTTGGTCAAAACTGGACTCGAATCACGGCCCAGAAAACAATGTTGGTGTTAGAAGCACATGCTGGTGGACACTAATTATTGTTGACAGATGTCAAACATTTCCAATGAAATAGGTAATCATCTCCAATATCGGCCACGACTTGTAGATGGATTCACCTTTTGAGAACGGACCGTAATGTATATATATATATTTATTTATATAAATTTATTACTACACACATATGTATCTCAACAAAAAAAGCAAGAACAGCTTGTTTATGACGAGCTCCTCACTACAGCCTTCCCAGGAGAGAAGTACTCGTAGTTCCTCATCGGCTCTTAACACCTGATTCAATGTACAATTGATTAAGGGAAGTAGCTTCTTAATTCTTGTCATGCCTAAAATAGGGAATAGCACCTCACATATACGTGTGTAAGCTACCCCTTGGTGTAGCAGTCTACTCACGGATGTAATCAAAGTTCTTTTAAAATTTTTTGATCTTGCTCAAAGCATTTAGTGGTTTCGAAAGTGCAGGGCACTTTGGCAAACTTTTTGTTTTAGCTAAAAGTCAGGCATTTATGAAAATGGATCGCTTAGCAGACGCACAACGTATTAAAATTGTTGAAACCTACTAAAAAATGGTGATTCATCGTGGCCATGTTTCGTGCTTTAAGAGGAGATTATCGTGTACATAAAATTTTTAAGAAATTTAAAGAGGCTGTATGGGTTAAAGATATTGTAAGGCCAGGGCATAATCGTTTTGCTCGTTCTCAAATATCGCTGCTGTAGTGAAAGTGTAGCCGAAGACCCGAATGTGTCTATTTCTCGACGTTCTCAAGAGCTCTCATACGGCACATTATGGCGTACTTTGCACTTGAACTTACACCTACATCCATATAAAGTCCAACTCGCAGAACAACTGAAGCCAGTTGACCACTCAAACACCGTAGTTACGTTCATTAGGTGCTTGAACAACAAACTCTGGACCACCAGTTTTCCAACAAAGGTGGATACGTAAATAAGCAAAATTGTCGCATTTGGGGCTCCGAAAATCATGAAACAATTAACGGAGGTGTGATTGGGCCTTACTTTATTGAAAACGATAACGGCGATACTCACTGTCAATCTCTCTGAGCGTTATGGTCTTATGATAACCGACTTTTTTCGCCTGAAGAATGCAACTTGAAAAACATGTTGCTCCAACAGAATGATGCCACATGCCACACAACACGAGCTAATATGACTTTATTGCGAGAAACATTTCCCGGTCGCGTAATCTTTCGTCTTGGCGATGTCAATTGGCCATTGAGATCGTGTGATAACACAACTGGACTTCTTTTTGTGGGGCTAAGCGAAAGGCCGAGTTTATGAGGATAAACCTTTAACTCGTGATCACTTGAAAACCAACATTCGTGAAGTTATGACTGAGTACCGCGCAATATGTGCCAAAAAGTGTTTGAAAATTACTTCAAACAGATCGAAATCTGCAGAAATTCACGAGACAGTGGTGTCCGTTGCCTAGCACATTTACCCTACATATGCTTATACGAGTATTTGCCATATGTTTTTGTGATTTTACACCATTTTACAGTCGCTTAATAGCGTAAACTTTGCCAGAACCAGTGCAATATTCAAAAAAAAAACCTCACCAACATTAGAACCAAGCAAGTGGTGAAATACTTATGTACATATATGTATGCGAATGTGTAACTTCCGTTAGCCAATGAGTTGGTGCGCCCTAAATTTCAACACGTTGTCCACTTTTCACAGCCATTTCAGGTATAATTTCAGTGATTTACTTGTTTAATGAACACATACGAGTCCCCATTTGAGGTTAGTGTAGCAATTTCATTTTTTGCGACTGAGTTCTCACTTCAAAATTGCCACACAAAAAAAAAAAAAGAAGAAATGTGTGATTGCTCAAATGGCGACTTCATTGCTGCATTCCTTGTATGAGCAGCATTAGTTACGAACACACATACATATGTATGTTTGTATGTCATGTTCATATGTAAAATTTAATTTTGCCCTGTTTTGCACCTTTTTAATATTTTTGGCACACTCGCACACACACACACACACATTAATCACTCGTTTCCATTTCAATGTTCTACTTTCTGGTTGGTCTTTCGGGTGTAAGGTTAACGGTAATAATGGCAAAGCTCATCTAAGCAATGCGCCCGTAAAATATTGCGGTTAACGTGATGCAATCTGCTGCAGGCACTGTAGGGATTTTGGATTTTGCATGTAGTACAATTTTAAAATATAAAATTATTTATTAATTTTAACCCAATTTTATGGCGTGAAAGTAGAACACTTTGTACCCACATTCACTCAGCCGAACTTAGTGGAAAAGTATGAAAGCCCATTCCCTTCTCATTAATCTCAATCCAACTGTCAGACCAAAAGTAACTCGCCACAAAATTAGTGGCAACGAATGTGCGCAGGCTATTTCGAAAAATCCAAAAAAGACCGCTGACTTGGAAGACACAGTGTTCTCAAGATTCGCATGGCAGAAAAGTGTGGTTAGGTTTGGCATTGTCTTTCCATAGAAGCGAGCTCTTCTTCCGAGCGCCAGAGTTACCAATTCGATAGTTTGTTGATGTTAGACAACCCGCAGGTTAGGTTAGACTTGATTGAAAAGGATGCTGGAACTGAATTCACTCAGACCACCGAACGGACCTATTTTGATACCACTGAGAATCCATAGAGCCCACAACCGGCAGTAGTATGTCAGTAGTCTCGCTATTTCACTTTAGACTGCAAATATTGCCTCCCCTAAAAACTTTAACCTACATACTTCATCAAAGTGATGGGTGATCGCAAAGAAAGTACTCTATGGTATCCGACTCTTCCTCCTTCTTCTCTACAATTCTTCCTCTTGCAAAAATCATTTAAGAGTTAGAAGAAATCATTTAACCCCTTGTTGTCTGACGGTACTCTCCAGTACCACTTCTAATTTTGCTTTACCAAACAGAATTCCTGAGCTTCTTGCAGCATTCGGACCAACGGTACTTTAAAGTACAAAACAAAAAGCATATATAACGGGATATTTTATAATATTGCCGAATTTTTTCCTTTTTACGCTCATTTAAAGGTATTGTTTTGCAAAGTGCGGTCGTACTAAAAAAGTGGTGTGTTATTTTATTTATGTCTTGCGTAATTCTAATTATTTATTTACAAAATAAAGAGATAGTGAACATTTCGTGAATTTGGTATACATAATTGGTGATACAAAGCATTTTAAACTTTTTATTTACCAGTAATATTCAATTATCTGGAGGAGACTTGTAAGTACCGTCGGGCTCTGGGGGCCTTGTATTTTTACACACACTACTAATTTTTCTTATATGCAGGTTTATTCCGATAGTAGATTATGGCTGCAGTTCACGGCAGATTTTTGACAGAAAATGATATTGCTGCCATTCTGGAAGAAATTCCAATTGATAATGAGCAGGATGCAGATATTGAGACTGAGGATGAAGATGAAGAGGTGTTGAATTCACCGAAAGACGAAGATGAGTTTTTGATTGAAGTTCTAAATCAGATTCAGGCAGAAGAAAAAGAAGAGGCTAGTACATTGCCGGAAAATTCCCACAGCGCAGTTTTTGAAGAAACATTTCGAAAATGGAGAAAAGTTGAGAAAACCACCATGGTTTCACAGTTTGATTCCGCAGAAGGACCAGTAACTGGTTTTTTTGAGGATATGGAAACGCCAACGCAATTTTTCTTATCTTATATGGAAGCTATTGTGGAAGGCATCATATTCCATTCAAATTTATACGCAGTACAAAAAAATAAAACTTTGAATCTTCAAAAGAGTGAACTTTTGGCATTTATCGGCATAAACTTTTTTATGGGCTACCATAGGCTTCCAAGCTATCGTCATTATTGGAGTACCAGTGAAGATATGTCCGTACCCATAGTATCAAAAACCATGTCTCGAAACAGATTTGATTTGATTTTGCGTTTTTTGCACGTAAATGACAACTCGAAAATTCCGGAAAATAACAAAGATTGGCTTTTCAAAATTCGCCCTATGATTGAGGCTCTTAATCAACGTTTTCAGCAGGTTTTCCATGGAACAAAGGAACTATCAGTTGATGAATCAATGATTCTTTTCAAGGGTAGAAGTGCCATAAAGTAATATTGCCCTATGAAACCAATCAAGCGTGGCTATAAGTTATGGTGCTTGGCAGATCAACGTGGATATATCAAAAAGTTCTCTATATACCAAGGGAAAGATGAAGTTGTCGAAGAAAAATACGAAGGATATGGCCTCGGGGAGAGAGTAGTTTTATCTCTAACAGAAGAGGAATGGGGAAGGAATAAGTAAAGTACCTATATTTTGATAACTATTTCACTTCTATTAGGCTACTAGAACTTCTCCAATCGAAGAAAGTTTTTGCATGTGGAACAGTTAGAGGAAATCGGAAAGGACTTCCTCCAAATATGAAATCGGAGAAGAAAATGAAAAGAGGCGAATTCGATTCACGAACAACCATGAACGGTGTAACTTTTTTTAAATGGATCGACAATAAGCCGATACTACTGGCTTCCAATTTCCATGGGACTGAGAAAAATACTGTACAGAGAAGAGATCGTAAAGGTCAAGTAATACAAGTGCAATGTCCAGCTGCGATCAAAGATTACAACTCTTTCATGGGTGGTGTAGACCATGCCGATCAACTGCGTTCCACTTACGGTATAGGCAGGCGATCAAAAAAATGGTGGCATAGATTGTTTTGGGGATTATTGGAAATAGCTTTCGTTAATTCTTACATTGTATACTGTCAAAGTCATGATAAGATTACCCTCCTAGAATATAGACGGTCCGTTGCACAAGGCTTAATGACACAAAGAGATGTTGGTGCCAATAAGAGGAGGTTGAGTCTTACACCAACATCCTCAAGCAAAAAACATCGTGGTAAAGGTGAGTCAGTACCGAAAGATGTCCGTTTGGGTAACTTGGGAGTACTTTGGCCAACATTTGGGGAAAGTCGAGGAAGATGTGAAATGTGCAGTATAAAAAAAATTCAGTCAAAGCCGCATTCGAAATGTCAACACTGCGGAATATTTTTGTGCTGTAATGAAAATAAAAACTGTTTCTCCGAGTATCATGGCATTAATGCATAAAGCTCTTCAAGCCCGACGGTACTCCTAAGTATCATATCCTTTTTTATACTAAGATATCCTTGAAATAATTTTTTTTGTTTTTATTGTTTAACACTACACGAATATGAATGGAAATATATGAAAATTTATAAGATAAATATATTTTTTCTTGGTTTGGTCAACAAGGGGTTAAGAGAAGAAGAAGTAATTGTGCATGTCTCCTTGCATTTTACTGAAGAAAACATCTCTAATGATCCTTTATCCCAGGCCCTTCACATTATCTTGATCGTATTGCAACAATGTAGACTATTCCAAATTGAATTCTCAGCAGCGATGAAAACTCTCTTATAGTGAATATGAGCGGCGTACCGAGACTCTTCCATGATGGGAAAAATCAAAGGGCGGTGCCTCTCTTTTCAAGCTCAACCAAAAATAACTGCTGATATACCAAGTTCAGAGCAAACTACTTAGTCTTCACGTCAAGTGCTCTGCAACAATTCGCTACCCAGAAGGAAACTCCAAAAACGTAAAGAGTTGACCTAAAAATTCTAAATTCTCCCAAAAAGTCCCAGAGCAATAATCAGGGAAGACTAGCATGTTAAGTAGGAAAGCAACGCATGTAAATACAACGCCTTACCGGTGTAAAACTAGGTAATAATGAGTTTTTTAAAAAAAATTTCACAAAGGGGCTATGAACTGTTGAAAGAAAATTCTTGAAGGCCCATGTCCTCGCTCGGTACTACCTTAATGGATCTCATATGGGCAATGGTTCTTCACCATCATACTCGGCATTGTGAATGCTAAGCAATAGCCCTACAACATCATCGTGGTATTTAAAGTTTATTATTTAAAGAAAAAAGAAATATTAAATGGCTTTTACGCGGCACCCCAATTACGTCGTTTGCTCTCTCAAACGTAATTCGCGCTCCAAATACATGCCGAATTACTTAATTCGCTATCCGAATTTTCCGTTATCCTTTTACCATGTGAATTACCATGTGAATTACGAACATATCGTGCCTTCTCTGATTTTTATCGGAAATTTATCGAAATCAGCTGACAAATCAAAATAAAAAGGATTGTAAAATCATGAAAGAAAACCAAAAACGCTGTTCTATATTGTGACGGAAATCCCAATTACGAAGGACAGAGCGGCATTATGATGAAAATTCCCTGTAAAAACGATAGACGAAAAGAGCGGCAGGAACTACTGCGGGTAGGCGAGTTAGCGCATGGACGGAATGTTTGAACTGTCGTTAAGGATAAACGGAGCGGCTGCAAACGAATAATCGGTCTATTCTTGAGCGCGTGAACATAATGTTTCGGTCATCTTCAGGTATAAAAAGAGCGGCAGCCACTATCACACCTGGGGAGACGAGTAGAAAATGCAGTGGCTAACATTGCTGTGGGCTGTGTGTCATTTCATTTCTTTTCTATTTGTAAATGCGAAAATCTTGAGAACTGTGATTTAGTATTTGTGATATGCGCAAAAAAAGAGTTGAACAGAGAATTTATGCAATTTTAAAAGCCAAGCAAAACCAAGACAAAGGGCAATTGTTGTATTTGTTCTCCTGCTCTCAACACTTTTAAATTCACCTTGAGTTTGGTGAAATTCTGCGAAGAAGCAGATTATTTAAATTTGATTGAATGTCTTGATTTCATGAAAAAATATTTTATTTCCAACTCTTTAATATACTTTTTTAATCAGATAAATTCTGCATTCTTCTCTTGAGTTTTAGCGGTGTTTGCCAAAAGGCAATTCTATCGAACTCTACTACCTATTCTTGTAATAAGAACCATAGAACTGTCAAAATATGTGCCATGTGAACGTGGTGAGTCGCGAAAGTAAATCAGAAGACGAACAATATAATTCACGATGTCGTGTAAAAGCCGTTAGAGACCGGAAGGAGTTGAAGATATATGTACATACTACACAATTGTCGTAACCAAAATGTTGGAGGTGTAGACATAACATAAGAATGTTGTTATCCTTGAGCATTTTCCCAATAGTTATCGGAGTTGAAAATTATTCCAAATATCCTTATTATCTTAATATATCTTAAGTTATCGTTTAATATAACCTCGATAAAGCAGCCTTGACTCCATTTAAGTCACACACATGGCAGAAAAAGTCTACGTTCACTCACTGTATTAAAGTATTGAAATAAAAAAAAGTTAGTAGTTTTAAAACAATTCTTGACTATTTTATTTGCACTTATTTTGAAGACAATTATTTGAAGAATTTTTGAGCAAAATTTTGTAGAATTTAAGCTGAGTGGTTCTGAGTTAACGGGATTGTAGTACCGCTCTTTAAGTAAGTTGAGCAGAAAAGGTTTGCGTTCACTTTGAAAAGCGATGATTTGTTGCGTTGAAAATACAAATTATTTGTGTTTAATTTGATTTTAAATGATACACGATAGTAATCGCGACTAGGAGGAAACTAAAGCGTATATAAATAGATGAGAAACTTATTAAGTTTTTGACTATGGGCCAAAAGCGAAAAGAAATAGAAATTGGCGAAAGGACAATCATTGTTGGTTTGTGGCAGAATGGTAAAAGTTATCGGGAAATCACAAAAAATGTTGGAGTTCAGTTCTCTTCTGTCCAGAGAGTAATAAACAACTTAAAAAACAAATAAAATCTTATGAGTCTAAGCCAGGTTCTGGATGTCCAAGAAAACTGACAGAAAGAGAAGAGCGCAACCTAATCATTCTTGTGTAGTCTAACCCACGTCTAACAACAAGCAAACTTTCAAAATACATTGAATTAAAGTGCCAAAAGAAATTATGTCCAGATACGGTACGAAAAATTCTGAAAACAACCGGAATTCATGGCAGAGTCGCAAGAAGAAAGCCCTTAATACCTAGAGTAAATCATCTCAAGCGGATGGCCTTTGCGGAAGGAGCACTTAAGCAAGCCTCCAGATAAAATTCCGTAAGATTATTTGGAGTAAAAGCGGAACAGCGCTTGTACCTACGGTTGCTGTACGATACTCCTAAACAACTGCGTACACCCCTGAAATCGGCTGATCTTAACCCTATTGAGTACTTGTGGGATGTGCTAGAAAGAAAAATTAGGCCATAATTAGATGATAACCAGCAAGGAAATGCTAAGGAGCGCGCTTGAAGAGGTATGGGAAGCTATAAGCCCAGAAGTAACAACCCAACCTGTTGGACCAATGAAATACCAGCTTCTTGGCTATTTGTATAATTAATTGACATGGAATCTATATCACCTTTAACCAGGTTAACCTAATTGGACTTTTTCATAATTCATGCGAATCCAAGTGAATTGACCATCACACTCCGCAGATATTCAGATCTAACCTCAATTTATGAACAACCAAATGACAACTGTCTTATTATTTTCATGCACTCTTTTCTTACAATATCCAAATAGAAAAAAAAGAACTAATAACATTTGCACGATTTTCTAAGATGCGCCGCTCCAAAAAAACTATGTTTGTATGTAAACTAAACTATTTGAAATTGCGGGCAGAAGATTGTCTACCTGATTGAAGATGCACTTGCGCCACCGAGGAGTTCATCTGCTTTAACAGTTAGTTAAGTCTAATCCGAATTTTAATCAACTAGGCAATTGTTTGGCCAAAGCTGCATGAGAAGCCAGCTTGCATAGATATGTACATATGTATGTATAGCCAGCAGCTGTTGCTTTTGGGGAAAACTGAAAAAGAAAAGAAGAAGCAAATTTTTAAAGCAACAAAACAATTCGATAATTGCAATGACAAGACAATTGTGAAGTAACTATTATATTTAGCTCATTCGTTCGGTATTTGTTATTATTGTTGTTGTTATTTGTATTTCATTCCACGCCGATGGTCGGTCGACTTTGCCAAGTGCAATGATTTGGCAGCACACCAAGGATTTAATAAACATTCATACATATGTACATATTTCGCTGATATTAACTTCGCATTGTTAGACAGTCTCGGACAGTTTGGACAGTTGTTTTCACAAACCGTTCGTAGCGATGGCGGATAACTCCATTTCAGTTTGTGCGCCACTTGGTCGCTACATTCCACCGCATCCGCATTGAGTCCGCTGAAGCGGGAGCCGCCAACATTGAGGACAGCCAGAAGACAGTGCGACAGGTTGCTCGTGCTCTCGTGCTCGTGCTGTGCGCTTTTCCTGTATTTTTGTATAATATCTTGTACCAAATGCACTTTGCTTGGTATTTTTTAATTTGTATTTATTTCGTTTTATCTTTCGTGTATTTTTCTATTGTATTTTCGGCCATTTAAATGTGGCTCAGGTGCAATTTTGTTTGTTTATTTTTTTATTATTTTTTATTGGTATAATCTGAGTTCGTTGGCGGCAATTTCCTGCAACTGCAATTTTTATTACTTTTTTTTTTTTTTGGAAAATTTTCTTTGAATTTTTATCTCTCTGTGCCGTTGGTGGGTGCTGTCATTACTTTTAACAGTTACTGTGTAAGGTAAATAACGATTTTCAAATTATTTTTGTGATTAGACGTAATAAAGATATGAAAAAGTTTTTGAAAGTTGAAAATTTTGATTATTAAAAAACTAATTGGCGGAGGCAATACTAGCCATGTGAATAGCAGTGCATGGTCACACTCGTTGTGTCCTGGCTAGACTTGACTTGAGAGGAGGAAAACCTCCTCTCCCTCATGAAGTCAAGGTGGAGAAGGACCTGGCTTGTTCTTGGTATATCTTGGTATTGGCGCCAAACAGCGAAAAAAGAACAGGAAGTCGCATTTTTGTTAACGAGGCCTTAATCGTATAAGCGGGGTTTCCGGGGGTAAATAATAAGAATATTTTGCATGATTCTACGTACCGGAGTTGCCCCCGACTAAGGGCTGTCAACCTTTCGGCGACCTAACCCCGTTTAGGTCATCGGGTAATCTTAGTCTTAGTTCATGAATGCAGCAGGTTTCTCCAAATCCTACTTATCAGCGCTTGCGACGAAACCAACCCTGGTCCGACGGATTATTTCCGCTGCGTTTGCCAAAGATGACTCCACCATTTTTCTAACTCGGATGTATGCAACCACTGCAATGGCTGGAGTCATCTTAAGACCTGTTTAGGCCTTTAGACCCATAGGAAGTGGACCATGCGTTATGTGACCCCATACTGCCAGCGCCAAGCTGCGCCTCAAACCTAACGGAAGTACTTTCAGCGCAATTACCCACTTTGGGTAACTCCCCCAGGTCTCCACGGCCTAACAGAGCTCCCTGCAGCATGACTTTCGAGGTCAAACATCAAAGCTACAGAATATTAAGTAAGGGGTTCCACAGGATGGTTCTCCCTGATGCTGATTAATTTTTATATTTCGAGACCCCTCCACTCCCAGGGGGCATCTCCTTGATATCATACGCCGATGACTCTTCGATTTTGGCATCTGGCCAGGATATTGATGGCCATTGTTCGAAAGTAAGCTGCTATCTCGCCGACCTTTCCAACTTCTTCACCAGCTGGACAAAGGAGCACAGGCTAAAACTAGGTCGATGACGTTAAAATTCCGATCACTAAAACCCAACGTTACTGGCAGTCACATTTGACAGCCTGAACTCATTTACTCTCCATACGACAGTAATTGCCACCAAAGTACAGAGCGTCAACAAAATCCTCAAATCGCTAGCCGGTAACACCTGGGGAAAAGACAAAGAAACGTTGTTGGCAACGTACAAGGCAATTGCCCAACCGGTCATAAAATATGCTACTCCGATTTGGACGCCGGGGAGTAGCGGGACACAGTTGAAGAAGCTACAAACATGTCAGGACACCGCCCTTCGGACCGTGAGGGGAAACTTTCTGATGGCGCCGGAGCATCACTTACATAGTGAAACATCTAACAGGGATCATCCCAACAGTCGCTTATTGGAAGCTGAACCACCACCTAGGCACATCAGGAAGGGAGTATTTGACTCCCGCGATACCGTACAACAATACAGAGAAGACGCGCTGGAAAGCGTAAAGACAGGCTATAAGCACCATTCACCGAGAGTCCGTTAACACCTTTGTGAACTCGCTTCCTATGAATGGTGTTCTCGGAGTCAAATCACCACCCATCGCAGAACAAGAGCTCGAGCTGCCACAAGAGACCCGCGTAACCCTGGCACAATTAAGGTTTGGATATTGTAGCAGGCTTAACTCCTATCTATCTAGACTCGACTTTGATATAACCAACAAATGTCCCGCATGCAACGAATCCCCTCTCGACACGAACCACCTCTTTGCAAGCCCACTCAACCCGACTCATCAAAAAACCCATATCCCATATAGTTTTCTATTCTACATATCAGTGCAGCTTATATAATGCAATTTCTTTTTCTTAATAGGCAAGATTTATACGATTATAGCCGAATTAACAATTCTCCGCAGATCTGGAGACAACATATGAAGCATGGTCCCTGCCAAATTTATCATTCCACCTCCTCTTGCCCTGCTTCCACCCACGGGTATTGATTCCAATACTTTTATTTTTATTTAGTCTCAACAATGGAAAACAGAGGGGCCACAATGATTGAAAATTTCCCTGATTGGCACGAAAGGATTGTAAATTTTTGTTAAAAGTGTGGATAAATATTTAAATAAAAATAATAATATTCACAAATTCAAAATTTTGTCATACAGCATTTGCTATGTTTTCAAAATCAAATCGCAACAGCTTTACGCCTAATTACTTCATTTGTTACACCCTGTGGCCAATCAAAACATATGAGTGGGAATCAGCTGTTTGACTGATGTATGACTGCCCAATCGCCAATTGAAATCACCTCAACTTGTTAAAGAAAAAAACACAATTAAGCACTTTTAATTTGGCTAAAACATGCAATCGGCCATAAAATTAAAAGCGTGCATAAGTAAAGAAAATTTTTCACGAAATAAGTTAAAAAGGAGGCGAATGCAATTGCCAAGCGGCAGTCGGTGACTGGCAACCAAGGGATTAGGACTTGCAAAAGAAGTTTGGCAGCAACCATTACTGGATAGTACAGGCTACATACACAATTCACACCGGAAATAGCAACTGGTGGCCACAAGCTTTGCGCAGGGCAAAAGTGCAATGATGTCTGTGTATGCTTGGGCAAGTAAATAATTTGCATTGCAAATTAATTATTAATTAACAGTTCAGACCAAATAAAAATAACAAAATTTGCTTTTTGCCACTACCGTAACAGGGCGCCAACTCACACGGACAACTTAGCCTTGGCTTTGAATCGGAGTTATGCATGTCACCAGAAATTGTGCGTGAATATTCATTTAATCCCGGCAGCGTACGACGTATACGTGGTGGTGGTGGTCATGTGCTTGTACTCGATTCAAATGGACGAGTGCATGTATGCGGTTGGAATGGACGTGGTCAGTTAGGTTTAAACTCAACCGAGGAGTGTTTTAACACATTTCAAACCATACCAGGAGAATATTTTGGGGTATAATATTGTAATGTCTAATGTAAGAATATTAATTTTGTAATTTTTATTTTGCAGGACGTACCTGTGGAGAGCATCGCTTGTGGCTGGGATATCTCCGGTTGTATAACTGTCACCAAAAAGTTATATGTTTGGGGATCAAATTCCTTTCAGCAATTAGGTTTGTGCCAACGCGAATTCAATGCAGTCCGACGTCCATTGCCTGTCATTTTGCCGCGTAACGATACACCTGCACGCATAAGTTTCGGCTTACGCCATTGTGCCATACTTACCGAGGATAATAAAGTTTATGTTTTCGGACGTCTACGTATTGGAGATGAACCACCATCAGATTTATGCATAACATCAACGACACTTAACTGTGCGCCTGTTATAAAAATTCAAACCAATGAACTTAGTGAGCTGCGCATCACTGGCGTAGCAAGTGGACAAAATCATATTTTACTGAAAGTGCTAGATTTGCCACATGGCAATAATGCAAAGCGCGTCATTGCTTTGGGTGATAATAAATTTGGTCAAGCCAATTCATATCAATTTGAGGGAGATATTAAACAAATAGCCACTGGTTGGACACACAATTCGGTAATGTTAAAAGATAATCGCGTGCTCAGTTGGGGTCGCAACTGTTATGGCCAATTAGGCATTGGAAGTGTTACAAAAAATCAGCCAATGCCACAAGAACTTGATTTGCCTAGTCATATAGTGCTTTCGTCTTTACACATGGGTTCCGAGCATGGCCTGCTACGTAGCACAGACGGTGAAGTTTACACTTGGGGCTGGAATGAGCATGGTAACTGTGGCAATGATGCGACGGATAACTTGTAAGCGTAATCTCATTGGAATGCTGAAGGCAATAATGCTAATTTATTTCATATTTCAGATGCTCACCCACGCGAATTCAACTGCCGGGTCATTGTAAAGTTGCTGGAACTGGCGCAGGGTTTTGTTATGCGATTTGTGAAGTGAGCAACAGTTAAATGTGAAAATTATTAAATTTTGAATTTTGTTTGGGTGTAAAAAAAAAAAAATGAATTTCTTAAAAAAAAGTGCAATAAAGTAGATTTATTTGCTACGCAAATATTTAACGCCTAAAAGCAGGCTACGTAAAAATGCAACACTCAAACTTTTTCCTCCGCAATGTACCCTTGCAGTATGCTTTGATGGCAGTAAAACATTGCAAAACAAAAACACAAAAACACTTGACCTTTCACAAAACAAATGGTTTAAGTTGGCTAAAATCGTAACAAGCTTCCGAAAAATGATATCAAAATTCTAAATTTTAAAGAATTCTATTGAATTTGAATACGAAACCGAAAGCAACACAAGCGGAAATTTAAACAAAAGTAAAAAATATCGAAGTTTATATAAATTTGTGTTAAAATTTGTGAAATTTGAATTCCAACGGACAGCTGTCAAAAGAAAGCAACCGTTAGAAGTGATTGTTGGTGCAGTTACTTTTCATATTTTTATTGGTTTGAGCATTTGAAAGGCTAAAGCAATAGATTAATCAGAGATCAACAAGAGAATGGAAACACAGCAGACTCAACAGACAGAAAAACTCATAGAAGACATGTTGGAATTTTTAGACTGTAATTACGATTTTAATTTAAAATCATGAAGTGTGATTTGGAAGAGCATAAATAATAAAAATAAATACATTCTTGCTTTATACAGCGATGAGTAGGCAATAAATAATCAGAACAAAAAATTCAGAATTATTCGTTATTTCAGCAACTAGTGAGGACGAAGACGAAAGCAACAACATGAAAGACGAACATGAAGAGGAAACCCCTGAGGATTTTCCACGTACAGAAGGTATTATAGAGAATCCATTAGTGGGACAAAATAAAAAAGAAAGAAAGCCAAAAATTTCAATTGCCAAAGAATTGTTAAAAATTAAAAATGAATTCCCAATTTGGAATGCAAAGGAATTCGGTAATTTAATGTTTTCTTAATTCTATCGAAATAATATCACTATACTGTCAACCAATAGCGCCCACGACCAAGAAGCTCACTGACCCAATTTGGCATCAACCCCACGCACCCAGTGGGAAGTGCGAACCAATTGATGCGGAAAATGATTGGAATTCAAAATTAGAATCGAATTGTCGTCGCAGCAGCAACATCTATGTGCAAGAAGTGAATCGTGCTATATACGGTGACACTACCGGCCATCCACCAAACGGCAGTGCAGAGTATTTTCAAGCGGCTCAAAACTATGCTATTTATGGTAAAGATTTTCTAGATTTTCCCGAAAATCTTGCACCACTACTAAATGCGAAAGATTCAACTACACCATCGGAAAATGTGCCCTTCGTTGGCAGTTATGGTAATGGTTTGTATCCTACGCCGTCAGCGCCAGATACCACTACTGGCATTGGATTCAATAATGTTAGTGTAAGCAAGATTACGCATGTGTTTGTTGTTCGAACTCTATTTTATATGCATCTCTTTCAGAAGCAATCATCGGCCGCTTCAGCTACTTATTATCAAATGTGTAATGGCATACAGCCGACTTCTGTACGTCCTGCTACCGGTAATGCTGCATATGGCATGTTTCTCGGCAATAAGGTCACCTATGTGGCGGCTGCTCCTGCTGCTCCGCCACTCGTATACAATCAACATTCGTCGACCACAACAAATTTTATTTCAAATAGTTTAGCCAATGCAGCACTGGCCTCTTCGCCAGCTATACTTTATTCCAATCCCATGCTGACAACCACCACCCAACAATATTTAAATACTTTCTTTAAAGAAACCCAGTATTTGAGTGGCGCTACAAGCCAGGGTACAACTGTTGGCACTACTACAGGCATTTATGAAAGGCTCGTGTATGCACAGATGTTGCAGCAGCAAATCTATCATCAAACCCAACAACAAGCAGCGGCGGTGGCAGCAATGTTTCACAAAACTCGTCCAACTCGTGCCACTAATGGTGGTGGTTGTGGAACAGCTCCAATAGCTTGTAAGTATCCAACAAAATTGCATATCAATTACTCTATTTGGGGAATGTAAACAGAGACAGCTGTTAGGCTGTATGTTTATAGCACTGCCAGCATTAAACTCAGTTTTAACTAAAAAAAAAATCTGCACTGTGGTATGTTTCAACATAATAATGATTGCTAATAAATATTTTAGGTGCTCCAAATTCCGCAACGCAAACTATGCCGACACCAAATATGGCAGGACTGAATGTATGCGGCAGGCAAGCAGCCATGGCCGTTAACGCAAGTGATCTGGTTAAATCACCACCAGCTCCCACAGCCATTGCTGCCAACGGCAATGAAGATAATGCGGCTCCTATGACTGAGTGATAAGATCCAGGGCTTTACTTAACATTCTTGTTGCTTACTAGTAGTCTTCTCCACGTTGTTGTTGGTTTTTAATTGTCTGAATAAAAAGAATTAAATACATAAAAAAAAACATGTTTTACTTTTCAATCCTGAGGAATAGGAAAATGAGACTCAAAACTTTGAGATGAAGAACGAAAGGGTAATGGGTTGTTGTTGTTGTTATTGTTGTTGTTGTTGTAACCGCAGAAAGTTCCCCAAATGAGGATCCCGGGAATCTTGCGGGAGTGACAGCCCTGGGCCGGATAAAAATCCGGGTCGTTCCGGTAAAGACCCGACTGTCGCGGGAACTCTTGGATTTTAGTCGCCTCTTACGACAGGCATGCCTTACCGCGGGTAAATTCTTGAACCCCTAACCCGCAGGGGGGTTGTTGTTATTGTAGATAACACCGCTTAGCTTCAGTCAAAGTCAGCCGACATCGTCGAGATCACCTGACGGTATTTCAAGTATATTAGTCTTTTCGCTGGCTCGGACCAAAGGATTACTATGGTCTGACGAGGAACGAGTTTCACGTCTGCTGGAGTTGGTGTTCGAAGTCCGATTACGGCATGTTCGGGAAGAGTGTTGAGGGCTTGCCAAAATGGCCAGTTCTTTAATACACGATCTGAGCCAGTCTAAATCAACAGGTAACAGAAATGCGCTTCAACGAGGTTCTGAAGATGATAGTTATTTTACAACAAACATTTTCACATCCTCCAAAATTTCGAGTTGGAATAGTTAAGAAATGAAACTAAACGGAAAGGTAAATAGATCTAGGTAAGGTAGAACGATCTTCATCCTTCCAATACAGCCTCCCAAACGCGTCTTAAGACCTACAGGCCTATAAACCCTCCTTACTAGAAAAAACAAGTTATTTTAATCAAATAAATGTTGAAGTTTATTTGAAAATTTTACATTACTCAATTTTTCCTTTTTTCGATTATCGTTAGTTTGACCCGGCTCAGTTAGTTTATTTAGCCTCAGCGAAACCAACACGGTTATTGCCCAAATCGAATACAGTAAAGTATTTACCAATGAACACATCGCCCAAAATCCAGAAAGGTGTACCACCATTTTCGAAAGCAGACATGCACAATTGTTCGCCACTATCACCGGTGATCTCGACGATGTAATCCTTACCCTCCAAATTGAATGTTCTGCCAGATATGACGAAAGAAACTGTCGGCAAACTGGATACTTGAGAGCAATCGACAAAGTATTGTCCAAAAAAGTTGGGTTCAGCACCGATAGCGGACTGTACATTTTCGTAAATGTAGTAGGGCACAGCAATAAGACTGGTGCCGGTGTCGGCGATTGCAGAATCAACGCTGGCGAATTCACTGCCACCGATAGATACCGAATCCAAGGTAAATTGCCAATAGCCCTCGTCTGATACAGGAACATAGGTGATCTCACCCTGATAATGATCACTATCAATTCCGCCCAAAGTCAGGACACCACCTTCACTGGAAGTGCCTTCACGTGTCAAATAGAAACTGAAAACTGGCGCATCAACCAAACCTTGCTTATACAGATTGTAGAAAGGTGGTACAACATTGTCATTGGAGATCTGTTGATAGCCCATACCAAGTATACCATCGAATTCCGAATCGACGAAAGTTGTGCCAGGCTCCGACGTTGCCACAGCGAATGTTTGACCAGTTATAGATAGGCCTGCGACATTGACATTGTCCTCAACCAAGTAACCAGAAAGACTGCCAGTACCATATTGGATGGAGAAAGGTTCACCGTTCGCTTCGTATGTGCTCGATTTGCTAGCATCATAAGAGTTGTGATTTTTGCAGGCCTGATTAGAATCGGTGCACGGTCCTTTCGGTACCCACAAATTCGATGAGCCGGTATCGAAGAGTACTTGGAAATTTTGTGGTGGTGTACCAATAGTGATGGGTCCATAGTACGAATCATCCAAATAGTTATGCAACTGTTCGTCTGTAGCTCTACCGCCAGCGGGATTGTATTTGCTACGTAACACCGCCAACTGCGCGCCAACATTCTTCAACGAGCGTTTCTTGCTCGGCTTATTCAGTGGAATACGTACGATGGTTGCCTGGGCGACTAGTGCTAAGCACAAAACTGTAACGGTCAACTTCAACATTGTGGATTGGACGATTTAACAGTTTGATATGAAACTCAAACTGTGATGCATGATTGTGGGTCTAACGGAGCTTTTATACTAACTTAAACTCATAAATTTCTCATTGATTTCAAACTTCGCCTTCCGTAAGCGGTCCATTATCGCTAATTGAAGTTGTAATTAATGATAAGAAATTATACTTTTGAGGGAGCGCTAAACGCCCTGTAAGAAAGTAGTCATTTGAAACACGTGTTTATATTGAAATAGTGCGAAACTGAATCTCATCCTCTCTGGGGTGTTAAGCAAGTCCCCCAAACCTAATGATAATACATTATGTTGCACGAGTAAGATTTGTGATGAGTCCAGGTAATGATCGGCTAATGCATATTTACATTAATAAATTCCTTTTCTCTCACACTACACAATTTTTGAGACAACACCTTGAGAAAAAAATTAAAATAAATAATTCAAGAAATCTCCGGACCAAAAAGCGCACCAGACAGTAAGTTTTCTTAGGTGTAATGACCTTTCTTCAATTATTTGATTATTCTCGGAGCCTCAAATGCGTCAACTTTGCTTATTTACGTATCCACCGAGTGAGAAATGTGCCTCGTCGCTGAAAAAAGTTTTGTTGGAAAAATGGCGGTCCAGTGTCTGTTGTTCAGCCAACCAATGAATGTGAATGGTCAGCTGGGCTTTATATGAATGTGCTTATGAATGGATTTACACCAATTTGCAAAATACTAATTTCTTTAAAATTTTACTAATTGCTTGAGTAGTTGGACGACAATTATGTGCACCATAATCTCAATAAGACCTCCTTGAGCTGTTTAATGGTCTCAAACTGTCTCCCATTTCTATGAACTCTGTTTGAAGGTATTTCCCACAAATCTTCAATAGGGTTTAGGGTCTGGGCTTATTGCTGGCCACTCCAAAAGAGGTATGTTTTTTTTTAATAAAAGGAGGTCTTTAGTCGCGCGCTCTCAGGATGAATTGGTGCATTGTATTTGCTGGAAAGACTAAGAATCACCATAAAGATTACCAGCAAACTGGGTCAGTACTTCATCCAATAGCTTAATATATATATATCTGCATTCGTTGTGGTGGATATGAAACACAGCGGAGACTTTCTATCATATCCAAAGGCTGTCCAAATCATCAGTAAACCTTCTGTATATCACGCCAGTACTTATGGCAGTCATCAGGACCGAAACCTAATTAAATTTTTTTTCGTCAGAAATAATAACCATTTTGAACTCATCTATAAAAAATTTTAGTTTTTCAGCAAACGTTTTTCAGTGGACGTGTCCGTTATGTCGACTTTGCAGTTTGGGTGCAGGCGTTGCTGGTCGCCAAATTTCTCGCTTAAAACTGTCATCTATTTTAGTCGGTCTTCCATTGCGCTTAATTGTACCATAACTTTCGGAATTTAAAAAAAAATGGAAATAGTATTTCTATCGACTCATTCTGGAAGCAATCTCGGCAATTTTCTTTCCCGATTCATGCAAACCTTCAATCAGTCTACGCTCCTCCTCTGATAAATGTGTAGCACGTGGCATTTTAGCCTAAAAACCATATTCAATATAAATATTTTGTGCTTAAGAAGAACAGAATTCTTTTACTTGCTGAGATTCTAACCTAAATTTATCACCAATGCACTTCACATTACTTAATCGCTCTTAAAAAGAAAACACTAATCTCGGAATGCACATACAATTTTTTCTTACGTATTGTGACGGAAATCCCAAATACGAAAAACAGACAAAGGGAGTAGCAGTGTGACGAGATTTCCAAATACGAAGGACAGCCAAAAGGAGCGGTAGTATGATGCAGATTCCCCGTAAAAAAGACAGACGAAAAGAGCGATATCAACTACTGCGGGTAGACGAGTTAGCGCTGAACGGAATATTTGGTCTGTCGTTAAGGATAAACGAAGTGGCTACAGCTATCGCAGGCAAACGAATAATCAGCCTATTCTTGAGCGTGTGAACAGGATGTGAACAGAATGCTTGGGTCATCTTCAGGTACACCTAAAAAATATATACTACGACTACAACAACGACTTAACTAAGGTTAAAAGGAACATTGTACGCAATCCTAAGATGTTTTATGATTTCGTTAACTCCAAACGCAGAGTCTCTTTGTTTCCATCCGCCATGACATACATATAAACCTACTACATCAAGTGACTTTCTTCATATCTCTAATAAGTTCGCACAATTTTTCAGGTCTAATTCCTCTATCAACTCAACTGGAAATTATTTTTGTCCGTGAAGAGAATTTTTATCCTCAAAGCACAATTAACACCCCAATTGTTTCTTCCGAAGATGTGTTATGCCAGTTAAGGGCTTTAAATAGCTCTTTCAGTTACGGCCCTGACATGATTCCAACATGCTTTCTTAAATAGCTGAGCTGAGAATTTGTACCGGCCTTTGACAAACCTCTTTAAAGCATCACTAAAACACAAGGCATATTCCCTTTGACATCGGAAAAATCATCTATAATACCCTTGCATAAGAATGGTGGTAGATCTTCGATTGAAAATTATAGAGGGAAAGCGAAGATAACTGCTATACCTACACTTTTTGAAGCCATAATTACTGTCCAATTAACTTTTTCCATATTTCCTTTAATTTCCAGTTCCCAGCATGGATTTGCAAAGGCAAATCTACTATTACTAATGTGCTGGAATTTTTTACTCACGTTTGAAATGGATTTAGGGAAAACAATGTTATATATACCGACTTCAGTAAAGCATTCGACAGAGTAAATTATACAATATATATATATATATATATATATATATATATATATTTGGCGCTTTGTAACCACTGAAGCGATTTTCAGCCGAGCTCCTCCGTCAATTTGTGGTTTTGCATCTTGATGTTTTTACCAACAAATGAAGGGACCTACAGCTTATTCTAAGCCGCCTCCGAACGACCGATGGATTTTTATGAGGAGTTTTTATTTCATGCCAGAAATACACTCGGAGGGCTTGACATTCCCTGCCGTGGGGCGACCGCAATTAGAAAAATTAATTTTCTATAATTTTGGATGGGCTCAAACCCAGGCCTTCCGAAAGTTAGTACGCAATGCTAACCACTCGGCTATCGCGGCCGCGAATTTAAATTATACAATACTTATTAAAAAACTAGATCTTCTTGGATTTCAACCAAGCCTTCTCCAATAGATATATTCCTACCTCTGCAACAGGACTCAAAGAGTATTATTTAATGATACCTTTTCTGACATAATTGATGTAACATCTGGTGTTCCGTAATGAAGTCACATCTGGGGTCGATTCTGTTCTTGTCATTTATTAACGATTTGTCTGCAGTTATAAAATGTTCAAAAATTTTATTATATGCCGATGATGTAAAGCTTTTCCAATCTTATACCTCAATTAATGAAAGATGTTTTTTTTTTTGAAACCTCTTAACCTCTTAACCTTAATTAATGTTGTAAAACCATGTTATTTACATGAAAATATGTTCAATCACCAGCTTACACAATAAACAACTACTTAGAAGGGACATAAATACTGTTACACACATTTTATGCTATAAACTAAAAATAATGAATGATTTTGGACCATTTTTTTTACATATTTATATATATTGTATACAAAAAAGCTGCATTCATTCGAAATGCCCGACTTTGGCCTTCACGCACGCCTTAAGTCGGACTGGCCAATCATCAATAGCCGCACGCACCTCCTTTATTTGGGAAATTGGCCACAGCACGAATCAAAGCTGTCTTAAGAGAATCAATGTTGGGGTAACTTTTGTGGCAAACCATGTCCTCTAAAACTTTCCACAATTTGTAATCCAGCGGATTCAAATCAGTACTGCCAGAGGGCCACTCTTCAGAGGAAATGAATGCCGGTAAATTGTTTTGGATCCAGATTTGGGTGGGTTTAGCTTTATGGGCCGGCGCAGAGTCTTGTTGAAAAGTCCATGATTGGTTTTGGAACATGGAATGGTTAAGTGGTCTTACAACAGCTTCCAAAACGGTTTCTTGGTAAACTTTGGCCGATGTTTTGACCCCTTCTTCGCAAAAATGCAAGTCAGTTACCCCATCATAAGAGACACCCCACCAAACCATGACTGAAGCTGGGTGATGACCTTCTTCGACCCGTGGAATCAGTTCAGATGCTTCCTTAGATGACCGTGCATACACCCTATCATTTTGTTTATTAAATTTTTCCTGCACGGTAAAAATTTTTTCATCGGTAAACAAGATTTTTCTGTGCAAGTTATCAGCGTGCTTTACCAAAAGACGTTTGCATTTTACCGCCCTACTTTTTTTCAAAGCTGCAGTCATCAAATGTCCGGTACGGCGTTTGAAAGCCCCAAGTCCCAAGTCTTTTTTAATAATTCGACTCATTGACTTTTGCGAAACATTCATCTCTCGGGCCATTATTTTCTGTTTTCGGAGCGGACTTCGCAGAATTCTTGATTTGACAGTTTTGATGACTTGCGGCGTTCGAACTGTGGGCGGACGGCCTGACCGGTGGCGGTCTTTAACATCCCCAGTCTCCTCAAACAGTTTTATGCACCGGTAGATGAACATGCGACTAATGCCGAACGGACGGAGTGTTTTGAAAATATCACCTTTTTTCATTTCACACTTAAAAAGCGCTATAACAGCGATATGGTTTTCATTATCTGACCATTCCATGTTGAAAACTCACACAATTTAGAATTCCCGGTACAGACTAACGCTTTACAGGTTATATTTTATAAATCATAAGGGAATTATGTGGTATGCTCAATTTTTCTATTGAAATGCGTGTGCTTAATGTTGTAACAGTATTTATGTCCCTACCAAGTATAGTCTAGAGTAGGTATGTAATTTTCTTGATTTGGGTGTAACATTGGATACCAAACTCAACTTCAATCTTCATATTAATACAACTGTATTGAAAGCTAAAGGTGTCCTTGGCTTTGTAAAGCGGTGGTCTAAAGAATTTAGAGACCCTTGTATTACAAAAATACTTTTTACGTCATAAGTAAGACTAGAATATTGGAGTACCGTTCGGTTGTGTGGAACCCGAATTATAAAATCCATTGAAATTAAAATTGAGTCCGTGCAAAAACAGTTTCTGTTGTTTGCTTTGCGTCATTTGTACTGGGATTCCCGCCAAAATCTTCCTCCGTATACTAGTCGCTTAAAACTTATAAATTTATCCACATTTTCTAGCCGTAGAGAAATGTTTGGAATAAGTTTTTTAGTCCAGCTTCTAGATGGACTGATTTGCAGTTCGTTTCTCTTAGGTGAAGTAAATTTTAATGTCTCCATTCGATTACCACGACAATTTTGACCACTACTTTGTAAATCTTGTAAAACAAACTTTGAACTATATAAACCTTTTTGCTGTTTATGTCAGGATTTCAATTGTTATGCCTGCATATTCGATATGACAGACTCAATTCTCATAACACAAAATACTATACTAACTTCTTCTAACAAGTAACTCACTAATTCTCTATTCTAGTATTAATAATCTTATATTTCAGTTGATGAATTTGTTTTCTGTAGCTGAGCAGTTTTAAATCTCGACGCTTAACAAACTCTTGCTTTCTTGACTCGGCAAATTCCGTACGTTATGCGGATGGCTTCGCCCGTTTCGGTTGCGCGGGAGGAGGGTAACCAGTAGCGGATCCAGAATTTCCAGAAGGGGGTGGTTTTTCCTAAAATATATTCAATTTTTTTGGAGACATCAGATACGAATAAACTGCAAAAGTAGATTCGAATTTAAGATTTACATTGCTTCCGAAGTGGCGGAGGTCCGGACCCGAAAACCCCATCCGTGGATCCGCCACTGAGGGTAACCGTTGAGCTTAATTATGTTAAATTATGTTAATTATGTTACTAAGGATTACTTCTCACCCTTGTGAACAAAAATGCACATATAATTTTTGCCTTAAGGCAGGTTTCAACAAGTTTAACGCGTTGTGCGGTTGTTAAACGTTACATTTTGATAACTCTGACTGACTTTTAACTAAAACCAAACATGTTTGATTTGACAGTTCAATTTGACAGATGTCAAAATATACTTATAGCTCTGCTCATTCGAAACCACTAAATGGATAACCGCTTATATTATAACTTGAAATAAATTATTTATTTCTCACTATCATAGAAGGTGACAAAATCACGGCGAATTATTGAGTTATCGTGTCTGACTCATGAATTTCTACATAAAAAAAAAACACCATTGTATGTACAAGTATTAAGTGATTTATTAGCAAGAATTTTTTAAATATTTCGGAATTAAGAAGCATTGAAAATTAAATCGATAAGAGAACTACTAAAATTACGAACATTTTCGATGGCAATATGTATGTATGTATGTTAACTGTACATATAAGTAGCAGAGAATGTTAAAATAATATTATATATCCAGCTAAGCTCTTTTCACACATTTTTATCCATATTTATACACGAATTGACAGTGTATAGAATGCTTACACTCTCTGCTTGGCAACCAATTAATTACATACTAAGTAAAAAATAGCAACAATAATGGATGCCAATGCACCTAGCATTGAAGGATTGACATTCGGGGCACCGCTACCATTATAATTGGCTGAGGAGTTTCTTGAAGCTATCGCAAAGCCGACTTGATTGTTGCCCAAATCAAAGACTGTATAGTATTTACTTATGAAAACATCGCCCAAAATCCAAAAGTTAGTGCCAGAATCCTCGAAAGCCGACATACAAATCACCTCACCAAATTCATCGATCGCCTGTATGATATAATCGCTGCTATCAAGCGTAAAGACGGTGCCACCAATATTGAACGAAACCACTGGTAAATTCTGCGTTGCGAAGCAATCAAAAACGTACTCTCCATTACCATTGAGCTGTGCACCAATATCACGCTGTACAAACGGATATAAGCTATTCGCTACGCCCACCAAACTGGTGCCAGAATCGGCAATGGCCAAACAACTGTAGCAAATAATATCGCTGCCGACGAAAACCGAATTCATATTGAATTGCCAATAACCTTCATTAACGACCGGTACATAAGTAATTGCGCCCACATAATGTGTAGGATCAATGCCGCCGAGTGTTAGTTCACCACCAAGTGCCGAAGTGCCATTACTTGTTAGGTAGAAAGCGAAGACGGGCGAATCAATCAGACCTTGTGTGTACATATTATAGAATGGTGGCACCACATTATCCACTGCGATCTGCTGATAACCCATGCCGAGTATGCCATCGAATTCGGACTCGACGAAAGTAAAGCCAGGCTCTGAGGTTGCAATTGCAAAAGTCTGATTCGTAATGACTAAACCACTAACATTCACCGTATCCACGGCTAAGTAACCCGTTAAACTGCCAGTGCCATATTGTATAGCAAAACTCTGATTATTCACTTGATATGTGGAGGAAGCACTTGAGTTGTAGGTATTATGTGTTTGACAAGCTGTATCGTTGGTGGCGCACGGTGCACCAGGTACCCACAGATTCGAGGAGCCGGTATCGAAGAGTACTTGAAAATTTTGTGGTGGCGTGCCAATTGTGATGGGTCCATAATATTGATCGTCAAGGTAGTTGGTCAATTGTTCGTTGGTAACGACGAAACTTGAATTATATTTACTACGCAACACCGCCAAGTGTGTGCTGATATTCTTAACGGAACGTAGTTTACTTGGCTTTCTTAACGGTACGCGCACGATTACGGCATCGGCGGCGATCAGTGCCAAACACAATACTGTCACAATCAACTTCCACATTTTGACTGACCGTTCTTCGCTTTGCGTGGCCAACTATACCTGGACAATAATATCGAAATATTTGGAACATTTATCTATGATAAATTTGATTAATGGTAATCCTTCACATAGATAACGGTACATGTACATGAGTCAGATGGCGGGACATTCCAAGCAAAATTGCAATTATGTTTTAAGTGAAATTCGTGCTATATTCGTTCAAAACCCCTTTTATCTTCTATAGGAAAATAAGTTAACGTTTTCGTTGTTACCTTAAACTGGAGAACGGCTTCAACGAAATCGACCAAAATTAGGGTAGCAAATTCGGGTTACCATGGAGATGTTTTGTAAGAAGTTTCCCCTTTTCCTAAAAAGGGTTTGTGGCACCTCCCATACTAATTAAAATATAAAAATTGGTGAACGGTTGATTTGTTACTTAATAACTCCAGAAAGGCTTTACCGAATTCAAAAAAAAAAAAATTATATTTTTGCTTTTTCCCGAAATAGTATAAGGTGGCGTGGCATCTATGATTTTCATATAGCTACAAATAAACATCTAGGTGGATTTAGATGAAATTTTGTGGGTTTTTTCAAAAGAACTCGAAAATTGTTAAGTTTTTAATTCAGCAGAGTTGCCAACTGTTTTGAAAATATTTATTTACCATTTAAAGTCTTCTTTAAGAGTGTTTATGACTGAACTCAAGCTAATATCTGAATCGAATTGGCATGAAAAGTTGACTTGGGTTCAAATGAGTTCGAAAATGTTTTAGATTTACAATTCACAGAGTCACCAAATGCACTGAAATTTATATTCGAAAAAGTGCTATAATAAATGAAAAATTACAATATGGGTATCAAACAGAAGAGATTAATGAAAAATATTTTTGAGCAGAGGTTGCCACCTATTGAAAATTTTTAATATAAAAAAATTTATGAAAATCATTACACATCACATTTACCATATCGGTATCGGAATTAAGAGATTTCTAAAACTCAAAGGTGTACACTTGTTCGTGCAGAGTTGCCAACTGTTTGAAAATTTGAAAACACTTAAATTAGTAAGTTAAATAAAATGTAATTTCGAGGGTGTTAAATAAATGAGAATTTTGAAGGTCTGTCTGTAAGTTTTTATTAAATTAAAATAATTATGACAATGTGGTTATCAATATAAAGGTATTTCAAGAAGTTTTTCAAGAGGGTTGCAACTTTAAAAAAAAAACTTTAATGCAAATGGCTCAATTTCTTAATGAAACATATTTTTGATTACGCTTGCCGCATGTTTGAAAATTTTTATTTACGACCTGATGGAAGCGCTGCAGCACTGAATTTAATAAAATTCAGATGCGAAGAATTGAAAACCGAAACTAATTGCTTGGGGTGAATGCACAGCTTAAGTGAAAAGTAGGGTGTCATCGCAATATTTGACGCTGTTTTTCGGAGCTAAATGATCGCACATCCATCCATCCATCCATCCTTATATATGTACACAATGTTAAGCTGAGACTAATTTCTTCATCACTTTCATTTGTCCCGAGTGCAACTTCTGTTCGTGATAATGGCTATTTTCATGAACAGACCTAGACCACAAAATCACATCTTAGATTTTAAAGCTGGTGAGCTGTCACACTACCGGAAGAAGTCAAAATCATTATATACATATATACAATTTCTCGGATTCTGAATTTGATAAGAGCTCAATACGATGTAGATCACTGTTAATAAGAACTTCCTTGTTGAGATGACGCTTACTTCAAAACATTAATTTTTTTTTCATTGAATATACAATATTAACATTATTTCGAGGTTAGGTTGAAGTAGCTGCCGGGTATCTGATCACTTAGCTCGCCCAATCAGTGAAGGATTCTCAATGAGCCCCACCCGCTGGTGAAACTAATGCTTTGACTTTACAAAGTTAAGCAATCGAGGTATGTGTCTCTGCAACCACTATTTCACTCAAGTCTCGAAAAAAAACTCTAGAGACTTCAATTCGCCTCTCCAAAATGGAAGTACATTAATGTTTCAGGTTACAACTCCTGTAGAAGTCATTTATTTGATGGTACACCCAAACTGGGTGGCATTACTATCATTGAGATTGTTCCATCTTAAGTTGGCAACTCTAATGGATATCAAAATTAACCTTAATCACTCTCAATTGCTCCCAATTGCACCCAATTGCACTGGCACCGCCAATCCGTTTTCATCTGCATCTAACCATTTCGCCACCGAAATGATTTCATAATTTTATACTTAAATACATTTACTTCCATCCTTAAAAAAAAAATAAAAAATATAGAATGAAAAATATAAATATATAAATAATTTTCTTATTAAGTTAAAACTATCGAAATTGGCGATTAATCGATTATTGTATGTAATTTAGGTAGAAATGCACATGAAAATAATTGAAATCGGAAGTCTATGTAGTAAAGTTGTTAAAGAATATTAATAACGAGTGGATAGCAAACCATGCTGCTATGCGTTGGATCATGAGTTCGAATCTTGAGCAGACCAACATTCGAAATTATAAATAATAAAGATTTTTATAAATGCGACAGCCACTCGGCAGGAACTCTTAACTCCTACGAGTGTTTGTGTGAAAATTATCTTATGCATTTTATTACTTTATCTAAAATTTATTTATAAAAGTCAATACTGGCAACCTTGTATAACAGAGAGCAATCAGCTGGGTCCGTTTTGCGGAAAAAATCAAATCGTCGCTGGCGTTTTTTCATATGATGGCCTGTAACAGCTGAGTCGTTGTGGTTTTGGCTAGTTGCAGCATAAACTGTAACTGGCTTTGTGGAAGAAGAAATAATATTTGAAATATGCTATTTACCGGGGAATGCACCATACTTCATCGCGCATGACTATGTAATTGGAAAATATTTCATTATCGGCGTGATTGTGCAAATTGAATTTTAAGCTTCTTGACACAGTACGAGTATATACATATATGTATACATATATAAACAAATTAGCATTTTCACAGCAACAAGCATTTCTAAATCATAATAACATAAGTCTCAGGCATTTTTCTTAGAATTTTCGATAAAAAATGTATAAATGTTTTAATCAAAGAATTTTAATTGTCATTGTCAGTGTTGGCAAATGTACAAAAAATTGTGTAGAATTTGATAGTTGACCTTGAAAAATATAATGCGAAAACTTAAAAGGAAGTCTACAAAATTTAGGTCAGAAGTTGGTAACACTGTTAAGGTGTTCTTATAAACCAGGAGAATTCAGTATCTCCCCTAATCTTACCCATTTTTATCTTCACAAATTGCTCTAGAACTGTTGTTAAATCTGCAACGGAAGAAATCTAATGTTATTTCTTAAAACAAAAAACCAAAGGGGGGGGGGGGGGGGTTTCGTATTTTCCGACATCACACTTAGAAGGCATCTTTTTTCTGTCCAGTGTTGATGTTCCACATGACTACGCCAGAGCCAATCAAAATATGGCTCTTTCGTGCTTTCGTTGCACTAATAGGAAGTAAGACAGCTTTAGATCTACGCAAAAACTCCTCTAAGTAATCTTAGGTAGCTCAAGATCCTTTATTAAATAAAGGGTGATCCAAGTAGAGGTACTTTTTTCAATAGCCTTTTTTGACAGATCACGCTGAACTTATGGTCAATATAATCGGCCTACTGAGCGTATTATTCGCAACACCAGCACTCATCGTGACAGCCTGTATTCACCACTGGATAATATTCGACCGTATAGACCACTTCCAGCATGCAGTGAAGAAAATATAGCGGCCGTAGCTGAGAGTGTACACCAAGACCGCGGAGAGTCGATTCGACGCCGTTGGCAGCAACTCGGACTGACGTATGGAACCACTTGGCGCATTTTACGTAGATATCTTAAATTAAAAGCATACCAAATACAGCTTGTGCGAGAACTGAAGCCGCTCGACCTTCCCAAGCGACATCGCTTCGCTGTATGGGTTCTTGAAAAGTTCAATGAAGATCCGATGTATTCGAGCCAAATTTTGTTCAGCTATAAGGCTCAATTGCCGCATTTGGGACGAAGAGCAGCTTAAAAAAATTCAATAGCTGCCATTTCATCCAGAAAAAAAACGATTTGGTGTGGTTTGTGGGCCGGTGGGTCCATATTTCTTCAAAAATGATGCCGGTGAAAACGTAACCGTCAATGGCGACCGTTATCACGTCATGATAACCGACTATTTGATGACCGCGACATTTGGCTTCAACAAGATGGCGCCACCTCCCCCACATCGCATCAATCAATGGATTTATTGAGAGAACATTTAGGTGGGTAGATAATTTCACGTTTTGGGCCGTTCGATTGGCCACCAAGATAGTGTGATATCACACCGTTAGACTTTTTGCCTGTGGCAATATGTTAATTGTAAAGTCTATGCGGACAATACCGCTGCGATTCTGGCCTTGGAGCACAACATTACGCGTGTCATTCACCAGTTACCAGTCGAAATGTTCAAACGAGTAATCGAAAATTGGACTCAACGGATGGACCATCTGAAACGTGGCCGCGACAAACATTTGAAAGAGATAATCTCCAAAAAATAAATACCAAAGAATATTCTTTCGAATGATAATAAACAATTAGAATTTTCTGTGTTTTTTTCTTTTCTTAAAAAGTAGGGAACCTCGAAGTGGATCACCCTTTAGTTTACTTCTTCCTGCGAGAAAGTTTTTGGCTCTGCAGATACTATTTCATCGATATCGCTTTCGGCACAAATTTTCCACATAAAGAAATTCTGATTCAAGCTCAGTGATGCCAATATTCATAGGTGTTGAAAATTTTTTCAAAACTTCGTCCACCATATTGAATGCGTCACGCTAACTGTAAAGACGGCTAACTCAATTGAATTCAACGCACTCGAATTAGGTTAACCTGAAAGGTGTACCATTTATCGAAAAAAAAGTTACAATATCGAGCACAGTGTAATTATTATTTGAGTGTTTGAGTATAAATCGGTAAATAATCATTAAAATGTGATTTATATTTTATTACTCATACTGATTACGGTCCTTGGTAAAAACATATTATGTGTACTAGAAGTGGGTAGCAAAGTGTGCTCCGAACCGTATATGCATGGGAACGGGCTCTAGTATATATATTTTCTAATAAATTTGATCCTTCACAGCGAATGTACTTCCGATTTTACTTATAAAATTAAATAAATAAAAAGTAACTCATAAAAATCCACCACCCCTTCGGAGATTGAATAATTCTTTTATTAAAAAAAAAAATTATTTATATTTTTACTTATTTAATATGCTTTCTTCACACCTTCCACACCTAAGAAATATATTTCAAGCCCCTTATGCACATGAACAGTCGCAGCTTGAGCTGGAATCCAATTCGTTATTTGATGCTGGCGCAAAGCCGACTTGATTGTTGCCCAAATCAAAGACTGTGTAGTATTTACCCATGAAAATATCGCCCAAAATCCAAAAATTCGTGCGAGCATCTTCGAAAGCCGACATACACTGTACACCACCAAATTCATCTTCCACTTCAACAACATAATCGGCGCCACTCAGTTCGAATGTGTTGCCACCAATGGTGAATGTAATAACGGGTAATTCGCTCAATTGTTTACAATCTACAAAATACTGCCCCTCACCACTTTTTTGAGCACCAATAGCAGCCTGTACACTGACGTAAAGATCAGTAGGCACAGCCAACAAGCTGGTGCCCGAATCCGCAATAGCTGTACACTCACCACTCAACTCAGCGCCATCAATACTAACCGCATCTACAAGGAATTGCCAATAACCTTCGTTAATCACCGGTACATACGTGAGTTCGCCCATATAATGTGTGGAATCAATGCCACCGAGTGTTAGTTCACCACCTTGACTGGATGTGCCATTGCGTGCCAGGTAGAAAGCGAAGACGGGCGAATCAATCAAGCCTTCTGTGTACATATTGTAGAATGGTGACACCACATTATCCACTGCGATCTGCTGATAACCCATGCCGAGTATGCCATCGAATTCGGACTCGACGAAAGTGTTGCCAGGCTCTGAGGTTGCTACACCAAAAGTCTGACTGGTAATGGCCAAACCGTTCACCGTTACCGTGTCTGAGGCCAAGTAACCCGTCAAACTGCCGCTGCCATATTGTATAGCAAAGCTTTCATCATTCCCCTGATATGTGCTGGAAGCCTGCGCATTATAGGTGTTATGTGTTTTACAAGCTAGATCGTTAGTGGCACATGGCGCGCCAGGTACCCACAGATTCGAGGAACCTGTATCGAAGAGTACTTGAAAATTTTGTGGCGGCGTGCCAATTGTGATGGGTCCGTAATATTGAGCATCAAGGTAGTTGCTCAGTTGTTCGGTGGTAGCCATGAAGTCTGCATTGTATTTGCTACGCAACACGGCTAGGTGTGTGCTGACGTTCTTGATGGAACGTCGTTTGCTGGGTTTGTTTAATGGTACGCGTACGAGTGCCGCGTCGGCAACCAGAACCAGACACAAAATTGCTGCTGAGAGCTTCAACATACTGAATGCACTGAGATAGTAGCGGAAAAGTGGAATACTCCGTTGTTTATTGTTGGCACCTTAAATAACAAATTGTGCAAAGTTGCAATTCTAATGCTTTATATAAGATTCCATATATACCCGATGACTTTTGTATTACATTTCAATGACTTACGGTACACTCATATGAGCCATGTCTTATCGAGGAGATTGCGGAAAGTGATTTGTAAGCTTCTAAAGTACATGAATGTAAATATTTAAGTAGTAAACTGTGTATGCACAATATGTACATATACGAGGGGATCTCGCAAAGTTTGTGGTATGCGGAGTTGGAGAGGAGGTTCTACAGCCCAGGGCTGCCCTCGTTGACCGTCTTTATGACGGGGTTCTGTGATAATCATCCTGCAATCCAAGCAACTGGTCGCTGTATCTCCAAACCAAGAAAAATCTAAAATCAATCAATGACAGGCTGTATGGATCTAAACCGAAACATAATGTGAAGGAATCTGGTAACATTTTCCACTTGAACTACGGAATTGATCATCAGCTGCTATAAATGAGGTTAAGATAAGGATTTGTAGATAACTTTCCTACTTACATTTAATTCAGTGAAGATACCAGGTCCTTCTTCGCCTGATCTTTCCAATGGAGTGAAGGTCTTTCCCGTTCTCCGCCCCCACCGGCGTATACGACATTGAATACTTTCAGAACGGGAATAAGATAGTCAGACCAGGCAACAGCACAGCCGCTGCTCATTGATTAACTGGGCTATGTCACAAATCCGAAGTTCTACAGCCACTGCGGGTTAGGAGTTGAAGAATTTGGCCGCGATAAAGCATGCCTGCCGTATGAGTTGAGTAAAATCCATTAGTTCCAGCGACAAGCGGTTGTTTATGCCAGAACGAACCTGTCACTTCCATAATGGTTCCCCGTAATTCCATTTTGGGAATTTCTTTGAACATAAATCCTAAATCATTCGCAAAATCTATCGCTCGAAAACTTCTAACGCCGACTTATCAGCACTAGGTTAAAGAACTCAAATGATAGAAAGTTACCTTGTCTGAAGTCCCGTTTGGTACAGAACGACTCGAACCGGATATGTATGGAAGATATGGGCTTAGAAGCAGCTCCTTCTTCCAAACTTTTGGATCTCCCCTCGAACGGAAATATACCATAACAACTTTGAAGTTGCAGTTTTTTTGGTTCTCTTTGTTTTTACTTTGTCTTCATCAGTTAAGTCATAATAAAAGTGCCTTTAATACTTGGAATTAAAATCCAATCGCTCCATTCAATATTGTAGCTCTCTCAACTATTAGTAATATTGGTAATGTGACGCATTATTTACTTTTATTTTTCCTAAAACGGGTAGTAAACATGATCGACTGCAACGTCGTCATATATTGTAACTCTTTCAGTGCCCTACATAGCGTCAGCAAAGCGTTTTCAGGGGAATAGACATGAGACACATACCACATTTCCAATATGTGCCGACGAGAGATCGAGGACTTTTTCAAAAAGCGACTTTTTCTGCCATTTGGAGACTGAAGATCAGTGATAGAAGAGATTTGTCTCTTCATCCATATGTTGGAGTTTGGAATCCCTTTGGAAATAAAAAGTATGATTAAAAATTGCAATTCTTGGTAAGATCTACAGAACTTCATCCAGCTGCAGGGAACCGGTGAACAAGGTCGACTAGTCTTGGTGCTGCTTGGTAGGCATATCGCTCTGCGAAAGAGTGAGAATCCCTTTACAGGCTACAAGTGGAACGAAAAATTAACCCCAATAATCCACCAAAGACACCCTCCAGTCAAAAGGCGATAAAGAGTACCAGAGATTGATGACGGTAGTGACAGCAGTGAAATCAGCAGTTAAAAGCCAAAGTAAATTCTTTGGAATGCAGAGTGCAGCTCGCGCAGGACTAACAGCCCTCTTCTGCTGAGTAGAGGACACAGTATTTTACTGAATTAGCTTACAAAGTCTTTAGATAAGTTAGACTACACCCTCGAAAGGTTTGAGTTCAGCGAAGATAATCTCTAGACATGAATGGACAAAAGGTCTCGAGGAGGAGTTCAAAATGGACTGCGGCGTGCTGATGGACATTAACATCTCCCACTCTCTCTTTGTCTCTCTCTCCCTCTATCTTTCCTTCTCTCTCTCTCTCTCTCTCTCTCACTCTCTCTCTCTCTCTGTCTGTCTCCCTCTCGATCCGTCTAGTCTACCAAACTCAGCTGCAACCGTCTAGGTGGGAGTATTATTCGCAGGAAAAGCCTGTGGAGCTTTATTGAACAAATACTGAAGACTATGGAAACAACTCGCTGGCAAGACGACTCGACTACGCGTTCGCGCCATAGGGGTATTTGCGGCAATGACAATGCTGGCGAGTTGTTCAAATCGGTAACCTCACTGGCCCAAGCCGAGGCAGAGTTTTTACAAAGCCCACTAGGAGTGATCAGGAGAGCTTAATATATACGAATAATTTGAACGAACAGCTGAGAATAGATTTGGATTCAAATGCAACTGTGACATAATGAAGTAGATCTGGGCCATGTGTGACAGGACAAGGAATCAAGAAAGTAGGATGTCGTGATTTTGATACATTGACGTCGAAGTATTTGTACATGCACCCCTGGCTACCATCAATCTCAGTCTTTCCTGATCTTGATATAACATCTTACCTGAACAACTCATCGCCAAGCCCGTCAAAGACCTCACTACCTTGAGGACTTATAGCCTTCTGAAGAGGTTGCGGCAGCAACGCTATAAAAATACTTCGTGTCAGCTTTTATTTCAATTAAATACAGCGTTTTTCAATATTAACCACTTAATTTTATTACACTGCTTGCTTTAAGAAGAATATTCTTCTCGCATACTCAATTCCAATCTATGCACATGAGCATTTACAGGTTGAGCTCGAATCAGTTGTATTTTTACTTGCCGCTGTGGCGAAACCGATTTGGTTGTTACCCATATCGAAAACCGTATAATACTTGCCAATGAAGACATCACCAAGAATCCAGAAAAGTTCGCCATCATCGAAGAAGGCGGACATGCAAACAGTATTACCATTGTCGTCTTCGGCTTTAACAATGTAATCAGCGCTCGTTAGATTAAAAGGAGTGCCACTGATGCTGAATGAAATTATAGGCAAATAATCGAGATAAGCGCAATTCACCAGATAATTACCATTACCATCGGACTGAGCGCCAATTGCGTTTTGTACGCCCGAATACAAATCCGCAGGTACACCCAGCAAGCTAGTACCAGTGTCAACAATGGCGGCACAGAATAGACACGCCAAAGTCTCATCAATACTGACAAAATCCATTTGGAATAACCAATAAGACTCAAATGCGACCGGCACATAGGTGAGAGCACCGACAAAATGGTTAGTATCAATTCCGCCGAGTGTTAGTTCACCACCTTGACTGGATGTGCCATTGCGTGCCAAGTAGAAAGCGAAGACGGGCGAATCAATCAAGCCTTCTGTGTACATATTGTAGAATGGTGGCACCACATTATCGACTGCGATCTGCTGAAAAGCCATACCAAGTATGCCATCGAACTCTTCGAAAACAAAATTTTGGCCAGGCTCTGCGGTTGCTATGGCAAATGTTTGATTCACAATAGATAAACCGTTAACACGCACCGTGTCCATAGCTAAGTAACCTGCCAAATTGCCACTGCCATATTGTATAGCGAAACTTTCGCCATTCGGTTGGTAAGTGCTGGACGCGCTGGCATTGTAAGTGTTATGTGTTAGGCAAGCTAGATCATTGCTAGCGCATGGCGCACCAGGTACCCATAAATTTGAGGAGCCGGTATCGAAGAGTACTTGAAAATTTTGTGGCGGCGTGCCAATAGTGATGGGTCCATAGTAGGCATCGTTGACATCGTTTTGCAATTGTTCTGCGGTCACTGTGAATTTCGAATTATATTTGTTGCGTAACACGGCGCCATGAGCGTTTATATTTTTGACGGTGCGACGCTTGTTGGGTTTCTTCAACGGTATGCGTACGAGCGTGGCGTCGACGACTAAAGCCAAACACAAAACGGTTATGGCCAATTTAAACATTTCGATAACGATGTGTTGCAATGCTTTAGGTTAGCAAATTGAACTGTTTGGCTTACAGTTAGGGTCTTTTATATAGCAAACCCGACTTTTCGCGGGCTACCGCCTAAACGCCTATAAAATGCTTATCAAAGGTAAAGAGACACTATGTATGTATAATCTCTGACAGGTAAGAAGAATAATGGAGTCAGCGATCTTGATATCGTTAAAAATCGTACATTGAGCGATTGCACAGTGGGTTAAAAATTGAAAAAATTGAGGGTAGACTAAAAGAATTTTTATGTTCATTATAATCTTCACGATTTTCAAGGAATAAAATTTTACATACTCTAAAATGAACCGAAACAATAGTTAAATTTTTAGTGCACTACATATACATAAAATAAAACAAAAGGGGATTAAAGAAAATAATATAAGTATATAAAAAAATTAAATAAATTAAAATAATATTAAAAAAAAAAAACAAAAAAAATACGAGAAAAAAAATAAAACAAAATTAAATATAAAAAAAAAGAAATAAAAAAAGAAAATATAAATAAGAAAATATAAAAAAATTAAATATAAAAAAAATATATAAAAATTAAAAAAATACAAAAAAAAAATTGAACAAAATTAAATAAAATAAAAAAATAAATAAAAAATAAATAAAAATAAGAAAAAAAAAATTAAAAAAAAAATGAAATATAAAAAAATTCAAAAAATACAAAAAAAAAAATAAACAAAACAAAATAAAAACAAATTGAAAAAATAAATAAATAAATAAAAAAAAAAAAAAGAAAAAAATTAAATAAAACAAAAAAAAAAAAAATAAAATAAAAAAATAAAATAAAATACAATAAACAAAAATAAATTAAACAAAATTAAATTAAATAAAAAAAATAAATAAAAATAAAAAAATAAATAAATAAAAAATAAAAATATTACATATAAAAATAAAATAATATGCAATCAAATAAAATACAAAAAAAAAATAAATAAATAAATAAAAATTAAATTAAAGAAATAAATAAATAATAAAATTATAAAATATAAAAATAAGAAAATATAAAATTAAAAAATTAAATATAAAAAAAATAATAAAAAAAATAAAGTAAAATAAAATACAAAAACCTAATTTAATTAAATTAAACAAAAAAATAAAATTTAAAAAAATAATAAAAAAATAAGAAAATATAATAAAATAAAAATGAAATATAAAAAAAATTAAATAAAATAAAAAAGTATAATAAAATAATATAAAATAAAATAAAATAAATTAAAGTAAAATGAAATAATATTAAAAAAATATAAACTAAATTAGAAGTAAAAAAATTATATAAAAAAATAAAATAAAATAAAATATAATAAAAAAAATTTTTTTTTTTAAATATCATAAAGAAAAACAAGAAAGAACAATAATACCAAATTTCTTGCTTATTGATGCTTTTTCACGATTTCTTGGCCCAACTATAGGGGTTTTCGAATATCAATTGTTAAGGAAATTCAAATGTTTTTTTATTTAATATGAAGTGCAATCTATACAATTAAGTTCTGAATAAAATATCATTCAAATTACCTCCACGACTTCTTTTGCTGGAACAAATTCGATGAACCCATTTTTTTGGGCACTTTTTCCACTAAATCAAGTCGTATATATGCACGTTCAATATTGGATTTTAAAGTTTGAAGACAGTCTGGTCTAAAGACCAATGCCTTCAAACAACTCCACAAGGAGTAGTCTAATGGTGTTAAATCACAACTTCTTGGAGGTCATTCAATGTCACCATATCTTCCAATATCACCATATCTGGTTATCATCGATCTATACCACCGCTCTTCGCTCTCAATTGACAGTAACGGTGCTACCAGCTTCATTTCGAAAGAAGTACGGACCGATGATTCCAGCAGACCAAAAACCACACCGAACTTTCAATTTAGGTGAATGTAATGGTTGTTCATGAATAATTTTCTTCACACCAGAATCGACAGTTTTGTTTATTTACAGCACGCACCACTCAGATGAAAGTGAGCCTAATCGGAGAAGATGATTTTCTTAAAAAAATCGTTATCGTTTTCAAAATGTTTCCAAAAAAAAATCAGCAAATTCACGACTTTTATGGTAGTCCAATGATGAAATTGTAAGCATTATTGAATACAATGCAAAAAAGGCAGATCATGACGTATTAAAAATCGCCAAGACAACACTTAGAAATCATATCATCTCTATTGGAAAAACCTTTATATGTGATAGAAGTCCGATTTCAATGATTTCTGGATGGCTTAATCAATTCAGCTCGTTATTTTGATATGATAGGTATAAATTTCGGTGGGTCTATCTCATCTCCTTCTGGTACTTACATACTTTGGAACAAAGTTAACATACCATTTTATGTACATGAAAAGTATGAAATTAAATAAAGGAAACTAAAGTTAAATATAAATATATAAAATAAAAATAAAATAATATAAATAAAATAAAAATAAACTAAAATAAATTAAGATAAAAAATTAAAAACTAAAAATACATAAAATAATATAGAAAAAAAAAATTAAAATAAAAATTAAATAAAAGAAAGAAAAATAAATAAATTTCATATAATTTGAAGCTTAAAAATTACTGTATATCTAATCTTTCTTCTTTTATTAATAAATATACCAAATTGAAATATATTCTTTCGCCTTTTTTTTTTTTAAACTCATCAATCAAATAAATATGATACACGAAAATCTTTGTATTTTCAAAGGCATACACACATACATTATTGTCTACAATTGTAATTTTTTGTTTTTGTTTTTTAAAAAGTCTTACGCGAAAATTTAACTTTGATAGAAAAGACAATTTTTCGTTTAGTAGAATTTTTTTCGGAAAGCTTTAAGCTTAAGAATTCTGGGTGGAGACCAAACATTTCTAATCTATTTAATAATAATAATTTTTTTTAATGAGTTGGTTAGAAAAATTGGTGCTTAATGAACCAACAACAACAACAAAAATAAATTAAATAAATTAAATAAAGTAAAAAAACGCACCGAAAGCCTCTCCGTTTTCACATGGAGAATACTTATATATGTACACATGGCAGGAAAAGTCTGCGTTCACTCACTGTATTAAAGTATTCAAATAAAAAATTTAATAAAAGTTATCGGAAAATCACGAAAACTGTTGGAAGAGAGTACTCTTAATAACTTAAAAAACAAACAAAATCTTATGAGTCTAAGCCATGTACTGGATGTCCAAGAAAACTGACGGAAAAAGAGCGCAACCTAACCATGCTTGTGAAGTCTAACCCACGTCTAACAAGAAGTCAACTTTTAAATGACATTGAATCAATATACCAATAGAAATTATGTCCATATACGGTACGAAAAGCACCGGATATCATGGCAGAGTCGCACGAAGAAGGCCCTTAATATCGAGCGTAAATCGTCTCAAGCGGATGATCTTTGCGTAGGAGCACTTAAACAAGCCTCCAGAGTTTTGGAATAAAATTACTTTTTCAGATGAGATCAAGTTTTGCATTTTTGGTATAAAGAGCCGTAAGATTATTTGGAGGAAAAGCGGAACAGCACTGGAAAAGCAAAATCTTGTACCTACGTTAAAGCACGGTGGTGGAGGTGCTGTGATCTGGGGGTGCATGGCAAGTTCGGGTGTAGGAAAATTTCAGTTTATTGAGTCGATCATGAGCAAGCATGATTATCTTAATATTTTGAAAACAAATTTAAAAGAAAGTGCAGTAATGCTGGAACTCGGTGAGCAATTTATTTTCCAACAGAACAACGACACGAAGCACACAACAGAAGTTGTTAAGCTTTGGTTGCTGTACAATATCCCTAAATAACTGCGTACACCCCCGAAATCGCCTGATCTTAACCCTATTGAGCACTTTTGGGATGTATTAGAAAGAAAAATTAGACCATAATTAGACGATAACCAGCAAAGAAAAGCTTAGGAGCGCGCTTGAAGAGGAATGGGAAGCTATAAGCCCAGAAGGAACAACCAAACTTGTTGTTTTTGGTTGAAAAACCGCCTTCTAGAAGTCATTAAAAGACGTGGATATCCAACAAGTATTTGATTTATATATATATTTTTTTTAATTTTTAGTCTTTTGTTTCATTATTATTGAAGTGAACGCAGACTTTTACTGTTTGGTTTGAGTGACCTTTTTGGTTTATAGGTGATCGCATTTTAAATTTATATTAATTATTGGTACCAAAGTTTCTGTAACAGTTACTTTTCATTGAACTAAATAAAATAATATAAAAAAAGGTTAATAAATGATTTATTATTTCATATAATAATGCAAACTTTCATAGTGCAAACAAAATATGCTTAGATGAACACAGACTTTTTCTGCCATGTGTATTTTTTTTTGCGAATATTTGCTTACTTTTAATTCAGCTATAGCAGACCAGTAGTATTTTTTTGTTACTTAACATCAAATTGTCTACACCAAAGCCAGGTCTTTCTATAAGACTATCTCGAAAAATATACATATTTAAAAAAAATAAGTGTCAGCACTGCTCTCTTGATTATCTGAAGCGATGCTACTATTTATGTGATCTGATATTTCAATTTATATCATACATATGGCAATCACTTTATACAATTATCAACCTCTATAAAATATTAAATGCACCATTATCACGAAACTTCTTGATAATTGCTTATATATTTTAGTAAATGTTTGAATGTATCGTTTATTAAATGGAAGAAAATTTAAGGGAACGCCTAATTGTAGGCAATGTTATGCACCGAAGAAAACAGTGCTTTACGATAAGAAAGACAAAAAACATTGCCTACATTCAGGCTGAAGCTTATTAAACTGAATTTGTATGAATTTTTTTTTATAGAAATATCTTTAGTAATATTATCATCTGTCTACATACACATATCGAAAAAAAAATTGTATAATATTTCCTAATTTCATTAAAATACTTTTTTATTTTCAATTTTAATTGCTCAACTTAAACAGCTGCCGCAAAACCAACGCGATTGTTACCCAAATCAAATTCGGTATAGAAATTTCCAATAAAAGTGTCACCCAAAATCCATATGTAATCCGCCAAATAGAAGAAACTTGACAAGCAGAAGCCATTCGAATTTGTATTTATATACGCCTTTGGCGTCAGTGTAAACTTCGTGCCACCAATCACCAAATCGACATTCGGCAATGACGACACCTTTGCACAATCCACATAAAAGTTTTCCTCATCAAAACGTTTGGCGCCAATTTTCACATTCAACGCAATGAAAGAGTTATAATCACCAATCGCAATGAGGCTAGTGCCCGTATCGGCGATAGCTTGGAAATTACATTTCACAACCGAACCATTGACCGAGATAGAGCTCACAGTGAATTGCCAATAACCCTGATGAGTTACCGGCACATAAGTGAAGTTACCACGATAATATTTTGGATCCGAACCGCCCAATATGAGTTCACCGCCCCGCTGCGAGGTGCCATTGCGCGCCAAATAGAAAGAGAAAATATCTTTGGCAATCAAATGTTGTGACCACAAATTGTAGAAAGGTGGTGGCACTTGATTGGACGCAAACGCCTGATAACCCATGCCGAGTATGCCATCGAAATGCTTATGATTAAATGTGCTGCCCGGCTCTTTAACAGCCTCAACAAAAGTCTGATTTCGTATAGTTAAACCGCCAATGCGTACTGTGTCCGTGGCGAAGTAACCAATCATCTCACCACTACCGTACCGCATGCCAGCCGCCTGGCCATTCGCCACATAAGTACGCGACTCACTGCTATTGTAACGATTATGATTGTGGCAGGCATAATCGTTATGCTGACAATTGCTAGAGGGTATCCAAAAATCTGAGGAGCCGGTGTCGAAGAGTACCAAAAAGTATTGTGGCGGTGTGCCAATGCTGATGTTGCCATAGTAACCCATATTTAAATTGTTCATTAAGGTTTCTTCCACGCCCCTCTTGGTTGAGGTTACATTATATTTATTGCGTAGACCAAGAATTTCGGCACGCACATGCGCCAGAGTCCTGTGCACCTGCTCATGTCGCTGGATGGGTATACGCACGAGCTGTTCGCACGCCACCGCCGAGATGGTGGCGAGTAAAATGATGAATTTAAACATTTTTGGTTTTAACTGTAAGAAAGTGTTTGAATAATATGTGTGTGTGAGTAACCGGTTTTTTGTTTGTTTATTTAATTATCTTTAAAATCAAAATGTGCGCTTCACCTTGTCATGTGCGGCCACGTTGTGTCAAATATTTACTACTACTAACTGCACACCGACGGTGCGAAAATGTATTTATACCCAAAATGAGTGCCACCTGTAGGCTGTGGGGATTAGGGCATATAAATGCATATGTATATGTGTGCGTTTCTCATAGCTTAACTTGCCTTAAATATGACAACTTTTTTTTTGTGTTTAATAAATTTTACTCCGCATTGATTAAAAATCAATTAATTTGCTCAATGAACCCGTAATTTTTGTTCTTGTTCTACCCCATTTCCTAGTACAGATAAATATTTTGTGTTTGTTTCAGAAAATAAAAATAAAAATAAAAAAAATAAAAAATTTGTTTATTTATTTAGTTAAGTAATTTCGGATATACGGAAATAGTAATGACTAATAACGGTATAGGGAGAGTTTTTGTATGCATTTAAAGGGTGATCCCAGTAAAGGTACTTTTTTTAATAGCCTTTTTTTTTGAAAGATCTCGCGTGAGTGAATAGTGAAGAAAATAAAGCGTTCGTAGTTGAGAGTGTACACGAAGTGACCGTGGAGAGTCTTTCGCAGCAACTCGGGCTGACGTATGGAACGACTTGGCACATTTCACATCGAGATATTAAATTGAAAGCGTACAAAATACATCTTGTGCAAGAACTGAAGCCGCTCGACATTCCCAAGCGACATCGTTTCGCTCTATGGGCTCTTGAAAAATTCCAAGAAAATCCGACGAGCTAATTTTTTTTTAGCGATGAGGCCCATTTATGCATTCCAGATATCCAAGAGCTGCCATTTCATCCAGAAAAAAACAACGGTTTGGCGTCGGTGAGAACATAACCGTCAATGGCGACCGTTATCGCGCCATGATAACCGACTATTTGATGCCTGAAATTGAAGCTTGTGATCTCCACGATAGACAGCGCCACTTCCAGCACAACGCTTTAATCAATGGATTTATAAAGAGAACACTTCGGTCAACAGATAATTTCACGTTTTGGGCCGGTAGATTGACCACCAAGATCATGTGGTCGTTAGACTTTTTCCTGTGGGGATATATAAAGTTTATGTGGACAATCCCGCTTCGATTTAGGTCTTGGAGCAAAACATTCCTCGCGTCATACGCCAGTTATCAGTCGAAATTCTCGAACGAGTCATCGAAAATTGGACTCAACGGATGGACCATCAAAGACGTAGCCGCGGCCAATATTTGAAAGTGATAATCTTCAAAAAATGAATGCCAAAGAATGTTCTTTCAATGATAATAAACATTCCTCATCAAATTTGAATTTTTGGCGTTTTTTTTCTTTAAAAAATTAGAGAACCTCGAAATGGATCACCCCTTATAAAAGAGTATATGAAAGCTGGGTGTATTGGAGTGTAGTCCTGGTGTAGTATGCACAGAGAGCTTTTAACAAAAACTTATAAGGTCTCTGTTCAACGTCGCACACCCTGGAAAGGTGACAAGTCCATGAAGCCTTGTGTAACGACTAAAAGAGGAGTAGCTTTAGTGAGCTCTCCGGCATATCCGTTTTAAGGGTTCACGCTCTTTGCAGTATCTGCTCACCACATGAGCGGTTGCGAGCAGGCGTTGGCCATGAGATTAACGTTCACGCCCCGATGAAAGAGAAAGACGTTGTGAGTACCTAGAAAGCAGGTATGAGCATGTCGCTGCTGCGATGTCAAATCTGGCCGAGGCTTATCGACTTCACCGGGACGCGGAATGTGGTTGTCCGGTACCAGATTCCGGCTAAAAAATATAGAAATCGCGATACCAAATCGTTCATGTTGTGATAAACGGACGTCATGTCTCCAGTGTTCTTGTCGTTCGTACGCTTCGAGCACATATCATTGACTGGGATATTGACGCAGTGACGAAACGCACCCGTCTGCAACCAGCAAAGAACGCCCGCCAACAAACACGAAAAATGCTCTACTCGCCTTGCATTCCTGCTCTCTGAAAGCACTCATCAACAACTCGATATAAGAGAAGTATGACACAGTCATTTCACAATAGGTTTTCGACAAGCATACTACCTACCTTGCAACGTTGCAATCGACCACAACAAGACGTACATTGTGGAAAGATATCGCGAGCGGAAGAAGGAAGTAAGACGAATTGCAAAAAAAAAAAAAAAAAAAAAAAAAAAAAAGAGAGACCGAAATGCCTAAATATGAAGAGATTGAGAAGCATACTCATGAATGAACGAGAAAGGCTCACTGACCTGTGACCAGAGTATAATGAGAGTTTATGGAGGGGAAAACTTCTCCTACCTGCTGAATTGCAGTAAATTAAACTCAGAGATGATGAGCTCGAATCCGTATTGTCGACTATGGAATGAACATTTCGTCACCACACTTTGACGAATTTTGAAAAACGTTTGTTTGATTGGAGAATAACAAGACGACTGGTGACAAATCGGACACACTTCAGCTCTGAAAGTATATGCTGCAGTACCAGTTAGAGGGAGCAGAGGAAGAGGAAGACATTCACTCCGGTGGAAGGATCCGGAAGAGAAGGAGTTGGCTTCACTTGATGTTCCCAGTGAGCGGCAAACGGCTTAAAGAAGAAACTATGACCCCTCTAGTTTTAGTTCGGCATTAATCTCGTAAGCCGAGAAAGTAAAAAAATGATCACCCCCAAATATGAGAGTTCTCTCTAATGCTATCAAATTGAATCATCTTACTGGTGATGGCCCGACTCTAAGCGAAACGTTGTGAAACACAATCGAGCAGCGACAGGCGAGGAAACTTATACTTAAGGTAGCAGAAGATAGAAATGGCAGATGTAGCTCCTCCTACAATTTGTGTTGTGTGTCTCGATGTTTTTCGAACAAATGGGAGAACCTACAGTGTATTCTAAGCTGACTCCGTACAGTTGATTGATTTTTATGGGTAGCTTTTTTTTTGATGTCAGAAATACACTCCGAGGGGTTGAAATTCCCTGCTGTGGGGTGACCGAAATTAGAAAAATTTACTTAATTTTTTATTTACTTTTTATTATTTTTTTATTTAATTTTCCGTAATTTTTTTTTTTACAGTGATCGGGCCATGACTCGAAACCGTAACCTTCCGCATGGAAATACGTGACTACTGCGACCATGCAAGAGACAAGAATATCAAGTGGAATTTCTTTGCGTTGAAAATTGGCAACATTGCAAACTTCAAATATGCTCCCAAAGTGTCTAAAAAAGCGGAGTGAAATTTAAAAAAAAAAATGTATATTTAGGCATATACGATATCGACTCATTATATGGTCAACGAGGCTATGACCTTCTATGCTGTGTCCAAATACACTGACTCTACATAGTACATATATTGGCGATAAAAGAAATTATAAATGGTTTACGAGACGCTTAGAACAATTAATTCAAATTCATATAGAGAAAACTAGGCATTTGTATAATTGATCGGAATTAGATAAGAGTTTGAACATTTTATTTTTTTTTTCTTTTCTTTATTTATGTATATAGATACTTATTGACATGACGTCGTATCACATGATGCAGTTGTGAATATGTCAAATCGCATGATATAACTCGTAATGCAATTAGTTTCTGTTGCCAAGTTGCTTTGGTATAATGTATTTCCCATCTCGTTTTATCGCATGACACAAACAGTGTGATATTACATCACCATATACAAATCACGCCACCTCTTTGTAATTAAAGCTTTCACCTTCATTAATTTCAAGACTCTTTACACCCCAACCCGGTTTGTGTATTCACTAATTATTTCTCTTGTTGTGACACACCCTTGCATAGTTTCCTGGTTCAGAGCGTGGCTTAGGCAATACACACACCAAATGACAGTGGTTGACTACAGTCACGGTAAAAATTAAGGGGTTAGGTAGTTTTGAAAATTCAAAAATATCGAATTTTTTGTCTTATTTATTACTACAATATGTTTAAAATATTCTCCTAAAATTTCAAATCGGTCGGAGTAAAATATAGATAAGATATAGACCCTTTGGAAGTTCCGCCCATCACGTCATGTCTGTGTCGATTTGAAACTTTAAACGCGCTTATCTCAAAACTCTATTTTTAAGTCGGTGGACACGATTTCTCGAAAAGTTATAAGGATCAATTTTGGCACACATCTTTGTAATAACATTATCTAGTCATTGAAGGAAGGTTTTTTTTAGTTACAACTAATTTTTTTGAGCCAATGCATGGCAAAAACTTTATCAAAAAATGTTTTTTTACGTTCAAAGTCTGTCAAAAATTCAAATTTTAATTTTTTGTTTTTTCCTTCGTCCAATAACGACATTTGTCCATGTACTAACGAAATATTTTTTTTCAAGATTTTATATGAATCAATAATGAGTTATGCTATCCACGGCGAGAGCATTTTTTATTGAGACGTCAAGGGAGATGAGGTACCAACCGCTGAGTTTTTGCAATTTTGGAATAAAAGTTTCACAAAATACTGTTTAAACATGTATCTTTGATATGGTAAATTGTTTGAATAAAACATATGATTGTATACATAAAAAAATAGTGAAAATTCCTTTTTTTAACCTCTGAAACCCCTTAATAAAATATATGAAGTGAAATTAAAGAAAAATTTAATTAAAAACGATAAAAGTGGTTAAAACACATTTGGATACCTTAAATAATTACTTGAAACGTTTTAAACAAAAGGAATCAAAAATTTTGGAGAAAAAAACTCAAATATTTTTTATCACATATTTATCAATCTAAATTGCTGAATATTTTTGTAAATAATGAATACTTAGGTTGAGGATGGGTATGATCTTCATATGATTATGAATACTTTTCAATTGCTCGAAGTTTTCGAGCGTTATCCAAAAGTGTTGGCATCACTGAAATGTTGTGTAGTCCATCTCTTCCGGAATTTGAATGGGAGATATATCCGGCAATACCCGACGCGTTGAAATTAACTTGAGGCTTGTCGTAGAGCTCCAGTGAAAGAAAGTTTAGAGAAGTACGTTCCAACGGCCGTTTTGTGAGTCTATGGATGCGCTCCTCCTATAGATACAACCGTGCAACGCTGATCACTTTCCAGTTCGCTCGTGAAAGTTATTTTATGTGATGTCAGCTCCACCAAACCGTGACGCCGTAGAAAAAGATATGTTTGATTAGTGGTCACTCGGCTATGGCATTTTTTATTGTTAATTCTATTTATTTACTGGGTTGAGAAAGCCGCTCAAATTCTGAATTATGAAAGATGTTAAGTCCGCCTTGCGTATCGTTTGAAAATTTAAGCGACAATTGATGCAGAACCGTCGGAGTTATATAAAAAATAAATTAATTTCAACGAAAAGCAGCTATAGTATCCTGTTATTTTTTCATTCTTTTAATTCAAATGTATACGAAAGTTATAAAAAAAGGCAACTGAAGAATCAAAATTCCTTCATCAAAAATTTATTTTGTTAATTTTATTTACAATTACATTTGTTGGACATTTTTGAAGCGATCCGTTTTAATGAAAGAGGCTTTCCAATACGTAGTGCAAGAAATTAATTTAAAGCACGCGAACTCAAAACTGGTGCCACCAGTGTTACAGTGGGGTTACCAGCAGTTAGTAGGTCACTTAATAGATCAAAATTTTAAAAATAACGTCTAACTTACTGGAGAGCATTAGGCAGGGCTTAAGTTCTGAGAATATCAAGTTTGTACCATGAGCATCGCCTGAATGTATAGGGCTTTTTTTTTTTTTTTTTTTTTTTTGGAATAAGCACGAAATATATATCTAAAGTTACAAACCTTCGAAACAAATATTTCTGCTTGACCTTACGTATGGTGAGGCTCGATTTCTGACTTCAAATCGGTGTTTCTTCCATTTATAGGGTTTTCCAATTAGAGCGATATGATTTCTTTAAAAATAAACGCACTAATTGTTAAGGAAATTCAAATGTTTAATGCCAAGAACAATCGATACAATTAAGTTCTGAATATAACATCATTTCAATGGCCTCCACGACTTCTTTTGCAGGAACGAATTGGATGAACCCAATTTTTGAGCACTTCTCCGCTAAATCAAGTCGTATGTCATAAACAGCACTTTCAATATTGACTTTTAAAGCTTGAAGAGAGTCTGGTTTATTGCTAAAGACCAATGACTTCAAATAACCCCACAAGAAGTACTCTAATGGTGTTAAATCACAACTTCTTGGTCATTCAATGTCATAAATTTTTGAAATAATCAAATTTCCAAACCTTTCTCGCAATAATTCGGTTGTAATACACGCGGTTGTTATACATCTTGTCTGATTCAGATATTGTGAGGATCAATTTCTTCCAATTGTGGCCATAAAAAGTTGGTTATCAACGATTTATACCGCTATCCATTGACAGTAACGGTGCTACCAGCTTCATTTCGAGAAAAGTACGGACCGATGATTTCACCAGAAACCCAAAACCACACTAAACTGTCAATTTAGGTGAATGTAATGGTTGTTAATGAATAATTTGTGTATTTTCTTCGCACCAGAAACGACAGTTTTATCTTTTTACCGCATGCACCACTCAGATGGAAGTGAGCCTCATCGGAGAAGATGATTGTCTTAAAAAAATCGTTACAGTTTTCAAGTTGTTTCAAGGCAAAATCAGCAAATTTATTTTTGCGTAAATCTTGACATTATGAAATTGTAAACAATACTGAATACAATGAAAAAGCAGAAAAAAAAAAAACAGATATTGAAATAAATATTAGAAATGACCAAAACGACACTTAGAAATCATATCATCCCTGTTGGAAAACCCTTTACTATGGAACTAGCCACAGATACTTTTATTGGGTTTTGTGGTTAAAATATAATTTAAATTCAATTAAAGGTCAAGGAGGTAGTTTTGGGATGAAAAAAAATTTAAATATAAATAACCGATCTAAAAAAATAAAACTGTATTTTTTACACTAATTTTTTTTTTTTTTTTGCAAACGTTAACTATCTATAAATAACACGCTCACAATTCATAACATGCAAATTTTTCTATTTCAGTCTTACTACCAATTTTTCTATACCTTTTTTTTTGCAAATAATATATGTTTTGTAATGAAAAAATAATAATTTTATGAGTTTAAAAACCAGTATTCTCTATTACTGAGAGAATTTTTTTTGTTGAATGAAAAATTAATATATGGCGATTATTTCCCATAAAATCCATCGAAAATATGCGATATTACAATCACTCAAAAATGCATTTGCGAGCAGGTTGTTTTTACTCAATAAATTAAATCTCTTCAAAATTACTTTCTCTGAAGTACCCTGTGTCGCATATTGGCAAAATCTGCTGCAACAAAAAGTAAATTTACCAAAAAAATGCCCCTGCGCATTAGCAATGCAAGCTTTTCCCCTCAAAACAATAACAAAAATAAAAACTACATGCCTTTATTGCAATATATGTTTGTGAGTGTGCAAGAATAACAAAAATAATAAAAATTGCACTTCCTTTGTACTCCAAAAGGGGTAATACGCCGACGCGTTCATTTAATACAGACAAATGCAGTTGCTTATATGATTACATATATATACAAGTATATATATATTTATTTATACTTAAATAGTTTTCAATGGCGTTCTGCGCTTTATTATCGCTCAAAATACACACACACACACATACATAAATGTATGTAGTACATATGAATGACTGCAATTTTTTTTTGCGGAGCAGCTGAGCAGCTGCAAAATGCCAACACCAACAACAGAGAGCTTGAGAGAATTTATATTTGAGTGTGTGTATACCTACGTACGTAAATTTTGCCAACACTTCATTCCATTTGTTTATAGCTACATATGTGTGTTGTTAGTTAAGCAGGTATGTGTGTATGTATGTAAATGTTCGCTGCAGTTGCAGTTCATTGCGCCTGCTTGAGTGCGCGGCGCGTCGTGACAGAAAGTCAACGTCGCACAGCACGTCACGTCATGGTCGGCGCAGCGCAGCGCTCGACTGCTTTCACACCACTGCAGGCGCTGACGATGGCCACTGTTCTTTGACTTTGCTGCTGCGCACGGTGACGTTTTGCCAGCAACGTACACCGGTGACGGCCAACAAACACAGCCAGCGAGCGTTATTATAGCAATGCGCCGTGAAAGATGGGAAATAATGACTGGTGCGTCGTCGTCACATTTGCAATCGCACGTTGTGTTTTGAATGTTCGGCGGCGCGTTCGTGAGATGTAATAATTGAAAATTAAATTGAAAAAAAAAAATAATAACTAAAACTAAAAAAAAAGAAAAAATAACTAAAATAAAAAATTTTAAATTTAAAAGGAAATAAACAAAAAAAAATTAAAAAAAATATTTAAAAATTAAATAAAATTTAAACTTTCTCGAAGAATGATTAAAAACTTAAGAAAAAATTAAAATTATTAAAAAAAAGTATGAATTAACTCAAAAATACTGTGCGGTGCTGATTTCGCGAGCTTCTGCTCTCCCAATGCAGTCGCCGTGGAAGACCTTGCACCACACGCACCAAAATTGCAATTGTGGTTAAAAGCGGCGCACTACGAATGTCAGCATATAAGGCGATTATGAACACCTACATACACTCCTCCATACATTCATACACATAAATATGTATGCATATAAGTAGAGAGCACCTAGTACCGGCAAGGTAAATGTACAAATGGCTACGACGCTTAGGCTCCGGACTCATTTCGAAATACCGCCGCACTGCATTCGGCGTCACCGCTAAGCGATGCACTCACTGTGTAGTGAGACGACGAGAAGTCGAGCAAATGGAAAGCAAAAATGCAACTCTGTAGTTAGTCGCACTCGCAATTCAGTGTTTTTTTTTTTTTTGCAAAATCCATATATGTATGTACATATAGACGAAACAAAGGCCGGCAGTTGACGTCGCTGGATTTTTCTCTTCTTCGCTGCAAAGCCAACACTGCTTGCGCTCTTGACTCTGAGATATTGAGCTTCTTGCATTACATGCAGGTTTTGTAATACAACTTAGCTGCCAGCAACGAAGCAACACGACAAGCGATTGCATATTGCCTGCATGGACCACCGCCACCGCTAGCATCAGCGCCAAGGCAGCACATTGTGGGAGCACAAGCACTCCACCCAAACCTGCAAGTTGACGACGCTGTGGTGGACGAGGCGCACGAGGTGCACGAGAAGGCATTCAGTCAATCAGTCAAGCGATAAGCGTGTACTCGCTCATACTTATATGCATATACATACGTATGTGTTTAAAGCATACATCTAGCTGTATGTGTGTGTGTGTGTAACTACCACACCTTCAACGTCGCACTCAACCGCTCTGCTGTACTTTTGCTGGCGAATTTGAAGTTCTTGGCCGTCTTGTCGTCCGAAGGCAATGCACTCGGAGCGGCGTTCTCGCACAGACAGCGCTGGAGGCAGCAGCAAAGTACAAAAAAGGCATATATTGCACATATATAGACAAATAAAGGCACATAAATATGACCAAAAAATAAAATAAAAAATAAAAAAGTGGGCAAAATGAAATTTAATTAAAATTTCAATAAAGAAACGAAAATTCAATTTGAGAAAACAATTTAAAAAATAAGTGAAAAAATTCTTAAAAATTCAACTGCTACGGAAATGTGCTAAAAAATTGCAGACGCGAAAGCTTTTCCGAAGCAAAAATTTTGTTTGTACCTAAGAAAATATATACGTACATATGTATATATATATTAAAAAATTAAAAAATTATTAAAAAATGCCAAGAAATTCTAAATGAAAACCCTTTTTTGGCGTAGTTAACAAAATTTCGTTTACGAAAATCTCTCCAAAGCAATGTGCAAGAATAACAAATTCAAAAGAGAGAAAAGTGCAAAATTTATGGTTCATCGATCGGCGAAGACGACGACGATGACAACGCGATTCGAGGCTTTTTAACCCTACCTCAATGTGGCGAAGATATGGGCTACATACCAATATACGAAACATATGTATGCAGACTGCAAGTGTGAATATGTGTGACTACACAAAATGTGCATATACAAAATTATTTTAATTGCAAAAATATAAAGGAATAATTAAAAAAAAATTAATAATAAATAAATAAATAAAAATAAAAATAAAAATGAAAAATATAAAATATACAATACCAGCTTTTTTATAACAATAAAAAAAAATTTTTTTAACTACAAAATCATTTTTGTGTGAACTCGTAGAACTAAAAAAATAAAAAAAATTGAAAATTAATAATAAATACAGTGAAGCTGTGAACTTTTAAGCAACATAAATGAAAAAAATAATTATTTTTAAGAAAAATTATATAAATTGCACATTTGTTTTTTATCTAATTGAAAATAAAAACTTTATATATATGTATATATGCAAAACAAATGTGTTTTATTATAATCATGCACTCAGTTATTAATAAATGAAATTCTTTTTTGCGCTAAAGAAAATGCGACGGCATTCAATAATCGTTTAACACGAACCCAAGTGTTCAATAAAATCGGGCAAAATTGTATGCAATGTGTGACGCCGTCGGCAAGCCATTGCTGTTATACAGAAAATTCAGGTATGTAAGTCAATTATTTTCGAAATTTCAAAAAAAAAAATCTTTTATGCATATAATTAAACATTGTTAGACATTATTATATATTATTTGCAAAAAAAAAGCTTTATGACATACATATACAGATACATGTATACATATCTTCCCCACAATTCCATGTGTGTTGCGCATATTAGGAACGTTTGAACACTTTCCCTATCTGAACAATTGAAATCGACTTTGACATGTGAAATTGTTGCAGGAAGAACTTTGCTTTCAATGTATTATAGCATATACTATAACGGGTCATCCATTTCGAGGTTCCCTACTTTTTTAAACAAGAAAAAGACAGAAAATTCAAATTTAATAGTTTATTATCATTCGAAAGAACATTATTTGTCATTTATTTTTTTGAAGATAATCCCTTTCAAAACTACTACGTCTCAGAACGGTACATCCGTTGAGTCCAATTTCTGATGACTCGTTCGAGCATTTCGACTGGTAACTGGCGAATGACACGCGTGATATTGTTCTCCAAGGCCTGAATCGAAGCGAGATTGTCCGCATAGACTTTAGACTTTACCTATCCCCGCTCGAAAAAGTCTAACGGTGTAATATCACACGATTTTGGTGGCCAATCAACCGGCCCAAAACGTGAAATTATCTGCTCACCGAAGTGTTCTCTCAATAAATCCATTGATTGATGCGATATGTGGGAAGTAGCGCCGTCTTGTTGAAACCAAATGTCGCAGAGATCAGGAGCTTCAATTTCAGGCATTAAATAGTCGGTTATCATGGCGCGATAATTGTCGTCATTGACGGTTACGTTCGCACCGGCATAATTTTGGAAGAAATATGAACCGATGATTCGACCAGACCACAAACCACCCGTGTTTTTTTCTGGATGAATGAACTCTTGAATCTCTTCAGGTTTCTCTTCGTCCCAAATGCGGCAATTTTGCTTGTTTGCATACCCACTGAGACAGAAATGGGCCTCACCGCTGAACGAAATTTGACTCTAAAACGTCGGATCTTCTTGGAACTTTTCAAGAGCCCATATAGAGCAAGGCGATGCCGCTTAGGAAATTCAAGCGGCTTCAGCACTTGCACAAGCTGCATTTTGGACGCTTTCAATTATTAGATCTCGACGTAAAATGCGAAAAGTCGGCGCCGAATCGACTCTCCACGGTCTTTGTGTACACTCTCAGCTACGGCCGCTATATTTTCTTCACTGCGTGCTGGACGTCGACTATTTGGTCGAATATAATCCAATATTGACTGCTGGGTCTCAAGATGGGTGATGGTGTTGCGAATAGTACGCTCAGTGGGCCGATTACATTGACCATAAGCGAAGTTGAAGCGCGCGAAACACATTCTTTACAAAACGTGGGAATTTTCGTAATAAAGTTGAATGTTTTGTAAACGTTGTTCACTCGTAAGCCTTTCCATGATGAAAGGCCAAACAATACTGAACAAAAATAGCATGACAGCTTGACACGACTAAGGCTTGATCTATCAAAAAAAAGGCTATTGGAAAAGTACCTCTACTTGGATTACCCTAAATATGTTAGTGCTGTTTAATCCCTTAAGATGCAAACGATTTTGTTAGTTTCATTTTTCTTCATTGACGGAGGCCCCGCTGCGCGATATCAGTCAACAATAGCGCACCAGCTATTACTTCCCTCATCGTTTGACCATAGGGGACATCAGATAAAGCCAGGATCATTTCAAGCATGTGGAAATCCTCCTCTTCCTCCGCTTGGAAAACTTTTAACGCTTCATACGAACGACAGGACCCAGCAAGCATTTTCTTTGTTAACTAAACTATGCCAAAGTCTTCTTACAGCTCATTGCTCCATCGTCTGCAGTATTCGGCATTGTAATGGGAAAATCGTTCACAAAACCTTTCTCTCGAACACTCCTAACGCCGTTTCATCGGTTGTTGTTATCGTCCATGCCTCCGCGCCATATCACAGGACGTAAATGATGAGCGATTTGTAGAGTTTGGTCTTTGTTCGTCGAGAGAAGACTTTCTCTTTCAATTTGAGTGGATTTCAAGGCTGGCATTATTATTTGTGTTGATTCTGATTAGATGGAATTACCTGTGATTTCAATGTCATGACTGCCTGTGTGCGATACGACATGTTTAAAACCGTATAAGAAGCTCTTCGAGAAATAGGTTTCGAGCAGCCCATTGTGAAGCTTTTGGAGTTTCTCTATCTTCGCTGAAGTGGGCAACACTTATATCACCAGGCATACCGAAAGAGGCACCCTTTGAGGAGATGATTTATCCCCACTGCTGTGATGTCGCACACTAAACACTCTCTACAAAAGTCAAATATCGGGATAATCTTAGATAAAAAATTCAACTTGAGCTGCTAACTCAAAAGCCGGTTCGAGGAAGGCTATAATAACACTCTATGCCTACAAAGCGGCCAATGAATAGAGATGGAGGATATTTGTGTTTATGTTTATGTTTCTAGTTAGATGAAATTATCTACGATTTCAGAGCCATGAATCAGTCTACAGTGATGTGTTAGGTACGACGCGAACGCGCTGACTATTGGATGACGAAAGATATTTCGTCACTACTAGACTCATTCGCCCTGCTTCCTTATTAGTCCTTATAACACTTCGTCGTTCTCTTCCATCGTGATGAATGTTTTGCGCTCCTTTATATGGCCGCTGAAGTATATGTCACAAAGTCCTATTCGCTTCCGTTCGTTTCCGTTTGTGTCATCCACACTTTTTTCAATGGTGCTAAGGCCAGCTTTTAGCTCAGCCTCAGTCGCGGTTAAGGAGTTAAGTTAGTACATATTTATGTAGAGAATTGCTCCTCAGTTGAAAACACACTGCAAAAAGACCATAGTGAACAATTACCAAAGCCGAATATGTCGGAGTGGCTTCTGTAAAGTTCTCCACACGGTTTTGTTATTGCATCTCTTAAAAAAATAATTGAAGTTTGCAGAGAGCTCGACAAGGACACAAAGGTAGGAATCAGGTGTGGTTTTGAAACTGCATATACCCAGTAGCAGTAGTAGTAGCAGCACCCCATTACACCACAAAATATGATTTAACTATAAAAATCTAAAGCATGCGCCGCAATAGCTAAGGACAGGAAGGTCAAGGTTCGAGTCTGGGCTTGATTACCGGTCACTCCCGGGCAGGGAATATCAAGCCGTTCGTTCGCATTTCTGACATAAAATAAAAGCTTCTCATAAAAATCCATCGACTGTTCGGGGGCGGCTTGGAACAAACTGTAAGTCCCTCCAGTTGTTGGTAGAAACATCAAGTCGCACACCACAAATTGGAGGAAGAACTCTCCCGAAAATCGCTTCAGTGGCGATAAAGCGCCAAGTACTTAATACTTTTTGGTATGAAAAAGTTTTTTTTTTATAAAAACTCCTCAACCGTTTTGAAGTGTTTAAAGCTTAAAATGCCTCTATTTGTAGCCAAACAAGAAGACGCGGCTTACAATTTCGAGGAAAACTCATGCGAAGAAGCCAATTGATCATACTCGAAAATAATTTTGTGTCATTATATAAATCCTTAAAGCTTGGCCATCCAAGCAAGCCATCTCATAAAGAGAATCAGGGTACCAAAAACCAAAATCAAGAACTTCCAAGTTTTGGTGAGATGTGTGCTGATTATTTTCTGGATAAAACATGCATTCTATTCCTTTTCAAACAAACAAAGTAACGTCGACAATTAAGCTTTAAATTGCGTCACGAAGTTTGATGTGAACATATATTCAATTAAGTTGATTGAAGTAAAGAAATTTTTGCTTGTGGTCTTAATTACCTGCCAAGTTTCTCAACTCCTGTTTCCATATATCATCAGCTCACCCATCATACTTTAGTCTAGTTCCTAGTTTGTTACAAAAATTTTTATTACCGATAAATTCAACATTAAAACACATTTTAAATGAAAACTCACAATTAATCTTTTTACGATTAAATTGTTTAGGGTTAATCGATCGACAATTTGCTGTTAATTAATTGCTAATTGGCAGCGGAATTCTTGAGTATATTTTAGGTTATTTTTTTACAACTAAAAATTTAATTGCTGAATTCCACTAGATTAGCTAATTGAGTGTCTGTGTGAACAACACCGCTGATTCAATAATTCATACCGCTGCTCAGATTTGCATGCACTCGGTTTGGAAATGAGGCGATCTTCATGATATTCATGCCGAAACGCAGAGAGATGACTTCATTGTGGTTTGAGATTGTGTTTTCTGACGAAAAACCAAACCGTGTTGATCGACACAATTTGTTGGTTTCATACACAAAAAAGAACAAAAAAAATTTTTCATGGATAATTTTGTAAGATCTAATGATTCATAAAAACGTACAGAATGAGTATTCTCAACTGTTTTTTTTTGTTCTCATAACATTCGTATGTGATGCAATTCCTTAGGTAACCCACGTACATACATTTATTAAGCGATTAATTTTAATTAGAGAAGGTACATACACACATACATACACACATATGTGAATACGCAATAGATAAATACACAGGCGATGACATTAAGTGCCCATAATAAGCAAATTTTCGCCAAATGCAACACTGGGTCGCTGTTGTCAATGGATATATTTCGAGTGCACGCATTTTTGCAACCGCAAAATGGGCAAAAAAGCAAACGACCGATCAGCTACATACATATATACATACAAATGTGTGTACATATATATATATATATATATATATATATATGCATGTAATGCAAGGCGAGATATAATTCTACGACGCAATGCAGACGACGGAAAAAAGCAAAAAAAAAAATTCTGAAAAAAAATAACAACAAATATGTAAATAAACTAAAAGTGCAGCAACAACTGTAAGGAGAACGGCAACAACAACAATAGCTACAAATAATGACGACAACAAAAACAACGACAAATGCATGAAAAGAACAAAGGGAAAAACGACAAAATTGATAGCAATAAATGCAATAAGTAACAACAACAACAACAACAACAACAACAACAACAACAACAACAACAACAACAACAACAACAACAACAGTAACAACACAACAACAAGAAATGGTGTGCATACACATATATGCGTACTTGGTATATGTATGTACATATGTATATATGCAACGGCATGAAACTGCAAAAAGTGCAACAACAAAAACAACACGCAAGCAAAAATTCAACGAACTACAACTGCCGAGCGAGGGCAGTGGGAACGAAAATAATTAAACTAAAAGTGCAAAAACAACAACGTCTATTATAACAACAACAACAACAACAGCAACAACATTGCCATTAACTGCGCAATGGCGATATGTACATATGTGAGTATATCAGCAGCAGCAACATAAATATTTATTCGAAGAAAAAAACACAAATAAAAAATAAGAGAAAAAAATTGAAAGAAAAGCAAACAACAACAACACTTATGCAGCTCAAGCTGTAACCTTTTTTAGCGAGCACAAAACATCGAGCGACGAGCAACGAGTGCGCGACAGCCGAACGAGCGAGTGAGCGAATTTGCTAGTAAATATATACATATGTTTGTACGAGTATTTTCGCCATGATGGCGTCCGGGGGCCGAAGTGCAAGCGCAACTCTTTGACTATGTGCGTGTGTGTGTGTGTAAAGCGATGCACCACTGTGCACATCAAGGGCAATCGACGAAAGGGTAGATAGAACAGCAGCGCCATGAATGTGTACACACACACACACGCCAGCACATAGCGATAGAGACACACGCGATTGGCCAAAACTGTTGAGGGCGGCATAAGAGGGGCGGGCGGTTGTTTAAATAATAATAATAGTAAAACGTTGAGTTGCAAGTTGCGCACTCAACATTCGTACAGAGAGCAAGAAACGAGCGAGCGTACTAATGAAAACATGAAAAAAAACAGCAAAAACAAGAAAAAAAGCTGCGCGAGTAACGAACAAATGCAGTAGAAGAGCCAGCACTACGCTAGACAAATGCGCGCTGTGTGTAGAGACAAGTGAGAGCGGCGGCGGCGAGTAGTTTGCCGAAATGCTGGCATAGCGTTGACTGAATGCTAGACGAGGCGAGGTAGTGCAAGCGCGCGGCGTCCTGTTGGGGGTTCGGTAGGCGGACGCTGTTTCAATGCTGCAATCACTTGCCTTGACTCGACTCGACTCGAGAAGCTCACATACGGTGACTCTATTGCTATTTTCGAATGCGAAAGCGTGCGTGGAGCGGTGCAATGCACCCACAAAGTGGTGGTGGTGGTGGTGTTGGTGGTGTGTGTGAATAAGAACGAACGAGTGTATTTTTGTTTGTGTACGAGTGTATGTGTGTGTGTGTAATTGCACTTGGTACACCGTTGCATTTGCTTGGATTTCATTTCCATTCTCCGCATATTTTTTGCGTTTTATTGTTGTTGTTGCTTCATCAATTCTTTATGAGAGGCGCAGCATTGCACTAGCATTGAAGGAAATACACACATATGCAGAAAATAGTATGTAGTTATGTAACAATATCGATATGATAGCAAGTCGAAAGTGTCTATATTTATATACATATATACTCATATACTCATATATCAACTGAATTCGCATTGGAAGGTAAGAAAAGAATTCAAATTTCATTGAAACGCTTGACAGACAGCCTTTCTCTCTGTACTCAAAGACCGCCTAGATCAACACAACTCGTTCAATCTAGCTACCAACTGCTAAGCTCGTACATACATACATAAATACATACATACATACGTATATACAGATGCTACCTTTCCAACAAAAGCCCAAGTCCATATATCCGTTCATCTAGTGCACTAGTCTATTTGTCTGTCCGTCCGCCGTCCGACCGTCAATCCGTTTGCTTTCTCATACGCTACTCAGTTTGTCTACTTATACTCATCAATTGTTTGTTGTTATAGTTGTTGTTTTTTATGGCACTCTACCCTTTCGCTCCATCTCTGCAGCAATTCGTCATTTCTGGCTTTGAATAGTTAGTTACATTGCTCGAAACTTACTCGGTCTCGAGCGACAACGACTCGTCGTGGTTTCCTCTGTGTGAATATGCACCACAGTTGTTGTTGTTGTTGTTGTTGTTGTTGTGGTTGTAGTGCTGCTTGCAATTACTCGTCACAGTGGTTCGCGATTGTCTTTTCTTCTTTTAATAATTTTTTGTTGGATAGGGGGGGGTTGCGGATTGAAGAAAGTGTCTTTGCTTTTAAGCACGGAAGAGAAGAAAGCGGACTTATTGCTTGGCGACCTACCTGTGAATCTATAGAAGTACGAGACCTTGAAGCTCGCTGCTATTTACATACCTGATTTTAGTTTCAAGTACTAATTTCGAGGTCAACGTATAATATCACGAGACAACGCCCGCTTGATCCATACGAAACATTTTAGAATCGCCGTTAAACATGAGCTGTCCGAGAGAAGGGTGCTTTCGAAAATCCCGCTTTCGTTTGAATATCTAAGAACTTAGTAATTTTTATTATCTCGTCGTAGAACTGACAATGCTCGACCGAACTTTATGAAGCATTTTGATATACTTGAGCAGAAGCTGTTCGAAGAGGCTTCTCTCAAAAGCGCATTTTCGTCTGATGGTCTGAAAACTTGGTAATTTTTACTATCTTAGACTCAAGATTGACCTTGTGCTAGGATTTTTTCATAGATATTTTATGGTTAGGGCTCGGCGGATGGAAAGTAAACGCTGAAAGTCCACTGATGCTGAAAGACCAGCACAAATGAGCCCTCCTATAAAAATAAAATTGTTTGTTAGACCTTAGCTCTAGGTTGGAAATAGTTTTTAAAAATTTGAAACTAAAGATATTGGAAAATTTGTTTATAATCTATTGCAATCACTTCCCAACAAACCTACCCACTGTGCACACTCAAGCAATTTTCGCTCAACTCTACCGCTGCCATCACTGCTGCAATGTTGCTGTTCGAAGTCAAAAAGCCGCCATCACCGTCCCGGACACCGGCACAGGCGCTGTCATTGGGTCTCTGGTGAGTTTATGTAGCTGACAAAACCTGGAGGCGAAAAATTTCTCTACCCTTTTTCAGTATGGAGCGCGACTTTGAAACGTTTGCAACGTTCACAGACCGAACGAGTTGCGAGACTGTGCGCATATATATTGCATTGTATATATAATGCGCTGCAGCAGCTGCTCGATAAAATAACTCACCAAACGTTTGGTTGACTGACTGACAAACCGACAAACCGACAGACTAACTGACTAAATTGCTATTGTGCACGAAGAGACTGAGGGCGGCGAAGCGTTCCTTTCTTGATTAAATATCGTACTTTGTGCAAAATTCTCTCGCCACTCGTAAAGCATATGAGTGAAAATTATGAGAAAAAAAGAAATGTGTGATAAAAAATCTTTCAATAATATAAAAACATAATTAAAATTGTGTGCGAAAGAAAGTGTGAAAATTAAAAACTGGAGGATTAGTGTGAATTGTGGCATAAATAAATAAAATAAAATAAAATAAAATAAAATAAAATAAAATAATATAAAATGAAATACAAAATAAAATAAAAATAAAATAAAAAAATTAAAACAAAATAAAATAAAAAAATAAAATAAAATGAATTAAAATGAAATAAAATAAAAAGAAATGAAATAAATTAAATAAAATTAATAAAATAAATAAAATAAAATAATTTAAAAGGAAATAAAATAAAATAAATTAAAATAAAATAAAATAAAAAGAAATGAAATGAAATAAAAAAATAAAATAACAAAATTAAAATAAAATAAAAATAAAATAAAAAAATAAAATAAAATAAAATAAAATAAAATGAAAAAAAAAATTTATGGAAAAAATCAAAATAAAATTTATAGATTAAATAAAATGAAACAAAATAAAATAAATTGCAATTAAATACATTAAATTAAAATACTTCAAACTAAAATAAAATAAAATTAACTAAAATAAATTCAAATAAAATAAATTGAAGTAAAAGAGAACATAAAAAATAAAATAAAAAATAAATAATATTTATACAAATTAAAATAAATAAAAGAAAATATATAAATACAGAAAGATAAAATTAAAAAATCATAGCATATTATACGCATGAATTTATTTTTTTTTTTTGTGTGTGAAAAATAGCCAAAAAATTTAGAAATTTCTCTTCTATGTGCCAAAGTGGCAAAATATATAATTATATAGACACGCACACACTCCCCCTCACTAGCTCTTGTAGGCACCGTTGTGGTAGATAATTGCTTTAAAATTTTCTCCATACCTACATATGTTCGTACATATGTACATATGTAATTTCAACTCCAAAACCGTATCGGAAGAAGTGAAAGAATTTTTTCGTTGACCTACGACAAAGGAAATGAAGTCAGTTGCAAGCCAAAGCCATGCATACACACACACAAATATGTGTCTGTATGTCTGCATATTGAAAGCACACCAATACATACATAAGTACAAAGAGGCACACCAATACCATGATGAAAGGGTTATGTACCAACACATACAGTGATATACATTTATACATACATACATCCATATACAAGTATATAGATGCACAATAGCCTGACAGCGTAAACGTAAATGTTGCACTTGCCACTTACAACAACAAGAAATTCTACAAAACAACAAAAGCAACAACAAAATAGGTGCACGTACATGTAAATAAGTCCCTATGTACGTATGCATATGCGGGCAGTATAAACAAAAATAGAAACAAAAAAAATCGCGTATACACACCGTAGCGACGGCTGTCAACGCGCATGAACACTGTGGCCAAAACTGTAGGCCGTAGGTTGGTGGTCTGCTGGTGGAATGTTTTCTACTTTGTTTGTTGCTATTGTAGTTGATTGTTTGTTGATATTGTTGCATATATTTGCTAATTTGTATTTGTTTCAAATTCTTTTTGTTGAATAAAATTGCTAAAATTTCTTTTAATTTCTATAAAATAGTTTGAAAATATTGGAAATGTATGGGAAGAGATGAAAAAATTTTTTTATTTTGAATTTTTCATTCAATGTTCGATGAACTTATAATTCCATGTTAGATAAAAATTAGAAAATTTATTTCAAAAAATTATAAAACTATTTATACTAATATTAATAAATATTTATAAAAATAATTTAATTTTTGCTTTCAAAAATTGGTTTTAACCTATTTTTTAACCTTTAAAAATTCGCGAAATCCATTAGACCATCGAAAATTAAATAGATAATGGAAAATGAAATAATTCTTCAAAATGGAAATTACGAAAATTTTGAACGATCTAGCTTTTAGAAAACAATGTCACCTTATTTGGAGAAAATTTTGATTTATGTAGAAGCATCGAATTGATTCAATCAAAACTTTCCTGAGCCCAATACCCCTCTGCAGCCGATTCGCTGTACTTATCGTCCATTGGCCTTACAAGTAAAACTTCTAATTTAGTATTGCAGCTGATTCGATGAACATAACCTAACCGAATTTGAGATGAACCTTGAGCTAGGAAATTTTTGAAAAATCAAAATCGTAGGAGAAATTGAAGTTTATCAATTGGTATACACAAAAACTACATATTAGGGTGAGTCAAAAACTATCCTTCGTGTACAAAACATATTAGAGAAGTGGGAATTTTGGATTTTCTGTATAAAAATATAAAAAAGAATACATTTTAGACGATCTTTGGAATATATAAAATAGGAACATACAGAAAATAGTATTTGAAGCCTGAAATGAATTAATATACAAACCTTCGAGTGCATATTCCAAATAACTGTGTATCATATAACTTAGAAAGCATCTCGTTGAGACATTGTGAACTGAAGAGAGTGCCGGAATTAGACAAAATTATACCTAATACTGCTGAAATCTTAATGTAATTAAATTTCCAGACTTAGGAAAATACATAATTTTTTATTTTTATTATAATCGTATTTATTTTTAGTATCTCTCATATGTACGAACACATTGTCTGCCTTAATCATTTATGCAAAGACATCGGCATTTCGGCGCTCATTTCATATATCTTACTACCATTCCACAAGTCTTAAATGACAATATATTACTTAAGCCTTTCTATAACCACATCAAATGTACTATTATTGTCTTACAGAAAAATACTCCTCACACTATGTGCTTCTCCTTATACCTGACTTCATTTGCAATGACCATAAAATCAGAAATTCTTCATGGTAAGAGTTGTAACTCACAGCAAAGACAGGAAGTTATAAATATAAATTCGTTATAGATTTTATGTGAGAGTAAATATAAAAAGGTAATTGTGGTTCACTGAAAGATCGTGCGAAATTAACATAAAGACAATTTTCTCACAACTTCAGTATAACTAAAATGTGTTAAGCTTTGGCTAGAACCGCATTTTACGTTGCAAGAATAAAGAAAGTAATTCAGTAGAAATAGAAAGAAGAAGAAAAAAGCAGACATTGTAATAAATATATTTTATTGTTGGGAAATAAACTGTAATAACCAGAACCCATTAAAAAGGAATAAAGACGCTGAACAAGTGCTTTTTATGAAATACTTTTGACGTCAGAAAATATTTGAGAAACAGACATAGAGTACACTAGTGGAAAAGCGGAATATTAAAATCTCTTTAATAAAAAATTACATAATAAAATTAAATTTAAAAACAAAAAATAAAAAAAATAAAAATAAAATAAAATAAAAAAATAAAAAACAAATAAAATAAAAAATAAAATAATAAACAATAAAATAAAATGAAATAAAAAATTAAATTAAATAAAAAATATATAAAATAAAACAAAGCAAAACAAATTAAATTAAAAAAAAAAGTATAAAAAAAATAAAAAAAAATAAAAAAATAAAATAAAAAATAAAAAAATAAAAATATAAAAAAATAAAATAAAATAAAAAGAAATAAAATAAAATAAAATAAAATAAAATAGAACAAAATAAAAAAAATAAAAAGAAATAAAATGAAATAAAAGAAAATAAAATAAAAGAAAATAAAATAAAATAAAATAAAATAAAATAAAATAAAATAAAATAAAATAAAATAAAATAAAATAAAATAAAATAAAATAAAATACAATAAAATAGAATAGAATAAAATGAAAAAAATAAAATAAAATAGAATAACATAAAACGAAACGAATTAAATGAAATACAATAAAATAAAATAAAATGAAAAAAAAAATAAAATAAAAAAAAAATTAAATAAATTAAAATAAAATAAAATAAAATACAGTAAAATACAATAAAACAGAATAGAATAAAATGAAAAAAAAAACTAAAATAAAATAGAATAAAATAAAATGAAATGAATTAAATGAAATAAAATAAAATAAAACAAAATGAAATAAAATAAAATAAAATAAAATGAAATAAAAAATAAAATAAAATAGAATAAAATAAAATGAAATGAATTAAAAAAATAAAATAAAATAAAATAAAATGAAATGAAATAAAATAAAATAAAATAAAATAAAATAAAATAAAATAAAATGGAATAGAATAAAATGAAAAAAAAAATAAAATAAAATAATATAAAAGTAAATAAAATAAAATAAAATAGATTGGAATAAAATGAAAAAATAAAATAAAATAGAATAAAATAAAATGAAATGAATTAAATGAAATAAAAGAAGATAAAATAAAATGAAAAAAAAAATAAATAAAATGAAAAAAAAAGAAATAAAAAAAATTAAAAAAAAAATTAAATTAAATGAAACAAAATAATATAAAAATGAACAAAATATATATACATAAAACTAAAGGAAATGAATATAATTTAATGCCCACAAATAATACTTAAGTACAATAATAAAAAATTCTTTGTTTGCCAACAAAACTGAAATGGTTTTGAAGAAATCAAAGCAATCATAAGAAAACTACTACGCAATTACGATAAAATAATTAAGGTTTATGTGTATTAAGTATTTGATTCATCAGTACAAAAAGGAAAAGAAAAAAACAACAAACAAGTATACATGCATATGATACATAAATATTCAACAAAAAGCTGACGCTACCAACAAAAATTGCAACAAAACTATGCACATGCGCATTGCTGCAGTTAAAAACGGGAAATGCCAAACTAAGTGTTGATTTCAGAATGTATTTGGTGAAAATTAATGTGCTAGTAACCCCAACCATCCGTAAAAGCGTTAAAGAAAAAGAAAAATTCACCAAAAATGACTCGAACTCATGTCAAATAGTGTACCAGCATATAGTCGAACAACGAACTGTGCGGTAAAATTGCAACAACAACAAAAAATACAACAACAAACACAGTTGAAAACAATAAGATACAACGAGAACCCCCATACAACCCCCAATCACATTAAGATTGCAACGAATTTTTGACAACAAGGAAGTAAACGAAATACAACGCTCTCTACCCCATTCGTGTCGACAACAAAAACTTTTGTGGCAAATGGACGCTCGTTTCGTTAGCCTTTCGTTTCGTTGAACTATTCGTTGTTAGTTGTTAGTTTTAACGACTGGGAAATTTCATGGCTTCGTTAGTACTTTTCTCGATTCGTGCAAACTTTAGAGATGACTCGTACAATGGCCGAGGAAAGGCCTTGTACTCGGTAGTAAGTGCAAACACAGTGCGGACTGTGTATACATTTTCAAATGCGAAAAAGGATGGCCTCAAAGGATAATAGTTCAAGTGCAAAGAGGATGCCGTCAACGTTGGCCAATGTATGTATATACATCTGAGTATATGTATATGTATGCATGTGCGTTATGGAAATGCATAAAGGGGTGCTTGGCCGTTGGCAGTGCAAGAAAGAGTTCACAAGTACATTTATCAAGACAGTATACACACTGAACTGCATTTTCATGTTCCAATGGCGAGGAAGTTCAACTAAAAATATGTTCATAGTGCTGAGAAAGAGGAGAGAACTAAAACGAAATACTAATTAAATAATATCAACATAAGAAAGCAGGAAAAAAAAACGAAACCAACACAATGAGGACATATTGAGGTAGGTAAGCATTTGTGGTGGAAATGAAATACTAGTAAAGGAATAAGAAATAAGAAATAAGAAATATATATTTAAGCTTTGACTAAAGGATTAATAATATAATTTAATTTTTTATTTTTTTACAATAGATTCCTTATTTAATTTAATAGTAATTTAATTTAATATTATTTCATGTTGATTTATTTTACTATTATTTATTTTGTCCAATTTTATTTTTATTTCACTCATTTTGATGTATTTGTTTTAGTTTATTATGTTTTTTCTAATCATTTTCATTAAGGGATATAAATAAATTTTTTAAATACATACGTATTTACATATACCATTTCAATGTCACCAGTAAGTCAGTCACCAATACATATATACGTTATAAGGACGTTTATAAAAATCCTTTGTCACTCGCCTGCTTAGGGCAAACGCCAGCGCTTACGCTGCGGGACACCAACACCAGCAACACCAAATAGACAGCATGTAAAGACTCCTGCTGTGACAAATGTCATGAGTGTTGCCATATTTACTCTTTTAACATTTTTATTATATTACATATATGCGTATGTACATACATATAAAAATGATTTGAAATCAGCTAGTTTAAGGAAATTTACTATGAAGAATCTTTTAATACTTTTGGTATTTTATGCTTCGGAAAATTACTACTACTCATATCTTTATAGTAATGAGAGAACCCTTATTACCTTAAAAAAAAAAACAACAACATGTTTAGTCAAATATTTAACATAAAAGTTCGACAATGCGTATGAGTAATATTTTTTAAATTCGTAAACTGTGAAAAAAATATTTATATTTATAATTTGATTTCATATTTTTTTCTTATATTTATTTATTTTATTATTTTAATTTATTTTAACCTTTTTTCCGAAAAGTTTTATTTATTTTATTTAGCTTTATTTTGTATTATTTCATTTGATTAAATTTAGTTTTAATTTAATTTAAAAAAATTTAAATATTATTTTCTTTTAATATAATTTATTTATTTTTATTTCATTTACTTTTATTTTTTATTATTATTTTTATTAATTTAAAATTTTTTTTTACTCATTAATTTTTTTTTTACTTTCGTTCATTTTAAACAATATTATGTTGTTTCTTAGTTTAATTTACATTTCTACTATTTTTTTGTTATTTTTCTTATAGTTTTATTTTTTAATTTCTTTGAATTATTTATTTTTTCTTATAATTCTTTAATTTTATTTTTTTTAAATTTATTTTTTTAATATTTTTAATTTTTTATTTTATGTGTTCTTATTACATTTCAATTTTATTTCACTTTATTCAACTTACTTTTTTGTTTTATTAAATTTTTTTTATTATTTTTTTATCTTTTTCTTTAATAATTTTAATACATTTTTCTTTATTTACGTTTTTTATCAATTTATTTAATTTTATTATTAATTTTATGTTATTAGTTTTATTACTTTTTATTTTTATTTAATTGTTTTTAATTTTACTTTATGTTTCTTTATATTATTTATTATTATTTTTTTGTATTTAAAATTTATTTTTTAATATTTATATTTTGTTTAATATTTAGTTTAATAAAATTTTATTTTGTTTTCTTTATTATATTTTGTTTATCTAAATTAATTTATTTTATCTCCTTTTTATGTGCAATTTATTTTATTTATTTATTTAATTTAATTATTTTGATTTAATCTAATTCCATTATGCGGTTATAAGTAAAATGAGCTTTATTCAAAACTCGTATTTGATTAAAAATTTTCGAATTGAATGTCTTGTTATACAACAAAGAAAAATTGATAAAAGTGACAGCTGTTGCGGAGATCAACACATCTCCTCATCAGACTTCTTTTGCCATGAATCGAACCAACGGATTCTGGCATCACAGGCGAGTGCTCTAACAACTGAGCGAACGCCTGCCATGTAATCTGTTGTTGTATTATTCAATTTTTTACTAACCAACAACTATTAATTGCGCTAATATTTAGCCGCTATTTTTACTTAATGTTGGATTAGCGAGTATTTTTGCAATCCTGCATACATTCAGGCATTAAATATCTGAGAAAATGTATATAAGTAGGATTACTTGTCGGGCTCGGCTTATGTATATGAATTATTTAGTTTTAATCTTTTATATACTTATTTATATTTTTAATGTAATTTTATATTATTTTTTCTTATTATTTATTTTTTATTTTTATTTATTATTTTAATTTAATTTTAATTTTTTATTTTCCGACATTTTTTGCTTTTACATTTAGCTTTATTTTGTGTTATTTATTTTTAATATAAGCCGATAGCTTGTGCTAATAATATTGTTTGGTAATTTTAATTATAATTAACAATAAAATATTATAATAATATTTTTAATATAGCTTATTTGATTTAATTCAATATTATTTATTTATTTTTTATTTTTATTTTTTTATATTTTGAATTTATTTCATTTTATTTTCTTTAATATTTTTATATTTTCTTATTTAATTTTTTTTAAATTTTATTTTATTTCGTTCTACTTAAGTTCATTTTAGTATAATTTATTTTTTTAGTTCTTATTTTTACTTTGATTTTATTTTATTTTGTTTTTGTATCTTTTATTTTTTTATTTTGCTTTATATTATTTAATTCTTTGAATATATTTTAATTTTATTTCTTTATTAATTTTAGTTTTTAAATTAGGTTTAACTGTTTTTTTTTTGGTTTTTTAATTTTAATTTTTATTTTTTTAACTAATTTTATTTCAATTTATTCATTTTATTTTATTAAATTTTATTTATAAATTTTGGTTTTTTGTTTATTATATCTTTTTATTTATTGTAATATTATTTTAGTTAATTTGTATTTATTTATTTGATATTAGTAGTTTTATTTTATGTTACATTTATTTATTTTATTTTGTTTTGTTTAATTTAATTAAATTTTTTTTTTTTGCAGATTAATTTTCTTTATTTCGTTTAATTAATTTAATTTTGTTTTCCGTTTACTTATTTATAATTAAATTTTCTTTAATATAATTTAATTTAATTTAATTTTTATTTTATTTTATTTTATTTTATTTTGTTTTGTTATGTTATTAGATAAATAAATTTTTTATTTTATTTTTATTTTTTTACTTAATTTAGTTGTTTTAATTTAATCTGAGTTAATTATATTATATTCATTTAACTCAATTTAACTAACTTTATACTATATTATATTTGTAATATATTATGTTTAATTTTATATTACTTGATATTATTTAATTTAATTTAATTTAATTCTCTTTTATTTTATTTCATTATTTTATTTAATTTAACTTTATTTTTTTTTTTTTTTCTTATTTTGTAAGTTATTTCAATTAACTTTTTATATTATTTAGTTTTTAAATTTTATCGTAGTGTTTTTTAGTATGTATTTCATTTAATTATATTATTTTTTATATATTTTTTTCGTTTTATTTTTATTTGAAATTATTTGATTTTAATTTATTTCTTTTCTTTAATTTTTTTTATATTATTAATAATAAATTTAATTGAAATTAATATTTTTTATTATGTTACCACAATTTTCCATTACAACAAATCGGCCATCGCAAATTGATGCTGCAGATTCGTATCATTACCGCACGTAGCACATAGTTACAGTACAGTCACTACCAATGCTTTCGAGCTAACCACAAATACATATAAAACTGTGTATAAACTACTTGTGGATTGTTAGGATCGTTAGAAAGATTTAAACGAAAATTCATTATTACATAGATTATGGCACACTACATATAAACACACTACATACATATGCACCTAATAATCGCTCTTCTGTGGTTAACAATGGGCCAACGCTTGTTGCCAATTTCTACAGAATCCGCATAATATTGGTATATGTATCCATATGCATGTATGTATTTGTGTGTATATTTATCTAAACGCATGCATCTTTCTGCTATGTATGTACATATGTAAGTATGTACGAAAGTTTGTCTGTAATAAACTGGTTACTAACTAATACCATTGATGACGTTGCCATGGTTTCGAAAGTATTCCGCAAAGCACTTTTAGCACTAAATTGCCAATTTCATATTAGTACATACCTATGTATACATGTAGGTATATTGCGCGTTCGGCAGGATATCTAGTTCTAGTAAAATAGCAGCATTTGAGCGAGGAATGCAGAGTTTGGTAGAAATGCAAATTTGTTTTCGGATGTGCACACTAACGCGCATATGTATGTGTTTAGTGATAGCGTAGCTGAGAATTTCAAATTTCCAATAATCATAGGTAATAGTAATTATTTCTACGAAGAACATGATAATGCTGATACTGGCATATGCTGATAAAACGCTCTTGGCCACACAAAACAATGAGTAGAAATGCGTAAATATTTGAAGCATTTTGTAGCAATTATATATATATATATATATTTTTTTTTTTTTTGCTTCCGAATGGATTGAAGGTTATACTTATTTTTGGGTGCAATCTCTTCATTATAACCTCACATGGGTAGCATAGTGTAGTTAATTTTTATATTTAATAACATTTTTTATTTACACTTTTATTTTTAGGTATTTTGCAATATTTATTTAATTTATATTTATTCCTTTTCATTTACTTATATTTTTATCTTTATTCTAATTTTCATTTTTTATTTTAATATATTTTTTTCTTTTGTAATTCTTTTTTTTTTTTGCCTTAATTTTTATTTTTTTATTTTTAGTTTTTTGATATATTCTATTTGCATTTAGTTTCTGATTTTTATTTTTATTTTTATTTATCTAAATTTGTAATTTTTATGTTTTTTTTTTGTTTTACATATTTTTTAATATAATTACAATTAATTAAATTAATTTATTTAATTTTTGTTTTTATCTTCATTTTTTTATCTTGGTTTCTTTTTAAATTTAAATTTAAATTTAAATTTTTATTTCTATTTATTTTAATTAATTTTTTTTACCTTAATTTGTTTTTATAAATTTTTATATGAATTTTATACAAATTTTTTTCCCAATTCATTCTTATTTATATCTTTATTTTTGTGACTATATTCACATTAATTGTAATTGTAATTTTTATTTCTAATTTTACTTTTACTTTAATCTTTATTTTAAATTTAATTTATATCTGAATTTTTTGTTTGTTTTAATTTTAGTTTTATATATTTACTTTCTATTCTAATATATTTTTTATTTTATGTCATTAATTTCCATTTTTAGTTCTAGTTTCTTTCTAAATTTTACTTTTAGTTTCTTAACTTAATTTATTTTTATAAATGAAAAATAAATTTTTTCTTTATATATATATAATGCGTACTACAAAAATGCTATCGAAATGTTCGAGGTTCATTATAATCAGTGTATCACCCTTGAAGCGAACTATATTGATTAAAAAAATTTAAATTTTGCCACAAAAAAAATGTGTTTTACTATGGTAGGCCGAGGACTTTTTAATTAATTTAGTTGAAGATTTCTTTGGATTATGCATTTTTATTTATTAATAAAAGTTAAATAATAAAATGTTTTTTTTTTTTTTGGAAATTTTTAAATTTTCTCCTTAAATTGAACAGTTACAAAAAATATGGACACTAAATATTTTTTTGTAACTGTTCAATTTGTTTTTAATTTCTGCACACAATAGCAGTGCTGTATGCTCAAACTCCACGTCATCGCTGTTAAAAATTTTTATTAGCGCAATAACATTTTCTATTTTATTTATGTATTTCTCATTTCACAAATGATTGTTGTGCGGCAGCAAAACAAATCCACTGGAATGCACCATAAATTTTATTACCAAAAATGCACTTACAATAGAAATTATATTAAAAAAAAAAAAAATAATATGTGTATGTAATAAAAATAGAAAAATTTGAAGCTCTAACTAAACCACTACATGATGGGAACAAATATTTCATATCTACATTTTCATGAAAACAATTTCACCTGAAGTTGGCAAAGCGCTACAATTAGTTGTGGAAATAAAGTTTGGTAATAAAAATTTTATGGTTCTTTTTTCAGATTTGTCGAAAGTAATAGTAAAAGCACATTGCATGCAACAAAAAAAATTATAATAGTAAAATAAATAAAAGAAATTAAAAAATATAAAACGAAATATGAAAAAAAAATTATTTAAAAAAATTTTTACCTAAAATTAAAAAAATTTAAAAAATTTAAATAATAAATATATAAAATATAATCAAAAATAATCATTCATAAAAAAATAAAATTAAAATAAAAAATGTTTAAAAATAATTAAAAAATTAAAAAAGTAGTAAAAATAAAATAAAATTTTTAAAAAATTAAGAAAGAACAGAAAATATAAAAACAGAAAAAAATAAAAAATAAAAAATATAGTGAAGAAGTAAAGAAAAAAAAGAGAAAAAAATAGGTTGAAAAAAAAAAAAAAATTAAAATAAAATATTAAAAAATAAAGAAATTAAAAATATTAAAAAAAATATAATTAAATTTCATAAATTAGATTAAAAATACTAAAACCTTAATTACCAAAAATATATATAACAAATTTAAAAATTGAATATATAAAAAATTAACAGAAAGGTATTAATAAAAAATAAAATAAAATAAAAAAAAAGATAAAAGATTAAAAAAATAAAAAAATAGTAAAAAAAAAAAAAAACAATACAAAAATAAAAAACAAAGAGAAAAATTGAAAAACAGAAAAAATTTCCAAAAAAAAAAAAAATTTAAAAAACTGAAGAAAAAAATAGAAAGAAACGAAAAATAATTCAATTAAAAAAATTAAAAAAAAATCAGAACCTTAAACTTAAAACCTAAAATAACAAAATTATATATTACAAATTTTAAATCTAAATATATAAAACAATAAAAAGGTAATAATAAAAAATTAAAAAATAGAAAAAAATAAAAAAATAGAAAAATTAAAAAAAATATATATAAAAAAATAAAAATTACAAAGAAAAAAAATTGTAAAAAAAATATTAAAAAATAGAATCACATAAAAAGGATTTAAAAATTAAATAATATCGTAAACTATAAGGAAACAAAAAATTATTAATTAAAAAAAATATAATGAAAATTTTATATAACAAAAATATATATTACAAATTTAAAATTTAAATATATAAAAAAATAAAAAAAATAAAAAAAATAAAAAAAAAAAAATAAAAAAATTAAAAAAAAATTAAAAAAAAATTAAAAATGACGAAAAATAAAAAATAGTAAAAAAATATAAGAAATGGAAATAAAAATTTAAACAAAATATATAAAAAAATAGAAAAAAAATATACAAAAAAGATTAAAAATTATTATTATACAAAAAATATTAAAATATAAAAAAATGGAAATAAAAATAAATAAAAAATAAAAAGAGGAAAAATAAAAATAAAAATATTAAAAATTTTAAAAATATTAGCAAAAGAAAATTCAAAATTTTTGAACACTTTATTTCTCATATTTCCACTATTTATAAGTAGTTAAAACTTCGCGCAAGATATTTTTGTTTTTCAACTACTCACGCTACCAAGGTAGAGTTCATGGGAATTTTCTAAAGCCAAAGCGTTATTTAATACATATAATGTAACACTTATATGCATATATATGTGCATTACTATAAGCCAACGAAGAGTTTACAGCCAATATGATTGAACCATACCAATTCTAACATTGGCTGCTTTACACTGTCAGCAGCGTGCCACGTAAGCGATCTTTTCAAATTTTAACGGCTTTCTTTATTTCGCCAAAGTGCACTTGCAGTACGTTACATACATATATATTTATACTTATATGCATAAAATTCAAGCGCTACAACCACGGCTTATAATGGCTAATAGTCGCTTAGATAGCGAAATGCTATGCTTTTTCTTGCATATATGTACATGTGAACATATGTATGTATGTGTTATCTAAAACCAGTTAGATCTAAAACTTCTTCAATTACGAAAGCATACCAATACATATACATATGTATATATATATATTATATATATATATTTTTTTTTACCAATTTTCCATACCATCTCATTGCAATGGCATCATTTCTCCTCAGGCTCCAACTCAAACGCTGTTGCTATGCCAGATATTCGCCAGCGAAAGAAAGTATGTGCATATGTATGTATGTACATGTAGTTGTCGTAAAAGCACGTTTTTGCTTTGCCAAATGTTTTGCTTTGCTTACTTTTTAAATTTGCGCTTCGTTGCACTAACGTACACGCTCGATCGTCTATATACTGCCGTACACTGTAGATATGTATGTACATATGTATGTATGTATGTATGTATGTATGTGTGTGTGTGTATGTGTGTATGTGCTCTTCTATTTTCTATTCCCTATTTTTTGCAGTCACTCTCTGGCAGTGGAGATCGTCTCTTAGTTGCACGATCGTTGGCGCTGACGTTGCGAATATTTTCAATGCATTTATATGTATGTGTGGATTTGTGTGTGTATGTATTTCTTGTTTGAAGTGACTTTTTGAGCGTTTCGTAGTCAACTATTGTATTTATAAAAATAAACAAGTGCAATTGATAAATAGATTGTATAAAGAAATGAAAAAAATAAGTTTTGGAGTGTGCTGAAAGGCGCTTTTGAGAAGAAGAAGAAGAAGATGAAGGAGAAGAAGAAGACGAAGGCGAAGACGAAATAGAAGAAGAAATATAAGAAAAAGAAAAAGAAAAAGAAAAAGAAGAAGAAGAAAAAAGAAATTAAAAAATAGAAGAAAATAAAGGAAATGGAGAATATGAAGATACAGCTCAAGGTGTGGAAGAAGAACAAGGAAAAGAAATTAAAAGGAGAAGAAATAGAAGAACAAAAGAGGGTAGCAGTAAAACGAGACTATAATGGCAAAAAAACAAAAGGAAGAAGAAGAAGAAGAAGAAGAAAACGACTAAACTCCTAAGCAGTTTTCAGCGCATGAGCAAATCAAGTTCAAATACAAAAACAACATCGATCATGAAATACAATTGAGTGCAAATTTCGTCGTCTTCTTCTTCTTCTCTCTGCTCACTGGTAGTGCAAGGCTTCAGTGCGGCTCAATTTATAAGCAAGATCTGAGCCATCTTTATGTATCGTATATACTCGTACATATGTATCTAAAGATCATAAAATCTTGTCTTTCTTGTCCCTCTCTGTGGTAGCAATTTTCTACTCTGTACCACAGCTTTTTGTGTTGCCCAAATGCCTTTTTCTAGTTAACCCTGCCAGTTTCCCTCTTCTATTATTATAATTTTTTTTAGTTTTCTTCAATATCCTTTCCTTCAGTCGTTTTGTTTCTCTGCATTACATTACACTGAGTCATGCTAAGTTTCTAGGGCGAAGTGTATACACTTTTAGTATATATATATGTATGTATATATGTATAAGTATTTGCAAATGCATAGAAAAGCACGAATAACAAATGAGCGCATACAGAAAGTAGTAAATAATTGAATTTAATTGAAAACAGCTGTCCTATATGAAAGCATGAAAATCGAATAAATAGCGAGAAGCGTAAAAATTTTGTATAGAAATTTGAAAACTCAAAAAAATTTTGTTAAAATAAATAATTTAAATTTTCAATGTCTATAACAGTATATTGAGCGAAAATAGCACTTAAAACAAAAAAAAAACGAATATTCGGTACATATGAAGTACAAAATTTCGTTCTCTTATCTGCTTAAATGAATGAGTTTCAGCCGAAAATCGTATTTTTGAATAATAAGTTATATGGCATCTACATGTTGTAGTTGTTGGAACTCGCTGATTTTTTCATTGGATATTTGTAATATTGAAAGCATGTAAAATGCAAAATTTCATACTCTTAATCGCTTAAATTAAGAAGTTTCAGTACAAAATCGCATTTTTGAATAATAATTTATATGGCAGCTACATGTTGTAGTTGTTGAATCTCGCTGATTTTTATTTTGGAAATTTGTAATACTGAAAACATTTAAAGCACAAAATTTCATACTTATATTTGCTTAAATTAAGTAATTTCAATCAAAAAACGGATTTTTGAGATATAAGTTATATGACAGCTATTTGAAATGATCATCCAATTTCTCTCATTTGCATCGCAAATATTTATTTTAGTGAAAGTGCGCACTGTAATAAATTTAATGTTGTTAGCTGCTTAAATTGCTAAGTTATAACGAAAAATCGAATTTTTGAACATACAATTGTAAGACAGCTAAATGAATTTATGATCCATTTTCTTCATTTTTCATATGGTGTATTTTACTTAATAAAAGTATACAGAATACGAAATTTCACGCTCTTAGCTGCTTAAATTACATACTTATAACGAATATCACATTTTTGAAACAGATATTACATGGCAGGCGTATGCGGTAGTCACTCAGCGCCATTAATTTTCGCTGTAAACATTTAAAGTGCTGAAATTATATATAGTACAACATTTTCATGCTCTTAATTGTTTCAGTTAAGATACTATAGCCAAAAATCGAGTTTTTGAAGAATAAGTTATATGGAAGCTATATGTTATAAGCATTCAAATCAGCTGATTTTCATACTAGTTTCTTATTGTATTGAAAGCATGCAAAGCACAAAATTTTACGCTTCTAGCTGCTTTATTTTAGAAATTCTAACCAAAAAATGCGTTTTTGAACAATATCTTATATGGCAGCTATATAACATATTGAATTGATTGCGTTGATTTTCACTATGGATTATTCGCTCACAGTAATTATTCATATTACAAAATTATATATTTCAAAGTGCTTATTTGCTGTTTTTATTACACGAAAAGTCGTTTTTGCTGCGTTATTCGTATGAAAGCTGTATGTTATGGTCATTTGGCCTAACTGATGCCCATAAATGTTGAAGAAATAACGAAATCACGTGCATGTAGTAAATTTTCTTTATATATTTCATAAACTGATTGAATATTTTAAGTTCAATTAGATGGATGTATGCAATAGTGGACAGAAAAATACTATGAATATGGCTAAATCAACTCAGCTCGACATCTTTAATACAATGGCATTAATTTTTAAAGTTTTATCTCTTCCACTGCTGGTATGTGACAACTTCAGACTAAAGTTTCAATATCATTTAATGTACTTATAAGGCATAAAAGTGCATAGGCAAATGAGAGTAATAAAAAAAGTAAATAAAAAAGTAAATAAAAAAATATAAGAAAAATAAATAAAAATAAAAACTGGGATGCAAACATATCGATTTGTAATTAAACTGTGACAATTGTTGATTTCACAACAGATACCGTTATAAATTACGAGCAGACATAAAAGCTATTAGCAATTTGGAGCAAAAAAAAACACTCGTAAAATAAATTTGTGGTGTTCTTAAATTTATGAGCATTTTTGATTTTCAACTCAGAGATTTTCTTATAGACATGTGTACATACCATTATTTTCGATTGATTTTTCGCAACAATTTTTTTCATTTATGCTTTTTTTAAATTTAATTTAATAAAATAAAACGAATTGCGTGACTGTCATGGCGTATGAGTTATATGGTTTGGTTTGAGCATAGTAAATAGAAAAATTTCGTTAAAAAACAATAGATATTCATACGAAAATCGTACCCAGTAGCGGGTTTAGGTTGGGTAATAATAAATTAGAGATTTGATTTAGTTTCTCATTGCTTTCATTACATAAAATTTTTAATATTAAAATATCATTAATTTATTTATAAATTGATTTTGGTCCTAAGCTCAAAAATAATGAAATAATAAGATGAAAGCATGAAAAAAGGCAAAAAACTACAGCACAAATATATTAAGTAATTTAAAGTATATATTTTAAAATAAAAAAAAAAACGCTTCTAGGAACTCGGAAATGCATACACTCTAATGCTATTTTAACCTAAGTTTTGATAGAAAGCATTTTTATTTTAGTGCTAAATAGCAATAATTTCAGTTTTGTATTTCATACGAATTTTCCATTGAAAACAATTATTTTATTTCCATTAGATATAGATATTTAAATACGCAATTTTTCTAATTTAATTTTTGATTTCCGCATTTGTCTCATTTCTCTTGAACAACTCATATATTTAAAAAGCAAAGCTTTAGCTGAAATTTCATTCATATTTCATTAATGTTACGCTAAAATCAGCACAGAATACTAAAATGCATAATAAAACTGATAGTGGGTGGCGCAACTGCCATTGCCAACGCCCGACAGCGCTGACAGTGATGCGAATGACAGCGGAGATGACATCATCGCAATGCGCTACAGATTAAAGCTTCTACAGAATAGTACTCATCATTAAATATGGGTGATTTGAATAATGTGTAAATGTGTGTGTGCAGGCAGAAGAGATGAACAAATGAGAAATGCACTAAAGTGCAAGGGTGGAGGCTGCTGTTGTTGATAAATGAATAAAAAAAAAAAAAAAAAGATAAAAAAAAAATTAAAAATAATAATAAAAATAATAATAAAAATAAAATAAAAATATGAGAGTGCAGAAATACACAAAATTCTAGGCAAATATTTACAGCAATAGGAAAAATGTACTGGTATGTGTATGTGTTGCATAATATGACATATAAATTCTACATTGTAATACTCTCGCAGTTATACATAAATACACACACACACACATTAGACTATTTTTTCATAATTTTCTATATTTATGTACGGTTAATTTTGTGTCTGCTTTTTTGTTCTTTTTTTCGTTTTGTTATAACGGTATTGACATCCCTTGACACAGTCACACTTAATTAAGTGTCAACCTCATTGACTAACTGGCTTAGTGGCAGGCTGTTGGCGACTAGCTGCTGACATACTTATATATATATATGCATAAATATTTGCATTATATAATTTCAGGCCTTTCTATGTGTAGGTTTATGCATGCCTGCAGTTGTACACCCACCCGCCGCTTAACTTATCTGACGGTCTGTGTAGTTAGTTGAATGCAGCGCAAATGAATGAAATGAAATGCATCCGTTAGATAAGTATTTTGCAATATTTTTTTTGCAACAACGAAAACGGTGAATATATGTGAAAGCCAGAATGACGACATTAACTAACAATGAATGGTAGGTGCGAGCAAAAATATGAAATAAAATTTCTTTGAAATTAAATAAAATAAACTGAAATAAAATAGTCAAAAAAATAAAAATAAAATGAAATAAAATTAAAAAATAAATAAAAAAAATAAAAATAAAAATAAAATAAAATAAAATAATATAAATATAACGGTTCATCATCAGCATGAACCCTCTCAGCCATCTTCTATATTCTACGGGAGACAGGCTACGGATATGTGGTGAAACATGGACCGACTGGAAGATACCGATTGAGTCATCTCTTCTACGTAGATGATCTACAGATGTATGCCAACAAGCCAAACTATCTTGAAAATCTTTTGAAATGTGTCGCAACTTTCTCCAATAACATTAAAATTCCTGCTGGTCTTGAGAAATGCCGTAAAATAAGTATCCTGAAAGGAAAGATTATTCCCAGGAACACCGCTATTGAACCTGTAGGCCTCGATATAAAAGAAATAGAACCAGATGAGACACACAAGTATATTGAAGTTATGCAGAGCAATTGTGTAGAAACTATGCATATACGAAAAAAACTACTGGTGGATTTTAGAAGACGACTTCATGCTATATGCAAAACTCAACTAAGTGAAAGAAACCAGACATTTGCCATAAATTCGTTTGCTATACCCGCGGTATCGTACAGTTTTGGGGTTATAAAATGATCAACAACCGTGCTGGAAAATATGCAGCGGATAACACTTACAGTCATGTACAAATAAAAATCTCATCATCCCAAAACATCTGTCTTTCGAACGACGTTGACCAGGAAAGAAGGCGGTAAGGGCCAAATCGACATCGGGGCGTTGCATGACAAATGAGTTTTAAATCTCAGAGCATATTTCCGTCAAAAGTCACCACAATATGAAATTCATCAGGCTGTAGAATCCGCTGATGTTAATTATACTCCACTGCGAAGAACCAGCTTTCTGAATTAAAAACTGCAGAAATGGCCTGAAATGGTAGTCCTCGGCGTATATCGGAAAGATTTGCTGAGTCCGCATGTCGAACAAAAATTGTCGCACTTATGGCTCACAAACAGAGCAATATTCGCCGAGACGGAAGGGACTATTTTTGCAATGCAAGATGGCGTCGTTCCCATCCGAAATTATGTAAAGTATGTATTTCGTAACGTAAATGCTCCTGCAGACAGATGCCCTAGATGAAATGTAAGAAGCGAAACTCTAGCCCGTGTACTTGCTGTATGTGTTACGCCCGCTAATTCGATGTATCTTAAGAGGCATAATGACATCGCGAAAATAATTGGTTTGCAACTAGCCCAGAAGTACAACTTTTACCAAAGTAAGACACAGGTACTACAGATATATTCCGGCACCAGTGCACGAAGATGCCAGTTTGCTTTTATATTTCGAACGAACCGTTTTGACGAGAGACCACAATAGACCAGATATATTTGTGGTTGACAAGGCTATATAGCATTTACAATTGATATTGCAGTTCCTCTCAACAAAAACCATATTGGGAAAAATCGCAAAGTACTCTGACTTAGGTATTGATGTAAAACGATCATGGAAGTTAAGAAAAGTGTATCTACTGCCAATTATCATACCTGCGCACGGCCTGGAGCATATTAATCTTAAGGAAAATATACGAATCACATTATCTTCGACATGCAGAAAGCAGCCTTATTGAATTTATGCCATATTATTCGAAATTTTTTTGCAGTAAACGTTTATAACTAATGTTACTTATTAATGTTGGTTATTATATATTCTTAAGCATATTTATATTTAATGAAATGTACATTATTGGCCTGCAGCTAAGCTGTCGCCAACAAATGAAATTTACTCCCTAACGGGATGCAATAAAAAGGGAAATAAAATAACATAAAATAAAAAAAAATAAAAAAATAATTACAAAAAATAAATTAATATAAAAATAAAAAAAATAAAAAAAAAATAATAAAAAAAAATAAAATAAAAAAAAAAATAAAAAAAAAATAAAACAAAAAAAAAATTAAAATAAATGAATAAAATAAAATAATATAAATTAAAATAACATTATGTAAAATTAAATAAAGGAAAAAAATAAAATAAATAAAATAAGAAAAAATAAAAAAAATAAAATTAAAAAAAATAAAATGAATTAAAAATAATAATTAAAAATAAGTAAAAAAAATTAAAAATTAAATAAAATAATTTATAATAAAATAAATAATATAAATTAAAATAAAATTATATAAAATTAAATAAAGGAAAGTAAAATAAAATAAATAAAATAAGTAAAAAAAATGAAATTATATAAAATAAAATAAAATGAATTAAAAAAAAAAATTTAAAAAAAAATTAAATGAAATAAAAAAAATTAAAAAAAAATATTAAAAAAATGTTAATAAAATAAAATATTATAAAATAAAATAAATTAAAAAATAAAAAATAAAAAAATAATAAAGAAATAAATAAAATAAAATGTAATAAAATAAAATAATTTAAAAAAAAAATTAAATTATGTAAAACTAAATAAAGGAAAATAAAATAAAATAAATAAAATAAGTAAAAAAAAATTATACAAAAAAAAAATAAAATAAAATGAATTAAAATATAATAAATAAAAAAAATAAAATGAATAAAATTAAATTAAAAAAATAAAATTAAAAAAATAAAATTAATTAAATTTAAAAAAAAAATATAAAATAAAAAAGAAATAAATAAAATAATATATAATAAAATGAAATAATTTATAAAAAAATAAAATACTATAAAAAATAATATAAAATTATGTAAAATTAAATAAAGGAAAACAAAATAAAATAAATAAAATAAATAGAATAAGTAAAAAAAATAAAATTAAATTAAAAAAATAAAAACAATAAAAAAATAATAAAGAAATAAATAAAATAAAATATAATAAAATAAAATAAATTATAGTAAAACTAAATAAAGAAAAAAATAAAATAAATTAAAATAAAATAAACAAAAAATAAATAAAATGGAAAAAAAAATTGAAATAAAAAAAAATTCAATAAAATAAAGTAAAAAAAATATAAATACAATTAAAAAAAAAATAAAGTAAAATAAAAAAAATTAAAAAAAAATAAAATAAAAAATATAAAGAAAATAAAATAAAAAATAAAAATCAAAATAAATTAATTAACATAAAATAAAATAAAAAAAATTAAAAAATATTAAAAACTAAAACAAATAAATTTAATTAATTAAACAAAAAAATTAAATGAAATAACCAATAAACTAAACTAAAATAAACAAGTATCTATATATGTCACATTTAACTAATTTTTGGGTTTGGTATTCCAGTTGCTTGCTTCAAATCATTCTATCAAGTTACTAGGATTATTAAGCTCCTTTATATATGTTTGTATAGTAGACGTGTGCTCTTCGCAGAAACTGGGGCAGATGTCTCATGTCTATATTTAGTTTCAGTATGAATGGGCTTACTTCCAGGAACGTATGCATGGACTGTGACAGTTTCCACTTATAAACGCAACTTTTTTTGTCATATTTACATATACGAATAGATGTACATATGCATGTAAAGTACGCATGCATAACATATACATATATCTGCATTCTCTAAGCACTCAAGCACTATATACGAGTATATACAATTAATGACCATTTCAATATGTAGAGCATTTCACCATTAACAACTACCCACATATAGCACTTTTGTTGTTTTGTTTTTGTATGTTTGCTTAAAAAAAAACTTCCAAATTCATATAATGACCAACAGCGGGTTTGTCATTGCAGTTATTGTGGCTACAAGCGGCCGGACACTGTCCGTCTGTCCCACTGACTGCAGCTAATGATTGTTTTGCTGTTGATAACTTCCAATCTGCTGCCTCCTCCTCCTCTACTTCTTCTGCCGCCGATGACGATGAACGGCGCGGACAATGAATGTGAATGCACGATGAAACATTTCCGTTGCAACAACAACAACAACAACAACAAATGTGGGTCGCATATTGCCACATTTTGCATAAATTGTTGTAATTTGGCGTTAAATCGTATTGTCGTAAATGAGTTGTTGTGGCCATTTAATGCATCTCATATGATTTATGTAACTACAAATTGCCATCAAAGGGATCAGTGGTTAGCTGATTGGTTATCAATGGAAAATTTAATACTGAAAATATCCACGCATGATGGAGACGTCAAAATAGAAGTTAGAAGTGAAACGCCACAGTAAATTTTCATATTCTGGTTTACTATAAAAAAAAACACAAAATGTATACCGATGGCATCAGAATGATGAGCTGTCTTAGTTTTTGATATATTTCAGTCAAGCTGGGTACGCAGAGATATTTATATACTATATATCATATATACTGCTCAGATCGGACAATTTAAACATATAAACGACCGAACTTTCGATAAATCGATCAAAAAGGTAACTAGGTGCGTGAAATTTAGTATTCAAATAAATATTGAAACTAAAGATTATGGAAATCGAAACACTATATCATATAGCCCCCATAAAACCGATTTTTCAGAATTGAGTTTTCAAATTAAAATCGTCAAAAAAGCAACTATAACTGGAAATAACTGGAAAATTTGGTATTAGGTTAAGTTTGGTTACACTGACTAGATGTCAAGCCATACATAAACTTCTTGGCCCGTTGAAATGCCAGATGGAGGCTCGGTTTGGTTTGAGCTATAGTCGTCCTCATGTAGAACGTTAAGGCATTTTGCAAAGTTTTACGGAGCCTGGATATCTAATTTTGATACTTCATCAAGCTCTTCGAACATCGAAACTTTTGGATATCTAAGCTGAGCTCTAGATAAGACCAGACAGAAGTTGTTCCAGCGCTTCAGTCATGCCTTCCTTCCTGCTCTTACTGCATGTGTCATCGTTGCTAATACTCTTTGAGCTCACGTGTGATGCCAGCAAGTTGTGAGCTCTCGTTAGGCCAACACAACCGTCGTGCGGTCCTATCGAGATCGCGTGAGCAACAAATATGCGTGTTTTTCTTCGGTGCCCTTGCACATGATCTTGACGATCTTACATGTCGCTAAGGCATTCCATATCACCCTGATTCGTGCGTCAGCCCTTTCGGAAATTACTCTGTGCTTTGTTTCTAGTGGCCTGGGTATTTCTTGTACCGATTCATTAGCCAAGCGGATAGCACTTTTGACAATCTCAACAACTATTTCGTTTCTCGCAATGCCATTTCGGCCTGGAACCCTTTATATATGCAGCTGTTTTCATGCAGCCACCACATTTGCAGCCCGCATGCTTGCAAGGACATTTTCTGACTTAATGCGATTTGAGATTATTGCATTAATTACTACTTGGATATCTACGTATATTTTGATGTTTTTTATATTGTTTCCTGCATTTTTAACCATCACGCCAGCTTTTCTAACCGCGAAGACCTCCGCCTGGAAAATAATGTAGTTTCCAGTAGCTTGAAAGCTTGCCTGAGACCTAGCTCCGCATGATTCGGCGCCATCGACCGACTTTTAATGTAACTTGAATCTTTCTTTCTCAGATAAAACCTAAGAGCTTTTATTATAGGTCCATTTTGTCCACCAATCTCCTGCTTATTGAGCTTTGATGAAGAAAATTCACCTAACGCCGCCAATCTTTTAACTGACTTCGATGCAAAGCTTCAAAGGTTTAGTTAATGAGATTTCGCTGGCAGCGGTCCAACACACCCAAGCACCGTAAATGAAGACTGGCTAGACCCCTGTTGTGTAACACCAAGGCCAGGCGTTAGGCACTAAGTAGATCCTAGCACAATTGGTCCTTTCCACTCTCTCCTCCACATTGCGTTCCCACATCGTCTTGCTGTGTTAACGTACTTCCAGGTACGTATTATGCTGCCGTAGGCGGCCGCAATAGCCAAGTGGTTAGCATTGCGTACTGTCATTCGGAAGACCAGGGTTCGAGCCCAGATTCGAGCAACATAAAAAATTAAAGAAAATTAATTTTTCTAATTGCGGTCGCCCCTCAGAAGGGAATGCCCAGCCCACCTATGCCTTTTCTGGCTTGCAATAAAAGCTGCTCATAAAAATCCATCGGCTGTTCGGAAGCGGCCTAGAATAAACGGTAAGTCTGTTGGTAAAAAAACATCAATACGCAAAAATCATAAATTGAAGGAGGAGCTCGGTCGAAGATTGCTTCAGCGGTTACAAAGATATTTGTTAGCTTCGGGGGTTTTCATGTCGGGATCTCGTACCTACTTGTAAAGAGTAGATGAATACGGTGCATTTACTTCAATTTTAGCCGATGTCGAACGTCAGTATATGACTCTCTGAGCGTAGGCTATCACGTTACTAATTGTGTGTAGGAGCTTGCGGAATATGTTATCTGCTTGGCTGCTCCCTCTTCAAATTTGCATAGAAGCTCATTTCTTACAATTGACCACAAGAGCGGTAACCGTACACCCCCACCGAGGTGGTCCCTTACATGCTAATTTGTGTAGTCTAGTCGCGGGTCTATCCGCGCTGCTTCCAGGCTATTGACGATTGCGTTATTGGAGACATTGTTGAATGCTCCACATATGTGGAGAAGGACTCCCAGGACGTATTACTTATGCTCTGGAGCTCTCGCTTTATTTAGTCTTAGTGAGTGAAGTGCAGTCTCAGTGATATATACCCTTCATATCGGCATGCTGTGCTTTTGATATGTTAGTCAATGAAAGCTTGTCCCTAATATAGACGTCCAGAATATCTTCACGAATCTCTTCAGAAGGATTAAGGTTAGACTTAGCGGCCAATATTCTTTGGAATAAAGAGAAACTCCTTACTCCTCCTTCGGTATGGAGTTTGGTATTTAACACAAGTAAATTGGAAAAAGTGTTGACTCTGAGACAACTCAACACTATAAGTTCCTCCATTCGACAAGAAACATCAAAATACATTAATTATGCTCATTTTCATGTTCGTTTATTAAATGAATTTTTTCGAATTTAACACTATTTTGACAGCTTACTGTCACTAACTGAATACACCGACGCTGTCCATCAAATAAATAAATAATATTCACGGAAGTGATAAATAATTAATCGAAAAGAGAAAATCGATTAAAACGCCAAGTCATTGGCTCTCGCTTCCCTCGATGACTTGCATAAATATTAAAGCAAAGTGAGTGCCGAAAAATATTTCAGATACGCGTATGTATATATGTAAAATATATGTATACGGGTGATCCATTTCGAGGTTCAAATTTAATGGGGAATCATTCTCATTATCATTCGAAAGAACTTTTTTTTGGCATTTATTTCTTGAAGATTATCTCTTTTAAATGTTGGCCGCGACTACGTCTCGGATGGTACACCCGCTGAGTCCAATTTTCGATGACTCGTTCGAGCATTTCGACTGATAACTGGAGAATGATACGCGTGATGTTTTCCTCCAAGGCCTGAAGCGAAGCGGGATTGTCCGCATAGACTTTAGACTTTACATATCCCCGCAGGAAAAAGTCTAACGCTGTGATATCACACGATCTTGGTGGCCCATCGACTGGCCCGACACGTGAAATTATCTGCTCACCGAAGTGTTTTTTCAATAAATCCATTGAATGATGTGATGTGTGGGAAGTGGCGCCGCCTTGTTGAAACCAAATGTCGCAGAGGTCACGAGCTTCAATTTCAGGCATCAAATAGTCGGTTATCATGGCGTGATAACGGTCGCCATTGACGGTTACGTTTTCACCGGCATCATTTTTGAAGAAATATGGACCGCTGATTCTACCGGCCCACAAACCCACACAAAAGGTTTTTTTTTTTTTTTTTGGATGAAATGGCAGCTCATGAATCTCTTCTGATTGCTCTTCGTCTCAAATGCGGCAATTTTGCTTGTTCATATACCCATTGAGCCGAAAATTGTTCTCATCGCTGAACAAAATTTGGCTCGAAAACGTCGGATTTTCTTGGAACTTTTCAAGAGCTCATAGAGCGAAGCTTGGGAAGGTCAAGCGGCTTCAGTTCTTGTGTAAGCTGTATTTTGTACGCTTTCAATTTAAGATCTCGATGTAAAATGCGCCAAGTTGTTTCATGCATCAGTCCGAGTTGCTGCGAACGGCGTCGAATCGACTCTCTACGGTCTTCGTGTACACTCTCAGCTATGACCGCTATATTTTCTTTACTGCGTGCTGGACGTGGTGTATTCGGTCGAATATTATCCAATATTGAATGCTAGGTCTCAGGATGGGTATTTCAAATAATACGCTCAGTAGACCGATTATGTTGAGTATAAGTTGAGCGAAGCGCGTGAAACACATTCTTTACAGAACCTGAATTTTCGTAATAAATTTGAATGATTTGTTGGAACGTTGTTCGGGCGCAAATTTCCCCATGATGAAATGCCAAACAATACTGAACACGAATGGCATGACAGCTTGACACGGCTCACGCGTGATCTGTCAAAAAAAAGGTTTTTGAAAAAAGTACCTCTACTTGGATCACGCTTTACTAATATCTCCATATGTAAATATCTGCGTTGACTTGCAATTTTCGTATGAAACGAAAAGTGAAAATGCGCGCTCAACTTCTAGTCAAAATTGAATGGTAAAACGAAGCTTGATTCCACCGGCACGAGGGTGAGAAAGACAAAATAGGAGGAAATAAATAATTACAAGTAAGAATGACTTACAAGAAACCGTATAATACACAAAAGAGAACAAAAAAAGAAAAGAAAAATTTATTGTATAACAATGCGTAAAGCTCGTGAGCAAGCAACGAGCGGGCACTTGGTAACCGATCCGTTGCATATGCACGAGCGGGCGAGGCCGGCTTGTCTCACTATGTGATGAGCAACGGTTTCATTGCCTACAATTCGGTTATTTGCATGTGCGCAGTGGAGAGGAGGAGGAGAAGGAGTAGAAGGAGAAGGAGAAGAAGAAGGGGTAGATGGAGAAAGAAGTGTTGATCGACACAGCGGGTCACTACTGTGGTGGTTTCCTGCTACTTACCTTGCCCCACCAACACTGTGCTGCTTTTGTGTGTGTGTGTTTTTTTTTGTTGCTCTTTACTCTTGCAGCGCTTGACGTATCTACCGCGCCCTTGTGGAGAGAGGTGAGCGTGAATTTTTTTATTTTTATTAAAAAAATTTTTTTTTTATCATTTGACATACCCACGCGCATATCTTATGTGCCGCTTTTATTTGCATTAAATTCACATTGTTTTTGTTTCTTTTTTCACTTTTGCATTATATCAATTTCTCCCTACCGAAATCCAGATATACATGAACTGAAATGTCATAAGCGCTGCCCGGGCCGGAAAGCAAGTTGCATTCGCCGTCGTTTTGCGCATGTAGGTAGGTGTGCGCGTGTGTATGTTATAAGGATGTATGTGTGTGTGCATGTGTGTGTGCAATGAATTTCTTATGCGTTGGCTTTTTTCATACATTTTTTGTGACTTTTTCCTTCTTCGATTTTTTTCTTGCGTTTTTTGGGTGCATTTTAATCTTTATAACTGTACTTAAATTTGCAGTTATTCAAACGTGTGCTGCCGTTGTGCGCATTTAATTCACGAATAAAATATATGCAGTGACTGCGGATGATATGAAATTCAAAAAAAAAATATAAAAATAAAAAAAAAATAAAAAAAAAAATTAAAAAAAGGAAGCAAGCGCACTGTTGGGGAGCTGCAGCAGTCCAGTCATATGTCAGGCAAATGAAAGTCTGCCCTCTACATATAGCAAGATACCCATAAACGCTCTGCATCGTTGGTTGTCCTACGTTGGCTGCAGTAGAATATGTAGGTAGATATGCTTGCTTGTATGGCGCATTATAGCGGTTGTTAGTGTTGGCGGCTCAATATCAAGTAATGGAAATATATTAATTTCTGGTTTTTGGTTTTCAGTTTTTTTTTTTTTTTTGAACATGCTTTTGCATGTAATAAATCTGTTCAATGACAGACAGCAAGAGATTTTTAGTTGATTTTTTTATTCTTATTTTTTTTTTAGTTTTTTTAACCTGAAATTATGTTTTTTTTTTTTTTTTTGATAACGACAGGATTATATGTAAGCTCTTTTTTATTCCAAATGGAGATACCGCATATACTTTCACATCTATATAAAATCTTTTAATCTTTATCACGGTACAATCGGTATCCTGCTGTGCTGCACTACACCAAAACAAATATTAAAAAAGTGAAAAATCCAATTTTTTACACTATTACTTATTTAAAATTTTTTTTATTTTTTTTTATTTTTTTAGGGAATATTTACCTAAAGGGTGATCCTAGTAGATCTACTTTTTTCAATAGCCTTTCATGAAAAAATCGGGCGTGAGTCGTGTCAAGTTGTCATGTTATTTTTCTTCAGTATTGTTTGGCATTTCATCATGGAAAACTCACGTCTGAACAACGTCTACAAATCCTTTAATTTTATTACGAAAATTCACGTTCTGTAAAGAATATGTTTTTCGCCTCGTTCAGCTTACGGTCAACATTATTGGCCTACTGAGCGTACTATTTGCAACACCATCGCCCATCTTGAGACCCAGCATTGGATAATAATCGACCGAATAGACCACATTCAGCTCGAAGTGAGGAAAATATAGCAGCCGTAGCTGAGAATGTACACGAAGACCGTGGAGAGTCGATTCGGCGCCGTTCGCAGCAACTCGGACTGACGTATGGAACGACTTGGCGCATTTTACGTTGAGATCTTAAATTGAAAGCGTACAAAATAAAGCTAGTGCAAGAACTGAAGCCCCTCGATCTTCCCAAACAGCATCTCTTCGCTATATGGACTCTTGAAAAGTTCAAAAAACATCCGACGTTTCCGAGCCAAATTTTGTTCAGCGATCAGTCCATTCCTGGTTCAATGGGTATGTAAACAAGCAAAATTTCCGCATTTGGTACGAAGACCAACGTGAAGAGATTCAAGAGCTGACATTTCATCTAGAAAAAATCGCGGAATCATCGGTCCATATTTCTTCTAACATGATTCCGCTGAGAACGCAACCCTCAATGGCGACCGTTATCGCGCCATGACAACAAACTATTTGATGCCTGAAATTGAAGCTCGGGATCTCCGCGACATTTGGTTTCAACAATATGGCGCCACTTCCCCCACATCGCATTAATCAATGGATTTATTGAGAGAACACATCGGTCATCAAATAATTTCACGTCGATTGGCCGGTCGATTGGCCACCAAGATCGTGTGATATCACACCGTTAGACTTTTTCCTGTGGGGATATGTAAAGTCTAAAGTCTATGCGGACAATCCCGCTTCGATTCAGGCTTTGGAGCAAAACATCACGCGTGTCATTCGCTAGTTACCAGTCGAAATGAAACGAGTATTCGAAGTATCCAAAGTATGTTCTTCGAATGATAATAAACATTCCTCGTTAAATTTGAATTTTCTGCATTTTTTTCTTTAAAAAAGTAGGGAACTTCGAAATGGATCAACGCTTAAAACCAACGCATTGAGTTGGACGAAAGTTGGACACTTCTATGGAAATTTCTATCAAGAATCCTCGAACGATGTCTTATGCTCCGTTGTGCAATTGCCCCAAACGTTTTTTCCCGGTTTTCATCATATCTGCATTTTGTTAGCTTCAGAACCGCATTCCACGTGATCGCAGATAAAATTTTCCAAGCACCAAAATTTTCTACAAAAACTCTTTAAAATCTCTTTATATTTTGAAACTCTTTTTGGTATATTTATTTTTTTTTAAATTAATATTTAAAATTAAAACTTTTGTATAAAGTTGCCTTTCTCAATTATCTTCAACTCGATATCCATTTTGTATTATTTATCCTATAATAAAAATTTATATATAAAATTTTAAAAACCTTTTTGCACTATTAACTTTAAGAATTCTCTCTCTAGTTTAATAACCTCAACATTAGATTTCATTTCACATACCTTTTTAAGTGCATACAAAAAACAGATGGCAACTCTCCTCTAAAATTTCTCTACCATTAAGTTGTTTAAATCTGATTTTCTGCTACTCATATTGTAATGACTAAAGTATTTTACCAAATCTTTTAGATTAAAAATGGTGAAACAGGTGGCAACGCCGCTCAACAAAAATTTTTAAATAAGCATTTCATTACTCTCTTCAATTTGATACCCATATTATATTGTAATAATTTATTTTAACACTTTTTTTAAATTTCAATTTCAGAACCGAAAAGGTGGTAACACTGAAAATTGTAAATTTAAATCATTATTGAACACACTTGAACACAAACAAACCTTCATTAAAATTTCTTCAGTCATTCAGCTTGAGTTCAGTCTTAGACAAATACAATTTCAAAACAGGTGGCAACTCTGAATCATAAATTTAACTATTTTTGAGTTCTATTGAACACACACACACACACACACACACACACAATTCAACAGACATACAAAGATTACGTATATATGTATATATGAGAATTAAAGGTGTTTTTTTGGTTGAAATCGCAGCTCTTGAATCTCTTCATGTTGCTCTTCGTCCAATTGCGGTAATTTTGGTTGTTTATATACCCATTGAGCCAGAAATTGGTCTCAGAGCTGAACAAAATTTGGCCCGAAAAAGCTCGGATATTCTTGGAATTTTTCAAGAGCCCATACAGCGAAGCGATACCGCTTGAGGAGGTCGAGCGGCTTCAGTTCTTGCGCAAGCTGTATTTTGTACGCTTTCAATTTAAGATCTCTACATAAAATGCGCCAAGTCAGTCCGAGTTGCTACGAACGGCACCGAATCGACTCTCCATGCTCTTCCTGTACACTCTCAGCTATGACCGCTATATTTCCTTCACTGCGCGCTGGACGTGGTCTATTCAGTCGAATATTATCCAATAATGAATGCTGGGTCTCAGGATGGGTGATGGTGTAGCGAATAGTACTCTCAGTAGGCTGATTATGTTGACCATAAGTTGAGTGAAGCCCGCGAAACAAATTCTTTACAGAACGCGAAATTCGTAATAAAGTTTGTGAACGTTGTTCAGGCGTAAGTCCGAAAAATAACATGACAGCTTGACACGACTTACGCATGATCTGTCAAATAAAGATATTGAAAAAAGTACCTCTACTTGGATCAACCTTTAGTACTCGAAGTTGTAATTTCATCAGCTCTGTAGTAGTCACTTTGTCAATTACACCATTGGCTCCAGCCTCTAGGTTATTATTTAAGCGGGGATCACTATTAGCGTTTCGGGTAACGGAACGTTTATTCCATCGTTATCGATTGTGAATTTAGATTTCCCACCACCGGGTGTTTCACTTTCACTGAAATTTAGCAAGCTGAAGAAGTGTCCGCTATAAGAACTCCATATACTCTGGACATCGGTCACCAGATCCCTCTTTTGAGTTCTAAATGAGTATCTCCCTACCTTGGAACCTTCTGTAAGTAGCCGCATAGAATTTTTAAGGCATTAACTATTTCGAACACCTTCTCCAACTCTTCATACTCACGTATATCGGATCTTCTTTTTTTCGTCATCAAATTCGTCTCGATTCCTTCTTCAGCTCTCGGTATTTGTCCCACCCCACGTTTGTTGTGGTCGATTGCAACGTTGCGAGGTAGTCAGCCTGTTTTCTATTCATTGTAACACGGCAATTCTCAAATTTGATTATGATTCGGGACGTAGGCACATCAAGGACACTGTATATCATCTATCACAACATGATCGACCTTGCTGAGCGAGCTCCATGCAGGAATCTAGGACTTTATATAACCACCACTTTGATATCGTTGTTGGGGTCCCCCCGTTCTTGTGCCCGCACATTGTATTTCGCTTTCGTCGTAGTATGATAGTATATGTTGAAGAGCTTCGATTTGATGCATCCGGACGTTCATCTACTGGGGTGAATGCCAGATTTGGGCACCGGAATCTCTCTGCAAACATACATCCGACACCAAATTGACCATGCTTTATATGCTTTGAGTGACTCCACTGAAATTTAATGAATACTTCGCGGCTATTTATAAGCCGTGATCACTCAGAGTTGCTTTAGGGATTTACAGTAATACAATATTTGCTAGAAAAGATGAACAGCAATTTGGAGCCGGCTTAGGCTTACGTATTTTAATCACTGAGCAGATAAGTGAAGAAGGGATGGTCCTAATTACCTCTAAATTTACAAACTTACCATAACTGGATTCACTAAATCTATAACTCACCACGCTTAAACGCAACATATTAATATTTTTCATGAGAAAACTAGTTGCTTTTCTATTACACATAACTGAACTCACCTCAAATAAAACTCACCACACTTGAACTCACCACACCTTAAACAGCTATAGTTGAACATATTATAATCAAACACAATTTACCTAAAATTCACCATATCTAAGACTATTCTCATTCTAACTCACCATAAGCGAGATCACTCTACACTCCTTTACATATTCGAATGCTCAAAAGCGTAATTTTGAGCTGCAAAAAACTATGGAATGCCGATAGGGACATACACTCTGATTAGTAAATAAAATACCATAAACTAAAATCCCACTTTTGTTGGGATATTAATCAAATAATTATTACAAAAACATTTAATATTGTAATTAGTGCAACCGCGGCAACATGTGGCATGTCTACTAAATCAAATTCCATAAATGTAAAATATTTGCAAAATAATTGCGCGGCGGACCAATTAATTTTGCCACCAACACTCAACACCAACAACAACAACAATGAATTATAGTCAAAGCATCCAACAGCCGCCAACAATACGTTTACTCTCCGCTTTGCTTTGCTTTGCCACGCTGACAACTCACTGCAATTCGGTAGCAACTATTGGCATTGACGGCAACCGACTGCCGGCTGCTGACAGCCGCAACGGCGTTGACAACACAAAACGAAGCGGCAATAAAATCGTGGTCGCAGTCAGTCAGTCACTGCCATGGCCAAATGCAGTTGGCCGCAAAAAACGAGTGCTGGAGGAAAAACGGGTTTCAGTTGCATGCCACAAGCGTTGGTAGCACGCAATGTGCGCGCAGCGGTGGAAGTGGATTTGGTATATACATACAAGATGTGTATGTATGTTTTGGAAAAAATTGTTCCCAAATGCAGTCAAACTTGCTATTCAACAACGACATCAAGTGCAACATGCTGCTGGCGGGAGCTGAACCGTGTTGCATGCTACGGCCGCCATGCTGGTGCCAAGTTGTACGCGTCGCCTTGGCCGCCAAATCAACAGACTGCATTGCATTGAGAGCGCACCAACACCAGCATCAACCAACCTGTCTTCGTGGGCTAACGTGCCCTGCACGCCCGCCGCTGGATGCGCTCTCAGCTTGGCTAGTGGAATTTGTGCAACGCTGTTGGATGCAGCGTGAAGAAAAATATTGTGTTGCTAGGCATTTTCGCTGTGCATTCGCTCTTCGTCTTCTTCTTCGTCTTCTTCTTCTTGCCATCGAGTTGTTGCAATTTTTCGTTTATTTCGTGCACAATTGACTGCAGCTGCAACGTGTGGCATGTTGAGATGAGATTGCTGTTGGGCAGGAAATTCGTGTTTATTTAATTTTAGTTCTCTTTTGTTTTTGTTGTTTTCTTTTTCATTTGCGTTAATAATTTTGTTGTCTTAGTTTTGGTCGTTAAGTGTTGTGAATGTTTATGTTGTTGTTGTTGTTGTTGTTGTTGTTGTTGTTGTTGTTGTTGTTGTTGTTGTTGTATTTTTTTGCATTGTTCTGCTTATGGCTGTGTGTTGCCTGTCTTGGCCGCTGGCGACCACAAAAATTGCACTAAATTGCAGCACCGTTATTGCTAAGTGGCGGCTAACAGCCAACGCATTCGAAATGCTTTCAAACGAGTTCTCTTCACACAGTTGAGTTTCTTGATTTTCAACATGCAACATGCAACTGGATGTCCAATAATAATCGAGTTTCTATTGTTGCTGTTGGTTTTTGCCATTTATTATTGCCATAAATGCGGTTTTCCGACAGTTTCACATCGACAAGTGGCACAAGTTTTACTGGTTCCTTCTTTCCTTTCCTCGCGCCAAAGTGTGAGAACAGCTATTTTTGGTTAAAAAAAAAAACAGAAAATCGTATGAAGCACGTGAAATTGATTAACTTTTGGACATAAATTTGCGTTAAGTTTTTTATTAGTTTTTGAAAATAAAATAAAATACTAAAAGTTAGTGAAAGGACTGAGAAAAACTATCTTCCTCTCGTGTCATATTGACATATTTCCTGGCAAAACACCAGCTCGTTTTTGGTTTGCCTTATATCATCTCACCTTGTCGCACGAGAAAGCAGTCTGGCTATAGAACTAGGTTAGTGAAAACTTATTCCCACAAAATGACAAGTTAGAGTTCCACTTTATCCATAATCCAGCGAAGAAGTCAGCTAGTTTTCGACGGTTTCGCCCCCAAAAAGGAAAATTTTTCGAACTCCTTAACATATAAAGTAACAACGATGCATTTGTTTCCCAAAAACATCGCTAGATTACAGATTCTAATAGATGCCACAGATTCTTAGCTGAAGAGCTCAGTTCTGTATTCCTCAGATGGCTCGGTGCTTCAGGTCTGATCTTTGAGAATTCCGTCTCCTCTAAGTCTACTCTGCCTCATTCAATAAAAATGAAAATCCTATAATCCACGCCAATTATCGTGGAATAAGCCTCTTTAATACCGCAATTTTGTTCTTATCGAGCGTACTGCGTTAAATCTTGGAAAAGACCGGAGAGAAAAGGACGACCTTTTTGTCGATTTGAAAGCAGCCTTCGTTACTACGCCAGAGTTTGATATCCTCGAAAAACTTATACGGCAATGCAAACTGACGCTGAATAACACCAAAAAAACTTCATCAGGATCGCGGAGAAGGTCTCCGAGTCATTCGTTATTAAGCAATGTTTCAGACAAGATGAATCTTTATCGTGAGACTCACAGTTTTGTGGTACAGAAATGTGGATGATCACGACATTTGAAAAGTCGTCCTAAGAAGTATTTGATTGCACGATTCATATAGCTCTGCGAATCAAGAAACAGCGTCTACGCTAGCTAGGTCATTTCGTCCGAATTATCACCGGCTTATCGCTCTCGGGCTCTTACGCATGTAAAGGCCACTTTATAAGCGAATTTTTTAATTTTAAGCTTATTTTTCTCGAATTTAGAATCTCAGTTTGTATTTTTATTCAACACTTTTCTGTTTTAATAGATTAATCCATAATGCCGCCAAAGCATTCATATACATGAGTAGAGTATTGTGGACCATACCAACTGAGACTATGAATATATTAAGAAGGTTCCTTATGCCATAAATGATGGACTACTCTATAATCTATACTTCACGAACAATTACAAGGTGCTTATTCCGAATAGAAACCAATTGGACAGCATTGTTTCAGCATATGAAGACTCAATCCATTTGTATACGGATGGGACAAAACAGGATCGGTAGTAGAATCTACTCATAGAAACTTGGATTTAGCAAGTTCTTTCGGCTACGGGATCACGGTAGTATTTTTCAAGCGAAACTGGCGACCATACATGGTACTGTAATTGCTTTTCAGATCTAATGGTACTCTCGGCGAATTGTATCTACAATAAAAGGTCTCGGATAATCAGGCGGCACTCAAAGCGATGAAATGTCAGAATGAAATCCGAATTGGAACGAATTGGGGACCGACATGGTATAAGAGAAAGACGAAACAGCGGGAAATATCTACAAGGGTGTATCTTCTTACAGGATATCTTCTAATAGGTAGGCACACAAAGAGGAGTTGTAGGGAGGAGAAATAACTTGACACTTTAAGGCACTATTTTTTATAATTTTCCGTGCCTTAGATGAGTAGTCTGAAGTCTCGAGAGACGGAAACCTTTAGAGACCTCAGCGTGATTGTGGATGCAATGGTTACAACGGTGTTAATAAAACCGAGTTAACTCCACCAATTGGGTTGATTAGAAACTGGGCCCTCATAAGATCCTCAGTGGTATCAAAATCGGTCCATATGGCTTTCTAAGTATGCTGATGACCAGAAATTACTTCAGTCTGAACTAACCTGACCGCCTTGTGCGATGGTTCCTTTGTCGTTGTGTGAAATTCATGAGTTTTGCTTCAATATAACTGGCCTTTTTCGACGAACTTTGCTTCCTCAGGCGATGCATAACACTCAGGCAACACTCTTTTAGTCTTCTGCTGAGGGTTCCGAGTGCACAACACTCTTTAATAATAATTAAAAAAAAAAAAAAAAAAAAAAAAAAAAAAAAAAAAACAAAATTAAATTAAGTTTTGATTGAATTTGAAGTGATTTTTTCGGCTTCGGCTCACTTGAAAAACGCCATTCCGAAGTTTGTTGACAGGTTTATATATCATACTCGTAAACCGACGCCCAATTACAATGGATTTTGTGAACTCGAGGTCGCAATCTTGCTCAGAACTCTGAACTACTTTCGTGAACTACTTCACGAAAGTAATGGGCGTGTGAGGAATGCGGGGCCTAGGTTTAACGTTCTGCCTCATCTATACAACTCCTGCGACGAATATTTCCTGCAATCGGAGAATATAATTCCAATCTCTTGTAATATCACCTCAAATGATCTCTACTAGAGGAGAGATTTGGTTTGGCCCATACCTATAATAATGAGAAGAAAAGTCGGATCTGCATAGACCTTCTATCTGAAAGGAGTTTGAAACGTATAAAGGGAGTCTTTTTCTGGAGGACTGTCATTTATTTCCTATTTTTTAACCCAAAATTTATAAAATTAATGGAGTATTGCTATGAGAATTTAAAAGGTCAATATTCAAAATAGTTGTTTGGAGAGAGCAATTCTAATACTACGGATAGTTGAACCGTTATTATTGAAAACCACATCGAAGAGTGCACCAACACTCATACAAACGTATCATCAAGATAACATTCCTTACTCATCATTTACGCATAGGAGTACATATAGTGATTTAAAAAGTATTGACCAAGTTGTGGAGGAAAAAACAAACACAAGAGAATAAAGCCAAGGCAAGACCAAGAACAATGAAGGTCCAGCAAAGAGCTAAAGAATTGTGCAGTCACTAAATAAATAAACAAATATGAGTATGTGAAAAAATAAATGACTTCTGAATGAAGAGAGAAGTGCATTGACTTACATACAAACAAATTGTGGCATTCCCTATGCAACAAAAAATGTACACGTAGATATCTGGCATATGAAAATGCATACCACACAATGCAATTTGAGTGCAGCCATTAAAAGAAGGTCAATTTGAATTGTGAGAAAAAATATAAAAATAATGAAAGCAAGAAATGCAATAAATTGTAGTAAATCAAAACTTGTTACACTAGGGTGGGATAATGCTAAGGAAAGCGAAGATCAATGCAATTTTAACAGAAAATCAAAAAAAAATACTCGATAAACTAGTCATAAAAACACAAGAAAAACCTGAATATAAATAGAACGAGAACTTTTTATTTCTGCATTTATATTCCCAACAACTGTCTTTGTCTACTTTTTCTAACTACTGTGGCCTACTTAAGGCTCTCTAAATACGGGAAATGACTCTTATATATATTATATATATAATAAATAATTATTTAATGAATTCTAGAAATAAAAAATCATAACAATAAAATAATATAAAATAAAATAAAACAAAAATAAAATAGAATAAAATAACAGGAAAAAAAATAAAAATAAAATTTAAAATAAAATACAATTAAATTAAATTAAACTACATAAAAGTAAAAAACTTTCAAAAAATAAAATCAAATAAAATAAATAAATTAAAAAAAAAATTAAATTAAATAATTAAAAAAAAAATAAAATAAAATAAAATAAAATTAAATTAAAAATAAAAATAAAATAAATAAAAAAATAAAATAAAATAAACTAAAACCAAAAATAAAATAAAATATCATAAAGTTAATTTAAATTATATTAAATTACATTAAAATATGAAAAGATGAAAAAAGTAATATAAAATTAAATAAATAAAAAAAATTAAATAAAATAAAGAAAAAATTAAATAAAAAAAACTTAAAATTAAATAACAAAAAAATGAAAAGAAATCAAAAAATAAAATTAAATAAAATGAAATGAAATAAAAAATAAAATTATATTAGATTAAATTAAAATATTAAAAAAAAAAAATAAAATTAAAAAAAGAAATTAAATTAAAATAAAATAAAAAATTTAAGTTATATAAAACATAACATAAATGGAAAAAACTTAATAAAAAAATAAATAAAATAAATTAATATGAAATAAAATAAAATAAAATAAAATAATATAATACAAAATAAATAAATAAATAAATAAATAAAAAATAAAAAATAATAATTAAAAAAAAAAACTTAAAAAAAAATTAAAAATATTAAATTAAATTAAATAAAATAATATAATATTAATTAAATGATATAAAAAATAAACAAAATGGGGAAAAAACTATAAAAAATTTAAAAAAATTAAACAAACATAAAATTAAATGAAAAACGAAATTAAAAAATAAAATTAAATTAAATTATATTAAATTAAAAATAAAACAAAATTAAATAAAATGAAATAAATTAAAATAAAATATAAAATAAAAATAAAAAAGTTAAATAAAAAAAAAACAGAATAAGATAAATTAAAAAAAATATTAAAAAAAATAAATAAAATAAAATATAAACAAAATAAAGAAGAAAAATAAATAAAATAAAATAAAATAATATAAAACAAAATAAATAAATAAATAAATAAATAAAAAATATAAAAACTGAAAATAACATAAAATAGACTAAAATAAAAAAAATTAAATAGAAAAATAAAATAAAATAAAATAAAATAAAATAAATTAATATAAAATAAAAAAAAAAATAAAATAAAAAAAAATGAAAAAAAAAAAAAAAATAAATAAATAAAATGAAATAGATAAAATAAAATAATATAAAATAATAAAATGTAAAATTAATTTAAAACAAAAAAATATAATAAAATTAACTAAAATAGAATAAAAAAATAAATAAAAAATAAATAAAATAAAACAATGAAATAGAATAAAATAAAAATAAAAATAAATAAAAAAATAAAAATAAAATAAAATAATTTAAACCAAAATAAAATAAAATAAGATGAATTAAAAAAAAATAAAAAATTAATTAAAATACATATAAAAAAAAGTTAAAATAAAATAAACAATTTAAAATAAAATAATATGAAACAAAAAGTAAAATAAAATAAAATAATGTAAAACAAAATAAAGTTAAATTAAATTAAATAAAAATAAATAAATATAATTAAATAAAAAATAAAAATATATAAAAAAATTAATAAAAAAAAACATAAATTTAAATGAAAAAAAAAAGAAATAAAAAATAAAATAAAATAAAAGTGAAATGAAATATAAGAATAAAAAAAAATAAAATAAATTAAAAAAAATTTAATTAAATAAAATTAAAAATAAAAAAAATGAAATTAAAAAATAAAATAAAATAAAATATACAAAAAAAATAAAAAACAAAAAATATTTAAAAAAATTAAAAAATAAATAAAATGAAATAAAATAAAATAAAAATAAAAATAAAAAATAAAATCAAAATAAAATAATATAACACAAAATAAATTAAAAACAGTTTAATAAATAAATAAAATTTAATTAAACAAATACCCTTGCGATCAGAATTTTTTGCGCTTTAAATTGTTTACAAATGACGTTGAATATTTTTGTGTTTTCGCAGTAAAATATTGGAGTTAATACTTTATGTAATTGTACTTCTGTTGCAATAGTAAGCCATTATTGTCTGCTCTATTATTATTAGGTTATTTGCTAAAAACTTTCCTACCTTTTATTCACTCAGAGCTCATGCTTAGGGCTATAAAAACAAGTACACACCAACTATGCCACCACACAATGTGCCGGCTCAGCTATATTCAAAAAAAAAAAAAAAAAAAGGGGAACAATTTGAGCCAAAAAGCCTAAGTCAAAGCACTTAGCCGCATTATTGCATATTGCTGTTGTTGTTATTGTAGGCGTCAGTAAAAAAACAGACGTCATCAACCCATACACGTCACCATTGTAGCACAATATACGCGGCCGGCCTTAGTTTCCGCGCCGTTTTCCCCTACTCAGTTTTTCCAAAGTCTGGGTCTGGTTTTGTTTGGTAGGTCGACTGGACTGCTGGACGTCCACTCGTCACACAGAGAAGAATGCCTTAGTCTGCTTAGCATACATACGTACAATGGTTAGTTACTTGTTGTGTTGCCTTGTCTGGTATGTCGGTTATTGTTGGCAACCTCGAGTTCGTAAGAAACGCGAAAATATGTACTTTGCAGCACTGATAATGTGCTGTTGTGTGTATGTATGTATGTAGTCATGTGTGATTCATAAAACGAATAAGTGCTGTAGGCATGCACAAAATACGCAATCAGTTGCCCTTTGTACATACATACTCGTACATAACATACATATGGTTGTTTGTATGCTTGGCCGGCTGCTCTGGGGTTCGTCCACCCCGCTTGAACGTTTGCGATTTTATAGCACAACAAACAAATGCTCGTAAACTCGCCGCCGTCAGCCACCATGCGCATAGGCATAGGCTTTTGAACTTTTTGTCGTTGCTTGACGTCGCCGTTGCCGCTGTTGCCGCTGTTGTCGTTGTTTTTGTGGTCTACTCTCACATGCCTTTTGTAGATACACTTAACATGTGCATACTTATAAATATGTATGTATGTGTATGTGTATAAGCATTTGTGCTTTTAGCATGTCTATCCGTCTGTCTGTCTCTCTGTGCGCTTGTTTGTTGCTGCCGCTCTGTGTTTGGGTGCCAGCGCAACCGACCATAACCTAACACAACTTCACAGTTTCAACACTTTTCAACGTTTTCTTTGCTGCTTTGTGCGGCGTTTAGTGGTGACGAGGCAAGAAAAATTAAAAAAAATTAAGAATTTACAAAATAATAATGAATAAACGATAGAAAATGATTTTTATTATTTTGTCAATTTTTTGTATTATTTGCATATTTTTTTGTTTAATTATTTACTTTGTTTTCGAAATTTTTCTACTACATATATTTGCCATAATTTTTGTATTGTATTTGGTTTTTGTTTAACTTTATTTTCTTTGCCATTGGTAGGCATTTTTCATGTGCGGTTTTAAATTAAATAGAAGCTGACACACATGCAAGCCAACATTTAGCATACCTCCAGGCGATTAAGCAGGTGTTTCATTTTTTATTTATACAAATTATTGATTTAATCATAAAAATGTTGTTTAATTAAAAATGTTTGCATAAAAATTACGAAATTACACTTTTTAATGCAAAACAGAATTATTTTTGGATCTGATTATATCAGAGTAAAAAAGACAGGTTTTAAGATTTGAATACACCAAAAGTGCGCAAATGAAAAAAATAATTTGCAAAAATGCGCTATTTTTTAATGGTCTCATTAACAGTATTTTTTGAGATCAAACTCTTGGCACAAGTATATATGAAAGAGTGATCCTTTTCGAGGTTCCCTAATTTTTAAAGAAAAAAAAACACAGAAAATTCAAATTTAATGGTGAATGTTTATTATCTTTCCAGAGAACATTCTTTGGTATTATTTCTTAAAGATTATCTTCTTCAAGTGTTGGTCGCGTTGATACTTCTCAGATGGTCCATCTGTTGAGTCCAATTTTCGATGACTCGTTCAAGCATTTCGACTGGTAACTGACGAATGACATGCGTGATGTTTTGCTCCAAGGCCTGAATCGAAGTGGGATTGTCCGCAAAAACTTTAGATTTACATATGCCCACAGGAAAAAGTCTAACGTTGTGATCTGACACGATTTTGGTGGTCAATCTACCGGCCCAAAACGTAAAATTATCTACACACCGAAGTGTTCTCTCAATAAATCCATTGACTATGCGGTGTGTGGGAAGTGGCGCCGTCTTTTTGAAACCATATGTCACGAAGATCACGGGCTTCAATTTCAGGCATGAAATAGTCGGCTATCATAGCGCGATAGCGGTCACCATTGACGGTTACGTTCTCCCCGGCATCATATTTGGAAAAATATGGACCGTTGATTCCACCGGCCCAAAAACCACACCAAACCGTTGGTTTTCTGGATGAAATGGCAACTCTTGAATCTCTTCAGGTTTCTCTCCGTCTCAAATTCGGCAATTTTGCTTGTTTACATACCCATTGAGCCAGAAATGGGTCTCCCCGCCGAACAAAATTTGAATCGAAAACGTCTAATCTTCTTGGAACCTTTCAAGAGCCCATAGAGCGAAGCGATGTCACTTGGGAAGGTCGAGCGGCTTCAGTTCTTACACTCGCTAAATTTTGTATGCATTCTATTTAAGATCTCCACGTAGAATGCGCTAAGTCGTTGCTTACATCAGTGCGAGTTGCTGCGAACGGCGCCGAATCGACTCTCCAAGGTCCTCGGGTACACTCTCAGCTACGGCCGCTATATTTTCTTCACTGAGTGATGGACGTGCTCTATTCGAATAATTAATGCTGGGTCTCAAGTTGGGTTATGGTGTTGCGAATAATATGCTCAGTAGGCCGATAAAGTTGATCATAAGTTGAGCGAAGTGCGCAAAACACATTCTTTACAGAACGGGAATTTTCGTTATAAAGTTGAATGATTTGTAAACGTTGTTCAGGCGTAAGACGTTCCATGATCTGTGAAAAAAAAAATGCTATTAAAAAAAGTGCCTCTACTTGGATCACCCTTTCCTACAAAAAATTTGCAAAATTTAGCTATTTTATTCCTGTTTTTTTTAGTGTTCTATTAACCAGTATTTTTTGAGATCCAACTCTTTGCACAAACATATTCTATTAAAACATGTTGTTAAGAATGACGAAGTTTATTATTTAATAATATTTTAGTGGGCACAAAACTCAGCAATCTTTAATCAATATGCATGGTCCCCTGGTCGCCCGTCATAGGGCAGTCCGACCTCTTTTTATTTATATATTTTAATCAATAAAACATTTCAGCTCAAAACTCGTTTCCTGTGGGTGTTACATAAGAAATTGTACAACGTAAAATGCTTGCTTGAGATAAGCTACTTTTGTTGATATAAGATAACAGTTTATGTACCTTTTTGGAATACTTTCAATTAGTTAATTGAGTAGCAGTGTGAACACCATTAAATTAATTTCTTTTTTATATAATTAAGTTCACAGCCGAATTAGTCCAGTAAAAAGATGTGTGTGCACTGTCATGCGAAGTTAGTTAGAAAATTATTTAATTATTTTAATTATGATCCCCTTTGGCAGAAATTGCCGATTTTTATTAAGGCGTCTCAAAATTTTCTAGGTTAAAACTCTGCCTCGGAGAATTTCTCGTAAGTTGGCGGAGGAACTCTGCCGGAAGTTGCTTCAACGGCTACAAAGCGCAAATTGTGAATAAAATACGGAGGAGAGCAAAATTCTGCGATTTGGTCTATATGGTATTTTCAAAAATGATATCCCTGGTTCTCTTAAAACACTCCTCCCGAGCATATATTTTCTAAACAATTTTTAGTGAAAAGTAGAATAAAATGCTCGAAAGAACTTCAAATGTTTACACTGACATAGAGTAGATAGTAGTAGTGATATAGAGTACTCGTAACCAAAAAAAAAATTTTTCCAAGTGGAAAAAGCTTTCTACAGAAGATCAAGAAGTGCCCATGGATGCCGCAGCACATCAGCAACCCATAAAATGATGGAAATTATTACGGAAAATCGTTGAATAACTATCAGAAAAGTTGGCGGAGTTATGTGATATATTGTTTGGCTCAGGCCAGGCAATTTTTTTCATAAAATTTTGGCAAAAAGGTTGTTGGATCGCTCAGCAATTGTCAAATTAAGTCAATCGTAACTTGTAACGAAACACGGATGTATGATTATGGTATTCAAACCAAGGGACGAAACCAGTTGAGACAAAACCGGAAAATTTGAAATAATTTTCTTACACTTTTCGTCGATTACTATGTTATGGTGTTAGGTTAGGTTAGGTTAATAAGCAGTATTACTTTGAGGTTACGCTCTATTTGTCGCTGCGACTTGAATAGACGTTTGCAGGGGATGGTTTTTGGATATCAAAGATATACAAAATAAATAAATAAATAAAAATTTATATCACAATGGTTTCGGTGGAGACTGCTTTAAAAATAAAAATACAATATATCCAATATTTTTTAAATTTTTGAAAATTCAACTAATTTTACATATTTACATACTAATTTAATCATCGAGTTATATTTAATTCATATTTTTAATACTTTTAATACACTCTACTACCTTTCAGCAAGCGAAATTCGCATTTTACATAATTTTAGTTTTCTTTTAAGATTTATGTGTGTCTAATCAACGTACGTTTTTTCCTTTTTTACAGCACAACAATATGCAGGGTCTTTGAATGGTATGTAAATATCATATTTTATATATATATTTTTTTTAATCCAATAAAGCTCATTAACTTCAAATCAAAAAAATTAAATATAATTCGTTAATAAATAAAAAATGAAACAATTGAAAACTGGGAAATGTCCAAAGCAATTAATTCCCCAAAAAAAAAATTAAATATTTAAACTCCAAGTGAATAATTTATCAAACACTTATAATAAGTATCAGCTGAGCTTTTATAAATGCGTTCTTAAAAACTAAATAAAGTAGAATTTAAATTATATAAATTCTTTAATTTTCTTGCTAAATATATTGAATGCTATTTCAATATAATTAGAAAAGTAAAAAAAAAGGTAAATAAGGTTTTCGAAAAAGCCATTGAAGGTTAAGGATCACGTAGTGAATCAGCCATCAGAAAATATTTTTTACTAATAAGATCATACAAGATTGTAAGTTTTGGATTCTTATTTATAACTATTTAAGAATAAATTAAAATATTCTAAACAGCATCTGGTGAAACAATTGATTTAAATGTCGGATATATTTAAGGTAATACGGTTAAAAAGATACTTCAAAAAGGCGAAGCTACGTTCAAATTCAATTTTTAACCATTTTGGCCCAGTTTTGAAACTAACGTGTGATGCACCCTACCTTTTTTTGACAGATCACAACGCTCACAAATAATTCAACTTTATTAAGAAAATTCACGTTCTGTAGAGAATGTGTTTCGAGCACTTCGCTCAACTTATGGTCATCATAATTGACTTATTGATCATACCATCTTGAGACCCAACATTCATTATTGAATAATATTCGACCGAATACACCACCTCCAGATCGCAGTGAAGAGAAAATAACGGCCGTAGCCGAGAGTGTACACGAAGACCGTGGTGAGTCAATGTGACGTATGGAACGACTTAATACGCAATCTTAAATTGAAAGCGTCCAATATATAGCTTGTACAAGAACTGAAATTGATCGACCTTTCCATCCGGCATCCCTTCGCTCTATGGGCTCTTGAAAGGTTCCAAGAAGATCCGACGTTTTCGAGCCAAATTTTGTTCAGCGATGAGGCGCATTTCTGGTCCAATGGGCATATGAACAAGCAAAATTGCCGCGAATGCAACAAAGAGAAGCCTGAAGTGATTCAAGAGCTGCCATTTCATCCAGAAAAACCAACGGTTTGGTGTGGTTTGTGGGTCGATGGAATCAGCGGTCCATATTTCTTCAAAAATAATACCTGTGAAAACGTAACCGTCAATGGCGACCGTTATCGCGCCATGATAACCGACTATTTGATGCCTGAAATTGAAGCTCGTAATCCTCGCGACATTTAGTTTCAACAAGACGGCACCACTTCCCCCAAATCGCATCAGTCAATAGATTTATTGAGAGAATACTTCGGTGTGCAGATAATTTCAAGTTTTGGGCCAGTCGATGGACCACCAAGATCGTGTGATATCACACCGATAGACTTTTTTGAGCGGAGATATGTAAAGTCTAAAGTCTATGCGGACAATCCCGCTTCGATTCAGGCCTTGGAGAAAAACATCACGCGTGTCATTCGCCAGTTTCCAGTTGAAGTGCTCGAACGAGTCGTTGGAAATTGGACTCAACGGATAGACTATCTGGGACATAGCCGCGGATAACATTTGAAAGAGATAATCTTCAAAAAATAAATGCCAAATAATGCTCTTTCGAATGATAATAAACATTTTCCATCAAATTTGAATTTAGTGTTTTTTTTTTAATAGGAAACCTCGAAATGGATCACCCGTTACCATAGATGACAAAAAGCGTCCTGGCCAATCCAAAAAGTTTGAAGATTAGGAATTGGCGGCTTCACTGTATCAAGATCCATGTCAATCGCAAACTGAACTTGCAGAAAGAATGACTAAGCAATTTGGATTTATTCAAAAGGAAGGAAACTAGGTGCCATACGAATGAAAGCCAATAGGTGTCGAAAGGCGATTTTTCGCCTACGTACTGCTTCTTGAAAACAAGACGAAATCATTGATGGGAAACGTCATCGACCACAACTAATGAGTTTGAGCTGTCCATTGCTCGAAAAATGGCCAGAAACGATCGGAGTGCATGACAAAGTGAATTTCCAATATAAAAACGATCGGTCCCACGTGTATGTAACTGTCAAAAGCTACCTGGAAACGCTGAAATAGGCAGTCTCCTAACCCACCCGGCGTATTCTCCAGACTTTGCTCTATCAGAACACTGGCTTTTATTGACGAATTCTAAACGATTTTTTAGATATGGTATTCGAAAATTACCTGATAAGGTAGAAAAGGTAGTCGCTTGCGACAGACAGTACTTTGCATTATGTATTTTTTTTTTTCATTTCATAAACAAAGAACACTTTTTTGACACAAAGAACAGACCGAATTAACTTGTGTTAAAATTCAAATTTTTTCTAATGTGTATTTATGAAAATATGAAAGTAATTTGCTATTGTTCAAATTAAATTTTTAATTTTTGTATTATAAAAGCAGGAGCACCCTAATAAACTCAAATATGCAAGTATTTGCGCATAACCGTACTCTCTCATAACACAAATAAATAATATCATTTAATGGATATCTTTTCCATATGCCATTTGCATACATACATACATACACATATACACACATACAAACAAATGCACTCATATAATTAAGATGCCAAACGATGCAACGATGCAAAATAAATTATTGAACAATGCAAAAAAAACAGTCAGGGCGACATCAGAGACTCAACAGTGGCAACTGGCAAGATAATAATGGGACTGCAAAGTAGATAGACAGATTGCCAGTTCAGTAAAGACAAGAAGACAGGCACACACACACACACACATACAGGTACAAGTAAATAAAAAATAAAATAAAAACATTTGACATACCACCAGCGAAAGATAGGGAGAGAGAGAGAGAGAGAGAGAGAGAAAGAGATAGTATGAGATGGCAAGGCAAAAGGCAATCGTACGATTATATGCAAATATGAATGAAGATAGCACTTAGTAGAGGCGGCGAAGGGCAGTTGTACATAAGTACCAATGCAGATAGAAAAGCGCAAAAAAAGATTTACTAAAAAGTGATGATAATTTTTGCTCTTAAATAAATAATGATAAAGTAAATCAGCAAGCAAAAAATGCAGTGAATGCCTTCAGGCACACCTACAACTCACATACAAAACATATGTATGTGCATATACACATTGATTCGTCAATTAAATATGTAGAAATGCATGAAAGATAAGTTGTACGAAATCTTAATAATAATAAGACGTTGTGCAAGACGGAAGTGCAGTCCCGAAAGGAGAAGAAATAAGTAAGGTGGCACAAAAAGCATGTCGATTTTAATGTCTCTGCTATTTAGTATTTATTATAAATATATATAGAAAACACATATATATTTACTTCATTTTTTCTGACCATGATTTAGTTTTTGCTCTTTTAACATTCATTAAAGTGACCCTTGTACTGAAAAAGTATATATGTAGCTTTCGAAATATTCAAGTAGTGGCACTTTTTTCAATAGCCTTTTTTTGACAGATCGCGCGTGAGTCGAGTCAAGCTGTCATGTTATTTTTGTTCAGTATTGTTTGTCATTAATTCATGGAGAAACTTGCGCGCGCACCGCGTTTACAAATTATTCAACTTTATTACGAAAATTCACGTTCTGTAAAGAATTTGTTTCTCGTGAATCGCTCAACTTATGGTCAACATAATCGACCTATTGTGCCCACAATCATCACCCGCCCAGCTTGAGACCTAGCATTCATTATTGGATAATATTCCACCGAATGGACCAAGTCAGGCACTCAGTGAATACAATATAGCGGAGGTAGCTGAGAGAGTATATGAAGGCCGTGGAGAGTCGATTCGATGCCATTCGCAGCAACTCGGACTAACGTCTGGAATGACTTGACGCATTTTACTTCGAGATCTTAAATTGAAAGCATACAAAATACAGCTCAAGCAAGAACTGATGCCGCTCGACCTTCCCAAGCGACATTGCTTCGCTCTATGGGCTCTTGAAAAGTTTCAAGAAAATCCGACGTTTTCGAGCCTAATTTTGTTCAGCAATGTGGCCCCTTTCTGGCTCAATGGGTATGTTAGCAAGAGTAAACTGAAGAGATTCAAGAGCTGCAATTTAGTCGAGAAAAATCTACGTGGTTTGTGGTCCGGTGGAATCATCGGTCCATATTTCTCTAAAAACGATGCCGGTGAGAACGTAACCGTAAGTGGCGACGTCAATCAATGGATTTATTGAGATAACACTTCGGTGAGCAGATAATTTCACGTTTGGGGTCGGTGACCGGTCGACTGGCCATCAAAATCGAGTGATATCACACCGTTAGAATTTTTCCTGTGCGGACAATTCCGTTTCGATTCGAGCCTTGGATCAAAACATCACGCGTGTCATTCGCCAGTTACCAGTCGAAATGCTTAATCGAGTCATCGAAAATTGGACACAACGGATGGACCATCTGAGACGTAGCAGCGGCCAACATTTGAAAGAAATAATCTTCAAAAAAGAAATGCCAAAGAACGTTCTTTCGAATGATAATAAGCATTCCCCATTAAATTTAATTCTCAGTATTGTTTTTTAAGTAGGGAATCTCAAATTGGATCACCCGTTAGTTACATTCTACACAACTTACGAATTTCCTATAACAGACATGAATTATCCCTGCTAAATTCGTGTATATGGTAACGATATTCAGATATACTTATCTGCTCCGTTCAAAGATATAAATGAAATAACTGCTAGCTTGAAACCGTAGCTATCTTCTGTCTCGCGCTGGGCCGCTCATAACTGTTATCGATTAATAGACTGCTGTAAGACTGCTTGAGCAACCAGCGCGATTTAGCTTGTGTTTGAGAGCCATTGAAGGCAGGAGCCAAGGAAAGACTTGATATATTCTATGGGGATTCTGCACTTTCAATTTCAATGGTTATGGAAGTGGTTTGCAGAGTTCCGTAGTGGTCACCAGTACAAGTGGCGCTGGATGTTCAAATCGCACTAAAGAGACCAGAAATCGTCGATAAAATCCAAGGATGATATTAGGCGAATGGCTGAGGCTGCAGGCATCTCATTATGAATATTTGGACATGAAAAAGCTATCCGGGTGTCGCAATCGTTCTCACACGATCATAAGCGCCACCGCGTAATCACATAAAAAGAGTGTTTGGCGATATTCAACCGCAATCCAAACGAATTTTTACGCTCTTTCGTTACCGTAGAAGAAACCTGGATTCACTAGACCACAGACTAGGCGAGTCTGACCGCCAACAAGGTCATGACCACAGTTTTTCGGGATGCACAAGGCTTTTGGATAAATTCGATATTGATTTGACAGTTCAGTTAATTCCTTAATCAATTACGTAGAAAAAAGTGCTCAAGTCTTCCTCAAGCGCCAACACGAGCTCATCTTTTTTAACACAGTAAAATAAAAATCATATGATATACCTACAGTCAGTGCAATTCCCCACAGTCTCAGATCACAGTTGGTTGCTTATCTCCTTGAGATAAAACAAAATTTGTAGTAGAATAAGGGAGTATAAACTATTTAAATATTTTTGCTCCCTATTATTATGATTAGCTACTTTCTTTTCTAATTTATTTATTTGATTTTAATGCCGTCCAACCAGCAGTCCCCACTGGAAGTTACTCAGTTGTGTGGGCTTAATGCACGTAAGACTTATGTATGTGCATAACCATGCAGCACAGAGCCCAACAGCAAGCAATAACAAAAGTTTGATGAGATAAATAAAGCAGCAACAACAACAACAAAGAAAAAAATATAATTGAAAGAAATCAACAAGAAGAGCACAATAACAAAACAAAGGTGTTTGCAATTCTCAAACACACACACGTACATATATTTTTTGTTATACACACACACACACACACGCGCGCGATTATATACATAAACATATTTAAAATGCATCGCCGCAACGCTGTATGGGTAAATGAGTGTATGCATAAATAGGGTATGTATATATGCATGTGTGTATGTGGTAAACGTCAACTCGGCGGGGAAGTGATCACCTTTGTTGTACCTGTACCCGTTTTTCCCTACAAATGTATTGGTGCAACTGCTGTATATGCATGTGTACGTGTGTGTGTGCGTGACTCTCCAACTTCGAAAAAATTTTATCTGCTGCAAGTTGAACTTATCTGAAAGCTACGTGCTCACAGGCAACCCATCATCAGCTGGGTATCGCTGTGTGTGTGTGTGTGTGTATGCACAAGAGAGATGCTGCGCTTCAGCCGACGTTGATTTCTGCAAATTTCTCTCTCACTCTATGCCAGCAGCGCTGCCTGCTCTGACTGTGGCTATTGTTGTTTGCTGCTTCACGCTGCCAAGCTGAAGCTAAAGCCGCCGCCGCTGAAAGCTGTGACTGGCTGCTCGTACTCTCTGCTGCTGCTGCTGCTGCTGCTGCTGCTGTTGATGCTGCACGTTTATGTCATTGACCTTTGAAATTGCATCTTGTCTGCCGCATACAAGCAGTAAACCAGCCATCCACCAGCAGCCTGCCTATCAACTTTGCTACTCTTCGCGATTTGTATATATGTATGTATGTTTGTATGTATGTATGCATGTATGTATGTTGCAGTGTATATAAAGCTGCCAATATTCGTACGTGAAGCTGAGCTGAGAGTAGCTGCTTCGCGCACTGTGGATTCAAACAAACAAACAAAAAATGCTTGTGTGCAATTTACTCTTGAATGTGTGTGTGTGTGTGTGTGTGTGTGTGTGCGTGTGTTTGTTTGTTTGTAGTTCTTCTATTTATGTCATCCTGCAGCCAGCTATGGCTTTAGCCGCTCTCACCCCATTTTGTAATGCTTTTGCAGCTCAGTTCGCATTGGCTTCTGTTCTACCTCTTCTTTTACTGCTCCTCCATCTTCTTCTACTGCTTCTTCTTCTTCTTCCATGCGTTTTGGTAAATATACATTTTTTTTGCCATTTCGCTCCAACTCCTCCAGCAAAGTGAAATGCAAGTGAGTGACGCTTGTTGTGATGTGGGGTAGGGCAAGGGCGTTCGTTCATCTTCGGCATTCGTTGTATGCAGTGCTTAAGATGCATACATATGCACCGCAAAAGGAGCGAATTTATATGCATTTGTGTATGTATGTACATGTGTGTGTGTGTAGATACATGTGTTTAACCTTGCCCACAATCTCTGCATTGCATGTGCTCTGCTCCAATCTGCTGGCTTGGCTTTCTTCGTCAACTTATGGCATTTTTTTTTTTTTGCTTCAACAAAAATAAAATATCTTCACATACAGTGGCGTTCATGTGCATAGTAACGCTAAATGGAAAATTCAGTTTACATAGAATTTATTTGAAATATCCCACATGAAAAAGTAACTACGTAATGCACTGCGAAAGAGAGAGAGAGTGAGAGAGACACTCAAATAAGCAGTATCTTGTTCTTGGAACTCGTGGACTAACTATTCGGTGGAGAGACCTATTATTTTGAGATTTTATTTAAACTGACGCTGCTTCGAAAGTTCCGGCAGAGGTCGTATAGCTTTCAGCCAAACGAACAATGACTCTAACTACTAAAGTTTAACAAAAAGCTCGAAGGTTCACAGTGAAATGGTTCAATTCAAAACCTTTCTACTCTGGGGAAGCTCATGGGTTTCAATAATGGCTAGACAAACCTCAAAAATTTCGAAAAACAAATCTAATTGCGGACCCTCCTCGACAGAGAATCTCCTCCGAGCGTATTTCTGACATGAAATAAAAAGCTCCTTATAAAAATCCATTAGCACTTCGAAGGATGCTTAAAACTAGGTTCCTCTGTTAGTGTTAGGGATAGTAAGAATTAAGGTTGCCACCCTGGAACTGTGATTAATACCGAAATTTGTAATCATGAACAGGATGTTGAAGCCGAAAACAGAGTCAGAGATGCGAAATCAAATTCAAGTTTTGAACCGATTGTAGTCTAAAATTCTGGAGTTCTGGAGTGCATTTTTGAATCTCTTTTTTATTTACTTTATGCCTTTATCGGTGTCAAGGAGATACATTTACTTTACACGCCGCAGTCGATGAATTAGTCTGCAGATCAAAGTCTGTTTCTTTGGACTTAGAAGATGACGACACAGCGAAATGTTATCTCGAAGATGCTTGGAGAGGCATGAGAAATTCACATTGAGGTCAACAAGATACTCATGGGAGAGCCCTCAAAAAATCGGAGATATGAAGGAAAGAGATAATTTTAGCCAAAAGAGGGAAGGGAATACGCGAAAATTCTTTCAGAAGATGTCACGACTATTGATAATAATGATGGTGTTACAGCTTTTGGATCTTAGCTTAGGTAATGGCGACTACTTCGAGTCATAGCAACTGATGACGAAGTAGTATACGTCTTAAGAATCGTTTGTAATGACGATAGCAACAAAGCATCGGGAACAGAGTTCTTTGAATATGGCCGTCAATAGAAACTCTTTGGACGAGTGTAGTTGTAACAATGAAACCCGAGCTCGCACTGCTCAATTCAACTTTTAAAGGATATCTTATGCCTGTGCTGAGAATATGGAGGGTGAGATCACGTTCAGTGGTACACGCAAGTGGGAAAAGTTTTTGACAGCTTGTTCCTGCAACTCACGATGTCCGGTTAGGCGAATATTGCCATCATCCAAGCCATATAGCACGATGGGAATGTTTATACTATGAAGATACTTCACCCTCGCCAAATACCATCAATCACCGGGTTATACATCGTCAACGTCTCAGACCCATGCATCACTTTCTCATCCCTCAAGTTACGAACGTCCCTCCGAGACAGACCAGCCTCTTACTGTTTAACTGCAACGAACTCCAGAGGAGAATCGATGAGCCAGTCAACTTCATGAGTCGGGGAACCTACAAATAGCTGCGTTCTAGGCAATTAAGTTGAACGTCCACTCAGATAATCTAAGCCAGGCCGGTTACAACATTATACGTAAGGATCGCTAGAGAGATCGTTGTGATCCTGCACAACACCGTGTAATATAGTTTTATCGACGGAAAAATTGGCCGCAGGGATAAAAATACTACTGTTGCCTAGTTGGGCATCGTCCTGATACAGGTGCTCTATTCAGAGGCGAAAACAAATTGGTTTAGAGCGACTTATCAAGATCAAGTATCCTGTGGGTATAATTGACGCTTTGTAACCGCTGCAGTGATTTTCGGCCGCACTTATCTTCCGATTTGTGGTGTACGTCTCAACGAAGAGCTGATAAACTTTTCTGAGGAGCCTATAATTCATGTCGGAAATATACAAGCAAGGCTTGTTATTTCCTACCGAGGGTTAACTACAATTAGAAATATTGGTTTTTTTTTTATCATTTTTGAATGTTGGTTTGACTCAAACTCTGGCTCTCCGAATGGTAGTACACAAGGCGGTCGCTATCTCTAAAAAATTGCTCCAATGAAAAAAATATACAATAGACAAACGACTTTTGAAATCGACCACTGCTTGACGCTTAGAGCTCAGAATCGATCAAATGTTGCCGCTGAAGGCGAATTGGTCACAATGTAAGCTACAAGCCGGAGCTATCTATCTACATCAGATTAAAGTCTAAAAGATTCTCTCCTACCAGATTTCGCAAGAAAGATTTGATTTTTTTCTGAATTATCTATAATTTCCCTCACGTGCTCTTAATATTCTGAACGCGAGTGTCTGAAAATGTATATAAATATATGCAAGCGCTAATCAATTCTTAAATATGTGAGCTTGTCTTTGGTGCTGTTGGCATAAAGTCTCAAGACTTGCATCTTCGTACAACGCAACCGCGCATTTGGTTCAAAAGATAACCCCACGTCTGCTGCTACGCGGCCTTCATAAAATTATATTAAGAATAAAGAAGGAATTACTTGTGTATAGAGGAGTATATGAAAATCGTTTCTTTTTTTCTTTTCTTTAAACTTCCTTTTCTTATAGACACAAACACACATACACACACAACACGTACCACATACACATATGAGAGAAAATAAATGCGACTGCATCTTCTTTACTCACAGCTCTACACATCTCCTCTCTCGTCTCATCTATCATTATGATTATGCCATGCAACTTGGCTTGCTGTTCCATCTTTTATCCTCCACTATAACTCCTTGACAGCAGATTTGTGGTGAATTGTGCATTTGCGTGTTTGTGTGTGTGTGTATGTGTGTGTGTTTGGGCCGCCTTGAACTGCTTCCTACTGCCTGCCTTGCAATTGAGCTTCCCACTCAAACTCGGTGTTTTTTTAATTTTATTTTATTTTATTTATTTTTTCCTTTTTGTCTTTCCTTTTTTTCATGATATTCTTTGTTACGTCGTCTGTTAATGCTATGTTATTTATGTGTTTTAATTTTAATTAACGCATATTATGTGTATATATATATATATATACATTATTCTGTTGTACATAAGGCTGTTGTGTGAGGGTTTCTTAAACGTTTATCGCTCGTGACTTAATCTAAGTTTGTTTGCGTTTATGTACATATCTACTTTATGTCATTTCATTCATAAGTTCTGTTGGATTGTCGTATTAGCGCTTAGGGTATAAAATAGAAGAATTTTTTTTTTGAGTATTAGAAAAAAATAATCTGAAAATAATCCTTGGAGTACGTGTGTCATAAGTTAAAAATAATGAAATTCTTTTTCGCTCGGTAGCCGCTCTACAGATCTTGGAGTGTAAATATTACCATTCCAGTCATACCTACCATGGTCTTCTGGGGAGCATGCATCTAACGCAGGTCTACCTTATAACCGATACCTAACTCCATGACGTATTCGTCTTATAACACTTCGAACCCATCAGTTAGTTGAATGGTTGTCCAATCACATCATAAATTTTTGATCATAATTTTTGATCATAATACCCACCATTTCCCCAAGAAGAGATCCAAAGCAAAGAGAATGAAAACCACACAGTGACATCCCTTGCAGCAATTTCATTTCATATTTGTTTGTATAAATACTTATGTTTGTATTATCGATGAAAATTTAATTGGCATTTTTGGGAAGATGTTGACTAACCGATAAGAAGAACCAACATACATACATATATATGCCCATATATTTGTATGTATACGCCTAAATAAGTAATAAAAATTGAAAGCCGGAATATTTAAGAGAACAAAAAAGTGATAAAAATGAAGTAGAATAGTAAAGAAGTAAAGTAAGACATAAACTACATATGTATATATGTATGCCTGCACATATATGCATAAATTAATGCTTGCATATTATATACATTGGACATCGCAATTGAGTACAAGGTGACCATTGAAAATATTAAAATTTTAATTTAAATACAAAAAAAAATAAATAAAAACAAACAAAAAATAATATAAAATAAAACTAAGTAAACTTTAGCAAAGTAAAATTATATTAGGAAAAATATTAACAGATAATTCAGTGAAGTGAAAAAAAAATTTAAAAAGGTCAAACACTATCCCCAAAAAAAAAAGAAAAATTTAAAATTAAAAACAAATTAAATAAATAATAAAATAGTAAATAAAATAAAAAATATATAAATTTCATTAAAAATATATAATAAAATAAAACAAATCGAAATGAAATGAAATCAAATAAAATAAAATCAATAAATCAAGTAAAATAAATTAAGGAAAAAAATATTTAATTAAAGTTAAAAAATTATTAAAGAAGAAAAACATAAAAATAGCAAATATAATTAAAGGTATAGTTAAAATTATATAGGAAGTAAAAATTATAAATTTAAACAAACAAATTAATTTGAAGCTAGTAAAATAAAATAAAATAAATTTAAAGAAAAACAGGAAAAAAAGAAGAAATTAAATTAAATAAAAAATAATAATAATAAAAAATAAATAAAAAATCGTAGTAATTAAATCAATTTATAAATAATTACTAAAAAATATCATAAAATAAAGTAAAATAAAATAAACCAAATAAAAAATAAATAACATAAAATAAAATTAATTAAAATAACATAATAATAATAATAATAATAATAATAATAATAATAATAATTAAATAAAACAAAATGAAGTAACATAAATAAAAAATAAAAAAAATAAAAAAAATAAAAAAATAAAAAACAAAAAAAAATAAAATAAAAAATAAAACAGGAAAAAATAAATTAATATAAAATTAAACAGAACAGAAAAAAATAAAAAAATTAAATAATATAAATTAAAATTAAAAAAAAATTAAATAAAAAAATGAAATTAATTTAAAATAAAATAACACGAAAAAAAAAATAAAACAAAAAAAAAAAGGAATGAAAAAAAATAAAAAAAAAACAAAAATAAAATAAATAAAACGAAAAAAAGATATAAAAAATAAAAAAAATTAAGAAAATAAAATAATATAAAAAATAAGAAAAAATAAAATAAAACAAAACAAAATAAAAATAAAAAAACACTAAAAAAAATAAAATAAAACCAAAATAAAATAAAATAAATTAAATAATAAAATATAAGTTATAAATATAAAATTAAATAAAATAAATAAAAATGAAATATTTTATAAAACAAACAAAAACATGAAAAAATAAAACAATTGAAAAATGTAATAAAAAAAAATAAAGGAAAAAATATATTAAAAAAATTAAAATAAAATAGAATAAAACAAAATAAAATAAAACAAAGTAAAAAAACAGAAATAAAAAAATAAAAATAAAAAATTAAATAAATAAAATAAAAAATAAATATAAAAACACAAAAAAAAAAATAAAATGAAATAAAACAAAATAAAAATATAAAAAAACTAAAAAAAAGTAAATTAAATTAAAATAATAAAATATAAATAATAAAAATAAAATAAAATAAAATAAATAAAAATAAAATATTTTATAAATCAAACAAAAACATGAAAAAGAAAATAATTGAAAAAAGGAAAACATAAAATAAAGGAAAATAATAAAATAATATAAAATAAAATAAAATAAAACAAAATAAAAGAACGTAAAATAAAATAGAATAAAAGAAAATGAAACGGTATAAAATAAAAATAAAAATTAAGATAAAATAAAATAGAATAAAAATAAAAAAACACACAAAAAAATAAATAAAAATAAAAATAAAATAAAATAAATTAAACTAATAAAATAAAAATAATAAAAATAAAATAAAATAAAATAAATAAAAATGAAATTTTTTATAAAGAACCAAAAACATGAAAATAAACAAAACAATTGAAAAGTAATAAAAAATCCAAAAATAAGCAAAAAAATAAGAGAAATAAATTAAAATAAAACAATATAAAAGAAGTAATAAAAAAAATTTTCAGCTGTAGTATATCTCTATGACTTTTTCTTAGTTTTTGCTTCATATATACATATGCATACATTTATCCAAGCAGAGCAGAGTATTTAAAATCAATAAAAATTCTACCAACATGAAAAAGTCATAAAACAAAGAAACACCATTCGCTGCAAATGCAAAAAAGGAAAGAACCTGAAAAACATAGAGTAGCAAAAAAAAATTTAACGAGAAACTATTAAGATTCCCAAACCGATTGTCAGTTGCAAGAGAAGAGACTACACACAGCCACAGAAACAAACATACATAAATGCAACACACGCATATATGTATACGAGTATATATGACAATTTCAGTCATGCATAAGCCAAAAGCTATACTTATGTGAATGTGTGTGTGTGTGCCTCCGTATTTACCTCTATATTTGCCTTTGCTTTTACCTACTCTACACTACTCTACACTACTTTACTACAACTACCTTTCATCAAATATTCAGCTGACATTTTTCCGCATGCAGACCATGACCCACACCAATGCCAACCGACCAACCCACCAACCAAAAACAACGAACTCGTGTGAATTCGGAAATGTTCCGCCATCAGCACTACCCGTACCATTTACGGCAACATACATTTGTACATATAGTCGGCAATCTGCCGACTGCCCCCTCAGTTCTTCTCAACGCTTCATGCTTTTCCGTCTTTCACGTTCTCCATCCTTTACTCACTCACTCACTCATCGAGTTGCGCGGTGTACTCACCTACTATGCCTCTCGTTGTGGCTCTAAAAAATAAACTGAGCCATATTGCAGCAACACCATTCTAACAATAGCAGCAGAAACTTCAAATTGCAACAGCAACAACAATACCTTAAGCTATAAAAGCAACAGTAACGATTTTTTTTTTTTTTGGTTCGTTCATATACGAGTAGATAAGCATGTGTGAGAGCCGGTATATTGAGAGCGCTATGAGTGAGTAAACGTAGAGTTGTTGCAATGAAATTGGCAACAACAAATAATAACAACAAAACTTGACTGACTTACGGTACATTTCGGTTTGTACATATTTACTTACTTATGTATAGATGAACAAGTCAATACTTGCATACACATATGCATGAGTCGTCATCGGTGTTAGGGGAAGGCAGGGGCGGAGAGTTTCTCGTGTTTTTTTTTGTTGTTGTTGAAAAGTGGGTGTACCGCGAGTCAAATGTGAAACTATGAAATTTGTTCGGTTCATCACCGAATTTCAATTATAATTACGAAACCGCCATTAGGCATGCAAACTGAGGAGTGTTTACCGTTATTCGTGTATATGTATGTATGTATGTATGTCGGTAGGATTGCATAAGTAGAAATGTAATTATGTGGAAATTTGCAGGCAAAGAGACGCCTCTTCTAGGAATTTCTTAGAGTTTACTACTACTTACCTTACATACTTTTAGGCGCAGGCTCATTTTCCACTATCATGGAGTTTGCAAACTATAATTCTAAAACGAATTGCCAGGAAACTTGTGTATACGCGTTTGAGGTTAGGTTAGGTTCTATATACCTTTTTAAAGAAAAAAAAACAGGAAAAATACTGACGAGATAGACCTGGAATGAGAATAGTAAAATTTTTCAATCTTCCATAGCATGCTGAGTGCTAGAAATGAGTTTCCTAGCTTCACTAATAAGCTCTCCCACAAAATCGTTAGCGTAAATTGCCATTCAAAGCTGACACAAGATCTCCTCTAACGCAGTAGGTCGTTACAACATAATTACATCACGACGAACTCAAAAAATTCGCCATATAAATTAGGTTCGTATACAATATCTTCATGAAAGAAAGTGAGCAAATATTTTATCGAATTATATCGTAGCTGTATAGGGTTAGAGAAAGGGTGTGAAGGAAAAAGCTGTAACCTCAATCTCGTAAAAGCTCTTTAGCCGAAAATGCTGAGATCTCTGTTCGACAGTCCAAAGATTTTCCAATTGGGCATAAGTCATCTAAATTAAATAGAGATTTGAGTTTGATCACCGAAACCCGGAAATATTCAGTGGAGGATGTCCTATTCTTGGCGGTCGCAGTAGAGTGGTTAGCGGAGCGTGATACCTTGTCGCGGAGGATCCCTAACAACCCTAACAAAACAAACAACTTTTCCAAGCATATTCCTGACATGAAATAAAAGCTGCTCATAGAAATCTATCAGCCGTTCAAAGACTGCTTAGAGCCTCAGTTTATTCTCTATTTGTTGGGGAAACTTCAAAGTCGCGCACCAAATATTGAAGGAGGGGTACAGTAGTAGTTTTAAAACATCCCTCCCCTTGTCTAGAGATTATTCACGTCACGACTTCTCTTTTCTCAATTACCTGTAAAGCTTCCTAAGAATTTCGTCTTTGTATCTATGGTTTCAAGATTCTTTTGTTACTGCCACGTATGCAGTACTGTTCATCATTAGAGTACTAAAAGCTTTGTTAACCTCACTTTTGTTCAGGTTTTTAAATGAAATTAATAGGAATCAAAGCAGTGCTGACAGAAAGATAACAGTTAGTTAGAGAGATAGAGATACGTAAAATATCCACCCTGATGGAAGCTGTAAAACACATTAGAAACGAACAGTAGGGGGAGACGCCTTCATCTTCAGTAACAGCTGGGTGGCAATCAAAATTGCAAAGGATTTCTGCAGATCTTTTCAGGAGATGACAGAACCGAACGTACTAGTCCTCTATTGTGCCCATGATCACGGAGGTAAAAAGGCAGATAAACTCGATAGGAAAAGTACGATCAATCAGATTCTTTCGTTGCTCCTTTTGTTGTTGTAGCGACTTGATCTCACACATATTAACAACCACAACAATGTCAGCCTAGAAATCCAACACAGAAGCGCTCTTATCAACAGATGCTACTTTGTACTGAGTTGGTTAATTGTAAAGTAAAGTCCTCGCTCGACCAACAAAGACCAAACTATACAAGTCAGTAATCATTCCCGTCCTGCTTTCGTGGTGCGGAGGCATGGACAATGACAACAGCTGATGAGTCGGTGTTAGGAATTTTTAGTGAGTAAAGAGAAATAAGAAGATTACCTTGTAAGTAAGGACAATTTCTTTGTCTTTCTCGACGAGTGTTGCTGGCTAGCAACTTAAGGATTTTTGTTCCGAGACTCTATACTTTAGTGGAAATTGCGGCCACATGCAGACTGAAGGAGTGCAGGCTATCGAATGCGACTCCTAATAATTTTGTGATTTTACAGTCGGAATTTCGACGTCGTCGACTTTTACATTCAGCTCAAGTCCGTACTCTCGCATCCAGCTGGTGAAGAGGTTAGTCGGAAATTTTGATGCTTGTATTTGTAGGTTACCCTCGTGAAAAGGTTATCAATACCCTGGCCAGATATCAAGCTATCATCAACATATGAGAACAGGAAATATAGAAAATAGAAATTAACCAATAGCGGTAAGAGGAAATCATCCTGCAGAACCGCTTGTTCAATTTTGCGGAGTCTTGAGTTATGAGCTCGGAATTCTATTCATCGCTTCTTCAACCCCTGTAATGAGGATACATCCTTCAATGTCAGCAATAGTAGCAGCTACAAAATTCAAAGACTCTGGACACATCCATTGTTACTAGCATCATCCGCATGCAGGGTCTGCTTTAGTTCAAGTAATGCATTAACTGGGTGTTAATAGTGTTAAGTGTGGCGGTGTTGGTACTGTGCAATTTACGAAAACCATGCCAATGAGCTGTTGATATCAAGCGGGCCGCGAAAGACGGAAGCAGCAAGGTCTCAAATAGCTTCGCTACTGAGGAAAGGAGGAATATCGGCCAATTCTATTCCTTTCTGCTGTCTAATTTTCACGGTTTCTCCGGTTTCTGTAGTGGGATCGCTTGTAAGATGTTGAAGAGAGTGCTCAGAGACAGTTTGTGAACTTTAGTTAGGAGCTCTGCGCTCGTTGGACTCAGATGTTTTTGCCTCAGCTTGCTTATTACGAAGGATTTGAAGACTTTTGCCAAAATAAAAAATTAAAATTATTTTCAGCAGAATTTTCGAAATTACTTGATTATTTGATTGTGATAAAATGGGAGAAAAAACTACAAACGATCCCGTGCGCCTAAGGAAACTTGTCGAGTATAGAGATGGAGGCCAGACGAAAATAACGTAAACATAAATCCATACACATTACACACGCACACACTTAAATCCCAGAATATAGGAATTAGAACTAAAAAGTAGCAAATTTTGTTGACAGAGTTAATGCTAAAGAAGGACGAGCCGATGACGGAAGGGGCTCCATAACATAATAATATAGAGAACAAACACAACGTCAACTTCGGCAAACATAATCTAAAAATCACTAAAATAGTACAGACATACATACATATGTACATATACATGTGAGTGCTCCAATATGACAAGCCAAAAAGAAGGAGAAAAGAGGCAGCCAACGGATTGAACGGTTTCAAATGGAGTCAATGGAGTCAACCAATACACCAAGCAGCGTAACAAACGAAATCTTCCTACGCCACGAAACCACAACTTTCCATCGGAGCCACCATTGCTACGTACAACCCAATAGAGTTGCTGATATATAGATAAACACAGATACACTATATGCATGTTGCTTGTGCACAGGCAGCGCGACAACAAAGTCTAACGACTGACTCGGCGAATGGCAAGGCAAAACATAACGACCAAAGTTTAATGAACTCTGCAAAAGCAATGTTGACGAAGAGCCGGCAAATGGCAAAATTGCTGGAGTAAATTGCTGGAGTAGTATACGGGCTGAATGGGTGATAGAAGAATGTACATAAGTGTACGTGTGTATGTATGTGCGTATTTCTGTATGAGCATGCGAATATGTATGACACACAACAAGCAATTGGCGCAGTCAGCAGCAACACCAGTAGAGCAGCTGAAGCCGCAGCAGCAACTCCTCTTTGTGCTCCCTTGGTATTCGCTCAGCGCTCGCGAGTAGTAACATTAACTCCCAAAAAGGAGTTCAGTTGGACTTTTGCAGTATTCGATGAGTCTGCTTTGAGAGACTACCAAAAGAAGGTTTTGCGGAATATTTAAAATCCTCTTCGTATGGGGGAAGGTGAATATCACAGACGATGAAGCTATGAGCTGTATGAGATATAAATACGAGACGATAACACTCTAGCTTTGAGAGTATTCGATCTATTACCCGCTGGTGGAAAAAGAAGAAGAAGAAGAGGAAGATCTCCACTTCGTTGGAAAAATCGCATGGAGAAGTAGCTGACTGCATTTGGTGTTTTCAATTAACGGTTAATTCGGCTTTGAACGCTGAAGCTGTGCCCACGACGAAGAATATCGGAAACAGTTTTGTTTTCGTATCAAGTAGTTTTCAATAAACTAGGGGTGAGTAAATCTTAATTTTTGCTCTACGTGTCTGACCACATATTGAGATCCAGTACACACATTTCAAACTCCTTAGGACAGCCGGAGCTTTTATGCATAAAAGTTGGTAAGGACTACAGGTTTTTAGCTCCTTCTAGCTGAGATTTCTTCGAAATTTTTCTAACTCTGAGTATTTATCCAACTCAACTATGACGAGTTCCACTTACTATTTTTCTTTGAAGTCAACTTTGGTTTTTGAGCTGATTCATTTCAGTTTGCTGAAAGCATACCACCAATATGGTAAGGTAGTTTTTCAGAGAGTGATTTTCGAGTACAAAACCTCGAGAGAAAAGTTAAACTTTAGAAAATTTGTATTCCTCTTCACCTCACGAAACCACAATTCTTCTATAATTGCCTAGTTACAGCTCATCTGCCGATACATGTTAATTTCAACAGGCACTTGTCAAGCATAGATTCTGATTTCCAACTCTTTGATTACTTATCGAAGCCTTCTTATACAACAAAATTGCTAATTACCTCATTAACTGGTTAACCAGCGCAACTACTATTTGAGAGAATTGAGAGATGAACAATAAATAAAATTAATTAAAAAAATAAATATGTATAAAAATACACTTGTAACACACAACAACAATAATGCATAAATGCACAAAAAAAAAACAAAAAAAAAAAAGAAAGAAACCCGAAAGAAAGTTTATGACTCTCAAACAAAAACTCATAATAATGACCTTCCCTGCCGTTAAAAAGGGTACAAGTGCACCTACATTGCCATAAGATTGATGCAATATTATGATAGAAACACATGCATATACATACTGATTACAGGCAACTAATAAATAAATCCCTGACTGACAGGTACTACCCCAACTGAGAGTTATATACATACAAAAACGCTGCCACACGCACACACACACCATTGCGTATACGCAACATACTTGTACGGGCGAGCGTGGGCCTACTACTTGCATTACTACATATATGTAAAATGTTGCTTGCAAGTTGATGTTGTTGGCTGCACATACATACATATAAAAAGAGGTACATTATGTGCCAGAAAACTATTAGCGCACTATTAGCAATAGAGAGAGTATGTGTGAGAGAGAGAGCATTAGAACATATTAAATTTGAGGAGTAGAATATATAATTTTGTTATAATAAAATACGCCACGCAATGAAAAATATTCAGTAAAAATTTAATAAATATTTTCGTATAAATAACAACAAGAATTTCACTCAACTTTACGCTCTAAAATAAACAAACACACAATCCCTCTCTCTCTCTCTCTCTCGCTCTCATAAACGCCATTAACGTGCGCTCACTCACTTCATTGCATATTTCTAGGCAGCGAAAATAGTTTTCTTTTTTAATTTTCACATTTATATAATAGTTGTTGTTGTTGTTTTCATACACAGCTTCAATATGCTCACACTCAATGCCATTGCCATTGAAGAATTATAGCATTGACGCTTTGTGTTTTGTCTCCCTGAACTCCATTTTTGGAGTCAATGTTACTCGCGAGCGCTGAGCAAATACCAAGGGAGCACACAGAGGAGTTGCTGCTGCTGCTTCAGCTGCTCTGCTGGTGCTGCTGCTGACTGCTGCTGCTGCTGCTGACTGCGCCAATTGTTTGTTGTGTGTCATACATATTCGCATGCTCATACAGAAATACGCACAAACATACACACTTACATTTATGTACATTCTTCTATCATCCATTCAGCCCGTATACTACTCGCTATTTACTCCAGCAATTTTGCCATTTGCCGGCTCTTCGTCAACATTGCTTTTGCAGAGTTCATTAAACTTTGGTCGTTATGTTTTGCCTTGCCATTCGCCGAGTCAGTCGTGAGACTTTGTTGTCGCGCTGCCTGTGCACAAGCAACATGCATATATATATATATATATATATATATCTATATATCCTGAAGACTAACATATAAATCTACATGTATATATATATATATATATATATATATATATATACGTAATGTACCTCTTTGTATCTATGTATGTGCAACCAACAACATCAACTTGCAAGCAACATTTTACATATATGCAGTAGTACAAGTAGTAGTAGGCCCACGCTCGCCCGTACAAGTATGTTGCGTATACGCAATGGTGTGTATGTGCGTATGGCAGCGTTTTTGTATGTATGTAACTCTCAGTTGGGGTAGTACCTGTCAGTCAGGGATTTATTTATTTGTTGCCTGTAATCAGTATGTATATGCGTGTGTTTCTGTCATAATATTGCATCAATCTTATGGCAATGTAGGTGCACTTGTACCCTTTTTAATGGCAGGGAAGGTCATTATTATGAGTTGTTTGTTTGAGATTCATAAGCTCTCTTTAGGTTTTCTTTCTTTTTTTTTTTCTTTTTTTGTGTGCATTTATGCATTATTGTTGTTGTGTATTACAAGTGTATTTTTATACATAAATATTTTAATTAATTTTATTTATTTTTCATCTCTCAAGGCACTCAAATAGTAGTTGCGCTGGTTAATCAGTAAATGAGGTAATTAGTAATTTTGTTATATAAGAAGGCTTCGATAAGTAATCAAAGAGTTGGAAATCAGAATCTATGCTTGACGAGTGCCCGTTATAATAAATGTATCTCGGCAGATGAGCTGTAACTAGGCAATTATAGAAGAATTGTGGTTTGGTGAGGTGAAGAGGAATACAAATTTTCGAAAGTTTAACTTTTCTCTCGAGGTTTTGTACTCGAAAAATACTTTTTTAAGAACTACCTTACCATACTGGCGATAAGCTCTCTAAAATGAAGCAGCTCAAAAATTGGGGTTTCTTCAAACTTCAAAGAAAAAATATTAATTGGAATAATTAAGTTGGATAAAAACTCTGAGCTCGAAAATTTTCGAAGAGATTTCAGCTTGATGGAGCTCAAAATTTGCAGTGCTTACACTCCTACTGCTCCGGCTGTCGTAAGAAATTAGAAAGGTGTGTTCCGGTTCCCAATATGAGGGTCAAACACCAAGAATAAAAATGCATACTTACTTACCACTAGTTTATTGAAAACTACGTGATACGGAACCAAAACTGTTTCAGAAATTCTTCTTCGTAATTGTCGTAAAGGCACAGCTTCAGCGTGTTAAGCCGAATTAACAATAGCATGCTCGCCTTGTCTTCTTATTTGCAGTTCACCACGAATTGAGGATATCAAGTGCAGTCCGCTCCATCTCCACTCGATATTTCTAACGAAGTGAAGATCTTCCTCTTCTTCTTCCCCTTCTTCTTCTGTTTCCACCAGCGGGTACTGCATCGAATACTCCCAAAGCTGGACGGTATGACCCAGCCAGTGTGGCCGCTATCTTTTTCTTCGCTGCACTACACCAATTTGTTTGTGTCTTATTTATATCTCACACAGCTCTTAGCTTCCTCGTCTGTAGTATTCGCCTTTCCCCATACGCAGACGATCCAAAATCTTTCGGAAAATCTTCTTTGGTAGTCTCTCAAGGCAGACTCATCAAATGCTTTAAAATTCCACGCTTCTCCACCCGAAAATAGGACGGGTTTCATGAGCGACTAGTAGAGTTTGATCTTTGTTGGTCGAGAGGGAACTTTTCAATTATTTACTCAGTCCAAAGCAATACCTGTTTGTAAGAGTAATTTTGCGTTGGATTTTAAGTTTATACAGCAGTATAGGCTTTGGGGGATGCCAAATTCAGACAAAGCAGCTCAGAGATAATTCTTTTTAGTGTTGTTGAAAGCAGGTTTAGAATCGATGAAGAGGTTTTGTGTATCTATTCTTTTCTCACGAGTCTTTTCCAGAATTTAACGCATGGTGAAAATCTGGTCACTCATGGATTTACCAGGCCCAAAACCATACTAGTTAGGTTCCAAAGACTCTTACTTTTCTCACAATTTGAGCAATAGGACCTTATATATGCTATTAAGAAAACTTATTCTACGAAAATTGATGCACCTCGTGGGGTTTCTGTTTTTATATCAGACCACACTGAGGTTGTATTCATCGGAAATGTATATATTTCTATAAAGAAGTTGATGAATGTACCTTGCCAGCTGTACACCATCATATTTGAATAGCTCTCGCCGCTTGGAACGACTTTCATGTCATCATCGCGATTGCGGATGCGAGTTCCCCAACTCTGAGAGTGGCACTTTCGCTGCCACTAAGCAAGTTGCCCGTAAATCTATAAATTACCTTTTTGGTTCCTACTTGAGTATGCTTCGGTCTTGAAACCTTCTGTTTGTAGAACTTTGAAGCATTACGCCTATCGGCCAGATTCTAAAGCTCTTTATTTTAGTTTTTTTTTTTTGGTCTGCAAATGCGTTTCGCTTCATCCCCTCAGCTCTTGCAATTTAGGCAGCTCAATGACCGCTGGTTATAATCAAGAAAAAAAAACAACAAAGAGTGAAGCCCATCTCTATTGGATTTAGTAAGAGATCAGCATTAAAGGTCAGTATAAGAAAAAGAAATTTCTTCGCAATTGCAATCGAAAAAAGGCTCGAGCCCTAATGTATTGCTTACTATTACTACAATACTTACTATTGGGACTTTCGTGGTATTTTAAAGTGTGTATGCTGGATCGTAGTATGAAAGTTAAGCTCCAAAACTAAATGTGTAGTAGTCTAACCCAGTTACTATCGATAAAGTATATGAATATGAACATTGGACTAACTCTGGAGCTGTCATGGGAGTTTTGGAGCGCGAAAAAGGTTAAGATTATGTCAGATATATATCTCAAAAGTCTTTAGTATATGCTCATAATCAGCTTGGGAGTCATTTAGAAGCGTGGGAGTTCAGTAGACATCTTCATGAAATTGTGATTTGAGCATTTTATCTCTGCTTTTCTTCTGACGTTTGTCGTGGAAAGCAAAATTCTAATAACTTTTCTCATGGAATTTCAAAAAACATATGTATACATACATACATTTTTGCACATACTAATTATAATTATTGCACATTTATGCATGTAAATGTTTTCTGTTTTTCTCTCTCTCTGTCTTTCTCCTTTTTTTCTGCTTTTCTCTTTGTTCTTTCCACTTACTCTGAGTTAACCTGCCGTTGTACTGTGGCTTATCGTTGCCTTAATTAATTTTCAATGAACAAATATGGCACGTATATTTCTATATATATATAAGTATATATGTGTGTGTGTGTACAACTAACAAAAACAATAACTAATCGTTTTGTAAATGTGTATGTTTGTATGTTCTTATGATAGTTTGTATTTTTATCGTATTTTGTGCTATTATACATTGCATTATATATATATATATATATATATATATATATATGCATATATATGTATATGTACATATATATATATATCACAACTCCCTTTCATTTTTGTTTTTGTACCCGGGGGTAACTGTGAGTTGTCGAATGGCTTTTGTTTGGCTGAAAAATGTACAATGCGCGAACCATATGCTCGGCAGTATGAGTGTGTGTGTGTGTGTGTACAGGTATGGCTGAGTATGAGTAAATATTTTCACGCTCCATTTGCAAATTAGGTGCCAATGAGTAAATAAATTAACATTATTAATTTACACTGTGGGTACTGTGTAGTAGCTGGGCAAGTAGTTAAAATATTTCTACAGTTGAAGATTCAGCGATATGGTGTCGACACAGTGTGCAGCATCTAGGTTAGATTATAATAGATGGAAGTTGGGTGATCCGAAGTGGTTCGCGCATAGGCACACCGTAAGCCTAACAATGCGGTGATGTCCAACACCAACTTTTGCAGCGATGTCCCTACCAGCGGTATCCACAGGCATTATACTATATAGAATTTGAAGGTTTCGTAATGCACCATGGATGCTAATGAGAGTCGTGCTGTGAATAATTTACAGCTGCTAAGCTTGTGTGACTCTTTTACCAACTTCCAACATACGAAAAGTCCGTAAAGCATTATAACTCTGCCTATGTTATCAGCTTTCTCTCCATGTCGTCTCCTCTATAGGATTGTCCACAGGTATTTTGCTTCCTCGAACAAATGTAGACGTCCTTCCCCTGACCACGGGCGCTTCAGTATTTAGTATAAACGCTTTAGAAGACACAAGCGAACTTTTAGCTAAAAATCGTCTGAATGTAGTGGACACTTCCACAACAGGTCATCCATGACACTCTTTTCTATTACTTGATGTCGGATTTAAAAATTCCGAAACTAGCTTTGTAAGATGTCCAATAGTGAGACCAAATAACGTATGCTTCATGCGTTTAGCTCCCACAACTCTGTCATCCGAAATAGGAGTTTATCTCTGTTGTTCGAACAGCTCATCCAGTGCTACGGTAGATAGAAATAGACTAAGCGAAGTTTCCCGCATGATAACTCCCAGAATGTACCCCACACGTTTCTAAAGGGTTTTCTTTTATTTTACTTTACTTTATTTTATTTTATTTCATTTTATTTGGTTTATTTTTAATTTTTTTATTTATTTTTATTTTATTTTTTGACTTAGTTTAATTTAATTTTCTACTTTTTATTAAAAAAAACTAATAAAAAAACGTTGCCTACATTTAGGCTTAGTGATGCCAATTTAGCGAAGTCCCACACCTTAGTAAAATTATTTATGCGTGATGCATAAAGATATTACTGCCTCCATCGATTTAAATTCAATTACTTAGAGATTATATATATAATTGACGCTTTATAACCACTGAAGCGATTTTCGGTCGATTCTTCTCTTAGTTCAATTTGTAGTGTGCATATTGTTGTTATCCTAGCGAATGGAGGAAATTGGTTTATTATAAGCAGCCTCCGAACGGCTGAAGGATGGATGACGACAATTAGAATAATTATTTTAAAAGAAATTTTCCAGAATTTTGGACAATAGTCTGTAGCGTTTAAGAATGAAAACTAGGCTTAAAAATGCAATATAGTGAATTGATAAGGTTTAGGGTCCAACTGCAAGTAAACCACTGAGTGGGCTCATTACGCTCCCACACGCTTGCGAACAGTTCACTTGATTTTATGAACTTTTTTCATTTCTTTCAACCTCGCGCATCTGTCTCATTAAAGCCGGAGCAGAGAGCATCGTTAAATATAAAACATCTCAATCGGCTGCAGGCTGAACAATCGTAAAGGAAGTGCTCCTAGTGTAGTCTAAATTATCCATGCCCACACAAAAGTGGATTGAGAGGAAATTTAATGTCCAAACGCCTTCCATCTTGACGAAGTGCGGAAGCTCACTATTTTTGAATAAGAGCTAACGCTAAGGCAGAATGGTTATAAATTTTACTATCAGAAGTTACCGAGAAATGCTCTTTGAAAATAAATTTTGAATCGACTTCCACTACAGACTTTGCTTAAATCAAAACCATAGAACTTTCAAAGGTGTGCTTTCTGCAGCTTCCTAGTACTTTGGAGTAAACTTTTTCCAAATTTGAAGCTTATCGACGAGTACCACAGCAGAAATCGGACTTATTTCATATGTTGCAAAGGACTTTTTTTGAGGTTTTATTGTTTTTATTGTTGAACTGCTCTAAATTAGTTAATTGAGTGCCTGTGTGAACAGCGAACTGCTGTGAGAATTCATCAGAGAGTATTTGCAATATTTCAAAATCTTCACTGCCGCCGTCCAATATTCGATTGATACACTAGTTTTTTAAGTCAAAAAAAAAATCCGAAATATATGATAACCGGTGGGAAAGAGAGTGAGGAATACCTTTGTTCTCTAACCTCCAAAATGGAGTACACCGATGGATTTGTAAACCGCATAGAGTTAGTTCTTATGAGCTTAGCCTTTGCTCTTTCTTTCCTCTAACCGTGTTGCTCAATCATATGTATGCATGTGTATGTGTATGTGTGCATGTCATTGAATTCCACTGTACATATTGCCAGTTTCCGCATATAAATTGTATTTGTGAATTTTATTTCCGGTTTTTATCTATGCAGCAGGCGAAGCTAAGCTGAGAGAAGAGAAGAGGAGAGAGACGTTGGAGAGAGACAGAGAGAGAGAGAGAGAGAGAGTGCTAGCTGAGAGCTAATTTTTATTTTTATTTAAATTGAGCGAAAGATGTGGTAAAAAGCGCAACAAAACGTTGAAGGCAAAAAAAACAACAAACGAAATTTTTATAAAATAACAATAACAACAACAAAGGCTGCAGGATTAAATATTTGTAAAATTTCAGCAGAAATAACGTTGAATTCGGAAGCAAAACACGAGCTGCGAATAGCAGCAAAGAAAAATATTCAGAAAAGCACAACAAAAGGCGAAACGCGAAAATAATTATGCAATAATAACAAACAAATACAACAACAACAAAGGATAGGGTATACAACATATAGAATAGAATGAATAAACAACAACAACAACAACAACAACAACAACAACAACAGCAACAGAAAAGCACCGAAACAGCCGGCTGATTTGCAGAAAAGCTGCACAACAGACGCGCGCGCTTAACAGCAGCAGCGAACAGCGAGCAGCGCAGTAGAGGTGACGAAGCAGCGTGGATAAGGAAGGAAGTAAAAAGATGTGTAGTATTTGTGTAGAACATGAAATGCATGTTTGTACATACATATATACTCACAGTATGTGTGTGTGTGTGTGTATGAGCAAAATATGCTTACGCGTGTGCGCGTATTTGTTGAGATAGGTCCTGGCCAAACGAAAAATAGGTACAGCCAACGAACTCCAAGCAGCAGCCAACAAACGCGTCAACATACAAAGAAACAAACAAACAAGCAGAAAAATAAACAAACAAGCAGACAAGCAGCCAAACAATGGGGCAAAACAGGCAGGCCGAGTGAGCCGACCAGCCAGACATGACAGCAACATGCTGATGCACATGCAGAGGTATATATATACATATATGTAGGCACATACATATAACTAAAATTATTTTGTATGTATATATGTATATTTAAAGCAATAAATATAATTTTACCTAGTACATGCAAGCATGTATATAGTCGCTAACCAGTCAGGCAGCCGGCCGGCTTTTTACCTTATATACTTGGTTATATGTATATATATATATTTATGTTTATGCCTACCACCCCTTTTTAGGTGCTACAAATATATGAATGTATGTGCAGATATGTAAAGAAATGTTACTTCTTCGTGAATAAATATTTTTCTTATATATTACATATATACATATATACAAACATTGAAATGACTAGTCGGCAGCATTCTCAAAGCTAGTTAGAGTCTAAATACATATGTGGCAGATAGTCGATCGAATAGTTGGTCAAATAAACAGTTCAACAGTTAGACAGTTCGACATTTGCATTTAACTGCAAATGTTGCATAAGCATTTACTACCAAATGTATATATATATATATATATATATATATATATATATATATATATATATATATGTACAAACAATTGTATATATATATAAACTGCAACATAGTTGCAAGAAAAATAAGCTCAAGTAGCTGGTTAATTTGGTAAAAAGAAAAAATATTGAAAAATAGTGGCAAGCGCTGGGATAGCAATGCCTGCGTGAAAAGAGGAAGAAGAAGAAGAAGAAGATGAAACAGAAGCGAAAAATACGTTACACCATAGTAGACTTATTGCCATTTATGAAAGGTGCACTACTTTTGCATATACTCTCATGTGCTAAAAATTATATGATTTGAAATCATTTTTTTTTTTTTTTTTTTTGAAAATTTATTTCACAGCAACATTTTGCCGAAAAATCAGTTGTATGACAACTATACATAATTATAATCCTACGGTTTCAATAAATTTCATTGAAAAATATTATGTTGCATAACAAATAAAATTATTGCAGTTATGACTCAAAATAGCATTTTTGAAAAATCAATTGTATGACAACTATGTATAATAATCCTACGGTTACAATAATTTTCATTGAAACACATTATACTCAATGCCTCTATGCAAAATACCAAACCTCTTTTCATTAATTTTACAATTACAACAGTTATAACTCAAAAACACATTTTTGAAAAATCAGCTGTGCAACAGCTATATTTCTAGGCTAACAATTTCGATGATATTCACCACCTCCAACAGCCTGTTTATGCTAAGTAAGCGCTGTACTAAATTTTGTGCAGTTGACTGTTTAATTTTCAGAGTTATTTTAAAAAAACCGATTTTTGAATCATTAATTGTATTACAGCTATATATAATACTCAGCCAATTTTAAAATTTTTCACTACAAAACATTCATCTCATGGTAAGTAAGCTGTATACGACATTTCATGTACCCAGCTATAAATTTGAAACGGTTTTAATTCAAAAAAATTATTTTTGAAAAGTTAGTTGCATGACAGTTACGTATTATATTCGCTCATTTTTAATAATTTTCACTGGAAAACATTAATTTCTTGCTCAGTAAGCTGTATACAACGTTTTATGTACACAGCAATAAATTTGAAGCGGTTTTGATGCAAAAAACTTATTTTCGAAAAGTCAGTTGCAGGACAGCTACAAATTATATTCGCTCAATTTTAACAATTTCCACTAGAAAACATTTATCGCTTTATAAGCAAGCTGATTACTAAATTTCATCTATCCAGCTATAAATTTGTAGTGGTTTTAGTTAACAAAACGCATTTTTGAACCGTCTTTTGTATGGCAGCTATAAACAATATTAGTTTGATTTTAATAATTTTCACCGACAAATATTTATCCTCTGTTAAGTAAACTGTAGACTGAATTTAAGGGGCATAACAGTATATTTGAAGCAATTTTGATTCAAAAAACTCATTTTCGAGCAATCAGTTGTATGACAGTTATATGCTATACTCATCGAAATTTTATAATTTTTACAGAAAAATATTTTAGCTTTATAGCTAAAGCAGCATACTCAATTTTGTTTCGTTAGCATTTCAATTGCTGTAGTTATTACTGCAAAAACGAATTTTTGAATAATTAGTTATATGGAAGCTATAGGTTATAGTCGACTGATTTCAACTATTTTCACTGTCAATACTCTGTCTGAAATTGGAATACGGAATATCCAATAACATGTGTTTAGCTACTTAATTTCAAGAGTAATGTTTCAAAAACGCATTTTCGAACAGACAGTTGTATGGAAACTATGTTAAATAGTTAACCGATTTCAATGATTTTCACCATCTATATTCTAAATATTCTAAAATTTAAATTTTGAAAAATCTTTTGTATGAAAAATGCAGAATATAGGAGTTCAGATTGCACAGTTTCTGAAATTTTTTTTTAAAGGCTTTCAAAACGATTTCAACATAACATTTTTCCTCAGTTTCATTACATTAGTCCAAATATTTATGAGTCTATATATATATATAAATATATATATGTTTAAATGAAATTACCGGCATTTATGTATGTACATAAAAAACTAACAATTGCTGTGGCATCCTTTTCGTTGTAACTGTAAATGTTGTTGTTGTTCAACTCTATAGCAGCAGCATGGAGCAGCCACATACGCTTGCAGCACTTTTTCAGTCATTCGCGAGCTATGTATGGCTGAAGATGGCATTTGGTAGACAAACAAAAGAACGAAAGACGATAGAAGAAAGCAAAAAAGCGTATTAAAAGTTAAAAAAATAATTAAAAATAAAATTAATTCCAAAAAATTTTATTTAAAAAAAATTAAGAAACATAAAAGTTTTGCTTACAAAAAAAAAAAAAAAGAAAAAAAATGGAATATTAAAAATTGTTTCAAAAGCAATGCAGAAAAATTGTCAGAAAAATAGTGTTTAGTGCTTGTCTCAAAACGTGTGTGCCACAATTTCATGTTATATACATATGTATGGTGAAAATGTCAGGAGCAACTATTAAGTTAATTATTATATGTATCTGTGAAGTGTCTACAAATTAAATGTGTATATACATACATACATATATACTCATATGTTTATACATTATATTAAAAAATATGCTAAAATCTAGCAGAAAATACGTCTACGGAATGATTAAGCTCAAATTTATTTATACAAGTATACATATATGCAGGTGTAAATGATATAATAACATATTTATGTGTATACGCGTGTTAAAGCTAAGGTATTTGCATAAGTTTGGCAGAAGATGCACGTTCCAGACGTACATACAAAAATATATGAGGACTAAGGGAACTTAAAACACAATACATATGTACACACATATAAGTACATATGTGAATACATCGAAATGTGAGATTTCATAATCTGCTAATTCATAAATTGCCACTAAATATGCCACTTTAGTCATATATTAATTGTATAAAAAGTGCATGTATGTATATACACTCCACATACATACATTTATACAGGCAAAAACAGGCTTACGTTTGTAAACATTGTCATCTGCTCAGCTGTCTGCATGCAACGACGCTTTCATCGTGCAACAGTGACTTTGGCATGCGGCGATATTATTTCACAATTTCATTTAATATATTTATTTGTAATCTTACACATTTTACCTCTACCAAATTTGGTACTCAGATGTATTTTTTATATTTAAACAAGCATTTGCCGGTACTGACCAGTTCGGACCACTATATACGACTGGATTTTCAGAGCTGAGATTTTCGGTTATAAATCTGTCAAAAAGAATTGAGGAGCGTGAAATTTCATTTTCTATATGAAAATCATCCAAATTGGCCGAATATCGAATATAGTTAGCTCCCTTATGCCGATTTCTTCAGATAAGAGACTTTAGTCAAAAAGGTATCTAAGAGTGTGAAACCCAGACGTACATACAAATATAGACTGGTAGTAAAAATAATGCAAATCCGTCAAAACAAACACGTAAATTGTAATAACTATTAACACTAAAAAATCATCAAAAATTGAATTTTGCAATTTCCGATAAATTTTCTGTATTCATGAAAGGTATGAAGGCAGTAATAGGTCAATTGTAAAGTCCCCGACCAGACACATAGATCGATTTAGAAAGAATTAAATCCATATGATTTTCAGTTCACCCTAACCTTCAAAAGGCGCGTGTATAAATTTGACAGATGTCGGATCATTAGTTTGTGAATTATAGCATTTTGAGTGCAGTAACTTTTGGTATTGTGAAATTTCGCCTGTTGATAAAAATATTACTTTTTAAGGGGGAAAAGTACAGTTGAAGCAAAACCTTGGCTTGATGACGAGTTTCCGAAAAACCTTCAAAAATTGGTACACGCTAAGTTTGGGCGCCGAAGACTGTGAACGCATTGGACGCCCAAAAGAATTTGTTACAGGCGAAAACGACAAAAAAATCCAGAAAATGATTTTGAATGACCGTAAATTGAAATTGAGTGAAATATCTGGTACTTTGAACGTGTGCATCATACCATTCACGAATATTTGGGCATGAAAACGCTCTGTGCAAAGTGGGTGCCGCGCGACCTCACTTTTAACCAAAAATAACGACGTGTTGATGATTCAGAACAGTGCTTGAAGATGTTCAACCATAATAAACCCGAATTTTTGCATCACTATGTGGCAATGGATAAAATATGGCTCCATCATTTCACTCCGAAGTCCAATCGACAGTCATCCGAGTAGACTGCATACGAAAAACCCACTACAAAGTGTGGAAAAATGCAACAATCGGCTGGCAAGGTTATTGTGTCTGTTTTTTGGGATGCGCATGGAATAGTTTTCATTGACTACCTTGAAAATGGAGGGGCCATCAAATCGTTTCAAGTCGCCGAAAATCGGCTGCATTTGAAGAAAAAGACTAAGCATCGTGTCGAAAATCAGGGAAACCATGAATTGAGCTTCGAATTGCTTCCGCATCCACCGTATTCTGCCGATCTGGCCCTCAGTGACTATTTCCTGTTCTCAGATCTCAAAAAAATGCTCGCTGAGAAGACATTTCAAATGAAGAGGTGATCCCCGAAACTGTGGTCTATTTTTTAGCAAAGGCTAATTCGTATTACAAAAATGGTATCGAAAAGTTGGAAAGTCGCTATGAGCAAAAAAATGAATTTTGCCAAAAAAATTTGTTTTACTATCGTATGCCGGGGACTTTTCAACTGAACTGTTATGTCATTTCATTTTTTTGATATTGTATTCAAATGATATTTTTTCTTTACTGATCAAATCACTTGGCCTGGGTTGCATTTCTTTACTTCATTGAGGCTTGGGGAAAAAAATTTGAGGAGAGGAATCACGCTGGTAGCTTAAAAAAACCGTGAAAATCGATTTCAACGGACATTTTGGAAAATTAATTTTTTCTAGCTGCACTCAAATCCTTTGACAGCACTTTCAAGAGAAAAGAATTTCAAATTTCGTGAAAATTGCTTCGTCTGGCGGCATCGAAAAATCTCTATTTTTTCCCTTTAACTACTTCTTGGTCTCTTGTTCTTGTTCTTCACTGCCATTCATCGTCATCAATCTAATAAAAAATGTATTTGTATTTCCTCTGATTCTTATTTTTCTTATTTTTCTTACACGGCGTTTGTGTGCGTTTTGTTGACTTTGTTGCAGACACATAAAACGCAGGCACACATACACATGCACACAAGGCACTTATGTATTTATACGCGATAAATGTTGCCAAACAATGTTGCTAATGTGGCACCTATTATTGTGGTATGCACATACAAACATTCATACATACATACATAAAATACATGAAAATATCAACAGTTGCAACAAATGTGCAGTCAAACGTATGTGTTCTTGCTGTTGCTGTTAAATGGACAATGAAATTTTTCAGTCATGTTATGTATGTATATATGACGAGTATATGTGTATCGAATATGCATTAGGGAGACTACTAAGAATTTGAGATTAATTTCTTCGATGATTAATATTATCGCGGTGAGAGATCGGTGAATTCGTATCCCTTGAAGCTTCCCGTTAACAAACCGAAAATTTTTAAGTATCATTGACCATTTGTTATATTATTTTAGTTGGAAAATTGATAAAAATGTTTCTTTTCGCATTTCCAGCATAGGTGCATGGCACTAAAAAATAAAAAGGTCTCAGATGGTTCAAGTTAAAAGTTCCATGGATCTACTCTGTTAAAAATTCATTTTTGGGTATTTTTTTTATTAAAAAGTTTTGTTTTACATTTTTGATTTTTTTCTCTGAAAAAACGCAAAATCCAATCTGCGGTTTTCAAAATAAACGATTAAAAAAAATTTTTTTTCATGAAATTTTTTTCTGTTATAAAGTTTAAACCTTGGCATTATATGTGAATATAGAAGTTTCCAATAAGAGTGATATGATTTCTTTAAAAAAAGAGATACACTAATTGTTAAGAATATTCAAATGTTTTTTATTTAATATGAAGTACAATCGATACAATTAAGTTCTGAATATGACATCATTCAAATGGCCTCCACGACTTCTTTTGCAGGAATGAATTCGATGAACCCAATTTTTTAGCACTTTTTCTATTAAATGAAGTCGTATGTCATGAACGTTCGCACGTTCAATAGTGACTTTTAAAGTTTGAAGAGAGTCTGGTTTATTGCTAAAGACCAATGACTTCAAATAACCCCAGAAAAACTCAAGTTTAGTGGTGTTAAATGACAACTTCTTGGAGGCCATTCAATGTCACAATTTCTTGAAATAATCGTGTCTCCAAACCTTTCTCGCAATAACTCGGTTGTTGCACTTGCTGTGTGACACGTAGTGCCGCCTTGTTGGAACCAGATGTTCCCAAGATCAACTTCCTGCAATTGCGGCCATAAAAAGTTGGCTATCATCGATCTATACTACTCTCCATTGACAGAAACGGTGCTACCAGCTTCATTTCGAAAGAAGTACGGACCGATGATTCCAACAGACCAAAACCCTCACCAAAATGTCAATTTAGATGAATGTAATGGGTTGCTCGTGAATACGTTGTGGATTTTCTTCGCACCTAAATTGACAGTTTTCTTTATTTACCTCATCGCTCAGATGAAAGTGAGCCTCATCGGAGAAGATGATTTTCTTATAAAAATCGTTAAAAGTTTTCAAGTTGTTCCAAGGCAAAATCAGCAAATTCACGACGTTTATGGTGGTCCATGGATGAAATTGTACAAATTACCGAATACAATGAAAAAAAATGACAGATCATGACATATTAAAAATGGCCAAAACGACACTTAGAAATCATATCATCCCTATTGGAAAACACTTTAGATCATTACAATGACCGTCTCATGAATTTCTGCAAACATCGATTTGTTCGAGGTAACTTCGACCACTTTTTATCACATATTGGGTGGTATTTCAGCCATAACTTGACGCATATTGGGTTGCAGTACAACGGTGTCAAATCGCACGATTTCGGTGCCCAATTGACATCGCTAAGGCCAGAGATTACGCGGCCAATGGCATGTGGCACCATCTTCTTGGAACCATATATTCTCCAAGTCGTGTTCTTTAATTAAAAAAAAGTCGCTCATCATACCACCATAACGTTCCTAATTGACAGTGAGAGTCTCGCCGTTACCGCTTTCAAAGGAGTAAGATTCAATCACAGCTCCGGACAAAAGAACGCACCAGACAGTAAGTTTTTCTTTTGTGTTATTTCCTCTCTTCAATTATTTGAGGATTCTCTGGGCTCCTAATGTGACAATTTTTATTAAGAAAATTGTGTTGGGAAAAATCGCGTTCCACTGCTTGTTTTTCAAGCACCCAATCGACGACATAACAACGGCGTTGTGAATGATCAGTTGGCATCAGTTGTTATGTGAGCTGGACTTTATATGGATGTAGATGTGAGTCCAATGCAGAAAACGCCATAATGTGCCGCGTAAAAAAGTTCCATCTCTTGAGAACTTAGAGACATAGACACATTCGGGTCTTCTGCTGCTCTTTCACCTTAACAGCAACGATATTTGAGATGGAACAAGCAAAACGATGATGCACAGGCCTGCAATTCAAATTTCTGTAAAATGGTACCAATTGCTGGAGTGGTTAAGCGATTATGTGCACCATAATCCCATCTTAAAGCATGAAACTTGGCCACGTTGGAATCACCCTCTTTTGTAGTGGGTTTCTACAATTTCAGCGCGTTGTGCGGTTGTGCCGTTGTTAAAGGATCCATCTTAATAAATGTTAAGTTTGTCAGATGTCAGAATACAGCCCTTTAAATATATCAGGCAAAATCAAACTCTGTGAACTAAAACTTAAAATTACAGTGTTTTTCAATGTATACAATCCGAATTTATGCATGAGAACAGAAACCAAAATCAAAACTTTTTAATTTTTTTCGGAATACCTACTCTTTAGGCGTAGTATCCAGTAGTATGAAGCTAGAATTTTAATTAATTAAAAATTTAATTAAAGTCATATAAAATTTAATATAAAATTATTTTTTTCTATTTTCAGATAATTTCCGAAGAAGAGAAACGAAAATATCATATTTATACTTGATAAGAGATGAGAGAGTATTCCATGAGCAAATACTGAGTAAAGGCTTGTGAACACGCATTTAACTTTAAACCCACTAACAAGTTTATATCATGGAGTAAAATAAATCTCCAGAATGGTGCTGATGATGTTTCAAGAGGATCATTAAGTATATTTTATATTATTTACTAAGAAAGTTTCTAAAAACTTTTTTATTTTTTTTTTCTAGGCAGAAGACATATACATACATAAATGGATTGGTTACAGTGATTTTCAGACCCGGACTTTTTTATGATTTTTTAAGTCCGTGCAAAGACATTACGTTCTATCGAGGAGACTTTGTGGCTCGAAGATCATGGTAACTTTCTTCGGTCAAAGTTGGCGCATTGTGATACCTCGGACTCCTAAATGCATTTTAATGATTGCATGGGTCGTTGATTGAAGAGAGAAGATGGGGCGCACTTAACTCATTGAGTGTGCTCATTGTGGTACAAGGCTTAATACAACTATGTTTTAACGAACAACTTACGCGATTTGACAAATTTTCTTACAAATTTCCATCCATACTTGTCCATTTCCGTCAGACTAGAGCTTTAACTAGCAACGAGAAAGATATAAAGCCTCAATCGATTGACAGCCGCGTATCATAAACGTATGCTCCTGAGTTTCATTCTCTACTCGGCGTGCTCTGAACTCAGCTGATTAAACCTTACGCAGTTTTTAAGATGATATTTCAGCAGTAGGTGTCTATACAACAACAACCTCTTTTGGAATGCTGATAATAGTTTGGTCTGCCTGCAAGTCACACTACACCCAACAATAGTTTAGTGGTACACCCTCCAGAACTTTAAGTATTTCTCGAGTGCCACTGCTTTAGACCAAATTTGAAGACTCTAAAACGTCTAATACAGTCAAAAGTGACAGTCGTGCCGGCAGCGCCAGTGTAAGAATGTTAGCTCGACCTTCTATCCTTGTGACATTTATATATACAAGTATATGGCGCCTTGTAACCGCTGAAGCGATCTTCGGCCGAGCTGTTTCTCTAATTTGTAGTTTTGCATCTTAATGCTTTTACCAACAAATGGAGGGACCTACAATTTATTCTGGGCCGTCTCCGAACAGCAGATGGATTTTTATGAGAAGCTTTATTTCACGTCATAAATACACCCGGAGGTCCTGACATTCCCTGCCGAAGGTCGACCGTATATCGAAAAATGTATTTTCTATAATTTTTGATGTTATTTGAACTTGGGCTCGAACCCAGGCCTTCCGAATGGCAGTGCGCAATGCTAACCACTCGGCTATCGCGGCCGCCATAAGAAAAAATAATTTTCTATAATTTTGGATGTTTCTCGAACCTGGACCTTTCGAATGGTAGTAAGCGATGCTAACCACACAACTATTGCCTCCTAACATGTCCTTACAGATTGGGTGTCAAGTACTAACATAATAAATTTCCCTTTTAAAGCGGTTATCCAATTGTTACCCAAGCCCATAATTTCTGCTTGGAAGACAGAACTCCGCCGGAAATCGTTTCGGCGGTTACGAAGTGTCAAAAATTTATATAGACAAAACTAAAGTAATTGAATTGAAAGCTACAAAGGTCACAACACCCTTCTACTGCCTGCCTGCCTTACATTCATACTTATCAGTATAAATATAAATATTGAATTTTCACAATTTTTCTTAGTTGCCTTCCGCACAAACTTCTCTGCTCTGGAAGGAGTACTTGGCATCAAACCGATTTCAAGAACCTGCTAATTTTTGTATCTGCCACATGAGAAGAGCCATACACAACATCGACTCCATGATATCGGCAGCTTCGGTAACATTTTCTTAAAAAGAAAAGTCAACAGTTTTTCTGCAAGCCACCGCATAAGACAATGTAACGACATAATGCCAATTACCATAAAATTGTCCTCCATTTTCAGAGGGTACGAGTATAAGGCATACAAATGCATATTTAACCAGGAAGGACCTAGTTCGTCTTACCTTTATGAGCAATCTCATCTGCCTTGCAATTTCCATTTATAGCTCTGTGAACGTGAGCCCAGAGGGAGAGTCTGTTCTGCTGAGGTACCTAATGAGACCTACAATAGTGCGCGCGCGTATAGAGCTGATCGAAATCGAGCCTGACTGTCTTTTTCTGAGAATTCGATTTCAAGGTATTTTCCAGTTTCCACCACATAGCGTAACTTTTGGTCGGTAGCATAAATGATAGTTCCAAAAACGGCGTCTGCCCTCGCTTCAAGTTTTCTAGTCGCGTCTATGTATATTTGAATGCCCCCCGCCAGAGGATCATAATCGCTTGGTCATTTTTTCTTACCGAAAAGTTATGTCAGAATGTTTGACGCAACTAGCCAAAGTTGACAGGCAGCGATCGAGCCTAAAGTCTATCTCAAAAGCTTTTTTTGTGTACTTTTGAGGAATCGACTTTATTTGTTTCCCTAAATGAAGACACTACAGTACTGTCACTAGTTATTTTACTGATCAGAACAGCGCTTGAAAAGTTTTGCTTTTACTCTCAGGTTAGACGAACTCCACTTGAAACTGATGGATTAGCTGCTGATGTTTGATTTTTCCTGCTCAATGTGTCAAATTCCACCTTGCGTCAGTTAACGCCGAGTCTACAACGGATTAGAAGAATACAATGCAAGCTTGCCTTTGTATGCCCCTCTTTATCAGTTCTTGTAAAAAGTGAGTTAAGGGGAAGATGTCAGATATCAGAAGGAACTTCTCTCTGATGCGCTACTCTGTTGACATGTTCAGAGTCCGGATATCCCCAGATCCAAGTAGTTACTCAATTTGAAATTTCTTTTTCTTATTGCCATCCACCCTCGACTAACGGCATTGACACCATCGAGGGTATTTTTGACATAAAATCAAAAAAATATATATCAAATCAAATCAGAGGTTACTTAAAAATAACTGAATCGAGAATTTAAAGCTTTTTAGAGTAATTTGAGCAAAAAATGATTTCAGATTTTAAAAAACATTTTTTTTTAATTTTCTATTCTTCTTTTTTATTTGTTAATAAAAATCAAAATATTTGTTGTTGGTACTAGAAATGTTATAATGCTTAAAATTTAGCACTGATCGAATATTGACGAGTATCGAGCTACTCGCTCTGCTTGACATTTATGTATGTTGGAACACAATTTGTACTTCAAATCATCTGATCGATATCATTTCATTTCATTCTATCATGAACAACATTAGAAGTCTATGTTTTCCCACTCATTTTTTTAGCTGTTTGGTCTCGCATGCCCCGATGGAGTTACATATATATATATATATATATATAAAATTTTCAAATCGAAAAAGGACACTTTGTTTCATAACCAAAAAACAATAATTAGTGGCTAGATTTATATCGGCAAAACCAAAATCAACTCAATTAGTGGCTAATTGCGTCAATTCTCGTTTTGTGAAACGGTGAAGTGAAATTTTTTTTTCACATTTTCATAAAATTTTCTAAATTTCCTTTGAGTGGAAAATAAATTTTAAATTGACAATGTTTTCGAAGGAAAAACATTAAATGAAACTTCACTTTTTCATTAACTTAACAAATCCAACGGCTGATCCATTTCGAGGCTCCCTAGTTTTTTAAAGAAAGAACACAGAAAATTCAAATTTAATTGGGAATGTTTATTATCCTTCGAAAGAATATTCCTTGGCATTTACTTTTGAAGATTGTCTCTTTCGAATGATGGCCGTGCCTAAGTCCCAAATGGTCCATCCGTTGAGACCAAATTTTCGATGACTCGTTCGAGCATTTCGACTGGTAACTGGCGAATGACACGCGTGATGTTTTACCCCAAGTCCTGAATCGAAATGGGATTGTCCGCATAGACTTTCGACTTTACATATCCCCACAGGAAAAAGTCTAACGGAGTGATATCACAAAATCTTGGTGACCAATCTACCGGCCCAAAACGTGAAATTATCTGCTCACAGATGTGTTCTCTCAATAAATCCATTGATTAATGCGATGTGTGGGAAATGGCGCCGTCTTGTTGAAACCAAATGTTGGGGCGATCACGAGCTTCAATTTCCAGCATCAAATAGTCAGTGATCATGGCACGATAACGGTCGCTATTGACGGTTACGTTCTCACAGGCATAATTTTTGAAGAAATATGGAACGATGATTCCACCGGCCCACAAACCACACCAAACCGTTATTTTTTCTGGATGAAATGGTAGCTCTTGAATCTCTTCAGGTTGCTCTTCGTCCCAAATATGGCAAGTTTGCTTGTTTACATACCCGTTTAGCCGGAAATGGGCCTCATCGCTAAATAAAATTTGGCTCGAAAACCTCGGATCTTCTTGGAACCTTTCAAGAGCCCATCGAGCGAAGCGATTCCGCTTTAGAACGTCGGGCGGCTTCAGTTCTTGCACAAGTTGTATTTAGTACGCTTTCGATTTAAGAACTCGATGTAAAATGCGCCAAGTCGTTCCATACGCCAGTCCGAGTTGCTGCGAACGGCGTCAAATCGACGTATACTCTCAGCTACGGTCGCTGTATTTTTTTCACGGCGTGCTGGACGTGGTCTACTCGGTCGAATATTATGCAAGAATGAATGCCTGCGGCTCAAGAAGGGCGATGGAGGTGCGAATAGTACGCTCAGTAGGCCGATTATGTTGACCATTAGTTGAGCGAAGTGCGCGAAACACATTCTTTACAGAACATGGAATTTTCGTAATAAATTTGAATGATTTGTTGAAACGTTGTTCGGGCGCAAGTTTCTCCATGATGAAATGCCAAACAATACTGAACAAAAACAACATGACAGCTTGACACGGCTCACGCGAGATCTGTCAAAAAGAGGCTATTGAAAAAAGCACCTCTACTTGGATCACACTTTAGTTCTGCAAAACAGTGAATTGAAAAATGTATGTTAATTTTTTTTTTTAATTTTTAGTGAAAAAAAACGAGATGATAATTTTCACCTTTTCGTAGTAAAAAGATAAACATTTTTATCAATTTATTGTGTAATTTGCTTTCATTGCAAAAAAAAAAAGATTTTATAGGAGAAAACGATAAAATGAAACTTTTTAGTTTTTCATTAACTACTGCTGTGTGGCATTGAACGAAATCGTTTTCATTTCCGCATTTTAGAATCTTGAAAAAAGAGTGAAAAGAGTAGGAAGTAATATCATAATGAAAATGAAAAGTTCTCCACGCTTCACGTTATCATAGAGCGAAAACTGATTGCAAGAACAAAAAAAACTTTTTCCAAAAAAAAAAAAAAAAAAAAATTAATTCTAAATTCATATTCATTCACAAGAGAAAAGGTGAAAAATTTACAAATCCGCTTATGATTTGCTACACGCTTTGTTGGAATGGTGCATACTTGTCTATGGACCATTAACAGAAACCCGTAAATCCGAACTTGTGCTCTTGTTTGTGTTGCAAGACCGGCATTATGGGAGTCTGTCAATGTAAACAACGTTTTGATGGAACCAAAAAAAGCAAACAAAACCAAATGAACAAAAAAAATGAGAAAGAAAGAAGAAATCAGACCAAAACAGTATGTGCATAAAATACAGGGTGCGACAACAATGACATTCTCTCTTTCAAAATGTAGTGTGGGAGGGGTGGGAAAGGGGTTTCATTTAGGCGGGTTGGTTCCTGTATTTATAATCTTTCTCTGGCAAATTGAGGTAGTAGGTTGTATAGTAGTATTAATGGCATGCTATACAACGTGCTAGCTTTCTTTGCTTGACACCAAGCAGCGGTTGAAAAGTGTGCAAGTAAAAATTAAAAAAATATGTAAAAAAAAAATAAAAATAATAAAAAAAAATAATAAAAATGCAAAAAGTGCTTGAAAGTGTTGGAAAATAAACAAACAAAAATAAATAAATAAAATAAAGTAAAAAAATTTTATCGCGAAAAATCCAAAAACAGACTGTAAATTACGGCAAGTGCAAATTACCTTCTCACTGTATGTATTGCTCGTATGTGGTATAGTGTTGTAAAATGCGTTTTAATCAATAACTACATACATACATACATACATAAAATACATACTTACCATGTACTATGTATAAGCTAATATACACTCGTATATACATCTATATATATATATCTATATATCCAACTAGTTATCTTCTACATACATAATTTTCTGTTTTTGCTCGTTTAAGATGTGTTTGTATGGCTGATTCCCTGAGACCCTAACTTGTGACTTTTTACATCAGTTTCACAAGTTTTGATCTCCGGTATTGGCCGCAAACTTGCTGTTTTTGTGTGAAATTCGTAAATATCATAATTATCGAACAACAACAACATACATTATCAAATCATAATTACATACGTACATGCATATGTACGTCTGAGCATAAAATTCATGAAGTCATCTAACCAAAAATGCATTTGAAAAAAAAAGAAAAAATTACAAAACGCAAAAAAAAAAACTTAATAAAACCGTAACCCATGTATGTATGTAAGAGTATGCTTGTAATTGTTAACGGTTATATTGCTTTTTTTTGGACATAAAAAATAAATACAAATTTACATACATTCGTAGATGCTTTCGATTATTGTTTGTCTTGTAAAAATGGTAAATTTTAAGTAAATAAAATCAATGAAAAAATTTCAATTCATTTTATTAAAGCATTTATATTTAGCTTTTTTAAATTCTCACTTAAATAAGTGCGAGAACTGCTTGATAAGTCAGTGACTTTTTGAACTTGCCTAGCAGTCACCGTAAATAAAGTATGATCCAAGTAGATGTACCCTTTTCAATAGCGTTTTTTAACAGATCACGCGTGAGTCATGTCAAGTTTTCATGTTATTTTTGTTCAATATTATTTGGCATTTCATCATGGAAAGTCTTACGCCTGAACAACGTTTACAAATCATTCAACTTCACTACGAAAATTTCACGTTCTGTAAAGAATGTGTTACGAACACTTCGCTCAACTAATGGTCAACATAATCGGCCTACTGAGCGTACTATTCGCACCTACATCACCCCTCCTGAGCATCAGCTTTCATTATTGGATAATATTCGACCGAATAGAGTACGTCCAGCACGCAGTGAAGAAAATATAGCGACCGTAGCTGAGAGTATACGTCGATTCGGCGCCATTCGCAGCAACTCGAACTGACGTATGGAACGACTTGGCGCATTTTACATCGAGATCTTAAATCGAAAGCGTACAAAATACAGTTTGTGCAAGAACTGAAGCCGCTCGACCTTCCCAAGCAACATCGCTCCGTTATATGGGCTCTTGAAAAGTTCCAAGAAGATCCGACGATTTCGAGTCAAATTTCGTTCAACAATGAGGCCCATTTCTGGCTCAATGTGTATGTAAACAAGCAAAATTGCCGCATTTGGGACGAAGAGCACCCTGAGGAGATTCAAGAGCTGTCATTTTATTCAGAAAAAACAACGGCTTGGTGTGGTTTGTGGGCTGGTGGAATCATCGTTCCATATTTCTTCAAAAATTATGCCTATGAGAACGTAACCGTCAATGGTGAACGTTATTGCGCCATGTAGCCGACTATTTGTTGCCTGAAATTGAAGCTCGTGCTGTCCGCGACGTTTGGTTTCAACAAGACGGCGCCACTTCCTACACATCGCCTCAATCAATGGATTTATTGAGAGAACACTTCGGTGAGCAGATAATTTCACATTTTGGACCGGTAGATTGGCCAGCAAGATCGTGTGATATCACACAGTTAGAATTTTGCCTGTAGGGATATGTAAAGTCGAAATTCTATGCGGACAATCCCACTTCGATTCAGGACTTGGAGCAAAACATCACCCGTATCGTTCGTCAGTTACCAGTCGAAATGATAGAACGAGTCATTAAAAATTGGATTCAACGGATGGACCATTTGGGACTTAGGCGCGGCCAACATTCGAAAGAGATAATCTTCGAAAATTAGAGAATCTCGAAATGGCTAAGGCTGCAGGCATCTCAACATGAATATTTTTGAACATGGAACAAACTATCCGGATGCCGCAATTGTTCACACACTACCATAAGCGCTATCGCGGAGTCACTTCAAAACAGTGTTTGGCGATTCGTTACCATAGCCGAAAGATGGATTCACCAGACCACACCAAAGATCAAAGAACAATCAAGATAGTTTTGCTTCAACAGATGAACCTGCGCCAAATAAGGTAAGTCTGTCGGCCAACAAGATCATGGCCACAGTTTTTTGGGATGCACGAGTTGTCGTTCATATCGCTTGACCTGAAAAGGGTAAAACGATCACCGGTGGGTCTGTCGGCCAACAAGGACGTGGCTACAGTTTTCATGGCAAAAATTCATAAATTGGGCTATGAGCTGCTACTTCATTAAGCATATTCTCCAGATTTAACCTTTTTCGACCAATTTTTGTTCCAAATCTAAAAAAATTACTAGAAATCGCGGCCGAATCAGGAGGCAATCACTGAAACAAACGTCTATTTTGAAGTCCTTGAAAACCCCTATTAGTTGGAAGGATTACAAAAACTCTAAAAACGCTGGACTAAATGTGTTAAGCTCAAAGGCGACTAAGTTAAGAAATAAAACCGTTATGTGTGCGGCAAACAATATATTTTATTTAAAAAGTAACTGATCTATCAAATCACCCCCGTAAATACGTCACTGAAAATAATTTTTTTCCAGTTAAATGTTTTCTTGTCTTTTCTTCAACAGGTCCGCAGATACTCTCCGATAAGAACACTACAATTTCATGCCAGCTAGTAAAAGTCAAGTACAATAGGAGCTAGGCTTTGCAGGTATTTGCAAAAAGAAGCTCCAGATGGTCGTAAATGGAAAGGTCGTGAATGATTTATTTCAGTTTATTGTGTTCTTGATTAAATTTAACGCAAGAGGCAATAATACGAGGTGCGGAGCTCAACAGAGGAGGCTCAATCTTCCACACGAATGTAATTTTACCGACGATTGCTGAAGAAATTAGTATGCCTGACATTATCGATCGCGCCAAAAACCACGGAAACTCTTTCAAACAGTTAAATGAAAAAGTGCGTATCTGACCTCTAAATAGCCAGACCTGTTAGGCAATCGAAACAAAATACCTTATTTTGACGCCTGTATACCTCAGTTACGGCAGTGTTCATATCTGCAGATTCCTGCTAGAAGCAGCAGCCATCCACGCACATCTCAAGGTATATCCAGTATGCAGTGAGTTCCAGCGCGACATTAATCACCTCAACTTAAACCAGTTCATCTCAAGTCTTTCTTCGTTTGGTTCGAGGTCCACTACGAGAACTCGCCAATAACAATAACACCAGAGTTATAAGTTCTGCTTTCTTCAAATTAGATAAAGAGAGCGAAGCGATTAGATGTTGTAGTGAACAAGGGCATGACAAAATGTCTCAGAACGGAAGGTCTTCATTACATTTGAAAGATCCAGTAAAGAGATAAGTGTGTATTCATCTTGCAGCTCCCTTTGGCCCCAGAGGGAAATAATGAAGAAAGACTCGGCAATATTTTATATATCACATTTTATTTTATAAGAAATTGAAAAAAGAAGTAAAATTAAGTGAATTCTTTGCTTTAACAGCCAATCGTGGAGATTTGTGGCTTACATGAAAAGATTCTTCCTCCTACACCTATTTTTAACAGTTGAATAGCTACTTACGTTTATTTAGAATAGGTCCATGGAGTTAAGATAATCTTAGTCACTATGATTCGGACTTATCTTATGTTATGTAATGAGAGTTTGTCCCTTCATCTGTCGCTGCACCTGGCTTAAAATAATTAGAATTACTTCACCTCAGGAGACAGGTAAAACCAGGTTAAATACTTCTAAGTATGTTTTGCGGCGATATGCCTTTCAATTTGTTGAGCATTCGTAAATGATAGTCCCCTTGACTTTTCAGTTACCTTTCACTGATAGAGATATTTTTCTTCCAGAGTTCGGCGACGCCTACGTTACTCATTGGACGTTTGCGAGCAGCTACAAAAGACGCGAAAGACAATGAGAAGACGACCAGCTTAAATAAATTAAATACAGCTCTCACGACATCCGGTTCTGGAGTTGACCCGGATTTTCTCCGGCCAAGGGCTGTCATCCTTTCACATCACTAAAGACTGCCTACCTCCACATTGACAACCTTCTATCACCTCTTCAATTTAGTTTAGGAAAGGACGATAAACGACGGATGCAATCAACGTCGTCAAATCCATCGGTGAAAAAGCTATATCTGGTAAACGATGGCTACATGGAGACAAACAGTACTGCTTAGTTGTAACCCTAGATGTGCAAAATGCATTCAATAACCCAAGCTGGGTTCATATAATAAACGCGCTGTAGCGCTTCAATGTCCCGTACCTACTCAACATTTTAAAAAGTTATTTAAGCAACAGAGTGCTATAGTACAGTACCAGAGAGGGAATTTTAAAGCGGACAATCACAGCCACAAGAATCTGTACTGGGTTCTATACTATGGAAATTTATGTATGATGAAGTGCTGCGGCTATCAGTTCCAGAGGGAGCAACCATTTTCGGATACGCTGATGATATAGTAATCGTTGTGGTTGCTAAAACAGTACCAGCTTAGTTCATCTTGCTGAGCTGGTAACCGCAAACATTAAAATCTGGCTAGAGACAAAATTTCTAAAATTAGCTGAAGCCGTTCTTATTAGCTGCCGGAAGAAAGTGGAGAAAATCCAGTTGAGAGTTGGTAATTGCATTATTGTATCAAAGCCATGTATCAGATATCTAGGCGTCATCATTGACCACTGCCTAAGCTTCTTTCGTGACCACCTTGAATACGCAAATAATAAAGCCGCAGCAGTCACCACTGCCTTAACTAGAAAAATGGCAAACGTCAGCGGACCGCTGCAACATAGTGCACAGCTTCTCGCGAGAGTAGTGAGAGCCATCATCTTTTATGGCTCCACGATTTTGTATATGGCGTTGGAAACAAAATCCTACGCCTGTGGCGTTAGGTCTATTTACCGTCGGCGCGCCCTTCGTGTTTGCGCTACTTTCCGCACGGTATCAGAGGAAGCAACATTAGTTGTTTCCGGGCTATTTCCCTTCGATATTGCAGCGCGGGAACAAATCGAGCTAGTGAAAATAAAACGCGAAGAACGAAACAGCAGTAACAAGAACGCCGAAAGGGAGCTGTCCATAGCACGCTGGTAGAGAAGATGGAATGATGGTGCAAAAGAAAGGTGAACTCACCGTCTGATACTTGATCTAGTGGTATGACTGGCAGGATCACGGGTGCTTTAAAAGCTATCTTCATCGCTTTGGCCATGAACCAGACCCATACTGTGAACTTTGTGGTCACGAAGTCGTTGAAGACGCCAATCACTTAATCTTCATCTGTCCCCGCTTAGCAGAGTAACGGCGATGACTATACGTGGTTGTCGGCATAAATGTAACACATGACACATGTGTAGCTGATCGGTCGCAATACCTCTTCTAGTGCCCATGGCATCGTTTATTGTGTATTTAAAATGTCTCGTAGATGTGGTGTAGTTTTTCCATCCCGTTTTGCAATAATAATAAAAAAACTTAAATCCATTTATTTTTTATTTTGCAAATATTTGTAAAGAATAAACGAGGAAAAAACATTTCACAATAGCTGTGTGTATACTAGATAAATGTATATATGTGAATATATATAAATATATATTTGTAGGTAGCTTTAATTACATAACTATTTATATAAATTTAGATTTAATAAATGCGTTGACGCACAAATACAATACATACTTTACTGCTAATTATTGTTTTTGCATTACAAAACCTTTTTGATTATTTTTTTCGGCTAATTTTTGTAGTTAATTTTTTTAATTCTTTTTTTTTCCTAACTCATACTACTAGGCAGGCCTAATCACTCTTTGCGTATTACTTTTCTTACTCGCTTATGTATGTCTGTCAGATGTCATGCGAGTAGTGGGGTTAACAAACAAGATATGTGAGTATATATGTATGTATAAATTTGAATTGATTTTAAGAGATATGAAATTTTAGATATGTTTACATAAGAGATATATTTTTTCGAGCTTATTTAGCATGATAAACAATACGGGGAGGCAGCTAAATCAATTTGTATGTATGCATAACAAAAATATTATGAAGAATATGCAATGCCAAGCGTTATACATTTTTTATAATTTTTTTTTTCTTTTTGTTCATGAGTGCGTATATATGTATGTAACTATACTAGATATATATGAAAGTGAGCAATTCGTCTAATTGTCATTATTTGATCTTCTCACTGATGCGTACACTTATCCTTGGACTTCTTTTTACGCTCGTCGTTTGAATTTGATCGGCGCGTACCTTGAATTGGCATATAAGGCGGTGTGGGACTTGAGCTTTTATCTGCGAATGCAAAAAAAAAAACAATAAACATTAATATGCTGCACACACTCATATGTCGGCCATCAAATACATATATACCAAAAGTACTTGATTGTGAGTAATTGATGCGCGATGGCAACAATTCGTGTCTGTTTAGTGAATCATGCGAATCGATGGAGTAATTTTCAGATCTGCGGCGTAGAAGAGAATAACATATCAAATTAATTGTATTTTTTTAATTTTTTTTTAAATTTTTTTTTAAATTTTTTTATTTTTATTTTTTTTTACTTTTTAATTTTTTTTTTCTTTTTTTATTTAATACCCACCTTGTCATCGAGTTGTGCTGCAACAGCTGTGCCTCCCCCGCTGCACTGATATTCAGTGAAGTGGGTCGCTGCCCAGGCCGACAACTATCCACTGGCAGCGTATAGATATCATCGTCGCCACGTTGGAGCAACATACTGCTATGTTGATTGTTGTTTTGACTATTGTTGTTGCGTCGACCACCCTCACGTGTCAAACTGCCATTTGTTAGTGTACCATTTTGATGTTGTCGTTGTTGTTGCTGCTGTTGGTTATTTAGAACATCGATGGGATTTGAATAGGCTTCAGCATCGATAATATCATCGTGGCCTTCATGCAAGCCATTGCCATTGGCAGTTGTTGGTGAGGATGTTGCATGTGTTGCATGTGTGGCATGTGTTGCATGCGTTGAATGTTTGCCAAAAGATAGACAATCTTGTGGCAGTGGCAAGAGTGGTCCACAATGTAGTCCATTCGATGTGCCGCCACCAGCGGAGCAGAGCGTTGTGCTGCCGGCGGCATCTTTTTGATGATGCTTGCGTTGGCGAGCTTTTTCTTTGGCACGTTTGGCTTTGGCGCGCTCCTGTGTGGAATTAAAAAGTTGTAAATACACAAGGCAAATGGAGAAATGTGAGTTTAATGAATTTGGGAAATTATTTTATTTAACTTAAATAAATTTTAAAAGGTTTATGTATTGTCTTCCTTCATTTTCCTCTTTTTTCACTTAATTATTTTTTATTTAATTAATTTTTTTCTTCATTTCTTAATTTTGTGTAATTAATTTTTTATTTATTTAATTTTTTATTATTACAATTTTGGTATTTTTTTTATTTTTATTTTATTTTGTTTTTTCCTATTTTCATTTTCTTATTTTTAGGTTAAGTTAATTTTACAATATTTTTTAATTTGTAATTTTTTTTTAATTTTTTATACTTTTTTCACAATAAATTTTTTTTTTAATTATTTTACTGTTTTCTACTTTTTTAATTTCTTTAATTTATTTTATTTATATATTTTTTATTTAATTTTTTTTAATGTATTTTATTGAGTTTTTTTTTTAATTTTTTTGTTATATTTTATTTATTTTATTATTCTAGATTTTCTTATTTTATTACTTTGATTACATTTATTGTCTAGGAATTTTTTTTGTTTTTTATATACTGTACATTGGTTATGAATAACAATAAGTATATGTTTGAAGGCTACAAAAAATTGATTACAAGAATTTTTGTTTTTTTTTTGGGTTGTATTTGCAATACGGCTATTCCTCCGTAATTAATCCATATCTGAATGCTAAGCATTGATGCACAATTTTTGCGACGTTGTTGTGTCTTGTCAGATATTCTTGCTGGTTGCTGCTAATGGAGCAAATGTACCTGTAATGTGATAGTTTCAGGTTGTCTTTGGCATCGTCGACATAAATCATTTTCAATGGCCGCACGGATGATATATTTTTTATAATTTCTAGTTGCAATCACGTGCTCCTGTATAACTAACATAAAACCTTCGGTTTCAGCAAAGACTCCTGGTCTGTGTAGCCAGTCGTTGGATGCAGTTGTGTATATTTTCGATTGATCGATTGCGTGTGGATATTTTCCTTGGACATACTTCATTTTCCATTATAAAATTAACGACTGAAAATGCTGAACGTCTGTTGGGATATCACTCGTTGAGGGGGTTACTTAAATTAAGATTGGTGTATTTCACATCTGACTGGCATACTACTTTATGCAATTGGCTTTGTTGCTTAAGAAAAGAAAACAGCCTGAGCTTGTATACACACTTTTGGTGTAGATGTTTGATGTCTGCCATTCCTCGCCCTCTTTGTCTTCGTGGTGGTAAGTAGACACATTCCACGGCTGATTTCGGATGATGTATTCCGAATTTTGTAAGTAATACCCTTATCGTCCTTTTGGCGTTTTCTAGGTCTGTGTCAGACGATTTCGTCGTTCCAAATGTGTAGCAAATATGTTGATAGCTTTGAATAGGTTAAAACGATGAGACTTCAGCAATCTTCTTGCTGCTCGCTTTACATATTTCTCCGTTGTTGCCCGTACGATTTCAGAAAGATGCATTCTTTCTGCTTGGGTCAAACCAAGGTATTTGTATGTTTTTCATTATTTGCTAACTCAAAATCTCGCATAATAATTCGATCACTTTCTGCACTAAGTCTACGGCATTTTTGTGTATCAAACGACATTTTAATATCATTGGAGAAGTCTTCGGTCACTTCCAGTAATGTTTTCAGCTGACGTTCACTTGACGCATACAGCTTAATGCCATCTATTATTTTTTTATTTTTTTTATTTGATTTTGAATTTTTTTAATTTTTATAATTTAATTTTTATTTATTTTATTTTATTTATTTTTATTTTTTTATTTCAATTTTATTTTTATTCAATTTAATTCAATTTAATTTAATTTAATTATATTTTATTTTATTTTATTATACTTTTATTATTTTTTTATATTATTTTATTTATTTTTATTATTATTTTTTATTTTTATTTAATTTATTTAAATAATATATTTATTTATTTTATTTTATTTTTTTATTTATTTTTATTTTTTTATTTTTATTTTATTTTTATTTAATTAAATAAATTTATTTTATTTTATTTTATTTTATTTTATTTTATTTGATTTTATTTTATTTTATTTTATTTTTATTATTTTTTTATTTTATTATATTTTATTTTTATTTTATTTTATTTTATTTTTTTATATCTTAATTTTTTTATTTTTTTTATTTTTTTTATTTTGTTCTTTATTTTTTTAATTTTTTATTTATATAATTTAATTTAATTTAATTTAATTTAATTTAATTTAATTTAATTTAATTTAACTTAATTTTATTTTATTTTATTTTATTTTATTTCATTTACTTTTTTAATTTTATCTTATTTTTTATTTTATTTTTTTATGTCTGAGCTTAATTTAATTTAATTTTTTTTGTTTTATTATTTTTTTATTTTTTTATTGAGTTTATTATACTCAATTTTGTTTGTTTTTATTTTATGCTTAAAAGTTTTTCTTTACTCCTTACCCGATCTTGCAGCATTTTGGCTAATTCCTTGTCTTGCGCTTCCATCGCCAGCAGCCGATCGCGTTCCTCTTGTGTGAGTCCATCATGCGCCTCCATTCGTTGTAGACGGCGGGCTAACAGCTGAAATAAGAAAGCAATTAATACATCTCTTTAAATCCCAAACTCGCATACCAACCTCATCCTTCTGTTCCTGTTTCATCTTTTTGCTCATCTCCTTGATCTCCTCCATGGGTAAACCGATCTCCTTCAAGCTGGCATAATCACATGGATCCACATATAATTCTATATCGTCGGCATGCGCCTGCATATGACGTTCTACCGCTATGACATTATTCGCACCACGTCCACTAACACCAGCGTTGCTGCCGTCATTGCCCACCAACTGATCATATTTCTCCGGTGAGAGTTTCTGAAATTTATATTCATTTCTAAGCAAATTTTCATTCGAAACTGAATGTAGACGATTGCTCAAAGCACCGGTCGATGGATTAGGGTGGTTATTACTGAATGTGTTTTTGTTATTTTTGCTATTGTTGTGTTGTGATGATGGACAGTCAGCCACATCACCACCACCAACACCACTGCCAGTAGCGCTCTTATTCTTCTTATGATGACGTATGCTATCGATCACATCGGAATATTCGATTAACTCTTCGACGGAGTGTTGACGTTGGTGGTGTGTGCCTAAAGGTGTCATGGGTTGTGTTGGTGAGTGGTGATTTGTATAAGGTGGTGCAGGTGTTGGTTGGTGCAAATCGAATGGATTACGCTTTTGTTGTTGTGCTGCTGGTGAGTGCAAATGTTGGATGTGCTGGTGTGGGTTTGGTGGATGTTGGTGTTGGTGTTGGTGTGTTAATGAGGTTGATAATACCGATGAGGGTCCTGTTCCTCCTGTTGAAGCTGCTGCCGCTGCTGCTGCTGAAGAGGTAGATGCAGCTGAGCCACCCGACGAATTGGATGATAATGAGTGTTGATGCTGATGCTGATGCTGATGATAATGAAGTTAGTCAGTAAATTTATTTTTTCTTTAAATTTAGTACAGTTTAAGGGCATTTATTGAGCGCACTTAGAATGTAATGGTAAATGGATTCAGAGACAAAGGCATAAGCTCTAGTGGTTTCGAGGTATCGACTTTTCGGCTGCCGAGACAGAGCCGGAGCGTAAGATAAGCTCGCTCCGAGAAACAATATGAAGCAAGCAGTTCAGGTCTTAAGAGAAATTTTCTTTACATACAGTTATTAAGGATTTGGCGGAGGTGTTTAAGTACTTTTCGGAGTATATTTCCGGTGTTTCGGTCACGGGCTTAGTCACTTGGAATATTACGAAGGTAACTTAAGGACCCAATGTCATTAACGAAAATTAAATTTATCTTACCGACCCCCCAGCCCGAGTTCAGGGGAGGTAAAATCGAAATAGAAACAGAATGCTTATCTTCTTCTGACAAGCTGGAATCGGCGCGAGCCTAGACACACTCTAACTACCAAATGTTAATCAACACGAGTATAACGGAGGTGAGTGAATCGGAATCGGAGTATGAGATCTAAAAAGGAAGCTCTCATATTTCAGAAATTAGATCAAAATTCCCCCACATCCTAAGCAGGCACTCAACATGGGTAATTTGGTGTGGATATGGAAAGACTCTACACGTTACACCGATCGCTGACGTGGTGGACTCACCAAAAAGTGACTGCCACCAGTGGTGGAGCTCACGCTGCTGCTCATTGCAATCGCTTGTGATCTGGACGGTTTACGGCTAGCAGATGTTGGTGGTGATGTGGAATCTATTACTACTGCAGCGCCAGCTGTTAGTGATGGTGACTTTTGTACCGTTATGCCAACATAGCAATCGGTTTGTGAGAAATGACCTTGTTGCTGCAAATATGACTCCGATGATGATGTTTGTTGTTGTTGTTGCTGCTGGTAATAATATGCCAGCAGCTGCTGCTGCTGTTGCTGTTGTTGTTGTTGGTGTGGTGATTGTGATTTTGATATTTGATGACTCGTATGCTGGCTACTACCACTACCACTACCACTACCACTACTACTACCACCAAGATATCTACCGTTCGATGTTGAGGGTTCATTTGGATTCTGTTGCAAGATACTTGCTTTAGCTGGACGTGGTGGCGGTGCGTGCGACTTGCCGCGCGCTGGCGGCGGTAGATTCACATACAGCTCCTGTAAATGGTAACGATAACAGTGTTACACACACGTACATATATATATATATATATTTATATCACGTTTTTCGTGCTCACCTGCATCTGTTGCGCAATCTCCTCACTCTCCAGTAGCTCCCGTTGCCTTTGCTCCTCCAAGTCACGTTCCAACTTTTCGGCGATCTCCTTTGCCACACGCTTATCATGCGCTTCCCTATGGTCACAAAAAAAAATGGTCTAATGTGTATATACCACAGAGTGTATGTGTGTCTGTATGTTTCTAATTTTATTGCACTTACTGCTCCAACAAACGTCGACGATACATTTCCACTTGCTTCTCTGCCTGCTCCTTCTCTTTGATTTGCTCATTTAGCGCTGTGGGAAAATCCTCACGTACAACCGCATTGCGCTGCCGATTGCCTTTGTAGAAGTCATTAACTATTTGGAGAGGCGATGGGGTTGTTGAGAGATTAAATATAAATTTTTAAAACATCCATTTGTATATATGTATATAGAAGCTAAAGTGTTAGGAGATTTATAAAACTTACTCTCTTGTGACTGCAATTTATAGGCGAGCGCACTGTCCTCACGTACCAGCCACTCCTTGCACACTGAAATGAAAGATAATGGAAAATTTTATGTTAAACCAGAGTTTATTGCTTGAAAAGTAAGGACTTAAAGATATTTTTTATAAAACTTTTCTGTATATAGAGTCTCTTTCAGCTCTTCCTTCATTAATATCAATAAAGGTGTTACAAAAATTACATCGAATCTTCTTTCACTTTGTAAAAATCTGACGATGGTCTTTAGAAAAACAATATACTCTCCAAAATAAGTTCCCAAAATGATCCTGAACAAGTTTCGATGTTCTTAAATATAATATATGAACCAGTTTGAAACATATCCCAAACCTTGTAGCAATATAGTCCTGAAAAATTAAAAAACTTATTCGCCAAAAGTAGCCAATAATACCTAAAATGAGCTCGCTATAGTACGGCTATTTCCCAATCTAGTTCCAAATCAATTCTTCAGGAGAATTTCATCAGTTGTTTCAAAATTGAAGTCAAACTAGTGTAGAATTTGTTCCAAAATGTTCCCGAAGTGGTCTCGAAATACTACACTTGAAGTAGCCACAACATGATATTCTGGGGATGATTCCGGAAAAGAGATTAAATATTCTCAAACTGATCTTTAATTGAGGTTTTCACGAAATGATCGAGAAATAGTGCAAAACTAGTCAAGAGCTGATCGTGAAATGTTTCGCATAATATATTTTTGAAATGTTGCTAAATGGGCCTACTGGACCGCAATCAAATGTTCTCGATAAGGTATTGAATGCTAACAATACATATACAATAAAAAATTATGGTAAAGATCATTAACCCTAGAAGTATAAAACAGAGCCCTCCTCCGCTGCTGTCTGTATGTCTGTTTCCGATAAACTCAAATACTACTGATTGGACTCTCATGCGATCGTCATGAATGCATAGAGTGTTTCTTGAGAAGAGTTTGCATGAATAAGTTGTTTCGTTTTGTGTATATTTTTTATATAAAACTGTTATAAGGGTGTGATCCAAGTAGACGTACTTTTTTGAATAGCCTTTTTTTTTTTGAAAGATCCACGCGTGATCTCGTGTCGTGTCAAGATGTCATGTTATTTTTCTTCAGTACTGTTTGGCAATACGTTGGCCTGAACAACGTTTACACATCATTCAACTTTATTACGAAAATTCACGTTGTGTAAAGAATGTGTTTCGCGCACTTCGTTCAACTTAAGGTCAACATAATCGGCCTACTGAGCGAACTATTCGCAACACCATCACCCATCTTGAGACCCAGAATTCACTACCGAATAATATTCAACCGAATGGACCACGTCCAGCACGCAGTGAAGAAAAAAATAGCGGCCGTAGCTGAGAGTGTTACACGAAGACCGTGGAGAGTCGATCCGGCGCCATTCGCAACAACTCGGACTGACGTATGGAACGACTTGGCGCATTTTATTTCGAAATCTTAAACTGAAAGCATACCGAGTACAGTTTGTGCAATAACTGAAACCACTCGACCTTCCTCTTGAAAAGTTTCAAGAAGATCCGACGGTTTCGAGCCAAATTCTGTTCAGCAATGAGGCCCATTTTCGACTCAATGGGTAAACAAGCAAAATTGCCACATTTGGGACGAAGAGCAACCAGCAACGTGAAGAGATTCAAGAGCTGCTTTTTAATTCAGAAAAAACAAAGGTTTGGTGTGATTTATGGACCAGTATAATCATCGGTCTATATTTCGTCAAAAATATAGGTTTGAACGTAACCATCAATGGCGACCGTTAGCGCGCCATGATAACCTACTATTTGATGCCTGAAATTGAAGTTCGTTATCTCCGCGATATTTGGATTCAACAAGACGGTGGCGCTTCCCACAAATCGCATCAATCAATGGATTTATTGAAGGAACACTTCGGTGAGCCGGGCCGATCGATTGGCCACCAAGATCGTGTGATATCACACCGTTAGATTTTTTCCTATGAGGATAAATAAAGTCTAAAGTCTATGCGGACAATTCCGCTTCAATTCACGCCTTGGAGAAAAGCATCACACTTGTCATTCGCCAGTTACCAGTCGAAACTCGAACGAGTCATCGAAAATTGGAATCAACGGATGGACCATCTGAGACGTAGCTGCGACCACCATTTGAAAGAGATAATCTTCAAAAAATAAATGCCAAAGAATGTTCTTTCGAATGATAGATAATAAACATTCCCATTAAATTTGTTAAATTTACACTTATATGAAGAAATACATATATATTTTTTGCTTTATAACTGCTGAAGAGATTTTCGACAGAGCTAATTCTGCAGTTTTTGGTGTGTGCCTTGATCTTTTCCCAACAAATAGAGGGACTTTAAACCTCTTCTAAACCCCATCTGAACGACTGATGGAGTTTCATGAGAATCTTTTCTTTCATGTCAGAAATACACTCGGAGGGGTTGTCCGCCTGAAAGTGAGCACTGCTAACAACTCGACTTATGCGATCGTTATTTTGAAAATTCTCTCGTTATAATTCCGAAAAAGGTTCTCTCGATCTCTAAATAACTCAGTTCGATATTTTTCCAAAGAAGTCGAAAAATGATCCACAAGTAGTCCTGGGCCGATCCCGGAATGTTTTGCAAATAGCTCTTCTACGAAGTTCTGTCGCAACAGGAATCACTTTCAGAGACTCGGCCTCCATCCTGACCTTCGTGGGCTATGCTTTATAGCCCCTAAATAACATCGCTGTACTTTTTAATAGTTAACATTGTGTTAGATGATATCTTCTGCTTTACTTTTACTTTACTTCCGTTTTTTCGTCTGTTCAATTATGCTCCCTCCATAATTCATAGGCACAATGGCAGTCTGAACGGACGGATCATCTTTCCTAAGTCATTCAGGGAGTCAGGCCGTAGCTGTTTTAAGAACAGTTTCAAGCTAATATAGAGACTTTCGTCAAACGAGCCCATCTTAAAGCTTCCTGGACTACATATACAAACATAGTTTCAAGGTGACGCCAATTTAGGAGAGACCTTTAGCACTTTTTCCTATCAAATAAATGTTTTTTAACAATATCGAAATTTCAATAGAATTGCGGTTGCACTTTTATTTCGTGGAATTCATCAATAAATTTCTCAAATATTATTACGTAAAGGATATTCATGTGGTTCACATAAACATAACATGAATGGACGTGAAGTTGAAGTGATGGTGATGGACTCAATAGGAAAAATAAAGTATACTGTTTTTGGGACTGTGAGGACATATTTTTTTTTTTTTATCGAAAATACTACGCTGATTGGAAGATTAAAGGAGCCCATCAAGCGACCTTGATGAAAACCTTGTATTATTTTTTATATTTAAAAACTAGCAAAATATTTGACAAAATCTCGATTTTGGGGCAATTTGAGGTAAAATAAATACAATAAAAATTATGTTTTGGAGACTTAAAAAAATATAAATAAATAAAAATTAATTGAAATATATAATAATAAACTTAAAATATGTAGATTCGAAAATGTAAAAAAAATTGGGGAACATAATTTTAATGAGAAAAAAGGGCTGCATTCGGTCATACCGAAGTGTTTATACCTCTCATAACTGAACAAATGGTTGTATGCGGGCTGTAAGTATTTCGAATTCAAAGATTTTCAGACCCAATTTGAAGTTCAGTATGCATGCATAGTGTACCAAATTTCATGGTCTTAAGTTCTTTTTGGACGGATGTATGACACAAAATTTCAAATCTGAAAAATCGTTCGTATATATGCTATAGTGAACCGATGTGGCGGGTCCGACCAATGATCGTTTGAACGAAGAAGTGCATCTGGCCACCAAGTTTGGTTGAAATATCTCAAAAATCGAGGGGACTAGTTTGCGTTCAAACGGACAGACGGACAGACGGACATGGCTAAATCAACTCCGAGCGTCGTTCTGATACTATCGGTACGAAATATCCGTAGTAAAAACGACGCCATTCCTCAATTTTTTCGAGCTCACTTCGTACTCACAAAATCATCTTTTTCACTTCAGCAGCAACATTATGCTGCCAACTGTACATATGTATAACCGCAAAGGCTTCTAATCAAAGCAGTATTTATGAAATGTGAATGCATCCTGTTAGTCATCGGTTAACCGTTAAAACAGGCAATTAAGTTGTTTTTATAGTTTTTTTTTTTAAATAAATTCTCTTGCAGTGAATATTGCGACTTGCAGCGGAAAAAGTTCAACAGATCATGTCAATAGTTTCAGATAATGTACAAAAAAAAAAATTGGAAATGAAAGCAATAACACCGCTAAAAGCTAAGCGAGTGTGGAGACAATGCTAAAGATCATTAAATGGTGTGTGATAAAAAGAAACTAAACAAAAAGTCACATCCAAGCACTAAAAATATATATTTAAGCATTTGAACAACACATAATTGAGTTAAAAACGAAGTATAAACTTACATTTGTACATTTGTATGTAAGTTTATGTATTCAGCATGACTAATGACACGGTCAGTGCGCTCGCATGCACGCACGAATGCGCCCAGTTGATCGCCGATTTGTTAGAAGTAGCACGGTGGGAAGGCGGTGCGGCGAAAGCAGGAACTTTTTTTATTAGAATTACGCACGTACATATACTTATATATATAAGTACTTAGACATATTTGTAAGTATATATGCACGTATTGTATGCGCTTTTAAAATGCATTGAAGCATTTGACACATTGCAATGCCGATTCAAAACAAATAGAGATAAATTCTTTGGAGTGCCCGTACACTGCTGGGCGAAGAATTAGCAGGCGATGTGTATCATAGTTTCTTTAAAGAAGCTTTCGGGTCGAGAGAGAGAGGGTTCAAAAATCTCAAAGAAGAGGATATATGTATATGGCTCACAATGAACGGCTGAATTCCTATCAGAGACCCCAAAAATATCGAGCAAAATGAACATTACTATAAGTAGCATTATGATACGTGAAGAAAGTGTGAGGCGGCAAGTAGAGTTTGACCTTGGTGCACCTTCTCTATTTCTGTCTGGCCTTATATAGATCTCGTCTTAGATATCTAGAAGCTTAGCTGTTCAGAGGGCTATAGAATGTAGGTGTATATAGGTAGGTGTCGCTGACGACATGTAAGCTTTGACACAGTTAGGCCAAATAATCCCCTTTGCGATGCTACGAAAAAATTTACTCAAACTCCTACGACTCCTTTTCCATCCACCTTGACTCACTTTGTTTTTGCCACATGGCTAAGGCTTACCATAAAATCGACTCCCAAATTCCCCCCGAATTCCGCATATGCTTAGAGCAGGGTAATCACATAAGAGGTGAAAAAACGTCTCTTCCTCCGTGTCACTCCCGCAGCTCAGACAACATCTTCTGAAAATGGCTTCTAGTCTTTATATATGGCGTTCTATAAGGCAACGTTCCATCCAATACTCCAATTACCATTAAAAAGGTGCTCTTTTTTTTCAAAGAATATAAATCGTTGGTCTTTTTCGGATTCCATTCCAGCCACTTCTACTTCGAATTGTCAAGTTTTGTTCCAATTTTAGTACGTCCTGTCCCTGAAAAGAATCATTTAGTAGCAGTTTGCATGCAGCTAGAGTCCTACCAATGCGTTCTTTATCTGGGAGAATCTGCTTGGTCGTATCTTGCCTAACAACTTCGTTTGCTTTGCAGCACCCGTCTATGGCTGTGTGACCAGGCACACCAATGAGGGATAGTCAGTTCTGTACAGAACTCTGCGGAACATATCTAAGACAATTACAGATTTTTCGAAATTGATACCAGAACTTTAATATTGCTGCCAGACTATCACTGGATATGAATATGTCTCTCTCACAGAGTATTTCCAATGTGTCTACATAGCTTTGACATAGTTTTCTGCTTGGAATATGCTGCAATGGTCTAGTAGCCTGAAAGAGAGTTCCAATGAAGGGACTCGTGAGAAAGCACCTCATTACCTCCCAGTGATACCGTCCTGCTTTGAACCTTCTGTGTAAAATTCAATACTTCCGTATCACATTTCTCGGGCTAGATCAAATTTTGAAACTATTTTCCTGCAATTATAAGACCAAAGGAAACATGCTTTAGTTCTATTGCTGATTTTTGCTTTCTCAATCGATGCTCTAGAGAAAATTCCTTACTTCGAAGTGGAACTCTCTGACCAAATTTGAAATTTAAACTTTTAGATCGGCCTAGTCAGTGTAGCATCTGAAGTTATGAGACCGCAAGACCCTACTGAATAGTTATGGAAGGAACTGAAGAATTATAGAATAGCAAAATCACAACAACAAAATTAACCTTGAAATATTCTCGAAAAACGTATAAGAAAATTGTCAAAAATTTTTCAAATAATGATGAATTCTACCATAATGTTCTCTAAGTAGATTTATAACAGAACGATTTTCCGTCATTCCTGTCAATTTTGGTTTTTCGACAAACCGGTTTCCGCGTTCCGCCATCTTCAATGCCTAGTCTCGTTCTCGGAACGCCGAAAGCGGTTTGTCGAAAAACCAAAATTGACAAGGAATGACGGAAAATCGTTCTGTTATAAATCAACTTACCACCCTGTCGGAAGATCAACGCAACAAAAAGAATTCTCTAAGTAGTTTTAATTTCATTCTGAAAAACGGGTGAAATATTTAGTTCCAAAGTATTACTAAACTGATCATGAAGTGGTCTAAGTATCATACCACTTTCAAAATTACTTGCAAGTTGTTAGAAAACCGATCACTAAATAGATTCGAAACAGGATGATCTCCACACGCTTCAAAAGTTATGTATATCTAAATATCGCCAAACCAAAAATCAATAAATCGTTACGAATATACAGGAATTTTTAGTGTTACGAGATCGGAATGATGACTGATAACCACTAAACAATTAAACGAAGAACTTATATATTACATAACTGATCTGTAAAATGACCAAATGACAAATTAGTTTCCATCCAGAGATGTTTCACCACTCGGAAGATGAAACTAAAGTCGCCATTGCCGGCATAGAGGGCTACATAATCAAAAATGTGTTAAAAGCTTGGGTCGGTGGACCGAACAAACTGGGCTACTGCGAAGCTAACCCCGACTGCCATATGAATGATGTGGTGTTCCATCATTAAACGGAATGGTGGGACATTTAAGTATAGGCAACGCCAATGAAAAATATTTATCCGTCAATTTTAATTTAACACAAAATTTTTTCGTAGCCAGGCTACACGCCTGAACTACTTCCTACCGAATCTACAAACACTATTGCTGGCTAAAAAAGTCTTAATTTATAACCAAATCGATCATCACTAATCATAATATGAATACAGAACATGACTACTAGAATTTCTTCAAGTATGTGTCATACATGAAACTAAAAAGCTGACGAAAACATCAAACAACTGTCCGATGGCGCCTTAATACTGTAGATCACTATTTCTGAAAACTTTTCTGGAGCTTTCTCCGTCCTTTATCTTTCAAATTCATGCAAACTGTCTTCGTTCTGGGAAAATTGTCCTGTATCGAAGCATTTACATGCATTTAGGATGATGAGACATCGAAATATAAATATAACAACAACAATAACAACAACAACAACCAATACTGTTGTACATTTAGTCCCATCGATAGATAAGTTCTCACCGCTCAACTCTCGATTTTCTTTTATTGCACCAATCATCTTGTTACGAGTAGCCACCAAGCGCAGCTTAGCTTGTTAGTCTGTTTTTTTTTTTTTGTGTTAATCATTCTCCAGGAATTTCTTTGTTTGATTTACTGTCCTCATTTACCTTGCATATATGTATGTATATATACACGATTTTCATCTAAGAATGCTTTGTTTGCTGCACGCACAGATGACTCATCTCTCAGTTAGTGCTGGTTAGAGCCATAATCATACGGTAATCAGTTGCATCTGAATACATTTAACAATTTCTTCTTCTTTTTTTCACTTTTCTTCACTTACAATTTCAAGAATTTAAGGAACAACATCGCACTTAAGTGGGGCTTAAGAGAACACATACACACACACACACACACACACGTTTCCTCCACTCTTCCTCAGCTGTCTTACACATATTTTGATTGAAATTCATTGTAAATGTCCAAGTGAACAGTGTTGCAACATTCCATCGTGCACTTTTGAGTGTCATTGACTGACGCCAAGCATGACGGAGAGGCAGGTAGGTAGGTAGGCAGGCATGTAGGTAGTGCAGGCTGTCATACCACTTTTGAGGTGCTTAACAATTTATCATAATTACTTTTCTCCTTTTTTTTTTTGCTTTGTTTTTCTTTTAATCCCTTTCGATATTTTTTTTTTTTTAATTTGATATTTTTCCAATTTTTGTGTACTTATTCCCCTTTCTTCTAGGTGAGCTCACTCGAATATAATTGGGGAATTCACAAAACGTTGATTTTGGCGTATTTTATAATGAGTTTTGTGGTGTTCTTGAAACAAATCAGTGTCTAATCAAAAGCAAATATTTTAGCAGAATCCATATTCTCGATCTATTAAAATTTGGTGGAGTATTTTTTTTTTTTTTTTTTTTTTTTGGAAAAATAAAATCTTTTAAGAATTACAGTTTAGCAAGGAATTTTATCAAAACATCCAACAAATAAACTTCGAATTTTATAAATAATTTGTTGAGAACATTAGAAGCAAAGAGAATGTCTTCTTTTCTCTCTTCTATACACCTACAACACATTCATATGTACATTGGAATATGATAATGAAGAAATCTACACCTTGTGAATACCCTCAATGCTGCGTAATTTGATATTGTTGTGTGTTAAATATGCATGTATGTGCTGGAGATTGACAAGCTAATAATCATTACGTAGCATTTTTAATTCATTAAATTAACCTAATCAATCAGCTCTTGGAATTTAAGAGCTTCATTTACGAAATAGGGTTATTGACCATTGTTAGTTTGAGTTATTTTGAACTTAATGGATTTTTATTGAAAATTGAATGCTTCAGAAAACATGTGGGAAATGTAGCAGTCGTGGCAATATTAGCAAAGTTCGGTCACATGTCCTTGCGGCTCTTTTATATTTTATTGAATTTAGATATTACAACGGGTGATCCATTTCCAGGTTCCCTACTTTTTTAAATAAGAAAAAACAGAAAATTAAAATTTAATGGGGAATGTTTATTATCATTCGAAAGAACCTTCTCTGACATTTATTTTTTGAAGATTATCTCTTTCAAATGTTGGCCGCGGCTACGTCTCAGATGGTCCATCAGTTGAGTCCAATTTTCGATGACTCCTTCGAGCATTTCGACTGGTAACTGGCGCATGACACGCGTGATGTTTTGCTCCAAGGCCTGAATCGAAGCCTGTCTAACGATTGATGTGATGTGTGGGAAGTGGCGCCGTGTTGTTGAAACCAAATGTGTATACGTCGCGGAGATCACGAGCTTCAATTTCAGGCATCAAATAGTCGGTTATCGCTCGATTGACGGTTACGTTCTCACCAGCATAATTTTTGAAGAAATATGGACCCATGATTCCCACAAAGCCCACAAACCACACCAAGCCGTTGTTTTTTCTAGCTGAAATGGCAGCTCTTGAATCTCTTCAGGTTGCTGGTTGCTCTTCGTCAGAAATACGGCATTTTTGCTTGTTTACATACCCATTGAGCCAGAAATGGGCCTCATTGCTGAATAAAAGTTGGTTCGAAAACATCGGATCTTCTTGGAACTTTTCAGCGAAGCAATGTCGCTTGGAAAGGTCGAGCGGCTTCAGCTCTTGCACAAGCTGTACGCTTTCAGTTTAAGATTTCGAAGGAAAATGCGCCAAGTCGTTCCATACGTCAGTCCGAGTTGCTGAGAACGGCGCCGAATCGACTTTCCACGGTCTTCGTTTACACTCTCAGCTACGGCCGCTATATTCTGGACGTAGCCTATTCGGTCGAATATTATCCAGTAATGAATGCTGGGTTTCAAGATGGGTGATTATGTTGCGAATAGTATGCTCAGTAGGTCGATTTTGTTGACCATAAGTTGAGCGAAGCGCGCGAAACACATTCTTTACAGAACGTGAATTTTCGTAATAAAGTTGAATGTTTAGTAAACGTTGTTCAGGTCTTTCCATGATGAAATGCCAAAAAATACTGAACATGCCAGGTTGACACGACTCACACGTGATCTATCAAAAAAAGGCTATTGAAAAAAGCACCTCTACTTGGTTCACCTTTTAATTTTTGCAAACTGAACTGTTTCACTTCACTAATGCCGCTTTCAATTATATTCTTGAAACCCGTCGATCCCGAAAAGTTAGGTGAAGATCACCATTACTCAACCAAAGCTAGTTTCTCGAAAAGCGCTTCTATGGTAACAAACCGAAATTTACTTTTAAAATGATCCTTCTTGAACTGTTATTAAAAATAAAATACTCGGTATTTATTTAGAACCGCAAAAGTGTTCACTAATAATGCATTGTTTGTCATGCAACAAAAAGGAAAAAAAAGACATAAAAACCAGTTTCAGAAAACAAAAGAAAACAGTTAAAAAGACAAATAGCCTGCTACTTGATGATTAAAAACCATTTTTCAAAACTAAAATGTGCCCTCACACTTGCTTATTTGATGAGCTGGTTGTACAATATATACGCACACTCACCGTTAACCCATTTAACGTAGGTGCTGTCACTGACACGACACCTAAAAAGGGAGAAAATATTTTATGCCAACAAAAGTTAAAAAAAAAATTAAAAATTCTTTTCAAAAAAATCCATTCATAAACGCAAGTCAAGCTTGCACAAATACATACGAGTATATGACTGCAGCAATACAAATATGTACGTATGTACATGTTCTTTATGAGCATACTGTGATGGTGTCTCCGACAGTCCACTCGTACTAGTATGCATGTTTATGACACACACTGTGCGGCTGTGCGGTGCGATATGGGTCAAATGTGTGTCAGTTGTCTTTTGCAATAAACAGTTTTAATAAAATCCAAAAAAAAAGAAGCAGCCACAAGAGATTATAAAAAAACAAAACCCTTGCGATAAGTTCTTACTTTAATCCACATACGAATTGCACAACATATGAGAGAAGCTTAATGAACGAGCTCACATAGAGCAACTCAAAGAAATTATAAAACTACATTTAGCGGCGGCACGTTTTGATATTGCAAATAGTGTGAGTAAGAGTATATGGCGAAAAACAACGCAACGGATGCACCATCTGAGACGTAGCATAAACCTTCACCATTATTGAAATTGAATTTTCTGCATTTTTTTTCTTTAAAAACGTAGAGAGCCTCGAAATGGATCATCCTTTATAATAATTTTTAGAAATTATAGTTAAAAGCTTTTTATTTTTCTCTGTGAAGTATCAGTTTTTTAACAAAGCAAATTTCAATAAAATTTTTCCAAAAAGAAACTTTCGATTCACAATAGCTCACAATTCACGTGTGAAAATATCAAAATCGAAGTAATGAAAGGTCTCACGTTAGCTACGATTACGGTCATAACCTTGCAAATGGCTAAGCCAATTATAATTTCCTGTCAGTCTCAATTGTTTTAAGAGTACATATGTATGTATATTCGTATGTATTGATATATGTATGTGCATGTGCATACATAAGTACAATCTATACATAAACATGATTTTCACGCACTATATTATCGCACTTTTATGTTGAAATTATTTTCATACTTTTTCAAAAAAAAAAAAAAAAAACATTTTATGGTTAGTCTTTTCCGTTTTGCGTCATTACAACTTTAAGGGCATTGAAATAACCTTTAAACATTATTTAGAAACTTTTTGTTTAAATTTTATGCATATATACAGTGGCGGACAAAAGTCTACAAACACCCGCTGTTTTCGTTGAATTGAAAGTCCAAAAGGTTTATTGGAAAATGTAAGGATACAATTTATTCATTATTATACAATGACAAAATTCTACAAACACTACATACATATATAACCTATCTTAGCGCAAAATCTTTGTTTAATATAAGGTAACCTGCTCTTTTTAGCGTTTAGTTGGTTCACCGTTTGCATCAATAACAGCTTGAAGCCGTCGTGGCATCGAAGCTACTAAATTTATCAATTCTGAGGGAGTAATACTGTCCCAAGCTTCAACAAGACGTTCTTTGAGTAATGCTGGGCTGGAAATCTGATTTTTTCAAATTTTTCGCTGAAAATTTCTCCCAGACATATTCAATAACATTCAAATCTGGACTTTTAGATGGTGTGTGCGTTCCTTGAAGCATGATAAAGCAACCAATCCTTAACAATAAGGACCGTATGCTTTGGATGGTTATCCTTTCCAAAGATCCAGCCTGCGCCTGTTCATCGAAGGCGTCAGAATAGCTTCCAACAATGACTTATATTTCCACGGAACCATATTACCCTCAATAAAAACAAGCTTTCCAACACCAGATGCTGCAACCGCTCCCCAAACCCTTTTGTTGCCGCCACCATGCTTCACTGTTGGTACTATATTTTTGAAGTTAAGTGCAGTGTTTTCTTTTCTCCAAATTTTTGCTCTTCCATCACTGCCGAATATATTGAACTTCGATTCGTCTGTAAACAAGATTATTTTCCAAAAATAAAAATTCCGAAATTCGAATTCCAAGCGAAGTTTACGATTTTTTTCAAAATTTTGGCCTTTTTAAATGGCGTTCTACTGTGTTCTATAGAAGCCGTTATCGTTCAGAGCTCTTCGAGTTGTTCTTAAATGGATACACTTTTTTGATGTGTTTACGATGTTTACGACTAATTTTGGAGCAGAAGCTTTAGGATCATCATTCACTTTCTTCAGAAAAGAGCTGATGTCTCTTCAAGTTAGCTTCTTCGGGCTAAAAAATAGTAAAAAAAAGGGTACCCTACCGCCATAACAACACAGCGTCTCGACATAACTGCTAGTAAACCTGTGGTGTAGACTTTTGTCAAGGACATTTTGGCGTTTTTTTTCATTATAATTGTTTTATTTTATGTTAAAGAATGGATTTGTTTGAATACATATGATTAGAAAAGGTTTCAAAATAAAACTGTATACCTACATTTTTCAGAAAAGTGATAGTACTTTCTACACATCGAATACCGGCGGTGTATGTAGACGTTTGTCCGCCACTGTATATATTTCTGTTCTTACCTTAATTTAATGCTTAAAATATTCAAAACTATTCGATGGAGCAAATAAGCAATAGTGGTGGCGACGAAGAATCATTAAAATTGCCATAAATCAAGTGACAAGAAAAAAAAAATAATTCCAGAAATTTTATATTCTATATGCCCACAGCTAAACTATAAGAAATTATTCTTATTTTCATATCATTCATCAAGAACCGCTAACTCTTTCCCACCTTCTGGTATACATATATGCCCGCTCAACGCTTGTATTTTATGAACTTGCATATTTATAAACAAACCTCGAATGACATTAAATGGCGAGGGAAAATAAACAAAGCGAACACAAATTTTAATATATGCATGGTGGAATAAAAAGAAAAAATATTAAAAAGCGTAATAACAAAATACAAAAATAAAAAATTACAAACACGGCAGCCATAAAAAATCAACGCTTTTGTCGTTGAAAAAATTACTGTGGTCAATTCAATGAGGAGAAGCTTCAAAGCGAAGGCAAACATAAATCGATTACAAGACACAATTCACAATTGGCGGTGATTGTTTGGTTGGAAATTTGAATATGTAAATATTATGAGTGTTAATGTGTGTGGTAAGTATATGTTATTAGGGTGAACAGTAAAAAAAAAAATGAAAAAATTAAATTAACTAAAATAAAAAATTAAAATTTAATACTTAAATACTTAAATACTTATATAAAAAAATATATAAAAATTAAAAATAATAATAATACATTAAAAAATGAAAGAAATAATAAGCCAAAAACAAAATAGATACATATATAAAAAAAATTAAAAAAACAATCATATAAAACTTTATAAAAACAAAAACAGAACAAATTAAGATAAATTAAAATTGTATAAAATATTGTTACGATTTTGCTGAATCAACCCCGATGATTTTCCAAATCTTTCGGGTACGACCACTGGATTGTTAAATAAAAGTCACCAACTATGTTCGCAGTTTCTTTATTTTATAAAGAATTTATTTAATGTCATTTTATTACTCAGTAATTCACAATCCAATTACAATTCACTTTACTATTTACAATTACTTGAATTACAACTTTCACAATGTACTGTTTTTATTACTTTACTGTAATGTAATCACCAACGCATTTACTTTACGACTGATTGACTTGGCAGCTGAGTGTAGCTCTTATATAGTAGTTGGCTGCTCGCGGCGAAAGCCTAGAATAATCGAATCATTCTCGATAACGAAAGTTCTCGAATTTCGCTTTAGAAAATGCCAGCTATCGGCTTCTCTCTTTCATCTGACATTGGCTTCGCATTTTCGCCACAATATTATATATAATCAAGTAAAATTAGAAAATATATAAAGAAGGGTAAAATAAAAAATAACATAAAATATTAAAATTAAATAAAATGAAGTAAAATGGAGTTTTTTTTTTTTTTTGTAAATAAATGCCAAAAAATTAAAATAACTGCAAAGAAAAAGCATAAAAATTCAAATGAAATAAAATGAAATACATTTATATAAAGTTAAAAAAATGAAAGAAATTAAATAAAATTTATTTAATTATTAAAAAAATTTGAATAAAATAAAATAAATTAAATTAATTTATATATATTAGTATATTATAAAATTAAATAAAATTAGATTAGTGGTAATAAAATATCAAATAATATAAGATAAAACAATTTTAAGTAATTTACAGGAATATACATTTCGTAGTTTCCAAAATTAACTTTAAAAAATGCATTTAAATAATTTTTTTCTTGAAAATTCTTTTCTTTTTTTATAAAGTTTAAACCTTGGCATTATATGTGAAACTCCACTTCATTCAAATTACCGCCTCCTGAATTTTTGCTAGCTTCGGTATCTCGGCCCTAACTTGACGAATTTTGGTTTTCAAGCGCTTAAGAGTTAAAGGTTTATCTGCATATACACGATCTTTTGTGTAGCTCTACAAGGAAAAGTCCAACGGTACCTGCTTGTTGGAACCACATATTGTACTAATCGTGTTCTGCACTTTCCTGCTACAGAAATTCGGTTATCATACGACGATAACGTTCCGAATTAAGAGTGACATTCTCGTCGTTATCGATTTGAAATAATTCAATTATTTGCAGATTATCGGATCCCCAAATGCAATAATTTTGCTTGTTTAAGGAGTTAGTCCACTTTAGAATTTTCGGAAAATGCATTGGTTTTTCTTTCAAATGATACATTATGGTCTAAAAAAATGTTATACCGAAAGATTAGGACAGATAAAAATTTCTAAACGCCCCATTTTTGTTCTCTAGTTGAAGCGTCTGTTTCAGTCACTAAGGCATACTTAAAATTTGAAACGCATTTATCTCAAAACTGCTTTTCTCAAGTTGGCCGGAAACATAACTTTAAAAATTTATAACCGATTCACTTGAAATTTTGACAACATCTTCAGAAATACATTATCTACTGATCATACGTACGGATTTTTTTTATTAACAAATTTCGAACAATTTTTTAGGCCAAATTGTTACTTTTTCCTTTAGAGACCCGCCATTTTGTCAAAAAAAAAACATATATTGAAAAAATCCTACGTACTTCTGTAGCTGTTGATATTTACAAACGGAAACTGTTCAACAACTTTTTAAAATAAAACCATTACAGGAGCTGTGTGTCCGGCCGTGGTTCCCGCAAAAATGGAGACATCCTAGGGAGAATGCTGTATAGCCGCCATTTTTGAATTAATTTTTCTTAAAAAATAGTTATAAGCAATTAACTATATGTATGATAAATCCGTTTTGTCAAAAATCAAATTTATTTAATAGTTTTCAAGAAAGCAACTCTCAAAAAAAGAAATATTTTGTGACTTTCTAGAGTGGTCTAACCCCTAATTCACCGAGTGAGAAATATGCCTTGTCACCGAAGAAAATCTTGATGGAAAAATCGCGGTCTACTGCTTGTTGTTCAAGCACTCAATCGATGTATATGCGGCATTGTGAATGGTCAGCTGCCTGCAGCTGTTGCACGAGCTGAATTTTGTGCTGTAAGAAAGTCTCGGCTCTTGAGAATGTCGTGAAAAAGACACGTTAGGGTTTTCGGCTACACTTTCACTCACGGCAGCGATATTTGAGGTGGAACGAGCAAAACGATGTTACACAGGCCTTACAATATCTGTAGCTGATTCAGTACCTTCAATTTTTTTTTAAATTTTACCAATTGCTTGACTAGTTGGAGGATTATGAGCACCATAATATCCTCTTAAAGCACGAAATATGGCCACGCTTGAATCACTATTTTTTTATAGTAGATTTCAACAATTTCAACGCGTTGTGCGGTTGTTAAGCGATCCATTTTCATAAATGCCTGACTTTTAGCTAAGTCAAAACATGTCTGGTTTAACAGTCATGTTGGGCAAATGTCAAAATACAGCCCCGCACTTTCGAAACCACTAAAAGGATAACCCTTATTTTATATTAAATATAATAAAATTAAAATAAAGTAAAGAAAAATAAAATAAAATTCAATATGGCCGATAAATAAACAAATTAAATTAAACTAAATAAAAGTAAATAGAATAAAAATATATAAAAAAATAACAATAAATTAAAAAAAAAATTAAAGAAAATTGCATAAAATAAAATTAAATGAACTAATTAAAAATTAATTAATTTTTAATTTTTCTAGAAATTAAACAAATTTCAATTTTATTAAAAACATAAATAAAATTAAATAAATGAAAATGAAATTAAATAAATTTAAGTAAAGCCTATGGAAATAAAAAAAAAATATTAAAAATTAAAAAAATAAAGAAAAACCAAGTAAAATAATAAAGAATCAAATAAATTAAATTAACTTGATTTAAATCAAATAAAATATAGTTTAATAAAATAAAAGAGAATAAATATCAAAATGAAAAAAAAAAATTAAAAAACAAAAAATATATAAAAAAATAAGAAATAGACTAAGCCTAAGTTAAGAAAAAATATACTAAATCATGATAAAATAAATAAAAATAAAAATAATCTAATTGAAAATTAAAAGTAAATGGTATAAGACCGTCTGTGTGCAAGAATGCTATCTAAAATATGTACACAAAGTGTGACTTTAAGAGCTGCAAGCGCGAATTTTATGTCTCCCCTCAATCAAAGCATACTCAAGCAAATTTTTACGCGCTTTAGCAATAAGTGAAGAATGTAAAAAAAATCAGTGAAGTCGTGAAGTTACAAATTCAATTAGAATGCTAAACTGCAGTACAGTAGTGGGTATAAAAGAGGCAGCATGAATTATACATTAGTTTATATATATAAAATTAGCAAAAATAAATGCGACAAAAATAAATAAATTTTAGAAAACAAAGTTTGAAAAGAAACAATTTTATGGATTTATATGAAAAAAATTAAATATAAAAATTTTTTAAGAAAGGAAAAAATTAATTATTTTTGAAAAATTTGTGTTCAAAATTTATGATAAAACTCACAAAGAAAGAGTAAACTAAGTAAAAAGTAATTTAAAAATCCTTCTAACTACAAACACCGGATAAGGCGTTGAAAATGTTATTTTCTTAAAGAAGCTCTGCTCTTAATGCGTGATCCAAGTAGAGGAACTTTTTTCAAGAGCCTTTTTTAACAGATCACGCAAGAGTCGTGTCAAGCTGTCTTGTTATTGTTGTTCAATATTGTTTGTCATTTCATCGTGGAAAGACTTACGCCTGAACAACATTTACAAATCATTCAACTTTATTACGTAAATTCACGTTGTGTAAAGAATGCGCTTCGCTCAACTTATTGTCAACATAATCGGTCTACTGAGCGTACTACTCGCAACACCATCACCTATCTTGAGCTCTGGCATTCATTATTAGATAATATTCGACCGAATACACCACGTACAGCGCGCAGCGAAGAAAATATAGCGGCCGTAGCTGAGAGAGTACACGAAGACCGTGGAGAGTCGATTCGGGGCGTCGTTCGCACCAACTCGGACTTACGTATGGAATGACTTGGCGCATTTTACCTCGAGATCTTAAATTGAGAGCGCAAGAACTGAAGCCGCTCGACCTTCCCATGCGACATTGCTTCATTATATGGGCTCTTGGAAAGGTTCCAAGAAAATCCGACATTTTCGAGCCAAATTTTGCACAGCGATGAGGCCTAGTTATGGCTTAATTGGTATGTAAACAATATGTAAAAAAGTGCCGCATTTGGGATTCAAGAGCTGCCATTTCATTCGAAAAAAAACAAGGTTTGGCGAGGTTTGTGGGCCGGTTGAATCATTGGTCCATATTTCTTCAAAAATTATGCCGATGAGAACGTAACCGTCAAACGATAAACGAGTTTTTGATGCCTGAAATTAAAGCTCAGGATCTCCGCGACATTTGGTTTCAACAAGACGACGCCACTTCCTACATATCGTATCAATCGATTGATTTATTGAGCGAACACTTCGATGAGCAGATAATTTCACATTTTGGATCGGTCGATTCGCCACCAAGATTGTGTGATATCACTCCGTTAGACTTTTTCCTGTGGGGATATGTAAATTCTTAAGTCTATGCGGACAATCCCGCTTCGATTCAAGGCTTGGAGCAAAACATCACATGTGTCATTCGCCAGTTACCAGTCGAAATGCTCGAACGAGTCATCGAAAATTGGACTCAATGGATGGACCATTTGAGACGTAGCCGCGGCCAATATTTCAAAGAGATAATATTAAAAAAATAAATGTCAAAGAGCGTTCCTTCTAATGATAATAAACAGACCCCATTAAATTTGAATTTTCGTTGTTTTTTTTTTAAATATTGGAGCTCGAAATGGATTACCCGTTATATATATTCAAATGAAAATAAAATCTAATTTCCGAGCAGAATAATAATAAAAATGTTAACGCATTCTCAACTACTACAAACTATAATCAGGCGGCACTAATTTCATGACCTTCACTGTGTTCACATGACGCGTACAATAAACCGAAATTAGAATGTGCAACAATGCTCAAACACACAATGGACATTACATACGCACAGCAACGTACGAAAAGACTGGACGAAAGAAAAATTGGTTTGAAAAAACTACTAAAATTTGCATTAAATTTTGCAATTTTGCATTTTGAGTGCCAAGAAAATGCACACGCATGTATCCCAGCATGTAGAACCAACAACTCGGTGGCAAAATTTGTTTATGCAGTCACATTTTAATGTAAATATACATATGTACATATGTATGTATGTATAAGAAGAATTGCCTTTATTGTAATGCTTTCCTGTGTTTATTTTTACATTTTCTCCAATTGCCGTGGCAACAACAAAAAACATAAATTTGTACAAATTGCATGCAAATATGTATCTTTCATTGTTTACTGCTGTCCCAAAAGGGCACAACGGAAAGGTAAAAGCAAATTGAAGTTAAAATGGGTGAGTGAGTTCATTTGGTGTGTGTGTGTGTGTGTGTGTGCGTGTTTGTATGCATGACTTTTGGCAGCGTCGCGTCGTCTCCTCGAGAAGATAACAGAAAATTGCATAAATTCCAATATTGTGAAAATTACACATTTAAATGCCTACAAATACACACATTTACATATTTATGCTTTGTTTATATGCACGGCTGTGTGTATTTGTGAATGCATTAGTATTCAATGCAAAAAAAAAATTAAGAAAATACTAATTCAGGCCAACGGTCAGCTGGGAGGCGCGATAGCGATGGTCAGCCAAGCCATAAACAGCTGCATATGTATGTAGGTATGTATTTTAAGTTAAATCTTTGAATACCCTGTAGGAACAATTACGATATAAAACGCTAGTAATAGACCTCTACGACAATTCGTTATCCTGATTCTCCTCAAGCAAAATGGGTTTCTTCTTCTTTTACAAGCAGCTCAGCTGAAAAACTTCCTATGCTTTCTTTCTGTCCTTGAAGTCGTAAAAGACACACAAACCCTCGAAGTGCTTGTCTTACCTAGAGATCCGCTTCATATTGCACAGCGGTGGTCTTGATCTCTGCACTAGACCAACTTGTTCTCTTACAATTACTCAATTTTAATCAATTTCCCCATTATCAAACCCCTCGTAGCAGCTGATCTCATGATGTAACAATAAATTACTCACTTCTATCTGGAAAAAGCACCAAAATTGTGTGAAAACCCTATTGATTTACGCTGAGCTCAGTACCGTACCAACGAAAAGGCCTAAAAGAAAACTCTGAAACACCGAAAACTTCTACAATCTATACCAGATCATGATCTATATATTGGCATCAAAGATCACGAAGAGGCAGATGATAACATTTGGGAGGTAATAACAGAACTAAGGTTGTCTTTTTGGGTAACTCTCTCAATGACTGCCGATAACCTTGAACAAATGATATCCTAATGTGCTCATTTTTCGGTTGCCGGTTTGTGGTTCTGAAGAAATTTCGTTAGTTTGATTCCAAACATTCCTTAATAAGTAAATCACTTCAATCCGGTTTAAGACAAAATGCAATACAACCAGCTTTATCTAGACAAGGACCTTGAGATCAAGGGAGTCTCTAAGCATTGATCCAAACTACTATTGAGAATTTAGGGTTTTCCAATGAGAATTCAGACAACAAAGAAATATTAGTACTACTCTGAAGCGATAGGAAACATGCATAGACCGAGAGTGAGAGAGATAAAGAGAGAGAGGGAGAGAGAACAAGAGCCAAATCAGCACCAAGCTATTTACAATTGATCCTGAGTCCTTACTTCGCTTCAAAAGCAGCCAAGAAACAAGCATCAAATCGAGATCACCATCGCATCACATAGCAAACATTTGAAAAATGGTCAAAGCCATTTCTAGTATCTCGGAGGGCGAAAAAGGTTGGTTGTTATGTGGGGAACACTTTTTAAGGCTATGGATACTAGCTTAGAGATCAAGGTTTTTTTCAGCTAAGCGGAAAGATTATATAATGCAAGCAAATAGTCTCATTTGGTTTATGAAAAACGAAACCAAGAGGGGAAAACCCTACATAAAGGGCGATGTGCTCTACTAGGTCATTTAAAGCAATAGAAAAGTTATTATCAGTATGTGCTGCCACTCGGACGGTCATGGCTTCGAACTCAGAATTTATAGAAACAAATTTATTTGTGGTCACTATGAAGTGAAGAATATCAGCCTCCCCGAGAGTATTTCTGCTATGAGCTGCTCATAACAATCTATCAACTTTTGGTAGCTGGCTGAGTTAAAACTATAGGTCACTCCATTCTTGGAAAACTATCCGGAAACATACAACACAAATTCAAGAGAATCTCTTCAGCGATTATAAAGAGCATTTATTTGAGCTCCAGCGTAAATTGGACAGTATTCTGGATATTTCGTAAAGCGGGTGATCATAAGAGGAAGAATTTCAAATTATAGGGGATTTCGATAAGGATTTTCGGAGTTTCATCGGGTTCTCGAGACATATATGAAAACTCTGGTATGAGTTTTAGCATATGAAGATTAAGGGAAAGAGTAGGAAATGAAAGTAAGAAAGAAATGATAGACATAAGCAAAATATCAAGAAACTTTTCTGACTTCGTTTGAAAGCATCTATTAGTCTCTGTAGGACCACTACCATGTTTGTTTGAGACTGTCGATAAGTTTTGGATCACATTCAAACCTCTCTAAAAAAGTTTATAAGCAGTTACTTTTTTTCTTGAGAGCGAGTTCACAGTCTCATTGCAGATTAGAATTTACTTTTGTTTTCTGAGTTGCAACAATTTGGAACAAGAATCTAGATGGTTAGATCTGCTTTCGGTGAACCGAGAAACATCGAGTCGGAAGGCTCTTCCGGTTGAGCTTAAATAATTGGAGGTCCAGCTGCATAAAGTACTGGCTTTCCTCTCACATTGTCAGAACTCCGCTTAATGGTGTAGATCTCTCAATATGCGAATCCTTTATCAGCATTTCTTCCATTCTTCGTGACTAGAGTAATGTTCCCTTCCCCAAATGGGGTTAGTTTGAATGAGAACTCACGACTGTTTATCTTTGAATAAGTGCTATATATTTATTTACTAAACCTCAGATTATTTTCACGCATGTGTGTATTATACGCGCTGCTTACACGCTCCGCTCAACTTGTTGTTGGTAAAACAAAATCATTTTACACGACTGTTTTCTATGGCGTCACGGCGCATAGTTCGGACATGAGTAGAGACATTCCACTTATTTACTACTTTATTCTTTTTGTGGAGTGTCTTGCAATGGTTGGCGGCTAGCGTGGGAACCACTTGATACGATATTACTGATACGAGTATGAGAAAAGAGTAAAAAAAAAATTGAAAAAAATAAAAATAAAAATTTAATCCAAATGGCAATGTAGCGAATAAAACTAAAGCACTCATGATGTGAAGCCTTAGACTCGAGATATCGAGCTCTGGAAATGGTTACCGGAAATTCTGCATTTTTGTGATTTTTTTCCAATAACAACAGCAACAAAATAGTACAGCGTGCAACATGTTATTACGTTATGTGCTAATAAGCATGTTAAAGCTTACAAAAAAAAAAAAAATTAAAGCAAAAAAAAAAATAAATAAAAACTGTAGATATATGCGCATGGTCAACACAAGTTTACTGATACAACTAAACATACATATGTATGTACATATAAATTTATGCTTCCACATTGAAAAGCCTGATTCCACATAATCGCGTTGCAGGCAGCGCTGCCGCCACTTTTAAGGTTTCCATGAATGATATTTCAATCGCCACATTATTTGTTGTTTTTGTTGTTAATTTATTTTTTCACATTTCTCCTTTGTATTATTTTTCATTGAATATTTATTTATTTTTATATTTTTTGCTTATGTAATAATTTCTATTTTTGAAACTCAGTATCCGCCATAGTCATAGCAATTGACCATTGTTGTTGCTATTGTTGTTGTTGTTATTGTTATGTGGATGTTTTTATTTTTGAAATAATGAAAATTGAGACTGCGAGCTATGACAAAGAAATGGTTTACAATTTCATTTTACATAAACTCATATCTTCACCTACATATAGACGTGTACGCATGCGAAGGGTTACCGAACAACAAGTGCATTGGAGCAACACCGTTATAATACAAAAATTTGAACAAAGGCCAATCCGAACAATTGATGTTGATGATTTCATATAAATAAATAAATAAACAACTATATAAAAAAATGTTTTTGTCTCAATTTTCGTGAAAGCGACACTCGAAAAGCTCTCCAGCCACGTTTTGGAACGAATTTTCTCGTGTCCGCTCAATGATTTTTGGTATTCTAACAGAGAGATCTGTCAAAAAGGCTCGAAACAGTGCAGCAAACTCCCTTTTTGCATTAATTAGACCCAGAGTTTATTCTCAAAACTAGGCGATGGTAAAATCTTCAGTTGGAATTTATGGTAATTCGCCTGTTTTTAGGTACAATAAAGCCCGGAGCTTGCTCAACTGGAAGAAGCTTTATAATTTCGTCTTTGTATAGCTTTAACTATAGCTGTTGGGATCAAATGCATCTTAATAACCCACCACTCTACAAAAAGTAGAATTACAATAAATTAATTATCATAAAAAGGGATAAAAATATTTGAAACGCTCAAAAACCCTTTTCGAGTGTCATGATTGTCCAATCCATTAACATTTGTAGACAGGAGCTGAGAGCTCTGGAATCATTTTTTACGCTTAGTTCTACTTTTAAAGCGAGTGGAAAAAGATAATATAAATGGTTCTCAACTCAAATTGGTGTTGTTGCGAAGAAGGCGTGGTGTCAGAAGGAGTGCCTGCGAAAGATCACTTTATCTCAAGTCTTAATTTAAAGTTTAAGAAATCGTAATGGGAACATATTTACTGTCAAAGCTTTAAAATTGAAATGTCGAAAATGGTGGCATCCTTGAAGCCTTTCAACAATCTGAACTTTCAAATATCGAAACTGATATAAAGAAAAATATCAATGTTCAATTGAATAAACGTTTTAAAGGCTATGACTACTAGTTTCGATATCAGAGCTTTTTTTTTTTGGAGCTAAACGGAAAGATTCTATGATGAGAGAAAATGCTCTCATGTAATCTGTGAAAAACGAAAAAACGAAACCAAGACTGGGAAAACTCTCACGAAGGGCGCGGTGTTCTACTAGATCATTTAAAGCAATAGAAAAATTATTATCCGTATGTGCCAGCATGAATTCCCGTAAATTACATGTTGAAAGAACACTTTTGTTGGGGTATGATTAAAGTTATGAAATCTCTGCTGAATTATAAAAGTTTTCCTCGAATTCTCGAAAATGAAAAGTGTAGAAGCTGAATATTTTATAATATTTTTTTTTCTTATTATAACACTTTTGTCAAAAGCATATTAAAGCTATTATAAAAATGTTTTTGTTTAAAGGCGAGAGCTTTTGCCGTAGACTGAAAATAATGTTGTGAAATCCTTACTCAAGAATTAAAACTGTTTGTTAAAGGAAAGCTCATGTCGAATACTGAGTATTATAAATTATAATAAATTTTCAGTAAAAGAAACAACTTGACTAGATTAAAACTTAACTCAATTACTAAAGTTTGGCTGAAGTAAGTTTTCACCAAGTGATAGCTCACACAATTTTAGCCATTAAAACACAGCTCTTATTAAAAAACTGAGTGAAATGATGAAAGCTCTTTTTTATAAAAAAAAAAAAGTTATTTTTTTTTTGTTTTGAAGAGGGCTATTTTTGAAGGCAAAGGTTATATGGGACGATTGAATGAAGAAAATTTTGAACTCAATTAAAAAAGTTTATATAAGCTCCGAAGTATGAATAAATCGACGAAATCATGCTAAGGTATGAAAACGTTAACGAAACGAGAGTGTGCGAAAGTCTAAAAGCTCTAAATCTGTCGTAAGTATTTCAGAAATAATCAATTATTTAAAAGTTTTTGTTATACAAGAGCTTCTTTTGAAGACTGAGGGGAGCTGTTCAAAATCTAATCAATTATTAAAAGCTTTCATCGAAGACAAATGAAGTTTCGAAAGTTCTACCTAAACACAAACGGCTTTTTGGGTCAGAGCTTTTGCGAAAAGCTCAGTAAAAATGTGAATGCTCTTGAAATGTTTCTGTTCAACGAGAAATTTTTTTGAAGAATGAGTAAACCGGAGAAAGATCTGCTCTGGTATAAAAACTTTTCATGAAATGAGAGAATTAATACAAGTGTTAAAGCTCTACTTTAATGTAAAAAATGGTTTCAAGCATGAGCTTTTGTTGAAGAATGAATCATGAAGCTCAACTCTATTATAAAAAGTTTAAATCATACAATAAATTGAGTAAAATTATGAAAGCTCCTTCCACCTATAAATATTATATTCAAGCAAGTGCTTCTGTTTAAGAAGGAGATAAACTGTGAAAACTTCAGTTCAATATAAAAAGTATTTATAAAACTGATTAAAGCTCTAAAAGCTCTATTCTATTATAAAAACATTTAGTTATAATAGCAAGATACAGTGAGATGGAGAGTAGAAGTGTGAAAGCTCTACCTAAATATATAAAGTTTTTAAGCGAAATCAGTCTTCAAGAGCTTTCAAACATTCTAACATTTTCATTTTGAGTCAAAACTAAAAAAAAATTTTATTGAAAGCTCACTAATAAGTGAAAGCTGTCCAGGCAAATTACTTGAGGATGATGTTTCTTACTTACTTCTCTCAACTAAGGAATATAACATATTTTTGGCCCACCCTAATGCTTTTACTAGCTACACATAGTAGATTGCTTGTAATTGCTATCGCTTGCATGCTCTATATGCCACAAAGCACACACCAAACGACTTTCAAAAAAAAAAAACCAACAAATTTAGCGCATAAAATTAATAAAAAACCAATTTAATTGTAATCAGAGCGCCAAACGCTGTGCAACAACAAAGCAAAATTAATGTGAGATAGAAAAAAACACACACATGTATGCGTATGCATACAGGTGTATGTGTGTAAATGTGAGTGGCATGAAAAATTAGAAAGTTGCACTTGATTTGCAATAACAACACATAACAATAACAACACATAACAATAACAATAACAACAACAACAACAACAACAACAACAACAACAAAATCATGCTACAGAAAATTAGTGGAAAGCGTTAAACGTAGCAGGTGTTATTGCCATGAAAAAGTGAGAGAAAAATAGAAAATTAAAACAACAACAACAAAAATGAAAAGATGCGAAGAAGAATTGGAAAAAAATTAGCAGATGAATTGTTCGGAGTCATTGCCGTCATTGGCGTCGACGTCGCCAGCCATGCCATGCCGTGGACTTTGTTGTCAAACAACGAAAGTGGAAAAACCTGACTCAAGGTTGATGTGGTAAGAGTGTGGGCATACAAACATACATACGTACGCACATGTATTTTGTGTTTTATAAAACAAAAAATAAATATTTTTTTCGTATATATTTGTGAGCCTCCAAAAACCGGCTGATCGTGAAGTCATTAAGCTTTGTGAGCAATTGTTGAAGAAGCTGTTTTGTCAGCTGCCTATTAGGTGCAGCTTGTATGTACAAACAAACACACATACTTACTAGTGTACATATATGGTGTAACTAATGGATTGTGAAACCAAAGCGGCTCACATATAATATTTTTTTTTTCTTATTTGAAATTTTTTCCTGAAATCAACCATTGAAAATTATAAATAATTATATATGTACATATATAGCTTCCCAACTCTTAACAATGACCTTAACCATGGCGTAAAAATATGCATGCACATACAGCTGTATGTGTGTATGTATATTTATACAATAGTTTTGAAGCGCTTTGAAAATAGTGCAGCGACGGCGACAGTTGTTATTATTTGTCGCCTGACAGTTTTACTGCACACAAATGTTAATAAAATAAATTTTACAAACTGTTCATGCAGCATGTGGCAGCACGAAGGCAGCAGGCAGCAGCAGTGATCGGTCTAAATTTAGTGTTTGCACTGGAATGGCAGCGGCCTGTGGCGCTGGGTTGAAGAGGAGGATGATTGGCGGCGCGAGAAATGCATAAATATACACTCATATATAGATATATGTATGCATTTAAAGGGTGATCCAAGTAGAGGTACTTTTTTCAATAGCAATTTTTTGACAACTCACGCGTGAGTCGTGTCAAGCTGTCATGTTGTTTTTGTTCAGTATTATTTTGCATTTCATCATGGAAAGACTTACGCCTGAACAAAGTTTACAAATCATTCAACTTTATTACAAAAATTCACGTTCTGTAAAGAATGTGTTTCGCGCACTTCGTTCAACTGCGGTCAACATAATCGGCCTACTGAGCGTAGTATTCGTAACACCATCACCCACCCTGAGACCCAGCATTCATTCAGCAGTGAAGAAAATATAGCCGCCGTAGCTGAGAGTGTACACGAAGACCGTGGAGAGTCGATTCGGCGCCGCTCGCAGCAACTCGGACTGACGTATGAAACGACTTGGCGCATTTTACGTCGATAGCTTATATTGAAAGCTTACAAAATACAGCGTGGGCAAGAACTGAAGCCATTCGACATCGCTTCGTTCTAGGGGTTTTTGAAAATTTCCAAGAATATCCGACGTTTTCGAGCCAAATTTTATTCAGCGATGAGACCCATTTCTGGCTCAATGGGTATGTAAACAAGCAAATTTGCCGCATTAGGGACGAAGAGCAACCAGAAGAGATTCAAGAGCTGCCATTTCATTCGGAAAAAACAACGGTTTGGTGTTGTTTGTGAGCCGGTTGAATCATCGGCCCATATTTCTTTAAAAATGATGCCGGTGAGAACGTAACCGTCAATGGCGACCGTTATCACGCTCACCCTGCGGGTAGGGACTCAGAATTTACCCGCGGTAAGGCATGTCTGTCATAGCAGGTGATTAAAATCTAATAGTTCTCGCGGCAGTCTAGTCTTTATACCGGAACGACCCGGATTTTTGTCCAGCCAAGGGCTGTCACTCCCGCAATATTCTCCGAAGACCAATTTGGGAGAATTTTCTGCAGTTCCAACAACAACAACCATAATCACGCCATGATAACCGACTATTTTATGCCTGAAGTTGAAGCTCGTGATCTCCGCGACATTTGGTTTTAACAAGACAACGTCACTTACTACACATCGCATTAATCAATGGATTTATTGAGAGAACACTTCGGTGAGAATATAATTTCACATTTTGGACCCGTCCATTGACCACCAAGTTGGTGTGATATCACACCGTTAGACTCTTTCCTGTGGGGATAAGTCTAAAGTCTACGCGGACAATCCCGCTTCGATTCAGGCCTCGGAGCAAAACATCACATGTGTCATGCGCCAGTTACCAGTCGAAATGCTCGAACGACTCATCGAAAATTGGACTCAACGGATGGGCTATCTGAGATGTAGCCGAGTCCAACATTTAAAAGAGATAATCTTCAAAAAATAAATGCCAAGGGAAATTATTTCGAATGATCCCCATTAAATTGATTTTTCTGTGTTTTTTCCTTTAAAAAATAGATATCCTCGAAATGGATCACCCTTTACTTGCCAATATGTGGGTGCGCGTGTGCGTGTGTGTGTGTGTTCACAAGAATTTTTTCATACCGCATTTTTCTATTTACCGTAATTTATATTCAATCTATTCACTTTTCTCTACTTTTACCTCGTATGAACTCGATAATATGTCCTCCATATATATGTATGTATGTATGAATATATGTGTTAATATAATGAAATGCATTGCAATGCATTGTCACATTCGTCACACTCAACGCACTCACTCGCCAACTCGGCTTAAGGTTTAAATGCCTCACACAATGCTTAAGTGGCAACTGTCAAGTACGAGTATGTTGGCGTGGCACGACGGCGGTGGTTAAGAATTTCAATGAAATAGGTTATGGTGCAAACGATTTACGATCATATATTTGAAGTGTTAATACAAAAAAAAATATATATTTACTTATATATTTATTACGTTTTACTGCCGACATTGCTTTGTACTAAAAGTTTTCTTTCTCTTACGTATACCAACAACACTACTAATACTACATACTCCTACAATATGCTACTATACTACTAATGTTCAAGCGTTTAGCGGAAGTTACCCGACAATGGTTTCGTATCAGTATACCAAAGAGATACGCTGTCTTAACTTATTATAGAAAGCCAAAATCACTAATTCATGACACCAAAGGCTGATTTCATTAGTACGGCGAGGTTCTTTCCTTTTTTGTAGATTCTTTGGTGCAAGTCAATGTAGGTTTATCGTAGAAACTGCAGCGGAGCTACCAAACTAAGAGGTATTGGCATGTATGCAAGTTCTCTTGATGATTTCGATTTTGGCTTCAAAGCCGAACAAAAAGTATTGTGCCTCAAGCCTCTCTGGACGATTCTCTGACATTTATAACATCGTACATAGCATGAACCATGGTAGATCCACGAGGTCTAAAGGTTTACCAGTAGGATCTAATAAGTTTATTGGCAACCTTACACAGAGTGTGCTACTTAAAATATCTGCTAAAACGTTGGATAACTTACTATCAAGTTTCATTTGTCAGATGTGCTTTTGTCCAACCTTTCTCTGCATGGGCACTGATTCACATAGAGTGTATTACAGAATGACAAAATTGTTGCATTAAAAAAATTTGAATGGCGCAGGACAATCACGCTGCATCCCTTAGCAGTAGTCAGGTTTAATAAGCTGATCCTATCGGCCTTGGCACCTTTTCGTAGTAGTTTTTAGGTCCAGGTAAACGCCGAAGCAATTATCGGTCGATCTCCTCCCCCATTTGTGGTTTTGCGTCTTGAGTTCTCCGAACGGTTGATGGATTTGTATGAGGAAATTTCTTATTAAATGTCAGAAATACACCGCCACCATTTTTGAAGAAATATGGACCCATGATTCCACCGATCCACGACCCACACCACATCGTTGTTTTTTTTTTTTATAAAATGGATCTCTTCAGGTTGCTCTTTGTCCCAAATGCGGCAATTTTGCTTGTTTATGTACCCATTGAGCGAGAAATGGGTCTCATCGCAAAATAAAATTTGGTTCGAAAACGTCGGATCTTCTTGGAACTTTTCAAGAGCACATAGTGCGAAGCGAGGTAGCTAGGAAAGGTCGAGCGGCTTCAGTTCTTGCAAAACGTCAGTCCGAGTTGCTGCAAACGGCGCTGAATTGACTCTCCACGGTCTTCGTGTACACTCTTAGCTACGGCCTTTTCTTCACTTCGTGCTGGACGTGGTCTATTCGGTCGAATATTATCCAATAATGAAAGCTGGGTCTCAAGATTGGTGATGGTGTTGCGAATAGTATGCTCAGTAGGCCGATTATGTTGATCATAACTTAAGGGAAGCGCGTGACACATTAATTTTCGTAATAAAGTTGAATAATCTGTCAAAAAAAGATTTCCGAAAGAAGTACCTCTACTTGGATCACCCTTTAGTTCTCTTCAAATGACAATTCAAGGCTTAAGTACGGCCGTCCGCGGTCAGGACTTCAGCTTTTACTTCCAACCAAACAAGTATCAAACATAACTACGATATAGTCGGCCGATAGATTGCTTGTACCAAGGTCTGTCAACGCTTTCGGTATTTCACCGGCGCAGATTTGAGATATGCTGAAGAAGCTGTCCCTTCATGAAGCTCTCTATGCTCATCTTCAGGTCGTCTGTGTGTTACAGAAATATGCTGCAGCCTTGTGAAATGTGTGTATGTCACTGTACCTTCTCGTAGAATTTTCGAAATTTGTCTCTCCTACTAAAGCATTTCATCTATGGTTTTCAACTTCTTTTCGTTTCGATTTTAAATAAATACATCATGCCCTCAAGGCATGTGTTGCTCTCAATTATATCGTAGCGGAATAGGATATTCTTTTTCTTTCGATTCAACCAGGTTTAATTCCAACTGAACCCTATCGCTTTCTAACCTCGGAATGCAAGGATTTAGCCCATATTTCTGCTATATCGTGTTGCTTCTGTGTGCTCTCAAAGAGGTTTACAGAGTTTATTCGTTAAACTTTCGTCGTAGAATTATACTCTCGATATTTGATGCATGGAAGCAAGTACCCATCTTGACTAGCACAAAAAGTGGTCTGGGTAGGCACTTCTACAATACCGTAGATGTTTCTTTCGTTTGACACAAGTACAGTAGATTTGATTTCGAGTTGCCTGCTACAGCGAGTTCTGTTAGCTTCAACTCATTACCCTATGCGGGTTAGTGATTCAAGAATTTACCCACATTAAGGCATGTCTGTCGCGGGAGGCGACTAAAATATAATAGTTTCCGCGACAGTCGGGTCTTTATACCGGAACAACCCAGATTTTTATTCGGCCAAGGACTGTCACTCCCGTAATATTCCCCTAAGCTCAATTTGGGGAATTTTTCTGCGATTACAACAACAACAGCATCAACTCATTCGAAGATGTTTCGATTTGAAGGGTGAATTTCTCAAGAGATTATACTCATTCCTAGCTTTGATCTTGACATTATTAATGGATGACTCTTTTAATGGTGTTCTAGGTAGTCATAAAATTAAGCTTTGTACAGCCTCTTTCTTCTAGGTCTATCGCTTACACTACACAATAAACTTTGGTCCGTATATTGCATTAATTTTCAATTTTGTTGTTGTTAATTTTTCAGCATTTCAAAAGACTTCAAAGTACGTTTGATCACTTTTTGAGAGTTATTTTGAACTTTTCGCTTTGGCAATTGCACTTTCTTTGATTGATTATGATCGGAAAAAGGGAAAATATAATAAAAATCAGATGTAAATGTTCGAATTAATACCGCGGCACTTAGCGTTTACAGAAAAAACACAAGTGCACACATCATATGTTCACACATTTATGTATTTACCCAGTAGAGAAATGAACTAGTTAAAAATGGTTCATAATATGTAGACTCAGACTGTACGCTAAGTAAGCACACCTAGTCTGGCAAGTGGATTTTTTCCATCAAACTAACTGATTTTATTAAAACAAACAGGGAAGTTTTATGAAAAGGCAACTAACAGTTTTCGAACAGAAATATACTAGTCTCGTGAAGGAAAGAAATTTTAAAATTGTTTTTGTGCAGATTTGTAAAATAAAAGATGTTCATAGTTCGAAAGAATCCAGACCAAAAAAAATCCTGGCAAAAAAATCCAAACAAATTATAAAAAAATTTCAAAATCGCCCGGAAATATGCTCCAGCCTTGAAATGCCGTATTTCGCCTGTATCAAATAGTTAATGAGTGCTCTCAGAAGTCAAAATAGCGAGTTGGTTGAAAAAATTCTTTAGCTATCTACTGAGTTTACAGCATGTCGAAAAGCTGTAAACTCTGGCTTTTTATAGCTGTAAACTACGGATATTTGTGGCATAAAAAGGAGTGACTATATTGGCTAGCGCAAGAAACTTGTCCGAGTAGATGTTGTTGTTATTGTTGTTGTTGTAGCGGCTGCGCCAACCCCGTCTAGGGTCAGGCAACTTTAATTTTCATCGAGGTCATCTAACGGGTGGCCCAGTAAAAATGTTGTTTCGACGGGTTCGGACCAAAGGGAGAGGGGTATTAGATGAGTCGGATTAAGTGGGTGTGCATTCGGGACATGTTTTGGGTATGTCAGGGTCGAGTCTGGATAGGTAGGAGTTAAGTCTGCTACTGTATTCAGATCTTAATTGTGCCAGGATTACTCGGGTTTCTCGAGGCAGCTCGATCTCTTGTTCTGCTATGGGTGGTGATTGAACTCCGAGAACACTATTCACGCGAAGAGAGTTCACGACGGTGTTAACGGACTCTCGGTGAATGGTGTTTATGGCCTGTCTGTACGCCGTCCTGTCCAGCGGGTCTTGTCTGTTTTACTGAATGGCATCCCGGTAGTAAAATACTCTCTTCCTGATGTGCCTAGGTGGTGGTTCAGTTTCCAATAAGTATCTGTTGGGATGTTCCCTAAGGTAGCATCTCAGCAGGTATTGCTTACACAGCATAACATTATGCTTGTTAACTTGGAGCATATATATTTCACTATGTAAGTGGTGCTCAGGAGGTTTCCCGTCACAATCCGAAGGGCGGTGTTCTGACAAGTCTGGATTTTCTTCAACTGCGTCTCGCTAGTCCCCGGCGTCCAAATCGGTGCAGCATAGTTTACGACCGACCGGCCAATCGCCTTGTACGTTGCCAGCAGTGTGTCTTTGTCTTTCCCCGGCTAGCGATTTGAGGATTTTGTTGCGGCTCTGTACTTTGGTGGCAATTGCAGTCGTATGCGGAGTGAAGGGGTACAGGCTATAAAATGTGACTCCCAGTAACTTTGGGCTGTTCGTGATCAGAATTTTTACGACATCGACCTTCACATTGAGTTCAAGCCGGTACTCCTTCGTCCAGCTGGTGAAAAGGGTGGCAGAGGATTTCGCGGGTTGTAGATGGATAAACGTCGTGCAGTGAAGAAGTTCGAATAATACTAATAAATAGATACTTCTACAACACTGAAGATTGGATTATTATAACAAAAAATTTATTCTAAATTGAAACATATGATTTAAAGAAATTAATTTAAAAAAAAATAGAAAATAGAAAAAATATTATAGGTGAGAGCTGCTTTCTTATTCTTAACTGGTCAGGCATCCAGTCAATATTGTTTTATTTATTTATATTTATTTATTTATTTATATTTATTGTTTTCAATATTAAAAAAATATTTTTCAAAATAGTCAAAATAGTATATAAATGAAAATTTTGATAATAGCTGTCATTTTGATTATTTTTAGACTAGTGACAAACTAGTACTTTTCGGATCACTTTGAATTTCATATTATATTATAATTCGTAGAAATAAAATCATAACAACAAGCAAGATCGATATGTGCTGAGGCACATTATGCACAGCATGTACAAATTTTCTTTGTTGCAACCGAAAGTAAAAGATTAAAGAAGCGCACAAAAACAAAAGCAAAAACAAAAACCAACAATAGTACAGCTAAAACAACACCCAAAACTGTAGTGTTGAAATGAATCATACGTTGGCGGCTTGTATGTGTGTATACTCGTATGTTGGCATATGTTGCAAAGCATTTAGGGCATGTTGCACTGGCATAGCCAACATCCTACACTAACCAGTTGAACGCTTACGAGCACGAGGGACTGTCAATCAAGCGCTAAGCCAATGCAATGTGCGGGTCGTTGGGTCCTACGGCCAGACAATAAAACTATAAAACTGAAACATCGAATTGACTGAAGATATGCAGCAGCCGTCGCTGACGCCGAAAGATTGCAGCACAGGGTCAGTGCATTGCAGCAGCGGAGGGCAGTGGCGGTGAAGAGTGAGGAGAAAAAGCGAAAAAACAAAATATTTAAAAAAATAAAAAACTTCAAACTTCAAACAAAATGATAGGGAACTTTACAATAACAACAACAGCAACAGTAGAACGCAGTACAACAGTAATTGCAGTAGCCGCAAACGGCAACGGCAAATAACAGCAGATGATGCAGCAACAACAGTTCATTGTTGTGTCTTTTTTTTCAAATATTTTTTTTTTTTGGATTCGTGTTGCTACTATCACATCGGTCGGCTGGTGGAAACAGCAATTATTGGCATTGTTTGTGGCAAGTAACCGTCAGCCGTTGAACGCAGTTTACTATGTCGAGTATGCACGCCAACTTGGCAGCAAATCAAGCACTACAACTGGCAATTTTCACAACAACAACAACAACAATAAAGAGTGCAAAAGAAAACTGATGTCTACGACAAACCCATCCATCAACAACAACAACAGCAACTGCAGCAGCTGCAGACACACATCATCTCGTGCCACTGCACTTTCGCAACGAATCGGTAGCAGCTTCAGCTCCAGCCGCTGCTGTCGATGGATTCGGGGTTGGAAGGGGGCTGCTGGTAAATTACGTGCACAAAACTGTGGCATTAAAAGAAAATGAGGCAGAAAATGCTAGCACGCAGCTGTATCTAAATGCTGATCGTACAAATGTGTTTGGCATGTGTTTGTGTGTTTGTGTGTGTGTGTGTGTGTGTGCATGTGAGTTCATGTGTGCCGCTTAGATTGCAGTTGATTGGCGCCTTCATCGCACGACTTCATTAGTTTTTAAATAAAATTCCACATGCTGGAGCGAATTTAGCTTTCTTCTGTTTGAAATAAACTGATGAAGATGAGGAGGAAGACACCTATGCAAAAAAAAAAAAAAGAAAACAAAGATGACTACTTATCTTTATTGGTATCTTCAACATTGTCTCTGTTTTTATCTTCATTTTCAGCTTCATTCTTTATTTTATTCTTCATCTTTATTCTTACTTTTAGTTATCTTTATCTGAATCTCTCACTTGCCATTTCTATAATCTTCCTTCACATGTTTATTTCATCTTTATCTTTATTTTTGTATTTATCTTTATCTTAATAATTTCGTTTTCCATCTTTATCAAATTTATCTTCACAGCTATCTTTTATCCACCTTTATGTTTATGTTATCTTTATCTCAGTATTTTTTACCTTTATATTTTTCTTCATCTGAATCTTACACTTTTCGTCCCTATTTTTTTTTTAATCCGCCTTATTTTATTTTTATCTTCACATTATCTTTATCTTTATCTTCATCTCAGTCTCTCAATTTCCATCTCTTTACTCTACCTCGTCATCTTTATTTCAACTCCTTTTTTATACTGTTGTCTTTACCTCTGTCTTTATCTTCATCTTTATTATTTTTTTTTTCATCTTCACATGCTTGTTCCATCTTTATCTGTATATTATCTTTATTTCTGTATTTATTTTTATCTTTACCTCAATTTCAAGTTTTGCATCTTTATCAGCTTTGTCTTCATATCAACTTTATCTTCTATCCTTATTTCATCTTTATGTTTGAGTTATCTTTATCTTTGTCTTTTTTATCTTTATCTTAATATTATCTTTATTTTTTTTCTTTATATCTTCTTCTGAATTTCCTTTAATTCATCTTCTTCTTTATGTTATCTTTATCATTGTACAGGCTGTTTTTATACCAAAGCGCTGCCAACTTGGTGCCTTAATTGGTGAAGAGAGTCCCCTGGCATCTGGGTAATTCTGAAAACCTTCCCAATGAGTCGGCAATGTAAATTTAATCTGATGGAATCTCCAGTCTGTACAGTATTCAATATCCGCAGTCTTAGCGTCGTAAAAGCAACTTTTTTGGTGCTGGCAAAGGCGGCCTTAAGATCGCAGAAGGGGTGGTTTGGGTGTATCTTTTTCTCACCAGTCTTTTTCAGGATTTGTCACATGTTCCGTTGGGTTATCGTCCAACTCCACTGATCCAAACGGCCTCGTGTAAGATATTGAAAGTTCTTATCCTGCTCTTGCGCTTGACCAAGTATAAGAACGCTGACGTCATATCAGGGTGATGGCTTAGCAATAGATGTTTCCTTCATAAAATGGCTGTGGTGGTTGCCCAATGTCTGTGTGAACACTTTGCGTTCAGCTCGAAATGTATGAAATGAGATCTCCACTGAAGGTTGCGTTTGGAAATAAAGATTTCAACATGAAAAGCTTACATCGATTCGTGATTTTAATATTCTTAATTTCAAAGCAGCAGATGGGGTAGACCCTTCATAGAGATGGACAAAATTTTGAGCTCTCATTTGTTATTTCTGGTAGGTATACGGGTTGGTTGGTGGTTATAAAACTCACGAACAACTGGTTCAGCCTTCAATGAATCAGTTATTCGTGAATTATTTGCTTGATTAGATGAACTTTTTCAATAGTTTGTATAAAAAAAAGGATTTCTCATATTACTTTGCCCTAATAGAAACAAAGGCACATAATGATGTCCAAGGGTTGAAATTCTGTAATTTTCTGATTTAAAAATTACTTGGAATTTACCAGGAAGACTTTAAGCCTTTTAGTTTTCTTTTACATGGGGATTTTCTAGCTTCACCTTCTTAGATATGAAGAATAGAATTAAGTGACAAATAGCAGATTCTGACTCTGACATCGTTCGGGGAGATCGGTCTAGGAATCTTGTTGTCAATAACTTTTATTCCATCTTAGATTTTAGCGAATCTTACATTTTTTCTGTATATTATGAGCAAAAAAAATTTTCAATGTGCTTTTTCAGCGCCTTTCTCTCCCGCCACTACCCACTGTTCTCTGAAGCCTAATATGAAGTCGAAAAAAACGCAAAACCAGTTAACAGTTAACTAAATATTTAGCGAAATTTGCTGACTGTGAATTTTTTCGTTATAACTAAATAAGCAAATAATGAAGCATATATGTATGCGCAATATATATATACACAAGTACATATGTATATATGTATAAAAGATGGCAAAATATGCATAAATAGAAAGTTGCGAAGCTAACTGACTCTTCTCTTTTTTTTATTTATCTCCATCATTTTTGGAAGTTTTTGTGACTTGGAGCTGCTCATTATGAAGACAAGATGACAACTACACGCTCCAAAGAAACTAGTACAAGTTTCAAAAATACCTTTAAAATAATAAATATTATTTCTCTTGTGAAACTAAAACCATTGTATAGTCGAAAGGTGTAATCAAAAAAAAAAAAACATTTATTAATTACAAAAAAACATACATACATATGAAGTTATGTATTGATGATCCCTCAAACAACTCCCAATAATTATTATTTGCTCCATCATTATCTCTAATAGATATGTATGTATGTATGTATGTATGTGTCTGTGCAGTCGATTTTATATCAATTCCTTTGTTGTTCACTGTGTGAAAGTCGCCAAATACAACATTTTTTTCGCTATTATGATCTCTTTCATTATGTTTTGTGTTTATTTCGCTAAAACATTTTTCGCGCAAATTTACAAATATAATTGTATTGAAGATATTATACTCAAGGTATTTGTTACTTTATAATAACCTTATGAAGGTGATGGTATTATATGAGTTTTAAAACGCTGCTCAGGGCATATAGAGTTCAAATGATTTTGCATTGTAAGGTGTGAGACAAATATTTTTACAAGATTTCTTTTATGTAATGAACAAAAAAATAATTTAAAAAAAAGAGATAAATAAATTAAAATAAAGTTATATTTAATTAAAGAAAAATATTAAATAAATATAAAAATACATAATGAAGAAAAAAAATAATATAAAATTTAAAAAAATTAAATCATATCAATAATAGTTAAACAAAAAATAAATAAAAATAAAAATAAAAATATAATAAAATAAAATTAAGTAAATAAAACAAATTAAATAAAATTAGTAAAATAAACAAAACAAAAAAATAAAAATAAAAATAAAAAAAAATAACATAAGAAAATAAAATCGAATAAAATCAATCCAAATAAAATAAAATTATATAAAAAAGTTAAATAAAAAACATGAAATTTATTTAATCAAAATTAAATTAAATTAAAGTAAATAATATTAAATAAAAAATAAATAAAATTGAATTAAATAAGTTTAGTAAAAAAAATAAAAGCCCGAAAATAAAATAGAATAGAATTAATTAATTAAAAAAAATTAAAAAAAGTAAATCAAATAAAATGATGTGAAAAATAAAAATAAAAAATAAAACAAAAAATTTAATTTAAATATAAATAAAATAAAATAGTTAAATTAAATTAAAATAATTAAATTAAATTAAACTAAATTAAATTAAAAATTAAATTATATTATATAAATCAAGTAAAAAAAATAACAATAATTTAAATATAATAAAATAAAATTAAGTAAATAAAACAAAAAAAATAAAATAAAAATGAAATAAAAAATAAAGAAAATGAAATAAAAAAATAAAGTAAATTAAAATAAAATGAAATAAAATTAAACTAAATAAAATGAAATAAAATAGTTAAATTAAATTAGATAAAAACTTAAATACAATTGAATTAAATAAATAAATTTAAAAACATAAAATAAAATAAAATCGAATAAAATCAAGTCAAATCAAATCAAATAAAATTAAAATAAATAAAATAAAAAGGAAGAAAAATAAGTAAATAAATAAAAAATATAAAATAAATAAATAAAATAAAATTATGTTAAATAATATTAAACTAAAAATTTAATTGAAATAAGTAAAGTAAAATAAAAAAAAATTTAAATTAAAATAAAATAAAATTAAGTAAATAAAATAAAAATTAATGATATAAAAAAGTAATTAAAAAAATTATATAAAAATATAAAAAAAAGTTATTAAAAATAAAATAAATTAAATAAATAAAAAAATTAAATAAAATTAAAAAATTAAATAATTGGAGAGAGATTTACTGCAAGTGTGTTTTATGGTCATATGGATTATGGACTCAATATCCTTTGGGCCTGCCTTACTGCACCTTTTTTTTGGCACGAAGTCGCTTTTTTGTTTATTTATTTTTAAATAATTTTTGAAATGTAAATAAATTATTTAAAAATGAAATGTTTTACTCAGATTTTCCATAATATCGTTATGTCAGCTTTAATAAAATATATCTGGCGCAGATATAGTTTAAATATTTTTTATTGAAAAACTCTTCTTTAGTCTCATCGAAGATATTCATTTCGAGAAAGTTTTTTGCCCTTTGCCCATCAATAGTTTTGCCATATTATCAAAATTGAACTACGATGAGAGCATTTTGGAATAACTCGACAAATGTGCCACCTAGCGGAAGCATTTTTATTAAAATTATCTGGGTTCACGCCCATATTATACATTTTGAATTTCATCAAAATCTCATAATAAATAGAGATTAAGCGCCACCTAGCGAATTGGAATTGAACCTATGAAGCTTTTTTCGAAAATTTACTTGAAAGATGTTCATATGTATTAATACGAGTATTTTTAAACTAAAAATAATTTCATTTGAGTATCTTTCATAGTTTTTTGTTTAATTTTAATTCTTCTAAAGCTTAATATTCTAAATAAGAAACTTTTCTTTTTTAAAATCACATTTTTTTTAACAAAAAAAATATATTTCAAATGGGTTAGCTGAATTTTGAAGATTATAATGATATTTTTTTGCTAACAAAATACTTATTTTGTAATCTTCAGTTGTGAGCGTCCAGTTAATTGTTCAAAGTGCTTATTGTAGTACTTAATTTGACACTTAATAATAATAAATTGAAATTTATATTCTTCACTCACCTTCGTTGACATGTCCGCTCTTTGGTAATACTTCAGTTTTTGTGAAATTATTCATGTTTCCTTCTTCTTCTTCTTCGTCTTCTTCTGCTACACTTCACTTTTTCCACACACAATTTCACCGGTGCGTTGTATAAACAATAACAAATAAGAGATTGTGTAGAGGATATACATACATATACTTATGTACATATGTATGTTTATATGTACGTCTGAAGATATTTGATTACACAAAAACTTGCACAATATAACGACTTTGTAGTATTTTGTTGGTTTTTTTTTTTTTTTTTTTTTATAGAAAACAGGTTAAGAACTGGAAAGGAATAGCAGAAAAATGTAAAATTTTCAACTATGTAAGCGGAAAAAAAAATTGTAACAAACAGCAAGCACTTCTAAAGACTTCGGAGAGCCACAAGTTTGCCTCAAGGACGATTGAAGTATGCGGCGCACTGGATGGATGCGCTTAGATGCTAAACGCACGAGAACGCGAGCGCACACTTCCAGGCAGCTGGTGAATGTTTATAACGATAAGAGCGCATATGTACTACGCGTATGTAGATATGTATATAAGTATGTATGTGCAATATTTCCGACTTGTTGAAAGCTATCACTCACAGGCGAGAAGGTAGTAGGGCGAGCAAAAAAAAAAGCGTGCACAAACAAAGCGACTTGAGCGTGCACATACATATGTACATCCTGTGTAGTAGTGGCTTGAAAATTGTTTTTATTTCTCTCATATATACATATGTACATATAAGCGTATTTATATAGAGCCTCTCTGTATCAAGCAGCCAGGTGTTTACTGGAAATCACAACTCAAGTCTGCTTTTTTTTTCTAAACAAAATCTCAAAATTGGAAGCAACGGAAGTGTGGCTGTTGATCTAAATCGCTAAGTTAAGTGATGTATGTGTGTGTGTACAAATATACTAATATATGTATGTGAGTACATATACTGAATATTAAAGCATATATTTAACTGCGTTTTGGCTTAAGCGGCGATTATCTGGTGCTGATGTGCTCTTAATGAGGCACACTTAAATGAAAAGCTAAACCGAGAACAAAAACCAAAACAAACATGAAAAAAACTACAAAATACACGGACCAAATAAGATATTTTCTTTGAAATTGGGTTTGAAGCCAACGTTTTTGTTTTAATTAATGAGCACGTAGGTACATATGTACATATGTATGTAGGTAGAGAGGAATATTTAAACATAACAAAACCACGGTTAGTCCACGCCCGTCTATTTCTCGCCACTTTACGCTGCTTGCACTTTCGCCAAACGTATTTTTTAAGTTTTCTTACGCTTTTTTTGTGTTTATGCGCTAACGGTTGGTACAAATGAATTTTATTACTCTTTTTTCCGGCGCAAAAATCTTTATTGCACATACATCAGTCACAATAAACAATCATACAAAATTGAAGAAAAAAAAAAATATTTTATTTTTATTTTAAAAAGCACAAATTGCAAAAAAAGCACAAAACAAAAAAAAATTAAATTTTTAAAGCGCACTTCAGCAGCAATTCACTCAATCAACTGTGCGTTCGAAGCTCAATTAATTTTAATTTCATCACAACCGCTGAAGTCACTTAGCTCAAGCGCAAGCAACCCGTTCTTTGCGTTTATTTTAAACAAAAACACACAAAATGTGAAAATTATTTCGGTACAAAATTGTATTTTAAACAAAACAACAACACTCACATCAAGTGCCCCTTTATTTCAATAATAAAAAAAAAATGTTCCTTTAACTCAAAAAACGAGATTATAAAATTTTATTTCCTTTCATTACAGCTGCATCGCCGCAGCAGCTGCATTCCACGTCGTTTGTCGTCCGTTGCTCGAATGCACTTTATTTTCTCGCACTCGCTTGGCACTACTAGCGCGCTACACTACGACACCACTTCACTCACACGTTCACAAATTAATGCTGGTTGACGATGGATGGCTGTTTGGTTTGGCTCGCAGCACGATGGTGTCGCATACAGCAATTGCTTACGAGCAATTTTGCTTTGGTCTCCTCCGCGGCATACCTTTTGCTCCAACAACTGTTAAATACATGCATACATATACATATATATATACAAACATATACATACCTAACTCAACCACAATCTATTCGTACGCCGTCAAAGTGTTGTGTTTTGTATATATACAACAAAAACAAAACACCATATATACAACAAAAATTTAACAACAACAAGTATTTTTTGTACTGTAATATACATATGTATGTATGCATGTAGATAAGTAGTGAGTTTTTGGTTGGAAAGCGCTTTGTTGTTGCATTAGAGTGTAGTAATTCAAAGATATTTGAGCGTGCTGAGAGCACAAGCAATTTTTATACTGGAAGTGTTCGAAGTTGCCACATGTGTGCTAAGAGGCTTATCAAAATCTCCAGGAACAGTAAGAGCAAAGAACGTATACGGACAAACAACGTATATGAATTCATATACGATATTTGCTAGAACAGCAGAACGGAATTCACACCACGAAATCTCAAAGGAATTTCACCGCACTTTAACAGTGAGCTGGCAGAAATCATGCTCAATATACTAACGGAATGAGTTAGATTTTATGTAAAAAGAGAAAATAAATGCTAAATAAATGTAAAAATGCAGATTATTATTATCAAATAAATATTTTTGAACTTATATATTGTTTTTGTTTTTTGGTTTTGGTTTTTGGCTTTTAACAACTTTTAAATTTCATTAAATATTTCTGATATTAATAGAAATCATATTTTTTCTATTTTACCAAGTTTCTGATTTTTAACTCATATTTTTGAATGAAATGAAAATATATTTTATCTAAATATTTAAATTTTTTCAATTAAATATTTAATTATTTTAGATTTTAAATATAAAAATAAATAACGAAATCGAAATTCGTTCAATCATATCAACATATGAGCCAGAGAACATAGAGTAACGAGAAGAACCAACGCGTGCTATTTGTTATTTTACGTACCTGCTCTAGTTTTCCCCACTTAAACAATTTTTTTTTTTACAAAACTATGTATATATATGCATGTTATTGGCGTTTTGTAGCCGCTGAAGAGATTTTCGTCTGAGCTGCTCCTCCAATTTTTGGTCTGCGTACAATTTAAAAGTTACTTCGAAAACCTCTACAGAAAAAAGTCCAGGGAACTTATAACAACTTTTTTAAGCTCTCTAAAAGCCTTATTATATATTCCAAATTCTTATTATGTTTGTGGAATTAAGTAAAATAATAATAATAATTTTCTTTAGAATGCTCTGAAAAATTAAATTAACTAAAATTCGAATATTCAAAATATTAAAAATAAAAAAATATATTTTTACTGTGGCAAAAATGTGAAGAAGCGAATGTCAGAAGAAAGCGAAAAGCCGATAAGTGGTATGTTCTAGAGCGTGGATCGAGGCCATAAGTTATCGAGCACAATTTGATCATTCCAGGCGGTACTTGCGTAAAATCGATTTAGTATATAAGAGCGCAACACAACTGCTTAGCTAATCAGTCGCAAAGTGAACGCGTTGGTGATAACACTACTGTTCATTAAAAAAAAAATAGTACATTCTGACAGTTGTAATATAAAGTGATTGTAGATTGTGTGAAGTAAATTCTTTAAAGTCAAGAATCTGCAAACATAGTTGGCGACTTTTATTTAACACTCCAGTGTTCGTAATTTAATAATTTTAATTTTATAAATAATAATAAAATTAATGGGAAATAAACAAAACAGCATGGCAACACAATGATTTAATATAAATCAAAGGGAAATATAACAGTTTGACAAGCATTGTATACCCTGCCTTCTACTACGCCAATTTCATCAGTGAGCTTATAATAACAAATTCTCTGTACAATTTGTTTCATTATGATAATTATTATTTAATTTATTTTATTATAATTATTTTGTATTGTTTTCACTTCTATAGCCTCCGACCAAGGCTAAAGGCTTTATCCTTTGCTATTATTTTAAATAACCAGTAATTACAACACAGTGGCACCGAAACTGTTTATTTTTTTGAAATGCAATGTTGCCATTTGCTTAACACATTTCCGTTTAACGAAATTGGCAGCAGTGCTCAGTACCCGGCTTAAATATGTATGTATATTTGTTTGTATGAGTGAGTTTTTGCCTTTTTGTCCACATTTTCTATTTGTTTTCACCAAATTGAGCAGCGATATTGAGTGTAATTTATGTTTTGTTTCGAATTATTTTTGAATGGAAACCTGTTTTGAGTTAAAAACGAAGATCAATTATTGGCAGAGAGCAAAGAAACTTGTATTTTGAACACAAAAGTTTGTATGTATGAATAATCAAATAGAAATTTTCTGCACTTATTTGCTATGTTCACTTCAATTTATAAAGAAAAAAAAATAAAATTAATTTAATCTTCCGTTTTATTATCTATAACAAATAAATTCAACAATAAAAACAATCAACCTTCAATTGAAATTGTGTGAATCAACTTTGGGTAGATGAATATTGTAGTACCAACAACTGCGCAACAGGTAGTCTGGGTAGTCGCCATGCACCATTTGCAGGGAGAGGAAAATATGAACTAGTCAATCTTCGGTAATTACTCAAATTTATTGGTAATTGAAATAAGTACGAATACTCAAATCAGCGTATATAAATATTTTGCTTCTATGCATATTTGTGTGTTCTCAGGTTGTATGTATGTATGTATGTATGTATGTCCATCTCAAAACACTTGGCCAAATAATTTATTATAAGTTCAATGCTTAACCGCTAAAGTGAGCAGTAGATCGTCATTATTACAAGCACTTGAAAACTGTTTTCAACCAACTTGAGTTGTGTGTGTGTGTGTGTGTGTGTGTGCAGTCAGAGTATTGTTCTTGAGATAACAAATAGAGTACCTAGTAAGATTCCCTGTAGGAAAAAGTTGAGTTGGGGAAAGGTTCTTTTGCATCAGGAAATTTTTTAAAATCAGTCAACCCTTGTTTCACAGAAAAAAATACGTAAGATTGATCTCTTACAAGAGTGTTCAATTTTCGGGGTCAACAATGGAGTGTTTGGTTCTGCTCTTCTCTGATTTAATAAAGATGCGAAACGAATGGGGTTAGTAGTGAACGAAGCTAAGATGAAATATCATCAAACAAACAGTCGAGGTATTCACGTATTGTTCCGTCGTCACTGTTCACATAACATCGAACTCTAGACAATTTCGTTTATTCAGTAACCAGAATTAGCAAAAACAGTAATATCACCCTCGAAATAGAACGGAGTATCACACTTGCAAGCAGATTGAACTTTGAATTGAGAAGAGAATTGAAAAATAAATGCCACCGTCACAAGAACAAAGACCAAATGCTACAAGGCGTTCATTATTCTGCTCCGGATATGCGGTGCAGATGCGTGAACGATTTCTATCGACTTGTGATGAGCCGGCACTAAGAGTTTTCGAGCGAATAAAAGTTTTATAATTTTTGGTGAATTGATTCCGCTGTTGGTGGTACCATGCCATTGATATTATTCAACGAATTTAGAACCGCCTCAATGGCATGGCCATTTGGCCAGCTCAGGAGATTACAACATGAAATGAAACCACTATACAATACAGTGTAAGCCTTTGACAAATCGCCAGTTAAGTATTGCTCTCTCTCTCTCTCTTCCAGCTCAACACTCTGTGTAAACCTGTGAAAAAGAGACAAAAGAACTCTCTTGTGAACTAATACTTAAATTATTCTAGCTACACTGTCAAAGTCGTGCTTATCAAATCAAAGAGAGATGCTCTGCTCAACTCGTTGCATAGAATCTGAAATGAGAAACGATTGATGTTCTATTTGTTACTCGGCGGCCGTTTAGACGAGTGGTTTTATTACCGTGGGAAGGCTCACGGATTTGATTTCATGCCAGACCAGCATTCAAAATTAAAGAAAATTATTTTTTCGAATTGATGTCGCACCGCGCCAGGGAAATCCGTGGTTATAAGCCAATGACGAAGAAGAAGTAGAACTGGATGATAAGTGATCGCCAAGAAAGATTACGACGACCACCACCATGCCACCATTTGTGGCATAAGTCTTAGTTTTGTGGTTACTAGGAGTGTAGACTTAGACCTGATTATTCTTTAAAACACAAGGTAATAGAAAATCCTGAAAATGATGGTGGAAAGATTTAATGGGGCGGCCAAAACGAAAATGCATACTTTCTACAACTCTTCAAATGTCGAGGAAAATTCAAAAAAAAAATCAACTCAATGTTGACCAGCATCTCCTTACTTCTTTGCCTCTAACTTTAACTCATTACATCATATTAACGGACAACTTCAGGAAGAAGAGAAATGAGCAGCCATTAAATCCAAGACATAACCCTACTGCCATATGGCTGAGTAACAATGCAGGCGCATAGAGCAAGAAATAACGCTTCGAAGCAGAGGTTTTACGTCAGACTTATAAACTACTCCGCAACAGATGTGGTGAACAACGGGAATTGGACGAATTTTTTTTTATTATCAGGATTTCGCCCAGAAAATTGAAATCGAGTGGCCTTGCCGGCCATGTTATGTTTTACAATAGATACTCTGAACTTAAAAAATGTTGGGACTTCCTGGAGGCTCTCAAGAAGTACGATATTACACGTCCTGAGTTGCACGAGCTTCCACATTTCCTACAGACCACTTAAAAATGAGTTTTTATTTTGTAGAATTTGAAAAGGCCGAAAACACACAACCGAACAAAACAACAAACGATCGAGTTGAGTGTTAAACTCGTAATATTTGTAACTACATAAGCATGTGAGCATGTGTATGTATGTATGTACATATGTATGCGCATATTTAACCGACAAAAGTCGGTAGAGAAGTGAAGTTTTTGTTGTTTAAATGCGACACCTTTTAGTTATTGGCTGAGTTTGGCTCAAAGCGGGCGTTAGCAGCGGTCAAGTAAATGTGTGAAAGTCAAAGGCAAAGTGAATGGAATGTAAAGTAAAATTTTAAGCATTTTTTTTTTGCAAAAAATGCAATTGAAATGTAATATTTTTTAATACTACTTTAAAAAATAAATAAAAATTAGTGTTGAAAAATATATATTTTTTAGCGTAAAAATAAAATAAAAGCGGAGATTGTTGTGAAGTTGTGAATCATGTACTTATAGTAAGTTTTTTTGTATTCCAAGTGGAAATTACGGCTTTTCGGCTTGTGTGGCATGCACAGTAGTTGGTGGCTCGGCTTATTGGCAAGGCGTTCAAGCCCAAACTATTCCACGCTTAAACCAGTTTTTGTGTATGCAAAGCTTATATGTGTGCCCTTAGTCTTTATGCATGTTTGATTGTTTGTATACATGTATGACTGTATGGATGTATATATGTTGGCTGGCTAGCGAGTCGTGCGTGAAGGTGAAAAATTAAAAAAAAATCCCTTTTTAATAATAAAAACCAAAAAATTTAATAAAAGATTAAATGAAAGATTAAATATACGAAAAATATTTATGCAAAAAACAAAAACGAAAAAGAAGTTTTGAAAAAAATTAATTAAAAATACTACCAAAAATAATTTTACTAAAATAAAATATTGCCAAAAATGTAAAAAAAATTAAAAAATTAAAATACATGGAAAAATGTTCGAGAACTTAATTTCAAGAAATGTTTAAAACAGTTGGAATTTTTCAAATTTTGCATATGAAAATGCACTCATTAAAGCAGTAATGAGTGTTTTTGAAAACAAAAAATTATAAAAAGGTTCAAATTTTAAAAATAAATCAAATATAAATCAATAATATCGAAAAAAAAGCAGAAAACAAATGTGAATGAACACATTTTTTTCTTTTGAGGTTAGATTGAATAAAACATTCTTAAGGGATTAGATGGGTTTCAGAGGTTAAAGAAAAGGAATTTTCACTTTTTTTTCTTATACTTGTACATACGATCATATATTTTATTCAAACAATTCACCATATCACCATATACATATTTAAACAGTATTTTCTGAAATTTTTATTTTTTTATTCAAAATTCCGAAAACTCAGCCGTTGGTACCTCATCTCCATCTCCATCATCTTGACGTCTCAAAAGAAAATGCTCTCGCCGTGGGCAACATAATTCATTATTGGTTCATCTAAAATCAAAAAAACCAAAAAATATTTCGTTAGTACATGGATAAATCTCCTTATTTGACGAAGGAAAAAAAACAAAAAATTTTAACTTGAATTTTTGACATGCTTTGAACAAAAAAAAAACACATTATTTATCAAATTTTCGCCATGCATTGGCTCGAAAAATGTAATAAGGCAAAAAAAAAGTTTTTTTTTTTAATTTTCCAACCCACCTAACCCTTTAAACTGCACTACTTCTTAAGAACAATTTCTTATTACCTTAGCGTCTTACCGACTAAAAAGGTAATTCTATAGGCTCTACTCAAGGCGTTTGTTCTTAAAATCCTGCTTGAGGAAGCCGCACGGGGTCATTAAATTTACCAAAAGTGGCAAATAAATATATATAAGTTAACCCACAACTTCGGTACCCACAATAGAAGAGTGATTAAAACCGTTTACTACCATCCGGAAGGTCAAAGTTCCTGTCTTGGTTCTACCAACATCCAAAATTATAGAAATTTAATTTAAATAATTTAAATAAAAAAATTTAGTTAAATTTTCTAGTTATGGACGCTCCTCGGCAGAGAATTTTAACCCCTCCGAGTGTATCGCTGACATGAAGTAAAGAGCTCCACACAAAAAAAATTCATCAGCCGCTCGAAGGCTGTAGATCCTCCATTTTCTCTCTGTCTGTTCTCAATAAACTCAGAAGTTACTGAACGAATTGTAATGCGGCTCCCATCAATATAGGCGTGATCCTTCCTGAAGATCCAGCTTTGTGGACAATTTTATATAAAATTTTTTTTATAAGTAAAATGTGGAGTTTTGGCGATACAAAATGTTGAAGGAAGTTCAGAAAAGCCTACAGATCATAGAAATTTTTATTATTCGTGCACCCTTATGGGTCTCCGTAAATCTTTTTGAAAAATTTGAGTAATCGTGTGATGCTTTTTGGTGAGTTTTTATACCATTGATATTGAGCGCAAGTTAAAATCTTAAATGGGGATCACTCAGAGTGTTCAGAACACAGCTCCAACTTCACATGTTGCATTCAAACGAAGATTCTATGACAGCGTTAAAGGGAACGACTGGTTTTGGTGAGAGATTTGTCAAATTTTGTATGTTCTTTTCATTGCCCTTTTTTATGTGGCGAGTCTTAAGTTCAGAGCCGAACCTGGCTGTGCGAAAGCATATAAATTCAAAACACATTTATAAATCGAGTCGTTTGCTCCAAGACCGATGTTCATTCGCTCCTTTAGGTGAGCTACAGCATCTGCTAAGACTTTAAAGAAAACTTGAGGCGAATATGCTGGAATGACACCAATAAAGCTTCATTTCTTTTAATTGGGATCCAAGAATCTACACTGGTTGGTTTTATGGAATTTTGTAACAAGGTTTGTTCACGTTCCCAAGATATGCGCTGAGAACCCCGGAGTAAGAATTAAGTTTAGTCTTACAGTTAACTGTAACTGCACACTAAGAATCAGAACTACATCCTATTAATGGGTTTTTTGTTCAAACATATTTTCTTCCTTAAGGATTTACTTGATAAACAGATCATCTGTAGTGCAGAGAAGAACATTCTATGAAGAGTGAAGTATAAAAAGCAAATGAAGACGTTCTCAGTCTTTCTTTTCCGTTCTTTTATAAAAAGTTTATATCTTATTTGCTTAGATTTTCATTCACTGATTCCACACTCAAACAAATTGTTCTAACGAGTAACGAGCTAACGGGCACGATGCATGGGACAAGTGTAAGCTAAGCCTTCTTGAACACTTCAGTTTATCCCTACGGCAAGATCGGGAGTCTTGGCTACTACTCTCACGTTATAACCTACGACAAGATCGCTAGTCTTGGATACTCCTCTCACGTTATAACTCGATCATTCCTAAGGCGATGGATTATCAAAAATAGGCGAAAGCAGCTACCGCTTTTGGAGTTAATGACAACAATTTGATTCTTCTGTATATTCTTTGCTTAAAAGTAGCTTCATTGGAAAATATTTTTTTGATCAATTTTTCTCCTCAGTTATTACTTTTATTTCGGCAAACAGTTTTTGCTCTCTCTATCTTTAAACTAAGAAAGAAGGGTACTAACGGACGAATCAAAAGTGTTTCTTTGACTTTGATAAAAAGTCAAAATCACTGATATCGCTAAGATCCGTTGTCTCGATACTCATCAGGATATCAAAGCTACTCAAGTCAGTTCTCGAGTTCAGCAGTGACTAGCGAAAAATCTGGAAACCATACAAAAGCAGCCGTTACGCTTGCAAAATCATATAAAAAACATATATGCATATGTATGCATGTATCTGGCTGCATAAGATGTTGTAGAATCACAATTTCTTTACATATCTACCTTTATGTATGCGCGCACGCACGCACAAACCCTTCAAAAACTCACTGATCATTTTCGAAGAATGAGTCATCAACATCAGCGACGCATAACTACCAACCAACCAGCCAGCCAGCCAAGCTACTGACAATACAACCATTACAACAAAAATAACAAAAATAAGAACAAGTTGCCAACTGGCCAGCCAACACGCCAACCCGCCAAGCCAAGCCAACAACAATTAAACACTTAGACATTCACTCAACAACAACCAGTTGCTGTCGCATTCATAACATAAAAGAAATAATAATAAAAACAAGCAAAAAAAAAAACAAGAAAAATAGTAGAAAAGAGTGAGAAAAGAAAACAAAAAGCGCCTTCCGTTAACACTCATTTTATCTCTATGTGTTTGTGTATGTGTTTTTTATCAAAACAATATTTATTAGTGGCAGAGGTGGAAGTAAACAAATTGTTTATGTTGTTGCTGTGTTTTTTCTATGTTTTTGTTGTTATTATACAATAGAGAGATAATATTGCAATTTAAAGAATAGCGGAAATATTCTTATTTGAGAAAACAATAAAAAAATAAAAAATAAAAATAAAATAAAATTTTTTTTTTAAGTCAAAAGTAAACAAATGACACAGAAAAATTAAATATAGAAAACAGAAAAAATAATTTATTAATTAAATCAACAAACAACACATCCCAGCGCAATTAACACAAGTTAATTTAACAAATAACTTCAAGTGATAACACATCACAAGGCAACAAACATCATATCAATACATCACCATATCACCACATCACCACATCACCACATCACCACATACAGCTGTCATGACTTTCCACAGTTCAAGTTCAAGTTCGTTGGCATTGCGCTGCGCTGCATTTATGTTGCCCACCACACTCGTCGTCGCCAAGGCTGCTTCCAGTAGTAAATCTGCACTTGCTGCTGCCCCAAAGGATTGCTTTGGTAAGGTTTGCAAGCCCATTGAGGAGTATTGTTCCAGTTTCTTCGATGGCTGTGATCAGTGTGAGCGCATTTGTAATCAGGAGACGCATAATTACAATGCCGATGTCTGCGCGAGTGAGTGTGCTGGTAAGTGATTCAAATAAAAGGTTATCAATACACTTTTTTTTGCAGGAGAGGAAAAAAATTATAAGTATCTGGTTAGCAAATACTATTTAGTAACTCATACATAGTTTGGTTCGTCGTGCACATGTTAAAAAAATTTTAAAGGAAGACAAGTGAAGTACCTCAAACCTCATAAGATGACCAATTGCTCTCCATGGCCTCTCTTTGCGAAAGTTCAACAACTAAACACCTGAAACTGAGCGCGCTTAGATGTAATAAAGAAAAAAATTCTTTTGACATCAATAACTTCCTACTGTATATAGGCTCTACAGCATACGACAGAAGGTGTGCGTTCCTATGGAAGATTTGCCGATTTCCTGTATGCATGCTATCTATCCCCCGACCATATTCTACAAATAAGCTAATACCTGTACCTAGCCAGCTCTTCGCCCCCGAAGCTTGAATAGCTCAGCCGAGAAGCTACCGGCTACCGCCGCTTTCTTATTTTTAAGCAGACAATCGCTATTCGCATTTCGTCATAGTCGGGTATTGGAATATCTATTTCATCATCTTCAATTGGGACTTCCGGTTCGCCATCTCTGGGTGTTACACTTTCTCTAACATACAGTAGCCTACATAAGTGTTCCATTCATACACTAAAAATGCTTTGGACATCCATCGGCCACCAGATTATCTCAGTGAGTCCGTTGATGAGTATGCTCCAGTTTTGAAACCTTCTGTTAGTCGCTGCATATTTTCATATAATTTTCAAGCAATATCCCTGTCGACCAGTTTCTCCGGCTCTTCGCACTCACGCATTTCGATCTCTCTTTTTTGCTCGCACGTGTTAACGATCGCATCGTTGCTGCGAGGTAGGCACTTTTTTTCTCCACTGCGACACGGCCATTCTCATTGTACCAGCTCTGCTTCGAACATTGTCGAAAATCAGTTGTTTCTGTAGCGGAAGGTAAGCTTATTGCTCTCAGAGAGCAGGTCGAGCAAGTCAAGTAGAAAACTGCCAGGCTCTCCCCATCGATCTTTCCTTCTTTTAAACCAGTTTCATCTGAACTAGATTTTTTCAACGGTGTAGAGGTCTTCATCTTCCTCTGCTTTCATGTGCGTGTACTGCATCGAAAACTTTCAAAGCTGAAACGCTCTCATATATTCGTACTACATGACCGCTGTCTCTCGATTCGCCGAACTATGTCAATGTCGTCGTATAGCTCGTAAAGCTCAACGCGCCATTGTCTGCGGTATTCGCCGTTGCCAATGTGCAAAGGTCCATAAATCTTCTCCAAAACCTCTCTCTCGAAAACTCCTAGTGTCGTTTCATTGGATGTCGACATAGTCCACGCTTTTGCATAATACAGCAACTTGTAGGTTTTGATTTTGATCTATCGAGAGAAGACTTTATTAGTCAATTGCCTACTCGGTCCAAAGTAGTTTCTGTTGGCAAGAGCGATTCTGCGTTGGATTTCAAGGCTTACGTTGTTGGTGTTGTTAATGCTGGTTCCCAGATTGAGGAAATTATCTACAACTTCAAAGTTATGACTGCCAATAGTGACGTGGGAGTTAAGACGTGAATGTGCTGACTTTTTTTTTTTTTGTTTTTTGTTGTTTTTTTTTTGGTGACAGCAGATGCTACTGGATGCTTCAAGTGTTCATTGGAGGCATCTTTGGTCACAACGCTCGTCTCTTATCTCGAGACGTGGGCACAAATGAGCAATAAGTTGAAGAACTTTGCTTTGATGCGGATAGTGGTCACGTGGAGTGGAGTGAAAGCCACGACTCGGCGACAAAGTATCTCTCCCATCACTAAGAAGAAAATAATTTTGCGCTTCTTCAAATAACTGCTGTAGTACATTTCTTTATCAAAACTTTCGCTACCCGCTGCCTTTAAAATTGGGCGAAGCGCCTCTCTTCTACTGCTCGATAATTTTAGAATTAATTTCCAATGCGATCTCGAGGTTTTTAACATTGAATTGAATATGCAAATAAATGCCACACAAAATTCTTATTAATCTAATTAAATTCAATACGTGAGTATTAATGCCAGCGACGCGGTGTCGCTCAGTTTTCAGATGCATGTGCAAATTTATTGGAGAAAAAAATAATAAAATGTAAAAAAAAGAATATATAAATAAAAAACGAAATTAAATAAATAAAAAAATACAAAAAAAAATATTTATTGTAATTAAAGCAAACAAACTGTCGTCTACTCGTAGTGTGCAAATGCAATTTGAGTTGCCGTTAACAACAAAATACTCGTAGCCACAAAGCGAAGGTACGAATGTGTGAATAAATGCAAGTGTGTGCACAAACAATAAATAGTTATCGAGGTGTGTGTTATTTTTTGTTGTTGTTGTTTTTTGTAAAGCAAATATACACACATACATATAGTTTTATTTAGTTTTATTGAGATACTAATAGGAAATTTGCCACTTTTTGTCTGAATTCACTCAGTAGCCAGTAGTGGACTGACGGTATCGAGCTGTTCGATGCGTTGGGTGAGAAATAATGTTATACAAATATTTCCATTTGTTTGATTTTGTTGTTGTTGTAATAATAAGAAAGTTGTGGTCACGTGTTTTTTTTAATGATTTTAGTATTACAGAATTATCCATTTTGCAGTTCCCACAAAAAAAAAATAAAAGAAAAATGCATTTCAAATAATTTTTTTCATAAAATTCCATTTTTATTATAAAATTTGAAGCTTGACATTATATGTGAAGTACCACATCATTCAAATGATCGTCTCGTGAATTTTTGTGAACTTCAATTCGTTTGAGCTAATTTTCGAACACTTTTTTGGCACATATTGGGCGGTATCTCAATCATAACTTGACGAATCTTGGTTTTCAAGTGCTCAAGAGTTAAAGGCTTATCCACATAAACACGGTCTTTCGCGTAGCTCTCAAGAAAAAAAGTCCAACGGTGTCAAATCGCATGATCTCGGTGGCCAATTAACATCGCCAAGACGAGAGATTACGCGCCGAGAAAAATCTCTCACAATAAAGCCGTATTCGCTCGTCTTGTGTGGCATGTGGCACCATCTTGTTGGAATAACATATTGTCCCAGTCGTGTTCTTCAATTGCAAGCTATAAAAAGTCGGTTATCATACGCCCCGAATTGACAGTGACAGCCTCGCCGTTAACGTCTTCAAAGAAGTAAGGTCGAATCACACCTCCGAACCAAAGAGCGCACCAGATAGTAAGTTTTTTTTTTTTTTGGTGTAATGGTGAACCACCATTGAAGAGAGGCTCTTCAATTATTTGGGGATTCTCGGAGTCCCAAATGCGCCAAAGAACCATAGCTTTTCTTGTTGTTCAAGCACCCAACCAACGTAACTACGGCGTTTTGAATGGTCAGCTGGCTTCAGTTGTTATGTGAGCTGGACTTTAGATGGATATAGGTATCAGTCCAAATCGAAATACACCATAATGTGCCGTAAGAAAGTCCTATCTCTTGAGAATATCGAGAAGTAGACACATTCGGGTCTTCGGCTACGTTTTCACTTACAGCAATGTCATTTGAGGTGGAGCGAGCAAAACAATGATGCTCAGGCCTTACAATATGTGCAGGCGATCCAGTCTCTTAAAATTTTACCAATTGCTTGAGTAGTTGGATGATTATGTGCACCATAACCTCCCCTGAAAGCACTTGCCAGCCTTTCACTTGCGAAACCAATAAATGGATAACCCTTTATAATTGCATTGTACAATACTCGTTTAAAAATTAGAAAATTAAAAAAAAATTAAAAAATTTCATGCTGAAAAACTGGTAATGAAAATGACGTTATAATAGAAAAATTTGCCGCTGCATCAGCGAATTAACAACGTTTACATTTGGCTTCATAGAAAACCAAAAATTGTGATGGAATGACTTAAATAAAAGTAATTTTGGTTGCCTCGAAAGTTTTTCGAAAGCAATTAAAGGATTAAATTTGGTTCCAGCTAATGAGGATCTTACCATTACACAATGCAACATTTTTCAGATCATCGTTTCGGACCTAGGTTTTGACGACTGCTGCTGAAAGTATTTCCTAAAACTAGAGTTTCTGCATCATTACTTTTGTTAGCTAAGCTGCCGTTCGGATTTTATGATCTCATTTATTTGTTGTTTCAAAGAAGATTTTTAGAAATTTTCTCGATGTTTTCACAGGGGTTTCAGATGCCGGCCGGATCAACGTACAAATTTTCAGAACCTTTTCTAATAACAGTTACTCCTCGACAGAAGATGTCAAGCCCTCCGAGTGAAATGAAAAGATCGCCATAAAAATTCATCAATCATTCGGAAACAGCTTGGAACTGTTGGAGAATGAGCTTTGGCAATTTGTATTTGATGATCTGAGTTGGTCTGCAAAGTCTTTATGCCCGTCTATTAGTAGAAAAGTTTGTATAGTTTTTCTTGCAGTCAGAACTAGTTGGGTTTTGTTCTGTTTAGTTTCTGTTAGATTACGATAGTCGATGTGCTTATACTCTTTGCGCCAGCAAGGACTCTGCAACTTGAAAACAGTTTGTTCTAATCAAAGAATATTCACTGCTCACACGGTCTCCTAAGCCATCTGTATCTCTCTGCTTGTTTACATTAGAGGCCGAAGGTGATATAGCCACCAAATTTCTAAAAATTTAGCGTTTGATCGCACGCCCTTATCTTGTTAGTTAAGTTCATGCAACTTTTGCGCGCAGCGGCATCTAGCGAAGCTTTAAAAAGAGAATTACTTTAAAACATATATTTCTAGTAACATCAGCCGTTTCTGCACAATTTTCTCTTAAATTCCATTTTACTCCTTTCATTTTCAGAATACAACAAATTCGATCCACTTAAAGCGGAAATACACAGCATACACGAAACACAAAATACCATATTGATCCTACTGATCGTGCTACTCGCGCTCATCGTCATACGTTACATCTACAAAACCGTACGTTGGCTGAGACGCAAGCGATTCTGCGGTGCAATGTTGAAGAAACTGCACAAACAGCATGAAGCTGCCGGCACAGGCAACAAAGATTTGGTAGTTGGTGCCACAATACCGAATGTAATGGCAATAAATGGTGATATAGAGCGTGCGCCATCACAGATCTACAGTGTGACAGGTGAGTGAGTTGATATGAGCGGACATTATGCGAAATTTACTCATTTTTTCTGCTCTCTTTTTGTTTAACAACAGGTGCTGAGGGTTCCGTAATGACTATGACAACACCCGTAAGCAATCGCTATCCGGCAGAGAATAGTACCACACCAACCACTGTGGCCGGTGAATATTCTTATGATAATCAAGCGCTCGCCGTGACGCCCGTGTCGGAGAAGCCGAATGGCAGTGCGCATGGCTTTTGATCATACACCGAGCGAGAGCGGAGGGACTCAGAGTGGTTGGGAGTAGCTAAAAAACTAAGTATGGAATAAGGGTTAAGGATGCAGTTTCAGCGAAACTTTGAAGTGCCGCAATACATTAGATAGTCGTATAGTTGTAACGATGTTTGGGAAAGCTAACAACACGATCACCTAGCTGATGATCGTTAAGCGATGCTTATGACATAATAGTTTTGTAATTTTTTTATAGTAAAAATGAAAAGCTGATATTTTTCTAAGTAAATGCTACTTGGTCTGTGTTGGAAATACGGAAAACACGACACACAATGACGATCAGCTGGTAACTGATCGTGTAGGCTTCAAACATATTATTGTTAGAATTTTAAATTCCTAAAATTCGCTTTAATTCATGGTTTCTTAAGACCAACAAATTTTTCCACAAAAAAAAAATTTTTTTCATTGATGATTTTATGGAAAATTTTATATTAAAAAGAAAAAAATTATTTTTTCTACAAAGCAGTCAATTAAATTTTTTCATTTCATTTTAAAATTTACCACAAAATCATTGCTGACTCATCTATTGGCATATAATGACGTCAATCAAACGCTCATGTACTTAAAACTAGTAATTTATTTAGTTGTAAGGAGAAAAAAATTAAACAAGTGATGAAGCAATAAGTTTGATATTATTAATTGTAGAAGCAGCGATTGACATCATTAAAAAGTATTAGCTAAGAAAAAGTACAGGTAAATTACGGAATTTACTGACTAATAACTACTTAATATATGTATGCAAAATTTGTCCATTGATTGATTGATTTAATCAAAATATTGTAAAACATCACGTCCATTTGATATAAGTGATATTTTTTTCTCATTGTAAGTAGACTGTAAGTTCGGCTTCCATTTACTTATACACACATATAAGTATGTAAAAAAACTTACATAATTAAAATAAATATATTTTTTATACATATATGTACACAATATGTATACATTAAATATTAAGTATTTTAATAAAAATTTATTTCAATAAAAATATATATATACAATAAATATAATGATCCAAGTAAAGGTACTTTTTCGCCTTTTTTTTTGACAGACCACGTGTGAGCCATGTCAAGCTGTCTTGTTATTTTTGTTCAGTATGGTTTCGAATTTTATCATGGAAAGACTAACGCCTGAACAATGTTTACAAATCATTCAACTTTTTTACGACAATTCACGTTCTGTAAAATATGCGTTTCGCCGCTTCGCTCAACTTATGGTCAACATAATCTGTCTCCTGAGCGTACTATTCGCAACACCATTCATTACAGATCTTGAGACCCAGCACTCATTACTGGATAATATTCGATCGAATAAACCATGTCCAGCATTTAGTGAAGAAAATATAGCCTCCGTAGCTGAGAAGGTACACGAAGACCGTGGAGCAACTCGGACTGACGTATGGAACGACTGGGAGCATTTTATGTCGAGATCTTAAATTGATGGCATACAAAATACAGCTTGTGCAAGAACTGAAGCCGCTCGACCTTCCCAAGCGACATCGCTTCGCTCTATGGGCTCTTGAAAAGTTCCAAGAAGATTCGACGATATCGAGCCAAATTTTGTTCAGTGATGAGGCCTATTTCTGGCTCAATGGGTATGTAAACAAGCAAAATTACTGCATTTGGGACGTAGAGCAACCTAAAGATATTCAATAGCTGCCATTTCATCCAGAAAAAATGACGGTTTGGTGTGGTTTGTGATGACATGATGCCGGTGAGAACGTAACCGTCATTTTCAACCGTTATCGCGCCATGATAACCGACTACTTGATGCCTGAAATTGAAGCTCACGGTGAGCAGATAATTTTACTTTCACGTTTTGGGCCGGTCGATTGGCCACCAAGATCGTGTAATATCGCTCCGTTAGACTTTTTCCTGTGGGGATATGTAAAATCTAAAGTCTATGCGGACAGTCCCGCTTCGATTCAGGTTTTAGAGCGAAACACCACGAGTGTCACTCGCCAATTACAAGTGGAAATGCTCGAACGAGTCATCGAAAATTGGACTCAACGGATCGACCATATGAGACGTAGTCGCGACCAACAATTCTTTAAAAAAATAAATGCCAAAGAATGTTCTTTCGAATGATACTAAACAGTCCACATTTAATTTGAGTTTCCTGTGAGTTTTTCCTTAAAAAAGTAGGGAACCTCGAAATGGATCATCCGTTATTAAAATGTATTGAACATGGTACATAATTGATGATTACAAACCTGAATTATGACGTTTAAAATATTTAAATGTCTATTGCTAAACGTCAATTTAGGCAATTTTTATTTACTAGGTAGGCATGTGCCTACTTATGCGATATCATGGAATAAGCGTCCTCAACATCGCATATATTCGTATTGTGTGAAAGATTAAAGCCCACTGTCAACAAACTGATCGGCCCTTATCAGTGTGGCTTTCGATCTGGAAAATCCACCATTGACCAGATATTCACCATGCGCCAAATTTTGGTGAAGACCCGAGAGTATAGAATCGATACACACCACTTTTTCATCGATTTTAAAGCTCCATTCGACAGCACGATAGGGAACTAACTCTATGCATGCCGCTATGTCTGAACTTGATATCCCCATAAAACTCATACGGCTATGTAAACTGACCCTGAATAATAACGGAAGCGCAACAACAATTGGGAGGGACCTCTCCGAGCCGTTCAATATAAGGTTTACGAGGTTTCAACGAGACTCTTTATCGTGTGCTTTCTTCAATTTGATGCTGGAGAAAATAAGAAAATAATAAAAGCTGCAGAGCGAAATAACCCACGTATAATCTTCTACAAGAGCATACAATTGTTGGCGTATGCCGCATCGTCAGTTCTGCGTTCTCCAGGTTAGATAAAGAAAGATAAAGAATGGGTCTGATGGTGAACGAGGGCAAGACGAAATATCTTCTGTCACCAAAAAAAACATTCATCGCAACTTGCAAAATGTTAAAGATCACAATTTAAAGCATGCACCTGGAATGTCCACTCCCTTAATTAAGAAGGTGCCGCTGTCCAGCTGGTTGATTTCCTCTTAGGACTAAAGCTTGACTGACTGTTCAAGAAGTGCGATGGACGGGACAAGGATGGAAGAAGGAGGGCACTTGTGAAATTTACTACAGCGGCCATATAAAGCAATGCAAATTTTGTGTTGGATTTGTGGTGGGAAACCATTTTTGAGTAAAGCAATTCAATATTACGTTCATAATCTTGAATTGCTTTCGATGCTATTCATAAGATCCGAACGCTTGTTTTTCAAAATTACTGTAAGTATTTTCTCAGAAAATTTTCAGGCATTTGTTTTAATCAGCCAACATTCAACACCCAAAGGTAAAGTTCTTCGATTCTCGGAGGCACAGCAACATTGAAAAATGCAGTTATTTATTCTCCTCTACTTACGTACTTCTGCAATTATTTAAAAAAAATATCAGAAATTATGATTTTCAAGAGTTTAACTCTTAAAATTCTCACCCTGTTAAGATTGGTGGCTTTTCATCAAAGAAATATTTTTTGAAAGCATTTCTGAAAGTTTTTATTCGTGTTTTACCTTTTGTTACTCCAAAAAAAAAAGTTTTATTTTGTTTAAAAAAAAAAACAATATTTATTGTCAAAATCTTATTAACTAATTATTCGAATATTGACTTAAGACTATTAAAATGATATTTCTCGTAAATATTCAAATAAATTTATGAATAAAAGTTAATAAATATTAAAAAGAAACATACATCCGCTTCTAATAGAAAAAGTGCCTTGCCTGTGCCTTGCCTGTAACCACTTCCTTAACGCGTTATCCTAGAAGCCAAATGGTAATGTGTTCAGTACTATGCTACTCTAACGCATGCCACTAGTATGTTATATGAAGCATAATGTGTTTCAACAAGACAAAGCCTTCCATGTCAAATTATATACTTTCAAATATAAGAAAAATACAAAGAATCGAAGTGGAAGAGCTGGTTATCTTTTCAGAAAAACCTCATTACAGGTAAGGCATTTTATCATAAAACGTCAATTGGGAAGTTCCTGGCCTGATACATAGATGGCGCTACTAGAATTAATTAATTAATGATTTTTAGTTAGTCCTAACCTTCAAAAGACGCGTGTATAAATTTGACAGCATTTGAGTGAAGCAACTTTTGTTATTGGTAAAAGAAAGTGGATAATAAGAGATTTCGCTTGTTGAAAAATATTAATTTTCAAAGGGGAAAAATACAGTTGAAGCAAAAACTTGGCTTGATGACGAGTTTCCAGACACTGTCCCAAGAAAATCCACCATCAAGGATTGATATGCTTAGTTTAGACGTGATGAAATTAGCACCGAAGACCGTGAATGCAGTGAACGTCCAAAAGAGGTGGTTACCGACGAAAACATTAAAAAAAAAATCCACAAAATTATTTTGAATGACCAAAAATTGAAATTCAATGAAGTAGCAGGCACTCTAAAGATATCAACACAACGTGTGCATTATATCATTCACGAATAGTTGAGTATGAGAAAGCTCTGTGCAAAGTGGGTGCCAAGCGAGTTCATTTTTGATTAAAAACTACGACGAGTTGATGACTCAGAGCAGTTTTTGGCGATGTCCCAGCGTAATAAACCCGATTTTTTTGCATCGATATGTGACAACGGATGGAGCATGGCTCCATCATTTCACTCCGAAGCCCAATCGACAGTCATCCGAGTGAACTGCACATGATGAACCCGCTCCAAAGCGTGGTAAAACGCAACAATCAGCTAGTAAGGTTATTGCGTCTGTAATTTAGAATGCGCATAGAACCATTTTCAGGAAGGACCATCAGCAGCAACTATTACATAGCATTATTGGACCGTTTGAACGACGAAACCGCCGAAAAACGGCACATTAGCAGAAAAATAAAGTACTGCTTCACCAGAACAATGCACCGTGTCACAAGTCAGTTAAATCGACGACAAAAAATCATGAATTGCACTTCGAATTGCTTCCGCATCCACCGTATTCTCCAGATCTGGTCGCTAGCGACTATTTCCTGTTCTCAGAACTCAAAAGTATGCTCGCTGGGAAGAAATGTTCGCAGAATGAAGAGGTGATCGCCGAAACTGAGGCCTATCTTGAAGTAAAGGACAAATCGTATTACAAAAATGGTTGGAGGTCTATTATCAATGTATCATCACCCTTGAAGAGAACTATGTTGAATAAAAATAAATGAGTTTTGCCAAAAAATATGTTTTAATATGGTAGGCCGGGAACTTTTCAATTGACCTGTTAAGCTGTTATTAAGCAACTTGGAAAATTCAAAATGATCGAAGCATAAACATGAATATGTATAATTTCGGGTTTCTTAAAATCTTACAAATTAGTTATTTCACTTTCTTCTTCCTCTCCAATGTATATTCTTAAATAATTATTATTTAAAATTTTTTTTTAATAATTTGGTATCGAAATATGGCCGGCATAAAACTAAGTACAACTCATAACTACAGATATTATAATTTTTATATATACTTATTTTGTTCATTTTTGCGTATTGAAAATGAAAACTGGCAAGGTTAATATAAAGTCTAATATTAGAAATATTCTTAACTCTTTTAATCAACCTTCTTGTATTTTTTCTTAATAATAAATTTTAATTATTTATATATTATATTAGATCGTGAATGGTAGTCCTTGCTGAATAAACCACGCTTAACAACGATTACATGAACAAAGAAGTATAAAAAATGATAATGATTCATGTAACTTTGACAAAGCTTGTGCCAATCTTCTACCAGTACATAAACACTACTTATCGGGTCTTAAAGTTTCTCTACTCTCTGATCGAGGTTGAATTCGAAATCGAACGAGGGACCTATTAGACTCCACAGGATACTTTACCAACTCTTTGAATGAATATGCCACTGTAGCTAAGGACGAAGCGAATTTCAGGACGGAAAGGCTGCTACCAGTCGGAAGCGAACGAGAGACGCATTAGACCCAGGAGCTTACATTCATAGAAATGTAATTACTCATTGAATAACTATGACACCGAAGCTACGGTTGGGTTGTAAGTCGTGTGAGACAAGCTTCAAACGATGTTTGGATAAGAGCTAGACGTGAAGTCCTAGGTGAACGGGAGACCGATCAGAGTGTCTACTCGTCAAATGACCATCGACTCTATTTAAGATCTGTCTGTCTGTACTGAGGTGGAAGTAAAATCTAAGGGACAGTCTCAACTAAAGACATCTGCTTTACTTTAAGACCGGCGGAATATCCCGTTCCTTTTATTACCAAACATTGAGTCTATCGTATATCTGACAGTCCATCGTTGAATGAGCGATAGCCCAAAGAATGGATGCGACAGCCCGAAGACTTCACACAAGAACAACTAATCCTTAAACTACTCGTTGTGTCAGCTAATACCTCTGAAAATAGTTACTTCGCAAGCAGATGCGAGACTAATAACACTAACTAGTCCCTAGGCCTCAATTTGGTCACTCGTTCTACCTTAAAGTTTCTATATCCGGGGTGTTTGATGTTGGATGTTGGATCCAAAGGAAACACAGTACTTCATGATAATTCTATTAAAAAACTACTCACTATATTGCTCTTCTGACCTATTACCATGACGAGGCTCGAAGTTGAATAAAAAGAAGACGAGAAACTCTTTCAATCTCTATATGTTCGCCCGAGATGGGTTTGACAGTCGTTCGAAGAAGTTGGCTCATTTGATTTTTACGTTAACTGGAGTCCATTCCGTAATCCTCCGTAGCTCTTCGTTTCTGACGTCCATTTGTACTGAGTGTAAAACAAAATCAGTGAGCATCGTATACGCTCTAATCGAGTATTCTACTCTTACTCCAGCACAGATTTTTGATATTGACCTCTGGAAAGTTAACTTTCGACCGAGAGACGTAGAAGTAGTGGCAGAAGAATCAGTTCGCATGAAGTCTAAAATGTTTTCAAAAATTTTTTTCTTTGTATTTAGTAAAAATCTAACATTAAGAGCTGACTCAGCAATAGAGAGTCAAAGTTTTTTTAGCAGTACGTCTATAATATGCAGTTAAGTCTTTAAATGGGTTTGTTCATAAAAAACTTTACAAATTCTAAGCTACTTCGCCTTTTTAGCTACGAGTAACCTAAGACAATATAATTTCTAAACAAATAACTTATGAAAAAAAACACTCAGAAAACACTTGAAAGGCACTTTGTAACGCCTTAACGCTGATCTTCTTGCCACCTTTCCACCTTAATAAACACTACATCCTACCACTTAACTCATACCCAGTACTGATTCCGACGCAACAACGGATTACTGGCCGGCGCTGAAGGTGGTGTCGCCGAGGGTGGCGCACTGCTCTGCGGTACCGTCGAGTAACCACCAAAATCATTGGCCATATCGCACGACGAGCTCCACGTATCATTCTCCATATGATAGGGATTGTAACGCTGTGGCAACATCATTTGCTGAGCATCATCCGTTTCATCGCCCTCATCGGGATCATAGTCAGGATAGTCGTGTTTGTACGACTCCACCGGTATAATTTTACAATGCGGTATATTGCTGAAACCAGGTAGTGGTGTTGAGGCGCCTGTGGCAGGCACTGAATCGGCCTCCGAGTTGGCGTAGTGATGATGATGATGGTGGTGGTGATGATGCTGTGGACTAACCGAAGTCAAGTCGGGTGGACAGGGTAGTGGAGGTGGCTGATCTTTCGAAATATCCGCCTTGTCGCGACGCAAATAACGTATCTTCAGCAACAACATAACAACCAAAATGCACACGATCAGTATGATCAGCACCACGGCCAGTGCAATGTAATTGAAGCTGAAGTCACTGCTAGCCATTGTAACGCGTTCGCCATTGTTGTCTTGTGGCGCACGATACTCAATGTGTACGGTACCCTGTGCGGGTTGCACGGTCTTTATATGTAATTGATATTCGAAGGAATCCTCATCTTCCACCGTCAGTTCAACCGCCTCATTGGGTACGAAATAGACGACGCCGCTGCGTAGTTCCTTATAAGAGAACATGTTCGTTGAACGATCATTTTGCGACTCTGGCGCCAAACCCGTGCTGCGTATTATTTTACGCAACTGTCCCGTTTTAGGCATGCGCGTGACAATGAACTTTGGATTGAACTTATTCAGTTTCATAGACAGTGGATTATCGCCTACCAAAACGGACTGCAGACGCACCTTGCCCAACTCATTCACCATAGAGACGTTTGTGATCTTTATAACCGGCTCCACAGCGACGACCACATCCACCGTGGCGGTGTATAGGGTGCCCGGCACATAAGCGCTCACTTGGAAGGTGTCATTGGGACGATTCAAATCGGTTTGCATATAATTTATTTGTGCCATCTCCAATTGTTGCTGATTGAAACGCAATGTCGGCTGATGTTTATACACAATAATGCCATATAACGGTGAATTAGTGATGTTATACGACAAACGTTCGTTTTGTACATTCGTACGTAGTGAGATATGCTCCAACTTCATAACGGTAGTGGTCGCACCTTGTGGCACCAGCACAGGATATTGGTAGTCAGCCGGCAATAAGCTAATGGGCGCAATTTTTATGGTGAATACCTCATAAGCGGGATTGAAATAGCCATCGGAGACTGTGAAACAGAATGTGGTCGACTGTGGCGTGCCGAAGTGTACGAAGACGATACGTCCATTATTAATATCGGCTTGTGTAAACTGATTCGAGTAGGCAAGCAGTTCCTCGGCATGACCATCGTTGTTGATCTTCTTCAATACGCCCAATGTGGGACCGCTCATTACATCGTAAACGATCTCCTCGGCTGGTGTATCCTTGTCCTCCGTGAGCAGCATATTGCGTGTGATTGTTTGATTTTCACCCTCCACCACGGTCATTTGGGGAAAGTGTGTTACGAGCGTGAAAGGTTGGTCGTTGATTGGATTTATCGCGACCGGCACGGTGAGATTGCAGAGGAAGATATTGCTGTGAGGGAGAATTGGAAATAATATGTTAATATAATAAAGCTCTGAATGTAAAAGTGAGGTTAGATAATAAATTTCAGCAAGAGAATGTTATCGAGCTCCGCAAAGCTGGTAACAATTGAGATTCACGAAAGTAATTTGTGTATCTACGAATCAAACTCAGTAGCATCCGCTCTAGCACTACAAACACAGGATCTAGATCAAAATCCCCTACTCGTTAAGGGTTCATGATTTTACCGGCGGTAAGACAAGCCTATCGCAAGAGGCGACTAAAATGCAATAGTTAGCGCGACAGCTGGGTATTTATAATGGAAGGACTAGGATTAGTATCCGGCTAAAGACTGTCACTCCTGCAATATTCCCCGAAAAACGATGTGAGGGAATATTCTTGCCGTTACTACAACAACAACAACCCAAGAACAGTCTGCTAGGTAAGTAACCTCACATTTTATCAACTTTTTTTTACTAAAATTAATGTCAGACTTACCCCTGTGATAGATACTGCGACAAATACACCGACATCAAGATCGTATCCTCCAGCGTGTCCGAGTGATCATGTATGTAGTAGACTTTCTTCGTCAAAAAGTCACTCGGCTGGAACTTCTGCACCGCTCTAAACTCATGACCCAACCCTATAGTGCCATGCATAGGTTTTTGTGTAGACTCAATATACAGCTCGGGATTAATAATGCCTGCACGTGTCTTCAAATACTCCAAAATCTTCGAAAAGTCCAGCTTAATTGGCACCGAACCACCTTCATCCACCTGCAACTTAGAGACCGGCAAAAAGCGCAGCAGACCACCTGAAGATACCGATATCTCCACATTAAATTTCTGATCCAACAAACGATCACTACGATCCGCCACAACATCAAAGTAAAGCGAATCATTTATACGAAACTCCATTATAGCCGAAGTGTGTTCGTAGAAAATGCGTCCATTATCGATATCATTTTGTGTGAAACCGGTAACCTCCTTCGAAAAGCCATTATCCAAGTACTCATTCACTATGCGTCCGAGACTTGGTGGCACTGTTATATTGTAGAAAATGTCACGTCCCTCATCCGAGCAACGGAAATATAAATGATCGCGCAGAATTTGCTTTTTAGTGAGTGGAAATACATGTAAATTGACATTGCGCTCTTCGAGTATCTCCACTGGACGGATGGCAATATTCAATAGCTGATCCGTCGTATTGAAGAGGCCATCTGTGACCATGAAGGACATTTCGTTGCGTCGCGATGTGGCGTCATGTATAAAGTAGATTTCTTCATTATTTATTTGCGCTTGAGTGAAGTTATCGATCTTCTGTTGCAGATTAGCGCGCCTCGCGAGGTAACCGCCGTAGATGTAATTGACAATAAAGGTTATATTATCCGCAGGCGTGTCGTAATCTTGCGCCACTGCAACGAAACGATTTTGAGGTTAACTTAAGTACCAAAAAAAAAACATTTATTTGTCTCTTCGACTTACTCAGATCCGTGTATTTGATAACATATTTGCCGCCACTCCACACCTGCAAGCCCGTGTTAGTAACCACCATTGGTTGTTCGTCGTTGACTGGCACCACAGAGAATTCCAGTTCGAAAGGTACGCTCTCTTTATTACGCGCTGTGGCTAATAATGTCATGACATCTGTCGCATTCTCATTACCATTATGGAAATATTGTATACTGCCTTGGTCCAATTGTTTTTGTGTGAAACGTTTCACTTTCGAATTGGCGGCCATAATGTAACCCGAGGTCGGCGCTACTGTGATGATATATTCCAATATTTTTCCACGATAGTACTCGGAGAAAGGTTGTATGTCGGAGGAGCTGAGTTGGACCGTTTTTCCTAGGGATGGGAAGAAAATGTTAGTTTTCGAGGAGTTATTCACATTAATGGGTGACTTTTTTAAAAACTAATTCTAAAGAAAAGTAAAATAAAATAGAATGTATGTGGAAGCTCTGAACCATTCCAATTTCGAAGACGTTTCAGGGGAATCGTAAGAAGGATTATAATTTAAAGGCGTCTAACTGGAATGTCTCTTAATTCGGAAGGTGAAACTGCCCAGCTGGTTGATGTTCTCGCTAGATTTAAGGCAGTAGTTACCGCCGTAAATGAGACGCGATGGATGGGACAAGGGCGGAAGAGGGTGAGTACTTGTGACAATTCACACTCCTTGTGACTACAGTGTAAGGGGCGTGAATTCGGCGTTGGATTTGTGGTAGGAGCGACACTCAGCGACAGAGTACTATCATTAATCCCTGTGGCCGAGCGTCTTGCTACAATCCCTAATAAAGTGAGATTTTTTAACATTTTGCTGATATGCGCTCACTTCCGGAAGGACAGCTTCGGTACAATCGTCAGCGAATTCAGCCTCTAGGAAGAAACATCTCCAAATTGGAAAAAGCTTAAACGTCGAGAAGCTGCACTGACAAAATACAGCTTTTTCGGTTTCTAATCGACTTGCCCTCCTGTTCTCATTCGATAGCCCTCATCCACACCTCTGCATTAGAAAAGTATGGGGCGGCATTTCTGGCTCCCTGCACACGGCCACCAACAAAACTAATAATTTTCGCTAAGGTCGGGAAAAGAGCTGATATGAGATGGGTAGTTCTGTTGCCGCGGTCGACCCATTGTGTGGGAGATATACAGAGAAATTAATTTAGAGAGAAGCAAGCGAGAGGGCGAAATACGTTAGTATGAAGTGCTTCAGAAATAAGACCAAAGCTTTAGATTTCATCAGATGATGCGACGACTTGCAGAAAGTTTCAAGATTGAAGCAAACTCTTATTGGGCCCAGAGAGTGAAAGCGAAAGACGCCGAGATGATGAACCCAAATTCCCCATCCATGACGACGAAATAGACGTTCAATTAAACAACTATGGCTTCACAACCTCGACATTGATTTCAGATGGAAATCTAACTCAAAATTTTTCTTGCCATTAAGTGCTACATAAGACTTAGTAATACATCTGATGAGTTGGGACTAAGGGTTTTCGAGGAAAAGGTTTTGCGGAAGATTTATGGTAATTTGCACATTGGCAGCTGTGAATACGGCAGTCGAAGGAACGATGCGCCGTACGATATTTATGGAGAAATGGACATAGTTTAGGGCATAAAGAGACAGAGGCTGCGGATGAGGAAGATCTCCACACTGTTTGGAGAGATCAGGTGGAGACCCGCTTTCACTTGTTGTCTCTAGAAACGACTGGCGTGCTCTTGTTGCATGCTTGAGCAGGACAATTTTCGCAAAACGTCTTGACAGGGTGACTCCGGACTTGGCATAATTTAATATTTTATTAGTAAGATAGAAATTTTTGGAGAGTCCAGTCTTCAGTAAGAATCAAGAAAGTTTCCAAGAAAAACAATATGTGTTACTCAGCGAAAACAGAGAGATCCCTCTCTTTCCCTCGACCTTAGGAATATGTACATTCTGATGTTAGGCCAGCGTTCGCCGAGCTGGATAACCTCGCATCTGACCATAGGCCCCTCATCGAAAGCCGTTTAATGGTTCCCCACTGATTTTTTCGTCTTGGACCGACCCATTCTTGAAGAGAGTCACTGCTACCTCCCAACAAAGTATTTCGATCCCAATCACCCGTGGATGTACTGAAGGTAGCGAAGTGTCGATTAGGAGAAAATTATCATGTATCCACGCCTCGTGCCTCGAGGCACACATCCATAGGCTGACTACTTTCTAACACTTGCCTTCCACCACGGACACCACATTCGTATGCATATACAGCTTCTCCGGTATAATAACAATTTTCAGCATCAAATTACGCAACCAAGTAATACCGTTCGTAACATCGAAAACAAAATAATCCGAGGACTGATTAACACCAGCCTGAATATAGAACATTTTCTCAGTATTTATTGCCGACTGATCGAAAACCTTGCAATTGTATTCATCATCAAAGGACATGGATTGCATCTCCAAATAGCCATGCATGGGCGAAGAGGTGACCAGAAATGTAATATCACCCGGTGAGATATTGGGATGAACGACCTGTGAGTAAAAAGAGAGTTTATTGAACTGTGTAAGATAATTAATTTAGATTCTCCGCACATACCTCCAGTATGTCGCGTGAGATTAAGACACTCGTAGATTCCTCGACATTCAATGTTTGATTCTTCTTCACCTGCAGTGGCTCCCAGTAGGCTGAGGGGTATATGCGCATGATAACCTCACCCTCAGCGGAGATATTTTTAATGTGCACGCGATAGCTAGAGAGGGAGAGAGAGAGTGTGTTGTATTTGAAACGTTATACGTGTAGATCGATCACAACTCACCGCACTTTATCCATGGACGCGATCTCCGTATTCCAGTAGACCAAACGATCACGTTCGATATCCAAATGCGTGAAATTCGTTAGGGATGTCAGATTCGAAGACTTGTACTGACCCGTCGCCGTATCATTGCCACCATTACGCGATCTTCCCAAATACATGAGTATGCCATAAGCCGGCGGTTTAATAACCTCATAGTAGATCTCATCCAATTTCATATCCAAATTTGTTTCCAAAATAAAATCTTTATTACGCAAAATCACAAATTTACCCTCCTGCACAATGGAGGCGTTCGTCGGTAGCATTGAAACAAATGGTTCGGAAGCATGCACTTCCAGCAAGCCATTCACTTCATGCTGACGATCGGTGACTATAAACGAGGCGGTGCCCACATCGGGCCCCTTATGCTGAAAGGCTATACGCCTATTCGTGATATCATCCTGACTGAAGGTGTCTATGAAATTTCCCGCCTTATAGAAAGCGCCATTCGTGCTCGACACGTGTATGTAGAGAATATCAGAACGGTTTGTATTCACATCGACATCCAGATACTGCAGCACATCCGGACTGAGCGTGCGATAACCACCACGCACAACGTGAAAAACTCGCTCTGCCGTGCGGTAAGGTGCATTGTCATTGATCAACTTGATGCGTACATCAATATCGGCGACAAATTGTAGATCCGTACCGTCGGTGGAGAGTATGAGCAGGTCGAAAGAGTCCTCTGTGGACTCGGTGTCATCGTGACAGTAATAAACATCATTCAAAAACAATTGCTCCAATGAAAAATCGGTAATTGGTATCACCTTAGCTGCTAGCTCATCGTTGCGACAGAGTGTGCCATGCTGTGGCGGTACGGTTACAGTAAATTGTAGACCCTCATAGAGATTGAAGCGTATCTCGAAGTGGTTTTTAGTAATGAGTGCACGTTCTCCCTCTTGCACAAGCAATATTTCACGTTTCTGATAAGTCAATTTATCGGTATTCGCCTCAAGCGGTCTGTACTGTATGGTTAGCCGACCCATGACATCATCGCATTCAGCAACAGAGACGACAAACTCCAGTTGATCAATGAATTGTGAATAGCTCGTGAGATGCGTCTTATAGCGTATACGGTTTTTATCGATATCCAACTGTGTAAAAGAGTCCATCTCCTAAGAAGTAGATATACGAGATGAAAAAATCTGTTTACTCTTGACTTCTAAACTCAGGCCCACCACTTACCTTAGCGTATTTACGCGAACCCTCTACGTAGATGCCGCCATACTTCGTTGGTTTAAGTATTTTGTAGATTATATTCCGTGGAAAGGTGTCGATTGGTACCGTCTCATAGGTTAACACTTCACTGGTCAACACAAACTCTCGTGAACCGTTTACAGCGATGGTCGGTGGTTTTGCCGAGTTTATGCGTAGGCGTGTGAAGGTGATACGAAAGTCAAATGTTTGTGTTGTGACGAAGCCGTAGGATGCAATGAACTTTAAGTAAAGCAAAACAGGTTAGGATGGTCTCAAGAGAAAGATTCCACTATCAGTGACGAGGCGTGTGAAATTTTGAATGAGATGATAGTGATGACCGGTGAGGATTTCCAAGTCATTACTCCACTTAGAGATAACCCATCACACTTATTCTATTCAACTAAATCAGGGTTCTGCATCCTTAACGCACAGAAAATATGTCTCACCTGTCACATTGAGCTACTGAAGCTACTTAAATAAACGAAGAATGCATCCGAGGCTAAAAAGTTCTGAAGCTTTGCTTGTTTGAGCTTCTCCCTTAGAAAAATGTCACTCATTTCCAGTCTCTCTCTTTCTCTTTCTCTATCTCTTTTAGAATTCCAACTCCGAGAAGAACTTAAATCTCCCTGAGAAGTTGAAAGTTCCTCAACTGACTTCCCAACCTCTATCAAATGCTTCTTTTGCTTTTCAAGTTCCAAAAGCTTTTCAAGCTTACAAAAATTTTGAAAAACTCTGAAGACTTTGCTCCTCCCAAAACTTGGGTGACGACTAATGGTCCATCAGTTTGGACAAAAATTGAGGGCAGTTCCCCAACTGACAGAGCTAGGAGTATTTTGAGAAAAAGCCGATTTTCGGCAGAGCTCCTCCTCCAATTGCTGTGCGCGTCTTGATGTTTTTCCAACAAATGAAGGAACCTACACTGTACTCTTAGTCGCCTCGCAACGCCCTATTGATTTTTTTGAGGAGCTCTTATTTCATTTTAGAAATACACTCCTAGGGCCTGGATTTTAAGGGACGAACGCAATTAGAAAATTTATTTTCTATAGTTTTGGATGTTAGTCGGACCAGTACTCTATCCCTGACCTTCCGAATTGCAATATATACTGCAAACCACTCGCGGCTGCCCACTTAAGAAATTAGGGAATTTATAAAACTCTGTGAGAGAATCGGTCTTCGAGACTCGCTTGAAGCAAAATTCCGGCTTGAGCTGCGAACAGCCTGAGGAAGTGCTTAACAGCCAGCCATCCCCTTGAAAAAGCTCAGTGCCCTTCGAAGTTCGATCATAAAATCAAAGTACTCACCAAGAGAAACAATTTTAAAGTCTCCACCGAGTAGTCCTCCCATGAAGTTTCAGTTATTACATGAAATCCGTATTAAACCAAATCATTAAAGCAGTCAATGACTCACCTTGAACTCATCCTGCCAGGGGAACTCGTTACCATGCAAATATCTTATATGTCCAAGCAGCATTTGACTATCGCTAAACCAATCCACATTCACCCATGATGAATCCACTTGCCGTAAACGTTGTATGACGCCATATTGTGGGGGCTTCACTATATCATAGCGGACGTCGATATTCTCATCCGCTGTATTCGTGCCAACGGATAAATTTGCCGGCGTGATAGGCAACGCTGACTTGTGTATCATAATTAGGCCTGTATTGTTGACTAAACGCAGCTCCAATGGATGTACAGACACCGGCAGATATACCGTATCGCTCGTCTCAATGCCATCGGAGACATGCAGTAAAATCTGAAAGCTAAAAGCCTCGGCCGTTGTCGAGTTGTAGAGAAAGCTCACCTTACCCGCATTAACATCGGCCTGTGAGAAAGTCATGGTTGATATGCCATTGACGAGAAAACGACCGAACGCTTCAGCAGGGTTTGTGGAGGGGAGTATGGTGTAGATTAATGCCGACGCAGCGCTATCTGGATCATCAATGTTGAATAGATCCATATCCAGTGCACGCTCGATACCCTCGATGACGCGCAATATCTTATTGATGGGTATTTGTAGTTGTGGTGGATCGTTGATGGGCGTTACATTGGCGTGCAGCAGGAAACGATGTTTCCCTAAAATATTTTCTGGTATCTTATGTATATCCCCATAGACTTGCATATCCAATGTGGCGTGATCATTGAAGTTCTCCATGCCATTGTGCACATACTTCACTTTGTCCGTGGAGAGATCGACGAGACTGAAAGTGCGACACTGCACGAAATTGTTTTTCTCCACCGAGAACTGTAAGAGTTGACCATATTTGGGCTGTTGGACGACGTGAAAGGCGATGGAAGTGTCCGTTAGACTAGGATACTTGCGCATATCGATGAGCACGTCTATGAAATGTGTTGAAAGAAAGACAGTGCCGCCCTCAAGCAATTGCATGGGGGAGACGTAGAGCAGCTCAAGCTCCGGACTCGTTTCGGTGAAGATCTGTAACAGAAAAGAGCTCAGTTTGGAAATAAACTTCACGTTTTGAGGAACAACTTACCTTAAATGGTCCCTGATAGTCCGCCTTGATGCAATACGACTGATCGCAGTAGCAAATGAACTCGTCCACGCCATATTGATTACAAATGCCGCTCTTCAAACACGGTCTATGCTCTACACATGGATATTTCCAAACACAATTCACGGCCAAGTGGTGTGAGACCTTCATTTGTGGAAAACCCAACTCCACATTGTTCACTTGCAGACCACGCATACAACCCTTGAAGCTGAGATCGTTCACCAGCAAACCTTTATTCAGCAACCGTCTGCGCATATCTTCCTGCACACCACCGAAGAATATGCTCTTCTCCAGGTTAATAGTCGCCTTGGTATCGTTGGCATGTGTACCACTATAGACGACATCATCGAGCACGAGCTCCGCCAAGGCAGCATTATAGCGTAACAAAATACGATGCCACTTGCCATCCGAGACAGTTTGATTGGGTGAAAGTTGTACAAGACTGCCGGCTTTGTTGAACGTTAACTTGACTGCGTCCTCTTCAATCTCCAGCAGCACAAAATCATAACCGCCATTAAAAAAGAGCACACCCGCTGACTCCATAGTGCGAAACTGCATGACGAGCCTAGAGGAAGGGGAAGTAAAGGAGAAGGGATAATAAAAAATTTATGCAGAAGATAACAAAGTTCAAAGACGCCACTTACGACTCGCCCACAGCATTCGACTCCTTCGACATCAACGCAAAAGAGTCTTCATTCAGAAAACTAATAGCATCTTTTGCGGTACCATCAAACTCATTACTGCATGACCAAGTCACGCCGATGCTAATCGTGTGACCTGTACGCTCTTTGGCGCGTTTAATGATATTGATGTTGTTGTAGAATACCTGCAACAAATGAAACATAAAAATTAATCTACTACTAGTCTCATCGCTGTTGGTCCAGCACTTCAGCCACTTACATCCGATATGCAACCGCGAAAGCCAACCACATCCGTCAAATACTCAGCGGGGAAATCGCCCACCCCACCGAGGAATGTGCCAAAGTGCACATTGAGTGCCGTCATCTCGGCGGGTAGCGTCTTGCGCATTATATTGCCATCCACCTGCAACGTGATGTTATTCTCGTAACGTTGTACGGCCACATCGTGCCATTCCAAGTCGTTCAGTCGCTGCTTTTTGGGTGAGCGTAGCTGCGGACAGTTTATGCGTGTGTGTTTGAGAAGTTATTGAATTCTTATATATGTACATGCATATGTATATATGTGTGTGTAGCAACTTACCTGTATGACTTCGCGATCAATTTTATAGGTGAAGCTAATTGCGGCGCCCTCCAACCGCATCAGACAGTAATCCGTACGTCCCGCGGCCAGAAAGAGGAACGCATTCTCTTGCTGCGTGCGGAACTTTACGCGTATGTTTGTGGACATTTTTGCCTCCTGCAGTGGCATCGTTATGTAGCCATCACCGAAGAGCGAAACTGGAAAGAGAAGATCATGAAAATTAATATTTTTGCGCATTTTTTTTTAGAGATTTTATTGGTTGGTATTTTTTTTTAAGTTAAAGTATTTAAGCCGACGGACCTTGGACTTAACCCTATTTCGTGGAGTTAGCTTTTAAAAGATCTTTTAGAGAAGTGTTTGTAACAATATTAGGTGGGAGAGAGTACTTTTTCAGTCGATGTTTAAAGAGAGAGTATCAAGCTCTGCTCTCAACTCCCTCAAGATCCATCGAAGAACCTTTAAGTTGAAGACTTTGAGAGTAGACGGATTCTAAAGTTAACCCTAATTCATGAATTTAGTTAAAAAAAAATTTATGTACAAGTGCTTGACGAGATCCAAGCATGACCACAAATCGATACGATGGGATTGGGTTACAGAGCAGGAATTTGAGTGTTTTTGAAAGAATAGGCGGGTACCCGCAATGTTTCAGTGGATCGAAAATATGTTCATCACTTGGAAGTTCTTTGGTATGACCAAGGTGTGAGAAAAAATTGAGAATTTTGAAAAATATATTTGATTACTTTACAGGGAACATTAAAGTACTGGATCTATGCATGAAGGTGCTTCCCTAAATTACGTGGGAATATTTTAGAACAAACCTACAGCCTTAAAAGAGTTGAGAGAAAATCCTTTACTGTAACGTTAAGTTCTCTTAGGTTCAGTGTCCTCTCGACTCGAATACTCAGAAAGGAACATATTAATCTTAAGTGACAGTCAGTAGCAGTAAAACCCCAAAATGCGAAGATCAAAATAAGGTCTGAAATGGTGCTAAACTGTCCCAGTTATCTCTGAGAGGTAGCTAAACAGAACAGACTATACCTCAATTTGATCTCTGGCCATAGAGATATAGAAAGGGACTGCAGAGAAAACGAACTCTATAGATATATAAAGACTTAAAAGATTCTAGCGTATATAGAAGGCATTCGTATGCCTCTCGTCACATGCAATCTGCTACTTAAGGAATTCATTTATGGCCAGACCACTTCAAGATGAATAATCGTGACAAACTTAGTTAAAATGTTACCGTAAAAGGAGAACATTTCAAAGGTACTTGGGAACCCGATGAGACATTTTCTTATGCGACGACATGCGGCATTCCGCTGGGAGCACCTCTCAGAAGTTGCGGCAGTAGTTGCAAGAACTGAAAGTTGGTGGGGACAATTTTCCACCTGTTATGCGATTGAGTTCGGAATATTGAAGTTGTCTTCGGGTATAGCTTTTTCCGTGTGGAAGAACCTAAAACAGGAGATTAATACCATTAATCAGCAGTCCAAGTGAATAGAAAGGGAATATTAGGGTTAGAACAATTATCATTGTTACACAATGTGCTTAATCAGGCTTAAGTCTTTCGATGTTCCCAAAGAGTAAAGATTTACTCTTATAATTCTTCAACGCTGACTAGAGTCCCTGAGGTAGCAGCGGTCTTTAGTCGAAATAAAGCCAATAAAGAGCTCTCCCTTTCTCTTAGTAGGCAAGTCTCCGTCTTTCGAATAGAGGTTATATATTGTCGACGAGATGGTTATAGCAGAGAAATATTATAAAAAAGTGAATAGAACATAAAGTAGACTGCGGAAATAGTCATGTATCACTAAGAGATGATTCCAAGCTTATCAAGGTCAGACTTAACTGATTAAGTGATGTCATCGAAGTCGTCTAACGGGTGACCCAGAAATTAGTTATATCAATCAGAAGAGCACTTATACTGTACATCCGGTATGGTATGCCGAGGTCCCTATAGGTAAGTATTCCAAACTTGGTAATGCCAGGATTACACAGTTCTAACAAGGAAGCTAGATGTCTAGGTCTGCAGTAGCTGAGTCTAAATGGCGCTTAAGGCCTGTAGGTCTATGGAATGTATTCATCGGTAGTAAGAGGTCTTGCTAGCTAGAGTACGTGGAACTTATTACATTTTTTCAGTTATGCTTCTCACAGAAAGGTGTTTGCAGGTGTCTCAGCTGAGCTCATCTTTATATTTTACTGTCAAGAACTTCATCATGATCTAATTCATTTAGAATGGTAAATAAGTCTAGGGGTGGATCCAGCTGAGGTAGACGGGCTTCATTCGCACTCACATCGTTTCTGGATCGGTCACTTGTAAAATCAAATATACTCGTATTAATCGTTGCGGTGACCACAGTAGTCCAGGGTTAGTAGTGCGAGTTACCATTTTTGAAATTACGGCCCCTCCTATTAAAGAAAGTCAACAGCCCCGAGTGTATTTCGGAATTGTAATAAAAACGAGTTCTTCTTAAACATTCATCAGCTCTTCGGCACCATATTGAACAAATTCTAGATCTCATTGTTTGTTGGAAAAACCTCAAAAGTCACACCACAAATCGGGGGAGGAGCTCGGCTGAAATTTGGATCTGTGGTTATAAAGCGTCAATTATAAAGGATAATCCATTTGTGCTGTAAGTGTAGCCGAAGATCCGAATGTGTCTATTAAGTCCACCTCACAAAACAACTGAAGCCAGCTGACCATTCACAACACCGCAGTTACGTCGATTGGTGGATTAAACGACAACCAGTGAACCGAGATTTTTCCAATAAAAATTCTTCAGCGTCGAGGCATATTCCTCACTCGGTGGAAACGTCAATGAACAAAATTGTACTATTTGGGTTCCGAGAATCCTCAAATAATTGAAGAGAGGTCAGTGCGAAGGTGAAATTGGTCACCGAGATCGTGCGATTGGACACCGTTGGACTTTTTTGTGGAGCTACTTAAAATACCTTGTTTATGCGGATAAACCTTTAACTCTTGACCACTTGAAAATCAACATTCTTCAAGTTATGACTGAGATACCGCCCAGTGTGTGTCGAAAAGTGGTCGAAATTTACCTCAAACGGAACGAAGTTTGCAAAAATTCACGAGGGGTCATTTAAGATATAATTAAAAAAAAATTTCATAAAAAAAAATTCCGCAAAATGGATAACCCTGTATATATTTTGTACTTTACAGACCCTGCTACCGTTGAACCGCAATCCAAGTTTTAGTAACCAAATCTATTTCGCAATATAAATAATCAAAACGAAAATTAAGATTTAAAAGACCGATAATATGAACAATCAAAATTGAAGGGCTCAGCAAATCATTTCATTCGACAATGTGAAAAAATTTCGTAACTCACCACTTCAATACGTCTTCGAGAACAATAACAAAACAACCTCTTAATCTTCGGGTTTTCACACAACACAATGAAATTTCGCAACTTCTGCTTCGATTCCTTGTGCTTAAGTACTGTTATTCTCATTGTATGCACATACGAGTATATTTGTATGCCACACTGACTGCGACATGACTGCAACAACATACTCGTACGTAAGTGGCATACAGCAGCTGCATGCAACACTTTAAACTGCCACATTTGTGCAGAGAAAACAAATAAACAAATACCGTTAAAGAGTTTGGATTATTATACTTTCGTAACAATGAAGAGTTCATGAAATTCTGGAGCGCACTTTGTGTTTGTTTATTTTTTTTAAATGCAATTTTACGAGTGCAATTAGTAGCAATCAAAATGGGAAAATTATTTACTGCAAGTAGGTTTTATGGTTTTTGTTTACAAAACCATATTAAATGGTTGTCAGGAAGTAGTTAGACATAATAAAAACCGCTCCTCACTGAGTTAAAGTGAAAAAGAGACTAAAGCGGTGCTGATTTCTAGAGAAACTAAGCTTGAGAGAGAAAAATTTTAAAATTTTTAGAAACCAAAGTGTATTAATTTGTCCAACATTCAATTGTAGGAAAGAGAGGCTTCTAGAAATTATAATAGTGGATGAAATCCACTGCTAACTTTTTGGCCAAAGAGAGAGAGAGAGAGAGAGAGAGAGAGATAGAGAGAGAGAGTAGTAAACACTAAGTTGTTCAGACATAGGTCTGGCACTGCTCATATCAGAGGAAGATAAATAATTTTGAGGAACACATTTAGCATGAGTTCACAATTTTTAGTATAATTTTCAATATTTCTTAATTAGACATTTGTCTAGTAGAATATATTCAAACAGGTCAATTAGCTGAGAAAATTACGATTTTTATTAAGTCAAATTGGTGTTAACAAACTTTTAATTAAGTCGAAATAATAACTGTTTGCCAGTTGATCGTGTTTTCATATTATTTGAGAAAATTTTCTTTAGACGAAATCGAAATAATTCTAATTTGAAATTTAAATCTAAGAGAAAGAGAAATGAAAGAAGAAAATGTTCTATAGATCACACTATTTCTTTTGACAGATCAAGCGTGAGCCGTGTCAAGCTGTCATGTTATTTTTGTTCAGTATTGTTTGATATTTCATCATGGAAATACTTACGACTGAACAACGTTTACAAATCATTCAAATTTAAAACGAAAATTGACGTTCTGTAAGGAATGTGTTTCGCGCACTTCGCTCAACTTATGATCAACATAATCGGCCTACTGGGCGTACTATTCGCAACACCATCGCCCATATTGAGACCCAGCAGTCAATATTGGATAATATTCGACCGAATAAACCACGTACAGCACGCAGTGAAGAAAATATAGCGGCCGTAGCTGAGAGTGTACCCGAAGCCCGTGGAGAGTCGATTCGGCGCCATTCGCAGCAACTCGGACTGACGTTTGGAACGACTTGGCGCGTCTTACGTCGATATCTTAAATTGAAAGCGTAAAAAATACAGCTGGTGCAATAACTGAAGCCGCTCGACCTTCCCAAGCGACATCGCTTCGCTTTATGGGTTCTTGAAAAGTTCCAAGAAGATCCGACGTTTTCGAGCCAAATTTTGTTCAGCGATGAGGCCCATTTCTGGCTCAATAGGTATGTAAACAAGCACAATTGCTGTATTTGGGAGAAAAAGCAACTTAAAGAGATTCAAGAGCTGCCATTTCATCCAGAAAAAGCAACGATTTGATGTGGTTTCTTCAAAAATGATGCCGATGAGAACGTAGCCGTCAATGGCAACCGCGCCATGATAACCGACTATTTGATGCCTGAAATTTAAGTTCGTGATCTCCGCGACATTTGGTTTCAACAAGCCGAATAAATCGGCGCCACTTCACACAAATCGCATCAATCAATGGATTCATTAAGAGAACACTTCGGTGAGCAGATAATTTCACGTTTTGGGCCGGTCGATTGGCCACTAATAATTGAGAGAAATTTGGAAATATATATATCAAACTACATGGAATGACTTGACGAATCGGTTTAGCCATGCTTGTCTGATCGTCCGTCTCTCCACCTGACCGTGTTCGCGATTACTCAAGAAAGGATTGGAATATTTTAGTGAAACTTGGAAATGAAATCGAACCAAGTTTACGCCTATTTCCCATATAATGGTGATTTAGAAAAGTAATTGGTAGGGACGGTCGCAATAAATGGAAAAAATGTATAATAGACGTGACATAACTCCACTTTTGGGTCAAAAAGTATATCTCCAAATCCGCTGGTTGGAGAAAAGACTTCGATTAAATTTGATACTTATAATTCCCACGCTCTAGTGGGAACAAAAATTGGACATAGACGAAAACGGCCATCAACTTTGCCTTTCTGCCATTTAACGGAATTTTTACTATCCACCCCTAGCTTGATTCAAGGTCTATGCTTAAGGCGTTACTCAATAGAACTCAATCAAACTTGGTTGGTATGATACGCTTAATGGGGTCATACTCATAGGGTGTTCAATTTCACCTGATCATAGTCTCCCTTACTTGTTTCTTTCTGAGGTTTTGAGATTTTCCAATCATGGCACTAATTATTTAACTAAGCATTCCGTAAGCTCTTCTCCCTAACCACACTTCACAGGGTTGCATGTGAATTTTTGCGAAATTTTGCTGTCAATTACATCGGTTAAGGTGCCGTGAGACGTAAAAATTATCAAGTCAATTTTATTTTGTTCACGCATTTTGCTGTCAAAACATTTTAATTTCAAAGTGTGACCAACCTGAAAATAATTTCTGCAATTTAATTTCATACAAACGTTTTTTTTCGTTTAGCTCTAGTAATTATTATTTTTCTTGAAAATGTTGCCAAAGGATTCAAGTATTGTTGGATAAATTTAAGTAACCAAAATGGCTATTTCAAGGAATTAAAAATTAAATTTAAGTAACTGCTTTTAACTGATTACGATTTGGCAAGGTACATTCAGTTAGCTAATTGATTGTCAGTGTGAACAACTTTTGAAACCATTTTTTTAGATTTTACGATGCTTAATTAGCAATTTGGTAATTTTAGAAGCACTCATGATGCTGTTCATTATAATCCCTATTATTTGAAATTATTTTAGGCAGTCACCTACTTAAATTACTGAAATAGTCTAATTTAATACAAATTTTCGCTTTTTTTAGCGCATGTGCGCACAACTGGAAGAAAATTCCTATGCAAACATTTGGTTGTACATATATCAGTTTAAGAACTGCTGGCAGTCGCTTTGACTAAGTATCTACACATTTTTGGCTTATCTACACATTTATTTGTTTACATTCCAAATTCTCCAACACGCCACAAGTTATGCCTCACAACCATATGCAGGACATATGGTGGTGGTAGCGCTAGCGAAATGAGTCTCTACTAAACATAAATACAAAACGCACCATAAATATGAATGCAACTTTTCACATTTGCGGTTATATACCCATAGGGTGATCGATAATAATTACAATTTTTTTATACACAAAAAATAATTTTTTTTTTCGAAAAAAAAATTGTGAGAAATTTTTCATTGGTTTAGTTGAAAGAAAAAATATTTTTTTTGGCATATTCAACGAATTTCTCTAGAAATTACTGATTTATGAATAAGTGAAAAATAAGGTTGAGTGATCACGCCTTAACATTTTCACGATTCGAAGTATTTTGAATCGAAGTCATTGTGACTTTTTTGTGGGAAAACAGTAAAGGCCAAGACCATGTTTTAAATCATTTTTAAATAAAATATAAAATGTATTGCCTCGAGTAGAAAAAAATTAATTTTTTGAGAGAAAATTCAAATTTTTAATGACCACCCTAATATATGCACCTATAAACATTCATAGAAGCATTCATTTCTGTCTCATATGCCACACGAAGTGACGATAAGAAATGACAATTTTAACATTGTGCATATCAACACCGGCTCCGTCGTGTTGTTGTTGTTGCTGTGCTGTTGACTGTTAGCGTTGGCGTTGGCGTTGGTGTTATTTGGTGACAAAAATGCCAGCCACGCCGGGGTGTGTACGGCAGTGACTTCTATGACAGCGCGACATTAACAAATGAAGTGCTGGACGCGCCGCCGTTGACACTGAAGAAAGACATAAATATAGATACATACGAGTACATACATACATATGTCATACATACATATTTATGTGCATGTGTATTTTAGTGAAATGCATTGCGCCACTCAATGTTGAAGTGGCAAAACAATAAATTCAATTTGCATAAGTGGTTTGAGGCGGCAAGTAGGAGTACTTCATCGAGTACATTCATATAAATATAGGAGTATGTACATACATACACGTTGTTTGTTTACCAGCAATTGTCACCGTCTGCATGACTCGCCTCTTCGCTCTCCCTGCTTCCTGCATCGGCAGCTCAGAAGCTGTAGTCAGCTCAGCCAAGAGTAAAAAAGACTCAACAAGGCATGACCATTCACAGCGTCCACTTGTCCACTTATATTCGTATGTATGTAACGGTCGCTGGGATTTGCAACAAATTGTTATTATTCCACTAGACGTTGACTGTTGCCATTTATTGTTGCTGTTGTTTGGTTGGTGTCGTGGGTGCAATGTGCAGAAATATTGCAGTGTTTGACACACACGTAGATAAGGGAAATTTCTAAAAAATTAGTTCGCTTGCATCGCGAATTGGCAGTCATATTTCAAGTGGAGGCTGCTTGATCGGAAGCCGAAGTATAGTTGCTCGAGGGAGGTATCGCTGAAATAATTCGCATCTGGGTCTAATAGTAATGGTAAGAACAGAAGTGAGAAATCTCGTGTTGTCCATATGTGCTCTAATAAAGCATTATTTTTTACTTTTTACCATCACTGGAACCAAGACAAGACTTGATAGATACTATGTACACTCTTCGCCATCAATTTCAATGGTTATGGAAGTGTTTTGCCGAGCTCCGTTGTGGTCGCACCGGTACAAGTGACGCCGAACGATCTGTTCGCCCAACAGTCTTCGTCATGCTAGGAATCGATAAAACATGTAGTCACCACCCCGCACCAGAAACCAAAGAACAATAAAGACAGTGGGTTTTTCCGGGTGAACGTACACCAAAGAAGACTAAGGTGGCCCACAAGGTCATGGCGACCACAGTTTTTTGGTATACACGAACTGCCATTCATATCGATTATCTTGAAAGGGGTAAAATGATTAGTGCCGAATATTACTCAGAGCATTTGGTTAGACTTGATATTGATTTGAAGCAGAATTTGGCAAAAAAAAGTACTGTTTGCTGTGTGCAGTTACCATGGCAAAAATTCCTTATAAAAAAATATATTTTTTTTTATTAAAAAAATCACTGACGAAAAGGTCGAAAAACGGTATACTTCACGAGAGAAAAATTCGTAGCGCATTTTAGCCCATTAACCCTAACCTAACATGACTGTTTTGACCTTTAGCTCAAGTATTCCCTCAAGAAAATGCTCGGAAGGCCAATAGAGAATTATTATTAATTAGAAAACTATTCTCCAGAAAATTTTACTGGGACACTTCTTAGATAAATTATTTAAACGTGGAACCTGAAGCGTTTAAAAGCTTTAAGAAAATATTTTCCTTGAACCCTTAATTTGCCTCGATGTTCAGAATATATTGATTTTTTCGAAAACGGTCATAAATTGAGATCTGAAACTTGCAGTATCGAAGTATCCCTGAAGACCGTAGAGAGTCGATTCGGTGCCGTTCGCAGCAACTCCGACTGACGTATGGAACGACTTGGCGCATTTTACTTCGAGATCTTAAATTGAAAGCATAGAAAATACAGATGTACATGAACTGAAGCCGCTCGACCTTCCCAAGCGACATCGCTTCGTTCTATGGGCTCTTGAAAAGTTTCAAGAAGATCCGCCGTTTTCGAACCAACCTTTATTCAGCGGTGAGGTCTATTTCTGGCTCAATGGGTATGTAAACAAGCAAAATTGCCACATTTACGATGAAAGCGTCGTGAAGAGATTCAAGGAAAAAATCACAGTTTGGTGTAATTTGTGGCCCGTGGAATCATCGCTCCACATTTCTTCAAAAATTATGCCGGGGTGAACTTAACCGTCAACGGCGACCGTTATCGCCCCGACTATTTAATACCTGAAATTGAAGCTCGTAATCTCTGCAACATTTGGTTTCAACACGATGAAGAAGACGGTGCCACTTCCCATACATCGCATCAATCAATGGATTTATTTAGAGAACACTTCGGTGAGCAGATAATTGCACGTTTTGAGCCGGTTGATTGGCCACCAAGATCATATGATATCACACCGTTTGACTTTTTCCTGTGGGTATATGTAAAGTCTAAAGTCTATGCGGACAATCCCGCTTCGATTCAGGCCTTGGAGTAAAACATCACGCGTGTCATTCGTCAGTTACCAGTCGAAATGTTCGTACGAGTCATCGAAAATTGGACTCAAAGGATGGACCATCGGAGACGTAGCCGCGGCCAATATTTCAAAGTGCTTTTTTTCTTTTCTTTTAAAGTAGAGAACTAAAAAATGGATCATCCTTATATTCGCTGTGTATACAGTAAAACACGTGGTTTGGAGAAACTGCCATTAGGGTAGCTTAAGACAGAAAACCATAGATACCGGCACCGGCTACAGCTCTTATTTCCAAAAATTCCACCTTTCCTTACATCATGTTCGTCTTTGCTCCGAATTTACTTTTCTTTTTCTATACTCTTATTTTTTGGTCATCATTTCGAAATCTTAGTAAGTATTTTGCGAGATTTTTAAATATGTAGAGCTTCTGGTTTTAGCATTTTCATATTATTCATACATATAGAAAAGTGAAGACATCAATATCTCTCTGCCAATTAAAGCGTTCATAACAATTAAGTCATTTGTTTCGAATTCCAAAAAAAATATAGAAAGTTAATTTCCTATTATTCGAAGAAAAAAAAACGTTCAAAAATGGTTTCACTTTTCTTAAAACGCCATCAAATAAATTTAAAATTAGTGTATTTAAGCTAATCAGCGATAACAATGATGATCAGTATGCATATACAAAATAGGTTAAAAAGATTCCCACAGCTGTCGCTGGGAATATGAGCTTCAGCCGCACTTAAGCTTTGTGAGCGACAATTTGGAGGCTGCACATGTGTGTGGTGTCAATAGCGTGACTGAATCATTAAATTTTATTTGTTTTTTTTTATCACAAAATTTTTTTTACCATTAAAGTTGCACCATGTAAATGCTTACAGGTAAATGGAAGTGAATATAACATATATATATATATGTATGAGTATTTATGTGCGCACACATTTTGCCTAATAAAATCTGAATTTATTTTTCCACATCTCAACTAAATTTAGATGTCAGAAAATTCAATACACGAACTAAGAGTTTGTGTTTTACTTTCAGAAATATAAAAAACCAAAGAAAAAAATTTATATGAAAGAAATAATAAACATTTGCCTCAGCCGCCCCAATTTATTGCTCATGACTCACTGCATTTAGTTAGTTCAAAAAAAAAAATAAAAAAAAATAAAAAAAAATAAAAATAAACAATTTTATTTAAAAGAAACATTTCTACCATTTTTGGTGCTTAATTAGTGACAAAATATTGTTGGAACTTCCATTTTACTTTTTCTATTGACAGCCAGCCGTAGAGGCAATGCCAACACGTCGTGTCGGTCGTGCGTGGCATTAAAGCCAAAACAAAAGACTATCAGAGAGGAGCGTGAAAAAAAGAAGAAGAAGAATTTTGTCATAACTCACATTAATTAGTTGAAACAAGCGCATAGTACATGTGTAATAAATATAGATATAAATATAGTTATGTATGTAACATACATACATATGTCTGTGACCAAATGCACTCCACTGCATTGATATCTCTTTTGTCTTGCACCTCACGAACGCCAATTTTTAGATTTTTTTTGGTGTCAGAAACAAGAAAATCCATGCAATAAGTGATTTAGTTGTAAATGCATGACATTAAAGCGACTTGCTTACATATCTACAAATGAGGTTATGTTTTAAAAATCAAGAAAGAAGTGCTGTCTTCGAAGTCTTTATAACAGGTAATCCATTTCGAGGTTCCCTACCTTTACAAAGAAAAAAAAAAAACGAAGAAATTTCAAATTTTATGGGGAATGTTTATTATCATTCGAAAGAACATTCTTTGGTTTTTTTTTTTTTTTTTTTTTTTTTTTGAAGATTATCTCTTTCAAATGTTGGCTGCGGCTATGTTTCAGATGGCACATCCGTTGAGTCCAATTTTCGGTGACTCGTTTGAGCATTTCGACTGGTAACTGGCGAAGCTCACGCGTGATGTTCTGCTCGGAGGCCTGAATCGAAGCGAAATTATCGAAATTATTTAGACTTTACATATCCCCACAGGTAAAAGTTTAACGGTGTGATATCACACGATCTTTGTGGGCAATCGACCGGCCCAAAACGTTAAAATATTTGCTCACCGAAGTGTTCTCTCAATAAATCCATTGATTGACGCGGTGTGTGGGAAGTGGCGCCGTTTTGTTGGAACTAAATGTCGCGGAGATCACGAGCTCCAATTTCAGGCATCAAATGGTCGGTTATCATGGCGCAATAACTGTCGCCATTGACGGTTACGTTCTCACCGTTCAAGAAATATGGACCGATGATTCCACCGGCACACAAACCACTTAAAATCGTTGTTTTTTTTTTTTTTTTTGGGATGAAACGGCAGCCCTTAAATCTCTTCTTCCAAAAACAGAACGCATCTTGAACGATTAGAACCTATTTGCTATTAGACCGACGTTAGCGAAGCTATGGGAGCCATACGTGCAAGCTTTGAAGTTACCAACGATACTTTTTGATATAATCCGCCGGTACCGCTATTATTTTTTGTTTTGAAGTTAATAAACGCAACAAAATGGGTTGGCGTCGTACTTCACCTCAAATTAATTTGAAACTTCTTCTGGTATTACAAAGAACCAAAAGGTCGATGTAGCTTGTGTAAGAAGTAGCAGCCAATCAGCGTAACCTAACCTAACTTAAGCCACAGCCAAGGACAATGTGGTAAACATTCAGTCGGGCAATAATAATCATCTTTGGAAGAGATTAATCCTCCACTTCCTTGATGATAACAACCTCCGGCTAGAAGATGTTGCCTTGGTATGGAAGCTTAAAACCCGGAAGTCAATGGAAAGTTTGCAGCTGAGCACCCACATCCTTTCATAATCGACGACCAACCGTGAGGAAGCTTAGCCCTTTTTTTAATTCTACCATGAAGGATATACTCATTCGTGAAAAAATTAAGAACTGTTCGATACATGGATCTACTCTAATAAAAATCAAGAGTCGAGCCCCTCTAGGACAACAGAGTGTTCCATGCCGGAATCGTCCAATAATTCAGACTACTTTAGCCTAGTCGTGATTCGAACAGCGATAGACCTGTCATCATTATACATATGTAGATACTATGTTAAACGTGGCGTTAAGTTCCAAAATTGGAGTGGTTCTCAACGACCCGTAGAAGCTAAAGAGAGCAGTGTGTACGTTAACCGAACACTTATCCGATTGTGATGAAGATTCAATATGGTGGTGAAGAGTTGATAAGCTACATGCTGATAAGAAACGTCCAGAACATGGTTGGATGAAAGCATCAAATTGAGTATGCTTTGTATGATCCGCAGAAAAACCGGGCCCCAGTGCTCATACACTAACGTGGGAAAATGTGACTGATGTGACTGATGTGACTGATCCGTCTGTGTCTGATTGACCAGATACTGTTGACACTCGATACTTCCGTCTATCTGGGATAACACCACTAACAATGACAGCTTTGAAATCCAACGTAGAATCAGCATTGCCAACAGTTGCTACTTTGGACTGAGTAGGCATTTGAAAAGCAAAGTACTATATGGACGAACAAAGACCAAACTTTGCGAAGATGTCATCAGGGCCGTATTGATATATGATGCGGAGGCATGAATGATGCCGATATCTGAGAAGTCAGCGCCAGAAGTTTTTGAGAAAAGGGGTTTGTGAATGATTTATGGTGCTTGGCGCATAACTAACGGCAAATACGGCAGATGAGTTGATACTGAGCTGTACGAGATATACGTTGACATTGATATAGTTCAGCGAATTAAGGGAGAGTGGCTACGTTGGTTAGGTGTTGTCCGTAGGTGAGACAAAACCCAAGCTTTAAAAGCTTTTGAAGCAATACTCCGTAAATATTGTGGAAGAGGAAAACCTACACGCCGTTGGAAAGATTAGGTTGAGAAGGATCTGGCTTCACCTGCCGAACAGCTGAGACAAGAAACGACTGTCGTCCTATAATCGGTATCCACTCCAAACAAGTAGAGTAGTGTTTTCCACCAGTTTCAAATAAATTGATTGACGCGATAAGGAAAATATGACTGAAGGAATTGAGATTTTTAGGTCCTCCCAAGAGAGCTTCGCAACCACGATACTCACACCAACTGAAGGTACATAACTTGAGATGTGAATGGGAAGACGTAGAACGGAGTGCAGGGGGTTTGCATGAGTTCTTGTACGCTCTGTCATTTACTAAACAGAGAAAGAGCAATCCGTTGAGGTTAAGTTTTGAAAATTTCTGACACTCGTGTTGCGGAAATTAAACACAATGCCTGAATGGGTACCACAGGCGAAGCGAATGAATCTATGTATTTATATTTTTGTTTTTTCTTAGAAATTAATAACATAAATTTATTTCCCCGACAAAGTGCCGAAGGCTCGCTGAAAGCTTTTGATAGAAAGTCATTTTGGCGCTAAAAATTTTTTTTTTTTTTAGAAAAACGCCATAAATTTCATAGAATTTAACGAAAAAATTCCCAGGTTGAAATGAAAACAAAATATGCATAAAAAATATTTATTGTCTTTGAAATTCACAAAAAAAAAAAATAAGTAAATAAATAAATAAATTAGAACAACAACAAACAAAAACGCGACGAATTTCCTCTAATGCGCTTGGTCATCAACAGAAATTGGCACACCAAAATGTTGTTAAATGAACACGCATAATACACACACGCACACACAAACATACATTCAGAAATAAATAAAGACTTTGCTCGCACACTCATTGACTCATAAAAAAGAACAAGAAGAAGAAGAAGAAATAAAAGAAAAATAAAAGAAAACTCAAAACAAGAACACAACAAACCAAGCCACACGACACGACAACAAGGCAAGGAAGGCAGCTGCCAAAAAATTAAAATTATTACAAGAATAGAATAGAATACAACAAAAAACAAACAAAAAAGAAGCAACAACAATCAGCAACAGCGCCAGCGGCCGTTTTAAAGGAAATCAGGCAAAACGTGTGAATTCGCACAGCCGGCAGCAACGAAAGTTGGCCGAAATGGACCAAATGACCAAGTTGTTGCCGGCCAGTTTTGTTTTGTTGTTGATGATGATTCATCGCTAATAGAACACCGTTAAGCACAGCGAATGCAGTAGAGTGACGTCACGACACGACGGAGGCATGAAAATACGACGCACGGCTTGTTTTTGTAAAGGAAAAATGAAGAAAAGAAACTTCTGAGCTACAAAAAGATACTAAAGAAACAAGTAAGTGTAAGGATGAGCTATATACGGGCGGAATTGCAAATTAAGCACCAGCGGCACTTCGTACAAATAATTGTAGGCTTTCTAGTGTTGAATTTCAAATTTTTGCTTAAAATCACTCAAAAAAGGCAAGAAGACACATAACTAAGATTTTCCTTGTAGATGAGCAAACCCATCAACCCACTTTGAACATCAGAGAGTTTATGTACCAAGTTTCATTAGGATACTTCCATTTTTGCTGGAACCAAAACGACTTTCAACCTCTTAGAAGAAGTCATTCGGTGCCGAGCCAGGACTATACGGTGGATGACTCATCAAATCGATGTTTTGAGTGCTCAAAACTGCAGTAGTTTCAGTCGATGTGTGGGAGTTCGCATTGCTGTTGTTGTTGTAGCGGCTGTGCCAACCCCGTCTAGGGTCAGGCAAGTTTAGTTTTAGTCATCGTGGTCATCTAACGGGAGGCCCAAGAAACGTGCTGTTTCAACGCGTTCGGACCAGAGGGAGAAGGGTGTTAGATGAGTCGGGTTAAGTGGGCAGGCAAAGAGGTGGTTAGTGTCGTGCGGGTATTCGTTGCATGCGGGACATGTGTTGGGTATGTCAAGGTCGTGTCTGGATAGGTAGGAGTTAAGCCTGCTACAGTATCCAGATCTTAATTGTGCCAGAGTTACGCGGGTCTCTCGAGGCAGCTCGAGCTCTTGTCCTACAATGGGAGAACACCATTCACACGAATAGACTTCACAAAGGTGTTAACAAACTCTCGGTGCAAGCTGTTTAAAGTTTGTCGGTACGCCATCCTGTCCAGCGGTTCTTATTGGTATTGCTGTACGGGGTCGCGATAGCCAAGTACTCCCTTCCTAGGTGGAGGTTCGGCTTCTAGTAAGCCTCTGTCGGAGTGAACCCTACGCTGGCATCGCATCAGGTATTGCTTGCACAGCATCCTCCTTAACTGGGAGCATAGATTTTTCACTGTAAAAGTGATGCGCCGATGGGTTTCTGTCACGGCCCTAAGGGCATCCAAATTGGAGCAGCACAGTTTATAACCGGCCGGCCAATTGCCTTATATGTTGCCAACATTTTGTTGTGACTCTGTACTTTGGTGGCAATTGCAGTCGTATGCGGAGTGAAGGAGTGCAGGCTGTCAAATGTGACCCCCAGTAACTTTGAGTTGTTCGTGGTCGGAATTTTTACCTCATCGACCTTCACATTGAGTTTAAGCCAGTACTCCATCGTCCAGCTGGAGAAAAGGGTGGCGAGGAATTTCGCGGGTTATACATGTATATGTCGTGCAGTGAAGAAGTTGGAAAGGTCGGCGAGATAGCAGTTTACTTTCGAACAAAGACCATCAATATCCTTTCCAGACGCCAAAATCGAACAGTCATCGGCGCATGAGATCAAAGAGACGCCCTCTGGTGGTGGAGGCAGCCTTGAAATTTAGAAATTGTGAAGTAAAGAAGGTTAGGAGTAATGCTGCGGGAGCGGGGTGGAGTCGTCATTGGCACAAGCAGCAGATATAATCCATCGGACCAGGGTTGGTTTCTACGCCCGCTCTGATGAGAAGGATTTTGAGCAGACCTGCTGCAAAGTGTTGCTCCATTGATGACCTAAAACTAAAACTATTTGATGACCTAAATGGGGTTTGGTCGCCGAAAGGGTGACAGTCCTTGGCCAAATGAAATCCGGGTCAACTCCGGTACGTAGAACCGGCTGCCGTGGCAGTTCGCATTGTCGTGGTGCGTCTTTGGCGGTTGATTTTCCTGAAAACAACTTTTGTTGGATTCGGCCATCTCGAAACAACCATACTCGGCTCCTGTTTACTTTGGGCCTCATACGATTCGTAAACTGTCACGATGTCAAACGCGTGTTTCGAAGCCTTCGTATTTTTATAATATTTCTCTCGACCAATCAACACGATGGACAAATGATGTGGGCTCCAAAGTGAATATTGAACGTATGCTGATCTCACTAATGCCTATAGCTGTCTCAATCTCCCGATAGGTCACATGGTGATCTTGCAATATTAGTTTGCTCACACCATCAATAGTTTCTGGAACAACAACTGCTTTTGGCTGACCTTCACGAAACTCGACCATTTACGATAAAGTTGACAGATTGCAACACTAGGGTTGCCAGATTCCGAATATATACTCCCACCCTCCCACATCTGCAATGTGGATAATATATTTCCCAGAATAACCCGTTATTTGAAGAAATTGAAACATCCTTTTTGAAAAGCAACCTCCGGGTGTTAAAAATCTTTCGTTCGCTGACTTCGCGTTTTATTTAAAGAAAATTTCGCATGCAAATTTTAATTTATTTTATTGCTTCTTGTTTGCCGTCAGTTAAACGTGTATGTATGAATGTGTTGTGTGGCGTTGTTATTCACTATTTCGCCTGCTCGTTCATTTTTTATTGCCGCCTGGTCTCAGTTGCTTTCTTTGTTGCAGCTGCCGCAAGCAAATGCTAGTGGCGTGCAACACAAGTCAAAAGGCAGGCGTGAAAAAAGCGCGATCGCACGACGCGCTGTCACTTAAGTCCTGAGTGTATTGACTGTCTGTTGCTGGCTTGTCTAACCGTCTGTTCGTTTGTTTGGTTGTGCGACTGTTGCCATGTCTACTTATCCGTTGCACTTTGGAGCTTCTTGTCTGTGCAGTTTTTCTTTCAACGCTATTGGGTTTGTTTTTTATTGGCGTGACAAATCTGGAAATGGGTGATCGGTGGCGTAGCTCCATTAAGACTTTTTAAATAAGCATAAAGAGGGCAAATTTTAATGGATTTTATTTCTTATTTATTTAGTTTTTCCGCTGCGTGCGGAATTGGAGCGCAGTATGAGAATCAGGGCACCAAATCACTTCCTAGCTTAGCAGACGATGACTAGCATCGGTGGGCCGATGGTGTAAACTATTACGCAGATGCTCCATATTCAAAGTCATCGGTCCAGAAAAAAAGCATGGGAGTGGTTCCCTTACTGAAACCGGGTTAACCTGCCAACAAAGGATATTCACATTCACCGTTATCCATATTTTCCTCAGTAGCGAAGAGGCCTTGCTCCTCAAATCTTTTGCTAACCACTTGGGCCCACCAAAACATCACTTGCCTTCCGCAAAATTCACAGTACCACAAGTGCACCTAACGCCACAAATACTCAGATAGTTCAGGAACATAACCAAAATCAGCCCTAATCGAGAACTGTCCTGGTAGCACTGGATCTGTCAAAAGTCTTTGACGCGGTTAACAACGCAGTACAGCCATCGGATATTGACGAATGTTGATTACCATCGGGGTCGAATAGATGGAACCAGTGGTCGAAAGTCATGAGTAAAGTTTCGAGTTCGAAATTCTGAAAAAATTAAAACAGGCGTTCCGTAGAGTTGTGCTCCCTCCTCAAAATTTTTTAATTTTTTCATTTCGAAGCTTCCTCTACCACAAGAGGGTATTTCTTTAATCTTATATGTCTTTGATTTTTCGATATTGACGTCTGGATGGGATTTTGATAATCTCTATTCGAAAATTGGCTGCCATCTCGACAATCTCCCCCACTTCTTCACTGGACGACTATTACAAGTACAACTAGCTAAATCTTAGGCTACCCTCTTCAGCAGGCGGACGGAAGAATACCAGTTCGAAGTGAATGTGTAAGTCGATGACGTCAGTATTACGACAATAAATAATCCCAAGTTACTGAGATCCATTTTTGACATCCTGCACTGCTTCACTCCGCGTACGACAGCGATTCCTACCAAAGTACATAACCGCTGTAAAGCGCCTTAAATCGCTAGCCGGCTCTCTACTTACTAGGCAATCATTTGGCATACGTTACACCGATCTGGACGTCGGGGACTATTGAGAGGCAGTTGAAGAAGCTACAAGCCTTTTGATGACTACTACACACAACTTACACAGTGAAACATCTATGCTTCCAGTTAAGGAGCTATGTAAGCAATATCTCCTAGGATGTCCTTCCAGACATCTACTGAGGGCAGAACCAACGCCTACGCTATTCAGTACCATAGAACTGAGCCACTGGTTGGGAAGTCATACCTACAGACTCCAAATGCCATTCAGTAGAGGCTCGGTCAACACCTCTCAAACTCTCTTTTCGTGAAAGCGTGGCCCAGAATATACGAAGTGCCTAACGTATGTCCTGCACTCAATGAGCTCGGCTTGACACTGAACAGCTCTTTATAAGTCCTCTAAAACTAAATAATCTAATCTCCTCTCTCTCTCTCACTTTGTTCCGAACCCGTGGAAACAGCTGGTTTTCGGGATGTTACGTTAGGTGACACAGATGACTGATTTATCTGCTCCTAAGTGGGATTGAGCATGCTGCTACAAAAGCGGCAATAGAAAGGACTTCATCCTACGGGGTGCTTCTATTTGGAATGCGTGATTGCGAATACGATTCCTAATTCAGCGAATGTTACCCTGGTTTCTAAATGAGATTTCACGAGTTTTAATAAAATCTGTTTCTCGGGTATGACATTATTAGAAGCCCTCTCAAACGTCTATTGTGCACTCTTTCGAGATCCCCTTGTAAATCCTCGTTACAATATCGTGAAAAGCGGTATCGACAGGTTTGCCGCTAGACGTAATAGTTACTTAGTAAGCTGTTTGGATGTATCTCCTATTGTATACAAACTAGAGCTCTAGATACCCGGGTATCGAGCACAACGAGCAGTTCGATGCTCGCTCATTGCTCAACTGCTCAGCAGAGCAAAAAAAAATTATTTTGTTTGCCACAGTTTTTTTTGCGTTTCAATGATTTTTACACTCTGCCTAAATAAATTTAAAATAAAGAAAAAAAAAAAATTGGGAAAAAATTCAAACTGTTTGTCAAAATACTCGAAAAGCTCGCACTCGGTTCGAAAAATTTTCGAGTAATGAGCATTGAGCATGTGTGCGAGTGCTCGCCGCTTAAATGCTCGTACTGCTCGAAAATGTTTGAGCAAAATCTGGAGCTCTAAGAAATACGCTCTGCATTCCTTCTTTGATTTAAGAAAGATGCGACTGGCCTTACCGCCTTTTCACCATTTTAGCCATAGGCCATGCATGAGAAATGGGTTCCATGATGAAATTGTCTGTTGAAATGCTGAATAAAAATGGAAACAGAATATCTGTGGCTGTCTTTAGCTCGACGGATAAAATCTTCGACAAATTCTAAGCTAATTCGACAAGCTAAGGTAGTACCACAAAAGTAGAAAGAATTTCAGAGAAGTGAGAGAGAAACATTCGATCAAAGAGAAGTTCAAATGACTCTGCGAAGTGAATGGCCATTGAAATATCCAGCATTTCTCGTTATTTTGGCCCGTTTGAAGTCGTTTGAAGAGAACTTTTCTCATTCTATTTTCGTCTTTACTTAACCATAAATCCTAAGATCACTCAGAACACTCTCATCCTGATAATTTTATTTCCATTCAATATAACAGTAAATCTATAATCAAAGTAATTCCCGTTGGGCTTCCCTTTTAAAATGTACTTTATCGCACTCGTATAATGCTTTCACCCTTGAAATTTTATGATTTGGTGTCTTGAAATAAAATCATTTCTAACGGTAAAGCAATTAAACTATTAATATCACACGACACTCAGTATATAAGTGTAATAAAGATAAGCCTAAATAAATACTTAAAAGAGCTAATAAATATATAAATACATACATATGTATGTGTATATATACGTATATTACCAGCTTGCATACGCACCTTTCATAGCGCCGACGCTGTGCCTAAGCAATTGTGCCACAACCAATGTGCAACACACGAATATCCAATGCAGCTGCAACATTTTCTCAACAAAAATAGTACTTGAAGAGCGAAGGAAGTTGAGTTAAATGCTGATGAGATGGCGTGCAGTTGTTGTTGGGTTTGGAAAATTTATTATTTTCCACTAATCTCGCTTCACTTAAGTTGCGCAATTGACGAAAAAAAACAATTTATTTTTATTTTTAAACACTAACAATTTGTCCTGCCACAATAAAATTTAGATTATTTCAATTTTCAATTTTCAATTTCACTACGAAAGGGGCGTAGTGTGCAGCGCCGCAGCCGCTGATGGGCCCTTCCATGGCTTAACGCTCATTATCGCTGCGTTTATTGTGTGCGCTTACACTACACTTACCAAGTTTGTGTTAATTTTCAAATATATTTCCAATTTTTTTCACTATTTTTGTATTTTTTTTCTGCTTTGTCTTTAATTTTTTTCTCTATTTTTTCTTATTTTTTTTTTAGGGGCGCGAGCGCACTTTGATGAGCTGTTTTGTTGGAGTTACTGCCAGTTGTTGTAATTGCTCCCGATAATTTGTCGTTGGTATTGTTGTTGAAAATTTTATTCTTACTGCAATTGTTGTTGTTATTGTTGGCAGCTTGATTCTTGATATTTGATTTTGCTTATGCTTTGCTTAAGCGCTGACGTTGATGGCACACATCTGTTGCATGTCAGTGGCATGTATGCGTGCGCGTTCGTAGCGCGGCGAAAACTTCGCTGGACACGCAGTGTTTTTGCTGACTGCTCTGGTAGTGTCATACATACATGCATATGTAGATATTCTTGCTTTAAGTATGCTCATATACGATTTATATCTTCGACAGTTTACGCACTCAACAAAGAGAAAACATTTTTTGGCAGCTCCTTTTTGTGTCTGTTTATGATTTTTAGCTTGAAATTTTCTATTTTTTTTTTTTTTTTTACAAATTTTCACATATTTTTTGTATTCACACAATTTCGCCTCCTTTTTTTGGTTAAACTGAAAAATTGCATTATTTTTCAATTTCAATTTCACTCACAACTGTGTTGAAATTTTTTACAAAATTCATTTTCAGTATTTTATTTCCGTCCTTTTTTCATATTTTTGTTATAATTTTTTAAAGTTTTTTTTTTAAGAAAAAAATTATAATATCTACATTTTCTACTAATTTTTAGTAGAACTGAAAATTTCATTTCTAGTGGCCATGATCACAAAAATTACCAGAAAAATGGGAAAATTTGATAGCTTCAGGGCAATACTTCGAATAAACGTTCAAATTAAAAAAAAAAAAAAAATGGATAAAAATATTATATTATAAACTCAATATTCAAATTAATTTTTATATTTATATTTTTTTATATTTATGTATAAGTTCTTTGGAAAATCAACAACAGATTCATAATCAGTGACCTCAAAAAACCCTAAGTAACGAATTTCAAGTGATTTGGATAGTTTTTGAAAATTTGTCCGTCATTTTGAATTTTGGAAAAAAAAGGATTTTGGATTTGTAATCAGCGACTACCAAAACCTTGCGTCAGTGAGTTTCAAGTGATCCCGAAGAACAGCTAACTCCATTGAATTCAACGTACTCATTCTGGGTATACCGATAGCTACTCCAAATTCTAGCAGAGTGTTATGAAAAAGAGTAGAAGCTGAATCCGTCTTTGTAAAGTCAATGTAAATCGTTAAGAAAACTCGATTAGTGTCTTCCAGCTGTAGTGAAATCAGCCATTAGAAACTCTCCTGGGACGAATAAAAAGGTAATCAACTCGAGCTAGATTTTTTTTTTCATCGATCATCACTGCCAGCCACGAAGCTGTTAACGATAGATTTCAAAATCATCAGGAAATTCATATAGTAGTTAACAGATTATATCACCTTATCTTATAAGAGTGGGTTAGGGCCAGTTTAACTCACCATAGATCAGACATTCAACATGCTGAACAATACCAAAAGGTCAGACGGCATTGGAAATGCCCTTTCCGAATAATTCGCTAATAAACATGGTTTCAGAACTTCAGCTAAACAGAGAGAGAAAGTACACAACTGCATGATGCTTTTTACAGAATACTGGATAAGAAAACGACGGCTAATGGATCTGGTCATTCTGAGTAGACTCGGCTATAATCGCGTAAGCGATGTTCTCGACAATTCAGAAGAAGATGAGTGGGAAAAGTCTCTTCCCTTCATAATTCTAAAATGAACGCATTAAAATTCTATCTTTTAACCTCGAAAACTTTGCTAAGAACTAAAAATTAGCTGAACTAAAACTTTGAAGTGGGAAAGTGATAAATGAATGGTCTTGTGTAGTAAGTAAGCTAGTTTACTCGATATGAGCAAACAGAAATCGAAACAGATAGCGAGTTGATCGATAACAATCGAGTATTGGGTACACTCCTCCATAGGACGATATTTTGAGAGAAGACATTTATATCTTAACTTCTTAACTTCGCTTAAAATTTGTACTCTCTTTTATACTTGAATTTGTTTTTAAGTATCGAGATTTTGTTTTGAATTTTTGTTGTCTTTTTGTGCTTTTGTTGTTGTTATATATTCAAATTTTATGCTAATTTTTTTTTTTTTTTTAATTAACTTTTGTCCGAAGTATGTAAGTACCAGAAGGAGAAAAGATAGATCAACAGAAACTTATACCGATCGTATCAGAATGACGCACTGACTTGATTTGGCCATGCCCGTCAGTCTGTCTGTATGTCTGTCCGTCTATCTGTTTGAACCCAAACTAAATTTTTGAGATATTTCAACCGAACGTGGTTGGAAGACGCATCTATACGCTTAAACGCTCATTTTTCGGAACCGGCCAGATTTCATCACTATAGCATTCATTCCACCGTTTTTTAGATTTAAAATTTTGGATCAAAAGTCCGTCAGAAAATACCGAAGAACGTGAAAATTGGTATACTACACATACATAATAAATTGCAAGTCGAGTCTGAAAATCATTGAAACCGAACTCATATATCATATAGCCTCCATACAACCGATTTTTTCAGATATGAGGTTTTGAATCAAAAATTCGCCAAAAAAGCGTGAAATTTGGTATTCTTCAGACGTCAATTAAGGTTCATATTGGCGCTGAAAATGATCAAAATCGTAGTTTGTAATTTGCTAGCTAGAAAGACTTCGTAGGCCGAAGACAGCCGTTTTTTCTTGATATATTTTGTTTTGTCTTTTAAAAATTTAGAATTTTGAATATTTTTATTTGTGTTCGTATATATTGTTTCCAATTTTTCTTCCTACTCTCCTTATGCTTGTTCTTATTCTTCAATTTTTTTTAAATTAATTTTTATGTTTTTTCTACTTTTTAGTGCTTCTTTCTGAATCTTTTCCCTCGCAAGTCTTCGCTTGCAATATGTCATTTTTAGTGTTTATTAAAACAAACTATAACTCCCTCTATGCGCTCATTAAAAGTGCACTTTCAAGTTGTTAAAAGATACAATTGTCGCGCAAAATACATAAAATGTGGCTATAAAAATTTCAAATAGCTTCGTACAACAACAACTGGGCAACATATGGCTAATAAGCGCTTCTTCCAAAAAAATTTAAAAAAAAAATTCATAAATATCATATAGAACTAACAACAAAAAGAGAGAAAGATAAGAACAAAAAAATGTCACATTTTATTATATATATATACATACATACATACATATGCATTTTTAATTTATGTATAAGTACATACGTTGGGGTCTATCGGTAATAAAATTCGATCCTAGCTGCTGCTCATTTTGAATATTAACCCTGAGTCCTCGAAGTTTTTATTAAACATAATTTTTATTGTTTTCAAAACATGAAAAGAGTTTTAAGTTGACAGATGCACTTTTGAATATACAAATTACGTATGCAAGTGAGTGAGTGAGTCTCATGGTTGTGGCATTGGATTTGTATGCTAAATCGGTAGTTGGCAAAGTGCATTCTTCTATAAGATTAGTTAATCTTTCTTTTGGAAATTTTAAAGAAAACTTGTTTTTATGTCATAAACCGAGGTTTGGAGGTCCCATTGCTAAAGACTGCGTGTTTCTGAAAATAGACATGAGTTTGGTCACCTCCGATACCTTAGCAAGATCGAAGGTAGCTTATGCGCCAGCACCAAAGACAAGTGAATAATTCTTCTTTTTCTTCCTCTTCTCTTAGAAACTAACAGTTAGTTCCGCTTCCGAACAGAAGTGTGGTGCGTATAGGATATTCCAGCGAGCGGGGTTGCTTGAGGGCCTAAAACAATAAGCTATCTTCTCCTGGGTGGGGTTAAGGCACTAGCACAAACCCGGATAGCGTAGGGCAGTAAAAACCAAAATCTCACAGCCTCTAGTCAGGTGGTAATCTTGATTGTTGTTTAGCGGCGTCTTCCTGACATCGAACCGCCTTAAAACGTTGGTCTTACCACATCTTGATCTAACTATATAAAGAGTCGCTACTGCGGGGGACTACAGACAAGCATACTTTAGACTACTGGTTCTGCATCAACAAACAGTACATAAAGGTACACTAAGAGACAGAAAAAACTGTAGGTGGCGCTAAGAAGGACACTCGGCCATTAGTCGGAGGTAAAAGTAGCTGAAAAACGACTTGGATGAAGGTGTTTTTGTTGCTATTGTTACCGCAAATATATTCCGTCCAGTGACAATTTACGTCCAGTGACAATTCTGGCATAAATGCCAACCGTCGCTGGAGCTATTGAATGTTAGTCACCTCTTACAACAGGCATATCTTACCGCGTGCAAATTGTTGGATCCCTAGTCCGCAAATGTAACCTGAATGTTGGTAGTATTATTCCTTGGAGAAGCTGTAGCCCTAAAGAGCTGATTGAGGTCATGGTAAATAGAAGACGAAACAAGCCTTGTGATTAACCAAATACTGAGTGTTATGGTAAACCAAAATACTAATGAAAGAGAGCACTTAGCTTGGCGAATGATCAGCAAAATCGATCAAACCGAGTCAAATGCCTTTCACAGATGAGGGCTAAAGTCGGGAGCAATCGGAAATCAGTCACTTTCCCACTTTACCCTCTATAATTGTATCATTACAAATAAAACAATGTCTTCGGCGAAAGAAATTTTAAAATTTAGTGTAGACCGAAGCAACTTTTGACTCGAACGTCGGCTCAGCTTAGGCCAATACTCGTAGGGGAAGAAATAACCAAGCATGAAAAATGATTGTAGAAACAATTCTCCACAAAATGGAAACCGATCTATAACTCAGCTCCTTACTGGCAGAGGAAACGAGAAAAGCTAGGGTTAACTATAAAACCATGAAAATATTCTTACGAGTATTAATCTGCAAGTGGTCGCAGTAGCCGAGTGGTTAGCATTGCGCATAACAATTCGGAAGGACTGGATTCGAGAAACCTCCAAAATTATAGAAAATTAATTTTTCTAATTGCGATTGCCGCTCAGCAGGGAATGTCAGCCCTCCGAGCGTATTTCTGACAGGAAACAAAACCTCCTCATAAAAATCCATCGGACGTTCAAAGCCGGCTTAGGATAAACTCTAGGTTCCTCAATTTGTTTGTAAAAACATCAAGATGCAAAACCACAAATTGGAGGAGGAGCTCGGCTGAAAATCGTTCAGCAGTTACAAAGCGAAAAGAGAATGTTTATTATCATTCTAAAGAATATTCTTTTGCATTTATTTTTTGAAGATTATCTCTTTCCAATGTTGGCCGCGGCTACGTCTCAAATGGTCCATCCGTTGAGTCCAATTTTCGATGACTCCTGGCGAATGACATGCGTGATGTTTTGCTCCAAGGCCTGAATCGAAGCGGGATTGTCCGCATATAAATATACCCAAAGAAGAAAGAAATATGGACCGATGATTCCACCGACCCACACACCACACCGAATCGTTGTTTTTTCTGAAGGAAATGTCAGCCCTTGAATCTCTTCAGGTTGCTCTTCGTCCCAACTGCGGTATTTTTGCTTGTTTACATACCCATTGAGCCAGAAATGGGCCTTATCGCTGAATAAAATTTGGCACGAAAGCGTCGGATCTTCTTAGAACTTTTCAAGAGCCCATAGAGTGAAACGTGTCGCTTAGGAAGATGGGACGGCTTCAGTTCTTGCACAGGCTGTATTTTGTATGCTTTCAATTTAAGATCTCGACGTAGAATGCTCCAAGTCGTTTCATTCGTCAGTCCGAGTTGTTGCGAACGGCGCCTAATCAACTCTCTACGGTCTTCGTGTACATTCTCAGCTACGGCCGCTATATTTTCTGCACTGCGTGCTGGACGTGGTCTATTCGGTCGAATATTATCCAATAATGAATGTTGGGTCTCAAGATGTATGCGAGTAGTACGCTCAGTAGGCAATGGTTAATGGTTCAAGCGGTCAACCGTACTTTGGATTCGGTCTTTCATTCGACATTAAGAATTTTAACTGGAAGTCTGGAGGGAGAGTAGGAGAGAGAGAGAATAGAGGGTAGGAGAGTATATGAGATAGAAAGTAAGAGAGTATGTGAGAGAGAGTAGAGAGTAGGGGAGTATATGGGATAGAAAGTGAGAGAGTATGTGAAAGATAAAGTAAAGCAGATAGAAATAGAGAGGGAGGGAGACAGTTCTTAACAAAAGGAAAGATCTTATCCGATGAATTTATCTCATCTCAACTACTTTCTTTCACACAAAAATTGGAACTGCATGCAGATATATAAATTCACTGTGAGACATGGAGATCTAGGTGAATATTATTGATAAAATACTTGTACATACATACACACAATGCAAAAATTTCTTTTCACACATTTTTGTTGTAGCCCTCAGCGCTTCAAATTATTACTCCAATAACTTTCACAACGAAAATGTGCGATTTGACATGAAAAGTCATATGCCACAAAGGGCAAAGACCTATCGGGACCAACAAATGGCAGCAACATATTTACACACATACATACCTACATATATATATATATATATATATATATGTGCGAGTATATATGCTGCTAAAGAAGCGTAGGGGAAAGATGGCTGAACTCTATGGCTGTTTACGAAGGCAACACAACAACAACAAAAAAATCAGCAACAACAACAACTATAATAATAATAACAACAACACCAATAACAGCAACAAAACAAACCGCAGCAAAAGCTAAAGTTAACAACATCAGACGCGGCAACGACTCATTGCAGACACTTGGGGCAAATGTGCAATTATACAAACAAACATATGCATGTGGCACATACACTCACACATGTACATATGTATGTGTGTGTGCGAATATGTGCGCAAATTCATTTATAAATGAAAATGAAAATTAAAAAAGTCTCGGCGACAAAGCCACCACGTACCTTCAAGTGATAGAAAAGACAACAACAACAACAAAAGTGATAAACATTTTTTTCAGTGTCGTTGCCGCCTCTTCATCGTGTCGGCAACTGTTTCGTTATTATATTTTTTTAATTTTCATTTTTTTTTGCGTCTTCGCCTGCACCCATTTCAAATTAAATAAAATGAGCAATGCACAACATGCCGCATGCAACATGATGCAGCATGCATCAAAAACTCGTTGCACATACTAGTAAAGGGAGCAATCAAAACATAATTTTTCGTGCCGAGCAACGCCTGCAATACCAATTGCAACTGCTGCTGCTGCAACTTTTCCGCTGCCTATTCCGATTTGCTGCTCATAAATGAGAACGAAAATATAAATATTTGTGCATATGTATGTCGGTATGTATGTATGGATGTATGTATGTAAGTATGTATGCACCTTTGCCCATTTGCAACGCACAGCATCAAACGGCTGAAAAGTGAAGCGACAGCTGGCGGCGCGAGAAATAGTAGCAACAACAGCAATAACAACAGCAGAGGTTGTTGTTGTTGTTGCTCTGTTGTTGTTGTTGTTGCTCTGTTTCTGCTTATTCCTTCTCATTTTCTTTTTTAGCATAAACAGGAAAGTGAATTATTTACGGATGGAATTCTAAATATAAAACACTCCCCCTCTTTGAATGCACAAAAGAAGAAGAAGAAGAAGAAGAAGAAGAAGAAGAAGACCAAGAAGAAGAAGGCGTCTGAAGAAGTCTGAGCCTCAACTATGATGATGCCTGCTGAGCATAGAATAAAGTTAGTGCCTCTTAAGTGTGTATGTGTAAATGTATTTTTGAAGTGTTGTCGGTTGCGTGTCGCACCGAAATTGTCTATTGAGTGTCGGTGGTGGGGCGTCAAAAAGTAGCGCTGCCTCTAACCAATAATCAATTTGGCGGCTTTCGAATGGTGTGCCAACCAATTCACCTACAAATTATTGTTGTTGTTATTGGTGTTGTTAGCTGCAATACCAACTGTTTTCGGTAGTGTCAACTACCAAGCAGTCGCCACAGCCGCCACTGTCGATGCTGTCGACGCTGCCATCGGAGACATTGATTAATATTTAGTACCTCGTCCACTTCTTGCCTGCTCTTTCAAAGGGTCTTTGTTTGAAATTCATTTTTAAAATGACACATACATAAATGCAGTAGGGAAATTGAAATATGAGTGTGGGACATGTGCTTCGAGTTATTGTATTTTTATCGAAGTTCTTTGAATTTATCGATATGCTGTGGTGTAGTGGGGAAAGGTGAAGTTTTTCAGAAATTACTGAAACACCTACAGTTCCAAAATGAATTTATTTTATTTGAAAAACAAAAGAAATAAAAATATGTTTATCTAGTTTAAATATTAAATTTCAGAAAAGAGGAGAGTTAGATAGTAAGAGAGAGTCAGAGGGAGGTAACACTCAATATCTCATTGATTTGATATCTATTTTTGTAATTCTTAACTAATTTATAAAATATTTATTGTATACCTGTGATATATAAGCTTCGAAAGGTTTCCAAATCTCTAAGAAAACTAGATATGAACTGAGAAGACTCAAAAATTCGCATTTTTAATAACATTTCTGAACAGTAAACTTTTATTCACAAATTACATTTTGGAACTTTTGGAATTTTTAAATGAATTTTGGTTATTTTTAACGAACAAGAAGTACAACAATCATCCTTAATTGCAATATTTTATTGAAAAACATATGAATATTTACTACGGTTGCCTTTTATACTTCGACAACCCTAGTGTTGCAAACTGGCAAATCACAAAGACCTTCGCAGGCGACATCCCTTCGCTCTATGGGCTTTTGAAAAGTTCCAAGAAGATCCGACGTTTTCAAGCCAAATTTTTTTTAGCGATGGGACCCATTTCTGGCTCAATGGGTATGTAAACCAGCAAACTACCAACATTTGGGACGAAGAGATTCAAGAGCTGCCATTTCATCTAGAAAAAACAACGGTCAAAAAATGGAATTAAATCGCCAAAAAATTTCGCGCTGTTATATTTTACAACCTATCGAGCGATTGAGACAACTATAGGCATTAGTGGTACCAGCACATATTCAATATTGAACGATATTCACGTTAGAAACCGCACAATTTCTCAATCGCTTAAAAAAGGCTCGTGCCATATGGTCGAGGGAGGTGTTAAACGAATGTTAGCACGATAGTGGTGCTTCGATACACGTTCTATGACATCGCGGTAGCTGATGAATCGCGTATGAGGTCGAAAGTAAACAGCAGTCGACTGTATGGATGTTTCAATATGAGCCGAATCCAAACAAAAGTTGTTCGCGCACGAGGCCTTTCCAAGCAACTGAGGTCTGTTTTTTTTTTTTTTTTTTTTTTTCGAAAAGCTGGATGTGTCGCAACCATCCCACTAGAACAATACAGAAGAATAATTTCTACCAGTTGTACTCCTTCTACTCCTTCTGATACTTAACGGACCAAAGTTTAAATACCATTTCGTGTTCACGAAAGGTTATTCCGAATTCGTAGGAGTATGAAATATGATATTAGAGAAACTTCTAGATGAATATTTGGATATGAAAAAGGTAAATGTACGATGGGTATTTGACTTTAGTTAAATTGACGAGAAAAGTATGTCAGCAGACAGAAGTATGAAACAGAATGTTGCAGCAGTTCAAAGAAGTTCAGCAGCGTTAAGACGAGGCAGGATAAGAAGCTAATAATCACCGTTAGAGCATCGTGGTGATTTTAGCATGAAATGTGTGGTGAGTTTATCCTTTGAACCTATGCTTAGCATATTGACCAGAATCTATGGGTGAACACCCCTCAGAATAGTCAGAGTTTCCACGCGGGAACGGCGCGAAGCCAAAAAATGGGGAAACCTAAAGAACAACCACATTTAAACTAAAGAAATATAAAGAAGTGACATTTTTAAGAATCCTGGAATCTCTAAATGTACCACTAACGATATTTCGAACAGGGAGACTATAGTCCGGCAATATCGAAATAGCTAAAAAGCGGAAAAAACGAAGAGAGATTGTTTATAATTATACAGAAAAGGGTATACCTAGGTGGAAATTTAATAAATCATCTCACATCGTATTACAACCGAAATTTTCCTTATTCACTGCTTACTGGGTTGCAGGTGAGATCATTAGAATTGCCATCAATTTGAATCTCAACCAGTAATGACCTACAACACAGCAAAGATAATGTGTAATGAGAGCGAAGGAAAACACATCAGGACTACATAAAAGCTGTAGGCGTATGGACAGGTCACAACCCAATATCATAGCATCACAAGCGAGCAGAATGGGCATTATTAGCAGTGATACATGCAGTTAGCGATTGTAGGCAAGTATGGCTGAGACCTTTATACATCTCGTCTAATTCTGTCCGGCCTTTTCTTGTACTCATCTCAGACATCAAGAAGCTTCGAAAGTTCAAGAGACTAGAAGAAGTATTAAAATGAGTTAACAAAGATCTCTTCAACTGCGTAAAAACTGTTGACATCGCATTAAGTTGAACCTCCATACGACATTACAGAGAACCAATTGCTCTATGAAAGGCGTATGTAGGCCAGCCAGTGTAAACTTACCTAAACTATTTTCAATTCCATGAACTTTTCAAATTACTCTAGAAGAGCATATAACAGTTTCAGAGTTTTTTATTATGCACCCAATGTATTTCAGTATGCAAAAAGCCAATCTTTTAGTTGAGAAGTGAAGTGAAAATGTTAATAGATGTGGGTAAGGCGACACTTTTTGGGTTAAATTTCTGATACTACAAAGGCCAAACCATCCAGAAGAAGAGGAAAAAAACGGCATTTCGGAACGTACTCCTGTGTGGAGTAAAGCAGTTGTGCTAAAGATGATAAGTTTTTCCTCAGCATCATCAAAGGAAAGGAAAGGAATGGGAACCCGAAAAGATCTTAAAAAATATACAGGCATTGCCATACTCTCATGTATGAGGAGATAATAACCCCTGTCACCCTACCAATATACTCTGCCTTTTCACCAAAACTTGCCTCAAATGAAGTTAAGAACCCACCCAGTGCATTGAGCATTGAGCAAAGAGTCCGATAATTACTTAAAATTCCCTTCGAGGATTTTCATTTAAAAAAATATTTTTTTTTATAATAAATGAACTTGGATCTTTTTACACAATTTTTATCAAAAACCTATGTTTAGGGAATTTAATTAAATTTTCTTTTTCAGTAATAACTTACATATATATAATTCAACTCATTTTTTCTATTTTAATCAAAATTAATTCTTAGTGTTTTTGTAGATTTTATCTAACCACAATTAGTGAAACTCACACATATCATTCTATGTACGAATTTGGGATTTTTCTTTTATTTCCATAATTTTTTTTTTAAATCTCGATTTGAATATTATCAAAAATGCCTTTTTTAATAACTCAATTATTTTAAACCTGAAAACACATAAAAAATAATCCTTTTCCGCTCGTGGCTGTTATTCAGTTATATTTTACATATTCAGATTGAAGAAAATATTTGAAGAAAAAGAGTTGATTAATGTGTTTAGATCATTTGCGATAAATCCACATAGTTTTCTTAAGCTCAGTAGACACAATTTCCCATTTGATTTTCGACGTTTTTCTCTTCATGTTTTTTTTAATATCAAAATAAGCGCATAAGCGTATAGCAAATATTTTTACATGGAATCGTTTAATTTTTCTTTTATCTACGATCACACGCATATAAAAACACCAATACACATACACATATGCACACAAGTTACTTTTTATGGCTCGGCAGTGAGGTCACAATTTTGTGGCACACAATTCAGAAGCAGCGTAACAAATTAATTAGGCGCCTTTTGATGTATCTTTTCTTTTTTATTGATAATTGGGAGCACTGTGAGCACAATTGAATTGAACTTCCATAAATGCACTCGCGGATATATGGGTATGTGGGCATACATACATATGTATGTACGCATTAATATGAGCTGAATGGAAGTTACTGTTCGACGCACAATGGCAAAGTGTTTTGCTAAATTGAATTCAAATAAAAAGTTTTATTTTAGTTTTAGTTTTATTTAAACAAATTTTGTTGTTTCGGGAACACTTTTTCGCTTCTTTTTAATTTTTTGTGTTTTTCTTTATAGACTTTTTTATACAAATATATTAGTAGGCGCAGCAAAATTTTTCGCCCACACGTCGAGCCCAAAAATTACATATTTCTCCGAAACTTCTCTTATGTGGGTTCGGTTTTAATTATACAAAATTAAAAAAAAAATTAATAACAAAATGAGAAAATTAAACAAAAAGAAATTAAAAAAATTTAATTAAATTAAATTAAAAGTATTCAGAGAATCAAATGAAATAAACCAAAAATAACAAACTAAATAAAATAAAACACTATAAAAAATATAAAAAAATCAAAAAAGAAATAAAACAAAAAGAAAAAATTTAATGAAAAAATAAAATTGAAACAAAATATATTAAGAAAAAAATACAATTTAATAAAAATTAATAAAAAATAACAAAAAAATAAATAAATAATGAAAACAACTATCAATAAAAAAATATATGAAATACAATATTAAAAAAATTTAAAATAAAACAAAAAAAAAATAAATTTAATTCAAAAAGTTTAAATGATACAAATTTAAATAAAATAAAATAAAAAAATTAAACGACAAAAATAAAATTAAATAATTATAAATTATTAAAAAAAATATAATAATAAATTATTAAAAAAAAAAATTAAATCAAAAAATAAAATAAAATAATATAAAATTAAATAAAATAAATTAAAATAAAATAAAATAAAAACTTAAATAAAATAAAATAAAATAAAATAAAATAAATTAAAACAAAAATAAGTTAAAATAAAATAAACTAATATTATAAAAAAATTAAATTAAATTAAATTAAAGAAAATATATTAAAATAAAATAAAATAAACTAAAATAATATAAAATTAAATAAAGAAAAATTAAGTAAAATAATATAAATCCAAATAAAATAAAATAAAATAAAATAAGATGAAATTAAATAAAATAAAACAAAATAAAATAAAATAAAATAACACACAATGAAATAAAATAAAATAAAATAAAATAAAAACTAAACTGCAAAAAATAAAAAAATGCAATAAAAAATGTTATAAAATAAAATAAAGATGAATAAATTAAATAAATAAAATTAATAGTAAAAATATATAAAATTTCAAACAATTAAAGTAAAATAAAATAAAATAAAAAACTAAATTAAAAGTAAATAAAATATTAAGAAGTGAAATTAAAACTAAATGATGTAAAATTTATTTAAAAAAATTAAAATGAATAAAATATTGTAACAAAAAATTTACAAAAACACAATAAAAAATAAAATAAAATAAATTCAATAAAAAGAATTTAAACAAAACAAAACGAAATGATATATTACTAAAATAAAATTTTGTAAAATTTGAATAAAATATGAGAATAAATAATATATTATAAAATAAATTTACAAAAAAAATAAAATAAAATAAAATAAAATAACATAAAGTGGAAAATGTAAAATAAAATAAGATAAAAAAAATAAAATTAAGTGAAAAATTAAATTAATAAAATTGCAAAAAAAATTTCCTTTTTTCGTTTTAATGAAATAAAACAAAATAAAAAAAAATATCAAAAAAATATTGTAAAATTAAGTAAATTTAATTTAAAAAAAAATTAAAAAACATTTTTACGTAATGTTTTCCAGCACACCACGAATAAATAAATCTATATTCAAGGCACACTCCTATATTTGCATCTATCAATGCTTTGTTTTTCACATACAAACATACACTTTGTTTATCCGCGATCATCATCAGCATCATCATCATCATCAATATCGGCTACTCCCCTAAACAAGCCCACACCACACACGGTCAATATGATATTTTTCACGCTTTTCCTCAAACAAATACAATGCCATACATCACCGACACTACAAACATACATACATATATATGTACACAAAAACATACTTATTTACACAATAAATATATATTTGGTTAAAAAAAAGTGTACACACGAAACCGTTAGATCCACCAAAACAACCGCGCCAAAAGCACCATTCAACGCAACGTACACTCAGAGACTGAAAATGAAGAAGTCAACTCGCACCAACTCTGCTGGCTGCCTCACAGAGACCGGCAAATCGCTGCTTGACTGACTGGCTGGTTGACTGAGTGGCGGCGACAACAAGGCATACAAGGCGCACAAGAAGGCGCAATGCGCACTTACTCCGCTCATAAAAGCCTAATAGTAGTTCATAGTAGCGGCGCACCCGCGTCTTGCAACAATCCCTCGCGCATTTTTGTGTGCCGCTTCGCTGCCAAGTATCGTCTGGTAGCGAGCAGCTGACGGCAGAGTGACTCTGTGTTATAGTTAGGCATTGGCGGGGGTTGCACGCACTAAGTAAATACAAAATGTACATACACATACACATGCGTTTATATACGCTGCTGCTCAAGCACTCACTCGTCCGACTCACATCACTCCCTAAGTTTTGTGTCTCCCACAATATTTTCTTTTCGTTTTTCCCAATTTTTCGTAGATTGCTCTGAAAATAATTTTACAATAATAAAGAAGTCTTTCCCTACTTACACACACACACACACACACACACATTTACAAATATAAATTTTGTTTATGGCGATCGCGCACAGCTAACAAAGGCACAACAATGTGCACGAGTTATTGGCTCATACATTCATACATATATAGGTATGTAGTCGTATATGTGTATGTTTGTAGCAAAATTATATATCCAAGATGATGCATAGCCGAGTTGCTCTAGAATGGCACAAAAAGTAAATGTTTTGACTATCGTAGGGCCGCTCGATAAGTGTGAAAAACGCTTAAAAGCTCTTGCTGTGTGTGCCAGGCAAAGAGAGTCACTTTTGGAGAGGCTTCAAGACACAAAATTTTAGGTGTAAATCATATAAAGACTAAAAAACTAAACTAAAAAGCCTGAACTCTTTCAGAATATCTTTTGGCTGAACACTCTAGTTTCATTAGCCCTTTTAAGGTTTCGTAAGGTTCTCAATTAGTTTTGTCTTCGGAGTACATTCCCTTAACGTAAAAATGCAACTTCTTTACATGATCGAAGAGCTTTTCAAACTTCGACATTGTAAAAAAGCCAGCGAAAATTATCTCCGTGTTTTTCAAGCCACCCCTGTACCAAAATTTATGTATGTACGAGTTTGTATGAACTTGTTGTATGGCTAAACGTTTGTTTGTTTGGAATAACATTGTATGGGAATTAAGTAAATCGATCATCTGCGCTAGTCTCGTGCACATGTTTCGCTAACTTGAGGAAATTAAGAAAAATAATCCGCCAAATGTTGCACAATTGCCGAACATGCCGACGAATGTACAAGCATCTGTATATGTTATGTATGTATGTATATTTATGCTTAGAACATATATACAACAACATATATAAAAGTATTTGAGTCAAGAGCTGGAGATTTTTATTGAAAATTTTATGACATCAAAACAAATATTTTTTATTCAATTATAAGCAAAAGTCTGATTTTTTTCTAGAAGTAGAAAAAAATTAATTAAAAAATAAAATAGTTTAATAACGGGTGAACCATTTCGGGGTTCCCTACTTTTTTAAAGAAAAACAAGTACAGAAAATTTAATTTAATAGGGAATTTTTATTATCATTCTAAATATCTTATTTGGCATTTACTTCTTGAAGGTTATCTCTTTCAAATGATGGCCACGGCTACGTCTCAGATGGTTTATCCGTTGAGTCAAATTTTCGATGACTCTTTTGAGCATTTCGGCTGATAAGTGGCAAATGTCGCGCGTGATGTTTTACTCCAAGGCCTAAATCGAAGCGAGATTATCCGCCTAGACTTTAGACTTTACATATCCCCACAGGAGAAAGTCTAACAGTGTAATATCACACGATCTTGGTGGCCAATCGAGCAGCACAAAACGTGAAATTATCTACTCACCGAAGTATTCTTTCAATAAATTCATTGATTGATGCGATGTGTTTGAAGTGGCGTCATCTTCTTGAAACCAAACGTTGCGGAGATCGCGAGATTCAATTTCAGGCATCAAAAAGTTGCTTATCATGACGCGGTAACGGTCGCCGTTGCCGGTTACGTCCTCACCGGCATCATTTTTTAAGAGATATGGACCGATGATTCCACCGGCCCACAAACCATACCAAACCGCTGTTTTTTCTGGATGAAATGGCAGCCCTTGAATCTCTTCAGGTTGCTCTTCATCCAAAATGCGGTAATTTTTCTTATTTACATACCCATAAATGAGTCTCATCGCTAAACAGAATTTGCTCGAAAACGTCGGATATTCTTGGAACTTTTCAAGAGACCATATATCATAGTGATGGCGCGTGGGAAGGTCGATCGGCTTCAGTTCTTACACAAGTTGTATTTTGTACGCTTTTAACTTGAGATCGCCAAGTCGTTCTATTCGTCAGCCCGAGTTGTTGCGAACGGCGCCGAATCGACTCTCCACGGTCTTCGTGTACACTCTCAGCTATGGCCGCTATATTTTCTTCACTGTGTGCTGGATGTGGTCTATTCGGTCAAATTCATCCAATAATGTATTCTGGATCTCAAGATGGGTGATCACTATGTTGACCATAAGTCGAACGAAGCGCGCGAAACACACTCTTTACAGAACGTGAATTTTCGTAATATAGTTGAATGATTTATAAGCGTTGTTCAGACGTTAGTCTTTCCAGGATGAAATGCCAAAAAATACTGCACAAAACTAACATGATATCTCGACATGACTCGCGCTTGATCTGTCAAAAATAGGCTATTGAAAAAGTACCTTTACTTGGATCACCATTTATAATATAAAGAAAAATAAAATAAATTAACTTAAAATTAAAGAAAATAAATATAAATAAGATAGAATAAGATGAAAAAAAAGATTAAATTAAATTTAATAAAATAAACTAAAATAATATAAAATAAAAATATATAAAAATACAAAAATATATTTAAAAAAATTTAGTTAAATAAATATAATAAACTAAAGTTAAATATAATATAATTGAAGAATTGAAATAAAATAAAACACAATGAAAAAAAGTAATAATAAAAAAAGTAAATAAAGTAAAATAAATAAAAATAAAATTAAAAAAAAACTAAAATAAAATAAGAGTAAATAAAATTTGTATAAAAAATAGAAGAAAAAAAAATAATATAATTATAATACTTTAAAGTAAAATAAAATTTAATTGAGAAAAATAAAATAAAATAAAATAAAATAATAGAAAATAAATAAAATAAGAGTAAATAAAATTAAAAAAATAGAAGAAAAAGGTAAATAAAATAATTATAATACTTTAATGTAAAATAAAATTTAATTGAGAAATATAAAATAAAATTAAATTAAATTAAAATAAAATAAAATAAAATAAAATAAAATAAAATAATTAAAATAAAAAAAAATTAAAAAAAAAATTAAAAGAAAATATAATAAGAGCGAAAAAAGTAAAAAATAAACCATTAAACTAAATAAATTTATTTAAAAAATTGAGTATTTTTTTATTTCTTTCGGTCACCAATTCGTTTCTCATTTCTTTGAGAATTCTCTCCTACAATTAGTAAAAAGTAATATTCACTTCCGTTTCCACTACGAAGTGTTTGAGTACTTTAACTTAACCTGAATGGAATGAAGACAGAAAATAATTCAAATATGTTTTAAAAATATATATGTATTCTTGTATGTAAAAACTTTAACAAAACTATTTACTAGCATTTCAACAGCAGCAATTAGAGGGGGACACACCTCAATTGGCGATGAAGCATGAAGAAGCGTTCGAGTGTTCACTTGAGTGTTGCGTAGAGTAACAAAATTTCGAAATGTAAGTATTAGAAGTGCTTCAAAGGTACACACTTCATATGCATAAATTGATGACACATATTTAAACACATAACTACATATATATTTGTCCATATATATACACATATTTGTATTCAGAATATTAAAAAAAAAATCGTGTAAATTGAAATGAAATTCAGCGTACATTTTGAGGGGTGAAAATTTCCATGTTACACATTTTCCTTTGGGAAAGTGCTGAAAAATGCTTGCCTTGAAACATATGTGCATACCTGCAGATATATATATTTCTTGTTTTTTTTAATATTTAATTTTTTTTTTAGTTTGCCCTTTGACAGTCTGCCCAAACTCAATTATTCACACACAATATATTTGTATATAAATATATGAAGTTATGTGTTACACATAAATGCATTCCCTGCATGTTTGCCGCTCATAAAGTGCGCCCAGAGGAGGTTGTGATAGTGACTCTTCTCTCCCTCTCCCTACCACCACCGCTTGTTCTTTTGTGATTTATTGGAACTTCTTTGGCTTTGAGCTTAATAGAAATGTTTGGGCAGTTATACCGTTAGTTCTTATTAAAAACATACTGATATTCCGTTTTAATGGTTGTTTATGTTTTCGGGTGTGCCATAAGGGTTATTTAATGGTTATTACTTTGCAGCTAATGTAGATTTAATAAGGGAAGGAGAGTGTAAAATAAAGGGATTTCATTTTTATTAAATTATGGATTTGCTTGATTTAGGTCAGACTGGGATATTAATTGAATTTTTATCTAATTGGATTACATCTCTTTAGATTAATATCAATTTATGGCAAATATTTGAAGAACATTTTTATACACCGTTAATTAGGCCAAAAATTTGGCATTAATTAGTATCAATACGCGGATTGACTACTTTCGAATTGATTTTGTTTGGAAAATGTTGAAATGTTGATTTTGTTGAAATGTTATTTTGCAGTGGAAAATGTCAGAGCTCAATTGATTCAAATGCTTAAAAGTTGCCTTGAGAATTAAAAACAGAAAAAGCTAAGCAGATCTAATCAATGTAAAAAACTTTAAGCATTTGGTTACTCTTCAATTATATAATTTTTGTTAATAAGTATTTTTTGCAGGTATTATCTTTTCTTTTATTTTATTAAATTTCGTTTTATTTTAATTTAATTTATTTTGTATTATATACTATCAAATTTATTTTATTTTATTTTTCCCCCATTTTTTTTTTTACGTGAAATGGTATATTAACTTTGGTCCGAAGTATGTAAGGACCAGAATGAGAAGAGATAGACCCACCGAAATTTATACCGATCGTATCAGGATCACGAGTTGAGTTGATTTAGTCATGTCTGTCTGTCCGTCTGTCTGTTTGAATGCAAACTTGTCCCTCAATTTTTGAGATATTTGAACCAAACTTGCTAATCTGATGCATCTATACGCTTAACCGATCGTTTGTCGGAACCGGCCGGATCGCACCATTATAGAGGTATAGAGGTATAGAACTTTAAGTTGGCATTACTTTTCAAGTCAAGTCAAGTGATTTATTCTCAGTCAGGTTTAGCAATTCATCATGAATAGACTCACGCCTGAACAACGCTTGCCAATAGTGCAATTTTATTTCGAAAATAATAGTTCTGTGCGGAAAACGTATCGCGCACTACGTCCATTAGCGATAAAGCGCACTTCTGGTTGAATGGCTAAGTCAACAAACAAAACTGCCGCATTTGGAGTGAAGGTAATCCTCAAGTGTATGTTGAAACACCGTTACAGCCAGAAAAACTGACTGATGTGGAGCGCTTTATGAGCTGGTGGAATCATTGGTCCGTACTTTTTTAAAAACGATGGTGGCCAGAACGTTACAGTCAATGGTGATCGGTATAGAGCCATGATTACTAACTTTTTCATTCCTGAATTGAATAACCATGATGTCCAGGAGATGTGGTTTCAACAAGACGCCGCAACATGTCACACAGCTCGTGCCACAATAGATTTATTGAAAGACACGTTTGGTGACCGCCTAATTTCACGTTTTGGACGTGTGAATTGGCCTCCAAGATCTTGTGATTTAACACCGCTCGACTACTTTCTGTGGGGCTATGTAAAGTCATTGGTCTATCCGGATAAGCCACAAACGCTTGACCATTTGGAAGACAACATTCGCCGTGTTATTGCCGATATACGGCCACAAATGTTGGAAAAAGTCGTCGAAAATTGGACGTCCAGATTGGACTACATCCGCGCCAGCCCTGGCGGTCATATGCCAGAAATCATATTTAAAATGTAATGCCACAAGATTCTCTTTCGGATAAATAAAATTCATGTCAATCGAATAATCCATCGTTGTTTTATTGCAACTTAAAGTTCTATACCTCTATAAAAAAAAACACCCTTTATATGACCGATTTTTCAAATTTGAGATGAATATAATATATAGCTGCCATGCACCGATCCGATATTTTCAAATGTGAGGTTTTGGTTCAAAAATCCTTTAAAAAGGCATCTAGGAGCATAAAGTGTGGTATTCTGCAGACCTAAATACGAGTTTTTATTGACACTGAAAAATATCAAAATCGAATTTTGCAATTCGCAATAAATTTAATATGTTCACGAAAGGCATAAAGACTTTTTTATCTTATTTTACTTCATTTATTTTAATGAATATTGGAACGAGTTCCCGTCGTCCCTTGTCAAATTTGTTCAGAACGATCAACGACACTGAAGATGGCAGAACGCCGAAACCGGTTTGTCTCCAAACCAAATTTGACAAGGGACGACGGGAACTCGTTCCAATATTCATCAACTTTTCACCCTGTCGGAGAATCAACTGAACAAAACCAATCATTTATTTTATTTTATTTTTATTTTTTTAATATAATTTAATTTTTTTAAATTTTTATATATTTTTTTAATATTATGATTGATCTATATTTTTTATTTATTTTTTTTTTCTTAATTTGATTATATATTATATTTCTTTTTCAATTTATGTTTTTTGATTTTTTAAATTTTATTTTAATTTGTGTTGTGTTATTTATCTTTATTACTTTTTTAATTTAGTTTATGTTTTGATTTTATAATATTTTAAAAGTTTTATATTTAAAATATTTTTTTCTATTTCATATTATCTTATTTTATTTTTATTTTTTTATTTTTTATTTTTTGTTTATTTTATTTTAAATTTTTATTTAATTTAACTTTTTTTATGTCATTTGGTTTTAATTCTTCATTTTATATTATTTTATTTTTTTTTAATGATTTTATTAATATTTATTTTGTTTCATTTAATTTAAATTTTTATTTAATGTAATTTTATTTTATATGATTTTAGTTTATTTATTTTAATTTTTTTTTATATATTATTTTTTGTTATTTTTTAATTTTGGTTTTATTTTTCCTTAAAACTAACGACTTCATGCCATTTCAATTATCATGTACTCGCACGCGTACGTAAAAGCAGATGGAGATTAATAATATTTTGTGCACGCCTAAATATATGCAATATTTTAAAGAGATATCATTCAATTACACTTCTTCGCTGTTGGGATTTTAAAGCGGTGTAGCGGTTTGGCACTATACATATATTAGATTGTGTTTGACATACCTGATCGAATTCTGTCTGAATAGCCAGATCATGACGAATTATAAGGTGCTGCACCAGTATCTAAGATCTTACTCTTCATTGATCTTAATGAACATTAGTTTCTCTAAATCTTTTTTCCGTAAGACCGATATAAAGAGAAAAATTATAGATTTAAGAGAAGTTTCTAAAGATATTAAGACCTTAAATTACATTTTTTTGTTTCAAAGTAAGTTAGAAGTGAAAAACTTAACCTTTTCGTGATTTTTGTAGCATTTAAACTTCAAAATAGTTTGAATAAGTCGATTTGCTTCATTGAAGCAAAGTATGCAGTGAAGCGTAGTAGAGCACATGAAATCAAAATTGTGAATGAGTAGAGACATATGTAGATATTTAGGTGTTGATTTTACATATGACACTCTGTCTACACACACATACACATACCTACGTATGCAGTAGCTGTGCCCGTCAAATAAATTATGTTACATAGAAACTGCCACCAGCAGACACGCGTCACAACAAATTGATGTTTTTGAAATTTGAACATTTATTTTGAAGTTACATATGTACGCATATGTGTTGTACATAAATAAATATGTAAGTATTTAAACTTCTGGGTTTATATATGACATTTTTGTACGCTAAATATAGGCTTGCAATTAAATTTAATCAGATTTTAATTGCATCTCCGAGAAGGTGGATTTAGAAAATATCAGAAATTTAAAGTTTCAAATTAATTCTTTATAGTTTCTGGTTATATTTCTCCATCTTTAACTCATATGTTTCGTTAAAACTAATTTTTCATTTTTTGCCTCTTTAAATTTTATTTTATTTTTTGCTCAATTTAATTTTTTAATTTAATTATTTTCAATTTTTTTTATAATTTCTTCTTTTCTTTATATTTTATTGTGATTCTGTATTTTTTATATTTATTTTTAATTTATTAATTAGTTTTTACTCAATTTTATTTTTTTATATTTATTTTCGTTTTTAGTTTTTAGTTTAATTTTTTATTTTTTAATATTATTTTGCATTTTATATATTTATTTTCTATTTATTAATTTTTTTTAATAATTTTTTTCATTTTTTTTTATTTTTATCTTGTATTTTTTTATTTTTTATTTTTAATTTTTTTTTTTTTGTTCTCAATTTTCTTTTTTAATTTTTATTTCTTTTTTATTTTTCTATAATTTTTAGTTTAATATTTTTATATTTTATATTTTTATATTAATTATTTGTTGTTTTTTGGTGCTCTATTTTCTTTTTTAATTTTTATTTTTTCAATTTTATTTTTTATTTTTTTTTTAGTTAAATTGTTTATTTCTATTAATTTTTTTTTTCTAAATTTTTATAATTTTTTTTTATTTTTTCTTATTTTTTATAATTTTTAGTATAATTTTTTATTTTTTATATAGTGTTACTTTGTATTTTTTATATTTATTTTTAATTTATTAATTTTTTTTAATCTCAATTTTATATTTTATATTTATTTTTTTTAATTTTTAGTTTAATTTTTTATTAAAATGTTATTTTGTATTTTATAAATTTATTTGCTATTTATTAATTTCATAATTTTTAGTTTAAATTTTTATTTTTTTATTTTTATTTTGCATTTTTTATATTTATTTTTTATTTAGTTATTTTTTTTTGTTCTCAATTTTCTTTTTTAATATTTAACTCTTTTTTTATTTTTCGATAATTTTTAGTTAATTTTTTTTATTTTTTGTATTGTGATTTTGCACTTTTTATATTAATTATTTATTTAGTTATTTTTTTTTTGTTCTCAATTTTCTTTTTTAATTATTTATTAATTTTTTTTTCTAATTTTTTTTTTAGTATTTCTTTCTTATTTTTTATATTTTTTAGTTTATTTTTTATTTTTTGTATTGTTATTTTGTATTTTTTTTATTAATTTTTTATTTATAATTTTATATTTTTATTTTATTATTTCCTTTTTTTATATTAGTTTTTCTTGTCAATTTTAAGCCATAACAACATTATTTACTTTTTTAATCTCCTAAGAGTCGCTGATATTTTTCTCTATTTTTCTCTCTACGCCAGTTTCTGATCAATTTTAACTCATCAGTTGTTGTTTAAAATTTTCAATTAATTGTAGAAATTAGTCATTGAATGTGATAAATTAATATTGACGTTTGACAGCTGCGTCGCACCCACAACGCAGACGTACGTCCAATCCATACATATGAAACTCAATACGCACCAAAGATGTTCTCTCCTACCAGCAAAAATCATTATGCTCACTTAGAGTTATGTGAATGTACATACATATGTTATGTATGTATGTACGTATGATGGCAAGCATACTCCTTTTCATAAGACAAAGCAAACAATTGCTGATAACAAACAAATTCACTTCAAAAAATTGTGAATGTTTCGAATACTCTGCTTGAGAGAGTTACAAAGTTAAGTAAATTTCATAATTTGGTAATAAAGGAGAAATGTTTTGAAAACATACAATGGAAATGATTGATTAGCATGGGAAGGCAAAAAGAATTTTTAACGAAATAAAAATTCAGTTACAGGCTTTAATAAAAAAATTATTCCTTAGTCTGAAAAATATCTACTTTTGAGGGAATACAATATTTTTTAACAATTGATCATCAATAATTTTGAGGTTATGTGTGTACTTTCATGCTGTCGGTCGTCGCTTTTTGAAATGCAATTAATCGAGGAGATAGACGCTCCTTGACTCCATATACCAAGTAAGAGTATTAGGGGAGTTGTTGGTTGAGAATAGAAAAAAAAATTTAGTCAAAAAATGGTAATTGAACTGTGTCAATGACTCTGAACTAAGTCCTGATATCATGACCACGTACTACGAATACAAGCTAGCAAATGCCATTAGAAATAGTTGGAATATCGTACACTTTTGCTATCACTAAGTGAGAAAGGTTGTAGAGCCAGATTACTATTCGTCCATTTTGTCTTCACCATAGCCATTGGATTCCCATTAAGAAAAATCATATGCTCTGGTATGAGGTATATAAACCAAATATAAAATTATACACAGTTTAGCTTATGTTATGAATGTTTATAAATGTTATTATGAATTGATAGACTCTAGCGAATCTCAAATAGACCACAGAGTGTTACTTGAAAAACTACAAGCGACCAAAGCTCTAGTGCTGAGCTCATTTCTGTCTCTTTAGTTTGATGGCAAATTGAAATCGACGTTTTGGTCCTGTATGCATTACTATTTGAAGGTTCTGTAGCTTTTTTGGCAAGTACAATTAGCTTCTGTTTGCTGAAAACTGGGTACTCACAGATTCGTGCTCCTCTGTCTGTGCATATTCCCTGCTTTGTACTTGCTGTTGTTGTTGTGTAGTTGTGTTGTGCAGTAGTAGTTGACTTTAAATGATATCTGTTGGGGCGTAGTAACCTGCAGAACCCAGTCTTCATATTAGAATCATCTTTAAATACATGTAAAGCTTTGTCTGCAATTTTCACTCCCTTGCTACAAGCACTTCCCTCTATTGTAGCTCTAAGAAGCTTTTGGAAAATTAAGCCTGGGATCATGTAATATATTCGTATAATTAGACATATAGCTATAATACTCTGTCACTTTGCTCTGGTTTTCAGCTGATTTATAGCGTACCTAAAGACTGAAGGCCCTCTCCGTTTGTTCGTAGCTATCCACTATACTAGAGCACCGTGGAAAATATTGGCCTAATTATCTCAATGAAGATCCAGTGCGAGAGGGCAGTTGCCACATTCCAGGTGCAAGCTAAAATCTTTTTACATGTAGACTCCTGCTTCACTCGCTGCTTCACATTGAGCCTCTACGACAACTTGCTGCTTGATCAAAGTAGTTTTTTTCTGAATGAATATACACTTAATCCTGTATGTGGGCTGTATACATAAGTCAAGTCCTCTTTCAATAAAGTTTGACTGGACAGCTAATCACAGATCGCAGTGTGCTTCCAACCTGATTTATAAACAATATTCTTTGACGCGAGAAATTTGCTTGGTCAGATCTTGTCCAGGCATTTCAGCTCATTTGCGCTTCCTTCTCTCTGGCATTGTGTCCTGGAATCGCGGAGTACAGATCATGATATCATCTACTCTGCATACCCGTCCTTCGTAGGATTTGGTGAGAATCCATAGCCATAAACTGGATGCTAATCTACTCTAAAGCTGTTTCCACGATAGCGTAGACTACTTCTTGTCTTACGCAGAACTTTTTTTCTGTTTTTTCTCCAATTTTCTTACAGAGAGATTTATTTTTGTCGATTCACACACAAAAAATGACTTAAGTCGTTTTTGACAATAAAAACTTATTTTCTTTTGCCTTACGGACATAGCCATGTATAATAAATATATACGAGATGTGTTCAAAGGAAAGAGGTGAGTTTTGAATTTTTTTGAAAATTACTTATTTATTCATCAATATCCTTTGTGTCCCCTTCAAAGTAATCCCCCTTGGATGAATACACTTGTGCTAACGCTCTTTTCAATCCTCGAAGCACTTCTGAAATGCGCTTCAGCCATCAGCTCTTTCTTCGATTCTGACTTGATCTCCTCGATTGTGGCCAAACCCGTTTCTTTCATTGGTTTATTTGGTTTTGGGAATAGGAGAAAATCGCAGGCAGCCAAATCTCGTGATAACGGTGGTTGAGCCATGAAGACGGTTTTGTTTTTGGCCAAAAAATCACGAATAAGCATTAATTTGTGAACTGGTGCATTATCTTGATGCAGAATCCACAATTTATTTTTCCACAATTCCGATCATTTGATCCGTATTTCTTCACGCAAATGTTGCATAACTTCCTTGTACTATTCTTTATTAACTCTGACGACCTTTTGGCAAGAACTCATGATGCACCACACCATTGTAATTAGTTGTAATCAAAGAAAACGGTGAGAAAAGCCTTCACAATTGATCGAACTTGGCGTGCCTTTTTCGGTCTATGGTCAACTGGCAGATTCCATTGGGATGATTGGGTCTTCGAAATCATAACTATATACCCATGTTTCGTCGCCAGTTACGACCCGTTTGAGCAAACCCGGTTCGTTGTCAACGTCATTCAATAACTCCTGAGCGATACTAATGCGACATTGCTTTTGCGATTTCGGAACACACTTCCCTACCACACGTTTCATGTCCCAAACATTCGAGAAAATTAAATGGCATGAGCCGATTGATATGCCAACATCCTCTGCAACTTCCCTAATAGTGATTCGAGTGATTTTCGAGAACATTTTTTTCACTGTTTCGATGTTTTCTTCGCTTGCTGGCGTGGACGCACCTCTTGGACGCTCTTCGTAATCAATATATTCTCGGCGAAAATATCGATAATCAAATGTACACACGAAAAATAAAAATATAATTTTTTTTATTTTAGAAAGTTAACAATTTCTTAATAATTAACTTTAATGGAATTAAAAATTAAATAAAAAATAAAAAATAAAAAATAAAAAATAAAAAATAAAATAAAAATAAAAATATTAATTAAATAAAAATTAAAAGAATCGGATCACCCTAATTCTTTCCCCTGCGTATATATTCATTCACAAAAAGCTAATAACCTCATGCTAATCCGTGTCAACAGTGAAAAACGCGTTTTTTTTTCGTTTTCTACCGAAAGCGTCTAATACACGCGATGATAACCAAATGATCGCGTTCAGCCGAGCACATGCCGATTGCGATAATAAAGTGCAATAACGAATGTGTTACAATTAAAAATAAAAATACGCGCATAGACTTTAACCCGTTTTCTGCTTTGCAAAAAAAAAAAATTAAATGAACAAAATAAAATTAAATAAGCTAAGATTGAATGTTGCGAAAGTCATATATTGTACTTATATATTTTTCACTGTCAAGGTCAAATGCAAAAAAATGCGGGGAATTCGCACGTTCGTCCTCTGTGACGAGAGCGCCAAAAGGGCAAGCGTATTCGCACGCTTTTTTGTTATTATACATTTTTTTTTTGTTTTTTAATTTATTTATTGTATTTTCTATTGGTTTTTTTTTTTGCCACCGCAACGTTATTTATTTAATGTGTGCTAGTTAAACGCATAATATATTGCTTATTGTTTTGCGTTTTTTTTTGTATGTCATTTTTTATGTTTCATCTCAGCTGTTCAATAGACAGATAAAAATATTTTATTGGGTTTAATTATAATTAATTTCAAATTATTTAAATCTTCTTGATTGATTGCAATCGCCTAGATTTTACCTCTGCCTTGCATTATCCGACTTATTTCTTCATATTCCTACGCATTTTGATTTCCGTTTCTGTGGGGTGTAGAAGAGTTGCCATCTGCCATGCATATAGCAATTATTTATGTTTTTATTTAGGAACTGATTACTCAATTAAATTTTTATGGTAAAGATAATTTTTTTTTTTGTAAAATGTGTGTATTTTATTGCTAAAAAAAATTTCAAAATATATATTTTATATACCTATAGCAAAAGAATAAAAAAAAAAAGTGTTAAAAAAATAAATATAAATAAATATTTAGAAAAATGTATCTGAATTATGATTTAAGCGAATTCGCAACAAGAAATTCGTAGATATAAAGACAAAATATAAATCTATATTATTTTAAGGAAATACTTCTAGTATGATTTTCTACAAAAATTTAGCAGACAGTTTTGAGCTTAATATTAATATTATCAAAAAGATTGAAAATGAAAAATATAAAAATATTAAAACATAAATGAATCAAAAGAAAAAAAGCCTTAGGAGTTTATGCCACTCTAGAGGGCCAGAAAATAGTTTTTTTTTGAGATTTTTTTCGAGAAAACTATAAAATAAATCTGATTTTTAACAAAAGGCATTTATTATAAATAAAATTAACTGCCTATAACTATTTTTTAAGAAAAATTAATTTAAAAATGGCGGCTATACAGCGTTCTCCCTAGGATGTCTCCATTTTTTCGCGAACCACGGCCGGACACGCAGCTCCTGTAATATTTTTATTTTAATAAGATGTTGAACGATTCCCTCTTGTAAATAGCTACCGAAGTAAGTAGAATATACGCATTTTTTAAAAAATGGCGGGTCTCTAAAGGAAAAAGTAACAATTTGGCCTAAAAAATTGTTCAAAACTTGTTTAAAAAAAAACTATGCAAGAAAAAAAGTCCTATGTACTTCTGTAGATAATATGTTTCTGAAGATGCTGTCAAAATTTAAAGTGAATCTGTTGTAAATTGTTTGAGTTTTGTTTCCGGCAGACGCATCAACGCATCTGTGGAAATTGAGGGAGAAAACAATTAGACTTCGAGGCATGAAGCCAAATTTTAAAAAATTACGCAACTCAATATAAAATAATATTTCATATTTTTAGCCTCTAAATTACTTAAATGTTATAATGCTCATTTTTTAAATAAAAATTTCAACAAAAAAAATGCTAAAACAATTGCAAAAGTGTGTAAGGAATAATTCGAAAAAAAATGTTGCAAATATTTTTTTCTTGGAGCTGATGAACATTTAGGGAGTTGAGTATCTATATGCATAAAAATGAAGAGACCATTGATTTTTCTTTACCCCTTTGCCCTTATATCTAAAAACTTTAAGCATCTTATAGGAAACTTCTCGAGTTTATAATGAATTCCTCACACACAAAATCTCGAAACACCAAATCCAAACAAAACATTATTCAGACACGACATAAAAACTATATAGACTCAATTTGTCCTTTCGGAAGTTTACTTTGTCTTCTAATCTGTGCATGCTGTTCCCCTTGACAGTTCAGTTGAAAAGCCACTCAATTGCAGTTGCATACTCCACCACATGGCAACCCTATTCGTGCGTACACCGAACTTTTTGATATTTCTCAAATGCTGAGTGCGCTAACGATAAGCCTGCTCGATTACAATGTAATATATTAATCCACAACAAATACAGACATCGTAAACAACAACAAGGAAATTAGTTAATGTAATAAGCCAAACCGAACCGAACACGGTGGGCAACAAACACTTTCGTGCGCTGCAAGCTGCAATGATTTGGACAGTCGCCGCTGCAAGTTGCAGTCAAACGGACGTTGAATATTCAATTCGGTTGTTTTAAGTTAATCGTTTGAAAAATAAAAATAAAACACTAAGTGATCGCAGTACATATTTTACAAGAAGCACATATTACATAAAAGGTGAAACGGAATATAGTCAAAGGCAAGTGTAATGAAGTGTATTCAAGGAAATATGTAGGGCTAGAAGCATTAAGAAGCGGAGTGAAGAAAATGGCATAAATATGTCAAATTATAATAATAAATAAGGAAAAAATAAAGTAAAATAAAATTAAATTAAATTAAATTAAATACAATAAAATACAGTGAAACAGAATGATAATAAAAAATATAAAAAATAAAACCAAATGCAATAAACTACTATAAAACTAAATTAAAATAAACAAAAAACTATAAAGTTATTTTATATGAGAAGAAATAAAAAACTAATAAAAATGAAATAAAATAATAAACAAAAAAATGAAACATAAAAAAGTTGAATAAAATTATATAAGAAAACACGAAAAATAATTAAAACAAAATAAAATAAATATTATATATATATATTAATATAAATTAATATAAATAAAATAAAATAAAATAAAATAAAATATAGATATAAATACAATGTAAAACAAAAAATTAATAAAAAAATAAAAAAATTAAAAATAAAACACAATAAAATTTAAAAAAAATTTTAAAATATAAAAATAAAAAAAAATAAAAAATAAATAAAATAAAAAATAAAATGTAACAAAAAATTAAAAAAAAATAAAATTAAAATAAAATAAAATAAAATAATATAAATAAAAATAAAGTAAATTAAAATAAAAAATATAATAAAATAAAGTAAAATCAATTAATTTAAATAAAACTAAATTAAATAAAATAAAAAAATTTTAAAAAATGAAATATAATAAAATATAAGAAAATAAAACGAAATAAAATAAAATGAAATGAAATAAAATAGAATAAAATAAAATAAAATAATTTAAACAAATAATAAAATGAAATAAAATGAAACTAAAAAAAAATTAATTAATATAATATAAAATGAAAACAAAAAAATGAAAATAAAAAATAAATTTAACATAAAAAATAAAGTTTTAAATTGCAAAAAATTAAAAAAAAATTTAAATTAATTTTAATAGAATAAAATTATATACAACAAAATATATATATATGTATAATATTAACTAAAAAAGGAAAAATAAAAAATAAAATGAAAATTAAATAAAATCAAACAAATGAAAAAATAAAAATAAGTAAAAAATAAAATGACTTAAATTATATTGTATTGAAGAAAATAATATAAAAACGTATACAATAAAAAATTAAATAAAATGCAAGCAATAAAAGAACTAAAAAAAAATCAAAACAAAATAAATTGCATGGAAACAAAACAAATGAAATTAAATTAATTTAATTTAATTAAATTGTATCAAATTAAGTTATATTAAACTAAACTAATTTAAATTAAATTAAACCAAATTAAAGTTAATGAACCTAAATTATATTTTATTCGAGAAAAAATAAAAAATAACATAATATTATTAAATTTATAAAAAAGAATTAATTTATATTAAAATAAACAAATGAAATAAAATAAATTAAAATGAAATAAATATATTAAAAAAAATTAAAAATTAAGTAATAGTAAAAGTAAATAAAATAAAATTAAATTAAAAGAAAAAACTGTAATAATAACAGTTAAACTAAAATAAAAGTAAATAAGTGGAAATTAGTATACATATATATTAAAATATAATATGTAATACAAATAGTAATAAATAAAATAAAATATAGTAAGAAACAGTAGATTTCTAATTGACGAGAATAAAAATTAAATTCCTTCTAAATCATCAAAGTATTGTCAATTGGGTACACCGTTATAAGAGATAACATAGAATAATTGATTTTAGCACGCTAGCGATTGAGTAGAAATAATATTTTTTCAACGCTCTAAATTCACCTTCAAAATTTCTGACGCTTGCTTGCATTGACGCTCAAATGCGGAAATCACGTAAGAAAATTATTGTAAATTTGCGCAAAACAGCTGCTGTAAGTAATTTATAATAATTAGCTAAACAATAAAAATTGTAATGCATAATAAGCGTACTTTTACTCAAAAACTCAAATTTAGTTAATTTATTTTTCAAGAATATGAATTTTCTGATTATGATATTAACTCAATATAAAATTAATTTAAAAAAAAAATTAAGTATGATTTTTAGAGTAATTAAAACTTGATTAGTTTGTTTTTAATCAAACGCAAGTATGTTATTTACTTCTCTACTAAATCTCTTGTCTTCAAGTATTTACTTCTTTAACTTAAAATTAGTTTCATTCAACCATAAAATACGCTTATGCTCGTAATTGGCTGGGTAGTTGGCGTAAAGTCAAAATGTGTGACGAGGATTTTTTTTTTGCAACATTTGTGACCCACATTATTTGCAATGTTTTTCGCTTTACGTATGTGCTTACTGCAGAGTTGGTATGAGCAGAACACATAAGTATTTGCCAAAAATTGCGAAAAATTAAGTATAAATGTTGGTAGTTATAGAAAATTTATTCTTGGCTTAAGCGCTTACAAGGCGGCTCGGCCTTTGAGTGTTTTGAGCCGGGTGGGCAACCTTCATTCGGTGGTTCGTTGGCTTGTTGCTTCATAGAAATATTTACGATTTAATCTAGCAGATTATTTATTGGGTAATTAAGTACATGCTGTTGCTTGTGGCAGTATTTTCTATTCATTATTATTATGTTTTTTGAATGTAATGAACATCATTTACTTGGACAAAACTTGTTTGTACGTAAATCGACATAGATTATATACATAATTACATATGTATGTATGTTAGTTATGTGTGTAATCATCATTTCTTATCTCCCTATCATTCGCTACTTACCATGCACTTGTGATCTCTCTATCAGCATCAGCAGATTGTAAATGCATAACTGTTTTGTAAAGTCAACAGCTTCAGTGCGTGTTTCAAGGGTGATTTGTTGAGGAATTACATAATAAGAACAATAATGCCACAGAAATATTTTTTATTATTTTCGAATAGAATTTGGATTTTTTTTTTTTTCAGAAAAAAAATTCTCCCAAAATCCGCTGTTAACTTGCCATGTTATTAAAAGTATTTACTCCAGCCGTGGCAGCTATGCCTCAATAGCTTCTCATCATCTCTCATACTATATAGTTTAGCGTTCGAGAGTGCTCCCTTATGTTCCAGGATATCAGTTCTCCTATTTTAGCTCGGATCTTGTTTTTTTATTTTAATTTCTCATATATTTTGGCATAGTTTCTTTGCACTTTTTAAAGGGTGATCCAAGTAGAGGTCATTTTTTCAATAGCCCTTATTTGACAGATCATGAGCCGTGCCAATCTGCGATGTTATTTTTGTTCAGTATTGTTTGGCATTTCATCATGGCAGGACTTACGACTGAACAAAAAATTCACGTTTTGTAAAGAATGTGTTTCGCGCGATTCGCTCAACTTATGGTCAACATAATCGGCCTATCGAACGTACTATTCGCAACACCATCATCCATCTTGAGACCCAGCATTCATTATTGGATAATACTCGACCGAATAGACCATGTCCAATACGCAGTGAAGAAAACATAGCGGCCGTAGCTGAGAGTGTACTCGAGTTGAAAGCGTACAAAATATAGCTTGTGCAAGAAGTGAATCCGCTCGACTGTCCCAAGCGACATCGCTTCGTTCTATGGTCTCTTGAAAAGTTTCAAGAAGATCCGACATTTTCGAGCAAAATTATAGCACCATGATAACCGACTATTTGATGCCTGAAATTAGAGCTCGTGATTTCCGCGATATTAGGTTTCATCATCAATCAATGGATTAATTGAGAGAACATTTCGGTGAGCAGATAATTTCACGATTTGGGCCAGTCGATGGGCCACCAAGATCATGTGATATCACACCGTTAGACTTTTCCCTCATCGATTCAGGACTTGTAGTAAAACATCACGCATGTCATTCGCCAGTTACCAGTGGAAATGCTCGAACGAGTCATCGAAAATTGGACTCAATGGATGGACCGTCTAAGAAGTGACCGCGGCCAACATTTGTAAGAGATAATCTTCAAAAGGTAAATGCCAAAGAATGTTCTTTCGAATGATAATAAACATTCCCCATTAAATGTGGATTTTCTGTGTATTTTTCTTTAAAAAAGTATGGAACCTCGAAATGGATTACACTTTATTTTGAAATTTTGCCTATCCCTTTGTTATTTGAGTATCACTAATTCCTGATCCTTACCACTTAGTTAGTAAGTAATCAGTTTATTTGCAAGAGAGGCGTAGAGAAAGGAAGAGAGCGAGGGAGAGGGAAAAAAGTGTGAGACAAGCAGAGGCAGGAATAAATATATATAAGTACAGTAGGCAAGGCCCAAAAATTATTACACCAGATTGCGCCTTTAATTCTTGTTGCTGTTTGTATATACGTCATAATTTAGATTTCGTTTTGGTGAATAGTCACAGAGAAATGGTTGTGTTGCGCATATTTAAAAAAAAAATTTTTTTAAATAAGGGGTTTCGGAGCAATTTATGGAATTTTCGATATTTTTCTTACCTGCGAATTGAAAGCAAAAACTATTAAAAATTGTATCCCATTGAAAGTGAAACAAGTTTTATTCAGTTAATATTTTGTTGTTCGTTGGTGAGCGTTTTTTTTTTTTTTTTTTGTAAAAATTATTGTAAATGTTTTTTTTTTTAATTTTGAACCACAATCTCTATCTAATGCTTTATTCATCAAATTCTTTAAATGAGATTCTCTCTTAGTGTCCACAAAAGTTGCCTCCAGCTGAGTCATATGCTGCATCACTTCCTCAATCTGCTGCATTTATTCACACTTACTTATGTGACGGCACGTTTTTTTTTATATATATTTTTTCCTATTTTCTTGGCATATTTAGAATGAATCGATAGTGTGACGAAAGCAAAGCAACAGCTGATTTCAAATTTTATACCATTGAATAACGGTACTGCGTAAGACGCAATCTCTGGCGCTCTACCATTTGGGTTAGACCTCTTACAGATTGCACGCTGTAAGCCCAGCTGAGCCGAGCCGAGAGAAATTTTATGAATACGAAAAATGCATAGAAATCAGTAGAAACTCGCGCTGAAATAGCGGAGTGGCAGCCGTGCCGAGGCAATTGTGAAGCTAAAAATCAGTTTTCTTTAGTAATTTACACTTTCTATAAAGCTTTTGGTGCAATATATTTCAAATAAAACATATTTTTATAATTTATTTTTTATAACCTCAATTAATTGAACAAAGTTCCAGCGCAATAACTCGCTTATTCTCCCATCCACTCTGCTTTACCAAATTCAGCTTGTTTTTGCGCTCGACTCGACTTTCAGCGGACACTCTGCAAGAGACCTTATTTTAGTAGAATTTGCACGTTTATTTGAAGTTTATATAATAATAGAAAAATGTGGTTAACACTTTTAAAAAAAGTCCGAAAATACATGATTACTACTAAGTAGAACACAATAACCGAGTGGTTAACATTGCGTATTACAATTCGGAAGGCCTGGGTTCCAGTCATGGTCCGAGCAACATCCAAAATTATAGAAAATTAATTTTTCTAATTGCGGTCACCCTTCGGCAGATGATGTCAAGCCCTCGGAGTATATTTCAGATATGAAATAAAATGTTTTCATAAAAATCCAATAAAAAACTGAAATTTAATTCAAAAACAAGAAGTAAGAGTGGTGGTTCGATTTCGAGGATTTTAGTTTAAATATTGACTTGAATTCACGTTTGTTGTATGACAGAAAACAAAAATAAAGCGATTATATGGGGTATATTGAAATAGTCTTTCGATTTTGATGTTTTCCAATGCCAATATTTATTGGAAGTTAGTGGAGAATAATAAATTTCAAGTTCTTGGATGCATATTTGACGGAGTTTTGATCCAACACCATAGAGATGAACAAATCGTTTATATAGGATACATATAGTGTAGTGGATCAATCTGACCGGTTCCAAAAACGACGTTTAAATGTATCAGTGCATCTGCCTGCCAAGTTTGGTTGAAATATCTTAAAAACTGAGGGGCTTGTTTGCGTTCAAACAGACGGACTGACGGGCAGGACTAAATCAACTCAGCTCGTCATTCTGACACGATCGGTATGGGTTTTCGTGGATCTATCTTTCCACCTTCTGGTATTTAAACACACTTCGGACCAAAGTTAATGAAGCATTTCATGTACATGAAAGGTATAATTATAAAAATAATCTCCTTAACAAGTGCAAGACTGTAAACATAAAACCTACATATGTGTATATATGTTTGTCAAGTCTATTTTTCTTTTAAATATTTGCTTAACTATATTTACAAGTCTGTAAAAAATGCTTACCTACGAGTGCCATTGCGCGTCAGAAATCCAGCAAAAAATTTTAATCATTTTACAATAAAACGTAATTACATACTGAAATGTATGCCAAAAATACAAGTGTATGCATTTATATATGCATGTATGTATGCATTGATATGCAGGTAAACATAATAAATGTGAGGTAATAATCTTAAATTTATTAGCACTTGTTTAAATAATGTTCTATGTGTCTTGTATACGTTCGATGGGGACTGATAAAAGTTCGCAAAATTGAAAATATATTAAATTTATTATAATTTATGGAAAATTTCTTACTAATAATGAAAATAAAAATAATTTAAATACTTTTTTTAATGTTATAAATAAATTATGTTAAATGCAAATTTCTTATAAGGAAATGTGAGATAGTTTGATTAACTTATGAGATACTCTAGATGAAGGTTAATTTAACATTTTCTACATAAGTAAATTATCTTTATAATATATGTAAAGGGTGATCCATTTCAAGGTTCCAAATTTTATAAAGAAAAAATACAGAATATTCAAATTTAATGGAGAATGTTTATTATCTTTCGAAAGAACATTCTTTGGCATTTATTTTTTGCAGATTATCAAATATTTCAAATATTGACCGCGTCTCCGTCTCAGATGGTCCATCCGTTGAGTCCAATTTTCGATGACCCGTTCGAGCATGACGATTGGTACCTGGCGAATGACACGCGTGATGTTTTGCTCCAACGCCTGAATTGAAGCGTGATTACCCTCAGAGGCTTTACTCTTTACATATCCCCACAAGAAAAGGTTGAACGGTATGATATCACACGATCTGAAACGTGAAATTATTTGCTCACCGAAGTGTTCTCTCAATAAATTCTTTGATTGATGCGATGTGTGGGAAGTAGCGCCGTCTTGTTCAAACCAAATCTCGTGAAGACCACCATATTCAATTTCAGGCATCAAATAGTCGGTTATCATGGCACGATAACGGTTGCCATTGATGGTTACGTTCTCACCTGCATCATTTTTTAAGAAATATGGACCGATGATTCCACCGGCCCACAAACCACACCAAACCGTTGTTTTTTCTGAATGAAATGGCAGCCTTTGGATCAGTTCAGGTTGTTCTTCGTCCCAAATAGGGCAATTTTGCTTGTGTACATACCCATTGAACCAGAAATGGGCCACATCGCTGAAAAAAATTTTGCTCGAAAACATCAGATCTTCTTGGAACTTTTCAAGAGCCCATAGAGCGAAGCGATGTCGCTTGGGAAGGTCGAGCAGCGTCAGTTCTTGTACAAACTATATTTTGTACGCTTTCAATTTAAGATCCCGACGTAAAGTGCGCCAAGTCATTCCATACGTCAGTCCGAGTTGATGCGAACGGCGCCGAATCGACTCTGCGGTCTTCGTGTACACTCTAAGCTACGGCCGCTATATTTTCCTCACTACGTGCTGGATGTGGTATATTCGGTCGACTATTATCCAATAATGAATGCTGGGTCTCACGATGGGTGATGCTGTTGAGAATAGTATGCTCAGTAAGTCGATTATGTTGACCATAAGTTGAGCGTTGCGCGCGAAACACATTCTTTACAGAACGTCAATTTTCGTCATAAAGTTGAATGATTTGTAAACGCTGTTCAGGCTTAAGTCTTTCCATGATGAAATGACAAACAATAAATAAAAATAACATGAAAGCTTGACACGGTTCACGTGTGATCTGTCAAAAAGGCTTCCACTTGGATCACCCTTTATGTTAAATATCAAGCGAATCGTGAAAACATACTCTCAGGCATGGGTTTGGCAATTGTTAGTGAAAGTGCTTAGCATAACTAGAGTTTCTACGTCATTACTTTTGTCATCTAATTTAAAAAAAAGGCTAGAGCATCTAAAAATAATTTAGTTTCCATTTTTGTTCAAGTAATATGTTACGTGTCAGTGGAGCTCTTCGAACAACGCCAACTCAGAACCTAAATGGACATTTACTGCCCATGCACTTGTACAGCAAGCAACTGGCTGCAAAATCGACACTCAAATTGAGGGAATTTTCCCTATCGCTCACCTGAAATATGGGACATTTTAATATACTTGGCATATTCCTGTTTTTCCGCAATATTACTGAGATTAATGGATTAATGAAAATTCGGCCTTTAATAAAAACTAGGCTTTCCCAATAGAGGGGAGTGGGATAATGATGTGGAGGACAAATCAGGACGCATTAATTTGGTCCATTTTTTGTGTTCAAAAAAGTTTTTTTTTATGAAAAAAAAGTAAAAAAATACATCATTCAAAGTATTGTATATATAAAGCGATTACTTTTTTCCATCTCTGTGGTAATTTTCGAATACCATCTCATTTCAGCGTTTCAAGATAATTCTCGACCGTTATAGATACGTGGGGCCAAGCATTGTCATGTCGCATAAGCACTTTGCCATGCTTTTCGGTAATTTCTGGCCCGTTTTTACGCAATGCACGGCTCAAATACATAAGTTGTAGTCGCTAACGAATTCAGTTTGCGTTTGGCACGAATCTTGATCCGGTAAGGCTTCCAATTCCTCATCTGCAAACCTTTTTTGTTGGCCAGGACGCTCTTTGTCTTTAGCACTAATATAACTAATTTTGAGGCGTCGAAATCACTCTTTGCATGACTTATCGACCGGCACAGATTCACCATAAGCTTCCACAAGCAAAAAAGCTTTGCAAAAGGCAAAGAACAATGTTTTTATCAGAAACAGACGCTAATGCACACTAATCATTTTTGACAAATGTGAAGCCTTTCCAAAGAAATAGGTAATTGCTTCCAAGATCGGCAGTTGGAGCTATCTTTTGAAAGCGATCCTTTGGTCCGAAGTATGTAAGTACAAGAAGGAAAAGAGGAAGTCCAACCAAAATTTTACAGATCGTAACAGAATGACGCGCTGAATTGATCTAGCCATGTTCGTCCGTTCATCCGTCTGTTTGGACGCAAAATGGTCCCTCCATTTTGGAGAACCAGGTGGACAAGTACATTCATACGATAATTTGTCGGAAGTGGCAAGATTGGACCACTATACCACCATATATGTAGACTCTATACAACCGATTTGTTCAGATAATTACATTTTCATAGAATTAAATTATCTTTAGTAAACCTTTGTAGCCTCAATTGAAATATTCCAAAACAGTACCAAAAAGGGTCGCAATAAAACAGTATACGCTTAATTGCACAAATTGCGCAATTAAATTGGAAATTCTTAATTGCCCATTTAAATATTTCAAACAAAATTGTTGAGTAAATTTTCAACATAAACTACCCGTTAAGATATCAATGCACCACTTACCATTTACGTATTATTTTGTAGAATTTTTTTCAAATTTTTCACATTCTTTCTAAGCATGAAGGCATTTTCTGTCAATTTTAAGCGCGTCTACACCATATTTATTTGTGCTGAAAACTCGTATAAACGTTTTCAGAAAGAAAAACCGAACTTTTATCAAATACGAAACGCCGACAAATTCCATGGACATACCTACTACATACATACATACATTATTGTCAAAGAATAATTGAATACTATAAATATTTTTACGGCCGACAATTAATGATATGTTTATACATTCAGTCGATGTCTGATAAGCCTAACCTAGTTGTGTGGAGTGTAGGAAATTATGCGCAAAATGTTTGAAAAAAAAAAAATGTCGTAGGAAATCACAAAAAAACAGCAAAGCAATAAAATACTTAGCTTTATTAAGTGCTTTGTAAGCGTAGAATATTTCATATTTATATATTGTCTGTTTATACGTTGACCAGCATTAACACACACTCATACGTCACATATAAATAAAAATTTACCTACATTGCGGCAGTTGATAATGTTGCCGCCCCAGCAAAGGAACAGATCGGCGGCAGAACTTGTTGCTTATGAAGGTTGATCCAAGTGGAGGCACTTTCTTTTATAGCCTTTTTTTGACAGATCACGCGTGAGTCGTGTCAAACAGTCATGTTATTTTTGATCAGTAATGTTTGGTATTTCATCGTGGAAAGACTAACGCCTGAGCAACGTTAACAAATCATTCAACGAAAATTCACGTTCTGTAAAGAATGTGTTTCGCGCGCAACGCTCAACTTATGGTCAACATTAACGGCCTAATGAGCGTACTATTCGCAACACCAGCACCCATCTTGGGACCCAGCAATCATAATAATTGGATAATATTCGACCGAATAGATCACGTCTAGCACGCAGTGAAGAAAATACATCTGCCGTAGCAGAGAGTGTACACGAAGACCGTGGAGAGTCGATTCGGCGCCATTCGCAGCAACTTGGAATGACGTTTGGAACGTCTTGGCGCATTTTACGTCCAGATCTTAAATTGAAATCGTACAAAATACAGCTAGACCTTCCCAGGCGACATCGCTTCGCTCTATGGGCTCTTGAAAAGTTCCAAGAAGATGCGACGTTTTCGAGCCAAATTTTGTTCAGCGATGAGGGCGATTTCTGGCTCAATGGGTATGTAAACAAACAGAATTGCCGCATTTGAGACAAATATCACCCTGAAGAGATTCAAGAGCTACCATTTCATCCAGGAAAAACAACGGTTTGGTGTGGTTTGTGGGCCGGTGGAATCATCGGTCCATATTTCTTCAAAAATGATGCCGTTGAGAACGTAACCGTCAATGGCGACCATTATCGCGCCATAATAACCGACTATTTGATGCCTGAAATTGAAGCTCGTGATGTGGTTCCAACAAGACGGACAAGACGGCGCCACTTCCCAAACATTGCATCAATCAATGGATCTATTGAGAGAACACTTCGGTGAGCAGATTATTTCACGTTTTGAACCGGTCGATTGGCCACCAAGATCGTATGATATCACACCCTGAGAACGTTTTCCTGTGGGGATATGTAAAGTGTAAAGTCTATGCGGACAATCCCGCTTCGATTTCAGTCAAAATGCTCGAACGTGTCTTCGAAAATTGGACTCAACGGATGGACCATCTGAGACGTAGCCGCGGCCAACATTTCAAAGAGATAATCTTCAAGCAATAATGCCAAAGAAAGTTCTTTCGAATGATAATAAACTATTAAATTTGAATTTTCTGTGTTTTTTTTTCTTTGAAAAAAAATAGATAACCTCAAAATGGATTACCCTTTAGATATGTATATCACATTCTTAAGTAACTATTAAACTTGATTAAAATTTTTAGAGTTTTTTTCTCCAATTCTTTTTTATTATTTAAGCATAAAACATATATAATAACAAATCTGATTAATAAAAAAATTCAGAAAATTTAATTCAAATGATATGCATATTAGTGAGCAGTTTTTGTTGTTGTTGTAATTCAAGATATTTTCTTTCAATATTTATAGTACATAGTTATGCAACTAATATACATATTTACCTTAACCCGTGCAAACTGATTAATAAATTTACTTAGCTGAGTGAGCTGGTGCATTATGTTAATTTATTACGAGTGTTGCATTAATAGGGAAATAAGGAAATGCAAATTGAATAAATTTTACTCACTATGCATTATTAATTAAGTTTATAAATTTTTTTTATTATACCCAACACACATAATAAGTATTATCGTCAGCAACAAACAGCGTCTGTATTTACTTAGAAGTAGACATGATCAATAAACTCATCACTTCGTTAAATTCCGTAAATATTTACATCATATTTTCCTCAAGGTTTATACATTTTAATATTTTTTAATTTCGTTTAAAATTGAAATAAATTGCTTCTGGCTTTGTGTTGGGTATAAAAAACTCGAGAACCTGAAGTATAACACTTTGTAGCGAATTAAATTACATTAAATGATGTAATTACGGTGTCAAATTGCATTTAGTTTTCTTTCAATTTTATTAATATAAATATGTAAATAATGTAGAGCGGCTGTAGGTACATACAAACGAGTATACAAATGTAAACAATTAATAACCACAAACGTACGCCCACAAAAAATTCTAGATTTCTATCATATTTCACACGATGATTTATTTTATTTTATTTTATTTTATTTTATTTTTTCTTACTGCAAAACACACGTGTCTAAGACATGCTGTCAGCTTCAATAAAGGGTATGGAGACTTTGTATATGCTAATAAAAATAAAAATAAATTTAAATGCATTTGATTAAATATTTATTTTATAAGTAAAGCGTAAGCAAAGCTACTAATCATGAATTCATTAATACCATTAATATCATTAAAAATAAAAATAAAAATAAAAAAATAAAAATAAAAATAAATAAAATTAAATTCAATAACATTGATTAATAAATAAAAATGAGGAGAAGAAAAATGCCTACCACATCATTATTGGGTCGATACATCAAACGTTTATGCCACTTGCAGGTCACAAAAAACTTCTCCTCTAAGGAACCGTCAGTTACCTTGGAATCGCTTTCGCATTACTTCAGGCTGGCGATCCATTTTTCTCATCGGGAGATTTACATCCCGCCAGCTGCGTCCAGGTCCATCTTTTTAGCTCTTAGCGCACATCCTGCAAACTTTGCTGTACAATTTTTTCAGCTTCCTTCATTTAGGAGCATGACTGAGATGATGTTATCTGTATTTAGTGGTCCGAACGTGTTCTCAAGTCTGATTTGCTCAGCTTGCCACCGTGCGTACTTGAAAAGTGTATGCTCGTCTTCATTCTCGTTGGCGTCTTTGCAGACACAGCACGGATACTCGACCTTTCCAATCTTATATAAGTGTTTCTTTAATTATTTGTGCTCGATAGCTTTGGTATAATATAATAATCCACCTCTCTGTTAGTTCATATTTTCACGTCTGTTTTTAGCCTGGCTGCCCATTTTCCTAGTTACCAACGAGTTTGTCACTGGTTCAGGATTTCTTTTCGGTATTTGGTACGCTTCCTTGATCCCTCATTTTCTTTAGTGTCCAGTTTCTTTTCCTTTCGAATGCCTGAATGTCAAGAGGAATGCATCCGCTAACGTTCACCTGATATGATGCGATATGCCGATACTACCCCCAAAGCTGCTGTACGATACACTTTGGTCAGTATCTTTCTTTCTTTATCTTTGAGCATCCATCATAGATTTGTTGAATTTTGCATGAGCCGTAAACTGAAAAGAGCTGTTTTAGTTGGTCACAGTAAACTGAAGCTCCTACAGTTCATTTTAGAACCATCTCATATACAGGGCTTTAATCCTTTGCTTCAGTCATTCGTCTCTATATTAGTAGCTAAGAGCCACTTCGCGAAACTCAGCACAGGAACTGTTTTGTTGAAATATCCCGGTGGGTAATACTTCCAAATCACGATTCACCTGTGATCCAAGAGGGGCCGAACATTTACCGCTCACGATGAGTGAAATGTTATTCGCATCTGTTATATATAGAGAGCGGCAGTCCAAAGGAGAGGTGATAATACTCCCCCTTGTTGTATTCCTCTGTACTTATCCCTGCAACTTAGTAAGGTACGAGGTGTATTCAAATGAAAAGGTGAATTTTGAATTTTTTTGAAAAGTACTTATTTATTCATCGATATCTATTTTGTACACTTCAAAGTAATCCCCTCGGATATAATATATTTGTGCCAACGCTTTTTCCAATCCCCGAAGCACTTCTGAAATGAGCTTTTCGGTATTGTCATCAGTTCTATCTTCGATTCTGACTTGATCCCATCAATTGTGGCAAAACGCTTTCTTTTCATTGGTTTCTTTAGTTTTGGGAATTGGAAAAAGTCGCAGGGAGCCAAATCTCTTGAATACGGTGGTTGAGGCAAGATTGCGGTTTTATTTTTGGCCAAAACATCACGAATAAGCGTTGATGTGTGTGAGCTGGTGCATTATCGAGATGCAGAATACACGATTTGTTTTTCAACAATTCCGATCGTTTGAGCCGTATTGCTTCACGCAAACATTGCAGAACTTCCTATTCCTATATTAACTGTACGACCTTTTGGCAGGAACTCATGATGCACCCCACACAATTGTAATCAAAGAAAACAGTGAACTAAACCTTCACCATTTCCTTTGAACATACTTCGAATGTGTCCAGTCCCTAATGACAGGATTGATTCACTTTAATCTCAACCTATTTATTAAGGATTTTCTAAAACGTTATTGTACACTTCGGATATGTCAAGGAAGATCCCGCAATATATTTTCCCCATTTCCTGGAACCGATTCTACTTTCCACAAAACATTATGTAGTACCCTCGAGTGTATATCCTCAACCACAGCTTGGTTAATGTGAACATCCACCACGCGCTTAGGGTACAGATGCCCTGCTTTACCTACTTCGGTTAGGAATACTGGTATTGCAGTATTGCAGTTCGCCATTAAGCTGGTACGTAGTTTTCTCTAGTACAAGCTTCTTAGAGTTTGCTTAGGAACTTTCTAACTCCGTCTCTGTCTCTCCAAAGTATAGCCACGAAATTTCCATCTATGCACGGAAACCTAAATTTGAAGTATTCTGAAACAATTTCTATCTCTTGGAAGTTTCTTTACAAATGCTTCCTTAACTCCAGCTTTATGTGAAGCAATGGTAGACGGAAGAACTTTATGGGGAAGTACCAAAAAAATACGCCACCATACTGGATCCATCGCAGGTCAGCAGTCCGGTCCAGTGATTTTTCTCGTTTCTATTATTCCATAGATGCAAAACATGACATTATTGTCCGAGCAACTTGTACAGTATTTTGAAATTGCCGGAGAGTTGTTAATCGTGATCTTAATATTATAATTTACGAAGGGTTAAAACCTAGATCATATAGATTTCCTTGAGGTGTGCGGAGTGATCGACAAGAATGGAGCGAGCTATATCGCCGCTATGATGAAAGCCTGTTTTAAGGCCTCTTTTTCAAGAACCTATGAAAATACGCCGTTTTGTTTGGAAGATTAAAGTGAAATTACATTAAAGAACCTCTTCCCAAGATCATCTGTATTAGTTAATAAAGTTTGTTTCAGCTTTAAAATTAATTTATTTTTACTTTTACTTCTTCCAGATGCAGCTGCGTTGGCTATTACTCTCTGTGGCGGCATTGCTAATGCCAACAAGCTCCACCGGTTTCAACATATTATTTATGGGACCCTTTCCAGCGCCCAGTCATTGGATGTGGTTGGAGCACTTTTTGCGTGATTTACTGCAGCGTGGTCATCATGTGACAGCTGTGACAAATCATCGTGCCAAATATCAACATGAGAATCTAACGGAGATCATAATCGATCCACCATTCGATATACCTTACTATTGTGAGTAAATTGTAACTTAAGTGGGAAGTTTTTCGAGGTTAATACTTTTTTTCGTTCAATCCTCTCACAGTTCCCAAAGAGAATATATTCAAAATGCGTTTCGCCAGCGATTTTCAAAACTTACAAATGTGGTGGCACGTGGGCCTACTAACCACCGAACATGCGCTCAACGATCCCAAAGTCAAATCGCTGATCGCAAGTAAAAATTTGGAATTCGATCTTATGGTTATGGAGCAATTCTTCCATGAGAGTTTCCTGATGTTCGCGCATAAATTTAAATGTCCAATTGCGACTCTGGGTACAATGGGTTATGCGGATAATATGGATCATGCAATGGGTTTGCTTACACCCTGGGCTGTCATACCACACCTTTTGTTGTCGCATACAGATCAAATGACCTTCACACAACGTGCCTACAATACATATTTATCATTGTACGATGCCGTTATGAGACGCTGGTATTATATGCCGAAAATGCAGGCGATGGCGGAGAAACATTTTGGCAGTCTCATTGAGGGTCCGCTGCCGCATGTGCGTGATTTGGAGCGGAATATTTCATTGATGTTGATCAATAGTCATCGCAGTTTGGATGTGCCGAGACCAAGCATGCCGGGTCTGATAAATGTTGGCGGCATACACATAAAGACACCAAAGCCATTGCCACAAGATCTGCAGGTTTGTCAAAAAACACTACTCTTTTTTTTCTAATATCAATATAATATATGTTCTCTCTCACATACACTCCGTCTCGCAGAACTATCTGGATAACTCTACACACGGCGTCGTCTACTTCAGTCTTGGTTCTTATATGAAAAGCATCGACATGCCAAAGGAGAAAATCAATCTTATACTCAGCGCCTTCAGTCAACTCAAGCAGGATGTGCTGTGGAAATTCGAAAACTCCTCCATCGGCCATCTGCCACCGAATTTGAAGATCCAAAGTTGGCTGCCACAAAACGATATACTCGCGCACCCAAATGTGAAGGTCTTCATAACACATGGCGGCATCTTTGGTACACAAGAAGGCATACACTGGGGCGTGCCGATGTTGAGTATACCACTCTATGGTGATCAACACCGCAACACCATCAAGTCGGTACGTGCAGGTTATGCACGCACACTCAATTTCGGCACAATGTCTAGTGAGGATTTGGTGCAGAATATAAAGCTACTCATAAGTGATCCGAATTATAAGCAGAAAGCTTTGGATGCTTCGCGGAAATTCAGAGATAATCCTTTGCATCCCTTGGACGAGGCCTCATTTTGGATGGAGTACATTGCTCGGCATAAGGGTGCGACGCATTTGAAGTCTTTCGGCGCTTATATGCCGCTCTATCAATATCTGCTCTTGGATGTGTTGGGTTGTGCGCTACTGGCCGTCTTTTTGGCGATTTGGTTGCCATTGAAGGTGTTAAAGTTGTTGGGTAGACTTTTGCAGCGGAAAAGTGCGGAAGTGTCGCGCAAAAAGCGTCAATAAAACTGTGATTGTGAATTTTTCTATGAAAACAATTTTTAGTTTTTAAGTATTACGTCGTAAGTGTAAATATATCTGTTAATTAGTTTTAGAAAATATTTTTAACAAAAATCAATAAAAATGTGCTAGAAAAGTTATTTGTGGTCCAACCGTCTTTGAAAGTATTCAGATGGATAAGTCAGAGGTTCATGGAATGACCCACGGGAGATCCTTCCCGATTAAAAAAAGAGTTAATTTCACATACCAACGGCATTCTCGCTCTGCGACTAAAATGAAATCGGAGTCCACAAATGATACCAAACTTCATTACGGAGTGGAGTCACTATTTTCCTTGGCTAACTCGAGCTGGTACAACGTAAAACACTGTCAAGAGTGAGTGAGTATGAGTCTAACAAAGACGTTGTTGTTAGTCTTGACATTCTGAGTATCGCAGTTGATATATCTCGTATTGGTAATTGATCCACTATATGTGATGTTCCCTTTCGCTAGTGCGCAAAGGACCATAAATAAATTTTTTTTCTCTAGAAATATAACTCTTTGCTTGAAGGGAAGCTATTTTTCGAATATCCTCATTCGCTAAGAGATCTATACGCTTGAGTTTCTCATAAAAACGGCAAAAAGCTAAAATAATGCGCGGCTGTTTAGGCTAATTAAGTTCTCGGTTTAGTTCAGCCGCTCTTATTAGCTTAGGTTATATTGAAGTGGGCATCAGTTCCTTAGGCAATTGTGATATCACTGAGCACCTCAACCATCTCTAGCCAAACCTATGTGTGGAGTTAGGAAAACAGAGCAATCGACGTATCTTTGCATGCGCTGTTTCGCTCAAGTCTTTAAAAGCCACAGTCTCTCGAGACTACAATTTATTCCTCTTAAGTGCGGTGCTTTCGCAAAGAAAGTGTCTTATAGTTTAAAGTCTTTCCTCCCCTCACCCTGCCTTAAACCTCGTTTTGGTATCGGACGGCTCGGAAAGGTTCTTACCAATTCTGAGTACGCTTCTAGTATTATTCATGGTCAGTTTACGTAGCCTTATGAGTTTTGTAGGGATATCAAATTCAGAGATAGCGACGCAGAGGTAGTTCCTTATCGTGCTACCGAAGGAAGCTTTAAAATCGATGAATAGGTAGGGACTAACTGTTCAAAGGTGTATTTGCCAAGTCTAAAGCCACCCTGATAATGTTCAATCAGTTTATTTTTTTACTGAGGGTTCTTTTCTTCACACAATACGCTAGATAAGACCTTATATGCCATATTGAGGATATTGGGGTCTCCCTTTTCTTGTATTAGGCAAAGCACACTTGACGGCCGCGATAGCCGAGTGGTTAACATTGCCTACTACAATTCGGAAGGCCTGGGTTCGAGTCCAGGTTCAAGCAACATCCAAAATTATAGAAACTAAATTTTTCTAATTGCGGTCGCCCCTCCGCAGGGAATTTTAAGCCCTCTGAGTGAATTTCTGACATGAAAATAAAAGCTATTCAGTCGGGTGATGAAACAATATCATCGACATCGATTGGGGTTTCGGGTTCGCCATTTCCGGATGTTTTGCATTCACTGCTGCAGGCTGGTGAATGTTTCCTCCATACACTAAGTATACTCTGAAAATATGTCACCATATTACCTGTTTAGTCCCTACATGAGGTTCCGTAGGTCTTGAAACCTTCCGTAAGTTGCTGCAACTTTTAATAGCATTTTCGAGCATTACCCTTATTGGCCACCTTGGCATGAGGAGCTTGACCCATGCTTACGAATTTCGGTCTGTTTCTTTTTTTGTCTGCTAATGCGTTCTCTTTAGCTCTCGGTATCTATCCCACCCCGCACATGTTTTGGTTGATCGCAATGCTCGACATTCTTCATAATTTCTGGCACTGTTGAAAATCAATTGTTTCCGAAGCAGTGGTGCGTAAGGAGTTTACTATTTCGTTCCACAGCTCCCTTATATCGAGTTGCTGATGCGTGCTCTCAGAGAGCAGGTGTGCAAGCAGATTATAAGACCTGATAACTGTCAGCTGTAATTGCAGATTCTTGACGTCGAACCTTCCTTGTGTTTGTCGGCGGACGTTCTTTGCTGCACAGAGGCAGGTGCATATCGTTGCTGCTGCAAGACAATGATCCTAGTCGATATTTGGCTCTAGGAAGGTACACACAGTTGCAACACTATATACATACATGTCATTCGTCGATCACAGCATGATCGATTTGGTTTCGTGTTTTTCAATTCGGCGAAAGCCATGTGCTGGAATCTGGTACTACAGATAGCCTTATTTCGGATCCCGGCGAAGGTAATCAGCCTCACCCCGCTTGCCTCCTTTGTCCGCCCTGGCGTTCAAATCGCCTAACATAATTTTGACATCGTGGCAGGGGCAGCGCTCTTATATGCGTTCTAGTCGCTCATAGAAAGCATCTTTGGTTACTTGGTTCTTCTCTTCCATCGGGGCATGGTCGCACATCAGTGATATGTTGAAGAACTTCGCTTTGATGCGGCTTGTGGGCATACGTTCATCTACCGGGGTGAATGTCAGAACTCGGTGACGGAGTCCCTCTCCTTCCACAAATTCAACACCATATTTGTTCCGCATATCGCAGATCTTGTGCAGCAGTGTTTAGCCTTTAGCCTTATGAGAGCGGCTTTCTTCCGCGAAGTAGACGAGGGAACGATTTTTCCGAAAAAAATCGTATTTATTGTTCGATTTACTTGAAATTTGATTGATTCTTGCCTAATTAACACAGTAGACTGTTTCTTCCGGGAATCGAGGCTATGATTTAATTTTCTTGAAACTAAATTTTTTCCTATCTTTTTGGTCCAAGTAGGGACACATTTTTCAATAGCCCTTTTTTGACAGATCACGCATCACCATGGAGAAACTTACGCCTGAGCAATGTAACCGTTGAATTAAATTAAATTTTTTTACGAAAATTCACATTCTGTAAAGGATGTGTTTCGCGCGCTTCGCTCAACTTATGGTCAACATAATCGGCCTGCCGTGCGTATAATTCACAACACCATCACCCATCTTGAGACCCAGCATTCATTATTGGATAATATTTCACCGAATAGATCACGTCCAGCGTGCAGTGAAGAAAATATAGCGGCCGTAGCTGAGAGTGTACACGAAGACCGTGGAGAGTCGATTCGGCGCCGTTCACAGCAACACGGACTGACGTATGGAACGACTTGGCACATTTTGCGTCGAGATCTTAGATTGAAATCGTACAAAATACAGCTTGTGCAAGAACTGAAGCCGCTCGACCTTCCCACATTCCCAAGCGACATCGCTTCGCTCTATTTGCCTTTGAAAAGTTCCAAGAAGATCCTACGATTTCGAGCCAAATTTTGTTCAGCGATGAGTCCCATTTCTGGCTCAAAGAGTATGTAAACAAGAAAAATTGTCGCATATTATATTTGATGCCTGAAATTAAAGCTCGTGATCACCGCGACATTTGGTTTCAACAAGACGGCGCCACTTCCCACACATCGCATCAATCAATGGATTTATTGAGAGGATACTTCGATGAGCAGATAATTTCACATTTTGGGCCGGTCGATTGGCCACCAAGATCGTGTGATATCACACCGTTAGACTTTTTCCTGTGAGGATATGTAAAGTCTAAAGTCTATGCGGACAATCCCGCTTCAAATCAGGCCTTGAAGCAATACATCACGCGTGTTATTCGAACAAGTCATCGAAAATTGGACTGAATGGATGGACCATCTAAGACGTAGCCTCGATCAACATTTGAAAGAGATAATCTTCATAAAATGAATACCAAAGAAAGTTCTTTCGAATGATAATAAACATTCCCCATTAAATTTGAATTTTCTGTGTTTTTTTTCTATAAAAAAGTAGGGAACCTCAAAATGGATCACCATTTACTATACTGTTTTTTGGGAAGAGGATCACAGATCAACAGATCGACGAAAAAAGTCATGATTTGGATAAAAATTTAGATTTTTTGTAGATCACTGCGTCGTGTTAATATGCAGTCTCTTTTGAGTTCTACGAGTCGGTTACATCCATATGGTTCGAACTATTTTTAATCGCCCAATCTTATCATACATAAGCGTAAACCAAGGTAGTGCCGTTTGGCTTACTTCGAGGCATTTCATATTTACATTTTCGTGGAAAACTTTGCGTGGCGAGTCATCTCTGACTAATTCTGGTAATAACCCAGCCGCTGCAGCATGCAAATGCCAAATATTGTAAACACATAAATACGAATATGTAGATATGTCATTTTGCCAATTATATTGTCTAAATTCAACAAAAAAAAAGGAAAGAGTCACAGAAACGTGTGTTTAGTAATAATTTCTATAAGTGATGGCTAATTAGCTGTCACAAAATTGTTTGCGAATTTATTTTACAATATTTTTTGACATCTAAACAATATTTAAAACCACGTGTTTATCAATAAGCAATCATTCCAATTATCTTTACCATGAAATAATGACTAAAGTCACAGTTATTTTGACGCCTACGCTAACGTGTATACATACATACGTAGTATATATGTGACTAACTATGCGGCAGTTGTCAATTATTTTCAATTTACTACGAGTGTCGGGAATGTGCAACAGCCTAGCACGTGCAAGAGTTTGCACACACACACATGTTTTTCTCTTCCTATAAATTTACTACGAGGCAGCATTTCGTATTGAGGTTTTCCGTTAAGCAGTTAGGTGGGTTTCAGAGGTTAAAAAAGGAATTTTCACAATTTTTTTATGTATACAATCATGTATTTTACTCAAGCAATTCGCGATATCAAAGATACATATTTGGACAGTATTTTGTGAAATTTTTATTCAAAAATTCCGACAACTCAGCCGTTGGTACCTCATCTCCATTGCCGTCTCAAAAGAAAATGCTCTCACCGTGGACAGCATAACTCATTATTGGCTCATCTAAAATCAAAAAATCAAAAATATTTCGTTAGCACAAGGATAAATCTCGTTATTGGACGAAGAAAAAAAAACACAAAATTAAAATTTGAATTTTTGACAGACTTTGAACAGAAAAACACATTTTTTGATCAATATTTCACCATGCATTGACTCGAAAAAATTAGTGGTAATAAAAAAAATCCTTCTTTTAATGACTAGTTAATGTTACTACAAAGATGTGTGCCAAATTTGAACAAACTCGCTTTATAACTTCTCGAGGCATCGTGTCCACCGACTTAAAAAATAAAGTTTAGAGATAACCGCGTTTAAGGGTTAAGGCCACTCTAGAATTTTCGGAGAATGAATTTTTTTCATTCAAATGATACATTTTGGTTTCAAAAATGTTACCCCGAAAGATTATGGCAGATAAAAATTTCTAAATGCCCCATTTTCGTTCTCTAGTTGAAGCGTCTGTTTCAGTTAGTAAGGCGTACTCAAAACTTTAAACGCATTTATCTCAAAACTACTTTCTCGTGTTGGCCGGACACATAACTCAAACAATTTACACCCGAAGTACGTAGGAATTTTTTATTATTTTCATCTTGCATAGTTTTTTTTTCTTTTTATTAAAAAATTTCGAAATTTTTTTTAGGCCAAATTGTTACTTTTTTCTTTAAAGACCCGCCATTTTGTTAAAAATGCACATATTTAGAAAATTCTACGCACTTCTATAGCGATTTTCCATTTACAACCGGAAACTGTTCAACAACTTATTAAAATTCAAAAATTACAGGCAGTAGTTCCCGAAAAAAATGGAGACATCCTAGGGAGAACGCTGTATAGCCGCCATTTTTAAATTAATTTTTCTTAAAAATAGTTATAAGGAGTTAATTATATGTATAATAAATGCCTTTTGTCAAAAATCAGATCTATTTAATAGTTTTCCCGAAATAAAATTTCAAAAAATTTCTATTTTGTGACCCTCTAAAGTAGAGTGGCCTAACCCTTAAAGGTTATTTTTAAAAGATTCTGAAAGAAATTTGAGAAAAGAAAGTTAAATTATATTTGGTTAGGAAATTCGCGGTTCCTTATTTCGATGCAAAAAAAAAAAAATTAATTGCAATAATTCTCAAAAATACATAAGGACTTAATTCGAATCCGAAAAGTCAAGTTCACATAATTTTAATAGATAAATCATTGACCCATTGCACCTTTTTTTCAATTTACTTTTTCTTTATTTAAGAAAATTAAGAAATCTTGACACACTTTCATTACACTCAATTTGCGAAAGCTTTTTGAAACAGTAAAAGTCAAACTAAAAATTTTTTTAGTTTTCTTAACACTTACACGGGCTGTGTATCGAACCGATTGAGTAAGGTCAACTCAAGTTCGCTCATGCGGTTGCAGATTTAATTTAATTTTTTTATTGATATTTTTTTAAATGTATTTCTTAATGTATTGCATTTTATTTTATTTTTTCTCATTTTTACCCTTTTCTTTCATTGTTATACATTTTTTTTTTTTGCCTTTACAAAATTTTCGCAAACAATTTTTTTGCAAATTTTTAATTAAGCCCACAGCGGGAAGATAAACCTACTACACAAGCGTGTACCTAGTGAATTGCAAAAAAAAAACAGTATGTGCAGTTGTGCTATACGATTTTGTTTAGGGCAACGAACTGTTTGTATTGAATTATTTCATTTTGTTTTTATTTTGTTTTATCCACAACACAACGCAAAGATTTGTGAAATTCAAGTATTTGGGGCGATTTTTAAGGAAAATATCATATTATCTTTCTGTAACGAGTTTCAAACAAATATTACAATATTAAGGTACGAAATTTTTTTTTAAATATTTATATATATGTATGTATGCATGCATACCTGTTCGCTTCACTCGGTGATCGATTAAGTAAATTTAATGCGTATTTTATTTAGCCATCACTTTACTAGCAGCAAGCAGCAAATTATTGCATATTTTTAGGCTGCAAAATTCATTTGACCAGCAAACAGTTCTCGTAATATAAATTATTTTCATGGAGCCTAAACATAATATTAAAATGAAAAAAATTTTTTTTTAATATAATTAAATGAATTTCTCCATTTTATTATGATATATAAATATACATATGTATATAGAAAATATTTCTGAGGGGTATCTCAGAGTGAACAAGCTTGTATGGAGCAAGCGACCAAAAATAATTCTACCGAAGATATTGTTTTAAACTTTTTTCCAAAATTCTATAAGCAAAAAAAAATTTGGTAAAAAACACATATAGTGATTGTATCTAAGCATATCCAACCCTCCTCCCTCAAATAAATAAATCAAATGATAAGTAAAAATATTGTATGGCATTTGTTTCAGTATTTAGAATAAAGGGCTATCCATTTTAAGGTTCCCAAAAAATAACGTAAATAAAATTCTTTTTATTTTTATAAAGTATGGACCTTCGAATTATCTCTAAAACACTATACCATTCAAGTGAACGCCTCGTTAATTTTTGCAAACTTCGATCCGTTTGAGGTAATTTTCGACCACTTTTTTCCACCTATTGGACGGAATCTCAGCCATTATTTGACGAATGTTACCTTCCAAGTGATCAAGAGTTAAAGGTTTATGCGCATAAGCACGATCTTTCGCGTAGCCCCACAAAAAAAGTCCAAAGGTCTCAAATCGCACGATCTTGGTGGCCCATTGACATAGCTAAGTCGAGAGATCACGCGCCCCGAAAATTTCTCTCGTGTTGGAATCACAATTTTTCCAAGTTGTGTTCTTCAATTAATTGCAGGCCAAAAATTCGGTTAACATAAGACCATGATGGTCCGAATTGACAGTGACAGTTGCCAGTCTCGCCGTTATCGTTTTCAAAGAAGTAATGTCCAATCACACCTCCGGACCAAAGAGCGCACCAGGCAGTAAGTATTTTTTCAATTGTGTGAGGATTCTCGGAGCCCAAAATGCGACAATTTTGATTATTTACGCATTCACTGAGCGATCCATTGCTTGTTGTTCAATCACTCAATCGTAAGTACAGCGTTGGTCAGCTGGTTTCAGTTGTTGTATGAGCTGGACTCTATAAGGTGTAAGTCAAAATGCAAAATACACCATAATGTGCCGTTGGAAAGTCCCAACTCTTGAGAACGTCGAGAAATAGACACATTTGGGTCTTCGGCTGCACTTTCACTTACAGCAGCGATATTTTAGGTGGAACGAGCAAAACTATGATGCTCAGATCTTACAATATCTGTAACCGATCCAGTCTCATCAACGATTATGCCCACCATAATCTTCTCTTAAACTTACGAAACTTGCCCACGTTTGAACCAACATTTTTGTAGTTGGTTTCAACTATTTTATCGCGTTGTGCAGTTTTCAGCGACCCATTTTCATAAATACCGATTAGGGTTGACAGTTAAGTTTGGCAAATGTCAAAATACAGCTCTGCACTTTCGAAATCAATAAGTGGATAAGCCTTTATTATTATGATGTATATTAATCACGGCCGCAATAACCGACTGGTTAGCTAAAGACCAGCGTTCGAGTCCTTTATAGAAAATTTTTTGTTCTAGTTGCGATCGCCCTTTGGCATGGGAAAATGTCAAGCCCTCCAAATGTATTTCTGAACCGAAAGGAAAGCTCCTTATAAGAATCCACTGGCCATCCGGATGCGACTTTGAGTAAAATCTAGCTGCCTTCATTTGTGGGAAAAATATTAAGTCGCTCGCACACCAACAATTTCTAGGTGGAAGGAAAATTTTCAATATTAATATTATTTATATCTTAAAAATATAACATAGGACATTGTTAAGTCACGATCAAGCCAGGAATTAGAGCGTAAATGTCGACGTTATTGAAAATTCCAGCATTTGATGTCTCTCTTCCACCACATTTTGGCTTGTCGACTATTAAAACCATTTGTTATTGGATTTTTAGTTTAGATATAAATTTTTGTTTCTTTAAGTCATTCTGATCCTTTAGAGGACCTAATCTAGCAGTATTTTTTTATATGAGAGGTGTAGAAAGATCAAAAGATCGTATGTATGCATATAGTGGAGATAATCAGATTCAGATCGATCCGTTTGAATCCCTCTTTGTTCGAATTGCTCAATATCATTTATTTGTGTACGTTTCATTTGGAGTATGTGTAGGTGTCAAGAACACATTCTGCACAGACGTTCCTTTATTAAAGTGCAAAAATTTAATTAAGTTCATCGATGCACTGTTGCTGAATGAATATTTTAAGTTACTGTAAACCACACAAATGGCGCTCATATGTCAAAACGTTCTGCGTATTTATAACAACAAAAATGTCAAACTTTACAATAAAGTTGTCAGTTTCCCTATAGCAACACTAAGGTTGCCCAATCATGATATAAGGGGTGATCCAAGTAAAGGTACTTTTTTCAACAGACTTTTTTTGACAGATCACGATGAGACCCAATCCTGGATCAATGGGTATGTAAACAAAGTCGCAAAATTCCCGCATTTGGGAGGAGTAGCAATCTGAAGAGGTTCAAGAGTTGCCATTTCATTCAGAAAAAACAACGTTTTTGATGTGGTTTGCTTGCCGGCGGAATCATCGGTCCATATTCCTTTAAAATTGATGCCGGTGAGAACGTAACCGTCAATGGCGATCGTTATCCCGCGATGATAACCGACGATTTAATGCCTGAATTTGAAGCTCGTGATCTCCGCGACATTTGGTTTCAACAAGGCGACGCCTTGTTCCCACACATTGCATCAGTCAATGGATTTATTGAGAGAACACTTCAGAGTGAGCAGATAATTTTACGTTTTGGGCCGGTCAATTGGCCACCAAGATCGTATGATAACACACCGTTAGATATGTGAAGTCTAAAGTATATGCGGACAATTTCGCTTCTATTCAGGCCTTGGAGCAAAACATCACGTTTGACATTCGTCAGTTACCAATAGAAATGCTCGAACGAGTCATCGAAAATTGGACTCAACGGATAGGCCATCTGAGACGTAGCCATGGCCAATATTTGAGGGAGAAAATCTTCAAAAAAAAAATAAATGTTAAAGAATGTTCTTTCGCATGATAATAAACATTTCCCATTAAAGTTGAATTTTTGTATTTTTTTTCTTTAAAAAAGTAGAGAACTTCGAAGTGATCCATTCCCTTTATGTTATTAAGTCACCTGCAAGCTCGTCCTGCAAACTCATTAGCCGTTTTGTTACTGGGTATAACGAAAATCCCATAATAGGTTGAAAGTTAACTGTTTAGCCAACACGTTAAGGGATCTGCGGCAGTTCCTAGTATATTTTTAAATCTTAAGAAAAATTATTTATTAATTGAAAATTAAAAAATAATATTAATTTTAAAAAAATGTCTGGCAACTACTACCTAAAAGCTAACTGTATATTTAAACAAAGAAAATCTTGATCGTCTTGACTCGTCTGCTCGCTATCGTTCGACATCACACGTCCCTCCTTTCTCGCATATGTTACGAGTTTCCTTGGAGAGCAGCTGTGTGTGTGCGGAATCATAAAATATATTTTCAAGAAAAAAAAATTTTTTTTTAACATTTTGTTAGCCTTTATTGTGTGATTATAAATAATAAAAAACTGCAGTATGCTTCCATTGTTCTCAACAATATATGTTAAAAATAAATTTGTTTAAATATATTTATACTTTAAATAACAAAGAGTTCTTACAATTGAAAAAAAAATTTATGGATTTTATTGTAAAAGTAGACATCATTATAGCGAGCATAGAAAAGGATTAAGACCGATTAAGTGAAATGTGCCAACAACCTGAATTATGAAGTTTTAAACTTCACTTAAGTCTCGTCTTTTCCAACCAGCCGTTGGGCGCAAGAATTTGTTTAACAAAAAACTTTACGTAAAAAAAATACGCTAAAGTGAAATAATATCGAAGGTAAAATAAAAATAACAATTTTAATAAATTAAACCGGAAAAAAATTAAAAAAAAAATGATAAAAAGAAGACCAGAAACGCTCATACCTCTGAACAAAGCAGACCTCACAGAAGCTCCTTTACAAAGCACTCTTTAGTTTATTCAAGATATTCTTGCTTGAAATTCAATATTTTTTCCTATCACAATGACAAAATCGCAATAGTTGAGTAGTAAGCATTGCTTACTACAATTCTGAAGGCCTGGGTTCGTGTCCAGGTTCCACATTATAGAAAAATTAATTTTTCTTAATGCAGTCGTCCCTCGGTAGGGAATGTCAAGCCCTACGAGTGTATTTCTGACATGAAAAAAGCGTTTCATAAACTTCCATCGCCCGTTCGCAGGTGGCTTAGAATAAGCTGTAGGTCCCTCCATTTGTTGGTAAAAACATCAAGCCTCAAAAAGCCACAAGTTGGAGTAGGAGCTCAGCACTATCTGGCAACACTGAGGTGCATTAAAAAAACGTGGTCGTGATATCTACCGTTCCGAATGTGTCTATGCAGAGAGTGAGAGATTTTGATGATAAAATCCAAAAATTTCTAGACAATTTTTTTTTCCTAATGAAAGTTTTCTAAAAAACACTGCAACTAATTTTAAATCAATTAACCTAATTGTGATTCGTTTTTTGTGATTAGTTTTTTTTTCCTAGTTGCTTATCACCACAAACCAGCACGCAATTTTGTTCGAATATTTCTTAGCGCTGCTAATCTACTAGTCGTGAAGGAAATTATAATTTTTGTTAAAAATAGCCTTAACATGCCCATATAAACATCACTTATAGGGTTCGTTGAACTCAATAGAAACCGATTCTTTAACCCTTATGTGAATTGAATGTGCTTAAGGAGGTATAAAAGTATTACATGTAAGGCTCATAAGTAAAGAATAAAATAAAAGAAAAAATCTTCCTAAATTCGACTATTTTCCAATATCAAGCTCTTCAAAAGTGCTATACTGAAATCACTCACAATATTTATTTTCTCTAAAATAATATGAAAACTATAAAAATGATGTCCAAAATGTTATATAGATAAGTTTTTAAATTTTTTTATTTTTTTTTGACACGATTTGAAATTTTAGCTCTTTACTCACAATAGTGATGCAGTTATTTCTGTGATCATTACCAGAATACTATATATTTCATTAAAAAAATATATATTTCCAATTTTTTGATGTATTAATATATTTCATTTTATTAAAGAGTGGTCCTTTTGAGGTTCCCTACTTTTTAGAGAAAGAAAAAAAAAACCAGAAATATCAAATTTAATGGGGAATGTTTATTATCTTTCGAAAGAACATTTTTCGGCATTTATTTTTTGAAGATAATCTTTTTCAAATGCGGCTACGTCCCAGATGGTTCATCCGTTTTCGAAGACACGTTCGAGCATTTCGACTGGTAACTGGCAAATGACACGCGTGATGTTTTGATCCAATGCTTGAATCGAAGCGGGAATGTCCGCATAGACTTTAGCCTTTACATATCCCCACATGAAAAAGTCTAATGGTGTGATATCACACGGTCTTGGTGGCCAATCGACTGGCCCAAAACGTGAAATTATCCGCTCACCGAAGTGTTCTCTTAATAAATCTATTGATTGGTGCAATGTGTGGGAAGTGGCGCCGTCTTGTTCGTCTTATTGAAACCAAATGTCGCGGAGATCACGAGGTTCCACTTCAGGCATAAAATAGTCGGTTATCATGGCGCGATAACGGTCGCAATTGACGGTTACAGTCTCACCGGCATCATTTTTAAAGGAATATGGACCGATGATTCCACCGGCCTACAAACCACACCAAACCGTTGTTTTTTTCTGCATAAAATGGCAGCTTTTGAATCCCTTCATATTGTTTTCGTCCCAAATAGGGCAATTTTGCTTATTTGCAAACCCATTGAGTCAGAAATGGGCCTCGTCGCTGAACAAAATTTGGCTCCAAAACGTCGGATCTTCTTGGAACTTTTCAAGAGCCTATTGAGCGAAGCGTTGTTGCTTGGGAAGTTCGAGCGGCTTCAGTTCTCGCAGAAGCTGTATTTTGGTTGCTTTCAATTTAAGATCTCGACGAAAAATGCGCGAAGTCGTTCCATACGTCAGTCCGAGTTGCTGCGAACGGTGCCGAATCGACTCTCCACGGTCTTTGTGTACACTCTCAGCTACGGCCGCTATATTTGCTTCACTGTGTGCTGGACGTCGTCTACTCGGTCGAATATTATCCAATAATAAATGCTGCATCTCAAGATTGGTGATGGTGTTGCGAATAGTGTGCTCAATAGGCCGATTATGTTGACCATAGGTTGAGCGAAGCGCGCGAAACACATTCTTTACAGAACGTGAATTTTCGTAATAAAGTTGAATACTGAACATAAATTACATGACAGCTTGACACGACTCATGCGTGATCAGTCAAAAAAAGCAATTAAAAAAAAATACTGTTTCTTGTATTATCTTTTATTTAATTTATTTTATAACTATAAAAATGTTTTAATAATTTAACAGCACCCATAATAGGTCACATAAGGGTTAAATTAAGTCTACGCTATTAAAAATTTACGCATCTACAATGAGTTTATTTATGTCTCATTAGTAGTCTCACGCATTAGTATTCGTACTTTATACCATACGGATCCATACGGAATTGGCATGTAGATTTATTAATAGTAATTTCTTATCACTTTACGATCACAATTCACACCAAAAAAACTCGTTGCTACTTGATAATTAAGCAATAAAACCAAAATTAATTGCTTGTAATATTTTGAACTGTAAACGAAAAGCGTTTTATCTGCCGAAGTTTAATATAATTTTTTTTTTTTTTACTAATTATAGATGCTTTTACTAAACTCACTTTTACTCATCTTGCTCTGTGTGCTACCCTTCACTAGTGGCATTTACAATATCCTCTTTATGGGACCCTTTCCCGCTCCGAGTCATTGGATGTTTATGGAACATTTTCTGCAAGAACTGCTTGAGCGCGGACACAATGTAACAACGCTGACTAATCATCCTGCTAAAGTGAAACATGTCAATTTAACGGAAATCATAATAGAATCGCAGCTGAATATCACACATTACCGTAAATTACAATTTAAAAAAAAAAAAAAAAAAAAAAAAATTTGATTTTGTTTTTATTTCAAAATTTTTCTCACCAGACCCCAAGGAGGAGATATTTAAAATGCGATTCACTAGTGATTTTGAGAATTTAAAATTATATTGGAATATCGGCTTGCTGACCACGGAAAATGCCTTAAATCAAACAAAGGTTAAATCATTGATCGCAAGTAAAGATCTTCATTTCGATCTTGTCATTATGGAGCAGTTCTTTCATGAGAGTATGCTTATGTTTGCTCATAAATTTAAATGTCCCATCGTAACGTTGGGCACGATGGGTTATGCGGATAATATGGATCATGCGATGGGTGTGCTTACACCATGGGCTTTTGTGCCGCATCTCTTCCTCGCGCATACAGATCGTATGAATTTCTATCAGCGTGCTTATAATACATACCTATCGCTTTATGATATTGTTGTGAGGCATTGGTATTATTTGCCGCGAATGCAGGAGATGGCGGAAAGGTATTTCGGTGGTTTTATTGAAGGTGAGGAGTAAATAAAATTTTGAAATTTTTTCCAATTAATTTTTTCTACTTAACTAATTTCGTTTTACTATATTGGGTCAAGTTTAAAAGCTACAAATATTCTGAGCACTTGATCGTGAATATGTAGAAAGAGGGTAAAAATGAAAAAAAAAAAACAATGAGTTATTGGTCATTGGTTCGTGCTGTGGACATCCCAAGTTCAAATGCAATTCCAGCATGGGTGTCTGGAAAGAAGTCTGATGAGGAAACGTCATGGTTTCCGAAATAACTACATTTTCTATCGCTCAGACTGTTGCTTTAATTTTTTATTTTTCCCCCAAAACAAAATATGGTCTGATACAGCTCGAATAACTAATTAATACATGTTTTGATTTATTTAATTCTTTAAATTTAAATTTTTTAATATTTTTTTTATTGAATTTATAAATTATTTGTTAAATTTAATTTTATTTCATTTCACTTGATTAACTTTTTTGAACTTCACTTTCTTTCTTTCACTTTTATTTAATTTTCTCTTTTATCTCTTGCTTTTTTCTTTAATTTAATTTAAATTATTTCCACTTTATTTTTTCTCCATTTTATGTATTTTTTTATTTATGTAATTTTATTTTGTTTCATTTAATTTAATTTAACTAAGTAAATTTTTTCCATTAATTTTATTATTAAATTTTTTGTTTTAAATTTTCTTATTTAATTTTTATTTTATTCTAAAACTTTTAAATGATATATATTAATATAATTTTTAAAATTTTTTTATACATATTTTTTTATTACTTATATTAATTTTTTTTTTGTATATTTTTTTATTTTATCTCAATTTTTATTTGTATTTTTTTTTTCTTTCTTTTTTTTCTTTTTTTTTAATTTTTTTTTTTTTTAATTTTTATATATAAATTATTTTGTTGACTTTCATTTATTATCTTAAATCATTTTACGGTTTTGTACATCTACTTATATGTATTTTATTTAAGTTTTTTTAAATTTGTTTTAATTTAATTTTAGATAATGGTTTTTAATTTTTTTTTACTTTATTTTGTTTTGTTATTTCTTTAAATTTAATTTTTTATGTATTGTATTTTGTTTTAATTTTAATTTTAATTTTATATAATTTATTTATATTTATTTAATATTATTTTTATATTATTATTTTTGTTAATTTTTTTTTTTTTGTGATCCAAGTAGTGGTAGCTTTTTCAATAGCCTTTTTTTTTTAAAAGATCACGCGTGAGTCGTGTCAAGTTATCATATTATTTGTGTTCAGTATTGTTTGTAATTTCATCGGGGAAAGACTTACGCCTGAGCAACGTTTACAAATCATTAAACTTTATTACGAAAATTCACGTTCTGTAAGGAATGTCTTTCACGCGCTTCACTCAATTTATGGCCAACATGATCGACCTATTGGGCACGCTACTCGCAACGCCATCACCCATCTTTAGACCCAGCATTCATTATTGGATAATATTCGACCGAATAGACTACGTTCAGCAAGCAGTGAATAAAATATGGCGGCCGTGGCTGAAAGTGTACACGAAGACCGTGGAGAGTCTATTTGGCGCCGTTCGCAGCTATTCGGACTGACGTATGTAACGACTTGGCGCATTTTACGTCAAGATCTTAAATTGAAAGCGTACAAAATACAGCTTGTGCAATAACTGAAACCGCTCGACCTTCCCAATCAATATCGCTTCGCTCTATGGGCTCTTGAAAAGTTCCACGAAGATCCGATGTTTTCGAGACAAATTTTGTTCTGTGATGAGGCCCATTTCTGGCTCAATGGGTATGTAAACAAGCAAAATTGCCGTATTTGGGACGAAGAACAACCGGCAACCTGAAGAGATTCAAGAGCTGACATTTCATCCACAAAGAACAACGGTTCGGTGTGGTTTGTGGGCCGGTGGAATCATCGGTCCATATTTCTTCAAAAATGATGCCGGTGTGAACGTAACCGTCAATCGCGACCGATAACCGACTATTTGGTGCCTGAAATTGAAGTTCATGATCTTCGCCACATTTAGTTCCAACAAAACGGCGCCACTTCCCACACATCGCATCAGTCAATGGATTTATTGAGAGAACAATTCGGTGAGCAGATAATTTCACGTTTTTGGCCGGTCGATTGGCCACCAAGATTGCGTGTTATCACAGTGTGAGATATGTGAAGTCTAAAGTCTATCCGGACAATTTCGATTCGATTCAGGCCTTGGAACAAAACATCACACATGTGATTCGCCAGTTACCTGTCAAAATGCTCGAACGAGTCATCGAAAATTCAATTCAACGGATGGACCATCTAAGACGTAGCCACGGCTAATATTTGAATGAGATAATCTTCAAAAAATAAATGCGAAGGAATGTTCTTTCGAATGATAATACACCATTCTCTATTGAATTAAAATTTTATGTACTTTTTTTTCTTTAAAAAAGAGTAGGAAGCTTGGAAATGGATCACTCGTCATTATTATTATTTCTGTTTACTTTATTTTACTCAAATTTTTTATTTATTTATTTTTTGTTCCTTTCAATTTATTTTATTTTATTTTATTTTATATTATATATATTATTTAATTAATTTTTAATATTTAAAAAACAAATTTTTATGAAAATATTTTATTTAATTTAGTTGAACATAATATATTTTTATTTTTTTTTACTTCATTTATGTATTTTTTGTTTATTTATTTTTTATCATTTTTGAATTGAAATAATGAAATTATTCGTTTAGTTTAATATAACTTAATTTTTTATCTTATTTAATTTTATAATATTTTATTTAATTTAATTTTTTCTTAACTATTTTTATTTTATTTTTTTCAAATTAAATTAAGAAATTTCCTTCTTCAGGTCCTCTTCCTAAAGTGAATGATTTGGTTAAAAATATTTCGCTTATGTTGATCAACAGTCATCGCAGTATGGATGTACCCCGTCCCAGCATGCCCGGCTTGGTGGATGTCGGTGGCATTCATATTAAGCCAGTCAAGCCACTGCCAGCGGAACTACAGGTTGAAATAAAAAAATCTAATTTATTTATAACCAAACTTACGTCTGAATATTTCTACATAGAACTACCTCGATAATTCCACAAATGGCGTCATCTACTTCAGTCTTGGCTCTTACCTACAGAGCACAGATGTACCAATATCAAAGATCAGACTCCTACTAAACGCCTTCGCTCAGCTAACACAGAATGTCTTGTGGAAATATGAAAATACAAAACTCACCAACGAATTGCCAGCGAATGTGAAAATCTACAAATGGTTGCCACAAAATGACATTTTCGCACATCCCAACGTGAAATTGTTCATCACACAAGGCGGTATCTTTAGCACACAAGAGGCTATCTACGCAGGCATACCACTGCTCGTCATACCATTCTTTGGTGATCAACATCGAAATGCTCAGAAGGCAGTGCGCGCTGGTTATGCACGCCTTTTAATGTTTGATAAAATGACCAGCGAAGATTTGCTGCAAAATATAGAAATGCTGATCGATGAGCCGCAGTATAAGCGCGCAGCAATGGCGGCATCACGCCGCTTTAGAGATAATCCCATTGAGCCGTTAAAGGAAGCATCATTTTGGTTGGAGTATGTGTTGAGACATAAGGGCGCGCCTCATTTGAAATCCCATGGCGCTTTTATGCCGCTTTATCAGTATTTGTTGTTGGATGTTTGGAGTTTCACGGTTTTGTTTTTAATTTTGTTTATTTTACTGACGTCCGGTGTGGTGATGGCGATTAAAAGGTGTTGCTTTGCTGGGCAGCAGGTCTTGGAGGCGAGAAGAAAAAAATTTAAAGACAATTAATTTGAAAAAATAAAAAATTTTTTGGAAAACCTTTTTTTATAAATATTTTTAACTAAACAAAATGTGAGAATGAAAATTTTATAATTTTTCGAAAATAAAATTTTTTGAAACATAAGTTTTTAAATATTACATAGTATGCAATGAAAGTGTAGTTAGTTTTGGAATTACGATTCTGATCATTTTGTTCTCAGAGCGACAAGAATTAATCTTAATCGTTTGTGCCGCTCTTGACCTTGATCACTGTTCATAACTATCCTTGCCGGAATCTTGATAATGGTGTGCATTATGTCGATACTACGATGAGTAGAGTCAATTTCATATTGAAAAATTCCATCTACAGCTAACAGATTGTTGTTTGAAGCTGAAATTCCTACTCAAATTTCTTAAATTCGGTTAACTTGACTTCATTAAAGTTTAAAATATCCGATTGCTTAAGATTCATATTAAAGACTAATTGAAAAAGGAGGTCTAGAACAGTTCTCGGCAATTGAGGAGTCGAGCCTAAATAAAAAAGCTTTGTTAAATCTTCTAGATTTCCCCTGTGCCGTTCATGCTTACTTCCTCTGTGCATTTCTCTTTTTGAGAGAACAGGCTAAGCCAATTCATTTACTTTTGAAACGCAATCGAAAGCATTGAGATCTCCATTACACATATATTGGGCAATACTAAAGCGTGTTTTTTATAGAGGTATAGAACTTTAAGTTGGCATTACTTTTCAAGATGGCGACCGATTTAACAGCTGTCAAGTGATTTATTCTCAGTTTGGTTTGGCAATTCATCATGAATTGACTCACGCCTGAACATCGCTTGAAAATAGTGCAATTTTATTTCGAAACGAGATTACCGTTGTTCCCGATTTTCATAAGCGAATTTTGTTTAGCGATGAAGCGCACTTCTGGCTACGTCAACAAGCAAAACTGCCACATTTGGAGTGAAGGTAATCCTCAAGTGTATGTTGAAACACCGTTACATCCAGAAAAACTGACTGTTTGGTGCGCTTTATGGGCTGGTGGAATCATTGGTCCGTACTTTTTCAAAAACGATGGTGGCCAGAACGTTACAGTCAATGGTGATCGGTATAGAGCCATGAATACTAACTTTTTAATTCCTGAATTGAATAACCATGATGTCCAGGAGATGTGGTTTCAACAAGACGGCGCAACATGTCACACAGCTCGTGCCACAATAGATTTATTGAAAGACACGTTTGGTGACCGCCTAATTTCACGTTTTGGACGTGTGAATTGGCCTCCAAGATCTTGTGATTTAACACCGCTAGACTACTTTCTGTGGGGCTATGTAAAGTCATTGGTCTATGCGGATAAGCCACAAACGCTTGACCATTTGGAAGACAACATTCGCCGTGTTATTGCCGATATACGGCCACAAATGTTGGAAAAAGTCATCGAAAATTGGACGTCCAGATTGGACTTCCAGATTGGACTCCATCCGCGCCAGCCGTGGCGGTCATATGCCAGAAATCATATTTAAAATGTAATGCCACAAGATTATCTTTCGGATAAATAAAATTCATGTCAATCGAATAATCCATCGTTGTTTTATTGCAACTTTTGTGGATCCATTCCGTCATATATATTCGGTTTAACGGCTCGCTGAGGTCTGACTGCGTTGTCTGCCTCCCAGAAGAGCGGCTCCCGCTCCATAAATTTATTTTCAAATCACGCCTTCTCGTGTGTAGAGAGGTTGTGTTCTGCGTATGGAACCTACCATGTGAAAACCTGCTTCATAGAAAAGTTACACCCTTAACAGCAGGTGCTACTTTCGAATGTGTAAACAATCGTAAAGTAAAGTCTTCTTTTGGCAAATAAAGACCAAACTCTTCATTCCCGACCAGAAGTGTACGCTACGACGTTATCCGCTGACTCGGCTTAAGAATTTTACGGGGTTTTGCTAACAACCCTTGAACGAATAAATCGGCTCAAGCTGTGCGGATCGATGAAAACACTTCAACTTTGAAAGTAGTCAATGAAGTACCTGCTGTTGGTGATTCGTGCAGGAGGTAAACCTCCACTTTGTTATATGAATCAGGCGGAAAAAGGACCAGCATCGGAACTGGTGGCCATACATGAGGCCGTTAATTGTCTGGGTCTCTGGGCATCCGCGGTGGATTTTATTAATATCTCCTCGAATAAGTAGTACTAAGAACCCTCGAATCTGTCCAAACAAAATCAAAAAATGTGCCGAACTGGCGCAAATCACTAAATGTGATGGCGAAGCAGTTTTCATTGTACCTGGTATGGGTGCCAGGGCACAGTAGTAGCATACCAGGTAACGAGATGGGGCAGGAGATTGCTAGGTCAGGCACGTCGCTTCCACTTTCGCCCCTATGGAAGTTTTTGTTCTTGCCGCTCGCCACTAGTAAGCTCACTATAGGAGAGCTAGTAGGGTAATATGGCCGACTTGGATTTTCTTACAGGATTTATTCTATTAGACAAACGGCCAGAGAGGCCGGGCGTACCCATCAAACGAGTTTTGCTGAAGTCATAGAGAAGGAGGGAAGAACCTGAATCTTTAAAGCGACAGGCTTTGGAGCCTTGAGCAAAATAGCGGGTTCGAAGATACTTTAACTACTCAGCTTTGATAGCTCCACATATGACCAGCGGGTAAGAGCTAATAGGATCTTCAGAGGCTGATGCCTGACATCCACTTTAGACTAACCTAACCTAAGGGAATATCTATAATTATGGATCTTATAAAGAGCAACTTCGACTGGTGCGACATACAGTTTAACAAATCGTTAAACCAAAAGGCTGCTGTAAAAGGTGCAGAGACGATGAAGAGTATGAAACACAATTTAGTGAACCCGAAGCGTTGATGAGTGCCTTCCACGATCCAAGTTTTAGAGAGCCTCAACCGTATTCAACCGGATCATATAGCTGATGCCTGGTGAACACTTCACTCTAACCTAAAATTCTGTAGGGGTAAAATAAATATCATTCAGTAGCTTTCTAAAAGCCACACCCCTCAACCTTAATCTTATGTTTGAAATAAGATTACCGTTACACTCTCACTTCAGTGGACTGACTCATTAATTGTATTGAGTAAACAATATAAAAGCAATTGTCCCTGTCATTATATATGTACGTTTATTATTGATAACGGTTGTTCGCACCTGCAATTTAAGAGAACTCAGATCACATACAAACGTGCACCCGTACAAACATCTAATAAGTTGTTCCCAAGTGCCCATAATAAGTGGTATCTACGCCCATTAAATGATGCACTTACATATATACCACTGTTTGAAAAACCGAAATTTAATTAATTAATCTCAAAAATATTAAATATATTTGATAAGTGAGGAATATGAAATTTAAAAGAATAATAAAATATTACCTAATTAATATTTTTACTGTTATACGAGTACTAATTAAGCTTGTATTGAACCAAAACAAAGAGCCCGCGAATAATAAAGGAAATCAAAAAACAAGAAATTATAATTGTTATCAAGTACAATAAATTTTCAAATATTAAATTTAAACAAAAAAAAATAATTTGATTTTTTTACTGAAAAAATGATAGCAAAATTAATTAAATTTGTTGCTCACTTGGAAACGAAATTTTTTTTTATTAAATACATTTAATTGGACATAAAACAGTACAATGCAATATTATTTAATAATTATTTATGTTTGTTTGAAAATTGTTTATATATTTACAATGAATAAATGTTGTTGTATTATTTAAACGTACTTTGAACTTAAAGTCTAGAACTATATGAGTGGAATTTAAAAAAAAAATACATTTCTTAAATATACAATTTTCAAAACTTTCGTGTACATAAAATGGTAAAGGGTGATCCATTTCAAATTTCCACACAGAAAATTCAAACCTAATGGGGAATGTTTTATTTTAATCCGAAAGAACATTCTTTGGTATTAATTTTTTGAAGATTATCTCTTTCGAATATTGGCCGCGGCTACGTTTCAGATGGTCCATCCGTTGATTCCAATTTTCGATGACTCGTTCTTCCATTTCGACTGATAACTGGCGAATGACACGCTTGGTATTTTGCTGCAAGGCCTGAATCGAAGTGGGTTTGTCTGGATAGACTTTAGACTTTACATATCCCTACAGGAAGAGTCTAACGGAGTGATACCACACGATCTTGGTGGCCAATTGACCGTCCCAAAGCGTGAAATTATCTGCTCCCCGAAGTGTTCTCTCAATAAATCCATTGATTGATGCGTGTGTGTGTGGGAAGTGGCGCCGTCTTGTTAAAACCAAATGTCACGAGATCACCACGAGCTTCAATTTTGGGCATCAAATAGTAAGTTATCATGGTACGATAACCGTCGCCATTGACGGTTACGTTCTCACTGGCATCATTTTTGAAGAAATGTGGACAGATAATTCCACCGGCCCACTAACCACACCAAACCGTTTTTTTCCTTGATCAAATGGCAGCTCTTGAATCTTTTCAGGTTGTTCTTCATCCCAATTACTTGTTTACATACCTATTGATCCAGAAATGCAGAAATGGGCCCCATCGCTGAACAAAATTTGGCTCGAAAACGTCGGATCTTCTTGGAACTTTTCATCTTTCGCCTATAGAGTGAAACGATTTTGTCTGGGAATGCCGAGCGGCTTCAGTTCCTGCACAAGCTGTATTTTGTACGCTTTCAATTTAAGATCTCGACGTAAAATGCACCAAGTCGTTCCATACGTCAGTCCGAGTTGCTGCGAACGGCGCCGAATCGATTCTTCACTTCTATTCGGTCGATTATTATCCAATAATGGATGCTGGGCCTCAAGATGGATGATGGTGTTGCGAATAGTATGCTCAGTAGACCGATTATATTGATTATAAGTTGAGTGAAGCGCGCGAAACAAATTCTTTACACAACGTGAATTTCCATAATAAAGTTGAATAATTTGTAAAAGTTGTTCAGGCGTAAGTCCTTTTATGGTGAAATGCCAAACAATACTGAACAGAAATAACATGCCTGCTTGACATGACTCACGCGTGATCTGTCTAAAAAGGGCTATTGAAAAAAGTACCTCTACTTGGATTGCCCTTTATTAACTTTGGTCCGAAGTATGTTAGTACCAGTATTATCAAAAATTATTGATCGTATTAACATAACGAGCTGAGTTCATTTAGCGATGCCCACCTGTTCGTCTATTTGAATGCAAACTGGTCCGTTAGATTTTGAGTTAAAGAATTATCCATTAAGTGACTTCGAAAGTGAGGGGCTGAATTTCGATAACTACGAAACTTAACTGTCAAACCACACAAGTCGGGCATTTACGAAAATGATCACTTAACAACCGCACAATCCGCTAAAATTGTAGAAACTACAAAAATGGTGATTCCAACATGGCCACGTTGTGTGCTGTAAGAGGAGACTATGGTGCACTTAATCGTCTAAACACTCAAGTAGCTGATACAGTTTTAAAGAAATTTGAATAGACTGGATCGGTTACTGGCGTTCCGCCTCAAATATTGCAGATTTAAATGAAAGTGTAGTTGAAGACACGAATGTGTCTATTTCTCGATGTTCTCAAGAGCAAGGACTTTCTTACAGCACTCTATGGCGTACTTTGATTTGGTCTTGCACCTACATCTATATAAAGTCCAGCTCACATAACAACTGAAGCCAGCTGACAATTCGCAACGCGCCGTAGATACGTCGATTGGGTGTTTGAACAACATAAAAGTGGACCGCGATTTTTCCAATAAAATTTTCTCCAGCGACGAGGCGCAATTTTTCACTCGGTGGATAAGTAAATAAGAAAAATTGTCGCATTTAGGGCTCCAAGAATCCTCAAATCATAGAACATCAGCCATTACAACTTACTATCGCGCTCTTTGGTCTGAAGATGTGATTGGACCATAGTGCTTTGAAAACGATAACGGCGCGACTTTCACTGTCGATTCGGAGCGTTATGATCGTATGATAACCGACCTGTTTTGGCCTGCAACTGAAGAAGAACAAAACTATGACAATTTGTGGTTCCAACAAAATGGTGTCACATGCCACACACCAAAAGCGAATATAGCTTTATGGCGTGAAAAATTTCCCTGCCGCGTAATCTCTCATCTTGGCGATGGCAATTGGCCACCGAGATCATGTAATTGACACCGTCGAAATTTTTTTGTGAGCCACTGGAAAGATCGGGTTTATGTGGTTAAACCTTTAACTCTTGAGCACTTAAAAGCCAACATTCGTCAAGTTTTGGCTGAGATGCCGCCCGAAATGTGCCAAAAAGTGGTCGAAAATTACCTTAAATGGACCGAAGTTTTATAAAATTCACGTGGCGGTCATTTGAATGCTGTATATATAATGCCAACGTTCAAACGTTACAATAAAAATGGAATTTCATAGGAAAAATTATTTTAAAAGCATTTTATTTGCGTTTATTTTTGAAACTGCAAAATGGTTAACCCGTGCACCAAAGAATGACAAGGCATGTCTGCCAGCCAACATGGTGATGGGCACTTTTTTTCTCGAGATGCACGGGGTGTCATTCACATTGATTACCTTGAAAAGGATTAAAAAAAAACAGGCAATGCTATTCCATCAGGACACGTTTGCGGAAAATATGGAAAAAATTCATAAATTGGACTGCGAAGTGCTACTCCATCCAACATTCCATCTCCAGATTTATCCCCCTACGACAATTTCTTGTTTCCAACTCTGAAGCAATGGTTGGGCGTTAAGTATTTCGGATCGAATGAAGAGGTTATCTCGCTTGCTTTGAGCCGAAAAAAGTTATATTTTACTCAAAAAGTCACTGACTTATCAATCATCCTCGACTCGCACTTATTAAGTAGATTTAACTGGATTTGTATATATATATATATATTTATTTTTAATTTTTAATAAATATTCAATTATATATATATTTATTGCTCATAACCACTGAAGCATAGATTTGCAATGAATGATAATGCGAAAATACTTCTTTTTTTATAAAAAAAAAACTCTTAATATTTTGCAACTTTGTCATAATTAATTCCAATTTATATTTTTTTCCTATTGAAAGCGGAAAGCATTTTGATCAAGCGTGTAGAGCGCGATATGACATCAAATGAAGTGCATAATACATGCGTACATATATGTATTTATATAAAATATTCAAAGATTATACATTGGCGGCGAGATATGCTGCTTTCATTATGACTCTCAAATCAAAAATTAAATTTTTGGTTGTTTTTTTTTAAATCTTTTTTGGTTTTTGAAATAGTCTGCACTAGTTCTTTTTGTTTGACTTAGGCATGGCTTACCCGATTAAAGCCGAGTCAAGAAAAACGTGCTAGTCGTTTTTCTGCTTACATTCGGCGCCAATTGAACATATCAAGAGAAGGCTGGTTGATTCGAACGAATTGGAGATCTTCACTTTTTAACTCTGCATCTTCTTCTTCTTCTTCTTCTTTGGCGTAGGCACCGCTTACGCGATTATAGCCTCGTCAACAATAGCCGCGCCACTCGTTCCTTCTTCTTGCTGTTTGGCGCCAGTCAGAAATACTCAGGTCGCTCTCCACCTGATCTTTCCAACGAAGTGGAGGTCTCCCTCTTCTTCTGCTTCCACCAGCGCGTACTCCATCGAATACTTTCAAAGTTGGAGCGGCGCTTTCATCCATTCGGACGACATGACCTAGCCAGCGTAGCCGCTGTCTCTTTATTCGCTGAGCTATGTCAATGTCGTCGTATAGCTCGTACTGCTCATCGTTCCATCGTCTGCGGTATTCGCCGTTGCCAACGCGCAAAGGACCATAAATCTTCCGCAAAACTTTTCTCTCGAAAACTTCTAAAGCCGACTCATCGGATGTAGACATCGTCCAGGCTTATGCACCATATGTCAGGACGGGAATGATGAGCGACTTGTAGAGTTTGGTTTTGGTTCGTCGAGAGAGGACTTTACTTTTCAATTGCCTACTCAGTCCAAAGTAGAACCTGTTGGCAAGAGTGATTCTGCGTTGGATAAATCTGCATCTACTGGCGGATAATGCGTCGAAGATTAGCAAAGCTGAATTTTTCTAGTTAATTAGATCACCTGGTCTACTCAATGTACCCGCTGCATCTTAATTCGTTGGACTATGTCAATATCGCAGTATATTTCGGAGATCTCATTGCCCCATGTTTATTCTCTCAAATAAGTCCTAGTACCGTCATCGTCCACACCTATGCACAATGCAGCAGAACGGCATTCGCTGCGACAAGGTATTAGTGGTCAATGTTACGTCCTCGAAACGTATTCATATTTATAACACTGGACGCATGCCTTTCGTATATCACCATCCGGTGGTAGCCAAGTGCATGATAAATTTTCTAGTACCAGAAACTTGTGCTACAAACAACCATATTTTGGGTTCCGTTGAAAAAATTCCGCTTCAGCTCGTTTAGGAATATTTCGTCATGGAGAAGATAACTTCTTTGACCACACTGATTTCAAAGGCAGCGTTCATAAGTAAGCTCCAGGTGCTCATAGAAAACATCTTTGGTCTCTTCGTCATTCTTTTGCGTTGAGAGTGAGCGCAAATTGGTTTTATGTGGAAGAACTTCGCTTTGCTTGTGTTGAGACTTTCAATACCAGCTCTCGGTTTTTCCTTATTTTTTTCACCACGAATCCGACACCAAATTTTCTCTCCTTTATATGGCAGCCGGCGAAGATGTAATCCTTTAGCATTACGGGAATATCAACCAGCTGAGCAGTGGCAGCTTTCCAACTAAGGGCCGTTGTGTCTCAAACTCTCACATCATGATACTTAAAATGTTTACAGTTCAACAACAAAAGTGGGATCTCCCATCCGAGATCGGTTTCTAAATGGCGGGTCCCAAATGCAGCTCACAAGCTCCACGCTCGCTCGCAGCCGCACCCCTGATGAACAGACGCTGCAAAAAGACTCCCACTATTTATTAGTGCCTCCATTTCAACTCTATCTCTTTTAGCCGTAATCCAAGGCTCAACACGTGTTGGTTAACGTATTTTGCACAAGGGTTGTTTACGTTTTCAGGGTATGCCGCGGAGATGCAAGATAGAGAATTGAAATTAGTCCCGCAACTGTAACAGCTCATACCACGAAACAGAACTACACCACACTAACCCCGAGGAAGAGCATAAAAATACAACTCCGAATAAAAAAAAACGAGTTTCCCAGAAATAAAACTTTTTTCTTTTGGATTTCAGCCGTCTAGTTCTTAGAGACAACAACTGGAGGGTCTACAAATGGATGGTAAATTTTTAGGAGAACTTGAAATTTTGTGCCGAAAGGCGACCTCAGTTGGAAAAATTTACCTAATTTTTATACATTTCACATACATGAAATGGTATATTAACTTTGGTCCAAAGTATGTGAGTACAAAACCAGAAAGAGAAGTGATAGATAGACCCAAATAGATCCAAAAATGTATACCGATCGTGTCAGAAAGACGAACTGAGTTGATTTAACGTTTGTAAAGGGTGTTTTTTATAGTTGCAATAAAACAACGATGGATTATTCGATTGACATGAATTTTATTTATCCGAAAGATTATCTTGTGGCATTACATTTTAAATATGATTTCTGGCATATGACCGCCACGGCTGGCGCGGATGTAGTCCAATCTGGACGTCCAATTTTCGATAAATTTTTCCAACATTTGTGCCGTATATCGGCAATAACACGGCGAATTTTGTCTTCCAAATGGTCAAGCGTTTGTGGCTTATCCGCATAGACCAATGACTTTACATAGCCCCACAGAAAGTAGTCTAGCGGTGTTAATTCACAAGATCTTGGAGGCCAATTCACAGGTCCAAAACGTGAAATTAGGCGGTCACCAAACGTGTCTTTCAATAAATCTATTGTAGCGGGAGCTGGGTGACATGTTGCGCCGTCTTGTTGAAACCACATCTCCTGGATATCATGGTTATTCAATTCAGGAATTAAAAAGTTAGTAATCATGGCTCTATACCGATCACCATTGGCTGTAACGTTCTGGCCACCATCGTTTTTGAAAAAGTACGGACCAATGATTCCACCAGCCCATAAAGCGCACCAAACAGTCAGTTTTTCTGGATGTAACGGTGTTTCAACATACACTTGAGGATTACCTTCACTCCAAATACGGCAGTTTTGTTTGTTGACGTAGCCATTCAACCAGAAGTGCGCTTCATCGCTAATGGACGTAGTGCGCGATTCGTTTTCCGCACAGAACCATTATTTTCGAAATAAAATTGCACTATTTGCAAGCGTTGTTCAGGCGTGAGTCTATTCATGATGAATTGCCAAACTGACTGAGAATAAATCACTTGACAGCTGTTAAATCGGTCGCCATCTTGAAAAGTAATGCGAACTTAAAGTTCTATACCTCTATAAAAAACACCCTTTACTTTGTTTTGTATTGATCATTTATCAGCACAGTCCGGATCGGTCGACTATATCATTGAGCTCTCATACAACCGTTTTGTTCATATATGAGGTTTTGCGTCCAAAATCCATCAAAAATCCTTCAAAAAAGTAGCTAAGAGCGAAAACAGTACTTTTTTTCCTGTTTTCTATATACCCGTTTTTGGCCACGCCAGGACACGAACCCTCGAAACCTGACCTTCCGCATCGCAGTATGCACGGCTAGGCACTTGGCTATTACAGCCGCCAATACTCCTTTAACCCAAAGGATTCCAAAGTCCGCTTGACGAGCGACCATCACCATGCTCCCACATATGTATAAGTACAAAAATATCTATTTTTAAACCGTATCAACTGAGGTGATATAAATAATATAAAGAATGAGCACAACCCATCATCAACTCAACACGTTTAAGTTTCGGCCAAAGCTTATCAATTCAATTTGCAACATTTGCGCGACTTCAACACTACGATGTGTGATGTATATACATACATACATATGTTTGTATATGCAAGAGCATATTGATTGATAATTAGCACAAATTTTGCACACCCTTTTGTTGTCTGGCTCGTCTAAGCAAGCAAATTTTTCATTCAAACTGAGAACCCAATGATCATGGTCATTAACGACGAGCTGCCATGAAACAAAAAAAAAAAAAAAACTGACGAAGAAGAAGAAGAAGAAGAAATTCGCTCAAATTTCCTTGAAGGCTAAAATTTCTACTAGTTGCGCATGTAGTGGGTATT